>CM037878.1:161413117-162728117 GCA_021292165.1 Shinisaurus crocodilurus | reverse complement strand
GGCAGGCAGAGGAGGCTGGGAACCCCAGACAGGCAGGCAGAGGCAGCCAAACCCAAAATGTCTGAAAGGTTGCATTTTAGAAAAATGATTTTAAAAAATAAACTTGCTGTACTTCCTAAAACTTATCCATGTTGCATTTGAGAGGAACATGATTTTTTCTAAATGTTTGGCCCCCATTCTGGAACAGTGAGGTCTCATCACAATTCCACCCTCACTGAACACCCGCTCCACTGGTGATGAACTTGCTGGAACCAGAAACACACTCAGAGCAGTCACACAGAGTAATCTCAGGTCCTTCTTCTGCCTCTCCCAAGTACGCAACACATCAATCAAAATAAATCTTGACACACTGTTGGGGCTGCGCTCCTGGTAGTCGTCCATAGTGGCCGAGCAGCGGCACACCTCGCTTCCATGCGCTCTTTGCCGGCAATCACGCTCCTCTCCACTCCTGGCACAGCCCAGGGATGTTGAAGAGTCCTTGGTCTCGAGTCCCGAGTCGAGTCTCGAGTCCCATTAAAAATATTGGGACTCGAGTCCAAGTCGAGTCAGAGGGGGGACTCAGTCCGACTCACGAGTCGAGTCCTCAAGTCCGAGTCCCCATCCCTGGGCTTGAGCACCACCAGGATACCTCAGAGAAGCAGCTGGCATGGTTCTTTCTGTGCTGGCTGGGGGGGGGGGGACCTGGGTGCAGATCCCCAGCTCCAAGGTTGGAGCTCTGTTTCCAGCCTCAGATCTGGAAATCTGAAGCATTAGACGCTGTCTAAGGGGCCACTGGATCACTCCCTTAAGAGATTAATTATGCCTTAACTGTTAACAGATCCTAAGAGTGCATTCTTGGTTTGTAAATTTAAAACACATTGGATATTTTAGTTCTTCAAAAATGTAGACAGTGAAGACTGAAGCAGGCACACCCCTGCTTTACAGTCCAGCCACTTTCATATTTAAAAAAACAAAAGCTTAATGAGATACCCAAAATATTGGAGCATTTATTTATTTATTAAGTTTATATCCGGCCTTACCACTAATATTAGTGCTCAAGGTGGCTAATTTTAAAATACAGATAAAATAACAAAGTTATAATTAAACATTGAAGCTCCTCCAATAAAAAACACATCAAATAAAAACACACCATTTAGAAAGAAATAATAGCACCCACCAGATTAAACCCTAGTTCAGATTAACATCTCGGTATCTGGGACTCTCCTCCAACTGCCACCTCCAAGGGAGGCTCGGTTGGTGGCAACAAGGAGGAGGAGGGACTTCTCAGTGGCAGCCCCCCCAATTATGGAATAAGCTCCCCACTGAGGCCTGCCTGGCGCCAACCTTACTATCTTTTTGGCACTAGGTTAAGACTTCTCTCTGTGCCAAGGCATTCAATATTTAACTGTTCAAAATAGCACATGGGGGCGGGGAGGATTGTCACCTGTAGGCTTAGTTTTATTAACTTTTGTATTGTCATTTTAAACTGCGCTTTTCAATTTGGTTTTAATCTTTTTAACTATATTGTATGTTTTTATTGTTGGTTTTTATGTAGATTTTATTATATAAATTGTTGTGAACTGCCCAGAGAGTTTCAGCTGTGGGGCGGTATAGAAATGAAATAAATAATGAAGAATAATAATAAACCCTAGCAAACCAGATTTAACAGCAAAAGCTTGTCTGAATAAAAAAAATGTACTTGCCTGCCAGTGGAAGGAGGGACAACAGGACTCGCCTGGTCTCCCTTGGCAGGGAGTTCCGGCGGTAAAGTTCAGCTTTTCCCATTCACAGGAGGAGGAGAAGTATGAGTGACCTGGACAATCATCAGCACTCTGAAGTTTGGCTTCCATTACTGCTTGCTGCTCCCTGGAAACATGCAGGTGGGATTCAAAGGTCTGCTCTATGCAGATGTTGGAAACCTATGATAGACAGAAACAGGAGGAGATAACCTATGATAACCTTAATGCACTGTAAAAGAGAATGAAAGCAGTGTTGTACTTGCCTGAATTCTGTAAAGCAGTGGTGGGCAACCTGCAGCCCTCAAGATGTTATTGGACCACAACTGCCATCATCTCTCACCACTGGCTATGCTTGCTAGGGGTGATGGGAGTTGTGGTCCAACAACATCTAGAAGGCCCCCCTGCTCTAAAATAAGAAGGGCACATGGGTTTGGGATGGAGCAGAGGAGTAAGTATTTTCAAATGTATGAGAGCTGACGAGAAATACTGATTTGACCAAAAATTCATAAAATTGACCCAGTAAATCAAGGAGAAAGTTTCACGAAACGCCCCACACAACTTTTGTTTCACCAAATCATTGCAGTGACTCCATGTAACCGCTCGCCTCAACCGGGCGAAGCGGGCCGAAATCAGCCCTGCTCACGCCCGCCTTATACGAGCGGGCCTTACTGGGTCCCGGGCCTCCCTCGCCTCTCCGCATCGAGCCAGCCACGCCGGCTGCACCGGTCCCGTCGCACCGGCGCAGCCAGCTCAAGAGGTGCGGAGAATTGCTCTGTGCCACTGAGAATCGAGCGGCGGGGGGCCCCCATCGTGGAGAGGCAAGACAGGGCACCCCCCCCAGGTACGTGGACATCCCTAATTTTGGTGGGACTTCTAATCCATTGCAGCTTTTATTTGGAGCTTCATAGGAGCTATCCATGTGGTGAACTTATTTTGGGGATGCAGTTCAGCCTCCCCTGCGGCCAGGGCCGGTGCTACCATCAGGCCAACTAGTCGGCTGCCTAGGGTGCTGGGTTAAAGGGGGCGCCAGGAGCATAGGGCTGGAGGGAGGGAGGGCTCAAGTGGGAAAGGGGGGCGCTAAATATCTGATCTTGCCTAGGGCACCAAACTGCTTTGCACCGGCCCTGCCTGCGGCCCCTGCCCTCACCCCACCATTCAGCATGGGATGCCTTCTAGAATCTAGACCCTTGGGTCTGCTTTTGAATACAGCAGCTTGGCTTTGGTTTGTTTTTTGGTTTGTCTGTTTGTTTTTTGCAAGGCATCATCATTTATATCACCATTTTGTTGGGAAATCAGCAAATCGAAACAACCCATTTTGGTGCAACTGAGGCTTCGAAATGATCATTGCCATTTTGCACCAACCCTAAACTTATACATTTGCGGTGGTGGTGAGGCTTGTTGGAAGGCTAGGCAGCACAGCAGTGGAGTGGAAAATGTATTGGACTTGGATAGGGGGTTCAAACCCCTGCTCAGCCATGATGCTCACTGGATGACCCCAGGCCAATCCCTTTCTCTCAACCTGACCTCACGTGGGTGGTTGTGAGGAATCGGATAAAATGGGATAACCCTTCTTGTGCTGCCCTTAGATCTATAGAGCAGGGGTGGGGAACCTTAGGCGCATGGGCCAAGTCTGGCTATCCTCCTGGAGTCCCAATCTGTCCCCAGATGGCAATGCCCACTCCCCCTCACCCCACCCCCTTTCCCTGATCACCTCTAAGCTACGTTATGCAGGTATTTTTGGTTACTTGGCCTCACCCCTTTTTGCCTTCAGCCCCACTCTGTTTGCCTTCACTCACACTCACCATTGGAATATCCCCCCCCCCGAGAGCTTCTCTGAAAGAGAATTTGGCCATTGGGCTGAAAGAGGTTCAACACCCCTGCCCAGGACACAAACGTGTTAGAAAACATAGAGCAGGGAGCAAAGTAAGGCAGAGGAAAGGTAGCTAATGAGAAAAGGGGGTCTCTTCCAGCTTCCCCTCCCCCAAGACCCCGCCACTGTTCCTTGAAGCCTTTACTTTTCTTCTTCCCTTCCTGAAGCTTCCTTCATGGAACACATGTGATATGGGCAACAGAATTATGCTTAAGTCTAACACGCTCCTCCTTGGAAAGCACAGAGCAGCTTATATATGGAAGTCCCAGGGCTTTCCCATTCGGGATCAGTTCAGTGGCACAACCATATAATAACAAGTGTTCCCTTCCTGCTAGCACCACTGCTGTAGCCTGAGACATCAAACAACTGTCAAAGGGGGAAATGGGTGTTTGTGCCTGGAGGTTTTGCAATCATGAACTGGTATACACAAAACTGATTTCACATGTGCTCAGTGGCTTCATCGAGGGTGTGCCAACAGGCTGGTTTAAATTACATCCTTTGCATCTTCAAGCTTTGTTGTGTATTGGGGACATGCTTGAAGAGCTCCTCGAAAAGCAGCATCACGACTGAATAAGCCTGGCAACAGATTACTTGAGTCCTTTTTGGAATATTTACTGCCACCTAAACTATTTATTAAGGAATTATAAATGAGCCTCCTGCCCTTTGTTGCTCCTTTCAGAACTGAACAAATACAGCCTTGCTTTCCCAGAATAAAGGGCTTTTTTTCATACAGGGCAATCCTAAGCATGACTACTCAGAATATAAGTCCAGCTGAATTCAATGGAACTTACTCCCAAGTCAGTGTGTATAGGATTGGTAAGTGTGTATAGAATTGCAGCCTCAATGGTCAGTTTCACATGTGCCATCTAAATTGCCTTTGAACCTATCTTTCATTGTGTTGTGCATGTGTGGAAATCAGAAATGTCTTTTTTAATGAGCTGTAGTAGTTTATAAAAAATGGATGGCCATGCAGAAAGGAAAATATATAGTAGCATTTCAGCCTTCCTGCATTTCTTGTGTTACCTGTGAACAGATGTGTTCTACATTCCACCTCCTATAGAGTGGTTCACATTTAGAAATGGCTTTTTTCACATTTTAACCTCTGCTCCCTGCATCAAAAGCATCTCTTCTGGCCATTATCAATAGTTGTGGTATAGTTCCCTTCCACAATACCTACCTATACCTTTTACAGGACAAAGGACCTCTTTCACATCTATTTCCTTCACCGGCAGCTTCCCTCTCTGGTAAACTGACATGGTTCAGAGAAAGCCTTGTAAATTTCAACAGCAGAATATTGTCTATTTGTATTTATTCAGAAATACATGTCTATGTGCACCAGGGAGAGGCACTGGGAGTGTGGTGACATTTAAAGTGGAAAAGGCATAACTTGGTATAAAGTAGGGGAAGATCAAAGCACTTGCAAATGCACATGAAAATGCTAGTAGAAGAGTAGATCAACACACTTGAACAGAAGAGAAAGGAAAGGGGAGTAAGGATGGGTGACTAGCATAGGGACAGGTGACTTCAAATTCCCACCATTTTTTCCCTAGTTAAATAGCCCATTCATGTGGAACGGATGTGTGGAGATTCTGTTCACTCCTTTGTTTTTGGGTTTTTGAATTAAATAAAATTTAAAAGAAAAAAAGGTTCACAAAATAGTAGAAGCGTAAAGGAATCAAGGAAGCTTAGCATAGGGATCAGTGAGAAAATTGTTCCATTAAGAGTTTCTTTGCTGTTGTTTTTAAAGGATTTAACCAATTCGCACATCCTGAGCCTATCAGCGAGCCAAGACAAAGTTGTATACCAAAAGCTGCATTTTAGAAGCTTTGTGATACAGGTCATCTCAGGAAAAAATGCACAAAAACATGTGTATATTAGGGGAAAGTGCACACAAAATCTTTGTCTTTGAGGAAAGTGCAGCAATAGAAAGTGCAGCAATTATAGCAATGGAAAGTACTTAGGGAAATGCATACATTTTAAGAATGCACAAAAATACATACATTAGAAAAAAATGGGTGCACAAAAAATGTACAGATTTCCATACAGATAGTTACGGTAGATATAGATAGATATAGATAATCTATACAGAAATACACACACACACACACACACACACACACACAGAGATGGAAACTTATGCAGGAATGGAACAGAACAAGCTTCACCTTAAAAATAAGATGATTTGGGCTAGAACAGGATCGATAACTCTGTCCATCCCTAGCTTAGCATAGTATTTCTATATGACTGCTCTAGCTTTGGGGCTCCAGGTGGGAACAGTCCATCCAAACTGAAATGCTTCTTTGTCCCATTGATTTAAATCAGAGGAGTTAAGCACCTCTAAGCACCATTATACTTGCATTTCTCAAGTAGAAGTGTGAATGTCCCTTGCAGTGGGTCCTTAAACACTGTGTAAAATGTGAAGTGTTGCTTCCTGAGCCAGTGAAGGGGAATTAGTGAAATCATAAACATGAAAGGAAGCTTGGCAATCAAGCTTCCTGCTGTGCTTAAAAAAAAAATAAAAGCCCAAATACAGCACCTCATACTTAGGTTCAACCTCCAGTGTTGCTTTTCCTGCAACCTTTATTTCATTTTATTAATTTATTGAACTGTTGAACCATGCAATAATACAAGTTCTCTGGGCAGTGTACAATACATTAAAATATGTAAAATACAAACCCTAAAACAATGAATAATAACAGCACACAATAAACCACATAATACTTTTAAGTACAGCACGTAATATTTTTAAGAGTATTGGATGGGGGAAATATCTTAGAAAAATGAGATACGAGTCTTGCTATTATAATACGGATATCCCATTTCACCTTGAAGAAAGAGATACCTAGTGGAAACATCTCATCTTACAAAGAGAATATGGTTTGCCGACCCTCCCTTTCCTCTTGCTCCATATCCATTTCAGATAGAAAGCAGACTTTGCTAGGTCACTCCTCAGTTTTTGGTAAGCAGCCTTGTATCTGGTGACCTTGGCTTGCATATCCATTGTCATATTAAGCAGTAGAACCAAATGGTTATAGCCTGGCCTTCTTGGACTAGTAGTAAGTGCCAAGAATAGAATTCATGGCACTGAAAACTTTAAAGCAAAATTTAGTGATAAGCTATTTGATCATAGCATTGTCGGGAGTTTGTACAGACCACAAATGCTCGAGTCATTTAATGCAGAAGACCTCTCAGCGTTCAGTGCAGACTCCGTGACATTATTTTGCAGTACAGTGATTCTTTGATTTGCCTTGAATGTGACATGCAATCTTTTAGTAAAGGTTCCTGGTGAGTCTGCTCACACAGCAAGCTCTGGGTGGCCGACACTATTGTCATATTTTATTAGGAAGTGGCTATCTTGTCTTCACTCTTGACTATGTGTGGACAAGTACACAGGAGGGTGTTGGTAATGATATTAATTTAGAGGGCAAGAAAAACACCAGCTGGGAGTTTCCAAATGATTGACTCTGATTGACTATGAAATTGAGGGCTAAACAGGCCCTTAGCCTGTGTGGAGTGCCTTGAAACAACACAAAACCAAGCAGAAGTAGCTATATTGAAAAGAAGGTAGTACAGCTCAAGAACCAGAAAGTTCATGTTTGATTATTTTATACAGTCTCCATCAAGATTACTCTAGTTATCTAAATCTTAGCTGCTAAAACTACAAAGAGTCATATGGCAACCTTAATAGCTAACAGGGATGTTGAAGAGTCCTTGGTCTCGAGTCACGAGTCGAGTCACGAGTCTTTGGACTCGAGTCCAAGTCCTTGGTCCAAAATGGTGACTCACAAGCCCCGAGTCCCGGGTCACTCCCAAAGCTGACTCCACGAGTCCCTATTAAAATCAATGGGCTTTTTCCCCAACAAAATAAGGCTACTTCAGATGTGTGGCTTAAATAAATTCTAGGCACAAGTGTGCCTTTTTATTTCAAAACCCTGCAACTGATTTTGGCAAGAAGAACAGACCAGGCAGACAAACTCAAAATAACCAGGCAGGCAGAGGAGGCAGGGAACCCCAAACAGGCAGGCAGGCAGTTAGTGCCCTTTGTCTTGGAGAATTCAACTGTTGAACTGGTCAAGAAGAGACCAGGCAGGCAGAGGAGGCTGGGAACCCCAAACAGGCAGGCAGAGGCAGCCAAACCCAAAATGTCTGAAAGGTTGCATTTTAGGAAAATGATTTTAAAAAACAAACTTGCTGTACTTCCTAAAACTTATCCATGTTGCATTTGAGGAACACGATTTCTTCTAAATGTTTGGCCCCCTTTGTGGAACGGTGAGGTCTCATCACAATTCCACCCTCACTCTTCGCCGGCGATCGCGCTCCTCTCCGCTCCTTCTGGCACAGCGCAGGGATGTTGAAGAAGAGTCCTTGGTCTCGAGTCCCAAGTCGAGTCTCGAGTCCCATTAAAAATATTGGGACTCGACTCGAGTCAGAGGGGGGACTCAGTCCGACTCACGAGTCGAGTCCTGGAGTCCGAGTCCCCATCCCTGATAGCTAATACTCTCTCGTTTTTGCTGTGACAGATTAACATAGCTATCCCCCTGGAAGTTGCATTAATTAGATAATCTGGTAGAGTCGCTTCCTGGAACATGATCTGTACCAGACTAATCAAACACATCTCCTTAATTTTAGAAGTTTCAGCTTTAAGACATATCACACACACACACACACACACCTGAACAAAAACAAATGGTGTTCCTCCAGCCTGGGGTGGCATTGCCTGACTCCAGTTAGGATAGGAATGGAGATAAGCCAAGATGGCAGGCCAGTCACAAGTAGTGGAGGAGCCATGTGGATATCGCAGAGGGGGGAGTTCCAGAGATGAGGGGCCTACCACAGAAAAAGCCCTCTTGAATGCTGTCACATTATGGATACCTGGAGGTAGGGATGTGTGAAGAATCTGATAGGGGTGGAAATCCAATCGATTTTCATGATTCAGCCCCCTGGATACCAGTTCACCAGTCCTGTGCTGGTGCCGACTCGCTATGATGCAAGTTGAGCCAGCTTGCAGACTTCCATCTCTAAGACAGGCTGCAGTTTGCACTTTTAAAAAAATGCTAAGGAAATTTGTGCAAATGGCGCTCTTTGCCCCATTTGTGTAACTTTACGCAATTTGCATAACTTTGCACAAATGGCGCAAATGGTGGTATTTTGCATGTTTTGTGCAAATCAGCACCAGGAAAGCAGATGGATCTAGTGCCATTTGCACAAATTGGCTGATTTTATGCAAATCGTGCTAGATCCACATGCTTTTGGGGTGCTGATTTGTGCAAAAAGCTCAAAATACTGCAACTTACACAATTTGTGTAAAGTTATGCAAACTGTGCGACTAGCACCATTTGTGCAAATTGCCTTAGTGTTTTTTTTTTAAATGTGCAAACCACAGCCTGTCTTAGAGACAGAAGTCCGCAGAGAAAAAAACCAACTCAGCCCACTCCTGATTACTGGATCAGAAGTGAGCAGGAAGTCCATCGAGCTGGACTTCCCAGCATCAGCACAGCAAGAAAGGCCTCAGTGGATGATCTCAATTCTCAGGCAGGATTATGTGGAGGAAGATGGTCCTTTGGGTAACCGGACTGCAAACCATTTGACCTTTATAGGTCAAAACCAGCACCTTGAATTATGTGTGGAAATCAATAGGCAGCCACTGCAGGTGGTACAAAAGTAACATGAGTCCTATATCTCACCCGTGTAAGAAGCCTAGCTGCAGAAGTCTGAACCAACTGAAGTTTCTCAATGTTCTTTAGAGGCAATCCTGCATAGAGTGTGTTACAAGAATCAAGATGAGAGGTGACAAAAGGCATCATAGCCAGATAGGAGGGTTCAAGAAAGGTGCAGAAATCTTAACTGTGCCAAGGTGCTCTTGGCCACATTCAAGGCCTGAAAATCCAGGTCTCACTGAAACCTTAGTGACAATGCTTTAGGACTCAAGAGACACTGTTGCTGTTACAAGCATCTAAGGACTTCTTTTACCTCAGGCTAAATTCCCTAAACCTCCACCCCAGCTAAATCCCCTTACAACCAGGTCCAGCTTCTCAGTACAGACTTTCCCTGACACCCAAAGCTCCTCCTGTTGTATTACTGGCTGCTTGGATGGTTTATCTTGAGTTTTTACTGCCTGCTTGTATAACCTTCTTTTGGCAAGATCTTAGGGCAGCATCCTGGCATACCACAGCCACCTGCTCCCTGCTCCTGATCTTCACCAGCCACATATGGTTATCCCCCAGAGAAGGAATAGCTGAATATTCAAGCCTTCGGTTCGGTATTCAATTTCTCCTCAGCTTTCTCCTAGTCCTTTTTACAACACCACATACCAACCAGCAGACCTTCTCCCTCTCTCCTCACAGACTCCCTCTGACTCCAACTAAATGCCTGTCAGATGTCATAACTTAACTGTAATTTCCCAACTGCTCTTTTCCACCTAGCTAGAATCCCCAGCCAATCAGAATTGGATTTACTTTATCCAGGCCCCATCTAACAATATTCAAAGTGATTGTCCCTCTCTTCTCCTTCAGAATGTCGCTAAGCAACTACTACACAGGCCATTGACATAACAAAACAAGGCCTCAGGCCTATTCAGTTACATTGTAGCTTCCCAGAGGTAAACCTGACAGAACAACAAAAGTTATACACAGGCATTTCTTCACAGACATCTTCTTCACCATCCGTGGGATTGTAAGAAAGGGAGAGATGGAGCATATTGATGCCAATGTACCCCAAAACTCTGGACAACCTTTCCCAGCAGTTTCATGAACATGTTAAAAAGTATGGAGGACAGAAGAATAGAACCCTGAGGAACCCAGAGGCCATGGGTATAAAGGAAAATCCCTCAGTACCACCGTCTGGAAACATCCCTCCAGGAAGGACTTGAACTGCTACAATGAGGTGACCATAATTCCCAATCCAACCACACAATCCACAAGGATACCATGGTCCCTGGTATCCAATGTCACTGAGAGCTACAGGAGAATCAACAGGGATGCACACCCCTATTAATTTTTGGTAAAGGTCATTTACCAAGATCAGAAGCCAGATGGAAATGAGTATAGAACAGGGGTGGGGATCGTCAGACCCAGGGGCCAAAGCTGGCCCTTCTGGGATCCCAATCTGGCCCTCCAAGGTTCCCCAGATGGCCATGTCCCCTTCCCCTGGCCCAACCCCCTTTCCCCAAACTACCAATCATTTGGTGGTTTCCCAACTTTTGTGCAGCTTTTTCTCCATTTTAAAAGGTTGAAATGCCTCTGCTAAGGAGGCTTAGTTACTGGCAGAAAGAGATTCAAGTTAAAATATGCTGGTATTCTTGGCCCTGCCCCTTTTGCCCTTGGCCCCGCCCACTATTGGAATGCAGCCCACTAAGAGCTTCTCTAAAATGGAATTCGGCTATCAGTCTGAAAGAAGTTCAACACCCCTGCCTTACACCCAAGGCTGTCTTTGGGGGAAAGACAGGTACTCGTATTTTGGTGAGTTTTCCACTTGGAGCAGTTGCTCAATTCATCAAGTGGTGACTTTAGCTAAGGGCTGATCTGCACAGTCAGCAAAACCAAGTGGCAGAACCCTTCTGGGATTATTCCACTTCTGTTCTGCAGGTGCTGATTTTCTACTTTCTGGGAGAATTGGCTCTTGTTTTTGTGGAGAAAGCCTGACACGAGTATGCATGCACACACACACACACACACACACACACATACACACACACACACATGCTTAAAAAATATTGAAATAACTTAAAATAGGAACTTGCCAATTATATTCTTCTGTTGACCTTTGTCAAAGTTACTCAAGTAGGGCTGTCTGATATTGTTGTGGGAATAAGTAATTCAGTCCTAAAGCTGTGCCCTGATAGTTCCCCCCTTCAAATCTACCCCTATCTTCTGCCTTTTAAAGTTGTTATACTATTTAATAAAACAGAAAGGGTTTGGGGTGGGGAAGTGAGAATTTCACAGGAAAGACAAAAAAAAAGTCCTCAATGTCCTGGAAGTTTAATTGTACCACCAGGAAGTCCAGCAAGTACCACCAGCTGCTGTGTAGCAGATGGCTATAATTAGTGAGTGATTTTTGACTGCCATCTTTCAGAAACACATTAAGATATGCTTCACAAATTCTATGCATGGCCTGATCATCCAAGTATTCTCTGTGTTAAAGCCCTCTGAGCTACTGGCAAGTTGGGAAGGCTTAATTTTTCCTGCCCTTCCTGTGTCTTTCGACAGCTAGGGATGGGAACATAAACACTAGTTAATATCACCCTATTTCCTCCCTTAACTTTCACTCTTCTTCGTGTATGGCCATGTTAATTTCTCTCCATCGCTGCATCCCTAAGCATCCATGAACCCTTACACTGGATTAAGAATGTATGAGAAATCTGTTGCTGTTCATTTTTGATCAGGATTTACCCAGTTCACATGTTCCAGATTGAACACAGATTCGGACATAATCTGCATTTCCGAGTCCATGCATAATCTGCATTTCCGAGTCAATGCAAAGTCCATGCATTTCTGAGCTTGCAATGTGTCTCATAGATCCAAAGAAATGCATTAGACAGCATGCATACATTTGAAAAATCCACATGAAAAATCTGTACTTTTGAAAAATGTAAACAAATATGCTTTAATCAATAGGAGAAGAATGTGTGCATTCAGAGATGATGATTGATGCATACATTTGGGGAAATATGCATGAAAACATGCACAGATTTTCATGAGAAAAAAAAAAAACTAAGCTTGCAATCTGATATGGACTCAAGTCAGAATGAGCTTCAAGATGGAAATCAGAGAGCTTTGATGAGCTCAATTTTTGCTGATTTGCACATCCCTACAAACTGTGTTAATTCAATACAGTAAGCTGAATATGGGACATATCGAGAGAGAGTCTACAGTCAGCCAATCAATCAATCAATCAATCAATCAATATCTTCACCACAAGAGCAAATTTCAGAGAGATTACCTCCTGAACTAACACTGCAAATAAAAAATTGTTTGCAATCCTAAACACACTTACTGGGGTGTAAGCCCCATCGACCACAGTGGACTTACTTCTGATCATAAAGAGTTACACTGCATGTACGGATTAATTTAGGTTCTTTTGATAACATCTCTCACTAGAACTTCCTTGATAAACAGTTCATATTCCAAGCATCTACTATCAAGGAGTTCTGTTTGTATTGTCTTTTAGGGATGGGGGGGGGAAGAAACTCATTCATGATGCATTTTAATGCAAACTTACCCAATTTTGCACTTTTGAACCTCTATGTGAAATGTGAACCAAAACTTAGTTATCCTTCAAAATTTGCACTTCTCTGAATTTTGCAATCAAAAAATGAATACATATATTAGAGGAAATAACATTCCAAAACACAGTATATATTAGGAAAATTGCTTGCAAAATGTGTATATTAAGCAAAATTGCATACAAAGATACAAGTATTCAGAGAGGATGCTTATGAATTTTCTTGCAAACTTCAAAAAAATATATCTCAAAATTCTGGATGAACTGAACTTAAGACTGGAGAAGTGTTAAATGTTCAAGATGAACCAAACTTAAGACTGGAAGAATGAGAAACCAAAAAAATAAAATTGACAGATTTGTACATCCCTTTTTCTTTTGCTTGATCACCTGAGGTATACCATTTCAATGGCTACCCGTCCATATTTACAAAACTTTTATTTGCTGTTACTACCTACAGAGCTGTACTTCCTAGGATGCATCTTATTTCCTGCTCAGGAGCCTGTAAGATTATCACTGTCCATATGGCCCAGGCAGACCTTACCTGTTCCATCCTTACCATTCACAGAATGGACACCTGCTAGACCAGTAGAGATGATGTGATGAGGTCCTGTTGCATTATGGGATGCCTGTAGAGCAAGCTGCTAATGAATGTGCATGGGTAATGTTTTCAGATACAGCTTGTTTATCCAGACATTTCTCATTTACTTAGGACCTGTTATTTACTGAATATGTCTTGTGGAATTGCCACATGAATTTGAAAGTAGCATTAGTAACTCAAAGAAATTATTCCATCAATTTCAGGGCATTATTACTTTTTCATGAAAAAGTAGAATGATGATATGTAGACATTTGGAAGCTCTGGGTACACTTTTAATTTAAAGTTTATTAACAATCCTGCCTACCATGAAATCTCAGCCCTTTTTTGTTGTTGTTTCTTCAGGTGTATTGTGCTATTTATGATGTGTAATCCTAAATGATTTAAATTAATTTCATCCAGGCCTTTTTTATATCAGTTTTCATTAGTGTGACAGTTTAGCTAATGCAGCATTAATTGTTAATGCATAATTATTTTAATGAAATCCTAATTGGTGCAAATTCTATTTTAGGAAGAACATGCCACACTCACACTCACTGATTACTCAAAGTAATCATTATCTTTTAAAATATATATTGTAAAAAGACAGTGATAGTTAGAAATTCATGAACCTTTTATGTAAGCAAATGGATTTGTGCCTTTGGCATGTGTACCTCTCTCATCTACATCCTATCATGCACCCGCCTGCCAGCCCCACCCGAGTGTCTAAAACAGTCCCTCCCATGTTGGCTGGATATGCTGGGAGCTGTAGGCCAGTAACATCTGGGGACCCAAGGTTGGAGAGCCCTGCTGTAGACCAAGGCTGCAGCCACCTGCCATCTTCTTTTCCCCAGAATGTATCTGGGCTATGATGTAGTCAGGGCCAAAAGCACACTAGTAAAATGAAGATGACAGGTTGCTGCAACCTCAGCCAGCACTCCTCCTCCTCCTCCTCCTCCTCCTCCTCCTCCTCCTCCTCCTTTTAAGCAGGTGGGCAGAACATGAAGTAGTGGAGCAAAGAGCTTCATGGGTGTCATGGCACCTGTGGGCACTGGGTTGAGTAAAACTGGATTTCTGCAATGCATTGTTCATGGGGCTGCCTTTGAAGTTCTCTTGGAAACTATAGTTAGTAGAAAATGAAGCAACTATGTTAGCCAGGATTGGTTATACTGAACATAACTTTTCAGGTCTTAAACAGTTCTTATACTGTCTGCTGGTCCATTCCCAGGCACAATTAAAAGTACTAATGCTTACCTATAAAGCCCTAATTGAGTATCTTTAGATAGGAGTAACTAAAGTGGCTGGAAGTTTGGTTGCACAAATCACATCGAACTTGTGATACAATTTGCACAACCAAAAATACACTTGAAAAATGTGCACATTTGAAAAAATGCACACAACTGATGCATACATTTGGGGAAATGTACACAAAAATATGCACACATTTTTTGTGCAACCCGCCCAGCCCACAATTTGATATGGACATGAGTTGGAATGAGCTTCAAGGTGGGCTTTGGAGAACCTCGACCAGCTCGAAGCTTGCTGAGTTGCACATCCCTAAAACTGACTGATTAGGTTCTATCTGCTCTGCTGCTATCTACATGCTATCTACATGTATGCTGTTATCCTTTGTTTTAATTTTGTTGTGTCTTTATACTGAACTTTCCCCTGCCCCCACTATTTTCTTTTATATAGTTGTATATGAAAAGACACAATTCAGCCTGTTCATTGGGGCTTAACAATGTGGATGTATGTGCAGATCTGCAGTGGTATCTCTGACAACTATGCGGATGTGGAAGGCCGCTTCTGCACACAGCTCTCCTGATCATGATGAGCAGATCTATGCTTATGAAGGTGATTGCTCTCCAGGACAAGATGGTAGGTTAAGCTTTGCAGAAACACAGCACCACCTTGGGCTCTGGATGCCCAGTGCCCAAACCATATACTCTACTGCAGGGGTGGGCTGAAGGTAGATCCCCAGAAGTTTTGGAATCTGAGAAGCCCCTGCCAGCATGGCCAATGGTCAGGAATGGTGGGAGTTAAGTCCAAAACATCTGGAGAACTACTTTCTGCCCACACCACCTCTACTGCACCATACTATCCTTAGTTACCATATACTATAAAGATCTGTGCAGGTTTAAGCAGCCATTTAACACCAAGCTGGAATTTCTAAGCAGTGAAGATTTGTTCTGAGGCTGGATTATATCAGAGATACCTTCATTAAGAAATATTTTAGTTCATCACTTTTCTTTCAAAGGACTTGAAATGAACCACCAGCTGTTCCTCATTTTGCTCAATACAACCAATGCAAGATGTTTCAATATCAGAACCAAATCCTTTAACAGGCTTAGTCTTGACTGCCTTATATAATTATATCATTCCCAAAATCCTGCCCATGTTTTTATACAGATCAGATTCAACTGGAAATATTTTCATCGACAACTTCATTATATATAGATATAAATATACACACCACACTCAAACATTAGCTATTTTGATATGACAGGAAATATTAGGTTATCTCCAAAATGAATTCCTTATACTGAAAACTGGGTAGAAATAAGAGAATACAGGAACAATATAATGGAATTGTTCAGCTTGCTCCCTTGCATTAGTCAAAGAATGATGCAATCCAAAATCATAGGAGAAGCTTTTTTCTTATTAGCATGCAGAGACTAGGGTTCTGCCAATCAGGAAACTTTGAGCTCACCGAAGTTCTTGGAATTCTATCTCAAAGCTCGTTCTGACTTGTGTCCATATCAGATTGCATGCACTTTTTTCTTTTTGCATGAAAATCCATGTGCATTTTTCCAATCTATGCATAAGTTGTGCGCATCTTTGAAACATATGCATTCTCTCATTGATTAAAGCGTATGTATGCAGATTTTTCAAAAGTATGCATGTTTTCCTTTTTCTTCAAATGCATGCATGCATTTTTCAAATGTATGCATGTTGTTGAACACAGTTTTTTTGGTCCGCACATCACATTGCAAGCTTGGAAATATACGGACTTTGGCCAAAAATTGCATATGAGTCTGTGTTTGGTCCAGAAGCTGCGAAATGGGTAAATTCTGATTAAAAATGAACTGAATGTCTCAGACACCAGAGACACAAGAGAAAAATGTAAAGTTCTGGGATTGGATCCAGATTCTGCCTTCCACAAGAGGAAGGGCTCTGCTCACATGAGGTCCCACTGCCTGATTGTTGGGGATTCCCCCTCTCCACTACCATAGCACACTCCATTCAGCAGGGTCTCCTGATTTTCAGTGTATCCTGCTATGGCTAGGTCAGGCTTAGCCCTGAGGCCAATTATAGGGTAAATGTGTTTATCAAAGTAAGCAGGCAGGTAAAGGTCAAGAACACAGTATTAGTAGTCCAGCAAAAAAGCAGTCCAAAAGCATTGTCTTTTAGGGGGTCCAGAGATCAGCAGCATCAGTCGAAGATAAAGCAAGGTTTCACAGTGCTGGGAATTGAAATAAGATATTATTCCACCAGCTAGTAGGCCTAACTGAGCCAAGTCACCTATATAGCCAAATCACCTAGGGTTGGCTTCGCACCCAGGTATAACCGCAAACCGTTAGTGTTGGCTTTAGAGTTACCTGCTTCTGAAGAGATCCTGGCTCCTTAGTAGATCTTTACTCTAGAGTAGGCTTTTACTCTTGAGCCTGGTTGCTGCAGTTCTTGAGGTGTGCACTTTGTCTTTGAGTGGCGGCCTGTGGCTTGCTCTTCTGGCTCGAGCATGCTTTAGGACTGGGCAGGTGCTCAGCCTCTGCCTCAGATTCTATGGGGGCATACAGGCCTCTGGGGCACCCAGAGTCTACCGGTACTGGAGGACCTGCTATAGTTTCTCTGGAGGTGCCAAGGGTAGCAGAAGAGTCAGGAGGACCCACAGGCCTCATGGTATCTGCATCATCATCATCTGAAGAGTCATCCTGGCCAAGATTGGGGTCAGGCATGACATGGTGTAGTATTTTTAGGGAACTGGAGGGGTTGCCATAGGAAGGAGGGGGTGAGGATGCCCACTTCCACCAGCACAGTTGATCCAGCATAAATCTGGATCCAACCCCTAGTTGGTATCTTCTTAATGAGAATTGCTTCTTGTAGAGCTAATAGGTGTTATTTTATCAGCTTTATAATAATACTAGAAAGCCGAGCTTGTATTCTGCAAGATGGATACACATTTCTGGCTGCTCCTGCATATCCCCTCAAGACTGTATGGAGTATCTGAAGAGGTAGAAGCATTCCTAACAATCCAGATCCAAAACATATGCAATGCCGTATGCAGAACCATAATATGGGTGGGACTGCCTGCTCCATCCTTCACTGACCAGAACACCACTTCACGGTAAGTCCAACTTTCCATTCTTGGTCAGTGAGGGAGTGGAGCAGGCAGGAAAGGGATGTCCCAAAGCAGTGTCCCTTCATGGGTGGGCCAGACTGCATACATTAGAATACTTGTTGTAAGACTCTACGTCCAAACAATGCTTCCATGGAAGCAAACTTGTGTATTTTGCAGTGGCAGGAGATGAACATGGAAGGTGATGCCCATGTGGTGCCCTACAAATTATGGATCAATGACAATGGCAATGTGAGTATTCCACAGTGAGCTGCCACCAGCACTGAAGTATATGGGAACTGGGAAGCCAGCTTGTGAAGCACAGCATTACACAAGCAGAGAGATTCAAGCTCAGTGTCTTCAGTCAAGATAATTATTCTCCCCATGATCCACAGAATCAGTATGATGTCTCCTTAACATTTGAGGCAGCACTACTGGGCTTAGCCAATAACAGTACATAGACACTGATGAATATTTAAAAGACATGCTATTTCTTTCCCTACCTGCCACCAAATGACCATTAAACATCTAATAAGTTACTAGTCTGAGCTCTTGTTGCAGTCAGGAAACTAGGATGTAGTGAGTAGTGTTCAAAATGTATACCAATATAAAAATATTGGAAGAAAGTGAATGTGAATATAATATGAATCTTCATGACTTGTTCACACAATCCTGATAACCCTGTTTATATATATATGTGTGTGTGTGTGTGTGTGTGTGTGTGACAGGATTTTTTTAAAAAATCCCTGATTATAGAATGCTCTGCCTACTGAGGTCCACCTGGTGCCATCTTTTTGGCACCAGGGTAAGACTGTCCTCTAGTCCCAGGCGTTTGATGGCATAAGATGGGGCATTTGTGTCCGTTACTTTCATTATCAGGTCCAATATTTTATTGTAACTGTTTTAGATGTTTAAATTGTTTAAAATTTTGTATGTTAGATACTTTATATTATGATTTTATTATCTTGTAGTATGATGTGTAATTTCTGTGAACTGTCCAGAGAGCTTTGCCTGTTAGCTGGTATAGATATAAAATAGATAATAATAATACCCAGGAAGCCAAGCTGACATGTCACGTTACATTTATCACAAGAAGAGACATTGATTGAAATGTTTATAAAATTCTAAATATATTTTTTAGACACGATTCAGTTGTTTTATATTGTTATATTAATTGTATAAGGATGCTGAAAACCAGGGGCTAATGGACCATTTGAGGAATAAATTAGAATATCCCTAAGGAATTGCAGAATGCATTTCCTTCATCACCACGTACTTCTAGAAGGTTACATCCAAAGAAGTGTGAGTGGCATGCTGCCCCTTCAGTGCTTAGATGGATGTGCTTTTGCTCTACCCCCTTACATTGGAATGAAGACATGTGGGGTGCAGGAAAGTGGGGTGGGTCTGAGGACACCTTTATAATGTGCCACTGCCCACACCGTAGCCTCTTTGGATCCAGTGCAACAACTTGTCCACCTGTCTCAGTTGATTGTATGGGACTAACCGGTTGCCAGTTTGGAGGATGGGTAGGATTTTTTTTGGGTGGTCCCTTCAATTGGAACACCTTTTTTCACCATACACCTTTTTTTTTTGTCCATACTGTCTCTCAGAGGGCACAGTGTTGATTCGGTAGATGGCTGTTGATTTCATTTGGGTCACAACTAGCAAGATGTGTGGGCATGTAGGGGAGTAGGATAGCCTGACCTGGTGAGCAGCCTGAGGCAGGAAGGGTGTTAAATCTGACTGCTGATTGCATGCAAGTAAAAAAGAAAAAAAGGTAGCAGATAGAGAGAATGGGTTGGATCCATAATTTGCCTTCTGTGAGAGGAAATGACCTTCCACAAGAGGAAGGGCCCTGCTTGCATATGCTCCCTCTGCCCAAGGATCCTCCTTCCCCTCTACACCACAGCTCACCCATTCAGCAGGGGCACCTGACTCTCTATGTAGCATTTTTAGGGGCATGGAGGGGCTGCCATGGGAAGGAGCAGGTGGGGAAGTCCACTTAGCGCCGTTGATCCAGCATAAATCTGGATCCAACCCAATGCATTTGTTTGGATATTGGAACAAGCAATGTCCCAGCAATGTCAGTCCTTAAAAATCTGTTTACTTTGAGATGGTTCTGTCTATGCATAGTTCTTCTGAGAAAGACAGACAGACAGACTGTAGCAACCTTGGTTAATTCTTCATTTGCACTCAACACTAACTCAGAATTGCTGATAATTCTGGCTTAGCATTATGTCCAAACTGAATTATTGCTGGTTTGTTGCTCCCCTAAAAGCTGGAACTGCAAACCAGAGTTTGTTCCAGGTTTATGATTCCTACCTTGTTTGGGGGTAAGAAGCCAGGAGTTCCAATGTAATTCTGTAAGTTCTGATGTAATGCTAAGCTTTTGCTGCCTGGTGAGTTCCTGGTTAGTTTAGCCACTCCCACTGATGGGAGGAGCCAAGCAGTAGCATTAGGGCTAGCAGCATGTTGCTTATGAATGATAAGAACATAAGAAGAGCCCTGAAAGTGCACTAGCACCCTCCCAGTCATGTTCCCCAACAAGTGGTATTCAGAGACATACTGCCTCTGATAGTAGAGATAGCATATAGCCTTCATGTACATGTACACCAGTTGCCAGGGAACATGGGTGGGAGGGTGCTGTTGCACTCATATCCTGCTTGTGGGATCCCATGGGTTGGGCACTGTGTGAACAGGATGCTGGACTAGATGGACCCTTGGTCTGATCCACCATGGCATGCTCTTATGACAAAAAGCCATGAAATCCTTCTCTTCCATGAATTAGTCTAATCCTTCTTTAAAGTCATCCAAGTTGGTGGCCCCCACCACTACATCTTAAGGTAGCAGATTCTTCAGTCTGAGTGCAAAGTGTGAAGAAGTGCTTTCTTTTGTCTGTCCTGAATTTCTCACCATTCAGTGTCCTTATCTGTTTTCTCCACACCATGTAATTTTACACACCTCTATCATGTCCCACCTTTTTGATTAGCTAATCAAAAGCCCCAAACATTATAACCTTTCCTCCTAGGGGACTTGCTCCAGCCCCTTGGTCATTTTTATTGCCCCTTTCTGCACCATTTCCAGCTCCACAATATCCTTTTTGAGGTGTGGTGACTAGAACTGTACACAGTATTCCAAACACGGTTGCGCCATAGGCTTGCATTAAGATAATTATGTTGTCAGTTTTATTTTCAATCCCTTTCCCAATGATCCCCAACAAGGAATCTTCATTTTTCACTGTGGCCACATATTGAGCAAACATTTTCAGTGAGCTCTGCACCACAACGCCAAGATCCCTGTCCCAGTCACTGCCAGCTCAGAGCCCATCCATCAGCATATACACACGAATTTGCCCCAATGTGCACCACTTTACACTTGTTTCCATCCATTAAACTACATTCACCATTTTAACACACATACACACCCCAATTTGGAGAGGGTCTTTTGAGCTCTTTGCTGTCCCTTGTTTTAACCACCCTAAACCATTCGGTGTCATCCACCAACCTGGCCACCTCACTGCTTACCCCCAACTCCTGATCATTTGTGAACAAGTTAAAAAGCACTGCCCCCCCCCCAACAGATCAGCAATCTGGATTTATTGTTTTGTGGAAATGCAATGAATTTTCATTGGGCAAATCATGTCACCTGCACAGGAAAGACCGTTGTGGGTGCTTCACATGTAGATCTGCATATACACACTGGAGCTTTCTACAGACATTCTAACAGTGAAGGTTGGTGGCTCCTATTTCAGTGGGGCTCCTAATCCATTGCAGCTTTTATTTAGAGCATTATAGGAGCTATCCATGGTGGTGAATCTGTTTTGGGGATGGAGTTCAGCACCGTGGGTAGCTCCCATAAAGCTCCAGATAAAGCCTGCAATGGATTAGGAGCCCCACCGAAAGAGGAGTCACCAGCCTCCCCTGCATTCTAATGACTGTGTGTCAGTTGGGGCAGAATCTAGCCCACCACCATACAGTCCTTATCTGCAGATACGGAACACCTCAATGAGGCTGTAGAAGAGCTTCAGCTGGGAAGATTGCCACACCATCTCTGCTGTAACCGGGACAGCACACAGAATCTTCTCTTGGAAGAGTTAACGAAACATAGAGACCCAGTGACAGAGGAAGAGGCCCAGAACACGGGCAAACATTCGGGTGCCCTCCAGATGTTTTGGACTACAACTCCCCCCTTTGGTCATGGTGGCTGGGGCTGATGGGAGTTGCAGTTGAAAACATCTGGAGGGCACCAGGCTGCCTACCACTGCTGTAGAGTGTTATGTTAGTAAATCAGATGACTTCAGAACTACCTTTGCCCTTATTTCTTTTGCTATTTCAACCTTTTGCATTTTCCAGATCATAAACAGCTGTTACTATTTACTGATCTCTCTAACACGAACTCATTAACTTGCAATTGTTTGTGTGTGTTCATTTTACCATTTGTTAATAACTGCCTTCCCCAAACTAAAATGTTAAGTGTTCTGTGGAACCTTTGCTTAAGGCACACGCTACAGATCATTGAATGGTTTAATTAAGACTCACTGCTGGATGAGGTGTGAACTCCGTTACAGTGTTAAAGTGGAAAGCAACTCATCACTTGAATACAACGCAGGCTTGAGAAGATGGTAGGATAAGAAGCTAAATCCACAGAGCCAAAACATGTTGCCTAGCAGGAGTAAACATGTTGCAACAGTTAAGTCAGCATGTTTGTGTGGGGGAGAATTTAATTCGACCTGAAAGTTGGCCTACCTACTTGGCTGGCTGGCCAGGTGCAGCAGTGCTCCCTCACTTGCTCAGCCAGCTGGCCCAGCTGGCTGCATGCTCCTGCTTGCCCAGCAGCTCCTGCCTTGTGCCCAGCCATGGGGCTCCTGCAAGAGGTTGGCTGACCTCTTGCGGGAGCCCTGTGGCTGGGGCACAAGGCAGGAATGGCCGGGTGGGCAGAAGCAAGCAGCGAGCTGGGCTGGCTGGCCAAGCAAACGAGGGAGCACCCAGCCAGCCAGACGGCTAAGCAGTTATGGTGGGTGGGCAGCAATGGCCACCCACGGTAAGAAGTGGTGGCGGTGGCTGGCGGTGCATGTGCACCCAGAAGGTTACTCTAGAGAGCCCTGCCAGTTGCTCTTTTGCTGTGGCAAATGCTGGCGGGGCTCTCCAGAGGCAGTGGTGGACCCCCACCCTGGTGGGGTGGGGGGATGGAGAGCAGCACAATTTGCCACTCTTCCCACTCCACTGCCTGATGCAGGCACATCAGCCTGCGTAATGGTAGGGCTGGCCCTGGCTACCATTCCTCCCAGAATCACGGTTGCCATCTTGGCTTCCAGAGAACTGTTCTTCCTTGCCAGTTTCTTCTATATTCTTTCCCAGCCCAAGTCTCCTGTGATGGTTGAACTCTGTCACTACAGGTCCTTATGACTAATTCATAAACCAAAAGTTATCAGGGAGTTGGAATGAGCAAGCTCTTTTTGTCATTCAATTTATCGCTTCTTTCATGGCAAAAGACATCTGATTTTACTCCAACTTTCTTCATAGAAAACTACCAAGCATGAATCATTCCTCAACAATCTAATCACTCTTGTCTTCTTGATCCATTGTGTAATTATAACATCATAGTTCCATTTGCAGTGGCCGTTCACATTTGAAACACTTAGCTTCAGATACTTATGACTTCCATTAGAATCATCCCAGAGGTCTAATAATCCCTAGTTCATTTGGAACTTGAATATGATTCACAGTGCTTTTGGCATTACTGGTGGAGATGGTGGGGTGTGGAAAAAGGCCCTCTCCCAATATCCGGCTCACCCAAACCCATTACCTGCTGACCCAGTGGGATGCCAGGAGTGGAGTGGCCACTTATGCATTGCCAAAAAAGAGGAAATGCATCATCCAAAAAGAGAAGACACCAATTTGCATAACATTTGCATATGCCAATTTATACATATAGATGACAATTTAGAATGAATTACTAGAATTTAAACACAAAGACCATGTGTGTACCTTCTCAGTCTGCTGTCCAGGTGCTAACTGTTCAAATGCAAGGCCCCTGTTCACTCTCCCCTCTTATGGTTCTTTGACTTTTAACGAAACTTGGACAGGATGCCTCTTCAAATAAAGGACTATCCTCTGCCAGCTCTTCAAATTAGAGGACTTTGTGAAGTAGGACACCTGGCCATTCTAGACTCGAGGGCACCAGCTGCCATTGCTTGAGAAATGCTGGGCTCCAGAGTGGCCACCACATAGCTGGGCAGATTAGAACAATGCTGCAGCTGTGGGTAGGGCAAGGCAGCCATGCAACAGTTCTGGGTCCAGCCTGAGAAATGGACCCTTTGTGTACAGGAGGAGGAGGAGGAGGAGGAGGAGGAGGCAACCCACAAGGCAACAGGGAGTGATGTGAACCAGGAAGTGCCTACTCACTTGACCTGGGCAGCACAACAACAGCTTTCTTCTTGCCAGCGGGGCTCTCCATGGAGGAACCCCTTCTTGCCAGATGGACCTCCTGCCAACCCAGCCATCGCTTAAAAAGAAGTAGGCACTCCAGTCTAAAAGGTCCCAATGTACTGTTCCCCCAGAGACACATGAGCATAACACTGTTCTCAGTCTTTGTACTCACGTTTGTTAACCCCATACTTACCTTAAATCTCATAAAACCAGGGGCTGAAATTTTGTGTAAGGAAAAGCAGTGGCTGCACTGTAGGGATGGGTGAGAATTTCATTTCAGTTCATTTTTTATAAGACTTTATCAAAAATTTATAAAAGTCTTCATATTTGCAACAGAAAGAACTTGAATTAAAAAAAAAATTGAATGTGGGAGAAACTAAAACTGATAGATTTGTCCATCCAAGCCCAGGGCTGTGCATGCTTAGCTTTTAAAGGCCTGGGGTTGAATCCCTGTATATTCAACAATGTTAGTGCTGAATTAAGATTGCCAACTCTTTTTTTCTGAAAGGCTCCTCATTTTTAACAGCTATATGACAGGCAGGTAAAACATGATCCTTTCCATGTTCCTATTGAATTTGGCTGGTACAAATGGGTGCAAATGTTGCTTTGGTTCATTTTTGATAAGAATTTACAAAATTCACAAATTTCTTCATATTTGCGATGGAAAGAGCTTAAGATTTAAAAATTTTTGAATGCACGAGAAAGCAAAACTGTCAGATTCATCCATCTCTAGCTGCAACCAACCCAACCAGTGGGACCCCATGCAGCCTACCACTGTCCACTACAGGGGGCATCTTCTGTTTAAAAACTGTTTGTTTGTTTATATTTATATCCTATCCTTTTTCCTGCAAGGAACCCAAGGAAGAGGAACATAATCCTCCTCTTCTCCATTTTATCCTCACAATAACCCTGTGAGGTAGGTTAGGCTAAGAATCAGTGCCTGGCTCAAAGTCACCCGGTGAGCTTCATGGCTGAGTGGGGACTAGAACCCAGATCTCCTGAGTCCCAGTCCAACATTCTAACCACTGTGCCACAGCCACACTGGATCTTGTTTTCCTTCTCTGCCCCTTCCACTACTCTACCCTACTCTAACCACTGCTACTACTCTAACCAGTACGCTACACTGGTTCTCATTTTCCTTCTTTCCCCATTCCACTACTAATTTTATGGCACATTTTCTTAAAGCTTAATCTCAATGAACAATAATGAATGCTGTAAAATCCCATGTTGGAGTAATGTCAATTCTTTGTGATATGTTTGATGAGTTCAAGCCTGGAAAGAATTGGATAAGCAGAGAAATAACCAGCTGTTGCGGATGGAAATCACAGATCAAACATGTAAAAGCAACAAAGAATCTTGAGGCACCTTACAGACTAACAGATGTATGGTATAACCTTTTGTGGACCACAGTCCACTTCATCAGATGCATGAAGTGTTGTCCTCAGTTGGCAGAGGATGCCAATATCTAGTCCATGAGAGCTTAGACCAGGGATAGGGAATGTGTGGCCCTGTAGATGTTGTTGGACTGCAACTCCCATCATCCCTCACCATTGGTGATGCTGGCTGAGGCTGATGAGAGCTGCAGTTCAGCTACATCTGGAGGGCCACACTTCACCACCCTCACCATAATACATTCGTTAGTCTTCAGGTGTCACAAGACTCTTTGTTGTTTTTCCTGAAACAAACTTACAGAGCTACCTCTCTGAAAGAGTATTCAGCATGTACAGACAGACTGTTGTGATGATGATGATGATGATGATGATGATGATGATGATGATGATGATGCTGATTTGACCTTTTAGTGCTGGTTCCTGTTTAGGGAAGCCAGAGTCAGAAATTTCTGATTTCACTGGAGCGCTTCAATTCAACTCTTGGAGTAGATGACCTTGACTTATCTCCAAAAGATGCATAAAACATAAGCCTGGCCTTTTCATAGTACTTGCTGTGTGTGAGTGTGTTGTTTTTTTTGCTCATTGGTTTTGCTCAGGAAACTGCCTTCTGTATGTGAAACATAACTCTCTTCTGAAATGCTTCGATAAAACAGTAAGCTGAAGCTCCACAACAGGTCTTTTTATGGGGTGGTGGTGGAGGGGAAGGGGAAGGGTTGCTTTGTAAATATTTGATTCTAGACATGTGTAAAAGGCACCTGATTGAAAAGCAGGGCCATCCATTCCCGATGTACTGATACAGGCCCTCTGGTGTACTGATTCAGAGCATCTGATCCCTGCAAGGCCCAAGCTACTCACACATGATGCAGCTCATTCTCATCTTCCCTGGTGGTTCTCACAGCAGATCCTGGAAATTATGGTATGAAGGACATGGAGGGCCCTATTGCAGCATGTATGGTGAGGAACCCAGATGGAACTTGATTGTTCATGTTTTTTTATAACTTATTTTTAATAACATGTTGGACTGCAACTCCCATAATTCCCAGCTATCCTGGCTAGGAATTATGTGACTTGATGTCCAACATATCTGGAGGGCACCGGATTGGGGAAGGCTGTATTATAATAATTGTATTCTGTATTGTTTCCATGGTTTGTAAAAACCTCTTTTGAGAATCATGTCTGAGAAGCGGATATATACCAATATTAAATATAAATATGGATTTGTTTGCTGGCCACAAAGGACCAGCAAGGGGACACATATGAACAGTTTTGTAATTGGAAGTAATATTTCTAACTCCCAATCATATAAAGGGAAGCATCTTGTGCTTAAAGAATGCATACAGCCATTGATAATGTTTATTTCATTGTATCCATTTCAATACTACCATATCTCAACAGTCTCTCATTTGATTATCACACTTTCAGTCACACTGGCATTAGAGGTCTATCTGTGATCTCATTCCACATTCTTCTTTCAGTTCTATTCTTAGCTGCATATTTCAAGTCACTGTCTCTTCCATTTTTCCAACTCATCACATACACTATTCATCTTTTCTTTTTTTTAATTTTCTTACAATAAGGTATTCTTCTTGCCCTAATTCCCCTTTGCCATTCACTTTGTTTCATTACTCTTTCTTGTCCACATCTCATTAGATGTCCTATTCACTAGGCCTGGGTTATATATTTAAAAAATAATGTTCAGAAGACAGCAATTTTGTGAGTTAACTCCCTGACTAGGCAGGTCTAACAATAGAGGCAAACCACCACTATTAATCCTATATTTTTAAAAGGCATCAGGAACTCCTAGTTAGCGACAAAGACTCAAGTCCAGTGTTACGACAGCTGCATAGGGGCCAATTCTCCATGATCCGATTCCATGCTGCTTTGGCTTGGAGGAACCATATGGCAGGGCAAATCTTCCCATATCAATGGCAATGCTACCTGGGATGGGGGTTTGATATTTCTCCATGTACGTACGTATGGTTCCTCTATATACAGATTTACCCACTCCAGGAGTGAATGTGACAATCCCAGGCTGCTGTGGAGATCCTTCATTCCAGAGCTGTGGCAAAGTTTGAACCATTCAGTGGTAAAGTCATTGGTGCCCTTTGGTGGGATGTTTTCGAATACTTTCAGTCTGAAGAAGTCTTATGCAATAATGAATGAAAACAATATGTGATAATTAGAATGGGAAATGTTGACTGCCAGTGGCATTGTACAGCTTACAACCATCATTGGTTACCAGTTGCAAATGCTTGAGTTGCCTGACTTAACTCAGTGGCACTTAAGCATGCATAACTGGTCATGGGATTGTAGCCATTGTCATTGTAGGGTAGGGGAGAAGCAGAAAAAACTTAGTATTTTAAAAAAATTTTTTTTACTAATCTCTGTTTTTACATGTCTTTCAGATTGATGGTATTCCTTTAATCAGTTGTACAGCAAAATCATTCCTGTAAGGAATCCTTTGGGATCCCAAAGGAACACTGCAGCTTCATTAGCAATCAAAAGAATATGATTTCCCCTCTGGGTATTGTTTTGCAAGCCGGTTTTTATCACTGATGTCTTATTTTGATAAGACTTGATCCATTGATCAGAGCAGCATTAACCATGTTGGAGGGGACTCTTCTTCTAATGAGAAAACAATGGTTAATGATTAACAGAGATTGATTTATCCAATTTTTGAAGAAATAAATTTGCTCAGCATTTTTTCTCCCTACACAGACATCAATGCATTTACCAACACCCTGCCAAGTGCCTGTGTATGGAGTGAAGTGTATTAAATGCTACTGGCATAAATACAACATAATTTTTTAGGATAACAGAAACCAAAATCCAAAAATGGCTCTTCTTTCCATGACACATATTTCTCCCCCCAAAGAAACATTTCATACTTGCCTTCCCAGAACAACCCAAAATATCCCAAAGGATATATTTTTGTATAGGACATGCACCCCCAAAGGAGTGATACATTTCCATACAAGAACACTTTGGGAATATTCTTCAAATGCCATTCCCACCCCGCCCGTGACCTTGATCAAGAAGTTGCACATATGTTCATCGTGTCAAAAGAATGGTTTATCACAGCATTTTGAGTGGCAGACAAATTTGGAATATCTAGAAACATTCCTGTCACAAAATACAAATGATCATGCATCCCTTTTGTCGATGGCCTGAAGAGTTGGGATTTGGCGCAGGCAAATATGGCAAAAGGGAGGGGAAACTGATTTGTACATGCTCCAGAAAGAGCGAATACCATTTGACAAATGGTATCTTACCACAGCATGTATGTAATCATATGATCTGAGCTTCAGCTAAGTTAGTCCCACTTAAACTAGGTTAAGTGAAAGTTCATGCTCTTCAGTGTCTCAAGGATTGTCTTCAGCTGCTACAGTGGAAGGCAAACATCCAGCACCATACTTTGTAATCTGAGAATATTGGTACGGTTTTCCTCTTATTAGGACCTGAGTCTATCAGTGACCAATAAGTTAGTCCTCCTCCCCCTCTTCTTTCTTTTTCTTTTTTGAACACGTACCTAGAATAATAGGCTGATTTGGGGCAGGGAGATGCGGCTGGGGAAGTAGTAATGATGAATCAGGACCTATTGAAAATGTCTCTGTGTCATTTTTTTTTCCTAGTGGGCCATCTTTCCATCTTTGACCCGGAAAATGTCCATCCTTTCCCAGAGTGACTCCAGGCTTGCAGCCCAAGATGTGGCTGGTGATTCTCAGTCAGTATATAGGTTTGTTGCTCTGACATGAGTTTTTGCTGCCCTGTCATTGCTGCTGAGGTTTTTATTTGTATTAGTCTTACTGTTTTAACAGGCTCTGTACGCAGCTCTGCGATTTATTTATTTTTTGAAGTGCAGGACATAGGGCAGGGTCAGAGGGGCCTTTGCGCAAGCAGCCCCTGCTGTCAATTCCATTGAGCAAGAGCTATGGAGATTTAACTCTTCTGATAGGAAAGCCCAAAATGAGTGGAAATGCTCATTTCTGGATTGGGACAGGTCGGTGGAGCTCCCTTATAGAAGCTCCGCTGACCTGCCCCATTCCAAAAATGAGCGTTTACACTCATTTCTGATTGTTCCCAGAAGCACTAAATCTCCATTGCACAAGTGGCGGGCCTCACTTGTGGAATGGAATTGGCGGGGAAGCAGCACCTAATGGGATACTGCCCATAAATACTTAAAATAAAAATAAAGAATAAGAAAGAACACCTCAGTTTTCCTCCCTTCTTCTGCTTCCATCTATATACACTTCTCCTCTACACCCATTATCTTCCCTCATTCTTCTCTCAGATTCCTCCCATTTGGCCATCTCCACTTCCCCTCATTCTTCCAGTCTACATCCTCTTCCATCTCTCCTGCCTAAGGCTTACCTGCTCAGAATCCTGCTTATTCTATCCTTCTTGTTGTGGGCACATCTGCCTGCCTTGCTCTTCTATACCAGGGTTGGGAGGGGGGAATTTCCTATGAAAGGCAATTGGCTGATGGGAAAAGTTAGTCAGGGGTGCTCAGCCAATGGTGGGTGTAGCCAGAGCCCAAAGTACAAGGAGTTTGCAACAATACAAGATTGCATAGCTCGCTCGCTCTCTCTCGCTCTCTCTCTCTCTCTCTCTTTCGGCCACCCCATCTCCCTCCCTCTCTCTTTCTCTGCCACCATACATGAAATTAGGCCAAGGGCCACACAGGTTCCCCTGACCAGCTCTGTAAGATAGAACCTCTGCCAATGGTGGCCAGAGTCCTGCCTGCCTCATCTCTCTCTGACCTTAGGGTAGTCCAACCAATCACCAACAGTCTCCACCGATACATAAGCCATTACTTGACTGAACTGACACTATTCTCTACTGAAACCTGTGCAAGCTGCACACACTATATTTAGAGTAACGACAGGCAACTGTGTTTTCTGACTTTCTGAAGTTACACTGGCTGTCTTGTATGGCTGTAGAGAAACCTCTATAGTCCCCGATTGCTTACACAGAGGATACAGCTAGTTGCTGAATGGAACGTATTTCCAAATAAGTCATGAATAATCATTTTAAAAGCCGATCCACAGTTATATCCTGATGTTCAACTGGTTAATAACATTATGACAGATGGCAATCGATTAACAGTAACACGTCTTTATTGCGACACAGCTAGTGCCAACTGTACTTGCTAGCAAGTCATGAAGATTAATTTTCTTTCTGCCTCAGTCACATGACACCTAGTGACCTAACGATGAATTGCAGGATATAATTGATTAAGAATGGCCATTCAGTAAAATGCATAGGCAGTTAAGGAAGTGAGAAGTTTAGAGCATGCGTGTGTGTGTGTGTGTGTGTGTGTGTATGTATGTGTGTGTGTGTTAAGGTTTTATTTTCACTGATGAAGAATACACAATGAATAATATCAAGTATCAGGAAAATATCCATATAACTAATACACATACATCAGTCAGCTTAGTCATGTTCAGCTACCAGTATATTAATAGAACAGCCTTCTCTAATCGAGTGCACTCCAGATGTTTTGGACTATGATTCCCATCAGCCCCAGCACCCATGGCCAATGGTCAGGAATTCTGGGAGTTGTAGTCCAAAACATTGGGAGGGTACCAGCTTGGAGAAGGCTGCAATAGAAGAAGAGCTCTCAAGAATCAGACTAATCACACATCCTGTTTCTGACCATGGCCAGCCAGACATTTCCAGGAAGCCCACAATTTTATTTATTATATTTTAAAAGAACATAATGATGACAGCCTTCCCCCATCGTTTGACAGCAGGTAACTGGTATACAGAGAGACATAATGCCTCTGAACACAGATGTACATTTAGCTATCATGGTTAATAGCCTCGTCTTCCACAAATGTGTCTCTAATCCTCTGTTTCCATTCTTTCTTTAAAATATTTCTCTATCACCTGTCATGTGCAACATACCCAAGTGTGTTCAACAATAAAACTACAATATTAAATATACAGTATGGCTATAAACAAAGTACAATTATATAACAAAATGATAGGCCATCAACTAAAAATCACAATGGAAGGCATCACAGATCAATAAATGCTGAGGCGAATGAGAACGGTTGCTACAGGGAAAATATTCCAGGAAGTGGGTGCCATCATGGAAAAGGCCCTCTTCCTGCTTGTTGCCAGATGGACATCTTCTGGATGTGGCACAACCAGAGGTTCTTTGATGATCATTGCAATAGCCAGGCAGATTCATAGATCATACAGTTGGAAGGAGCCTACAAGGCCATCGAGTCCAACCCCCTGCTCAATGCAGGAAACTAGAGGAGGGGTCTCCCATCCAAGGAATAACCAGGCCTGACCCTGCTTAGCTTTCCACGCTCAGACAAGCTGAACCAGTATGAGCCATCTATATGGGAGAAGCCGTTCTCTGTTAAAGCCATCTAACCCAGCAGCAATGACCACTACACTGAGCAGGAAATTGGACTAGAATCTAGTCCAGGGGAAGGCAACCTCTTTACATAGCCCTATGGGCACATTTGACCTTTTGAAAAAGTGTCCAGGGCACCACCACGAATTGCTGTGTGGGTTTTTTTTAATGTTTGAAGTTCTCCCTCTGGATTCTCAGTTATCTTGCACACATACACCCGCCGCCATTTTTTTTGACAGGGAACTTTGGTCCCCACCTCTATCAAGTCAATGTAGTGATTTCATGCCTTTGACTTCATAGAGGTGGGGAAAAGTGTCCCCTGCCACAAAATGGCTGGAGGGGAGGGAAGCCCACCCACCACCAAGGACCCTGTTGCCCCAAGGGTCCTTGGTACTGGGTAGGCTTCCACACCCCCACTCAAACCATTTTTGGCAGGGTACCTTTTCCCTCACCTCTATCAAAGTCACCTCTATCAAAGCGATATTGCTCCATTGATTTTAATAGAGATAGGGGAAACTATGTTGATTGGGAGACGACAGGGCACCGGGCAGTGGTGGTGAATGGAGGGCAGCCAAGGGACCTTGCAGGAACACTGGGGGGTCTTGGCGGGTTCCAGTATATCCACATGTGCTGCATTGCCAACCTCTGGACTAGATGATCTCCAAACTCCCTTCCAACCCTATAATTCTATATCTTGCGGCAGTACGTTCTAAGTTAATTACACATTGCATGAAGAAATGCATTCTTTGTGAAGCATGCTCAATCTTTCATCATATAAGGACAAATAATTTCAGTGGATTTACAGTGGAAGTATAGTAGAACTATCAATCATTTTTAACAGAGGACAAATCTACATTGGAGCCCCTTTCGTTAATCAGGGAGCTCTGTCAAGGCATTTATGCAAAATGCATTCAAAGCTGTTGGGGCCCATGCTAATGAATACAGCGTGTTGAAAGCGTGATCTTGTGTCACACCCAAATGCAGTTGCGGGAGAAGTAGGAGGAGTTTGAAAGGTGATATGTGCAGGGGAAACAGCCCTTTAAGAGAGAAAAAATGTTGTTCTTTTGTTCATCTATGCACAGGTGAAAAGGAGCAAATGAGTGAGAAAAAAGGGAAAAAATTGACAGCTCCTGCCCCTTCACAAAAAAATCATGGAGAATGAGAAGGGGAGGTTGTGCTGCTGCTGCTGTCCTCCCACGCCCCACCTCCCATGGGGTGAAGCCAGCAGGATCAGTACCCGCATTCCTGTTCACCCAAAAGCAAAGGCGAGGCCATTGAAATCAATGTGATTTACTTCAGAGTAAGGCCATTGAAGATTTACTTCTGACTAGACATGCATTTTGGCTCCTTTTCAGCTAGTTGTTCTTTGAGCCAAGGGACATTCCAAACTTTATTTTTTCAAAGGGGAGGGAAGAAGCATTTACTTGGAGAAGCCATGGGATGCGGGAAAGGAGGAAGGCAGGAGAGAAAGAGTTGCTGCTGTTTTGCAAAGCCCCCTCCCTCATAGGAAGAAAAGAAGAAAGAGGACGCAAGAGAACGCAACCAGAACGGGAAAGGGAGAGCACCATGTGCCTCTCAAGTCACAGAGGCGATCCAGTACTGCAATAAACCTAAGGTGTAGATTGCCCCAGAATGGGATTTCATTTTCCTAGGACCTACTGATGATAGGTACAAATAATTGTGTTGTCTTAAAGACCTACCGGTAGTTATTTCTGTGTCGGTCATTTCAGAAATGGAACTTTCAAGTTCTTCACCGAGGCAACTCCAAGGTAAGCAATCTGAGGATCATATCCAAAGGCAGAAAAGGGGCTGGGAGAATGCAAATCGAATGACAGAAATAAAGAGACTTGCATGAGGTGAGTAGGTACTGGGTTGGATCCAGATTTAGGCATACATGGAGCAGACCCATTGAAATCCACAGGACTTACATTAGTCATGTGTTTGATCCATGTAGTAGCGTCACTGTCTCCTGGGAGGTGTGGCATTCTCCTTCCAAATGCTAATGGCGCACTGTGGGATCTGACCATGAGGAAGTGGCTCAAGTACGCCACATGGATAATTTAAAAACTAGTACTTAGGAACACAGGAAACTGCAATATTCTGAGTCAGACTATCTTAGCTCAATATTGTCAACACTGACTGGTAGCATCTCTCCAGAGTTCCAGACAAGAGTCTTTCCCAGCCCTACCTGGAGATGCCAAGGATTACACAGGCAGTTTCTAGGGCCACCTCTCCCAAAAGGTCTTGCTTTGAGGAAGGACCCCTGAAAGTGTGGCATTCGGGCCTGGGTGGCTCCGGAGAGGCTGCCAGCCCAATCTTTCATTCTTGGGGTGGGGGCATGGTGGCGGCAGCAGCAACAACAATAGGGGGAATGCCAGCATGCATCCTACAGCTTCAGGTGGCAGGACATCTTGCACCGCCACTGAGCAAAACCCCAGAGATTTGATTCACTCACAAAGTATTAGCTGGAGCTTTAATAAAAACCCTATTCCTAGTATTCCCACACTGTGTTCAGAGACAAAGAAGGTGGTTCAGTACAGTTGTCTTGTTTATCAAAATAATTTGTCTGTTATTTCTCAAGTGTATTGTGGTGATCGAAGAACATCCGTGAGGTTTTTCATTACATAAGCAGTCGTGGCATTAGCAATATGGCAGGACTGTAGGTAATGCAGATTGGAAAGCATCTGATGACAATTTAATGTTTGAAATGTTATGAATAATTCAGCCTGTGGATCCTGAACATCATCTTTCTTGCCACATTATTAAAACTATATGGCAAAGATTATCATTACAAGATCAAAGCAGAACACTTGATGAAATAAAAACTGACATCACAGGCCAACACCTTTTATAAAAACATTATTTTGCCATCTCTTTGAAGAACGCACTTAAGGAGATAGGAATACAATGCAGCCAGACTATTACCTAATCCCTTGTCATCTCTGCAAAGTATTGTATATTGCCTCACCATTGCTCTCACTGGTTTATTTGTTAGAGGTCCTTGAAACAATGGTTGCCTTTCTTATATGTGAGAAGTGGTTTCGGTTCCATATACCTGGCTGTCTGCAGCATGAACATATGGTAGATGGCATTGCAAGTGCAATCAACTATAGCACTATAGAGATAGAAAGGGGTAAGTTACTATGAGATTACACTGTCTTTCCATTTCCTCACACAGGTTCTTCAAAGAGATGAGAAAATAATATTTTGATAAAGATATTGCCCATTGATTCACTGTTTTTGGGCTTAGACATTTTTTTTTCTAGGAGCATGTGGAATTTGGATTGCACAGATACATATTACATTCCTGTGATTCATGTTGTACCTAACTGCAGCCCTCTTCTGCTGTGCAGATGGGGAACACATAATGGGGGAAAGTGCCAGCTCTAGGTTTTGGAGGGCCCTTGGGCAAGACACCCTCAATGGGCCCCCTCCCTCAGTGAATCTACCTTCTCACCACCATTGTCACCAGCAACTATTGCTCTTCATCCTCTTTCTCATCATTGCTCCCACTTGCTTGCTTGGCAGGCAGAGAGCCAGTGAGCAAGCAGGCAGTGGCATTGGCTGCTCCTCCTCCACTCCACCATTGTTGTCTGGGCCATAGCAAGAAGCAGGTGAACTAGCGGGCCCTTGGCTCACGCTGGCTCAGCTTGTCTGAGTGTGGAAAGCTAAGCAGGGTCAGGCCTGGTTATTACTTGGACGAGACGAGAGACCCCTCCTCTAGTTTCCTGCATTGAGCAGGAGGGGGTTGGACTTGATGGCCTTGTAGGCCCCTTCCAGCTCTATGATCCTATGATCCTATGAAGCAGGCTGCAATGATAGAGAGGCAAGTTCACGGGGCTCTCATCAGTGGCCCCCTTCTGAGGTGTGGATCCTTGGCAGGTGCCCAACCATGCCTACCCTTGATGCCAGACCTGTGGGGGGACTCACTGTCACACACACACACACACACTGAAGGAACATGTGAAAGGCTTGCAGTGTCATGCTCCATAGGCCCACCCACTGACATATGCACTGTCTACCAACCATCATCACCACCACCACCACCACCCCACACACAAACACACAGGCTGTGTGTTCAACAGCCATGTTAAGAGGCCCTATGCATGTATGCACATAGAGCTCCTCCATGCAAGGGGGATCTTGATTGGCCCAGGATCCCCTCATTGGGTGGAGGAGAACTACATGTGTATGTCAGTATGTGCTTCGGGCTCCTTCACACAGCTGCCAAACACATGTCAGTGATGGGGGCAGGGCTACGCAGAACAACCCCATGACCACTCACACATTCTTTCAATATATGAGGGGCTCAAGTGAAACCCCCCCCCCCTTATTAGTTTGCAAACCTGCAGACAGGTTTGCTAATTTTATCTATGTAACCCGCCTAGCCACTTGAGGCACTTTCTTATTATAATCACCATCATCTACAGATATGCATCTTTTGCTTCAATCATTTTGATATTCTAAAACTACACTCATTATGTGAATGAAGCAAGCAATTCTGTGGTAATCCTTTAGGATGCACTAATGATTTTTAAAATACAAAATGGCAATTCAATCATTGCATGTGGATTATACATATAAATATGTATACTTCATCATAAGTACATTAATTTGTATGAATATTTTACAAAACTGACTCTTAAAACTGGCTTTTAAGCTGAATAATATCATTAGCCCCTTTCTTTGGTATTTTTCACTTTCATTTTTCTTTGAATAAGCTCTTAATAAAAAATGGGGGGGGCAGAGCATATTAAAAACAGAAATGGTAGATTGTATTAATATACATCCCATTGGAACAGATTTAATCTTACCAATATAGCAAATGTTTTATAGTTTTTAAGAGAGTTCTAATAGTTTTTAAGAATGTCTTAACTATCCCTATTTATATGTCTGTAATTTTTTTTGGCTATAACCTGTATATGGTTGCCATGAATGAATAAATGTATGTATGTAAATATCAAATGTTGTGTTCTTATTGATGTGTAAACTGTGTAGGCAAACTATAGGTTGCCTATACTGACAGGACATGTAACTTTTTTTCAGAGTAGATATGTAGATTTAACAGATGAGACTTTCCGAGTATTTTCTATGGTTTTGAGGAAGAACTACCTGCCATGATGTCTTACAAAGAAATATCTAATGTTTAATGATAGCAAGGAAATGGAAAATTCAGCAAGTTTTCACTATTACCGATTGGTATAAAGAAGTATGGGATATGGCATTAAATGATATGTTGACTTGTAATATCAAATGCAAAAGGGGACAATTAAAGAAAAATATTTTTAAGGATATTTGGGGTTTATTTTTGGAATATGTGTTAAAAAGGGGGGAAAGGAGTATGCCCTGTCAAGATATGTTGTATTTTTGGAATAATGAACAATTATAGAGATATTGTATTATTTGGTCCCGTGGTGATGGGAGCACTATATAAGTTATATGTGTGTGTTATTTTCTTTGTATTGTTGAAAAAAAATTAAAATAAAAATATTTTTAAAAAAGAAAAGAAATATCTAATGTATGTATAGATATAGATTTTAATTTTTGGAGAATGTTTGCTTAGACTGAATAAACCATGTCCCAACCGGGTGAGACTAGGGACAGGAGAACCAGGGATGTTCAAATTCAGCAAGATTCTCTGAAATCCACTTCATAGCTCAGCTCTAATTCTAATTCTTTTCGATTAGATTACTTTTTTGGTTTCTACATCGTTGTTACGTTATATAAATGCCTGTAAAATTGAAATGATGGTGCTTTCCTACCATGCCCCAGCTTGTCTGGAGTTGCAATTTTCATATTCACTTAGGCCCCCTGCTCTTTGGAGTTTAAATGTTTCCCTGCTTAATGATGACGAGATGTTTAAAAAGCAGATCTTGGCAGAATTAACTAAATACTTTGAAATTAATGAGGGCACAGTTGATTCTTGTGCTATTGAGTGGGAAGCCAGTGAAGCTTTTATACGGGGCTGAATTATTGCTTACGCTTCCCATAAGAACAAAATTTTTAAAATGCAGCGAGTAGTTTTGAGTGAGAAGTTGAAATCCCTTAAAACTCAGTTTGCTACTTCTCCAACTGCACAACTTTATCAGGAGCTGCAGAGCATTAAATATGAATTTAATAATATTCTTTCACAGCAGACAGAATTTGCTTTAACCAGTTTACGACAGGCATAGTAGGAAAATGGTGAACGTCCAAGTAAGCTTTTGGCACATCGTCTTAAACAGAAAAAGCATCAGGGTTAGGGATGTCCTGAAATCTCGATTGGGGTGGAAGCAGGGGCGAACTCACCCCCGCTCAACCCCCCCAAGCCCCGCAGCACTTACCTTCTCCCCGGCTCGGCACATCTCCCCGGAGAGGAGCCGGGGAGAGGAACTTCCGGGTCCACAGTGCTGCGGTTTTAGCGTAAATACCGTAGAGAAAACCACCTTAAAACGGCCATGCAGCGCTTTGTTTTTCATGTTAAAAACAGCATACGTATTTTATGCTGTTTTTAACATGAAAAACAAAGCGCTGCTTACGCAAAACGCTGCTGTTTTAAGGACGTTTTTCCTTTTTTTCACGTAAAAAACGTAGCACCAGGGACAAAGAAGTAAAGTGCCGGGGACCCGGAACTTCCTTTCCCCAGCTTGTCTCGTGAGGACATGAGCCAAGCCGGGAAAAGGTAACTCGCGTGGACCTTCGGGGGGGCAAGCGGGGCCAGTTTGCCCCACTTCCACCCCCTGATCAAGCTCCATGCACATCCCTATGTCTGGATCCTCTCTCCAAATCAGTGTTCTCCAACCTTGGGTCCCCAGATGTTTTTGGCCTATGCCGGCTGCGGCATGCTGGAGTTGTAGGCCAAAAAACATCTGGGGACCCAAGGTTGGAGAACACTGCTCCAATTGGATGGCATTAGGGCAGGGGTCTTCAAACTACGGCCCGTGGGCCGGATCCGGCCCGGCGTGCCCTTCCATCCGGCCCAGTGGCTGCCCACCGGTGTCCGCACGGGCTCTCCGCCGCCCGCACGGGCTCACAAATTAATCTTTGCTCTCCGCGGAGAGCTGGCCGCGCTGCCCGCGCTGGTCCCGTCGTGTCACTTCCGGCGCGACGGGACCCTGCTCCGGCGCGCTGGACCCCCGCGTTCTGTTCAAAACAGAGCGCGGGCAGAGTTCCAGCGCGCCAGAGCAGTGGCTCCGGCGGCGCGCAGGACCAGGGAGGTGGCGCGCAGGACCAGGTAGGAGCCGGGGGGGAGCCAGGGGGGAGCCGCCGCCGCCGGCGTTTGGTGCTCCGGGCGGGCGGGTGTCTCATGTCCCACTTCCCAGCGCTCAGCTGCGCCTCCTCCAATGGAGACGCTGGCCGTGACGCTGCCGCCCGCCCTGCAGGGCTCCGGGCGGGCGGGTGGCTCGTGTCCCACTTCCCGGTGCTCAGCTGTGCCTCCTCCAGCGGAGACGCTGGCCGTGACGCTGCCGCCCGCCCTGCAGGGCTCCGGGCGGGTGGGCAGCTCGTGCCCCGCCGCCGGGTCAACCGCGCCTCCACCGGAGGAGACACTGGCCCAGGCGCTGCCGCCCGCCCTGCAGGGCTCCGGGCGAGTGGATGGCCTGGCTCAGGGTCTTGGTGTTGTATCCAATGGTATCTGCTGCCACCAATGGACACTGTTAGCCAGGGCTTTTTTTCTGGTGGAACTCACCGGAACTGAGTTCCAGCACCTTTTCTTCTATTAATTGCATTACAATTTAATCACCATCTACTCCCGAGGAAATGTAATCCAAGAGTTCCGGTACCTTTTTCTCCAGAAAAAAAGCACTGCTGTTAGCAGAACAAATTCCCCCTCCCCATGCATGCCCCATTACACCCATGTAGAGTTGGGAAAAGTGCAGAAAAGGGCAACTAAAATGATCAAGAGACTGGAGTAAGTCCCCTATGAAGAAAGGTTACAACATCTGTGATAGTTCAGCTTAGAAAAAAGGCAAGTAAGGGGAGACGTGATAGAGGTGAACAGAAAGTGGATAGGGAGACATTTTTCTCCCTCTCTCATAATAGTAGAATCCAAGATCTACTATTCTCATAATAGTAGAATCCCATGAACCTGGTTTGTGGGAGATTCAGGACAGATAAAAGGAAGTATTTCTTCACACAGCACATAGTTAAACTATGGAATTCACACTTCCACAAGATGTAGCAATGGCCACCAGTTTGGAGGGCTTTAAAAGGGGATTAGACAAATTCATGAAGGATAAGGCTATCAATGGCTACTAGTCCTGGTGGTCAGGGATGTTGAAGAGTCCTTGGTCCGAATCCTTGGTCCAAAATGGTGACTCACGAGTCACGAGTCACTCCCAAAGCTGACTCCACGAGTCCCTATTAAAATCAATGGGGTTTTTCCCCAACAAAATAAGGCTACTTCAGATTTCAAAACGCTGCAACTGATTTAGGCAAGAACAGACCAGGCAGAAAAACCCAAAATAACCAGGCAGGCAGAGGAGGCAGGGAACCCCAAAGCAGGCAGGCAGAGGCCTTTGTCTTGGACAATTCAACTGTTGAACTGGTCAAGAAGAGACCAGGCAGGCAGAGGAGGCTGGGAACCTCAGACAGGCAGGCAGAGGCAGCCAAACCCAAAATGTCTGAAAGGTTGCATTTTAGAAAAATGATTTTAAAAAATAAACTTGCTGTACTTCCTAAAACTTATCCATGTTGCATTTGAGGAACATGATTTTTTCTAAATGTTTGGCCCCCATTCTGGAACGGTGAGATCTCATCACAATTCCACCCTCACTGAACACCCGCTCCACTGGTGATGAACTTGCTGGAACCAGAAACACACTCAGAGCAGCCACACAGAGTAATCTCAGGTCCTTCTTCTGCCTCTCCCAAGTACGCAACACATCAATCAAAATAAATCTTGACACACTGTTGGGGCTGCGCTCCTGGTAGCTGTCCATAGTGGCCGAGCAGCGGCACACCTCGCTTCCACGCGCTCTTCGCCGGCAACCACGCTCCTCTCCACTCCTTCTGGCACAGCCCAGGGATGTTGAAGAGTCCTTGGTCTCGAGTCCCGAGTCGAGTCTCGAGTCCCATTAAAAATATTGGGACTCGAGTCCGAGTCGAGTCAGAGGGGGGACTCAGTCCGACTCACGAGTCGAGTCCTCGAGTCCGAGTCCCCATCCCTGGTGGCTATATGTTACCTCCAGTATCAGAGGTAGGATGCTGGGGCACATGGGCAGGAGGGTGCTGTTGCACTCATGTCCTGCTTGTGGGTTTCCCATGGGCAGCTGGTTGGCCACTATGTGAACAGAATTCTGGATTAGGTGGACCCTTGGTCTGATCTAGCATGGCTCTTCTTATGTTCACCCCAAATCTGCTCCAGATTTAGGGATGCTCCAGAGCAGATTTGGAGTGGTGCAGGGGGGTGCAGGGTGGAGGAGCAGAAGGAGGAGGTCCCATTGTGCAAGCAGAGGTCTGCTCACATGACACTGGATGGACCCCTTAATATTGATTGATTGATTGGTTTGAGTTATACCCCACCTTTCCACCAAAACAAGGTGCCCAAAGCAGCTAACAATAACAAGAACCAAATTTTTAAAGTAAAAACTTGGTTAAAGCAATGATAAAACAAGTACATTAAAACACAATTAAAAAACAAACCAGGAAAATAATAAAAACAGCCCCCAACCCAACAGACCTGCTGACATGCCAAAGGCTTGAATAAAACCATCCTTACCTGCCAGCAGAAGGACAGCAGGGAGGGAGCAAAACTAGCTTCCCTCAGCAGGAAGTTCCACAGCCTGGGAGCAACCACTGAGAAGGCCCTTGTTTTGTTGATGTCTTCCATTTCTTCAGCAGAACACAAATAAAAAAAATAATGTATACTCAGCATGAAGGCATAAATTTTCCAACTCATGTCCTGCTTGTGGGTTTCCCATGGGCAGCTGGTTGGCCACTATGTGAACAGAATTCTGGATTAGGTGGACCCTTGGTCTGATCTAGCATGGCTCTTCTTATGTTCACCCCAAATCTGCTCCAGATTTAGGGATGCTCCAGAGCAGATTTGGAGTGGTGCAAGGGGGTGCAGGTGAAATTTATTTATTTCCAAGTGAAATAAAGTACAATTAGTACCACGACATGCAAACACTGTAAAACCTGCTGAAACTTAGATTCACCATTTATTCCTGATGAATCAAATGCAGAAGAAGCAATTCACTACATTGTGTATAAACATTGCATTTCATTTACTCTAGTATGAAACTTCATTCACCCTGAGGGGGTATCTATCATGTCACTTTCTGTGCCACGCTCTGTAGTACAAAAACGTTTCTATACAGCCCAAATGCAACCAGTTGATATCAATTCTTCAGTTGATATTTTGGCTTTTCTAAAGAAATTGGATTTTATGTGCTATTCAGCTCTATGTCGGTGGTCAGAACATGTGTTCGCACTTCAGAGCCAATCTTCTCTGCCAGCCTTTGGGAAGTTTACCCAAGGTCATGTTTTTACTTCTCGTTTTCAAATGTTTGGAAGTAAGATCAGGGATGCTTTGACCTGGATTTGTCAGGGATGCTTTGACCTGGATTCCTGCATTGAGCAGGGGGTTGGACTCGATGGCCTTGTAGGCCCCTTCCAGCACTCTACTTTTCTATGATTCTATGAGTCTAAGAGCACAGGGTCTTCACCACAGCAACTACATTCCTTATCTTAGGAAAATCTACAGCAGGGGTGGGCAATTTGTGGCCCTCCAGATGTTGTTGGAATGGAATGCAACTTCCCTCATGATTGGCTATGCTCACTAGGGTTGATGGGATTTGCAGTCCAACAACATCTGGAAGGCCACAAGACACAAGTTAAACCCCTGATCTACAGAATGCAACAGTGGCCATTAATCTACAGCAGAGGTTTTCAAATTATGTTCCAGGGAACCATGAGGCCTTGGATGCTCCTTGGGTTCCTCAATGAGAAAACCAATCTTGGTAGATAAGCTTCTCCAAAAGACAACTTGTCCACTGTAATTGATCACAGACACAGACACAGACACACACACACACACACACACACACACTGAAATGCCACAGAAAAGTACTGGATGTGTTCTAGGGTTCTCACTACACTCAATGGTACAGTAATGTCCAGTAAGCCTGATCAGTACACCCTAGAATGCTTTCCGGAATCCTCTGCAACAAGGCGATGTTTTGTGACAGATGTACAAAGATTCCTTGGTATATAAATAATGTGGAAAGGGTTCCTTGGTGATGAGGTCTGAAAACATTTGATGGTGCCACAATACTCAGACATATTGAGTTGGATCCAGACTAAATCAATGGGTCAAGTTAGTTATGACCAACGTAAGTCATATTGATTCCAATGGAACCAAAGCATTCACTTATGCTCTAGTCCCAGTTGAGGACTTATCAATGTCCTATTGATTTCAGTGGGATACTAAAGGATGACTAACTTAGTCTGGATCCAACCCATGCAGAACTATATTTTGCGTCATATGCACATAACTAGTGTTACAACAGATAATCTGGGCGTTAGATCCCCTTCAAGAAGAGAGGCTAACCCCACCCTATTGCAAAAGGTTTGGGATCTTTGGCTGGGGTAAAGACGCGCACAGTTGGGTGAAGTGTGTGCATCACCCTTTAACACTAAACATAGACTTGACATACTAACTCTACACTGAGAAACAACATATAAACACTAAACTGAGACGCAACACATTTAGAAGGAAAAAGAGCTGTTTATTCAAAAAGAAATATAGAGCAAGTACAGTGTCTTAGTTCCTGATCTTACAATGTTTTACACAACAATTCAGGCAGCAAAATATACCTACTCCAATCATACTCCATAATCTGGATAGAAAAGATCCCTGTACCCTGGTAGCCTATAGACTGCAAGGAGGGGGGAGGAAAAGACTCACACACACACGCTGGCAAGGAAAAGAAAGAATAAGGAAAGAATCCATAGCTACCTGTCTTGTTGTTGGTCCCACATGGGGCCCTGCATGGTAGGGGGAGCAAGAGATGCGCACATTCCTGCTTGCTGACTTCTATGGGCTAAGTTTGAGTTCTTATAATTTTCTTCTGAATCTCTTGCTACTTGAGAGGGGCAAGGACTATCCTCATCTCCCTGATGTTCTTTAATCACTGTTAATCACCCTGTCCTTTGTGTGCCTATGGTGGCTTTGTGTGAAACTATGGCTCTTGATGGGTGTCATAGGGGGAAGCCTTTGTAGTTACCCCCCCCCCACCTGATTAGTTCAGGATCTTGATGGAGTTCTGTCCAGAATTGGGGCCATCCTGTTTCCAGGACTGTCTTTCAGGAGTGGCTCTCTTATCCCCCCAGGACATGCATGCTAATCTGATATTATGGCAAGCCTCCATCCGCTGCCCATTCATGCTTTCCAGATCTCAATCACTCTTCAATCATTTGCATCCTGTGCACCAATCCGATTGCTGAGGCTGTTCATTTCTCACGAACCCAAGCTTACCCAAACTCTTATTTGGGGCCTGCTGTGGCTTTCCCTGTGAGCCATAGTCATAACCAGATGATTACAACTATATCTCCTCATAACACTAGATATGCCTGCAGCATATATGACCCCATATGTGACATCAGTGAGAAAGGGCTCTACTCAGTATACCATTTTCTAGGGAGATTACGGAGGAGCAGGACTTTCCCGGCTGCAACAGCCTCAAAGCTTTGGAACAAGCATCCTAGAGAAGCATGCCACGTCTCCATCCTTACTGACGGTTAGGATGTTCTATAAAGCCCAACAACTGAAGCAAGCATTTGATGAGTGAGTCTGTTTTGAGACTTGCATCTGATACTTATATTTATGTTGCTGTCCATTTCTGTGACTGCTGACTGTTTTATACATTGGTAGAATATTAGTGGTAGAATTGTTAGATGGTGCCCTCTACCATCTGCTAATATCAGCCTGTTGTTTTTTTTAAAAGCCATGATCCAATACAGGTGTGTGTGTGTGTGTGTGTGTGTAAGTGTGTGTGTGTGTGTGTGTGTGTGTATAAGGAACTACACAAACAGCTCCGAGCGTCAGTTACAAAACCAACAACAGGTAGATCATGTCCCCTGCTTGCACATTGCAGGCCCCCTCTTAACCATGCCCACCAAGTCCCAGTTCTGTGAAAATAGCTGACATGTGGATCTCATGTGTTTGCAATGTACCTGCACCTCTCTTTGTTGCTGGAAGCCAAGTTAGGGGCCAGCAGGATGCCTGCATGGTCTGGTACTTGGTTATTTCTCTGATCCAAAAATTCTTGAGCCGCAGACTATGGGCTTAACATGCAGCTATTTTTTCCAGTTCCCTTTGCTGGAAACCTGCTGTTAACGGACTGCGCTCGTAGCCAGCAGGCTAAAGAGTGGGCTGTATGGATCCGATCCATCTTTTCAACTACAATTTAAGCCCTTGTTTCTTTCTTCTTCTATTTGATGTTAATTATAACAAATGTCTGGCTGTACAAATATAAAGGGTTGTACATTGCGTTCTCATGTTAAATAATCTTTCCAAAATGCACTGCATTGGCAGTATATATGGGCACTTCCAAGTACTGCCCCTTTGCTTCAAGGCATAACTCTTCTCTCCCTGACTGCTGATCTACTTATTTTGAGTGGCCATGTGTCCTCTTTTACAGGGACAGTCCTCTATTTGAAGGGCTGCCAGAGGACAGTCCTCTATTTTGAAGACAACCTCTATTTGAAGGACTGTCCAGTCCAAGTACGGTTTAAAGATAAATAACCATTAGAAAGAAGAGCTGAACCTTGAAAGGATGGGTGAACAAGTAATACTCGAACTCGCCAAGATCTTCCAAACAGCATCTCGCTGCTCGTCTCTCCTCAATTTGCGGTTGTGTTTGTGATCTCTGTTTGTTTTGCATGAACAGGAAAATTGCACAAAACAAACTGCTATCAAATGTGAACGCTGTGCAAAAAATTCCAACATTGCGCAAATTTCCCCCCTAGACTAAAGGATGGGTGATTTAAAATTTGTGCATTTTAAGTAAGTGGTGCATTTTGAGAAAGTTGTGCCTTTTGAGAAAATTGCACATTTTTCAAGTACACATTTTGAAAATATAAATGCAAGTTTGGGAATTTGCAAACAGTTTCAGAGAAAATGCACTCCCATTCTCAGTCACGTTTGGGATTGTGAATGGTGCATTTTTGAGTGATTTGCAAACTGAAACAAAATTCTCATACTTCGTAGGGATGTATGGAAATTTTGTTTCTGTTTGCAAATTATGCAAACACATCCTGTTCACAATCCCAAACAGGAACACAAGCAGGAGCACTGTTTTTTCAAGAAATGTTTGCAAATTCCCAAATTTGTGATCGCATTTGAAAAATGTGTTTTTTAAAAAATGTGTATTTTTAAAAGCATTCGGGAAAAATACACATTTTCATGCTTTAGTCAATTGGGGAGAAAGTGCACACTTTTGAAAAATACATACAGGAATGTATACTTTTCCTGCTTGAAATGTGCAATTTTCCCATTCGAATGAGCCGAAAAACCAGTTGAAAACTAAAATGGGAGCAAGCCAAAATGAACTTCAAAGTGGTTTTGGGATAATTTAGGCAAGCTCAAAAACTGTGAGTTTTCCCATCCCTAGGGCCCTTCCGAGCCTCCCTGAAGACCTACTGAGAAGGGGCCTGACAAACCCCTGATGGAAGCTGACACTTTCTTTCCAGATCTGTGCCTCCCAGTCCAACTCAAATCCTCATCTCTCCTGATCTGTCCATTCCACCCAGTATTTGCCTAATGGATTGATTCAACCCTGCTCATTTGTGTCTCTCCTTGGAATTACAGTTTCTTCAAACCAAATGGATTTCTCATGAGGTGCGGAAACACCCTTTCTCCTCAGAGCCTACTAACATGCAGATGAAAGAGGGTGGTTTTCCCCCCTCTTCCTTTTCTCTTTTGTCATTGTGACAATGCACAATGTTTTGTGATGTATTATGTATGCAGTTTTGCCACTTTTGTTAATTTATACATAATTTCCCCAAGAGCTATGCATGGAGGCCTGCTCACTGTTCTATTACATTTTTCAGCAATGCTCAGAGCCGTCTGTTGAGCGGAACTCCGGATGCTCGGGAGGGCTCCTTAAGGGAAGGGAAGGCAGAGAAAGGAAGGATAAATATCCCACTAGGACCACTCCCAAATATGAACAGGAAAAAGAAAAGAAGCAGAACTTCTGACTAGCCTGAACTTCAGTGCGCTGAGCTAGGGAAGATGGAAAGCAAGCATGAAGGAGTAAAGCAGCACCACAGCCGAGAGTTTTTTCTTTTAAAAGCAAATTTTAGCTGGTCTCACAGTATTCTTCACATTAGGTCCAGGCACCAAAACACACATACACTAACTGGTATTCTGGAAGAGATTTCAAACTATTTTAACATATACTGGAATAGCTTCAATCTGCTGCTTCCAAACATCAGCAGCAACAGCAGTGGCAGCATCAAACCAAAAGCTGCTTTTGCCACCCCATTAGCAGGTGGTAAAAAGGAAGGAAGGCATCTCACCCATTGCGTGTGTGCAGGAGGCAGGAAAGTCCTGCAAAATTCTCTGAATGTTTTAGGCCCTCCCTTACCTTGATGGTGGGAATAATGGTGGCATATTACTTAACTTATTTTATTATATTTTTAAAAATAAGAATTTATTAATTTTCCAAATACATATTCAAACGAAGAAAGGAAAGGAAGAAATGGAAGAAAATTACATCAGGTTTCAGTCTCGTTGTTGACAGACAGTAGAACATTTAACATATCCCACCTCCACCACCACCACACAGGCAAAAATGGGGGGTGGAATCCATTGGCTTCTTAGATTATTTTTCTTATAGTTCTTCATAATAGCAAGTTATATTTTGTCTCTTTGCATAATCTCAGCAAAGGCTTTGAGAGATGTTGCTGCATATGTCCCTGGTTTGTATATGAAATAAAATCATGCCACATTTTATAAAAAAATTGGATAGTTTTAACTTTACCTTTTTTAAACTAATTTAAGCTGATACATTTATTTCTTTAAGATCTTATTATCCACTCTTCACAATGTGGCATCATTCTGGGGCACTCGTGGTGGCAAGGGAGAGAAAATGCTCACCAGAACCTCTGGCCATTAGAAAAAGTGCAGATGCTGCTGCCACTGCCACAGGCAGCTGCGATAATCATTAAAAATAAATAAATGCATGCATAAATAAAGTATCTGCCACTGCTAAAGTAAGGGAGGACACAAAATGCTTGAATTTTGACAGCCCATTTCTTTTCACACTTCACCCACCACCACTTAATGAACTTTCAGCTCAGTAATATGTGGATTTCAGTGAAATATGTGCACCAATAATTAAGAATAGTGCCTAAGCATGTATGAAGTACCTTTCCATCATCACCAACAAATGCAGCCTGTCCGCGCACAATTAGGTTTAAAGAACCAGGGATTCCAGGATAGATGGGAAGGTAGAAAGAAAAAAGGAAGGAAAGTATCACTACTTAGATTCAAGCAGCACCCCATTCTGTCTTGCATGTCTTCTGGGTCCTAACTGAAGTGCACTAAGATGTGGATATTAGCAGAAGTGGTTGAATAAAACAGAATGAATACAGAAAGTGAAGGGCTTGGCAAACTTTACTAAGTCATAAACAGATACTCCCCTGCCTAAGCAGCCAGAAATATAAAACAGGAGAGCAAAATCAGACCAGGATTCTAACAGAATGAAACCACCACCAGCACTTCTACTACAAAACACACTGGACATCCTATTCTTTTTATACACAATAACCCAGGCTAAAAATGAAAGGAAGGGTGCAATCCTATGCATGTTCAGACAGAAAAAAATCCTATTACTCCCAACATGCCAGGAGCAGGGCCGGATTAAGATAGGGGCTATTGGAGCTGCAGCTCCAGGCCCCTACCATAAAATAGGCCCACAGCCGGCCCGGCAGCACGCGGCGCGCCCACTCGCCCGAGCCGTGCCGCCGCCTGCTGGCTGCTGCCGCTGCCGCGCTGCCGCACTTGCCCGTCGAGACGCCAGGCAGCGGCTCCCTCGTGGCGGCGGCGGCAGCTCTTCCCGCCGGGGACCTGCGACTCTGCGAGATGCCCCGTCTGTCCGGCTCGGGAGAGCCAAAGCCACTCCGGTAAGGTAAGGTGGTTGCCCGCGCGCGCGCGCCTGCCTCTAACCCGGTTCTCACAGCCTGGTGGCAGGACTGGCGCACCGGCGGCGGCCCGGCGGGGAAGCAGCAGCGTGCGCGGCTCTGGCTGGGCGCCGACGGACTCCCCCGGGTCAGCCTTCCTCAACTGGGTGCCCACCAGCGGTGTTGGACTACAACTCCCATCGTGCTGGCTGGGGGTGATGGGGGCTACAGTCCAGTTCACCTAGAGGGCGCCAGGTTGGGGGAGGCTGGCCGGGGGTGGGTGGGGACAAAATCCTCAGCACCAGGCCCATAATGGTCTTAATCCGGCCCTGGTGATGGCCACCAATTTGGAGGACTTTAAAAGGGGAGGATAAGGCTATCAATGGCTACTAGTCCTGATGGCTACATGCTACCTTCAGTATCAGAGGCAGTATGCCTATGTACACCAGTTGCTGGGGAACATGGGCAGGAGGGTGCTATTGCACTGATGTCCTGCTTGTGGGTTTCCCGTGAGCAGCTGGTTGGCCACTGTGTGAACAGAATGCTGGACTAGATGGATCCTTGGTCTGATCCAGCATGGCTCTTCTTATGTGCTTATGCTTATTTCCGGAATGGGACAGGTCAATGGAGCTCCCTTCTGCAAGCTCCCCTGACCTGCCCCATTCTGGAAACAGGCGTTTCACTCATTTCTGATCACTGCATGATCCACTGCCACCCCATTGTGCTAGCAGTGTGTCCTGTTAGCATGCAAGCAGCACTAAATACTGCCCCAAAGGTCTATCTAGAACCAGAAGTGTTAGGCAGTAACTAATACATGTGTTTTAGGCCCAATAGGGCTAGCTAGTAAAGCAGAACTATTTCTAATTAGTAATCAGTCAGCTGATAGAATCTTAGGTTCGCAGAAACATACATCCAACTCACACTTATTTATTTCTTAAATTTATATGACATCCAACTGGCAGATGCCATCGGGGTGGTTTACAGTAATTAAAAACAAACAAACAAACAAACAAACTATAAAATACCAACCAAAATGATGCATACAATGATGAAAATATCAAAATTGTAAAACATAAAAATACTAACCAGAGCCAGCAGTAAACTTAATAATCAGAGCAATGGATGAAAGATTAAATGCCTGCTGGAAAAAGAAGGTCTTCGCCTGGTGCCTAAATGTATACAGTGATATGGCCAGTCAGACCTCCCTGGGAAGGGCATTCCACAGATGGGGGCGGGCACTCAAAGAGGACTCTTTCCGTTAGCCCTCTGGGGAGCAGCACTCAGAGAAGAGCCTCTGAAGGGGTTCTTAGCAATTGGGCAGGGACACGTGGTCCCAGCATCAAAACTGTATATGAAGTGAGATCCAGGACCAAGACTGAGACTTGCACCTACTTGGTAAAGCATGACGTCTGAGGTGGAGCCCCGCCCACACCTCCATGCCCATCCATGTGCTCAGCTTATGCCGACGTGATCCGTCCCCTGCCCCAAATAAGTAGTTGGTTCACACAAGCAGTGCCTCCCACCGATGCACACGCTCGGGTGTTATGTTGCACACCATGTCAGTGTGTCCAAGTTATGGCTTGGGCCCAGGGTACTTGAAGGAACCTCTGCTCCCGCACAAACCTGCCTGGCTCCAAAGAGCTTCTTGGGAGGCCCTGATCAAAATGCCTGAAACTTAGAATCATAGAAAAGTAGAGTTGGAAGGGGCCTACCAGGCCATCGAGTCCAACCCCCTGCTCAATGCAGGAATCCAAGTCAAAAGCATCCCTGACAGATGGCCGTCCAGCTGCACTTTTATTAGGGCAATATAATTTAGTTTCAATATCATTGAATTGAATTTAGTTGACTTGGCAGGGCCAAGGTTCAAGGGAGCCAGTCTCCAGAAACTGCAAGCAATCATAAAGAGAACAACTGCTGTTATGAGTTCCTCATAAATACCATTGCATTTAAGACCTGCTGTTAATGGTTCTTTTTTGGAGTGACCAACAATACACCTTTTGAAATATGGCGGGTGGCAACAAGGAGCAGAGCCTTTTCAGTTGTGACACCTTGCCTCTTGAACGCCCTCCTCAGATCCATTCAATGTGAACTGATGGTTTCTAGGCAACAGATGAAGATGGTATTTTAATGATATCTGATTTCAGTGCTGTTGCTGAAGGGGCTGCTTTATCTGTTTAGGTTATTTGTTTACATTTTTATTCAAAATGTATTTAATGAAAGCTGTGGCAAAGTATTCATGTACAGCTGTGCACAAAATTCAGAAAAGATGAGAATTACCAATACATCAGTTCTATTTCAGAAACAAAACTAGTTAATCAGGAACGCCAACATCCAGGGAGACTTCAGATGAGCAGAAATTTGGTTGCAGCCCTATTCTAGAATACTGCTAAAATATTGATTTTCTAATTGTGTATCATAGCAGCATTTCATTGCTGCTACTGATTCCTGAGCCTTCATCAGAGGAGTTGGCAACCTGCAGTCCTAGGGCTACATGTTGCCCTTGGCCTAATTTCATGTGGCTCTCACTGAATTTCAAAAGCTCTCATTGGCTTAAACCTGTGGGGAGTGGACCAATCCCCATTTTGAATAGTGATGGCAGGGGATTCTACCAAATAAAGGTGCAGGCTAAGGGTTAATTTGTTGTTGAAGTTTTAAAAGTAATTATTAGGGGCAATAGCATGTGTCACTCAGGGTGCGGAGTTATTCAACAGCTCTGGATGCATCAGAGAACTTTGGGTGCAAAGAGGGGTCACAAGGGGGGAATGGGGAATGTTGCCTAGCAGCCAGGTGGAGCCAAATAGAGGCACAATCTTATGTATGTTAAGACAGAAAAAAGTCCTACAACTCCTGGCCAGGGCCGGATTAAGACCATTATGGGCCTGGTGCTGAGGATTTTGTCCCCACCCACCCCCGGCCAGCCTCCCCCAACCTGGCGCCCTCTAGGTGAACTGGACTGTAGCCCCCATCACCCCCAGCCAGCACGATGGGAGTTGTAGTTCAACACCGCTGGTGGGCACCCAGTTGAGGAAGGCTGACCCGGGGGAGTCCGTCGGCGCCCAGCCAGATCCGCGCACGCTGCTGCTTCCCCGCCGGGCCGCCGCCGGTGCGCCAGTCCTGCCACCAGGCTGTGAGAACCGGGTTAGAGGCAGGCGCGCGCGCGCGGGCAACCACCTTACCTTACCGGAGTGGCTTTGGCTCTCCCGAGCCGGACAGACGGGGCATCTCGCAGAGTCGCAGGTCCCCGGCGGGAAGAGCTGCCGCCGCCGCCACAAGAGAGCCGCTGCCTGGCGTCTCGACGGGCAAGTGCGGCAGCGCGGCAGCGGCAGCAGCCAGCAGGCGGCGGTGCGGCTCGGGCGAGTGGGCGCGCCGCGCGCTGCCGGGCCGGCTGTGGGCCTATTTTATGGTAGGGGCCTGGAGCTGCAGCTCCAATAGCCCCTATCTTAATCCGGCCCTGGCCATCACTACATCTTGTGGAAATGAATTCCATAGTTTAACTATGTGTTGTGTGAAGAAGCACTTTCTTTTATCTGTCCTGAACCTCCCACCAATCAGCTTCATGGAATGACCCTGGGTTCTGGTATTATGAGAGTGGGAGAAAAATGTTTCCCTGTCCACTTTCTCCACACCGTGCATAATTCTGTACACCTCTATCATGTCTCCCCTTACTCGCCTTTTTCCTCAGCTAAACAACCCCAGCTGCTGTAACCTTTCCTCATAGGGGAGCTGCTCCAGCCCCTTGATCATTTTAGTTGCTCGTCTCTGACTCTCTGCACGTTTCTGCTTGTGCCAGGATTACTGTCAGAAGCACAAGTTCCTGTTGCACATGCAGTTGGTCCTGCACAACAGAAATGGTGTGATGCAGCAGCAGTACTGGATACTGCCCTTGGTCTGATCCAGCACGGCTCTTATTATGTTCTTATGTTGCATTATAATGCATGTCTTTATCTGTCTGACTCTTTCTCTGCTTTAGACCTTAATGTTATATGTTGTTATCTAACCATCTTTTTCAGCTCCTACCCTAGACTGACTGTTCTTGCTCTTTTTCCTTCTTGACCTTTAAATCACTGTTCTGCGCTGTTCCTAATCGTTAGGTAGTGGTACCTATAATTTCCAAGCTTCATTATCTGTGGTAATTGTTGGTAAAGTACAAGCATTCAAAACCATTCCAACTGATGGAAGAGTAAAGTGTACAGGCATTACAGAGCTGCAGAAAAGTCTGTTTCAGCCAACCTAATTGCAATTGGAGATATTCGAGACACTGAAGAATTCCTCTGCTAATTAACAGGGTGAAAAGTGGCATCTTAGATGAAGTTCTTCAATGCAGACATTGTAGTAGTATGTTCATTCACACCATTAGCTCAAGAAACATAGACTGTGAAGGCATTAACCTTCTAACCTTTGCGTACACGATGTACTTAACCTGACAGCTACCAGCCCTTTGCAGGTGTGAATCACAAAGCACTTAGCCTGGAGTTGTTGGACCAGGTCAGTTTACTCACATTTTCTTTAGTCGCTGGATCACCTGACACGGCATTTCAGCTGGCAAAATGCAGTCCTCGATTTGTTTTGGCCATTCTCAAAAAATGTAGGCAAGCAATAAATCCTGCTCCACAAAATGGGCAGAGGAGGCTACGAGGGCAAGATTTGAGGCAACGTGCTCATGGCCAGGTCAGGACTTGAACCTAGAACTTCTCATTCCAAGCCAAGGACCTATTAGCACTGTTCAGGCATTCCTATGCACACACAATTAAGATGTCTTGGCAAAGCAAGTGCACCGACCCACCCACCTGCCCACCAGCCAAGCGGCCACTGGCAACTAACTTTTGAATTGCAGTGGCTGCTATCAGCCTTGCTGCTCTGCTCTCACCACACCACAGCATGGGATTGGCCTGGAAGGAAAGGAAGAGGCAGGGCACCGCTCACAGGCAGGAAGGAAGGGAGCTGAGCCACGGGGCATGCTCACTCCGGCTCTGGTATGACTCGGCTTGCTACTTCCCCTTCCCTTGTCTTCCCAGCCTGCTCTGGCTGCCTCATGTGTGCCATGTACTGTTGCCACTTCCTCCACTGGAGGAGCATAGCACACACACGCCCAGCTTCAGTCTGGCAGCAGCGGTGGGAGGGTCTCCTTTTCCCCACTCTGCTCTTCCAGATGATGCTCCAAGGGACCGGGTTGGGACAGGGGGCATCCTCTGCCCAGAGATGGGAAGGTCCTGTGGAGGGCAGGAAGCTAGAGCAGTTCAGTCAAGTAGGGCAAAGCTAAACTGAGGGAAAGAGATAAGAACCCAGGAGGAGAAAGTGGAGCACAGCCTCAGCGGGCTTTCTTCTCTGTCCACCTTCCATCTCTTTGCCTGCCTGCTTTTCTGACTTCCTATCACCCCTCCTTCTGCTCCTCCAGCTGATCGTTAGGGTTATTTCTTCCTTCCTTTGCCTTCTCCAGTGGCTTCACAACAGTTTCTCTGGTCCTTCACCACCTAGCTCTTTCCATTCTGTTCCATTCTTCCCTCTCTCCCAGCCACTCCTATTTTAGGTGCAGAGCCTGCACAGACTCTTCTCTCCACCACCCCCAGCCTCCACCTTGGTGTTCCTTTGAATAGCAATGGGCAATATGGGATCCAGATCAGAAGCAAGTCCCCTTTTGCATGTGGAAACCTGAACAGACAGCTGGCTGGCTGGCTGGAGGGGGGGGCATGCCAAGGTAGGAGACACATGACTTTGTTATTTTAAGCCAGGCATGGAGAACCTCCAGCCCAGAGGCCTAATCTTGAACCACCAGGCTCCCCAATCCAGCCCGTGAAGCCCAATCCAACTGGGCACACACCCTTGCTGACGCCACACCCACTTGCCTTTGAAGTTTTCACTCTGTTTTTTACTTTTCTCTGGATAGCCAGAATGTGGTCCAGCTTGTTCTGACTCAGTGTAACCTTCCAGGAAGTTCTGCAACTTTCTGGAGGTATTCTGGCTGTAGTTTCTTTCTGGTGCTACGTTGGGAGCCCTTTGTAAATCTTCAGACCTCCAATGCTCCTTCAGAGAGCGTGCTGCTCGGGCACGGCTAAATTCATCAGCTTTTGCTTCCACAACCAAAACTTGGTAAGCGTTAAAGTTTCAATGAATCAATGTATGAATTACAGAAGCGAGGCAGGGTGGGGGGTGGGAAGCTGGAGCTACTTTCTTACTTCTGAGTAGATTGGTGTTTTATATTTTCTCTTTGATCTTTAGATGGAAGGTTAACTTTTATTTTTTGCTTGGCTTTTTATCTTTGGCTTGACTGAAAATTCAATGGGACTTACTTCTGAGTAGCACTTCTGACTGGCAGTGGTGCTCGCTTCTTGAATTTTGGGAATGTGAACATTACTTCCTCTGCGTAGGCATGCAGACTCTGCTGTGCTTCCTCTTGAGTAGACCTGCACAGGACTGTGCTTTTCTGAGTGGCAACTGAGTCTCTGATTTTTCATTTGGCTTGAGCTGTGGTTGTGTGATGTCTGTCTGAGATAGCTACTTAAAATAGGTAAGAATCGCATTTTGGTCCCTCCCACTTTGCCTTGGGCCCCACCCTCTATTGGAATTCATCCCTGAGACCTTTTCTAGATTGGTATTTCGCTCTTGGGCCCTACTTTAAACTAAAAAAAAACCCAGCTCTCTGTCCAGGAAAGACAGGTATCTGGGCTTCCAGTAACCTCCCTTTCCAAGCACACAAACACACACCACTGACTACTCTCATCCAAAGAAGCCAGACACTGCTTCTTTCCCAGAAAGAACGGAGGTGTCTGGAATTCCAGCAACCACCCTCCCAGTGCATCAGACTTCACTTCCCCCCCCCCCCCCGAGAACCCAGGACCAGGAGTCTGATCTTCTTTGAAGCTCTTCAAATGTTTGGCCCCCAGTTCAGGATATCTCTCTCTTCCTGCTCATCTATACCACCAGGGCCGGTGCAAGGCAGTTTGGTGCAGCTTGGTGCCCTAGGCAAGATCAGATATTTAGCGCCCCCCCTTCCCACTTGAGCCCTCCCTCCCTATTTCTGGTGCCCCCTTCAGCCCTGCACCCTAGGCAGCTGCCTAGTTGGCCTAATGGTAGCACCGGCCCTGCATACCACCTGACCCAGGTAAAGCAGAGGGAGGCACAGCTCTTACTTTGCTGTGGAAGAACTGGGATCTGGGTGCAAATATTTTTGAGTGCCACTCATGGGCAAGGTTGTTATTTTGGGGATGGGGAGCAAGAGTGCTGAAGATCATCCCAGTCCTCCTCTGCCATTTCCACCCCAATCTCCATGCTTTCCTCTCTTCTAGGCAGCATGACCAGGAGTACCATTTAGGACTTAAGTAAGACACATAAAGATTCCAATAGAAGGGATGGGGCAATTTTGCAGCAAGACTGAAATGATATATTCAAGATTAAATGGCAAGAAACTCAGTGTAGTTTGAGAGCATTGTTGCAGAGACACCTCATCATAATATGATATCTGCACATTAGTTAGACAGCCAAGATTGGAACTTACAGGAATGAGACAGTGGGTAAAGCAGATGCAAAACAGAGGGGGGGGGGGTTAATCAACACAGCTCAACCAGTGACCTCCCCTTTAAAAAAGCACACTGTAAAAGGGATGTGTGGCTTTGACATGATGCATGCTTAGTACATAGTCCCATTTACTTGTTGGTAACAGTCACTGTGTAGAACCAGAGACCTGGCCAGAAAGAGAGAATGTCCTGAGGAATAGTTGCATGTGATCCCACAAAGGTGGGAAAGTGTCCCTAAATGGTACCTCCAAGAGTAAGTCACTCAGCAGGGTGGCTTAGTGCTGCCCTAGCATAGGCAATTCTGGGGCATGATCAGGGTTCAAAATTGTGCGGGAAATCTACATGTGACGTGAGCCAGTGTGGCATAGTGGTTAGAGTGTTGGACTGAGACTCAGGAGACCCAGGTTCTAGTCCCCACTCGACCATGAAGCTCACTGGGTGACTTTGGGCCTGACTGCCAGTTAGAGTTGTTGTGAGGATAAATGGAGAGGAGGAAGAGGAGGATTATGTAAGCTGCCTTGGGTTCCTTGCAGGAAGAAAGGTGAGATATAGATGATGATTCATAGATTCATAGATCATAGAGTTGGAAGGGGCCTACAAGGCCATCGAGTCCAGCCCCCTGCTCAGTGCAGGAATCCAGGTCAAAGCATCCCTGACAGATGCCTGTCCAGCTGCACCTTGAATGCCTCCAGAGTGGGAGAGCCCACCACCTCCCTAGGTAGTTGATTCCATTGTCTTATTGCTCTGACAGTCAGGAAATTTTTCCTGATGTTTAGGTGGAATCTAGGTCCCTGTAACTTGAGCCCATTATTCCGTGTCCTGCAAACTGAGATGATCGAGAAGAGATCCTGGCCCTCCTCTGTGTGACATCCCTTCAAATAATGGAAGAGTGCGATCATATCTCCCCTCAGTCTTCTCTTCTGAAGGCTAAACATGCCCAGTTCTTTCAGTCTCTCCTCATAGGGCCTTGTTTCCAGTCCCTTTATCATCCTTGTTACCCTCCTCTGAACCCTCTCCAGTTTGTCTATGTCCTTCTTAAAGTGAGGTGCCCAGAACTGGACGCAGTACTCAAGATGAGGCCTAACCAGTGCCGAGTAAAGGGGAATTATCACTTCCCGTGATTTGGAAGCTATACTTCTATTAATGCAGCCCAAAATTGCATTTGCCTTCTTTGCAGCCACATCGCATTGCTGGCTCATATTCAGTTTGTGATCTACCACAATTCCAAGATCCTTCTCACTTGTAGTATTGTTGAGCCAGGTGTCCCCCATTCTGTAACTCTGCATTTGGTTTCCTCTCCCTAGGTGCAGCACTTGGCATTTATCCCTATTAAATTTCATTCTGTTGTTTTTGGCCCAGCGCTCCAGCCTATCGAGGTCACTTTGAATTTTGTTTCTGTCTTCCAGAGTATTAGCTGTTCCACCCAACTTTGTGTCATCTGCAAATTTGATAAGCATTCCCTGTACCTCCTGATCCAAGTCATTAATAAAAATGTTGAAGAGCACCAGGCCCAGGACCGAGCCCTGTGGTACCCCGCTCGTTACCTCTCCCCAATTTGAGAAAGAACCATTGATAAGCACTCTTTGAGTCCGATTCTGTAGCCAATTGTGGATCCACCTGATAGTTGTTCCATCTAGCCCACTCTTAGCTAGCTTGCTAATCAGGATATCATGAGGCACTTTGTCGAAAGCTTTGCTGAAGTCCAGATAGATAATGTCCACAGCATTCCCACAGTCCACAAGGGAGGTTACCCGATCAAAAAATGAGATCAGATTAATCTGGCAGGATTTCTTCTTGACAAATCCATGCTGGCTTCTAGTAATCACTGCATTGTTTTCAAGGTGCTTGCAGACTGACTTCTTTATAATCTGCTCCAAAATCTTCCCGGGGATTGATGTCAGACTGACTGGCCTATAGTTCCCAGGTTCCTCCTTCTTGCCCTTTTTGAAGATGGGAACAACATTTGCCCTCCTCCAGTCGTCTGGCATTTCACCTGTCCTCCATGATTTCTCAAAGATAATAGACAGTGGTTCTGAGAGTTCTTCTGCCAGTTCCTTTATTACTCTAGGATGCAGCTCATCAGGCCCTGGAGATTTAAACTCGTTCAGAGCAATCAGGTGCTCCTTGACCATTTGCCTATCAATCTCAAGCTGCAATCCTGCCCCTTCAGTCTGCACTTCAGGTTTGCCAGGGGGGTCATAGACCCTCTTTTGGGAGAAGACTGAGCCGAAGTAGGAATTGAACACTTCTGCCTTTTCTTTGTCTTCTGTTATCAATTTGCCATCCTCATTGCGTAGTTGAACCACCAGTTCTTTCTTCTGTCTTTTACCGTGCATGTATCTGAAGAAAGCTTTTTTGTTGCTTTTAGCATTCCTCGCTAACCTTAGCTCATTCTCAACTTTAGCCTTCCTGACACTATTCCTGCAGTTCTGTGCTACCTGCCTGTACTCTTCCCTTGTAGCCTGTCCTTCCTTCCACTTCCTATACGTGTCCTTTTTTGTTTTCAGGTCATCTTTGAGTTTATTGTGAAGCCACATTGGCTTCTTCTGTTGCCCTCTGCCTTTTTTCCTTGTGGGAATTGTTTGCAATTGCGCCTTTAAAATTTCCTTTTTTAAAAACTCCCACCCCTCCTGGGCTCCTTTTCTCATGAGAGTTGCTTGCCATGGGATCTTACTAATCATTTTTCTGAGTTTGTTAAAATTGGCTTTCCTAAAATCCAGGGTACGTGTTTGGCTACACTCAGCTTTTGCTTCCGTTAGAATCAAGAACTCATGTATAACATGGTCACTTTCCCCCAGAGTTCCCGAAACTGCCACTTTATCCACTAACTCGTCTCTGTTGGTTAGAATCAGGTCAAGGATAGCCGATCCTCTAGTTCCTTCCTCCACTTTCTGTAGGAGGAAGTTATCAGCAGCACAGCTCAGGAATTTCTTGGAGGGGCCATGTTTGGCTGAATAAGTCTCCCAACAGATATCAGGGAAATTAAAGTCACCCATTACTACCACATCGTGCCTCCTTGATACAATGGCAATTTGCTTTTCAAAAGTTTCATCCTCGTCTTCTCCTTGATTGGGTGGTCGGTAGTAGACTCCAACCGCCATGTTCGTTTTATTCTTTGCCCCTTTTATTTTAACCCAGATGCTCTCAGTGGGGCTGCCAAGCTCCTCTTCCTGTATCTCTGTGCAGAGATACGTATTTTTAACATACAGTGCAACTCCACCTCCCTTTCTGTTGCTTCTGTTCCTTTTGAACAAGTTATACCCTTCAATTGCTGTATTCCAGTCATGGGAGTCATCCCACCAGGTTTCAGTTATCCCTATCAAGTCGTACTTGCCCTCATGTATCAAGAGTTCAAGTTTGTCTTATTTGTTGCCCATACTCTGGGCATTAGTATAGAGACATCGAAGACTATGTGCTTTATAGTCCGACTTTTCCCCTACATTTTGTGGTAGACTATCAATGGGCACCGCTGGAGCTGTTCTCTCCATTGTGGCACAGAGGCCTTTTTCCTCCAGGGGTCAGGAGCTGCACTCATACCCCCACCTTCACACTGCCGGATTTGCTGCTGAAATTCATAGCATGGAAGAAAAAATGGCAATTTTCCTTCAAAACAAAGGTTGCACTCCCTGCGCAGCATGTTTTAAAGGGGGGAAAAAATACTGTTTTTTAAGCTGCTACCAAATTGGTGACAAATTTAGCAGCAGTAGTGGGGGCCGGTGGGGGCCAAAAAAAGGGGGGCCAGGAGGCTGTATGGCCCATGTGTTGCCCACCCCTGTTCTAATGTGTGGAGGGCAACAGGGCCAGGCAACTGGGATGTAGCAGCACCCAGCAAGGACCCTGGTATGTCCTTCATCATGTCGACTATGGACGCCTGAAGAGGGCTTCTGTCTTAAGTGGACTGTGGAACAGATGCTGTCCCTTTGTTAACCTGGACTGCTTTTCCTAATGTATCCATCAATTTAAAAACTCAATACTAGAGATCATTTTATTTCCCCAAGGGCTCTTATCACATCCCCCACTAATGGGAAACTTGCTGCTTTCTCATTCTTCTCTTCTGAAGAAATTCCTTACACCTTAGACTGAGGATATATTGATAATGGACTAGTTCACTTTGACTCTTCTACAGTTCTTTTAAAATCCTACCTTTTGAGTTGCATCTACCTTCTTCTTCCCACCAAAAAAGTAAATGCAGGTATTTTTAAATAGGGATGGGTGATTCAGCAAAACCTGAGCTCATATCAGATTGTGAGCATTGCTTTTTTCACACAAAAATACATGCATTTTTAATGCATATTTTTTCCAAATGTACACATCAATTCTGTGTATTTTTGTAATGTACACATTTTCTCCCATTGACTAAAACGTGTGTGCCCATTTTTCAAATGAATGCATTATTCATGTGCATTTTTCAAAGGTATGCATTTATTGAACGCAGTTTTGTTTTCTCCACAAATTGCATTACAAGCTTGAAAATGTACAGACTTCAGATCACAGATTATGTTCGCATCTCTGTTTGGTTCCAGGAGCTGTAAATTGAATAAATTCTGGGCAAACACTAACAAAAATTATTTTCTCAGCCATCCCTACACAGGGATATACAGGCAGTCCCCAGGTTACGAACAAGATCCGTTCTTAAGAATGTCTTTAAGTCGAATTTGTATGTAAGTCAGAACAGCATAGTGTTCTATACGTTAAAATCGGCATTTACGCAAATTGCTACTACACTATGTACTCTACGTAAACAGCATAGCACCGGGGAACCCAGAAGTCCGTTCTGGGATGGGTTGTCTGTAAGGATGGGTTGTCTGTAAGTTGGACATTCTTAACTCGGGGACTTAAGAATGTCCCCGAGTTAAGAATGTCTTAACTCGGATGGGTTGTCTGTAAGTTGGACATTCTTAACTCGGGGACTGCCTGTACCAGATTCCCCGGAGACAATTTTGCTGCTCCTATCAAAACAAAACCCTTTTAGCTTCCCTCAAAATTCCTCTGATACTTTGCATGAATGACTTACTCATCTGCCAAATTCATCTCAAACTTCCTTTGCGTGAAATTCAGTTATAACTCAGAGAAGTGTGGACACTACCACTGAGGAAATGTCATCAGTCCTATAACACTTTATTTTTCACCTTCCTTTGAAATTCTTCAGATGTTTCACCCATGATTTGGGGTGGGGGGAGGATTTTGGAAGGGTTGTGCCCTGTGGGTTGAATTCGGGATCTGCCTTCTGTGGACAGAATGGCTCCTCTCAGTGAAGGTGCCTCTGCCTGATTTTCAGGGATTTCCATCCACCACACACAGCTCATTCCACTGATCAGGGTCCCCCAACCTTCTGTGAAGCATTTTCAGAAGGTTGGAGAGGCTGATGTAAGGCGCAGGGGCTGGGGAAGCCCACTTCTGCCTGCCCAGTTGCACATGCCTAAGTCTGGATCCAACCCCGTATTTTTTGTACTTGCCTTATGAATATAAACATTATTACGCATTTTTTTCTTGCTAATCATGTTGAAGTTCTTGTGCCCCCTTCCTTGTTTTCTTCACTGTGCTGCTTGTTTCTGTAAATTAGGGAAACATGGGACCTTGATGATTATATCTGCAGTTTTGTCTGCATTGCCGGTGCGACATCATCATCACATGTTTAGGAACATAGCTCAGTGGTAGAGCACATGCTTTGTATGCAAGGGGACTCAGGCTCAATTTCCGACATCTCCAGGTAGGGCTTGGAAAAGACCACATTCAGAAAACATGAACAGCTGGTCACACTCTTTGTAGACAATACAGATCGGGCTTGGTGTAAGGCAGGTCCCAATGTTCCAATCCATAAAATCAAATGTGTAAGAATTTTACTAAAGATAAGGTTTTCCAATTGGTTAGTTCACATGCTGTTTCACTTCTGTTATTCAGGGTTTTTTAAAATTAATTTTGAACATAGGCTATTTCACTTCTTACCAATTAGACAATCCCTGGTCAAAGTGATGATTGGATTGCTATTATGATTAGTGACAGGACGTTTCTCGAAACAACAAATTATTGCCCATTCTGTGCAACTGGCTAAACTGCACAGCATCTTATGCCAGAAGTCACTGCCTCTTTTTTCTTTCTCAAAAATGTGGAGCCATAATAATCTGTTAGGAATTAGGATTATATATTAGGAAATTAGGAAATCTGATGATTTATCCTAGACAATTATCTGTAGCTGCAGATATGCAATTTTCACTCCAGCAATGTAAAACCATATATAGTCATTGCATATCTCTACTCTAAATACTTTAAATTTTACATAGAAATGAATGCACTAAAAAGCAGCATGGAGATCTTAACTAGTAATACAGTGAACAGGATGACTTAAACATAATCATCTGGAATACCTTTGACTCACACACAAGCCAAAAAGAATTATCTCAGTTCTCAAGTGTGAGTAACTCTCTCTCTCTCTCTCTCTCTCTCTGTTTTGGGAGTCAAATGAAATCCATTTATAAATTCCTGATTTTACACTGAATACATTGGCATAGTCTATCACACTGATGGTGAACCTTTTTGAGCCCGAGTGCCCAAACTGCAACACAAAACCAACTTATTTATTTCAAAGTGCCAACACTTCAATTAAACTTGAATACCGAGGTTTTAGTTTTAGAAAAAACAACTCATACAGTTGTCCGAACTAATTAACATATTTTGTCTTTAAAGAAAAACACAATAACAGAGCTTTCAATGATACAAACAGTTTTTTGTTGGGGGGAAAAATCAACTCAAAAAATTATTATAGTACTACATTGTATACATAGCCTGAAGGGAATTTATACAAACTTTTTAAATAATTAGGCACATGTATTTTTGGATAAGGGATTCTCAACTTGTAATATGATTATATGCCAGACTGAAATTGTATGGGGCAAGCTTTACTCTGGGTCCTTTCCCTGCTTCTACAGGTGTCGGATTAGTAAAAGTAAAAGTCAACCTGTACTAGGATGAGCAAGATAAACAAGAAAACTAAACGTGCTTAACACATTTTAAACACTTTATGTCTTGGACTGCAAACACTGCATTAGGTAAAAGTTTGCATTGGGCATGCTTTTGCACAATTAATGTGATTTTTGCTATTGCATGCATGCTGATAATTTGTCAAATCTTGGCTCATACTCCGTTAGTTTGAGAGCAACACATGCAGCACTCAGGTCAACTGTTAGGGCTTTACATCCAAGCTATGCTCTGTGCATCATTCTTCAAAATCTTTTAAATGTGATAACAATGTAGAAAAGAATTCTGTAACAGGAATTCTAGAATAAAATCATTCTGTTCCACACTATGAGAAAGAACAAGATCATTAGTGTTTTGCAGAAGGGGACGATCTTTTCGCAATCTGGTGACCAATGGCTCGAGTGCCCACAGAGAGGTCTCGCCATCACTGGTCTATCAAGTCCTTTTAAGTGATTTCAGTAAGAGTGATGCTAAGCAAATGTTCAACTGGAAATCAGTGGAACTTGCTTGAAGAATGTACCGGATCATGCCTGTAACATTTATTTGTCCCACCTAGGCTTTTGTGCCCTTCTTTTCAATGGGTCTGCAGTATAGAATTATTGGTCAGGTTCTTATTGCAGCCTATCATCGTAATTTTTTGAGACAGATGGAAACAAATGAACTGTAATTTACCTGGAAAGACTTTGACTCAGCCAAGATTTGATGGTTGCTAAGATACTCGTGGTGCAAAGGTGACACTGTAAAAGTCAGTTGTTTGAAAAGAAATGGCAAATGTGATTACTGTTGGGGGTGGGGCGGGGGTGGAAATTGCCACTATTACAAATTCTCTAGATGCTTTCAGCCCATGACTTGCTTTCTAGTGATCTGCCAGGTCCATTTATGTAAGCTTCCTCCAATCCCCACCTGCAAGCCCATTCCACGCCTGTTGTGTACAGGGTTTTGTTTTGTTTTGTTTTAGAGCAGAAATAAATCTACAGACTTTTTCCTGTATTTTTTTTAAAATTGTGCATTTTTATGCACATTTGCTGAACTGTACACATTTTTCTTGCGTGCTTTTCAAGAGCACACATTTCATCAGATGTGTTCGTTCTGTCCTGTGCATTGCTTTACAAGACCAGATATGTATGGATTTCAGAATGCACCATGCATCTGGTCTGCATCCATTTCTAGGGATGTATGAGAATTTCATTCCTGTTCACAAGTCATGCAAAACTGTCCCATTCACAACACTGATTACACTAGCATCAGCAGGAATGCAATTCTCAGGAAAAGTTTGTAATTTCCTGAACTTGTGTTCATGTTTGAAAATGCACACTTCCAAAAATGTGCATTTGTGCATCAGCGCATTTGTGCATGTGTGCACTTGCACATGTGCACATTTGCGCTAATCCCCCACAATTTGCATTTTCACACTTTACCCTATAGGGGGAAAATTCACATTTCTCGCACATACCTGTTGCTTTCTTACGAGTATCAGAATGAAGTTTGTAGATGATCCCCACTGTCCTTCCCCTCCACCCAACATTCCTTTTCACTTCTTGTATCACTCTTCCTTCCTTCTTGCTCTCCTCATTCCATTCTTGATTTACTGACCTTTAACTATTTATTGTGTCATCACGCATCTCACAATGTGGGCTCTTTGGGATGTGAAGACAATAAATTTACCACAGTCTACGGTGTGAGTTACCATAAGTCCATTTGAAGTCAGTGGGGCAATACTCCTCGATAGGCATAGGACTGCAATGGCTTTTCAGGAAGTTGGTAGTTGTGCATCAGAGATGGCCAACTGTCTTCCCAAGACAGGTTCATGTGGCCCCTTGTGTCCCTATGAAATTTTAATCAAGATATGATTAAAAAGATTGCTATCAGATTCACTTCTCAGGAAACAAAGCAGTGAGTCTCTGTACATTTTATTTTATGTACATTTTATTCCATTGCTATATTCTGTGTGTTCAGGGAAGGCTTAGGACCACTGCCAATCTGCCCCTTGAGAGGGTCTTTCGGGAAACACACTTGCTCCTCATCCTTCCAAGTTGATGAACTCACACCTGCCTGAGACCATATGCTCCATTTCTCTGAAGTCCTCACTTCTAGTTGATGCCAACTTTATTTATTTATTTATTTATTTATAGCATTTTTATCCTGCCCTTCAGTCAAAAAGGCTCCAAGAGTAGCTTACAATGTTAAGTTACTATACAGCCTGACCGCCCATGAGTGGGCTGAATTCTTCTTCCACCCTCAGCACTATTATGAATTCATTCATTCATTCATTCAGAGCAGGGTTGTTGATCCTCAGGCCAGTGGGCCAAATCCGGCCTGCCTGGGGTCCCATTCTGGCCCTCCAGGGTTTCCAGATGGCCACGTCCCTTTCCCCAGCTCACCCCCTTTCCCCCAACTGCTAAGTATTTGGTGGTTTCCCAGCTTTTGCAGTTTTTCTTCCCCATTCTAAAAAGTTGAAATGCCTCTCCTAAGGCTTAGTTAGTGACCATAAGAACTGTAAGCTTAAATAGGCTGGTATTTCGGCCCTGTCCCCTTTTCCTTTGGCCCTGCCCACCACTGGAATACTGCCCTTTAGAGCGTCTCTGATACTGAACTTGGCCCTCAGGCTGAAAGCAGTTCAATGCCCTGATTTAGAGGATATGCCAGGGGAGGCTGGTGACGCCTGTGTCCATGGGGCTCCTTATCCATTGCATCTTTTTGTTTGAGCTTTATAGGAGCTATCCATGGTGCTCCATGGTGGTGAACCTACTTTGGGGATGGAGTTCAGCACCATGGATAGCTCCTATGAGGCTCTAACAAAAAGATGCAATGGATAAGGAGCCCCACTGATATAGCAGTCACTGGCCTCCCCTGGTATATGCGTATATCACTTTTCAAGAAGCAAGTTCTCAGAGTGGTTTGCATAGTAAAAAGATGGTCTATGAACATGTTTCAAGAATGTTGTTTACAGTCACAGCAGACAGGCTTTTCCACCTTTGAACAAAGACAACCTTACCTTATGCCTGGTTTTATACCCAGGTTCTGGCTGTCTTGGAGAGCAACGCCTCCCTGGAAGCACCCATTTCTGCCTTCCCCCAGCCCCATAGCAAATTCAGGACCTGGTCTGATAATACCAGGCCAGGAGGGCAGAGATGCTCCTGCTAGCTACCCAGTTCTTCCCGTGGACACTGAGTCAATGGAAGATGGAATGCTCACTAGGGCGGGGGGAGCGGCTTGAAGGAGTTGCCCTCCTCCCTCACTGATGTCTGTGGCATTTCTGGCTGTCTTGCCCTTGGCAAAGAGTAATGTATTCCAGGAAGCACCTGTGCCCCGCCCCACGATCAGATCCAGGAGCAGAGCAAGAAACAACGTCTGGGTCAGGAGGGCAGGACTGTTCCTGCCACGCTGTGCTTCCCTCAAACAGCTGACTTGATGGTTAGTGCTTGGTGAATAAAGTGGCCCCTTAACATTCAAAAATTGACCAAATTATCTATGTTGTATGTTGGGTGCTGAACTCCAGCCTGTGGGGCAAATCTGGCCTGCTTGAAGTCCCAGTCCAGCCCCCGAGGATTCCTCGTGTGGCCATGCCTCCTTCCCTTGGCTCCGCCCCCTTTCCCCAACTGCCAATCATTTAGGGGTTTCCTTGCTTTTGCTCAATATTTTTCCCCATTCCAAAAGGTTGAAATGCCTCTTCTAAAGCTTAATTACTGCTGGTAAGAGCTTTAAGCTAAAATATCCTGTTCTTTCTATTTGCCCCTGCTGCTTTTGCCTTCAGCTTTGCCCACCACTGGAATGCGGCCCCAGAGAACTTCTCTGAAATTGAATTTGGCCCACAGTCTGAAAGAGGTTCACACCCTTGTTGTATGTTATGACATGTTATTGGACTCTTATCAGCTTCTAAAGTGGGCTTGCACATGTGGAACATCATTTCCAGTCACAGACCTGTGTGTGTGTGACCAGTTTCTGCTCAAGCAGAATTCTGGTTGAGTTGAGAACAGAAATTCTTCTCCAAACTGTGAGAAGAAGCAACCATAAAGTGTAATGCTGATTCCATTCAACTCACATTGTTTAAATCAGCCTTTCCTAACCTGGTGTCCTCCACGTGTTTTGGACTACAACTCCCATAATTCCTGAACATTGAGCATGCTCACTGGGGATTATGGGAGTTGCACTCCAGAGCAGCTGGAGGACACCAGGTTGAGGAAAGCTGAATTGAATAGTGTGAGGACTGCAGTCAGAGGGGGAGTTTGTATGTTCATTACAGAATAAGCATAAAAAAGAACAGACACACAACCCGATGAATTGTTACATAATATAGCTAGGGATCAGCAAACAAGCAATGTTCAAGTTCAAAAAATAATATTCAAGTAAAGAATTCGCTCTACCACTGAGCTAGGGCACGTCCCTCTTCAGGGGAGGGCTTTCCTTTTCACACACGCACTCCCAATTCCCAAAAAGAACTGGTCCAAAATGTTTCGTCAAGCTCTAATTCCAAGGGGCATGGGGCAGGGGATGACTGGCAGCCACCATACAAAATTGGTAGCCCACATTGGTGGTGGCCATTTTTCCCAGAATGCACCTTGGGAGGGGCAAGATGGAGCTTCAAAGAGCTCCAGTAAGTTTTGCCACACACACACACACACACACACACACACGTGTCCCCAGCCAGCCCTGAAAATGTGAAATAGGGGATATGGTTTTATACACACAGCCCTTCACCAGCAACCTTCCCTCCAAATTTGTTTGGAACATTTGGCCTTACAAAAATTTGAACAAGCCCTACATAGAAGTACACTGAATTACAAAATACTTTGGAGAATATTTTTTTTTCAAAAAAAATAATAATAAATTGATTAAAAAAAACATAGACAACCCTTTTTAAAGAAATGTATTAGTGATTTGGGATACTATGAAGAGCATATTTATACCAGGAATATCTCCATTAACTCCGGTGGTGGCTCTAAACGATTTTCCCGAAAATTTAAGATTAGATCTGGAGGGTAAACTAAGAGAAGAAAGGGTTATTAGATTATCCGATTGGGTGGAAAAGATGGGGACTAGAGACCAAATATTGGAAATATTGTCGAAGAAGATTGTCGTGGTTAAATTTATTACAGTTAGAACAGTGGTCGAAGAAATGGAAAAGGAAAACTGAGTATGAGAGGGATTTAACTAAATTTGAAAAGATGGTTATGTCTAGAGATGGCCTACCAGGTAATGCATCAACAAGAGGTATAACAAGGGATTTATATAGATTGATTCAAAAAGCAGAGGAACAAGAAGATCAACTAAAGGCAGTTTGGGATAATGAATTTGAAGAGGTGACCTCGAAGGTGGGGTGGAACAATATATGGGATAGACGGATTGTGAAAGTGATGTCAACTAGGATAAAGGAAAATTTTTATAAACTAATTTGGAGATGGTATTTAACTCCAATAAGATTAAATAGAATAGATAATAAATTCTCCATTTTGTTGGAGAGGATGTCAGGAAAAAGGGACATATGCTCATATGTGGTGGAGTTGTAAAAATGTTTTGGTGTTTTGGCGAGAGGTTTTTACAGAAATATCGAAAATTATTGGAATTAATTTAGAGGTCAGTCCAAAATTAGCATTGTTATCAATAACGGAGAAGCTTATTTGCGACTAAAATACGAAGGAGTTAATTGTAAACTTGTTAACTGCAGCCAGGTTAATGATAGCGAGAAATTGGAAAGTACAACATGTTTTCCTAATAACAGACTGGTATAAGGAAGTTTGGGACATAGCCCTAAACGATAAACTAACTAGTAGTATCAAATGCAGAAAAGGATTGCTAAAGAAGAATAATTTTATGGATATATGGAATCAATTACTAGACTATGTATTAATAAAGGGGAAGGGGAGCATGCCTTGTCAGGATATGTTATAGTTTTGGAATTTGGAATTCATTTGATCAAGAGGATAGAAGTATATTAATTGGTCCCTTGGAGGGTGGGGGGGTGCACTTTATGACTTATTGTATGCTGTTTAGGTTATATTTTTGTGATATTTTTGTATTTTGTTATATTTTGTTATATTTTGTTTTGAAAAGTAAATAAAATATTTTTGTATTTTGTTATATTTTGTTATATTTTGTTTTGAAAAGTAAATAAAATATTTTTTAAAAAAGAAGTACACTCCTCAGGGAGCCAGGATTGTCAGCAGCTTCATGTTAAATGTACACACAGTGACAAATCTGGGTTTGCTGCCATGTAATGTGTGAAATAGCCCTCAGCCCTAGCAGAATCATGCTGACCAGCCTGAAAACTGTAATGCCTGTTGCTCATTCCAGTGTAGCACCACTGCACTGCCCTTGCTATCCTTCTTATTTTCTGCAGTGAGGAAGATTGTCTTGTTTGTGACCTGTGACTCATTGTTTTGTCCATATGACACACAAGTCACATTTTCAGGTACTGCCCTCAGTATGCTGGGGTGCTGTACAAGAAAGCTGAGAATAAAAATGCTTCATGGGTAGTTGTACACACAGGGTAGGTTTCCATATTTGTTTATGTAGATGGCATGTCTTAATTAGCTTATCTGTCTTTTGGAGGTATATCCAGGAGTAGTCATTTAGTTGAACTTTACTTTGCAACCTGTTCTGCCCTTCTGCATATTTGGGTAAAATTTGCATAAACAATACAACTATAATTATCCATGTTTCCCACCAGATTAGAGGAGAAAATTACTAATTAATCTTATTTACATGAGGATGAGGTTAATTACCCAGGCATACTAATGCTTGCTATGCTATCCTGCTATATTGTAATGTGTCATTCCTATGATGATGGTGCAAAGTATGAATTTAACAACACTTTAGTAAAGTGAATATAAGAGTTTTGCAGCTGTACAGCTATAGCTGCAGTGGCAACAAGAAGAAATTAGAAATCCCACCGAGGACTGCAAAGTAAATGGGTTGTAATATCAGACCCAGCTGGGAAGAGCGGGGAGAAGAACCTGACCTCTGACACTGGTCACTTTCTTCCATATAAGTGAATGGGTGCCACTGTCCTCGGAGGGAGAAACACAGCTCTTAAGAGCATATCCACCCATCATAATGGCAATAATCTCAGTAATCATGAAGTAGTGATAGATGATGATGACTTCATAGTCCCAGTTCTGATGTTTGTTTTTCCATGTTGAACTGGTCCTGGGACAGGATGAGAATGCAGCCATAAGTACAATCTGTCTGGAAGACAGTGCTGGAGAATCAGGGAAATCTGGGGGGGGGGGCTTTTGGTATACTGGCCAGGTGCCCCTGCCGAAGGAAGCACCAGACTCAGCTTGCCAAGCTGGTCTTGGTACTGCCAAAGTCAAACTAAGATACTCTACACTTCCTATTTGGTCAGTTCAAAGCGTTATGAGTGTAAAGTGGCATGACCCAGTCCTACCCTTAATGGCAGCCTAAAAATCATTTTAAGTAATAAGTAAATAAATGACTGGATCCAAGAGCATTGACTATTCATCTGCTATACTGATGGATACATGGTGAAGCAACTATTTATTGAGGAACTACCTGCCCACATTTGTTCTCCTGCATTGAGCAGAGGGTTGGACTCGATGGCCTAATAGGCCCCTTCCAACTCTACTATTCTATGAAAGTCACTGACTGATAGATAAGAATGAAGAAACACTGGCCACCTTCTGACAGGCACTCTCCCATTCCCCTGACACACAGAATGGTGGTGGTGGGAGTACACCAGCTCTGGAGTTGGCACCCTTTTTCATTTCAGCTGACCCCCACCCCTCTTTTGGGACTTGGTAAGTCTTCCATCATGAACTCTTCCCCCCCCCCTTTGGATTGCTCTGCCCAGCAGCCTGCCTGACACCAGTAGACTCAAGCAGCTGGGGCCCTGCTAGGGATGTATGAGAAATTCATTTCAGTTCATTTTTGATCAGGATTTACGAACCTGACCTTCCAAAGTGAACAAGGACTCGGACACAATCTGCAGTCTAAGTCCCTACATTTCTGAATTTGCAACGTGATTCACAGACAAAAAATAATGTGTTGGACAGCATACATACATTTGAAAAATGTGCATGGAAAAAATGCATACTTCTGAAAAATGCACACAAATATGCTTTAATCAATGGGAGGAGAATGTTTACATTTCAAAGATGTGCACAGTTGGTGTGCACAAGTGGTGCACAATTGAAGTGGAAAAATCAGCAGAAAAATACTCAAGGATTTTCATTCATGCGAGAAGGACACACACCCCCCCCCACACACACACAAAGCTCACAATCCTAGACGGACTCAAGTTGGAACAAACTTCGAGATGGAATTCAGAGAACTTTGGTGAGCTCAGATTTAGCCGACTGGCACATTCCTACGTCTTGAAAACCTGTGCAAACACATCAGTCTATTAATTTCAAAAAGGAATTACACGCCTGCAAACTGTTTTAGGTTTATGCCAGGGATGGGGACTCGGACTCGACGACTCGCCTCGTGAGTCCGACTGAGTCCCCCCTTTGACTCGAGTCCCACTCGAGTCCCAATTTTTTCAATGGGACTCGAGACTCAACACGGGACTCGAGCCCAAGGGCTCCGCCACCGCCGCCACCGCCGCCACTCACGTCACCGCCGTCGCTGTCTCCCTCGCCACCACCCACTCGCAGCTACTGCCGCCGCCATCGCACGCCACGCCGCCATCACGCCGCCGCCGCCATCGCACGCAGCCGCCCGCGCCGGTCCCGTCATCACTTCCGGTGCGGCGGAAGTGACACGCCGGGACCCTGCTCGGGCGCGCTTGGCCGCCGCCGCTCTGTTTAAAGCGGCGGCAGCCAAGCGCGCCGGAGCAGGGTCCCGGCGCGGCGGAAGTGACGCGCCGGGACCCTGCTCCGGCGCGCTTGGCCACCGCCGCTTTAAACAGAGCGGCGGCGGCCAAGCGCGCCGGAGCAGGGTCCCGGCGCAGCGGAAGTGACACGCCGGGACCCTGCTCCGGCGCGCTTTGCCGCCGCCGCTTTAAACAGAGCGGAGGCAGCCAAGCGCGCCGGAGCAGGGTCCCGGCGCGTCACTTCCACCGCGCCGGAAGTGATGACGGGACCGGCACGGGCGGCTGCGTGCGATGGCGGCGGCGTGGCATACGATGGCGGCTGCTGCGAGTGGGTGGCGGCGAGGAAGATGGCGGTGAGCGGGTGGCGGCGAGGCAGCGAGGCGGCGGCAAGGCGCGGCGGCAACTCGAGCGGCACGGAGAACACTCTCCGCGCTGCTCAGAAAAGCGAGATCTGGCCGCGCCGCCGCCGCGGAGAACTACAAACCCAGGGAGGGCTCGTAATGCTTCCCTGGTGCAGCGGCGGCGGCAGGAGCAGGGACGAGGGAAGGACCCGCCTATGGTAAGTGGCGGCGGCGGCGGCCCATGGAGGGAGCGGGAGGGTCTCCGCGGGAGGAAGGGCAGCTCTTCTTCCTCTCGCGGAGACCCTCCCGCTCCCTCCATGGGCCGCCGCTTTGGGAGTGACTCGGGACTCGGGACTCGAGACTCGAGTCACCATTTTGGACCTTGGACTCGAGACTCGACTCGAGACTCGGGTCCAAAGACTCGTGACTCGACTCGTGACTCGAGGCCAAGGACTCTTCAACATCCCTGGTTTATGCCATATGTGTGTGTGTGTGATACATGTTCTTAGTATTCAGAATCACTTGCAAGCTGAGCTGAAGGGCTTCACAGAATGTGAAAACTAGAGATGCGAATTGCACCCAAAGGATTTCTCCTTCTAGTATCTGCAATAACAATAGAGAACATTTTTGCACTTAAGTGGCACAAATAGGAAGCGTACGCAAAATGGAAGTCTACACAAATAATTTACAACTTTAACGTAAAACTGGAACAGAACGCTCTCATGGGAGCACACTGTGTGATACAAAGGGAAAAAACGGATACCTGCTTAACTATAATGAGATATTAGATAAGGCATTAATTTGTGTCATTTTTCTGTAAACCAGAGTTTCTCTTTCATGTTGTTTGTTGCTACATGCTCTTATGGCTTAATCCTATGAACTAGTGCACTGGCAAATGAGCAGGTTGTTGGGTTAAGTGCAACACAACAATTTGTGGCAATGCAGTAGTATTATGAGCCAATCCAAAAACAATGGGTCACAATCTACTGAGAAGTTCTCCTACAGTAGTGCCATTAAAATGAATGGGAGGAATGTAAGAGCACTGCAGTATGTTGCGCACATCCTAGGTCACATGAGGCAACAGAGAGTCTTCTAAGCAGTCTTCGACAGAGCCCTACATGACATGATTATGTGACACAAAATATATCCCCGAATCCTATGCAAAATGCTGAGATTCTCTGGCAGTTGTGCAAGACAAAAGTATCAGGGTTCCCTGAAAGAAAAGCTGTTGTTATAATGTAAACATAGGGATACTGGAAGATGGGTGCCTTATACTGAATCAGATCATTGCTCAGCCTAGCTCAGCATTGTCGCAGCAGGGTTTCAGACATGAGTCTTTCCCAGCCCTACCTAGAGAATCCGGGAAGTGAACCTCGGACCTTTTGCATGTAAAATGTGTGCTTCATCACGAAGCTATGGCTCCTCCCTGAAAAGTAAACCAGCAGCATCAAATGGTAGATTGAGGCTGCGAGATTGCCTTAGGATGCCAAGCAATCTAACAGCTGTTGTTAGCTTTCAGCAATGGACTTTTCCACCACACAGAGCGTGCTTCCAACTGCCCTTTCCAACATACATCCTATGACACACAGTGCAACCATGTCGTCATCATGCTACCTGTCAAGAAGCCCCCACACTGTCTCCTCCTTGAACAGCCCACTTCAAACACTTCTAAAAGAACACTTGCTTAGCCTCCTCCGCTGCCACCAACCCCTCCAGGGTAACCCATTGAGACCACTCCTTTTATGTTTTTAAAAGGAAAACAAGTATATTTATTTACAATTAAGGGTAGGGAAATAGATAATGTTAATGGATTCTAAATGCTGAAAACTCCCTCCTTCCCCCTCCCTCTCCACTCTGTCTCTCAGACTTCCTCCAGACTCTCTTCAGACTACCTCAGACTACCTCGCAGACTCCTCTCTCTCTCTCTCTCTCTCTCTCTCTCCAGACTCCTTCCCCTCTTCCCTCCCTCTCTCTCGCTCCCCTCCAACTCCTTCAGATCACTTCCACAGCTCTCCCCCAAACAGCCCCGCCCACTGTTTATATAACACTCGGGCTTCACACACCCCTCACCCTCTCAGCCAATCAGCAGACACCTCAACATTCTACACTCCTCTCACACTCCCCCCTCCCCTCACATACTTATAGCTATAACGCTTTGCCCATGGGCAGGGGCATGACACTACCTATTTTGAGTTATTAATTTAATCAGCAATGGGTTTATGCTCTTTCCATGCTTCTGCTTGCCAGGGAAGCCTGGTGACTCCTATTTTGGTGGGGTTCCGTCCTAATCCATTGAAGGTTTTATTTGGAGCTACCCATGGTGCTGAACTCCATCCCCAAAATAGGTTCACCACCATGGAGCACCATGGATAGCTCCCATAAAGCTCAAAATAAAACCTGCAGTGGATTAGGAGCCCCACCAAAATAGTCATCACCAGCCTGCACTGCCAAAATGTCCTGACTGTATCTACAATTCCTAAGGAAACAGCAGCTCATTGTACCAGCTCACCCTCTGGGAAACCCTCCCCTGCTGCCGCCATGCAGTTCAGGAGGCAGAAAATGTGGTATGTTTCAAGCATCTCCTGAAAATACATCTGTTCACCCAGGCCTTCTCTGGCTTGTAAATAATTGCAATGAATTATATGCTCCATCATACTGTCCTTGTATTGTTTTGTATTGTTACTGTCATTTGAAATTGCTTTTAACAGTGTATTTTAAATGGATTTGTATTATCATTGTAATTGAAATTGTTTTTAATAATGTACTTAATGTGATTTTTTAATATTTATATGTGAACCGCTTAGAGATTTTTGAAATATTAAATGGTATATAAGTATTATTAATAAATAAATAATACCCTGTTTGACAGTACAAGACTTTGCTTGCAGCTTCTTGCTTTCTTACACTTCCAGCCAGCCATTAAAGGCACACAGTCTCTGTTTTTTTAAAAAAGAAAAGATAACCCAAGATGTTGTGTTTTTTTGGGGGGGGGGATTGTATTTTGCCCCAGCCCTTTTTCTTTTGGCCCCAACCAGTACTGGAACATGGTCCCCGAAGTGCTTCTTCAAAATGGGATTTGGCCCTTGAGGTGAAAGAGGTTCTGCACTCCTCATCGACACTTTGTGTGCTGGGAAAACATTTATACATATCTTCGCAGATCTGCAGGCTGACCTTTTCCCAATCAGGCCTTTGAATCACAAGTGCTACATACTTTTGGCAGACTTTTTCATTATGCAAGTAGGTCACTGATAACCTAAAAATTTCTGTGCTGTTGTGTGAATGCTAAATGGAATTCCATTTTAAGATATGCAATTCCATTTTAAGATATGCAATTTGCTGAAGGGGCTTAGAGGAAAATTATTAAATTAGACTTCGCACTGTGTTTGTACTGTGTACTTTTCTGTCTCCCTATCCATTAGTGAAATTGACTTAAATGGTCAGCATGGTAAATGGTCTGAATGAGCTAGCTGATATTAAAATTCCACTAATTAAACTAATTTCTAAATTCACCTACTTGCTTTTACCAAGGTCACTTAACCAAACAGCACTGCAAAAAAATATTAATATTCTATCTCCCATTTATTAAATCGGCTCAGAAGGATTAGCAGAGAAACCAGATTGCTCTTCGACACTTAACTTTTTAAATCCTTCTAGTCTATTTAACTGAGTCGCTGGCATACATTTTGCTATATCAAAAAAATGTCATAAGTCCACAGACTTTGCCAGGGAGGCACACATTTTTCTTGGTTATGACTCTACAGGACCAAGAATATTCCTGGTCACTCCATGTTCATGCTTTTATGTGTGTGTGTGGGGGGGGGTTGTGTTTGTGTATATTTAATGTGCACTGCTGTTAAAAAAAGAGGTATGCCTTAGCAAGCAAGAGCTTTAAAAGCTAGGCACACATTGCATGTGATGAACAAGCAAAACAAAGGACCATGTTGCTTGCCTTTACCTTTGATCAACATTTGTATGCTATTATGAATATCTCAGCCATTATTGCTTCCTTTTTAGCCTTTGCTTGTTTTGTCAATCAATTAGAATATAATATGCTATGACCTTTCGAGCTTCTTTCTATTAGTCCATTCTTAAATGTTGGCCTAGATCCAAGGAACCACACAACTGCTTTTGCAGGCCCAAGGGAGGTTTACATTTATGTTTCTCAAATGGCAGTCCTCCATGCAATGGCGAAACTCTTTTGAAACTGAGGGGAGTTTAAGAAGCAGTCTGTGATATGGAACGGCACTCTACCAATCAAAGGGGGAAAGTCAAGCCATAGATTCCCGTAGTTGGCACATCTCAGCAGTTAGTAGTGGTGCTAGCTGGCATCTGAAATTTTGGTGTGTTCTAGTGTGGGGGGGATTTATTATGGCTCAGGGAATGTGAATGTTTTCCTCGGCTCTCCTCATGGTAGTGGAAGCTGCTGACAGGAAGAGTTTATACAGCCAAGTGTGATCTGGACAGACAAGTAGTTGATAGGAAAGTTACAAGCTATCCCTTCACAAAGCCCAGTCAGAACTAGGGATAAGGGAGAAATTGATGCAGTTCGCATTTTAATCTGAAGTTATGTCATTTGCACTTTCAAACCACTATGTGAACTGAAACTCAGTGATCCTTTGAAATTCGCACTCCTCCAAACTTTGCAATGGAGTTCTTCCATCAAAAAAATATGTACAAAAATCCATATATTAGGGGAAATAACATTAAAATGCATTAGATTGAGGACATTGTTTGCAAAAAAAATGTATTTATTAGGCAAAATGCTTACAAAATGTATGTATTAAGAGAAATGTGCAACACAAATGCTTATGAATTTTCATGTGAACTTCAAAAAAAATGCTCAAAGTTTGGGACAAAACAAACTTAAGACTGGGAAAAGATGAGAAACTAAGAGAAATTGAAACTGACAGATTTGTCCATCCATAGTCATAGCCAAAGAGCTAGGTTTGTATTTGAATGTCATTTGAGGGTTTCTGGAGGCTGGTGACTACTTTAGGGAGGCTTCTCGGCAAGAACTGATGAAATTGAGGAAAGAAGAACAGGAAAGACAATCGAGTTGAATCAGGCCATTTTGGAGAGATTCTGTGCCTTAATGAGGTGAAGCGGGAGTCTTTCTGAATAACCGGAAACAAATAATCTGGACCTTACTGAAGCTTCATGAGTACCAGCTTTGTAGGGCTGCAGAAAAGTCAGACGCTGCAAAAAAATAAAATAAAATAAATGCTACTTTGTTTTTGCTTTCCCATATACAGAAAATGCCAAGGTGTGGAGAAGGGGGAGTCAGAGGATTTGAGTGACTGACAGATCCACCTTCTAATCGCAGGGAATGGATTGCCAAGGGATCTCAAATCATAGTGCATTGGGGAAGGGACTTTGAATCTCATATAATGCCTCGCTGCACTCTCTTCTTTGCTCTCTGTTAGTTGGGTCTCATCTGAGCATCAAGGTTTTTGAAGGTCTTTGGTACAGTGAGAGAGGAGTTCTTTGTGGCTTCTTAATCCTTCCTGATTCCAGTCCTTATCCTTCCATCCAATCCTAATTCCAACCTCCCGCTTCCGGCAATCTTTCCCTTTCCATTTCAATCCATTCATTTCCTGATCCTTTCCCTAGAGCAGGGCTCTCCAACCTTGGGTCCCCAGATGTTGCTGGACTACAGCTCCCAGAATCCCTTGCCATTAGCCATGCTGGCTGGGTATGCTGGGAGCTGTAAGCCAGCAACATCTGGGGACCCAAGGTTGGAGAGCCCTGCCCTAGAGGTTCAGTTCCATGCATTGCCGATGTTGTTCTTTAACCTGTCTTGTGTCTTTTCAGAACTTTGTTGTATAGGCAGTGTCACCTCCCTTCCCCACTATCTCCCCCATTTTCACCTTAGTGACTAGGTTAGGTTTTATTTTGAATCTAGTTCTGTGTTCATTATTCATTTCCTTCACTAAAGTGTGTGAATATTTTATTATTCTAGTCATACTTTATTACTCTGTCCCACTGTGTTCTCTTTTTGATGTGTGGGTTGTGGTGTGTTTGCGACTTTTCTTTTACACACAGAGATGCACTGCTGTGAGTGATCACGTGTGCACAAGCAAAGTTTACTCTCACTGGTAATAATAATAAAATGTACATTACTTTAACACATAATCTCAGTATAAACCAGGTTGTGGTGTTGGCACATGATACCCCTAGGGCAGGTGTGCATGATTTGCAGCCCCAGAGCCACATGCAGCCTTTGGCCACTCTCTGTGTGGCCCCTGAAGCTAGCAGAACCCTGCCCACTTTTCCCACAGTCCCACTGATTGCTGATTGCTCTACTTGGGAAACTCTGGGAGATTCAAATAGCAATCTTCACACGTCCATTTATAAGACTTGTTGCCATGCCAACAAAGAACACAAGATGGCTTCACCAAATAGTGATGGCAATAGGCCAACCAAAAGAAGGAAGGTGAACCTTAACAAGATACCAACTACATTTGACTTCACTAAGGAACCACTTGTAAAAAGATCAGCCTGGATCAACCATCAGACTTTGAGATAGAAGATGTGGATTCAAAGCCTCTGCTGTCTACTGTTGTATATATAATGAAATACAATCACTTAATGACCCTTTTATAGGACCTACAGCATTGCCAACACATTCTGAAGGCATGCATTTTCAGATGGCATGGCAAATTAAAAAAAAAAAAGTGTACTAATATGTCACAATAATGGCCGCATATTGGCATACACTATGCAAGAGTGTTTAATTGGGCATGGGCTTTCCTGTCCCTTGCAATTAAACACTGCATAATTGATCCTCTGATGCCATCGATCAGCAAAACAAATCCATACCCTTTTTCTGAGCAGATGATGAATTTAATATTCAAATTATGTTCTGCACACATGGAGCAAAATCATGTCCAAATGTTTTGTGAAGAGAATCTTTAAATCATATGCATAAAAACAAGGACTTGAATGTTCCTCATGAGTAAACAATACTCTGGCTGAAGTAGTAAACACCTTAACCTGGGATTAAGAAATTGAAATTAAGTGCCAGGGTAATACATTCCTCAATAAGGAAAGCTGGATTTATGTTACCTAATTTCCCTGCAACTCAGGGAAATTAGCTCATTTTGCAAAATCTATCCTGATGCTTCTGCTGCTCACAGGAATAGACAAGGAACCCTGGCCCAAGATCACTAGAGATCACAGCTCCCTTTTGCTTCTGATTTTTGCCTGCACGAAGTCAAACCTATTTCCACCATGATAAGGACTAGTAAAAGGATTAGTTCAGATTTCCTACCAGATTCCTGATCTTAGTTTGTGTGGAATCATAGAATATACCCAGAGCTCTGCCTTGTGGAATGGTAGTATCTACCAAGAGCTCCGGACCTAGATTAAAAGAGGTCACTATGCCTCTAGTTGCTCATGATGTTTCACTCTTCACAGATCCTGGCTTCTCCCCTGACACTTCCCACTCTCCTGACCTAATGTCCACCAGTTTTCTATAAGCCCAACCTGCTTCAACAGTACTATTTTGGGAGAAAGACAGGGGGAGTGTGACTCTGTTGATACTCCTGGATCTCTTGGTGCCAACTTTGTCATCCTTTTGGTGCCAGGTTAAAACAGCTCTCTGTGTTGAAGCATTTAAGAACATCCAGGGTTATTTTTAATGGCTTGATGGGGCATGCATGTCAGGTGTTCATAGCAGGTCCGTTCTGTATTAAATATTGTTATCTCTGGCCAAACTGTTTTTAAATCTTTTCAGCTGTTTTTAATTTCTTTATTGTAGAATAATGTTATGGCTGTTTTACTGTATCTTGGCCTTGTTTTAGGCACTGTTGTAAACTGCCCGGAGACCTTTGGCTATTGAAATGAAATAAATAAGAACATAAGAAGAGCCATGCTGGATCAGTGCAAGGGTCCATCTAGTCCAGCATTCTGTTAACACAGTGGCCAACCAGCTGCCCATGGGATCCCAGAAGCAGGACATGAGTGTAACAGCACCTTCCCACCCATGTTCCCCAGCAACTGGAGTACATGGGCATACTGCCTCTGATAAATAAAATAAATAGATATTTCACTATTAGCAATGAGAGAAACAGAATTGGCGAGATTATTGTCTTTCTCTTTCACTGTTGTCTATCAGGCTATCAGCCCTTAAGTCCAATGGACTAAGTTTACCTTGGAATATATCCTTTGCTTTTCCATCTGGCCACTAAATAATGACTGTAATTGAAACATGCAAATATATTTCATTCAAAAATAATTAAGAAAATAGAAGGGAAATGTTGAAAGCATTTTTAAAAAAAATATTACATGCTGCCCATTTAGCCATTTATTGCAAACATGGAAATTAATAACTCCAGACATTATGTAATTGAAAAGCAAATAGTGGACTTAGTTGAGACTTTTCCTGCAATGGCAAAAGTCCACAGTCAGTCTCACGAAAGGTGAAGACAGACAGACATAATATTTTAAAAGTAGCGTGGGAGTTTGAAAATATTCTCATTGAGTTGAGTATAAATGAACCCTTTCTTTCCCAGGGAAATAATTAGTTTCTGAATAACTAGTTCTGAAAGTTTCCACCATAGTGATTTTGAAATGGGAAAAGGAAGATGTCAATGGTGCCAATTTATTTATTCTATTTATATCCCGCCTTTTTTCCCTGCAAGGAACCCAAGGCGACTTACATAATCCACCTCCTCTCTGTTTTATCCTCACAACAACCCTGTGAGGTAGGTTAGACTGAGAGTCAGTGACTGGCCCAAAGTCACCCAGTGAGTTTCATGGCCAAGCAGGGACTAGAACCCAGATCTCCCGAGTCCCAGTCCAACACTCTCACCACTACGCCACACTGATTGTGACATCATCACACATCGTCCCCTCAACCCCAGAGCAGTGTGTGTGTGCGTGTGTTTCATTTTTGGGTAAGGGGGTGTAAGGTAAAGGATGGATGTATAAAAAAGAAAAAGAAAAAAAATATTTCACAGTCCCTTACTTTTTAAAGTTCCTTACTAACTTTAGTGAACTATTCTGGTGTATACATTAAAAAGGATGGGGCATGCAAACCAGAAGAAATGAGTGCTAACCAGACCTCTTGAAGCTCAAGACATTTTTTCAGTCTAGAAATACAGAATATAGAAACTGAAATTCTAACAAATAGGAAACATCCCTGGAAAAATAACTAAGCTATTTGATGTTTGGGTGGCAAACATGATGCTGATGTTCAGCTACAGACAGATCCATAGGGTAATGCTGGGAGCGCAAGGCTTCTAACTCTTGGCTCAGCAAAGGAAAAGAGAGCTAATGAAATCATTAGCACTGAAGTAATTAGTTCATTAGTATAATTGAATAGGAACAAATGAACACTGCTTTCATAAGAGCAAATCGGATGTCTTTAGTCCATTAAGCTCATTGGAGCAAGAGTTTTCATTTATAGGGTGGCAACATCTTCTTTTATAGCACCTCCCTCCAGTTGATTTTCTATAAGTATCTATGGGTTTCACATCCATAGATACTTGTCCTATTGTGCAAATCAAATGCTCAGTACTTGAAATAAAGACAAGACGTAAACAAAGAAACGTTTGCTTTGCATTTGGACATGTACATTTTCAACTCCCACCCCACCCCCATCCCCCCAAAATCAGATCAATAAGTATAACTACTAGGCAGGCTGATAGGGCTGGTCAATATGTTGCCTTTGGGCAGTATCCAATGTAGCACTACTGCTAACATAAATTACATTGTGCTGGTGCAAACGAGCTTTAGGCAAAGGCTAGGGCCACCAGTTTTCTGGGGATACCCTTTGCGATACCAAGCACTACTGGCGTTGCACTAGAGGTTGTTTCTGCTAGCAAAATGTAATTTACATTAGGGGTAGTGTCCTTTGTCACAGGAAAGATGCTAGCATGATTACCTTCTATGCCACCACTACTATAATTTTTTTTTTTACAGTATTTATAAGCTACAATTTCAATGCAGATTGCAGAAGATGGTATACAGGAAAACAACAACAAATTACAATATAAAAACAAACAGTAAAAAGAAAGAAAACATAAATGCAAATCTGCACAAACAGCAACAGCAAAATAAGGTCAATGATTTTTATTTCCACGTAGCTATAGTCAATAAGTGATTCTTAGTAACAGACCTTCTTATTAACATTAATGAAATTAATGTTACACCATTACACCATTCCCTCTTCTGCAATTGGTGAGAAGTTCAAGGGGCAGTGCTTACCCAAGTTTCATTTCCTTTGACGGAGAAATCAATGGAAACTTATGGTATCTCTGGAATATTTAGATTTATTTACAAATATACAAGTTGAGCATAGTTGGAGACAAAGAGAAGGAAGGAAGAATGAGGGAAACCTCCCCTCAGTGGCTCTTACATTCTAAGACAGGTGTGGGCAACTTGTGGCCCTCCAAATGCTTGGCCTAACAACTCCCACCAGCCATAGTCAGCATAGGCAATAGTGAGGGATGATGGGAGTTGTAGGCCAAAACATCTGGAGGGCCGCAAATTGTCCACCTCTCTTCTAGGGATCCCATACTGGTCTCTGTACAAAGGAACCATTCCCTGAACATCCCACAAGGCACAACTTCAACAGCATTCTTAACATGATTCATATTAATGAACTTGGATGCGGACTTCCGGGTGAACATGGCACCTTGAACGTCGCACAGAAATCTGTGGGGCAGCTGATGCAGCATTTCCTGGCCAGAGAACGTCTCTGGCTGGGGAATCTACTTCTGATTAAAGATTTGATGTTACCCCCAAATTATCTCATAGGGTTATAAATTGCTTTCTGTCTGCCCTCTGACGGATAGATTTGCGGCTTATGACCTGAGGTGGGGGGGAAAAGGCGCTGTATTCAGGAGACCGGTTTTTACCGATCATTAGAGGCGTACATGCTCACTTCCAAATGAAGGATTACTGTATTTTTCGCTCCATAAGACGCACTTCCCCCCCCAAAAAAAAATAGGGGGAAATGTCTGTGTGTCTTATGGAGCGAGGCCAAGCCGCGGGCCTGCCAAACAGCTGGGCGAAGGATCAGCTGTTTGGCACTGTGGCGCAGTGGCAGCAAGAGATTTGCTGCTGCTGAGCCACAGGCCAAACAGCTGATCCTTCGCTCAGCTGTTTGGCGGGCCCGCGGCTTGGCTGGGGCTTGGCTGCATGGGCGGGAAGGATGCACCTGCAAACACCTCCTTCGCCTTCCCTCCCTCCAGGAAGGATGCACCTGCAAACATCTCCTTCGCCTTCCCTCCCTCTGGGAAGGATGCACCTGCAAACACCTCCTTCACCTTCCCTCCCTCCAGCGCGCACCTCAGCTCAGCATCCCCTGAAAGTAGTTATTTCCAGCAACCAAGGATGGAGGGAAAGGTATTTTAAGCTAGCTGGGGCTCCAATGTTTTAATTATTTACCATGCTGTTTCTGTGTTTTGGTTTTAAATGGTTTTAGGATGCAATCCTATGCGTGTTTAGAGGGGGGGGGAAGTCCTACAACTCCCAGCATTCCCCAGCCAGCCATGCACAATCATACGCACGTTGAGGCAGAAAAAAGCCCTGGGGCTTTTTTCTGCCTCAACGTGTTTAGGATTGTGCCCTGAGCTGTTGATGTTTGCTTTCAGCTTTCAGCTACTCCGACCCAGCTGCCTGCAGCAGCACCACCAACAGCGGAGAAGGCGCAGGGTCAGGAAAGCCCTCCCCGCTTGGTTCTGTGACAGTGGCAGGGTTTTGTCGTCATCTCACCATTTGGTTCAGAATATTTTTTTTCTTGTTTTCTTCCTCTAAAACCTAAGTGTGTCTTATGGTCTGGTGCGTCTTATGGAGTGAAAAATACGGTATAACTGGACTGGCCGATTTGGAATCTTTCTACAGCATAGTAGGATTTATAATTAACTGTAAGTAGACTATGGGTTCATCTGGGAGGCAAAAAAGATAAGAAGAGATAACTTGAAGGAGGTCTATAAATCTTTTATGTGTAGTAGTTTGGAATATACACAAGGGAAAAATGACTTCAGCATTTATGAAACTTTGGGAAGAATTGGAAAGTAAAATTGTAAACAAATTGGAAGCAAGAATTCAGAACTGGGATGTAAATTTTAAAGTGGATCTATCACATGAACAGGGGAAATCGGATATTTCTTCAGGAACGGCACAGGAGAAGAAAGAAGTAAATAAGGATTTTGGAAATTTACCAGAAATTCACAGAGGCTTTTAAGTTTTAATTGGACTGAACTTGTTTGGGAAGAAGGTTCAGAGAAAGGCTGTGATGCACTTTTTAAAATCTAAGATGGCGGAGGCTGGTGTGCAGGATCGGCAGAGCAGGCTGACTCCGTTCTTCGTTCAAAATCTGGAACTTAATGATTATCCATTTGACAGAGGAAAGTGATAAGAACTATCTACATGGTTTTGTTTTTACTGGGAAAAGATAAAGGGGTGTTGTATACTGAATTACTTGTTTAGTTGGAAATATAAAAAAAAATCTTGATTTTAAATATTAATGGCAAAGGTAAAGGGATTGCTTATATGACTTATTTGGATTTTAAATATTAATGGTGATGTAAGAGAAATTATTATAATCAAGATATAATTATATTTGGTCTGTTATTTACTGAAATTTTTTTTAAAAATGTTTTGTGGAGGCTTTGAAGTATTAAAGGGGAAGGTTTTTTTGTTTTTTGTTTTATAAGTAGAATGATGGCTTACGTGCTTCTGCTGTTAGCTGTCACTTATTTCTTAATTTCTAAATTTTTTTTTTTAAAAAAAAATCTTTAAAATTAAAAGTGAAGGAGTTTCTGGATAGATAAAAAGAAATAATGAGTAATTGTAATAAGACAAATGTGTTGGCTAGATGGTTAGGTACTAGAGAGTGTGTGGGGGAGTACTAAAAACTTTTGTCATGTGGTTATTTACTAAATAGTTTATAGTTACTTTTTATTTTTGGGATTCTTAATATACTGTATTTTGGAATTGAAAACACTATTTAAATAGGGTTGTGGGGTTGTTGTTTTTTTTTGTTTTTTTAATTCATAAATGTTGAATTTAAACTAGATTAAATAGTTGATCTATATTTGGGGAAGGTGGAGACATCTTGTGTTTGTCCTCTTTTGGGTTCTTTTTTTGCCATAACTGGAAGTGATTTTTTGTTAACAGAAAATGTTTTAAGAATAACTGTGGTTGCTTAAGCTGTGGAGAAGATTGGAAGTCCATTTTAACTGTGTTTATTGTTTGTTGTATATGTGTTTTAGTGTTTGTTTGTTTTCATGAATAAAATTCCTTAAAACTTCAAAAAAATATATTAATGAACTTGGATGAGTAGTCATGTATGGCAAACGTGCTTCAATGTAAGCAGGTGTAAAGTGATGCACGTAGGGGCAAAAAATCCCAACTTCAAGTATAATCTGATGGGATATGAGCTAGCATGGACTGACCAAGAAAGAGATCTTGGGGTTGTGGTGGACAACTTGATGAAGCTGTCAACCCAGTGTGTGGCTGCTGTGAAAAAGGCAAACTCCATGTTAGGTAATTAGGAAAGGAATTGAAAATAAAACTGCCAATATCATACTGCCTTATACAAACCTATGATGCGACAACACTTGGAATTCTGTGTACATTTCTGGTCACCACACCTAAAAAAGGATGTTGTAGAGTTGGAAAAAGTGCAGAAAAGAGCAACTAAAATGATCAAGGGGCTGGAGCAACTCCCCTGTGAGGGAAGGTTAAAACATCTGGGATTGTTTAGCTTAGAAAAAAGGCGAGTAAAGGGAGACATGATAGAGGTGTACATATTTATGCATGGTGTGGAGAAAGTGGACAGGGAGACATTTTTCTCCCTCTCTCGTAAATACTAGAACCCAGGGTCATCCCATGAAGCTGATTCATGGGAGATTCAGGAAAGATAAAAGAAAGTACTTCTTCACACAGCACATAATTAAGCTATGGAATTCACTTCCACAAGATGTAGTGAGGGCCACCAATTTGGACAACTTTAAAAGGAGATTGGACAAATTCCTGAAGGATAAGGCTATCAATAGCTAATATTGTAGTCCTGGTGGCTATGTGCTGCCTCCAGTAGTATCAGAGGCAGTATACCTAAGTACCCAGTTGCTGGGGAACATGGGCGGGAGGGTGCTGTTGCACTCATGTCCTGCTTGTGAGTTTCCTGTGCGTAGCTGGTTGGCCACTGTGTGAACAGAATTCTGGACTAGAAGGACCCTTACTTTGATATAGCATGGCTCTTCTTATGTTCCTATGAATTTAAGAATGTCTGAGAAATTCATTTCAATTCATTTTAGATCAGGATTTTATTCAGTGCATATGTTCCAGACCAGACACAGACTTGGATGCAATCTGCAGTCAAAGTCTATACATTTCCGAGCTGGCGATGTGATTCACAGACCCCCAAAAATGTACAGTATACTTTTGAAAAATGCACACAAATACACTTCAATCAATGGGGGAAGAATGCATACATTTCAAAAATGCACACAGTTGATACATACATTTGGAAAAATACGTACAAAAATACACATGGATTTTCATGTGAGAAGAAAAAAAATGAAGCTCGCAATCTGATTTGGACTTGAGTTAGAATGAGCTTCAAAATAGAATTTGGAGAACTTTGGTGAGCTCAGGTTTTGCTGATTCACGCATCCGTACATGTATTAGTATTAGTACATCTCCAATGGTAATATGCTGCATATTCTTGGCAGTGGCTGGCACTCGGGTGGAATGGACACTCTCTATGGATGTGGAAGTATCACAAAATGACTGGTACTATACACAATGGTGACATGGAAAAACCATCACTAAGCGACAATTCGTGCTTCTTCTGCATAATGTGTAGAACAACCTCTGTGTGATGCTAAACTTATTTGAAAAAGAACATGATGAAGTTGACTGAAAACCTGTTTTAATATTTGGAAAGGGATCTCATCTTTCTAAGCTGAATTCCAAAGTTTCTTCTGCACCTGGTCTTCTCTTGACCATTTCCCCTCTGTGCCCTTGACAAAGACCAACTGCCTGAAGGTTACTTCAAATGTTATGCATTATCTACTTAGATAAAATTTTAATCACTCAAGGCACTCAGTCTATACCTCCAGGTTTTATTCATTTGCCTACCCAGAAGTATCATTCCTTGCACTGGAAATGCATAACTTTTTGATGTGGCCCTGAGTGCCCATATTGCTTAGATATAAAATGAATATGATTCTCCTGAAAGACCAAAGGAGAAACAACCATTCAAAAAGGAATCTGGCCAGACAGGACAAAGGAGAATTGGGATTCTGTCTTTTTTAAAAAATAAGAACTTTACAGTATAACCCAGGAGGCCAGAAGTCTTAAGAGCAGACAAGCATTTTAACACTTTTCTAGGGTGTGGTGGGGAGAACAAACCTGAAAGATGTCCTGAGTGAGTTGTGGTCATGTTACTCGTGTATTGACTTTCAAGGGGTATGAAATATCCAGCTCCAAAAGGCATACCTTTTCAAGATAGCAGTGTAACCAGGTGTGTATATAATTACAAAGATGTTGCTAGCCTTGATTTAAAGAACCTGGCAGATTACCACACTGAATTTACCTGTGGATCCAGCTGGTACAAATGGATGTGTGCTTTCCTATCTGCTGAAGAGACAGTAAAAAGTTTTTACAAGGAGTCTGTGTGGAACCCGTTCAGTTTTACTTGTGAATCAATCCCCACTATTGAGTTTGTGCAGAGCTGGCAGACAATTGGAAGTGTAATTAATTTGGATTCCCTCGGGAACACTTATGCTTTTTCCATACAAATTGAGGGGAGAAAATTGTACACGCCAGTCTTGGCTTCTGTTGCGGAAAAGAGTCAGCAAGCATCGATGAGGGCAGGGCAGGGAGAGAACCTGAACTTTAATCACTCTCTCCTAACAAAAGGAGGTTAGTTAGGGTAGACTGGGCAGGACTGGGTGCGATTGTTCCCCTGTCCCCTCCATGCTTTCAGTTTTGTAATGCCTTCGTATGGCTAGAGATGCTGCTGAAAATTGTATCTCCATGTCAGGTTCTCTCTCTCCATCTCATAGAGGCTCACTTAACATCATGCATTTGCTTGCCTGTCTTCAGCATCATTTGTTGCTACCAGCAAGGCAATGGAATTGCACAAGGTCACATTTCATTTCATTTCTTGTGTTTCTGTACCACCCAATAGCCAAAGCTTTCTGGGAGGTTTACAAAGATGGCCTGATTGCAATGTTACTACATCTTGTGTGAAGGAGGATGCAAAATCCCCGCGGTACAGGTAAAGTGTTGTTCCATCTTCACATAATATTTTTGATGGGGTAGGAAGGCATGTGTTACTTGGTGATAATTGTACCAACACCAGTGTTGTCTGCTTTACCGCGTATGTTTAGAAAGTGTAAACCTGAATCATGCCATTCCTGCCCCCACACCACCACCACCTCACAGATAGCTGCATGGAGACAGTTGATGAGCCAATGCACTTTTATACAGGGGCCATTGTTTTCCAAAGGCGTTCAACTTGTGAAGATACAGACCGCGCACACAGTTCACCTGGAAGTGCTCCTGCCCAAACTCCACTGGAATGGGTTGGATCTTTGCAAGAGAAATGGTGTGTTTGTTACAAAGTAGCTGGCACGGGCCTTCTTTGCCATATGTGACACCATTAGAAAATTCTAAAGAAGTTAGGTAACTAATTCATACTAAAAGTTAAAAACAGCAAAGCTGAAGGCATTTCTTAGTGATATTAGCCCTATGCAGGCCAGGCATGACAAAATTGAAAGTGTGCAGGGGACAGGGGGATGCATGCTTTAGTCCCACCCCCTCTACCCCCTACCTGCCAATGTTGACCCAGGCCGGCCTCTATTACATGGGGCGGGGGCGTGGACTGTAACTATGTTCAGTCAAACTCAGTTATTGTCTCTCTTCAGGACTTCCCAGTCAATATGGGGAGATTGGGGGTGGAAGGGCAGGGCACACATCCCCACATCTTCTCCACACCTTTCATTTTGTAACACCTGCATAGCATTATATTTTAAGACTGAACAGTACATTTAAGCCTCCTTTATCTGTGGCTTAACTTGGTGTTTATTGATTGACAGGTTTTGTTGAGCCCTGTTCAGGCATTGCTGAATGGGCTTATGTAAACATGAGAGCTGGGAGCAGGACCACGCCGCATAACCCTAGCCCCTGATGTTGTGCACATGATGACAGTGTCCTCCCGCCAGATTTCCACATGTACAGCACAATCATCTGGAGGGAGGGGGCCCACATGTGTCCAGTTCTGTGTGTGCAGACCTCCATGCAAGCTGGATGGAACCTCAATAGCTCAGATTTCCAGCTCGCATGGAATCCTACATGCATACAGCTGTATGTGCTCACTCTTTCCAGCCACTCATGCTGTACACTTGGATGCCGGAGTGGTGGTGGTGGCAACATCGTGTGCATGACATCAGTAAGCAGTTCCACTCAGAAGTTTACTGAAGCCCTTTCCAGAATGCCTGAACACGTTTTTTCTATCCTGCTCCATCCTGAAGGCTCTGAGGGGGCGTACATAAATTATTTTAAAATGTACATTTTTAGAAGTGGGAGGAACACAAAGACCTTCTGAAGAACACAGTAAGGATATTTCTGTGGTTTTCTGCTGCCTGTGCATACAGTATTCCCATTGAAGAGAAGTGTTTCAAATAGGCAGCAGTACTGCAATGCGCTTGAATAGGAAACATGAAGTACACCTAAGCCAACGGATAACAATATGCACATGATGAGCAACAATCAGCATATCTGCGATGACAATGTGCAGGAGCTGAAGACATGGCTAGAAATAAGGAGGGAGGTTTCACACAAGCCTCAGGTCTTGCACAGCTTGCCATCGTAATCGCTACTAGCACTGAAGAAAAGAAATTGCACTCTGTAACACATTAGATCAGGAGTGGGCAACTTGCAATGCAGTTGGGCTGCAACTCCCATCAGCTTTCACCATGGCTACGATGCCTAGGGCTGATAGGAATTGCAGCCCAAGCCCAACAACATCTGGAGGGCCACAAATTTCTCCCCTGCATTAGACAAACATGGTCAGGTCACAACCAAGCAACAGAGTATTGGTGGGCACCATAGCTCGGTCGTGGAGCACATGCTTTGCATGCAGAAGGTCCCATGTTCACTCACCAACTTCTCTAGTTCAAAAAGGATCAGGTAGAAGACCCTAGAGAACTGTTGTGAGTCAGAGTAGAGAATACTGGCATAGGTGGACAAATAATCAGTCCTGATATAACCTCCGATGAGCCAGGCAAGATCCAAACGTGGTGAACTCAGGTATGGTCAGCCACGGTATAGTGGGCTATTTGACATTGTAAAGTTCATAGGTCTGCGCTTTCACAAACATGCAGCTTTGAAAGAAACATGCATGATTGATAAAAAAGGTGAACCTATCAACAAAATAAAAGGGATTTCTAACAGGATCTAATCATTGTCAGAATTAATGATCCAATTTGAACTAAGATGTTCCATATTTCTACAGAACACTAACGCCTGCATGATTCATTAGGCTTCCATTCATTATGAAAATAGGATAGCAAATTGTATCCTTTTGTAAATGGAATCATTACAGCAGTAATTTACAATATATATTAAGCCCTTTGATGATCTTTTTCAAAGGAAAAAAAAAAGGGCCCATGTACTTTTAAACACATTGCCAAGCAATTATCATTTTAAAACTCTAGGCCCTGCATTCACCGTTTTTATCACTTCCTGGGAAATATTTTTGTGTACATCTAATGTCCAAATTTGGATATAGTTGCACACCATGGGCTTCGTAATTGTCAGAAAGATTAAAGCTTTAATGGAATGTAAGAACAAGACATAATGGTAAATTGCCTTAAATTGATTCACTTTTCAGTACTGCATTGTTCTGGTTCCAATGCAATGCAAATCAGCTTGTCCATCAAGGGTGACTGGCATATTGAAATGTTCTGTTAGGTAAAGTTGCTATCTCTTTTCTGGAATTTCTGATGGTGATATACATACAGAAATTACCAATGTTGATGATGAAAAGTCTGTCCAAAGAGCTCTCTCTAACATTTTAAAGATAAGATTTTAAAAATCTTTTCAAAACTGTTGACAGTGTTTTGAATTGTGAGTTTAATTTCCAGTCTTTTAAACAAAAAGAAACAGTGATTCAATTGAAATAGTGATTCAATCAAATATTCATGAAATTAACCAAGTAATTTGAGGAGAAACATTCGTGAAATGGCTGCCCTCCCAACTTCATTTCCCTTATTCATTTTGCTGATTCTTCAGCATTATTCTTTGAGAATCAGTCCCACTGAACTCAGTGGGGGTTGCTACTGATTGTATAAGCATAAGATTGCACTGTCAATCTCTGATTCCCCCTCCACCTCCCAAAATATTGCATGGGATGCCTTTTAAACCTTCTGCACCATTAGGTGGGCAAAAAAATAAAAACCCTGCCCCCCACAAAAACCCGGCAAAGTTCCCACTTGCATGGAGAAAGCCTACATCAGCCTTCCCCAATCTAGCACTCTCCAGATGTTTTTGGACAACAGCTCCCATCATCCCTGACCATTGGCCATGCTGGATGGGACTGATGGGAGTTGTAGTCCAAAAACATCTGGAGGGTGCCAGCTTGGGGAAAGCTGGCTTACACAATAACAGCATGTACATACCGAGACTTTATTCACACAGCTTTGGAAAACTGTATGCAGTTCAGGAGCAGAGATGATGGGTACAATCCAGGGCCGGTGCTACCATTAGGCCAACTAGGCAGCTGCCTAGGGCGCAAGGCTAAAGGGGGCGCCAAGTCACCCCCTCCAGCAGTGGAGCCACTGCCCGCTAGAAAGGCTGGAGCCAACGCTCTCCTGCCTGCGGGAGCACAAGCCGCCTGCGAGCTCCAGGAGGACCCTCAGCCTGACCCAGCGAGGCTCTTCTTACGTTCCTCGGAGCAAGCGAGGCAGCGAGCGTAGGTGTAGCAAACACGGGCTCTTCCGCCTGGGATCAGCTGACTGCAGCGAGGAACCTTGTGAGTACTTATGCACTGGGCCTGCAATTAAAGCCCCGAGGGCTTTAATTGCAGGCATGGAGAAGTGGGGAAGGCGCCTGCAGCCCGGGAAGCTCCGCTCTCCTTTCCCCCCAGTAACGAAGCCCACACACCTGGCTGCTGGTTAACACTCCCCAGCCCTCAGCCCCAAGCGATTGTAAGCTAGGAGGACCACCAAAAGCTCCCTCAGTCCCTCCCCTTGCGAGTGCATTGCAGAGATGGCAGGGGTTGTGGTAAATGAAACGCAAGTAAGTGCCTTCTCCCCCCCCCCACCTACCCACTTCATTTGTTTGCAAGATTTAATAGAAGCACTTGAGGTGGGGAGAGAATCCCCCTCCCCCTCCTTTGGACGTGTGCAATTTTGCAGTCTTATTTCTCTTTCATTACTTTTTTTTTTTTTTTTTTACCTCTGGTTGCTTATAGAATTGCACTTGTGCTCCTAAACTCTTTAAAACTTCTTGTTTTTCTTAACCTGCGCTTCCTTCGTCAGTATTTCCAAAAAATGCCTGGCTGCTTTTTCGGAGGGGGAAGCGAGAGAAAAATCCCGCCCTTTTTCTCTCCCGGTTTTCAGCCAATGTCTGAGCAAGGGAAAGCTCCCTCAAACTAGACTTCTTGCGTTTTAATGGGGGATGAATACAAGCCTGTATTGCAGGGGTAACGTCACCTAACTGTTGCTTCAAAGTTTACACTTTGTCATGGGCCTTAATTATAAAGCATAGGGCTGGAGGGAGGGCTCAAGTGGGAAGGGGGGGCGCTAAATATCTTATCTTGCCTAGGGCACCAAACTGCTTTGCACCGGCCCTGGTACAATCCCTCCCTCCTCCTCCCCATATAAATTGATTATGAATGCATTCTGGACATCTGTACAAGGGCTTCTTTGGTCAGGACCACATTGCTTAAAAGAACTTTTGTGTGTGTTTAATCAGGCCCCTGTGTTGTAAGGCACCTCAGATCCTCAGACATACAGAACTGTCTATGGACTGCACATTCCACCAGTGTAAACAGGAAACGAGTTTCAGCAGCTGGCCTGTTCATCCAAGGCTTGCTCTGGAGCAAGCAGGCGGCTGTGGCTTGAGCTTCATGACCTTTGCAGCAAAATGCCGCATCAATGTGTTTGATTGTGTACAGTTTCGATTATGGGCTTTGGTCCAGCTCCTCCTTTGTCTAAGAAAGTAGTTTAAAGAGTAGCCCGCATCCCATCTCATCTTTAAGCTTCTGCTAGTGTAAGTGACTACTTATTATTAATTAACTACCTATATTCAAGGCCGGCCCCACCATTAGGCAGAGAGAGGCAGTCGCCTCAGGTGGCAGATGCTCAGAGTCAGCAACGAGGCATTGGAGGAGAGACCTGTGGGCCATGCGGCCTGCCCTGAGCCCCCTAAGGTAGCCTCCTGCCTTCAGATGTGGTGAAGGATGCTGTCCCACTGCCAGTATCAAAGAAAGATTCAGCTGCCACTCCAGTTGGCTTTTGTACATGGAATGGGCGGGGGGGCATCTTGTCCTGAGCCTCAGGCAGCAAAATGGCTTGGGCCAGCCCAGGCTATAATCTATGGGCAGAATCTGACAGGGTGCTCACACCCCCACCAATTCTCTTCTGCCCTGCCAATTGTGTTGTGCAAACTGCCCCCACCGCTTGCGCAATAGCAATTTAGCGCTACCAGGGCAACCCCAAACAAGCGGAAACACTTGTTTCTGGAAGGAGGCAGGTCGGCAAAGCTCACATAAGGGAGCTTCGCCGGCCGGCCTCCTTCCAGAAACGAGCATTTCCACTCGTTTCGGGGTTTCCCCCATAGTTTCCATGTCTTGCGCAATGCAATTGGCGGGACCCACCACTTGTGGAAGGGAGTCAGCAGGGCGGAAAATAATTGGTGGGGAGATAAGCACCCTGTTGGGTTCTGCCCCAAGCTTTGTGTATATAGAGTCACTTCTGTTTGAGCAAGCTGCACATTGAGGACTCCTCAAAAGCCCCTCTTCCATAGGAACTGCATGGGTGAATAGTACCATTTCTCTCTACTTTAGGAAGGCATAAGTCAAATGCCTTTGTGACATCAGCAGCCATTACTCAACCGCCTACCTGCAACCCACTGCTAAGAAAAGGGACTAATAGGTCTGCATATAAAAGGGGTTTGGTGTAGCGGTTGCTGATGTCACAATGACACTGATTCCTTCCCTGCTATTTGCAGGTCTAACAACCTTAGTGGGCTCCATGCCAACATGTCCGCTGGGTGGGATCTTGCTTAATGAGCAGCTTGGGCCTTTAGGGCACAATCCTATGGACTACACCTTGCCGCTCGGAAGTCCCCAAACTTGGAGGTTTTCAAGATTCATATGCCCTGCAAGGCTGTAGCTGGCAGGGTTGGGAGAGCAGCAGAGACGATCTTTGCCTCCCGTTCCTCCAGCCTTTGAGTTTTTCACTAGACAGTCTAGTGAGGGTGCTTCAGAGGGGGAGAGAAGGAGGCTGCAGGAAGCTCAGGATAAATCATATCCTGGCCTATCTGATCTCATCTCCTCCCCAACCACCAGAATGCCCCCTTCCCACCCCTTTAGAAATAGGCATGTGTTTCTTTTCCTTAGAACTAGATTAATTCATTTTCTGTGGGCACATTAAGGATTTCTGATGAATATTAAACACAGAAAGGTTATGTCAAATGCTGTGTGGGTAGGATGAGCAATCAGTGTTTCCTAAGTTTCTTCTTGAGGGACATTGTCAAGGGAATGGAAAGAACTCTATTATTGGACAAAAATGTAAGTTACTTGTTAAGGCCTACATCAGCCTTTTTCTCTTCTTTAAGTTTGTAAAAAAGAATAGAAGGCAATGTATAAAGATCATACTAAGCAAGAGTTTGGGGCGAATGGAGTACTTGTGTGAAGATTTTATATCCCACTTTTCTAGTCCCAAAATGGAACATCTCAAAGAGGCTAAAACAGATAATAAAATCAATTAACAATGAAAAGCAAAAAATAAATAAATCCAATAACAACAACAATAATGAATAATAATAATTGTCAACAAAACAACAAAATTTTAAAATTGAAAAGTAGATATTTATGTATTAGAGCACTGAGTGACATAAAGATAGATCCTTACACACCTTTTACCTCCACTTTTCCACAAAATCTCATTTGCACTGAATGGAGACTCATCTGCTGACAGCGTTCACTACCTATATGCCCAGGAACTCATTAGTTTAATTCCCCCTGAGCTGGTAAAGCTGTGTCTGGGCTGTACCACATCAGATAGTGGATTGAGGTTCACATGATGGAATGTTCTTCTACACCTAAATAAATAAACAAACAAACAAACCCTTAATATTGAAAACAAACTTGTCAGGGAGAAGGCTGGACTGTTACCCTTCACCGGCACATCTCATTTTCTACGGGAAGGAGTGTTCAGTCATGTGCAATCTGAATTGGTACAGCCCTGATACAGTTCAGTTCACCACCTCAGTGAGAACTAGGCCCTTTGCCTCAGCAGAAAAGTGTAACTGCACTTGCTCTGGACACATGCATTTAACACATGTCTGAACCTTCTTCCATGTTCAGGGCATAAGCCCCTCAGGAACATCAGATGATTGCAGAGATTTGGGCTGGTGCTAAAGGAACCTCTTCCCTCTGCAGCCCCTGGCTCTGTTCTTGCCAGAGAACAGGCTACTATACACCTGGTACTAGTCGGCTCACAAAGCTAGTAGCACCTTCACCAAAATAACTGGAGTTAGTATATTCTGCATAGCTTAGAACCCCTGGCCAAATAGTGGATTGTCACCCTAAGGCAGCCTTCCCCAACTTGGTGCCCTCCAAATGTGTTGGATTACAACTCCCACTATCCCCAGCCAGCACAGCCAATGGCCATGCTGGTTTGAGATGATAGGTAGTCCAAGACATCCGGAGCGTACCAGTTTGGAGAAGGCTGTGGTAAGGTTTCTGGGAAGGAAAAACAAAGCCAAGACTAGGATTTAGGGTGCTTCCAGGCTTTTAAAGTGTGAATGGCTCGCCTTTTCATGGGATTTTAAGCATGATGTCGTCATCATCCTGTAATCCTCCCGTGCTTTCCCCACACTTCTCCCACCTTTTCTCATTATGGGGAAAATCCATTAATTTTTCAAGTCACACAGTAATAGGGCACAATAACAGTGCAGACATCAACAGGTGTGGGTGTTAGATGTTCCAACTTTCTGGCATTTTGCTGGGGGTATGGCTATGACTTGTGCTGTGATGTTACTAAAGGGTGTTCTTCTCCACAGCTGTGCCATTTTTGTTTCTGGTACCCATGCTGTAAGAGCTCTAATGGCCAGGGCCGGTGCTACCATTAGGCCAACTAGGCAGCTGCCTAGGGCGCAGGGCTAAAGGGGGCGCCAGAAACACCTTGGGGGGAAAATACAGTGCTAAAATGCATATTTTACCAAGTTTGTTTTACCAATTATATCTTGACTTGTAGTAGACAGAATTTCACAATTGACTTTTATTCATAATGGGCATAGAGCTGGAGGGAGAGAGGGCTCAAGTGGGAAGGGGGCGCGCTAAATGTCTGATCTTGCCTAAGGCACCAAACTGCCTTGCACCGGCCCTGCTAATGGCTGATAATGGCCGAGGAATGGGAGAGGCATGCCAAATCGAAGCTAGCGGCTTTGTATAGTGTTGGAATATATGATGAGAAGATACCAACTCTGAAGGGAGGTTTTTTTAAATTCAACTGCCCATTAAAGGGTTAAGGCAGACTCTGTATAATCTGGTTGAAGGGTAGAGGGCAGGGTTCAGTGGACTGAACCACTTGATTGAATTGGGGGGGATGCTGGAGGTTGCTTAGCAACAGGTTTGAATTCCATTCTAACATTCCTCTGACAGATAGACTAGTCTAGCATGAATTGACGCTTGCTAGGGTTTAGCAAGGAGGACTGACCTGTGTGTGTGTTTTTCCTTACCTCAGAAGAATGAGTAACATTTAAGAAACTGCACTTCTGTAACCATCAAGCTTAGCACCTGAATAACTTTATGTTACCATTATTTATCTTTTAAAAAGCATCTACTTGCAAACAAGTCTCGTGTTTGCGTGTGTTTGTCTGAGATAACTTTGCTGCTGCTTTTGCACTCTGCAATCGGATAGCTCTGGCTTTGGCTATATTTATGATGATTCCGTATGGGAGTGCCTTTCCTGATTTTTTAAAAATAGTTTTTTAAGGAGTACTTGCGCAACTCTATTATACCTGCATGGTTAACTGTAAGCATTTCGTCCTTTCAAATTTCAATAAATTTCAGCTTTTATTTCAAGTGAAATGCTTCTGCTTCCCCCCCCCCCCCCGGGAATAGTGCAACGTGAAGGGAAATTCCTTGTGGGTGGGTTTTATATATGTTATATATGAGCAATTTCAGGACAACTGCATAATAAGAACAGTGTCCTTAATAAAAGGAATGAAGAATTCAGCTCCATTTTGGGGTGAGGAGAGCAAATAGCCAGTCTATTGTGCTTGCATATTTCCGTTTTTTATTTTTTATTTTTTAGGCAAATAGACTTCCCTGGGCACATGCCTACTAAGGAATGAAGAAGTGGGAGGAGGAAATTGCTTACAGAGGGAAATCTAGAGGTGGTGATAAGGAGAGACAAAATGGCAGCTATACTTGTGTCCCCTCTCGCTCCACCCACATATGTGGATGGGAGGCTGTGTGAGAAAGAAAGAAAATTCATGAAAAACCCACAATGCCTTTTGCAGTGTGGAGGAACCATTATAATTCCAGATTTAAAAAATAAATAAATGGGAAACTACAACCTGCACCCGCAAGGAGGCTTCTGTCTGGAAGCTGCCTTAACCAAGAAACGGATGTTTGATTGGGAGAAAAGCAAACAAAGCATCAGTTTATGAACCCTTGTTACAAGTGGGACAAATTGAGGGTGGGGACATGTAGAAAGACAGTGAACTGAAATACAAGAAAGAAGGAGGGCAAAAGAGAGAAGATTACCTATCCTTAATCTGCTGTATTGGAGAAGGACTGGACTGGAGAATCCTCAGCAATAGATAAAATCTGAATGTAGGAGATTAGGCATTCCCAGACCATGGCATGGCATTCACCCAGTAGGAGCACAAAGACTCAAGCAGCAGTCACACATTCCCAGGCTGCTTCCAGGTTTCCACTGGGCAGGCACCAACTAGGTTCTTCTGGAGTCAGTCAGAGTGTCTGGCAACAGCACAGTGTCAAAAGCATACCAAGTACATGGGACTGAAGGCAATTATACTTTTCAGGGAATGCATGCTGGGAGTTGTAGGTCTTTCTCTCTCTAAACATGCATAGGATTTCACCTTATGATACAAGGATGTCTACTGACAAGGGGTTTTCTGGGGAAACAAAAATGGTGGAGATGCTAGGTATTCCTTCTGCAAAGGTCATAGGTGCTTGATGGGTGAAACTGGTGCAAGGCAGAAAAATCACAACAGCACACTGGGCATTTGGTATTGTCATTAGGGTGCAGGGTAGATTGGCGTAGCATGTTCCATGGCACGGAGCATTGAGGAGTCCAGGCACTCTCCTCGCCATTTTAGTGGGAAATGGAGACTGGTTCTGATGGCCACACACCATCGCCATTAGGTGCTTGCTCTTGCCAGGTACAAGCAGACAAAATGGAGATGTGTGTGTGTGCAAAATAGAAGCACTTCAGCAGTGTAAGAGGGCATGAACTGCCAGGTAACATTTATACAAGTAATTCCTATGCTGCAATTTATGAATATGGTTTGCACTTGGGCAAAGGATACTAATTTATTGGGGCAGAAGTTACGAGATCAGCTGGTACTCAAATCGAGAGCCTTGTAGTATGTGCAGTGGTATCCCTTCTGGAAGGAGAAGAAGGGGGAGGGAGGGAGAAGTATTATCTCTCTAGTCCTTGGCATCTCTCTGTTTACCTAGGCCAGGGCTGTGCAAATTGTAGCCCTCCAGACATTGTTCAACTGCAATTCCCATCATCCCTCACCATTAGCTATGCTAACTAGAGCTGAAGGGAGTTGCAGTCCAACAACATCTGGAGGCCACAAGTTGCCTACCCCTGACCTAGGCCTAATCCCACGTATTGGTCCCTACAGGCCTGGCTTTGCTTTAAGTACTTCAACACCAGGCATGATCTTTATCTGGACAACACCTTATTTACTGTGTAAGTATACATGAGTTATTTATTATTCATTTGTCAAGTTTATCCATTGTACCTTCCACATATCAGGCATCCTGGGCGATATGCAATTAAAATATTATTTAAAACCCCAAAACTCAAGGAAGAAAAAAACACCACCACCATACAATAAAACCTGAAAGCACCATGAAAACTGAAGAGTCAAAGCATTACAATGGAACAGAACAGTCTTTATTGCCTGTCTCATCTCCCTCAAGAGGAAGTCCCACAATTGGGGTGCTGCTACTGAAAAGGCACTGTCTCAAGTACCCACCAACCTATCCTATCCACTGATGATCGTAAGATATGGTGTGGTTCATATGGAGGGAGGCAGTCCTTCAGATGTCCTGGCCCCAAACATCTCTCCAAAAGGCAACAGAGGGACCAAAGAGGGATAATACTTTAACAAGGATAGTTACCATTGACCGCAACATTTCATTTTCAAGGTCATGTGTGGTCCAGTTCATACCACCAGTGTCAGTGATGGCTGCAGGTTTTGCCTCTTCTTAGGGCATTCTTGCCTGCACGACTACCTCTTCTTCATTGTAGTTGCTGCTGACTGTTCCTCCTCCTTGCCATGGCTGCCACCCATTCCCTTGCCAAGGGCAGAGCCAACAAGTGAGTAGGTGACACTGGCATCAGCTGCTGATCCTCCTCCTCACCACCTGCTTGTTCACCCACTCAAGCTCAGAAGGAGAAGACAGATGAGAGGACAGGCAGCAAGGACAGAGAGACTAACCAGGGGGCTCTCCATAGTGACCCCCCACCCCAGGTTATGGCCATCAGAGGTTACCTGGCAACACCAACTCCCAGTGCCAACCCTGACCACACTTCGCATGGCTGCACAGTGTGTTTTTTCCCCTCTAGCCTTACTTAACTGTGCTTAATGGCTAACATGTTGTCTCAGCTGTTTGTTGCAAGCACACATGACCATCCCCCCCCCCTCATACTGCTGCTCAATCCACATCAGGGGAGCTTTTAAAATGGACAAATAAAGAAACTCGCTATAAATTCATGCAGCAATTTGCAACTCTTGTTTTGTACAACTCTGTGGGATCGTTCCTGGTAATATTTCTTTGAAAACAAGGACAGAAAAGGGAAAAGCACGCACGCACACACACTGGGCTGTGTGTCACTTTTTCGCCAGCAAAGGGATATAGACAGTGTGCCAGTACTCAGCCTTTCCACTGCAGCTTTGCGGTGTCCTTTCTCGTTACCCCCTCTTCTAGTTCTGAAGGTGCAAGTGAGGCAGGCCTCTGTAGAGGATTAAGGAAAGCTGCCAGCACAGGTGCTCATCACCCCCTGACCGTTCCTCCTTCCCGCATGTGTTTTGCTTTGGCCGGGAGGCAGAGTGCCAACCCAGCTCTCCCCCTACAACGCAGGTGGCTCTCTGCCCAAAGCCTTGCCTGGATTGTTAGTACTGGCAGGCCATTTGCTCCCTAAGAATCCTTCCTTCACATGGGGCCCTTCTTATGCCTCACACCATGCTATTGGCTCCCAGGATGAGAGTCAGCACTTCCAGCTGATCCATCTGGCTGGATTACTTTGGCATATATCAGCACTGTGAAGTACTTAGTGTAGACTTTTCAGGGGGTCCGAGTTCTTGTTTTGCTCAACCTGTTTTACAGGATCTCAATCAAGAATCTTGCTATAAGGCAGGCTGGGTTTCCAATTACTGGGGTGGCCAGGGCATGGAGTGAATTTAGCAAACAGCCCAAGTTTGACTCCTAAGTGCCCTCCTAAGTTGACCATTCACTCATATGGAGCAAAGTAACCTACTGCACTGGGGAGATGCTTGCAGTGAAGGCTAAGCATGCCCTTCATGTCTGACACTGGCCGGGTTCGCACGATCATCAGGAAAAGAAGCCATGGTGGCATCTTTCCCCCGTCCCTGTGTATGCTGAGAGCGCACCATGCAAGTTGCCTAACTACCCTCACAGCGCATGGCTTGCTGTGTTGTCCGAACCCGACGAGGTGCACTGTGTGTGTGTGTGTGTGTGTGTGGTGGCTTCGAAACCACCCCGCAACCCTACAACAAGCAACGGATTCTGGCGTGGTTTTGAAGCCACCCTCACCGCGCACCTCACCGGGTTCAGATGACATGGTGAGCTGTGCTCCACAAGGGTAATTTGGCAAAACGTGCGGTGCACACCCAGCATGTTTGGGGTCAGGGAAAAGAAGACACTGTCGCTTCTTTTCCTATGATTGTGTGAACCCAGCCACTGGCTCTGCAGATAAGTTTATGCTGAAGCTGGGGTGGGGGGAGCAATTGTCTTTGTAAGTAGAGGACACAGAGACACATTGGGGCTGGTCGCATGACACAACAGTCCACCGTGGGTTATTTAACCCATGGTGAGGCTGTGGCACGTGCGGCAACCATTTTGAATATGCAACCCCCGCTCCGGTGTTGTTGTGTCATGCGAACCCAGCAAGCATGGGTTATGCGAGGGTTAAACAACCCTCGCATATCCCATAGCCTGGTTTACGGTTATTTAACCCACAGTTGCCAGGTTCGCATGACACAACAACCCCGGAGCCGGGGTTGCATATTCAACCTGATGCCTGTGAGCACTGTGGCTCGTTGTGGGTTAAATAAGCCATGATGAGCCACGGTGTGTCATCCAAACTGCCTCCCACTGAGTGCTTGGGATTGTACCCAATGTTAGTCATATGAGTAGACACAGTGAAATGAATGGGACTCAATTTAGACTAACATTAGATAAAACCCTTGAATTATAAAAGCCTTCTTACCACACGACACCACGAGTCACTTTCATCGCAGCATATTAAAGTATGTCTGGGGCAAAATACCCACTTCACAGCCCTGTTCATGAACTGTAAAAGGGAGCATCCTTTCTTGGGGTGGGGGGAGCCTGCAACAATGGCATAAATGTTCACTCATTGTGGCAGGGGAAAGGAGCAAGCCCCCATGTTGCCTAGGCAACAAGGCAATGCTCCCTGACTTCTTGCATTATGCTGTGAGAGCTGGCAATTCCACTACCCCCACCCCATCTCTGAGAAGGGGGAATTGCACAGCTGCCTGGGCAAAGAGGGGATGCATTCTCTCCCCACCCACACAGCAATTATAATGCTGTTTCATTTCATTGTCCTGTGATGATGCTACAACGCCAACTCTGATTGACTATATAAGGGTGTGATGTCATCTCCTTCACTACATGATCCCTAGTTGGCTAGGATAAGGCAGTGTGGGAAACGAGAAAATGGTGCCGGGGAACAGAAGAAGGGAGGGGGAAACACCATGGTTGCGAACAGCCACAAAAGAGGAGGGGTACATCTAGGAGGTTTTCAGGGGCAAGTACTTAGAAATTTTGCATCTTCCTTAATACCCCCTTTTTGTCTCTCACCTCTCCTTACTTTTTCCTGCTGTGATAATTCTTCTCAGCTCCAATTCATGTCAAATGATAGGCTTCTAATATTGGTGCATTTGTGGAACTTTGCATGTCCGACTATGATTTTGTAACCAAGGTGTGCTTATCCAGTGGGAATTGGTAAAGTCATTAAAAATAATAACCCACCCAACTTTTATTTTGCTCATATTCTTCATTCTGGCATTTGAGGAATCTTTGTTTGTTTTCCATTTGCCTGCCATCCTATTTTCACAACCTGCCATTTGGTCCGATCAGTACATATTTGATATGTTTTATATTTTTGCTCATTTTCTTATCTTCAACATTGCAAAGTAATGTGTCAAAATCTTTGGTCATGCTGATTTAAAAAAAATAAAAAATGGGGGGGGGGAGCTGCAATTCTGACCCATCTTCCCAACAAAATTGCATGACTTTCCCCCATTGTTTGCAGGTCCCTCCGCATACATTTCTCATGGAAGAAACTCAGTATCCACCATCTCATGGCAGGGTGGGTTATGGAGAGTTGGTGCAGAGTAGTGACTAAGTAAATCCCACTGCGGTCAATCAGATTTACTCTCAGGTAAGTGTGCATAGGATCACACTGTAAGAGATTGAATCATGACATCTCTGTTTCAAATCTTATCTTAGCCAAGAACCACTAGGTGACTTTGTGCAAGCCTCTTTCTTGTGGTGCCTACACCTACCACAATAATATTGATAATATCAGTGATCTACTTTACAGGATTACTGAGATTAAAGGAGGTTAATCCAATTTTTAATGTGGAAAGGAAAAGCATACAGCACAGCAATGTGCTTAGCAGATAGTTCTAGGTGACTCAAGCAAGTTAGCCAAGCTACTCACTAAGCAGGATCTGAGATGTAGGAGGGAATACCACAGTCATACAAGCCTCCTGCAATGGGACTGATTTGGTGAAACAGTCCTTCTTGGATTCACATCTGCCAATCAGTTAGATGTAAGGTGGCCAAATGATGGGGGGGGGGGGAGACACACAACCTTGTCTGCTCCTGCGCCTTTAACAGCAGCCAATGTGCAGAAATCAGCATCTGAAGCTTTTCACAGCATGAAATAAGCACTATCATAGATACTTGCTAATGTCAGGAAATCAAGTCACTGTCAGGAGCAGTGGCTGGGGTGGGGTGGAGAGTTGGAAACCCTATTTATAGGCTTCCTAGTGCTGTCAAAAAATTTTCTGTCATTGCTCCTGTGTCTTTAACAGCAATCTGGTACCACAAGAATTGGGTGGAGGACCTTTAGGAGGGGAAGATTTCTCTCCCTCATTGCTTAGCAGGGAGGGGAAACCATGATCTTACTTATGGCCTAACTATACATGAGATTTGTATTTGAAAAAGGATGCTTAACACCGCCACTCACTCAGCCTCTCTGTCTAGGCTTTGCGACAAAGAAGGTTGGTCATTGAAGGAACAGCCACTTTGTCCTTTCACTCACCTGCACTCTGTTATGTGGGGTGGAGGCCCAAGTAGCCCAACCCTCTACACCACCCAGTGAGAGAGGGTGTCTGAGCAGCATACAATGATGGTACTGGTAGATGTTCATCCTCTGAGCAGCCACCTTTGGCTCTCCTGCTCCCTCTGGATGGCTAAGACCAGTTCTTCCTACTGCATTGTGTGAAGGGGTAGGATATGCAAGCAGGTATAGCATCCATAGGGAGAAAGCAGGTGAGCAATCAAAGGGAGCAGCAACCATCCCTTGCCCAACAATTCCCACTGAGAAAAGGAAAAACTGAGCAATTGTGTGGAGGTTGCTCCCTCTCCCTCCACTGCTTCCTCCCTCTCGCCCTCTCTGGGTGGCATGCTTCTGGGGGTGGGGGTGGGGTGAGGAAGTGTGCAAGCAAGAGGAAGCAGATGCTGCTTTTACCTCCTCTCTGGGCACCTCAGCTGGGTGGATTGGGCTGCTGGGGCTGCCTAAAGAAAGGGTGCGAGCGGATACTTCTGCCTGTGGATACTTCTGCCTGCTCACTCACTCACCCTCTCTGGGCAGTGCAGCATAGAGGGTTGGTCATAGAAGGCACAGCCTGCTCAGTTTCTCCCTTCTTCACCTGAATTCTCTCTCTGGGCAGCACAGTGGCGGGGATCCTGCCCAGTGAGCCAAATTCTCCCTGCAGAGAGGGAGAGAGGGGGGGGGAGTCAGGAGGCAGTGGCTGCTGCATGCATGCTCCACATGATCGCTCAGACTTTTTTCTCTTGGCAGCAAGGATTAGGCAAGCAATGGTTGCCTCTTAGCAGGGTGATGCCTGTGTGCTCTCTCTCTCTCTCTCTCTCTCTCTTGCCAGTGCAGAGCAAGCAAGCAAAAGGTGGTTGCTCTTTGGAGGGGCAGCCACCACCTCTGCCTGCTCACTGGCCCTCTGTCACTGAGGACTGGGTTAGTTGGGCCTAGTTCCCACCATGCACCACTCAGAGGGAGAGCACAAGTGGGTGAGAGAATGGGTGGATGAGTGGGTGAGAGAATGGGTGACCGCTCCTTCAGTGACCAACCCTCTGTGCTGCACTGCCCAGAGAAAGAGGGTGAGTGAGCAGGAAGAGGCGGCTGCGTTCTCTCTCTCTCTCTCTAGCCACCATTGCGGGCGCAATCCTCCCTGTTATCATGACCAAAGTGGGTGAGCAAGGCTGCTTCTGGATGCGGCTTTTATGGTGCCATTGCCCCAGCCTCATTCACATGATGTTATGTGGGGTCCAGACAATGTGCTCTCTTCCGCATGTAGGCCTCCTGTGTTTTCGCACTGCTTTCTCTTTATCACTCCAAACCTGCTAAGTACGAAAATACAGAAGAGCTGCACAGTGCCTTCTGATGGTTAGTGCTCTTGCCAGGGACCCCTCCATCTGGAAGCACCCAGAGAGAGAGAGGAGGAGGAGGAGGAGCAGCCTCTGCCTTCTCTTGCTTGCACACTTCCCCGCCTGCCCCTAGAAGTGGCACAGCTCAGAGAGAAAGTGCCATGGGTGGGTCCTGGGTTTTGAGGCCTTCTGGCTGTAGTTATGTCCCTCCCACCCTGCTGCCACTACCACCCATTCTTTTCTAGCCACTACTGAAGTGGCAGGGGCATGGAAGAGAGATTGCTATTTACTGTTAGGGTCTGATTGCCTCTCCTCACCCAGTGGGCTGCTTTTCCTTCAACATAAAAGCAGCAGTGTTAAGCACTGTCAGGTAAATATTTAACATCATGCCTAATTAAGCCCTCAGATCAGCCTTCCCCAAACTGGCACCACCACCACCCTGTCAGATGGTTTGGAGTACAACTCCTATCACTCCCCAGCCAAGGGGGCACATGGTCAGCGATGATGGGAGTTGTAGTCCAAAACATGGAGGGCGAAGGCAGATGAATGAATGAATGAATGTGGGGCGGTGTGTGTGTGTGTGTGTGTGTGTGAGAGAGAGAGAGAGAGAGAGAGAGAGAGAGAAATCTTAACAAGCCAACAACGTGCTACTAGCATCTCTTCCCCCTCCAGAGGTGTGTGTGACAGAAACGCGGCGGTTTCTCTCGCAGTTGAGCTAAGCGGAGGAATTCCCTGGGTGCTGCGCATTTACTGGGGGGGGGGGGCTTAGGGGGCGATCTCCCCTGCTTCTTCCCCCACACCCTCCCCAGACTCTTTCCATTTGGGAAGTGCGGCGAGGGGGGGGGAGGAAATAAAATCCAGCCCGGGTTTTCCTTCCCGCTCCTCTTCTGGAGCTGGGCTATGCAATGTGGAGCACGTTTCTCTCTCACACTCTGTAGCTCGCTCGCTCGCGCTGCGTGCGTGTCTCTCTCCCGGCTTTCTGCCTCGTCTCTATTCCAAGAGGCTGCTTCTCGGCGGGGCTGCGCGGCGGAGCGGAGGCTTCCCCCTGCGAGGCGAGCCCTCCGGTCCTTGATGTCTGTCTCGATCCAACGCGATCGCGTCGCAGCAGCAGCGCCAGCCACGCTCCCGGTCCCCGCGCAGGCAGCCGGGCAGCGCTTTACCCGCCGCCCTCAGCCCAAGCGCGGCTCGGTAGCTCCGGGCTCTGCGCGGCTCCTTGTTCAGGAGGGCTCCGGGGGCAACGCCAAGCCGGCAGTGAGCCGCGGTGGACTTTAGTGCTCCCGGGCGAGGAGGAGGAGGAGGGGAGGGCGAGGAGGGGCGGGAGGCTGCCGCCGCTGCGTTCTCCTTTCCCGAGTCTCCCTCCCCAACCGGCTTCTCAAAGTTTGCCTGGGCTCTTGCAGGGGGGCCTCCTCTGCTCCTACCCACGGGGGTGGGGTCTTTCGATTCGCTCTTCGCGCTGGAGGGCTCAGCTCGGTGCTTTTTGGAAGGAGAGGAGGAGGAGGAGGAAGAGGAGGAGGAAGAAGAGATTCCTCTGGATTTATTCTTCGAGTGGATTTTGCATATAGGTCTATTTTTTTTTAAAAAAAGAAAACGGATCGGAGGGGCTCTTTTGGGGGGTGGGAAAGAAGTTGTGGCGGCGGTGGTTCCTCTGTCCTTTTTCTTTTGCACCATGGTTCCTTGGACCGAGGCGCTGCTTTGGGCTCTCCCCGGGCTGTTGCTGTCACTTTGCGCCGGAGCAGCGGACGTGAAAGCTCGGAGCTGCAGCGAGGTGAGGGAGGCGTACAAAGCCAAAGGATTCAGCCTGCTCAACATCCCCTATCAGGAAATAGCAGGTAAGCGCCTAGAGGGAGCGGGCCGGGCCGGGAAAGGGTGCGAGGCGAAAGCCCATCTGCGTGTCATCTGGGCAGCTTTGCCTTTGGCTGCTGCCTCTTCTTCTTCTTCTGTCCTTCTTCCTCCTCCGCTTGGTGTTCGGAAAACGTTCCCGTTGCCTGGGTCGTTCTCCTCTCTCTCTCTCTCTCTCTCTCTCTTTCCTTTCACCTCCCGGGAAAGGGAGCAGCGATGCCTTTTCCACTCTGGGCTGCTTGCTTAGGGAAGTTGAGGCTATGAATTGCTTCATTGTGTCGTGAATAGAGAATCCTTTTTCGACTTCCAAAAAGACCTACAGGGGGGAAGAACAAATTAGGAGAGCAAAAGGGAGGAGAGGAGGCGGCTTGACGAGCCGTGCACTTTATTTTTTGGGGAGGGGAACATGCAAGAGAGCAGAGGAAAGACTTTTTCCTGAAGTTTTTAGTTGGCTTCAAAGAATAAAGCAGCTGGAATACAAGTTTCTAGTCCCGTTTATATATTGGGGTTCTTTGGGGGCGAGGCAGGGACCTTGTCCACTGTTTTGTTTTTTTTACATTAAAAGACTGCCAGTCCAGACTACCAGAACCTCATAAAATGTATAGAAGCCTTTCAGTTAACTACAGAAATTACACAGGGAGCCATGATTTAGCAGTAAGGTGTGTGTGTTTGGAGGTTTAATTTATTTATTTTTAATCTGGCAAGCTTTTGTAAGGGGTTGCTCACAGTTGTCCTTTGCCAGTAGGGTGTGCTCTGCCTCATACAGGATTCCTTGTTCCCTCACTCTCTAGTGGAACACCTGTAAAGGATTAGGTATATGATTGCTTCACCTGAGAAGGGAGAATTTAAAACACTGTAGACTGAAACTGTGTGAGGAAAATTGAAATATTAGGGGTGAGTCCCCATGATAGAAAAAGCCCTCCCCCCTGCAAATCCATCTTTTTCAATATAACTGTATTTTGAGATAATACGGCTGGTGAGTTATCCCTTCTCCTTTTCACAGTAATGGTTGTGTCAGGTTTTTATGATCTTGAGCCTATTTCTGTGCTCCTTGCTGCGACATAGTCCTGTGGCTTGTTGTATCTCAGGGATAGGTAACAAAATTAATGAGTGGTGGGTTTTTTTTGTTTTACAAAGGTGGTGGGTGTGAGAGAGTGAAGGAACAAGGAATGGCCGCTCCAGCCTACCGGAGTGAAACTTGCTGCCTGTCAGTTTTCAGCACTGAATTAAGCCATTCACTGAAAGGTCTCTTTAGTCGAACTCAATGTACGTCACCAGGTTTCAGTTTGATTTGTTCCTCTCCTGCTACCTCTCTGAGGGTTGAGTAATGCAGCTAATATTGATGGCTGGCTCTTTACTGAGGTGGTATTAATCATCTTCAGAGCACCAAAAATGGCTGTTTCCTAAAACAGAAACGAACCTGTGGGGTTAAAGTGAACCTGCGGCCCTGCTCAGTCGTCAGTTGGTTTAGCCACATTGGTTTGAGGTGGTCCAGGTATGCTTGCCAGGTGGCCATGTTGTTTTCCCGCTGGCTACCTGTGTGCATGTATGTTGAGGGCCAACTAAGCTGGATGTTACCTTAATTACCAAAATGCAATTAAGCTGAGTGTTTTGTTTTTAATATAAAATGTAGACACCAGCTTCAGGAAATCCTGATGACTATTGGAACCATGCAAGTGGGGAGGGTGCAAATAGCAGCCTGGGAGAAGTTGATATTTCAGGACCACAGCTGGAGATGGGGAAAGGGATTAAACTCATCCTTCTCACCCCTGTGGTCTTGGTGCTGCTCAGCCCTGCCCCCCCCCTGCTTTGTACACTTTTAGAAACATGCATGTTAATTGAATCCATGTAATTAACATCACATTTAGTTTGGTCTTTTAAAAGTGCAATCCTATGCATGTTTTAAACAGGGGGGGGGGAGTCCTACAACTCCCAGCATTCCCCAGCCAGCTCCTCCACCCACCCACCCACCCTCAGCCTGTGGAAGCTGCAGTCTTACCACACACTGAGGTGGTCATGCCAAAGCTGATGCCTGTTCCACACTTGCAGTTTGGTGCTCCAGTACCACCACCGCTTTGTGAGCGGTGGGCGGCGGCTGAGTGCTGTTCTGCACGGGGTTTAGTATGTGGCCCTGGCTTTCACGTCATCAGCTCAGGCTAGTGCAATATGACTAAAAGTCGGTTGTGGGGCTGCCTTAAAACCATAATTGCCATCAGCTGAAAGCATTGTGTGAATATGCCCTTAGAACGTTCTCTGTTTCACCCGTACCAATAGTTGGGAAGTTCAAGGTGAATATCCCATCCTTTCGTCCCTCTTTAGCTATCTTGATCATCATTATGGCCTGGTAAAGGGCATTATGGGGGGACTAGTTGATTTTCCCCCCTGATCATGAACTTGTGGTTGCTTCCATGCTGGTCTGGGTAAAACCTAGAACTTCCACCCATAGGGTTAGAATGGAGCATGTGATTACGTATCACACTGGCCTTTCTAACAAAGGCACACGTCAGCAGTTGTGGTACATAGCTGAGCAATCTGCCCTAACCATGGATAAGCAGAATAGCCATTACCTGCAGGTGCAGCTGTAACCACATCACTCTTGGTTATGGGTAGATGGATGAAACCATTGCATCCCTTGCTTTAAAGTGGATGCTGATTTGTACCACTTTTGGTATGGGAGCCAGACATCAAATAGAAGGAGCTTTTTTATAGGGATGGTTTTGTTGGTAGGACCACGAACTTGGCAGAGTACTCACTTGGAGAAAGGAAGAGAAAATCAGCAGTGCAAGATAGAATCGTCCTTGCTTAAACCAAATTGGGATTCCGGAGGCTAGGCAGAAAAGTGAAGAGTTATACTTTTAGTAATTTTAAAGGCCTCGCTGTGCCTCTTCTAAATTTCCCCTCAAGTTGCTAATCAATTACATGAGCGCTCTCCTCTGACAGAGCCCTAGGTTCTTCAGTCAAGTTTTCCCTGGACTGAGTGTTATTTCATTTTAGGTCAGTGATGGATGGTGTCTGCTTTTCTCTGCCTTTTTTTTTTTTTTTTAAGGACAAATGTTGCAGTTTCAATGGCTTGGACCCCTCTTGCCACTTGCTCACTGAAAAGTTTTGAATTGTGTTTTGCACCCTTCCCCCAGGTTGTAGATAGTTCCCAATGCAAAGCTTGAGAGAGCTGCATCAGTTAGTGTACGTGTATTTGCAAAGTAGCAGAAATGAGTGGTAGGTAACCTAATCAGCCTCTGGTTTAAAGAACAGCATCAATCACTGTTGAACTTGAGTCCAGTATTACTCTTCAGCTTGGTCTTAAGACTTCAACAGCATCACCTTTTATTTGATGTGTGTGGCATATGAAATGACAACAAATCCAGATGGATCCCCCCCCCCCCCATTTTTACTAAGTTTTTCTTACTTTCTAGTTCTCTGGGATAACTTAACTTGAGCTGATGTGAGTTAATGGAAATACTTTGGTTTGACTGCATGTGTATTTGAGAGAGTGGTTGGGTTGTTTTAAGGGAGTGTAATTGGCAGCATGCTCTTTTGTACGTAGCACTGAGTGCTTCAATTAGAGAGAAACTTGCTTGGAAAAGATGTACTGGCATTAAATAGTGCAATGTTCCTTTTGTCACCATTACCAACAAACTCATACAAACAACCCAAAGAGTTCATGAAGATGTATTCTTGGTCTGTTTTTGTTTTTCTTTATGCAGAGTATATATAAATAGTCTAGTTAATTAATTTTGTATGTTTATCTGTAGTTATGCACCACTTCACAGAATCTTGATTAAGATTAAGTATAGACAAACAACTGGTGATATTTTGACTTGCATTCAGTACACAGTTCTATGTGCATATTCAAAGTTTTGTCACAGTTAGACATTCTTGCATACTTTTTAAAAAGTTAGGCACATTTTTAAATGTTTTATAGGACAGGTTTGTTTCTTTGTGTGTGTGTGTGTTTAAGAATTAGTTGATATATTTGATAATAGGGTGGGAAAGCATTGAGAAGAATGCTACATTAGTGAAAATAAGGTAAGTGTGAACATCTCAAAAATAATGAATTATTCTAGAATCTAGTGATAGAGTGCATACCTGAAACAAAGGCATTTGCTATGTTCTTTAGATGGTGAATAGGAATTAATCATATTAGGGCTATAAGGCAACCTTAGCTGCCATTCTAAGTAGCAACATCTCTGAGCTGAAATACCCATAGATGAATCATAACTGATATTAAGGCTTTTTTTTAGTAAATTCCCTTTAGTGTTGAACTGGACTTAATTGTTTCGTGTGAACACCTGCATATTTTTAAAACTTTTTCTGTCCAGAAGACATTCCAATTATTATAAAACAGCATACTGTTACTAGTAAGGTTTTCATGTGTTGGGGGGGCGGGGCGGGTGTGTGTGTGTGTGTGTGTGTGTGTAATACTTTTTCTTTTCTTTCTCAGAATATGGTTTAGAAAGCACAGCAATCATGTGACTGCAAGAATACTACTTTGCTATTCTATTATACTACTGTTAATTTGTTAAGTGTAACTTTTTATGCACCAGCTAGCAAATTTTGGAACAGAACACATACATCTAAATCTGTTTGGGGATTTGCATACACGTTGAATGTGCAGTGTTGCAAATTCTTTTAGAGGACTGGGGATATATACAGGCAAAATTCCCATTATATGGGGGCCATAGGCTGGTCTCGTATACAGCCCTGTGAGAAGAGCTTTTGCCAGTGAGAGTGATGGAGCAGATGTCTAAAAGCTGTTTAAATAAAGCTGTCATGCTCATGCAACATAGAATGTGGTTCGTCTATGCATCTGCATTCTGCAGCCCCATAGAACATGAGTTTTGAAATGAAATCAAATTATACCGAAAGCATTTGTCTTCCATAAGTTAATACCAGTCAGCCTGTTTGAGGTTTGCAGAGCTGGCTGCTCTTCAGAGCACAAGCAGGAGTTGGGGGCCGGGGGGGGGTGCAGTTTGCCACTTCTCCTGCTCTGCCGCCTGAAGTGGGGGATTCACCCTGCCTTATGGGAGGGCTGCCCTTGGACACCCCTATTAATGCAGAGATGTGCATGGTGGGTTTCTCTGAGAGCAGGTGGTGCTCATCTTTATATACTCCCAAGCAGTGGTGGGATGCCTGTGGTCCACAAGATGTTCTTGGACTCCAACTCCATCATCCCTGATCATTGGTTATGCTGGCTGGGACTGTTAGGAACTGGACTCCAGCTATATCTGGAGGGCCACAAGTGCTCCATCCCTGATGAGAGTCTGCTTGGAGTGTAAATAGTTCCTCCAATTCCAATCCTGCTTTTGCTTTTGGAACTCTGGACCATACTGCCTCGAAAGCCATATGCTTGGAGAAGCTCCCTGGTCTTGGTGGAAAAAGTGGTAAAGTCCTTGTGCCAAGTCCTTAAAGGAAAAAAAGGACCTTCATGGCCCTAGCTGTGAAAGAGCTGAGTCTGGTCCTGGTCCCCAGTGAGCGCTTGAGGGACACATTGAAGAAGCTGCCAAACCTTTGAAGGAGAACTGTGCAATCCCAGCCAGACTGAACTTGTGTGGGGAGGCTGCATAGCTTCTTCAGCTAAGGCTATGGAGTTTCTCCAGGATTGCAGACAGGTTTCACCCAAACATTATTGAAAGCTTTCAAGGAAGGTTGCAGAACAACCACCTGCAAAATAGTAGTGATACTTTGTTCTTTATATATGATGCCAAAACTGCATTAAACTGTTGGAGAAGTAACTGACTAGTACTTATTTCAGTCATTTCCACTCTGCCTGAAGGGACCATTCTGACTTACAAATGCATCTGTAGACATTTGGTTCTCTCAACAAGAGAGAGAAAGAGAGAGAGAGAGAGAGAGAGAGAAAGTTGCTCATGGCCACCCAGTGAACATCATCATATGACCGAGGTAGTCTCTTAGAAGTCATAATGAAATGCTTTTGATAGCAAGCTTTAAATTTGTATGTTGAAGCTCTAAATCCCCCAGAGAAAGAGTTCAAATGGAAGTGGCACTCACGTTATACTAACATGAATAGCATCTCCAGTTTGGCCGTTGCAGGTGGAGATGTGTAGGTAAGCCTGAGAAGGCACTTGCCCCATACCAACAGCAATGAGGATGCCACCCAATACCGCTTCCTCGCCCCATGTACCATATTGTATTGCAACTGTATTTTTCTTCTAAAGCAAAAAGCCAGGCTTGCTAAAGCTGCAGGTATTTTGCACATTGCTAAGTGCTAATCTGCTAAAACCATTTTACAGCTGCTGTGCTCCTTATTTCATCCTTGGGTGTCTTATACTCTTCCAGCGACTTGGTGATGTTCAAACACCAAAGAGGTCAAGCACTGTATTAAAAGCTTGGGTCATTCTTTTTATATGTCTGCAATAAAGAATATATTAATTTCATTTATATTACCACTTGGCTCTCATAAAAGGTCAGTTCTGGTTGAATGTACAATTACTTGCAAATGGCAAGTCTTATAAAAGTGATCAACAATAAAAGCTTTTTCTGGGCAATTTGTTTTTAAAATTACCACCTGCCGTTCTTTTGAATGACTCCCTGGACCCTGTAGGATCACTCTTGGTTTGCATTTTTATTTTATTTTGATTTTTTGAAATACAGGGCAGAACACTATGCATGCTAATCTTGGTTTTCTGCTTCGCGAAGTAAGGATTCGTGTAATTACATTGAGTTGAAATAACAAGCCATGTACTTAAAACTCCATTATAGTGCTAAAGGATCAGTGCTCCTATTTCCACCATAGTAAGGTTACATTTTGAATGAAATGTTAGACTTCAAATTATCATTGCTACCCACTAAAGCAGTTTCTCCATTTTAATAATTAGGTTATCCTATTGGGCACCAAGGGTCTCGAACCAAGGACCCAGGAGCCTCGCTCTTTTCCTTTGCCAGACAAAGGGACTACTGGCCTGCTCTCCAGTACACCTCACTACTACAGATGGCCAGAAGGTGGTATTGCACTACTATCTCAGCAGGGATCAGGTGATATAAGAGGCCAATAGTGTTCTACCTTGTCCTATAAAACTGCTGTCTCTGTCCTGGATCATCTGTGTGATCTGCTAAGCCATGCTTGCTTCCTCCAGCGCACCATCCATGATAGCTTCCAAAACCTATGTCTTGGGGCCAAGCTATGCATAACTTTAATCACATAGCTCTGCATTGTGCAACTCTGACTGCAACTTTTCCCCATTTTTCACAAATTTCCAGCATCTCCCCTCCCCCATACATATTGGGACCCTAGTGTGGGGTTAGAGGGGCTTCTCTTTGTATCTTGTTGGGTAAAGCACCCAACATAAGATACGGGTTATGTATACCACACCTATAGATTAACTGTTTTAGTTGTACAGATCTTTTAATCAATTTGCAAGAGCTTTCATGGGTTGCAGCCACTTCATCAGATGCTAAAAAAAAAAAAAGTGGGGGCGGTGGGAGAAAAGAGAAACTGTTAATGTATTAAATAAATATTGATTATAATTGGAGGTATATTTTGACTGAACCATATATTCCACTTTTTAAAAAAAGCTAATTTCCATAGTACTTTATAGATTGTGCGTGTGTATGTGTATAAAATACATATTCTGGGAAACTGAATTACTTATTATTATCATTATTATTGTTATTATTATTACTACTACTACTACTATTATTATTATCATTATTATTAATTTATTTTATATTTCCTTTGAAGCATATACATTTTAAAAATATATTTATTGTGTGTACAAAATCCAGATTATGCTGGAGCAGAACTCAAAGCATAACAGAACCATGGAATCTGTTCATCCCTATTAATTCTGGGCAGTATCCAAGTCTGTCTGCATGCCAGCAGGATCCACTACTAGCACAACATAGAGCTAGTGGTTTAAAAAGCAACCAGAAATGAGCAGAAATGCCTGTTTCCAGAATGGGGCAGGTCAGCAAAGCTTGCAGAAGGAAGCTCTGCTTACTTGTCCTGATCTGGAAACAAGCGGAAACTCTTGTTTCTGGGGTTGCTTTTTGAACCGCTAGCTTTCTGTTGCATGAGTAGTGGGTCCCTCTTGCGTAACAGATTGGGCGGGAGTGCAGTGACGGTATTGGGTTTGGATACTGCCCTCTGAACTTGTCAAGTCCACTGAACTGCTTAATGTACCTAGAGCTGGACTAAAATTTTAAGAGGGTGGTGGGGATGGAACATGCTTACATCTTTCTCTGCCTCTGCTCCCTTTTATGACTATCACTTAGTCCTTTCCAGTGATGGTGGCAGTATTGCTACTACTGGCTGCCATCTTACTTTGTCCATAATGCTCCTATTATGTGAACTTGCCCTTCCATTAAGACCAGCTGCTGCAATGCACACCCCTCTTACATGTGTCATTGCCTTTGAGGCATGGTTGGTGGCAATGCACAAGAGGGCTTTCTCTGTGGTGGCACCCTGTATGTGCAATTCCCTACCCCAAGAGGCTAGGTCATCTTAATCTTTATATGTGTTCCACTGGCAATTGAAGACATTTCTCTTTAAACAAGCATCTGTTGAGTAATTTTAATGTATTGATTCGTAGTTTTGGCTCTTCGGGCTTTGTCTTTGCTGCTGCTTTTAGTTTGATAAAGTTAGATTGATAATGTGTTTTTTAACTGGGATTTTTTAAAATATTTCTATAATTTGTAAGCCACTTTGAGAGACTCCTTTCCTTTGGAGGGGAAAAGCAGGGTATACATTTTTGTATCGATAAAATGAGAACAGCCCCACCATACCTCCCCACTCCTCAATTCACACACACACACACACACACATGCCATCTTGCTTCAAGTGGCTGCTGTTGTGCATTTTTGTTAGATTTCTGTAGTTTCCACTAATAGAAAAGCTTGAAGTACAATCTGAACTTATTTAATATAAATAATGGTTTATTTGATACTGACTTAGCATGTCTAGTGAGGATTATTGGGTGACCATGTTGGTTGTTACCCAGCTAAAGGAGCAATTTCCAACTACGGTAAATCAAATACCTGCGTTCTCTGGGTTCAAAGAAAGAACCTTTACTGTGTGTTTGACATTAAAATATCAAAGGATGTGGCTATATGAGGTATACTAAGAAATGGAACAGGGACAACCTATGGAGATAAGTTTCCATTCCTGCATCCATATCTGTTTTAGAAGACTGCTACTATATCCTCTGCAAAGGATCAAACTATAGTACTTTTGGGGGGAGGGGGAACAGTGAAAACATTTCATTGTAAGTTTTGCAGGCTGGCCTGTGTTATCTGGTGCCAACACATGATCAATTTGGCTATATATCCAGTATGTTCTTTTCAAATGCTTCTGATGCTGTTCTTTAGTAGTTGTTTTTTTTTTTTAAAAAGCACCAACTTTCTTTTAAGCTACAGAACTGGTTAATTTCCAGAGGGTTAGCTGTGTTAGTCTGTTTCAACAAAAACAACAAAGAGTCATGTGGCTTCTTAAAGGCTACCATTATTTTTTTTGGCATATGCTTTTGTGGATACTTTTAAGAACTGGTTAAGACACACTGCATATATTACCTGTTTCTAAAACAACCAAACCATTTTGTTTCATCTGCCTAAGGCTTCTTTTAAATGTGTACAGCTCTGACTGTATCCCAGCATTCTAAAATCCATTTATAAACAAAGCAACACATTCAACATCTTCATGTTCTTCCTATATGTTTTTAGAAAAGTATTGGGATATATGGACAGTGAGCACACCTCTCAACAGAAAAATACTCAAAAGAATGAGTGGATCAACATTAGAAGTTGATAGTATTTCTCTGGAACTACTCAGACAATTAAGGCTGCACTCCTATACACACTTACTTGGGAGTAAGCCTCATTGAAAACAGGGGGACTTACGTTTCAGTAAATACAAATTGCACTACAACAATTTATTTGTTCTTTTCTTTCTTTTCCTTTTTCTGCTGAGGGTAAAAAAAGAGGCACCTGAATTTTTCATGTCTCCCCACCCACCCCATCACTCCAGGCAAAAATTCCCATTGACTTTCATCTCTTATACAGAGCCTGAACGTCCTGAGTGAGCCCTAGAGGAATAAATTCAAAGAACCTCAACCTGTCCTACCATTCAATGAAGAGTTCCCATGACTAAGGACATTTCCTGGCCTGCTTGAGCGTATCCCCCCCCCCCCCGTATAACTAATTTGCCTATTTGCATAGATAAAACACTGTGAAAAAGCATTCTTGATGTGATTGTATACACATAAGATTCTTTCTGTGCAATGTTTTTCTGATGCACATCAGCAAAACACTGCACAGAAAGAATGTGTGTGTGTGTGGGGGGGCTGCATATGCCACACACTTGGTGACATTTATTCATTAATTAAATTTATATATCGCCTTTCCACCCAAAATGATGCTCAAGGCAGCTAACAATAATAAAACCGAGAGTAAAACAAAAGTGTAATTAAAATAATCATAGAAACAAATAAAAGCACAATAAAAGAATTAAACATCACCCAACCCAATAAAAACCCCTTTAGCACCAGACTAAGCTTACATGCCAAATGTGTGCTTGAATAAAACCATATTTGCCTGCTGGCAGGAGGACAACAGAGATGGAGCCAACCTCATTTCCTTTGGAAGGGAGATACAGGGCCTGGGAGCAGCCACTGAAAAGGCTTTCTCTTGCGTCCCCTCCAATCATGCCTCTGATGGTGGTGTTACTGAGAGGAGCGCCTGCATTGAGCAGGGGGTTGGACTCCATAGCCTTGTAGGCTCCTTCCAACTCTATGATCTATGAAATCTTTAAAACTGGGCAGGCTCATATGGGGAAAGTTGGTCTTTCATATACCCTGGTCCCAAGCTGTACAGGCCTTTGTAGGTAATAAGCAGCAATTTGAATTGTGCCTAGAAACAGGCTGGTGGCCAGTGAAGCTGTTGTAACAAGGAAGTCATACACTCCCTCTAACTGGCCCCAGTCAAAAGTCTGGCTGCAGCATTCTGGACCAGCTGAAGTTTCCGAACACTTTTCAAAGGCAGCCCCGTGTAGAGCTCATTACAGTAGTTCAGATGGGATGTTGGATTACAACTTCCAGAACCCTCCAGCCAGCATAGCATAGCTGATTGGAGGATTCTGGGAGTTGTGGTCCAATACATCTGGAGGGCACCATGTTGAGGAAGGCTGTAATAGAAGGATCATATCATATTAGTCAACCCAATGGTATGCTTTTTAAGTGCTCCTGAAGAAGTGCATTTCAAATGGCATTGGATCAATAGAATCTCTGTTTGTGTGCGCGCGTGTGTACGCGCATCCTTGAGATTTCATTTCTGAACCCCCTTTTTCACCAGTTATTGGTGCCTTTCCCCCTTAGGTTTCTGTGCACCATATCTAAGAGCCTCAAATTATTCTGTGACCTCCAGAGCAAAGCATGGTGTAAGGGGAAAGCTGGAACAAGATGTACGATGTCAGAACTACCTGCTAGAAAACAAATGTATATGTAGCAGAAACATGGAATGTATTGAGTTGGATGAGCTATAAAGAAGTCTAGCATAAATCTAGGATCACAAGCTTATTTGTGCATAGGTGAGAGTGAATATTCCTTCCAAAGTAAAATCTGGCTTAGGGGTGCCAATCTCTTGCTTTTTAAAGAAACCTGATATTTCAGGATTTGTTCAAACTGCCCTTCTCAGTGGGAAAGAGGATCTATATTCAAAGAATGGCTCTGGGGACTAAGTCCACGTAGGCATGTGCAGAGCGCCTTTTCTCTCTGAGAATACACATATCTACTCCCATTTGGCTTCATAAAGTTTTGAAGGATATCTGCCCGTAATGGGGTCCTCAGGGTGCACTCATGTGGGTATGTTTGAATAGCAGATATCCTCCAAGTTTGCTACATGAATTTTAGAACTAGGCTACAACACTGCAGTTAGCAATTGTTCAGAATACATTTTTTTTTGTGGGTGAAATCCCAGTCTGCTATTATCATCCTAGAATTCCAGCTTTTCCAGTGGAGAAGGAAATGGAAGCAATAGCTCAGTGGTGGAGTCCATGTTTTGCACACAAGGTCTTGGGTTCAGTCCCTCACAATGGGATGTATGAGTATTTCATTCTTGCTCACAAAATATGGGAGCATGCCATGTTTGAAGCCCTGAACACAATTTGCAAGCTCAAGCATGTGTCCACTGAAAATGTTTCCAAATTGCCTGTGATGGGCTCACATTTGATTTGCACATGTTTCCCAGTTGCTGGACATGGGCTCGTGTTCGATTTGCACAACTTTCCCAGGTCAGTCTTGCGCGGATTCCTAATTTACACAAACTTCCCCTGTGGACTGAAGCAGCCCTGCTTTAGTCTATGGAGGAAAGTTGCGCAGATTAGGAAATTTGCGCTAATTTTAGGAAAGTTGCACAAATTTCACATTCAATCACTGCTCAATTTGCACAATTTTCCTGTGTGCGCAGAGCGAGCAGTGACTGCAGATGCAAACAGGAATTGGGCACGAGACGAGCATCGAGATGTTCAGAGAATCCTAGCGATCTCAAACGTCGCTCATGTGCCCATCCCTGCTGTTGCACTGAAAAGCCTCCAACAGCAAGTTGGGGAAAAACCATTCTGAGACCCTGGGGTTAGACACTGGAGAAGGGGGAAATTTCATTCGGTTCACCTTTTTTAAGTCAACCAATCTAATTTGCACTTCCCTGACTAATGTGCGGATTGGGACACAGTTGCTCTTTGGATTGCACACACTTCTCTAAATTTTGCAATGCAGTTCTTGGCTCAAAAACCATGTATAAAAAATCTGTATATTGGGGGGATGTTTCATTCAAAAATGCACATATTAGGGGAAATTGTATACAAAAAGCCTATGTTAGGGGAAATTGTGTGTGAAAATAAATTTGAGGTTTGTGGGCTGTTGCAGAATGGACTTATGTTTGAGTACAGGCAAAACTGACATGGAGCAGAAATAGACTGATTTGTCTGTCCCTAGTGGACACTGTTGGACTAGATGGGCCAACGATTTATCTCAATATAAGGCAGGTTTGTCTATTCATATGATACTGTAGTGAATAGTGAACTAGCATGTGTACCACAATAAAATGCAGCTCCCGGCTCATGCGAGCCTTCCATATCTGTACATCCACACTTAACCTCAAACCCAGCTTGGCTGGAATCTTTGGTACCTTTGCCAGAATGTAAGGGATGCAATCAACCCAGAGGTTACTGAGATAATTAATGCACTACATTTCCTTTATTAATCTATTCTGTTTTTGTTCAGTGAAAACCCCCAATAAAATTAATTAAAATAAAATTCTTTCCAGTTCGCTTTCTTAATCTTACTGTGAAAGAAACATCTTTCCATAGAGGTTTTCACTGATAAAGTAGTGAATCTTCAGGAGTAACACTCCCTAACTGGTATCTCATCTCCAGCTGTGGTCATCTAGGCTTCTCATCTTAGGAAGGGGTAGGGGGAAACACTTTCCCAGTAAAATAAGATAATATTTCTCTTGCTCCTGAGACATAGAAGACTATTGTCACCAAGATCACCAGCCCAATAATGTCCAATTTTCTTTCACTAAACACGACCTTTTCCTTTGAGCAATATAAAACAATGCTTTATTGCCTTTAAAGAGATTTGAATACTGTTATTTGGATGAAAGGGCATTCTAGGCAATTACTATAATCCTGGACATAAAAGAGGCAAATAAAACCAAGCGTTTAGCCAATTCCTCCCTGCTTGGCATTGCTTCCTGCTGCTTACTCTGCGCGTAGTTGTAATTCAGACTTTACAGAGCCAAGTCTCCTGTGAGGCTCCGTTGGAAAGTTATTAATAGTACCTGAACTGTTATTTGTTTCACAAAGCCTTTAGGGAGCGTTCCGTGTAAAACCGCTTGTAGATACCATGTGCGCCCAGAAGGAGGCTCTACTGTGTCAGTTGGTCCTGAAGGCAGAAGTACCTCCAGCTCATTTTACCCTCGTTATAGTGGAATTGATTTTCACGGCTCATGACAGAAGCTGTTTGCAGTCCAGGCAAAGGAAGTGGCTGGGGCTCATACTCCAAATGCAAACAGCAAATTGCCGTACTGTTCGTTTTTGTTTTTTTTCCAGAGCTCTGCAAGGTCTGTTACCTTAAGATTCTAATAGCTTTTTAACAGGGTTTCCTATTGTGCGGCAGATGTAAAGTATACAGACAGCTGCTGGTTGGTGTTTCTTCCCCCCCCCCTTTCCGCAAAAGAAACATTTCTGAAGCTACTGTATTAAACAATGGATCTGTCCAGCAACCTGTTACACTTAAAATGTGGTGGTAATAACAACAACAACAATAATAAAGCACCTAAAACTTACTGAACACCCTAAACAGATTTAAACAATGGAAAAGGCTTACAGTCAAAAAGGCTTGACATGCAAGGGTAAAAAGAAGAGGGAAATGAGCAAACTCAGGTACCAATTCTTAAAGCTATACACATGCTCTTAGACGGACCATCTTGATCAGAAATCATTCAGGGAGGGGAGGAGCCAAATGGCAGCTGGTCCCTCAGCAAAGCCAATTGAATGGACTTTGCTTTTCCATCTCGCCTTCTGCTGCAGCCAGTGGCGATGGTTACTGACAGATGAAAGTTGAGGGAGAGGAACAGAGCAAGACTTTCTTGAAACAAATTGAAGGTAGGGAAGTGGACTTATTGCTTCCCAGCCCTGCAAAAGGGTGTCACATCCTTCCGTTATTTGGGAGAAGACATCCCTTGTGCCACAACTCTCTTGGGAAGGTTTGAGGCCCAATCCTCTCCTAATTAAGCCTTCTCCTAGTGGTGAAATGTTGTAGCTGCAGGCATTTCTAAACAGGAAGGAACATAGGGTTCAGCAGGAAGCAAACACGCACACGAACAGTCACCAGGGAGGCATGAGTTTGTCCAGAAATCAGAACTACCACCAAGTCCAGTGCTGTGGCAAGAGGGGGTCTCCATGTCCTCTGAAAAGCTTCTGAGCATGACTGGTAATTGGAGTTCTCTAAAAGGCACCAACGTTTGAAATTTAGCAGTAGCTTCTCAATTCTTTGTTACTGTAATAGATTACTACATTAAGGGTGCAATCCTATGCAAGTTTAGACAGAAAAAAGGCCTACAACTCCCAGCATGCCCCAACCAGCATAGGTATGCTGGCTGGGGCATGCTGGAAGTTGTAGGCTTTTTTTCTGTCTAAACTTGCATAGGATTGTGTCTTAAGTACAGGTGTTAGACCCAAGGCATGTGCAGAAAGTTCCTGCCTAGCTTTCACGTGTAAACAGACCCAGGTACATAGCTTGCATCAGAAGAAAACACAAACCCCATTTTAAAAACAAGCAAGTTAGACACACAGACGCACACACATACCTTTGGCCTCTTGCCTACATAAATGTTATCAGTATCAGTATAGTTGGCCGAATGCCCAGAAGTCTGGTCTGTCCGAAGTAACCCTAAAAAGATACTTTCAAGATGAACAAGAGAACAATTGGGCCTTCATGCTTCGCCACTAGCTGTAAACAAGATGCAGAAGAGCAGTCTCCAGGCAAAATTAAGAGAAAGCCACAGAATGGACTCTTAAGATCCATTCTAATAATGACCCAGCCAGGCCCAAAACACCTTAAGACCCCAGGTGAGAGAGGCATTGGCCATTCACATAAGTAACACAGAAGCTTAGCAACAAGGCACCTGCCTTACACACAAAGGCCACATGCCTCACAGCAGAAAGATTCCCAGTATGTCTGAAATGCCAAAGGACCAGAGTAACCTACCATGACAGAAGTCTGAGTTAGAAAGCTGCACAGAAGACCCAGTCCCTGCATGTTTAGACAAACAGAAAGGTCCTGCAAGACCCAGCATCCCCTGGACAGCAAGAATGACATTAGGGAACAGTCCTCACACAGGCCAAAGATCCCTGAAAGACCACCTTGTTGTCAATAGGCATTTGTTAAGGCAAAAGGTCCAGAAGCCTCATGAACTGTTTTGCACCCCATTAGTTGACCTAGATTCTGCCCGCATACCATGTGCCACTGCACCTGCTTTGTTTATCTGCTTTGTTGTTCCAGACAGAGAACCATGAAGGTCTGTTTTGATTGTATTGTATTCTTTGTTGAATTGTATGTTTAGCCGCCATGTTTTCGCCTTAAGTTGTTATCTAGTCCCAAAAGCCTATTCCTGGGTGCCAAATCCCAGAATACAGGCGAGAGAAGAGTCCCTTTGAGTGATAAGATGTACCGCTCAAAGTAGCAAGGCCCGATATCTTAGGTGACCTAAGAGGTCATGAGAAACCATGTCTTTAGCCAAGAAGATGGCCAGGTGGCCATCTATCTAACTAAAGATTAAAACTTGCCATGTTCAGAGGAACACATCTGGTTGGTTGTCGTCATAAAGGAGGAACGGAATTTGACTGGTTGGCATGGTTTAATGGTTGTATTTGATTCGCTGAAAGTAGAAACACCCATGGCTGTAAAAATGTATAAGAAGGCTTGTATGCCCCACTGATCCTTGTCCAGCTTTGATTTGGGCATGCGCCCCAGCTGGTCCTTTTTGCGCAGAAATAAAACTTTGAAAAACTCACTGCTGGTGTGTGCTGCTTCCCTTTCTCTGAGCAATTGAGTTCTTTGGAGAAAGGACTCAGAGCATTTTTGCAACACAAGCAGTCCCCAGGTTACGAACGAGATCTGCTTTTAAGAATGTCTTTAAGTCGAATTTGTATGTAAGTCGGAACAGCATAGTGTTCTATACGTTAAAATCGGCATTTGCACAAATTGCATAAATTACACAAATTGTGTAGTATACTACACTATGTACGTAAATGACATAGCGCCAGGGGACCCAGAAGTCCGTTCTTATGTATGGGTTGTCTGTAAGTCGGACGTTCTTAACTCAGGGACTGCCTGTATGTGAATGTTCTTAATAATATTGAACTAATATTTGATTGGTCAGTTGACCTCGATTTTTAAAATAGTCAATCTCACCTGTGGTTCTTCCACAACATTCCTCCAACCTGGAAGCTCCATCAAGTGTCATGCATTGGTGCAGCAAGTCAGAGAATTGGTCTTCCAGTCCATATGTAGCTGCCTTGGTGAGGAGAATGGCTGAGTCAGCTTTGCTAAATTTCTGGTTCAAGTATTTTTGAGTCCATTAAGTAATATAGACCAGCAACTCAACTGGACAGTAGAGAATGATTCATTTCCATCGCTGCTGCTGTTAACTTATTCCACATGGAAAACAAATTAAGCCAGGAGCTATACTGCAAAGGGAAACATGGTTTTTTTTCTCTTTTTTTTTGCTGACACAATTTGAAATATGTAAACTGCTGCTGTACAAATAAAAAGCATTGCTCATGTTTATGGTAGTGATAGTTAATTTCATGTAATTTCTGAGTAGATAAATCTGCTTTAGATTAGGGACTTTAGATTAGTGGGCAGGGGGATGTTTGGACTTTTCATAATGCTAAGGTTTCAAGAAATCCTTTTGAAAATGGAATGAAAGTCATACCTGTTTTAATCTTGTCACCAGAATGAAGTCTGCCTTTTCATGTACATGTAGAAATTCTTCTAGTGGAGATGTTGTGTTAGACTTATAGGGATAAAAAAAAATGGGGGTCCCCCATATAGAGTGGGAGGCATAGGAATGATTGAGGAATTTGATCTTGGCGAATTCCAATATGAACTCACCTGATTGGCACCTTCTGCATGAACATGCTGATTGGAATGTATCTGTTGGTCAGCACACCTTTACTATGTTTGTTTAACATACTATCCAGTTTGGTATGACTATTACATAGCTTGCTAACTATGTTGTAACGTTTTGATTGGTCCTCATAATAGTATTATCCTACTGATTTCTTAAATCTTATTTTAGTGGACCAACACAGCTGCAGTTAGGGACGTGAGAGGAATCCGGTTGGGGCATCAAAATCCGGTGGATTGGCCTGGCTCGGCCCTCTGGATTCTGGCTCGTCAACTCAGCATTGCCGCTGACTTGCTCTGACTTGAGTCAAGCCAGCACGCCATCTTCTGATTTTAAAATGGGTCGTGATTTGTGTGTGGGGGGGTTTTAAGCCAGGGAAATTTGTTGTGTAAATTGCGGCTGGAATTTGCTCAAATTATACAAATTGCGGCTGGAATTTACACAAATTTCCCTGACTTAAAAACACACAAAAACAACGCAAATCGCAGGCTGCTTTAAAAGTGGAATCATTTTATAAATAGTCCAGTTCTCTTTAAAGCTATATTTTCCTGGCCCTTTTTATTGGGAAGATAATGATTCCACAAAGTCAATTTCTCTTACAAGCTCGCTCTCAATTGCAAAGTAGCATAGCGGCATAGCGTTTTTTGCCCCATAGTATGACACATACAGTTTTTGATGAGTGCTCGCTTGCTGATTCCCACCCACCCAGCCAGCTTCTGCCACAGTCACTGGCAGTGTGCAAAAAAATAAAAAATAAAAAATCTATAGGGCTGCATGCACATCACTGAAAACTAGTTGCAGTTGTGTGTGTTTTGGTAAATCTTATTTAATAAGATAAGTAGAGGCAGATCATACTTGTCTTCAAAAAGTAGACTTGAAGGGTGTGTTTTTTCCCTTCCCAAATGCAATATTTCATTGGAAAATTCTCAGAAAGATCTTTAGGATACCTGTGAACTTGACATCATTTACTCACACATATTTTGGGTCTGTAAATCCTATTAGCAGCACTAGCTCCCACAGCACTGTCCCTTGGATCAATGTCTCTAATTATTATGGTGTTTTGTTCCTCCTACCAGCTTTCTCCCGCCCCTCCTGTCTAAGTGCCTATATGCACAAGGAACGCTGGGACTGGTAGTTTTTGAGAGAGCATGACACATAGGGAAACACAAATGTCTCATTCTCTCAAAATACAAATCCTACTTTAACTGCACAACACACAAGCACATACTCTCTGTTCTAGAGAAGGGCCCCAGGCAGCAACTCACTGTGAAGGATGTTGCTTGTTCTGTTCTAATGCACTGCTTGTGATTGACTCCAGATACAGCGAAATATGTTCCATAAACTTTCTCAAGTATTACCGTATTTATAATTTAGCCTCAATTATTTTCCTCATAGTAATGGGGTTACGGCCTAGGCAGGGGTTCCCCGGAACTATGGACGTACCCTTCCCCTCACATTCTTGGGCCCTGGCTGTTTAGAGTGTTGCTTGCTGAAATGTTAACATCTGATATAGCAAGATATGGAATGTGAACGTTATGTGTAGCTGTTATGGAGGAAGGACTTACTTGTCAGGCAGAAAGCAAGTGAGCAAGTAGGCAGTGGCATCTACGGCTTCTCCTTCTCATCACCACCATTGTCTGGGACAGAGCATGAGAACTAGCAGGTTGCAAGAGCAGGAGCAAGTCCAGGGGGCTCTTGTCGGTGGGCCCCTGCTGAGCTGTGGGCCCTTGGTAGATGCTCAACCATGCCTCCCCTTGACACTGGTGCAGGTGAAGATGAGGAATATTTCACACAGGGACTTGGGACAGGGCCAATAGACAGAAACTATGGAGGTAAAGGAGGTGATGGCGGGAGAGAAAAGGGGAGAGGAAGATTCTTGGGGAGAGATTATGAGGCATGCTGTGCTTTTGGTTCAAAGGGATGTGGAAAGATAAGGCGGGTTAAATTTCACAGCTTGATTTCAAAATAAGCTGTGGGCACACGGTCTTTAGTGGTTATATATGAATGGAGTAACTGGGCTTGTTCTTTCCACTGAAGTCCCAATGGTGCTCTATTCTCCACAGACATGTTTCAGGACTGAGTCTGTCTTGACAATATTTTCTGCTGCTGCTTCTGTTTTACAGCATAAAGTGCCTTTGACTTTAAACAATTCACTATGAGTTCATCATGGTTCAACGTGCTGTGCTATGGAAAAAGATATACTGTGAAGCTCTAGGTTATTTGTATATATAAAAAAATGTCTGTTTAAAGCGGTATCTGTTCTGTGTCCCACTGAGATTCCTCCCATAATTGATGGGTCCTTCGTGGAGGTATCTTTGTACCTAGTTAATTAGCAATGTAGAATTTGAGTTAGCTTTTTTACATCAGCTCCAGCTGGATGTTGTAAATCATTGTCTAAAACACAGTCCGCGCAGGGCAGAGAAACCATCCCTGCATTGAGGCCAAGCCACTAATGCTTAATATTTTGAAAGCTGAAATCTGGTTGCAAAAGGATATTTGAAAGAATGAATACAGACCATTGAATTTGATCAATTGGGAGCTTTTCTTTCACTGCGGGGGGTTCAGAATTTGTTTCTGCCTGTCTGATTTGTGTACTGATTTTCCATTTGCTTTTTGTTCTCTCTGTGTCCAGTAATACAGTACAAACAGATAAGACTGAAAGTGGCATCATCAAATTTTCAAAAGATTAAGTAAGGCAGTGACTAATAAATGAATCAAAAGTTAGGCAAGTGACAGCATGTATTCCACAGTTCATAGATTCATAGGTTGTTGTTGTTGTTGTTGTTGTTGTCGTCATCACCATCATCATCTCTTAGCCATGTTTCTAGTTCCATAGTAAATGACAGTATTCTTATTAGGCCTTTGTCTGGTGGTCCTCAGGCAAGGTTTTGCTTTTGTTTTTAGTCTTTGTTTCTGGCCCTTGGTTTTCTACATATTGCTTAATGCAGTGGTAGGAAACCACTTTTAGCCTGAAGGCCAAATTCAGTTTCCAAGATGCTCTTGGGGGTTCCCCACATCTGCCTTAATGGGTTTGGTTTATTTATTTATTACATTTCTATACCACCCAATAGCCAAAGCTCTCTGGGTGGTTCGCAACAATTAAAACCATAAAATATAGCATGCTAAGATACAATATAACAGTTCAAAATTACAGTATAAAATAAAAACAAAAACCAAAATAAAACCTAGCAGCAGTGCAAAGATTTAACATGCAATATCAGATTTAAAACAGCAGAAACCAAAAGACTAAAATGCCTGGGAAAATAAGGTCTCCACCTGGTGCTGAAAAGAACACAGTGTAGGCGCCAGGCGAGCCTCTCTTGGAAGCTCATTCTACAACTGGTGTTGACTTGACTAAAAATGGCTGACCACCCCCGCCCACTTATGATTTGGAAGGACATGCAGATGGCCCATGTGACCTCCTTTACAGAGGACAGCCTTCTATTTGAAGAGCAGTCAGAGGACAGGCCTCTATTTGAAGGGCTGGCCAGCCCAAGTCAGTTTTAACTGACTACTTGTAATCTTCCCAGAGAATGCTTGCTATTGGATGGATTAAAATATAATAAATAAATGAATAGAAAAGAACCATAAGAAGGGATGGTAGGGATGTTGAATTTCAGTGTACCAGTTAACAACAGGTACACTGAACAGGTACATAGGTCACCTGGTCACTGTCTTCGCCACTGTGGTGAGATGTATTATATTTCTATTTAAATTATTTCTAGACATGCGTCTCTCTCTCGGTCACACACACCTATATCTATATATCTATATCTATAATATGCACACAAGTGGCCAACCTTAATGACAAGTGTAGCTGCCTGCCTCATCCCTTTAAAACACAAATGTTCACCAAGACACACAGTGAAAAGAGGTGGAAGCTGATTCTGCAATCCAGCGTGACATTTCCCAGAACTCTTGGAGTAATCCCAATGTGGACTAAGAAGAGGAGGCAAAACATCAACATCGTAGCCCTGATATGTTGCCTTTTTGTGGTGCGGTTGCTGCCACAAAGTTGCTTCTGTGGGATCATCCCACACTGGTAAAAGATGGATGTTCTTTATTACATGGCTAGCTCACATTGCATAGTTACATGAGGCAAACCAGAAAAAAAAGTGCTTGGAGAATGATTTTCTTGGCAGCTCTCCAGAAATTCCATACAAAGATGCAAGTCTTCATCGTCACAAGATTCTGCATCTTTTCCATGAAGTTCCCACAAATTATTTCAATACATTGCAGATCTCTTCCAGTCATTTTGAACTCTCTGGGGTTTAAAATGTGCAAGGAATTTTGTGGAGAATGTTTAACTCGGGGATCGGGGGTTATTGTCTACAAAAATAAAAATTCTGAGCTTTGTGGCAAACCCTCTCTTCCCGGACAATGTAGTAAACAACAGACATATGGGCCTTACCTCATGGCTTGTGCTTCTCATACCAGTATCAGTAGTCGCCCCAGTGCAGTGCTCAAATTGTGTGTGAGAGAGACCTCCATTACATTTTGTGATTTTATTTATTTATTATATTTATACCCAGCCTTTTTTCCTGCAAGAAACCCAAGGTGGCTTACATAATCTTCCTCCTCCCCTCCATCTTATCCTCACAACAACCCTGTGAGGTAGGTTAGGCTGAGAGTCAGTGACTGGCCCAAAGTCACCCAGTGAGCTTCATAGCCGAGTGGGAACTAGAACCCGGATCTCCTGAGTTCCAGTCCAATGCTCTAACCATTATGCTACACTGGCTCTCATGATGGCCCCTTTTGCTACTATTGAGGCTAATATTGGTGAGGCTTGTGGATTTCATTACAACTGCCCTACTCTTTCCCCCATAATCGGAGCACTCTACAAGGCTGAATGACAGCTGCCCTGCAAAGATACCATAGAGATGGAACCTGGAGGACCATCTGGAGGACCCGCCTTCTGTCTCTCTCTCTTCTTAGTGGCTTTCTGTACTTCACATGTTGCAAGTGAGGCAACGTGACTCTCCAATGAGATAGAAGGGTTGGGGCCAGCTTGAACTTAGCCTGAACTTTTAAGAGGAGGTCTGTGGTGTGTGTGTGTGTGTGTGTGTGTGTGTGTGTATAATATATATATATAATGTGTCTAAATGCAAAAAGAGATCCTTCTTGGCTTCATGAGTAACTTTTTCTTTTAAAGCTCTATAATCATGCATATTGCTTTGCTATTGATTTTGTAATTTTGGTTTGCCTGCTCAGGTGCTGGTGCATCTATTGTGCAAGACAATATCAGCATTCTAATAAAAGTAAAGGAGCTAGGAAAATGGGGATGAATCAATATGGTGGCCAAACCACCAGTCCTGACATAGGGGGGGGGGGTGATAGCTGTGGCGGAAAGGGGTTAAGAAACTTGATTCAAACGAAAAGCAGACAAAACATTTATCAGAGGAAAACTATCAAAAGCATTTTAAACCCTTTTGGTAAGTACAAAGGGGCAGATTAACATACACTTCAGCTGTCTCTGGCGCACCATAGGTATACAGTGCCTTGCAGAAGTATTCACACACACCCTTTGACTTTTCCACATTTTGTTGTTTTACAACTTGGCCATCACCTCCCAGGCTGGGGAGTTGGGAATTGTGGTCCAACACATCTGGAAGGTGCCAGATTGGGGAAGACTGATATACAGGATCAAGATATTATTGGGTGATAAACAGAGAATGATCTAAGCCCTCCCTCAGTGCTTGAATTATAAGGAGGGCAAAGGGGTCCTGGCACTCTTACCTTTTTATGCCCCCTTTAACTATCATTTTTAAAAAGCTACAGTGCCTTGTAGAAGTAGTAAAACCCCTGCCCTTGACTTTTCCACATTTTGTTGTGTTACAACTGGAATTGAAATGGGCATATTTACCACTTGATGTATGCAAGACACTCAACATTGTGAAGGTGCAAAATATTTTGACTGTGGCATAAAAGTTAAATAAACAAAAAAGAACTGGCATTTTTGGGTTGCATAAGTATCCCCCCCCCCCCCGAGTCAATACCTTTGGCAGCAGTGACAGCTGCGAGTCTTCTTGGGTAAGTCTCTATCAGCTTTGCGCATCAGAACCAGTGTGGCGTAGTGGTGAGAGTGTTGGACTGAGACTCGGGAGATCCAGGTTCTATTCCCCGCTCGGCCATGAAACTCACTGGGTGACTTTGGGCCAGTCACTGACTCTCAGCCGCCTAACCTACCTCACAGGGTTGTTGTGAGGATAAAATGGAGAGGAGGAGGAGGAGGATTATGTAAGCCGCCTTGGGTTCCTTGCAGGAAAAAAGGTGGGGTATAAATATAATAAATAAATAAATAAATAAAATCATGAAATGTTTGCCAATTCTTCCTGGCAAAATTGCTCCAGCTGTGTCAGGTTGGATGGGGACCATTGGTGAACAGCAACTTCAAGTCTTGCCACAGATTCTCAATCGGATTGAGGTCTGGGCTTTGACTAGGCCATTCTAAGACTTTCAGGTTCTTGTTTTTAAAACACTCCAGTGTTACTTTGGCTGTGTGTTTCAGGTTTTTGTCCTGCTGGAAGGTGAACCTTCTGCCCCAGTCCCAGGTCCCTTGCAGACTGAAACAGGTTTTCCTCTAGAATGCTCCTGTCTTTGGCTCCATCTATCTTGCCTTCAATCCTGACCAGTTTCCCAGTCCCTGACAAGGAAAAGCATCCCCACAACATGTTGCTGCCACCACCATGCTTCACTATGGGGATGGTGTTCGCAGGACAATCAGCACTGTTGGCTTTGTGCCACCCATAATGTTTTGTGGCAAGGCCAAAAAGTTCCATTTTGGTCTCATCAGACCAGAAAACCTATTTCCACATGTTTGCTGTGTCTTCCACATGTGTTTTGGCAAACTCCAAACAGCTTTGAGATGAGTTCGTTTCAGCAATGGCTTTCTTCTCACCACTCCTGCATAAAGCCCAGCCTTGTGAAGCATCTGGGTGATAGTTGTCCCATGGTCAGTTTCTCCCATCTCAGCTGCAGATCTCTCCAGCTCATTCAGAGTTACTGTTGGCCTCTTGGTTGCTTCTCTGACTAATGCCCTCCTTACCCAGTCACTGAGTTTGGGTGGATAGCCTTCTCTAGGCAGAGCCACAGTTGAGCCATATTCTTTCCATTTTGTAATCATGGATTTAACGGTGCTCCAGGGGATCTTCCTAGTTTGGGGTTTTTTTTTAATAACTCAACCCTGATAGGTGCTTCTGCACAACTTTATCCCGGAGTTGTTTTGATAGCTCCTTGGTCTTCATGATGCTGTTTGTTTAGCTATGCTCTCTGACAAACTCTGGGGCCTTCCAGAAACAGGTGTATTTATTCCAAGATCATGTGGCACTGGAATTGCACACAGGTGGACTCCATTCAACTACGGTATGTGACTTCTGGAGGCAGTGGTTGCACCAGAGCTTCTTTACCCATGTCACAGCAAAGGGGGGGGGGGATACTTATGCAACCCACAAGTGCCAGTTTGTTTTTGTTTACTTAACTTTTGTGCAACAATAAAAATATTTTGCACCTTCACTGTGCTGAGTATCTTGTGTACATCAAGTGGTAACAATACCAATTAAATCCTTTTCAATTCCAGGTTGTAACGCAACAAAATGTGGAAATGTCAAAGGGGGTGAATACTTTTGCAAGGCACTGTACATGCAGCTTTATAAGTTCATATAGGCACGAAAGGGTAGGTCCCTGCCCCAAAGAGCTTACAGTCTTAAGTTTCAACAGTGATGGGTGGCAACAAGGAAGAGGGAGGCAGTAGGAACAGACAGGAGCAATGGGACGGTAAGGGAAACAAAGGGCCGTTCTGTAATGTGGAACACAAAAGTAAGACAGTGTTTCAGTAAAAGTTGACACTTCTTGTGTGCTAATACCTAGCTTTCCATGGTGTGGGCTCCTAGGAATGAATGAAGGATCAATATAGTACTGATCGCTCTGTGAGTGTTTGCTTCAGGATTGACAAATGCATTATGTACTCTTCCAGATCTTTTCAGAGCCATCACATGGGTGTTCCTGTATCGTCCCACACTGAAAGGAAGTTGGATATCTACACATATTACAAGTCAACCCTAATCCACCAGATATTCAGCGTGATATAGTGGTTAGAGTATTGGACTAGGACTGGCATGACCCAGATTCAGTCCCCACTGAGACATGAAGCTTATACTGGGTGACGTTGGGCCAGTCACCAACTCTCAGCCTATCCTACCCCACAGAGTTGTTGTGAGTTTAAAATGAGCAGGAAGAAGACCATGTATACGACCTTGAGCTCCTAGGAAGAAAGGCAGGATAGAAATGTAAGAAAGTGTTCATCAAGTGAACAACTGGCTCTGTGCTGTTAAGAAAGGACCAGATGGTGTCACAAGTTGGCATAGCCTGTGTACAGATACCGATAGGGATTGGCAAATGCAATGTAGTAGTTTACTCGGTGATATGTCGTGGCAACTTTGGTTGAAACTGGTAGCTTCACCAGTTAACACCTCTACGTTTGTGCTGTGTGTGTGTGCATGTCAAACTATATGTTACATCTATTACATAGCACAGGGGTGGGGAACCTCTTTCAGCCCAAGAGCTGAATTTAATTTTGGAGAAGCTCTCTGCGGCTGCATCCCAGTGGTGGGCAGGGCCAAAGGCAAAAAGAGCGGGGCCAAAATACCAGCCTATTTTAGCATAAAGCTTTTACTGCCAGTAATTAAGTACAGTCATGCCTTGGATTGAGAGCATAATTCATTCCGGAAATGTGCTTGTAATCCAAAACACTCTTATATCAAAACGAAATCCCCCAAAAAAAATTTGTACAGAGATTTTTAATTTAAGCCGTACTACAGTACTTGTATTGCAAGACGTCGCTTGTATATCAAGTAAAAAAAAATTAAATAAATATTTGAAAATTTGCTTGTCTTGCAAAACGCTCTCAAACCAAGTTACTTGCAATCCAAGGTATTACTGTAGAGGCATTTCAACATTTTAGACTGGGGGCAGGAGTACAGAAGCCAGGAAACTGCCAAACACTTGCAATCGGGGGAGAAGGGGCATGGCCATCTCGGGACTCCCGCATGATAATCTCGGGACTCCCGCATGATAATCCCGGGACTCCCGCATGATCATCTCGTGACTCCCGCATGATCATCTCGGGACTCCAGGAGGGCTGGATTTCACCCATGGGCCTGGAGTTCCCCATTCCTGGTGTAGTGTATACCTGACTCCTATCTGTGTTTTTTACTCTAGTGTAAGTGCACGCGGCCCCAATTTGGATTTGAACCACAGTGTACAGAGAGGGGAGGATTAAACCTCCCCACTACCATTTGTGTTCTGAGATCCCCCATCCCCGTGGGGGTTTTAAATTTTTTTTAAAAGCCTCCATTGGCACCAGTGGAGACTTTCCCCATTTTCAAAGGGCAACTTTTAAAAGGTGGAAAGTTCTGCAGAAAAGGGCAACTAAAATGTAGGGATGTATCCACTCACCTCGAGCGGACGTAGCGGAGCCGAAATCAGTCCTGCTCACACCTGCAAGAGTCAAGCGGGTCTTACTGGGTTCCGGCGGCCACTCGACTCTCCGCGGGGCGCGGCACCTTTGAGCAGCACGGAGAATCGCTCCGCGCCACTGAGGATTGAGTGGCGGGGGGCCCCCGCCGCGACGAGGCGGGCCCCCCACCAGGTTTGTGGACACCGCTACTAAAATGATCAAGGGGATGGAGCAGCTCTCCTGTGAGGAAAGGCTACAGTAGCTGGGATTGTTTAGCTTAGAAACAAGGCGGGTAAGGGGAGACATGATAGAGGTGTACAGAATTATGCATGTTGTGGAGAAAGTGGAAAGGCAGACATTTTTCTCCCCCTCTTATAAAAAAGAGAGCTTTAGCTATTGCGTGGTATAGACATAACATTAATAATAATAATAATAATTAATAATAATACTAGAACTCAGGGTCATCCCATGAAGCTGATTGGTGGGAGGTTCAGTACAGATAAAAGGAAGTACTTCTTCACACAGCACATAGTTAAACTATGGAATTCACTTCCACAAGGTGTAGTGGTGGCCACCAATTTGGAGGGTCTTAAAAGGGGATTGGACAAATTCATGGAGGATAAGGCGATCATTGGCTACTAGTCCTGATGGCTATATGCTACCTCCAGTATCAGAGACAGTATGCCTATGTGGTGCAGTGGTTAGAGTGTTGGACTGGGACTCGGGAGATCTGGGTTCTAGTCCCTGCTTGGCCATGAAACTCACTGGATGACTGGGTTCCTTGCAGGAAAAAAAGGTGGGGTATAAATATAATAAATAAATAAATAAATAAATAAATAAATATGTCCTCCAGTTGCTGGGGAACATGGGTGAGAAAGTGCTGTTGCACTCATGTCCTGCTTGTGGGATCCCGTGGGCAGCTGGTTGGCCACTGTGTGAACAGAATGTAGATGGACCCTTGGTCTGATCCAGCATGGCTCTTCTTATGTTCTTAAAAACCCTTGGGGGGGGGGGGTAAAGAAGCAAAAGATGGGAGGCGGAGCCTCCCACTTCCAGTGAGCGGTAGTCCTGATCTGAATCTGCACTTACACTAGAATAAAAGACAAAAGAGAAGGGTCAGCTACACGCTACGTAATTAACGTAACATATAGTTTTACCCTGAAAGAGGGAGAGAGGTTTCAGCCTTCCTTTACAAGTGGTAATGGAGTCAGTGAGGCAGAGCAGAGTGGGCATGTGAAAACTTCTGCCAGCGTCGCCTGATTAGCCTCTGTATTTGAAGGGCTCCTGAGGTTTACAGAGGTCCCCATGGCCAAGAACCACAAAGGCAGTTTGATGAAGTAGCGAGCCTCACGCTGCCATCGGAAGCCATCAAGTTAATGATTCTGTTTCAGAGGAAATAGGTTCATTATTTTTTAATTGCGCTGCTGTTTGAGCATTTCCATGAACTGCTTATCAAAATGCATAAGGAGTTCCTTGGTATCAGAAACCAGAAGCTTGTTTAAGAAGCTACCGGTGGCATGGGCGGGGGGGGGGGGGGAGAGCTGCCATTTAATGCTTTCCACAAGAGCCTGGATTTCCCTATTGGCCATATTTTTTAATGTCCCAAGAATATAAACACAAAGTCAGCCATGTGTCGAATGTGTAAGTATGACTTGACAAAGTATATTACTTAAAAACCAAACATGTTTCTGATGCTTACTTGGGCCCAAAATCCTGTCTTTGGGCCAAACATTCCAGCACTCAGCCATGCACATAATGCCATGTAATGTGGGACCTTTGTACACAGGGCTGTATGTGCAGAAGCCTACATTTTGTGATTCTTCTCCCCTCTGAAAAAATAAAAAATATGGGGAGGCTCATGTGAGTAGGTCTTCTGCAGGTACGGTCGTCTGAATGGATTGACTGCTGTGCACATTGTCATGAGTAGGGATCTTTCTTTAAGTTATTTTAATATCAGAACTTCCCCGATTGCAACCCCAAATGCTAATGTGAGTGCATTTTTTGGGTAAAGCTCACATATTCTTGAGCTTTCAATCGTGTTTGCAAAATGCATTCATCAGAAAAATGTGCACTTTAAAAATTCACATTTTGGACAAAAGAAATAAAAAAATTTCACGCTTTAGTCAATATTGAATTACTCTTTGGAGGTCCTTCTTCAGGTCCCTGTATTTTGGGAGCTGAAGTAGGTGGTGATCCAAGATAAGGGCCTTTTCCATGGTGATGCTCTATCTCTGGAATGCTCTCCCAAGGAAGCCTTGACTGCTGTTGACTAGGGATCGCTGAATCCATCAAGCTTGATGCTATTCAAGTTCTCAATTTTCCACCACTGAGCTCCTTCTGTCCCAGAACTCTGCAACCTTCCCCCCCACAGAACTTTGTACATATTTGTGTGTGAATATTTCAAAATTTGTACTACTTTGTGCACATTTTTCAAATGTATGCATTTTTAACGCATGCCACCCATTGACTAAATTGTGTTTGTGAGCATTTTAGAAATGCATTTTTCCTTGTGCATGTAGTCGAATACATTTTTGTCTTGTTTTTGCCAAATGTATTGCATTGGAAACTTGGGAATGTATGGATTCTGCCAATAAATGGTGTTTGGGTCAACATTCGGTTCCAGGAGCTGCAAACTGGATAATCTCACAAGAAAATGTGAACCCAATGAATTTCTCACCCATCCCTATAAAAGCAGGAGGTAGACTCTCCCCACCCCCAGGCTTTTTGATGCTGATTTAATCTCCTTTGCCTCTAGTTTTATCTAGTTCTATGTACTGCTTTTTTATAGTTGTTGTTTTTTTAATCCTTTTGATTTGGTAGCCAGTCTGGGAACCCCTTTGGTATTGAAGAGTACAATATAAGTGTGTGTGTGTGTGAGAGAGAGAGAGAGAGAGAGAAATAATAAATAAATAAATTCAAAAATGCCCTATGCTGTCCTTTACTGAAAGACTATCTTTATATTCAGCAAGATCCCTTATCTATCTCCTTGGTAATTAATATGTCTCTTACATAGCAAGATGCTGTGCCAAGAATTCTGAGACAGTTAAAAATTGGCGCGCGTTCACACTCTCTCCTTTTTCTGAGTCTATGAACAATTTTCATTTGTCAGCGTCAGCCCGTGTGAAAAGAGCTTGACTGGAGTGATTAATTATGTGATCCGACAAAGCACATAAAAGATCTGTTTAAGACATTACAGAAGCATGTCTTAAGTACAAACAAAGTGGCCAAAAACCAAAACCCTTCCTCACAGCCAGAACATTACTGGGATTATGGATGGATTCCTAAACCAATCCATCCAACATTCCAAGGGGCAAAATTACCAGTACAGTTGAGGAGTAGAAGAGTTGGGAAGCTTTGTCGTAGTGATGCTACATATGTAACATTTTCCTTATATGAATAGCAAAAATAAAGAAAAAAGGTTACGCATAATGTGGGGAACACAAAGGGCTGTAGGCTCCTGCACCCTCATAAGTCTAGTCTAGTGCAGGGCCAGCCCTACCACTGGGTAAAGTGAAGCAACCACCTCAGGCAGCAGATTTTGGGAGTTATGAAAGGGCAACAAAGTGTTAGCTATTTACATTGTTTTTATTGTATTTTTTACTATCAGGGATGGAGAGAGGTACTTGTGAGATGTTCTGCCTCATGTACCAGAATAACTTGGCTGGCTTTGGGTACCATGCACATTGACTTGGATGTGTGGGCTCAATTTGCTGCTCTACCTTAGGCAGCAAAATGCCTTGGGTTAGCCCTACTCTAGTGCAAAGATGAACACACAGGCGGGGAGAGGGCAGATTTGCCCGCGAGTTCAAAAACATTACGGTTAAGTGTGTTTGCCTACTCATGGTTATCGATACTCATGTCTGGGTTTTTTTGTTTGTTTTTTTAGTGATTTTTAAAGTTGTAAAAAACCTCAGTTCCCAAAGTCTTCCTACCAGACCAGTACCAGGATTCTCTCATCTATGGATGGGGGGGGGGAGGATATTAGTTTGTCTTGCATTTTAATATGAATCAACCTAATTTGCCCTTCCCAAGCTAAGATGCAAACTGAAAAACAGTTATTCCAGGGTGGAGAACCTCAGGCCTGGGGCCAAATCTAACCCTCTGTGGTTCCCGAGATGGCAACACAGACTTCCCACTCCTCTCCCCCAATTACCAATCATTGGTTTCCTGGCTTTTGTGCAGTCCCCCCCCCCCCCTCTAAAAAGTTGCAATGCCTCTCCTAAGGCTTAGTGACTGGCAGTAAGAGCCTTCAACTAAAATATGCTGGGCATTTTTGCCATACACCTTCTGCCTTTGTCCCCACCCACCACTGGAGTATGGCCCCCAAAAGCTTCTTAGAAATTGAATTTGGCCCTTGGGCTGAAAAAAAAAAGAGCATACAAAAACGCATATGGATTTTTGTGCAGACTGAAAAAGTCATAATAACAACAAATTCATGCAGAAATCCATCCATCCATCAGGTGATCACTCGTGACCAAGTAAGATTGTTTTCCAGGATAAAAATTTACAAAAAGGAGATTTTAAAAGGAGGAAATTCTAAAGAAAATTGTGTAGACTCTAGCGATGGGTCCGTAAGTGACTGTGGAGGCCAATTCTAGATCCACACAGCTTCCCACAGTGAGGACACAGGTTACCAGATGGAAGATGGTCCTGTAAAGGATTCGTTTGACGTGCTTTTCGCTTAGCATGTTTCTCCCTTTCACCTTGCACTCGGGCTTCTTCAAAGTCCATAGAACCCTTGTAAAAGGCCAACCTCCAGTTAGATCGTTCATGGGCCAGAGCTTCCCAGTTTTCGATGTTTATATTGCATTTTTTTAGATTAGCCTTATGAACATCTTTAAACCTCTTGTATTGACCACCGATATTCCGCTTTCCATCCTTGAGTTGGGAATAAAGTAACTGCTTTGGGAGACGGCAGTCAGGCATTCGAACAACATGACTGGTCCACTGAAGTTGACGTTGAAGGATCATTTTTTCAATGCTAGTAGTCTTTGCTTCTTCCAGTACACTGACATTTGTTCGCCTATCTTCCCAAGTAATTCGCAGGATTTTCCGGAGGCAACGTTGATGAAATCTTTCAAGGAGTTGGAGGTGACGTTTATAGATAGTCCATGTTTCGCAGGCATACAATAAAGTTGGTAATACGGCTTCATAAACCAGTGTTTTGGTCTTCTTACAAATATCCCGATCCTCGAACACTCTGTTTCATTCGAGAAAACGCGGCACTTGCGGAGCTCAAACGATGCTGGATTTCACTGTCGATGTTAGCTGTAACAGAAAGATAGCTGCCAAGATAGAGAAAATGATCGGCCAAGTTGGATAGATGGCATCACCAAAGGGTTAGCTTGCACTTGCTGATGAAGCACTTTGGTTTTTTTGATGTTAAGTGAGAGACCAAGTTTCCCGTATGCTTCTGCAAAGGCATTTAGGATAGTTTGGAGATCATCAAATTTATTGGGGCATCCAATTTTCATAAGGATAGTCCAGAGAGCTGTTTGGTCTACAGTATCAAAGGCCTTAGCCAGTTCAATAAATGCCATATAAAGGGGTTGATTTTGCTCCCGGCATTTTTCTTGGAGCTGATGTGCAGTAAAAATCATGTCTACTGTCCCTCTAGAGGGGCGGAAACCATATTGAGTTTCAGGGAGGATCTCTTCTGAAATAGATAGAAGACGGTTTGTGAGAATCCTAGCAAATATTTTACCTGCGGTAGCTAAGAGAAAAATGCCCCGATAGTTTCCACAGTCTGTTCTATCACCCTTCTTAAAGAGGGTGATAATTATGGCATCCCTGAAGTCTTCTGGGATCTCTTTTCTTACCCAGATTTTTTCGATGAGTTTATGAAGATGTTGTATACGTTCGGGGGGGGGGGGCTTCTTTAAAGATTTCAGCTGGTATCCCATCTGGTCCACTAGCTTTGTTATTCTTCATTTGATTAATGGCTTTTTTTACTTCATCCAAAGTGGGGAGTATTGCAAGTTCCTCTCTAATTTGTTTTTGCGGGATTTGCGAAAAAATCTCATTATCCACATTAGATTTACGATTTAAAAGATCATAATAATGCTCTTTCCAACGCAGTGCAATAGACTCTTTGTCTTTTAAGACTTTGGTGCCATCTTTTGATTGTAAAGGGTTTGTACCATAGGTTTTTGGTCCATAAATGGCCCTTGTGGCCTTAAAAAAGCCCCGTGCGTCATGAGATTCTGCAAGTTGTTGAATTTCTTCAGCTTTCTTTTTCCACCAAGCGTTCTTAAGTTCTCTTGTTCTTCTTTGGACCTCAGCCTTTGCACTAGCGTAGATTTTTTTCTTGGCAGCGCATTAATATCATTTTGCCATATTTGGAAGGCTTTCCTTTTTTGGTCAATTATATATTTAATCCCATTATCATTTTCATCAAACCAATCCTGATGTTTCTTAGTTTCATATCCAATACAGTAATACCTTGGATTACAAGTAACTTGGTTTGAGAGCGTTTTGCAAGACAAGCAAATTTTTAAATATTTATTTAATTTTTTTTTTACTTGATATACAACCGACGTCTTGCAATACAAGTACTGTAGTAAGGTCTAAATTAAAAATCTCTGTACAAATTTTTTTTGAGGGGATTTCGTTTTGATTTAAGAGTGTTTTGGATTACAAGCACGTTTCCGGAATGAATTATTGGATTCTCAATCCAAGGCATGACTGTAGTTTGTTCACAAGCTGCAGTAATGGAGGTTTTCAGCTTAGACCAGTGGTCCTCAATGTTGTCAGGGGGTTCCGTAGGTAGATGTTCCTTAAGAAGTGATTGAAGACGAGTTTGCTTAATAGGATCTTGAAGGGCGTGGATGTTCAGTTTATGCCTTGGTTTCCTTCCAAGTTCAGTTTAATGCCTTGGTTTACGCCTACGTTGGGGAGCAATGTTGATAACCATAGTGGACCGGATTAGTCGGTGGTCTGTCCAGCAGTCGTCGGCACTCACCATGGCCCTAGTAAGAAGTACATCGCGGCGATCTCTAACACGGACAATTACATAATCCAGAAGATGCCAGTGCTTTGATCGTGGGTGCTGCCAAAACTTATTCTTTTGTCGAAAGAGCGTGTTTGTAATAGTGAGATTATGCTCTGCACATATAGACAAAAGTAAGATTCCGTTTTGGTTGCTATTACCAACTCTGTCTTTTCCAATAGTTTCTGGCCATAAATTAAATTCACGCCCGACTCTTGCGTTAAAATCGCCCAGGAGGATAATTTTATCCTCCTTAGGCATCTCTGACAGGAGAGTGTCCAACTGGGTATAAAAACTTTCCTTGATGTCTTCATCAGCATCTAATGTTGGCACATAAGCGCTCAAAACAGTTACCTGCTGGTTATTGGCGAGCTTTAATCGAAGAGTTATCAGGCGTTCGTTAATGCCAGTAGGAACTTCTGACAAAGAGTTCACTAGCTCGTTTTTGATGGCAAAGCCTACTCCATGTATTCGTCGGTCCTGCTCAGGTAGTCCTTTCCAGAAGAAGGTATAACCTCCTTTTTCTTCCTTCAACTGTCCCTCTCCTGCCCTTCGAGTTTCTTGAAGTGCTGCTATGTCAATTTTAAACCGCCTCAGCTCCCTTGCAATAATAGCAGTTCTACGCTCAGGGCGTTCACTGTCTATGTTATCCAGCAATGTCCGTATATTCCATGTTCCAAAATTCAAACGTCTTTTTCGACCGCTAAAATGGTGACCCCACTGGACACGGTAATCCAGTCAGGGGAGAAAGAGGTAGACTATGTTTAGGGCACCTTTTATAGCCCCCTCCCCATACGGGGTGAGCAGAGTGGATCCTAAATAGGGCTGCTCAGTCATGGATACAGCTGCCGAGCTGCTCGACTACCTCGTTCCTTGAACAGGGTGACTGAGTCTGCATCCACCGCCCATGTGCTGGTCCACGACTAGGGGCTTCCAGATTCACAGTCCTGCCCCCGTCGCAATTCGCCAGTTGCCATGGGACTTTTTGTTGTTGTGGTTGGGTTGGGTTGGGTTGGGTTGGGTTGGAAGACGCCTGTGCTTGAAGCTGTTTTATGTGGGGAGATCGGTGCACAACGGATCACCACACAAACTTGACAGAGTACGGCAATGATCCAATGGCACGGTTACCATGACGATTGGAAAACCATTCTCTGCTGCAGCCTTCATCCGCCTTCACAGCTGTTGTAATTTAGGTTTAAATTATCTTCCGCCTGTTCTGCCATTGAGGACTTTATGTTTTGGATTGTTCTTTGTCTGGTTCCTCTCCTCGGACCTTACCGCCATGGGTGACCCTACTGGGAGTATATAGCTCCCGACGGCATTGCTCACAGGGTTCATCTGAACACGCAAGCCCACTCACCACTTCAAGGTGACGATCCGGCGAGAGAGATGCAGAAATGGGACAGAGCAAACATGTGCTTGGGGGGTGGGGGGGAGCATTATAGAGATCAGAACAGATTTATCCTTTCCAGATCTCCTCTCCCTTCCAATGTGTAGGATCACTTGCCCCATATTGTAGGATCTCCATGTGTATTTCCCCCTTTTTCCACCAGCGATAGCCAATGCTGTGAAGCAGAGAAGTGTATACATGGCAATATCAGAACATGGGACAAGCCATCTTATATGCTGTGTAAGCTGCTCAGGCTCTCCTGTGGCTTTTATTTTACATAACAAAAATTCACACAATTAACAACCGGTCTAGTTTGTCCCAGAAAAGTGGAGGGTGGCATAGCTCAGTGGTTGAGCACATGCTTTGCTTGCAGAATGTCCCAGGTCCAATCCCTGACATCTCCAGGTAGGGCTCAGAAAATGTCCTGCCTGAAACACAGGGAGCCGCTGCCAATCAGTGTTGATAATACTGGGCTAGATGGGCCAATGGTCTGACTCGGTATAAGGCACCTTCCTATGTTCCTAAGTTGGAACAACAGTGTGTTTTGCTGCCATGACTGATGTCTGCAGCCATGACTGATGTATGCTATGCCATCCATTACAGTTTCCTATGGCCTTACCATTGGTACATTCCCCCCCTCCCCAAATGTCTCCCTGCATGGTTGCCATGAGATGCGGAAGGATACATTGGAGGATAAACTTCAGGATTTCACAGCTGGCTATGTAAACACCAGGGTCCCCTCAACTCTCCCTGATTTGTTCCTCCATAGTTTTACCTAGGGGATTAGTGCTGCTCTGTCTCGTGGAGATGGGTGCCCACAGGGATTTTTGCTTCAGGATTGCAGGCATAGCCTTCTTGATCTATGCTTTATTCCTATAACACTCCTATAGGTACATACCTGAATTGTTGTTTACAATAATTAACCAAAGCCACCTTTCTGGGAGAAGCAAGGAAAACATTGTTTTTGTTTCCACCAACGCAAGCATGTGCCCTATGCATGACACCAAAAAGCATACTTCATGCAGCTCCGTTAATCAAATCGTAGCTTCTTCAGCAAATAACTGTAGGAAGGGACAGAGGCAGAGCTAGTGCCATGGGTGAAGGACATTCGTGTTTTTAAACATGAACAACCTGTCAGTTACCTCTTGTTCTCTGCATTGTCAGAAATTATTTTTTCTACATTGCCAAGGTTAAATACTCACAGTCAGAATTACTATAATTTTCACAACTTACAGATTTCTCTATGCTCCTGCTTGTTTTTTTCTATATGACTTTCCACCTTATATTCTGATTTTCTTCAAAGCTGTTCAATGATTAAAAGAAATATATTGGGGGTGAAAGCATACTTTTCAATATCCTAGACAACAGTGCTTGAAAGAAAAATAGTTTCCTATTTTCAGATTGAATCCATTCAACAACTAACAAGCTCACAGGGGTTAGTGACCATGCTTATAGATAGGGAAGACCCTCCTAATTTATGTTCTGGGAAATTTAAGGGGTCCGTGTGTACTTGTGTTGCTGTTCATATTGAGAGAGATTTACAGCAGGGTTCTATACATATTTATTCAAAAGTAAGTCCCAATGAGCTGATGGCCAGTGGGGCAGCCATCTTTTCACCCCAAGAATGCCCCTGAAAACAACACTACATCATGCTGTAGCATCATTCCTATGGGGCATTGTGTCCCAAATTGCAAAGGGATCTCTACCAGGCTGCTGAGAGCTGCCAAATTGCCGCTTGACGCTTTTTTCCTGTTAGAAAGGGGGAGGGAAACAAAACCTCGGCCAGCCCATTTGTAAAGGTAAACCTCCCCCAATACACCCACCCCCTGAAAGTCAGCGATTTATCCACCCACTTCGTGGGGGACAAATGGTCCCATCAAAGTGTGTTTGTGTGTGTGTGCATGGGTGGGTGGAGACACTGTGCCCAGTCTTAACTTAAATCAAATATCTTGGAATGTCAAATAGAATCATAGAATCATAGAAAGATAGAGTTGGAAGGGGCCTACCAGGCCATCGAGTCCAACCCCCCGCTCAATGCAGGAATCCAGGTCAAAGCATCCCTGACAGATGGCTGTCCAGCTGCACCTTGAATGCCTCCAGACAGAGTGGGAGAGCCCACCACCTCCCTAGGTAGGTGGTTCCATTGTCTTATTGCTCTGACAGTCAGGACATTTTTCCTGATGTTTAGGTGGAATCTGGGTTCCTGTAACTTGAGCCCATTATTCCGTGTCCTGCAAACTGGGATGATCGAGAAATACAGATATCAGAGAGTGGTAAATGTTTGAGAAAACAGAATAAACAGGGTCTCTTCACAAAAATGCAGAAGAGAATTTTAGAGGAGAATTTGCAAAAGCAAACACATTTCAGCTTTAATTCATGTCCTAGTTTTGCTGGACACAGTCCTTTAAAAAGAAATTTAAAATCATGTGCTCCTTACCCCAGCCAGGAGTTGCGGGTCATTCTGCCTCTGTAGGCCTGAAGTCAATATTGCTTACTTTCTCTGCAAAAATCAGGCTACCACTCTGTGTTTGTCTATGCAACACAAAAGAAGCCCATTTGAATGAAGTAAGACTCCTGCTTCTCCACAAAGGCTGCAGAGAGTTAGCTGCTATCCACCTATCACCTCCCACTGCTGCTTATTCTCATGCAAGTGCACTTCAGAACCGTGCAATTGGCTAGTCAAAGAGTTAAACACATCTCACTGGAGGCCAGGCAGGAAGACAATTTGTTTCATAGATATTTTTTGTTTTCTTTTTTGTCTGTCGCCGTTTTGCTAACACGCTTGATAATACTTTCTAGACTAGACTCAATTCCTTTTGGCTGTCGGTGTTGTGGTTCCCACTGATGATCTTCCTGAATTAATAATTCTGTTGTTTGGAAGAGCCATTGCAACAGGTGCCGCAGGTGGAAAACCAACCGAAGGGAGGGAGATCGTGAATTTCCACTGAAAGTACAGTTAAGAGTTCCCATAAATAATGGATGAATCGCCCAGGCCTTGTGCCTGATAGCTTGGAGTGGCTGTGGATGAATGCAGAGAACGCCCTGCACTGTATTGCTAGGTGCCCTTGTGTGTTTTGCTGGTACTTTAATTGGACAACAGCAGTTCCTCAAGGGCAGTTGTTAAGGAGCCCAACAGGCAGCGCACAGCTGATTCCCTGTCTGAGTGGAGAAGAAGCGAGAAGGAACGGAAATGGATATCTGGGAATCAACAGCAGGGAGACGTCCTTCCTGGGCAAGCGAAGGATTAAGTTAGCTTTCATTTTGCTTGAGCTTTTTTAGCTGAGAGCAGCTTTAGGGAGTATTGTGGCGATTGGCTGGGAGGGAAAGTAAAACAAATAGATGAGTGGCAGCAGGTACGGAAGGGTGCAGACTTTGCACAGAGTAACAGCCTGATACATCACAGCTTGCAATTCTTGATTCCCCTAATCCTCAATTCCTATACAGCTTGATCCCTTGATACCTAAGCCTGTGGCCCGCTCCAAATGCCTTGCATCGCACATGTTTTCATCCTTTTATAACCTTACGTTTCATGTTGCAACACACCAGAACAATATGTTCAGCTAAGGGGGGTGTTTTTTGTTTTTGTTTTGTTCTGTGCAGTGTTCCTTTGAGACCCAGGTTCAGATCTCTGCACATCTGTGAGGCTTAAGGTGACTCTGAGCCAGTCATTGTCTTTAGCAGGACTGTTGTTAAAATAAAATGTGGTCAGGACATGGAACATAAAAACATAAGAAGATCCATGCTGGATCAGACCAAGGGTCCATCTAGTCCAGCATTCTGTTCACACAGTGGCCAACCAGCTGTCTGCGGGAAATCCCTAGGTAGGATATGAGTGTGCAACAGCACCCTCCCGCCCATGTTCACCAGCAACTGGTGTACATAAGCATACTGCCTCTGATACTGGAGGTAGCATATAGCCATCAGGACTAGTAACCAATGATAGCCTTATCCTCCATGAATTTTTCCAGTCCCCTTTTAAGACCCTCCAGATTGGTGGCCATCACTACTTCTTGTGGTAGCTAATTCCATAGTTTAACTATGTGCTGTGTGAAGAATTACTTCCTTTAATCTGTTCTGAATCTCCAATCATTCAGCTTCATTTGATAACCTTGGGTTCTAGTCAGTGCTTTTTTTCTGGAGAAAAGGGTACCGGAACTCTTGGATTACATTTCCTCAGGAGTAGATGGCGATTAAATTGTAATGCAATTAATAGAAGAAAAGGTGCTGGAACTCAGTTCCGGTGAGTTCCACCAGAAAAAAAGCCCTGGTTCTAGTTGACTATATTTGCCAGTCAGAGCTCCTACAGGGAAAAACAAGATGAAAGCGCATGTGTTTCAAAGGTTACACAATAGAGGTTTTGGGAGAAAATTGTATATGTTGCTATTCATGTTCGGCCTCTGGTAGCAAATGTGCAATGAAGCTGTCCGGGCTCACCAGGGTCCCCTACACATGCAGGCATAGAATCATAGAATCATAGAAAAGTAGAGTTGGAAGGGGCCTACAAGGCCATCGAGTCCAACCCCCTGCTCAATGCAGGAATCTAGGTCAAAGCATCTCTGACAGATGTCTGTCCAGCTGCACCTTGAATGCCTCCAGAGTGGGAGAGCCCACAACCTCCCTAGGTAGTTGATTCCATTGTCTTATTGCTCTGACAGTCAGGAAATTTTTCCTGATGTTTAGGTGGAATCTAGGTTCCTGTAACTTGAGCCCATTATTCCGTGTCCTGCAAACTGGGATGAACGAGAAGAGATCTTTGCCCTCCTCTGTGTGACATCCCTTCAAATACTGGAAGAGTGCGATCATATCTCCCCTCAGTCTCCTCTTCTGAAGGCTAAACATGCCCAGTTCTTTCAGTCTCTCCTCATAGGGCCTTGTTTCCAGTCCCTTTCTCATCCTTGTTGCCCTCCTCTGAACCCTCTCCAGTTTGTCTATGTCCTTCTTAAAGTGAGGTGCCCAGAACTGGACGCAGTACTCAAGATGAGGCCTAACCAGTGCCGAGTAAAGGGGAATTATCACTTCCCGCGATTTGGAAGCTATACTTCTATTAATACAGCCCAAAATTGCATTTGCCTTCTTTGCAGCCACATCGCATTGCTGGCTCATATTCAGTTTGTGATCTACCACAATTCCAAGATCCTTCTCACTTAGAGTATTGTTGAGCCAAGTGTCCCCCATTCTGTAACTCTGCATTTGGTTTCCTCTCCCTAGGTGCAGCACTTGGCATTTATCCCTATTAAATTTCATTCTGTTGTTTTCGGCCCAGCGCTCCAGCCTATCGAGGTCACTTTGAATTTTGTTTCTGTCTTCCAGAGTATTAGCTGTTCCACCCAACTTTGTGTCATCTGCAAATTTGATAAGCATTCCCTGTACCTCCTCATCCGTCATTAATAAAAATGTTGAAGAGCACCGGGCCCAGGACCGAGCCCTGTGGTACCCCGCTCGTTACCTCTCCCCAGTTTGAGAAGGAACCATTGATAAGCACTCTTTGAGTCCGATTCTTTAGCCAATTGTGGATCCACCTGATAGATGTTCCATCTAGCCCACTCTTAGCTAGCTTACTAATCAGGATATCATGAGGCACTTTGTCGAAAGCTTTGCTGAAGTCCAGGTATATAATGTCCACAGCCTTCCCACAGTCCACAAGGGAGGTTACCCGATCAAAAAATGAGATCAGATTAGTCTGACAGGATTTGTTCTTGACAAATCCATGCTGGCTTCTAGTAATCACTGCATTGTTTTCAAGGTGCTTGCAGACTGACTTCTTTATAATCTGCTCAAAAATCTTCCCGGGGATTGATGTCAGACTGACTGGCCTATAGTTCCCAGGTTCCTCCTTCTTGCCCTTTTTGAAGATGGGAACAACATTTGCCCTCCTCCAGTCATCTGGCACTTCACCTGTCCTCCATGATTTCTCAAAGATAATAGACAGTGGTTCTGAGAGTTCTTCTGCCAGTTCCTTTATTACTCTAGGATGCAGCTCATCAGGCCCTGGAGATTTAAACTCGTTCAGAGTAATCAGGTGCTCCTTGACCATTTGCCTATCAATCTCAAGCTGCAATTCTGCCCCTTCAGTCTGCACTTCAGGTTTTCCAGGGGGGTCATAGACCCTCTTTTGGGAGAAGACCGAGCCGAAGTAGGAATTGAACACTTCTGCCTTTTCTTTGTCTTCTGTTATCAATTTGCCATCCTCATTGCGTAGTTGAACCACCAGTTCTTTCTTCTGTCTTTTACTGTGCATGTATCTGAAGAAAGCTTTTTTGTTGCTTTTAGCATTCCTCGCTAACCTTAGCTCATTCTCAGCTTTAGCCTTCCTGACACTATTCCTGCAATTCTGTGCTACCTGCCTGTACTCTTCCCTTGTAGCCTGTCCTTCCTTCCACTTCCTATACGTGTCCTTTTTTGTTTTCAGGTCATCTTTGAGTTTATTGTGAAGCCACATTGGCTTCTTCTGTTGCCCTCTGCCTTTTTTCCTTGTGGGAATTATTTGCAATTGTGCCTTTAAAATTTCCTTTTTTAAAAACTCCCACCCCTCCTGGGCTCCCTTTCTCGTGAGAGTCACTTGCCATGGGATCTTACTAATCATTGTTCTGAGTTTGTTAAAATTGGCTTTCCTAAAATCCAGGGTACGTGTTTGGCTACACTCAGCTTTTGCTTCCGTTAGAATCAAGAACTCAAGTATAACATGGTCACTTTCCCCCAGAGTTCCCGAAACTGCCACTTTATCCACTAACTCGTCTCTGTTGGTTAGAATCAGGTCAAGGATAGCCGATCCTCTAGTTCCTTCCTCCACTTTCTGTAGGAGGAAGTTATCAGCAGCACAGCTCAGGAATTTCTTGGAGGGGCCATGTTTGGCTGAATAAGTCTCCCAACAGATATCAGGGAAATTGAAGTCTCCCATTATTACCACATCGTGCCTCCTTGAAACAATGGCAATTTGCTTTTCAAAAGTTCCATCCTCGTCTTCTCCTTGATTGGGTGGTCAGTAGTAGACTCCAACCGCCATGTTCGCTTTATTCTTTGCCCCCTTTATTTTAACCCAGATGCTCTCAATGGGGCTGCCAAGCTCCTCTTCCTGTATCTCTGTGCAGAGATACGTATTTTTAACATACAGTGCAACTCCACCTCCCTTTCTGTTGCTTCTGTTCCTTTTGAACAAGTTATACCCTTCAATTGCTGTATTCCAGTCATGGGAGTCATCCCACCAGGTTTCAGTTATCCCTATCAAGTCGTACTTGCCCTCATGTATCAAGAGTTCAAGTTCGTCTTGTTTATTGCCCATACTCTGGGCATTAGTATAGAGACATTGAAGACTATGTGCTTTATAGTCCGACTTTCCCCCTACATTTTGTGGTAGACTATCAATGGGCACCGCTGGAGCTGTTCTCTCCATTGTGGCATAGAGGCCTTCTTCCATTGGTACCCCCGAGTTTATGTCTCCCTCCCCTGTTGGATTCAGTTTAAAGCCCTCCTGATTAAGTTCCTCATGCTGTGTCCAAACACATTCTTCCCAGTCCTTGTGAGGTGCAACCCATCCTTTGCCAGCAGTCCATCTTCCAGGAAGTGTAGCCCGTGGTCCCAGAATCCAAATCCCTCACGTCGGCTCCACCTTCGTAGCCAGTCATTCACTTGGAGTATTTTTCTTTCCCTTTCTATGCCTCTTCCAAGTACTGGAAGGATGGATGAGAAAACTATCTGGGCCCCGAAGTTCTTGAGTTCCCTTCCCAGCTCTTCAAAGTCTGCCGTGATTTCTTTGTAACTCCGCTTGGCAGTATCATTTGTACCCACGTGGAAGAGAAGAAAGGGGTATGTGTCGGTGGGCTGCATGAGCCTCGGCAGCTGCTCTGTCACATCCTCAATCCGTGCCCCAGGGAGACAGCACACCTGGCGAGTCCATGGGTCTTCGCGACATACTTTGGCTTTGATCCCCCGCAGGAGGGAGTCTCCCACTACGAGTACTCGTCTCTTCCTCTTGCTGTAGGCCTTGGTTTGACTGCCTCCACTTGACTGACCCTCAGCCTCCTGCTCGCTGTCACGTTGGGTGCCCGGTAATCCGTCCTCTGCAGGCTGTCCTCTGCTCTCGTCCTCAAGTAAATGGAAGCGGTTCCATAGCTCCACTGCTTCCACAGGCGCAGAGTGTCTTGTAGTTCTTCTGCTCCTAACAGTCACCCTTTTCCAGGGAGTTCCCCCTGCATTATTTTCCCTTGCCTCTGCAGTCTCCGAGTCCGCCTCATCCTGCAGTTGCCCTTCTGGCTCCTGTACTGTGCTTTGGTGCTGTAGATCCACTGTTCTGTCTAAGAACTCCTCGCTTTCTCTTATGCTCCTGAGGGTTGACACTTGCTGCTCCAGTCCTCTGACCTTTTCTTCCAACAGCGTGACCAGCTTGCACTTGTTGCATGTGTAGGCCATGTTGATCTCCGGCAGGAAAACAAACATTGCACACCCCTTGCAGGTCACCACCACTGCTGAGTCCTTTCCTTCCATGCTCTGTTTCTGTCTTCCTAGAATATATATATATATATATATATATATGTTTTTATTTTTTATTTTATTTTTTTTATTTTTATTTTTATTTTTATTTTATTTTTATTTTATTTATTTTATTTTTTTTAGGGACCTCCCCCTTGACCTCCCCTGCCGAACTCCGCTGCCAAACTCCTGTTTGCTCTCCCTGTTCGCTTGCTCTCTGGGAGCCTGCTTGCCTATCACAGCCCCCAAAACAGCTGGAGCCTCTCTCCTGTTGTGCTGCTGCTCAGCTGGGAGTCAGGAACAGAATGAGCTCCCAGGCCACGCCCTGCAATCAGCCCCACTTCCTGCAATCAGCTGCAATCAGCCCCAGGTAGTTGCAGTCAGCAGGAGCTTCTGCTCAACAGAATGAGCTCTCAGGCCACGTCTTTCCCTTGCAGCACTTGTTGTTGTACTACTCCGCTGCCAAACTCCTGTTTGCTCTCCCTGTTCGCTCGCTCTGTTCGTTCGCTCTCTGGGAGCCTGCTTGCCTTTTCACAGTCCCAAAAACAGCTGGAGCCTCTCTCCTGTTGTGCTGCTGCTCAGCTGGGAGTCAGGAACAGAACAGCATGTGTGCACACACTGGTGTGAGAGCTGTTTCCACATGGTATGAACTAGGGATAAGGGAGAAATTCATTAAGTTTGCATTTTAATGTGAACCTATCTAATTTGCACTTCCCAAACCAATATGTGAACTGAAATGCAGTTATATTTCAGTATTCACATTTCTCCAAAATTTTCGATGCTGTTCTCTGATTTTAAGAAATGCATACAAAAATGTGTGCATCAGGGAATGTATTGTTCAAAATGTGCTATAATGGGGGAACCGGGAAATTACTTTAGAAAACTACAACATTAGGCACAATTGCATGCAAAATTGCATGCATGACGGCAAATGCGTGTGAAAATGCAGACTTAAAACATTTGCAAGCTGATGCGGAAATGGGATGGAACAAACACACATAGGACTTGGATAATGAGAAACTGAAATTAATTGATAGATTGTAAGGTATGAACTTGTGCCACTCGGGAGTATGTGTGAGTGAAGTAAGAGCAAGGATGGAACGAACGAACCACACGTCAGTCTTCAGATCATCTTCTGTGTTTAAAACATTATTTAACTGTCTCCTGACAGGTGATTACAGAAACAGCAGAGGAAGTGTTGAGATAACAAAACTACCTGTGCAGAAGAAGAGTGTGAGCACTATATGTTCTTTGTGCTCTACACATGTACCTCATTTTTAATGGCTATAGGGTTCATCCTCTGGGGACGGTAGTTCTAATGTGGATATATGGGGACCTTTAACAGAATTCTCAGCACACTTACAAAGCTTCAGTTTGCAGGATTCCTTTGGGAAGTGTCAACAGCTGAACCACGCTAAATCTAATTTAAAGTTTGTAACATAGATCTGCCCTTAGGTTTCCAAGATTCCTTTCTCTTTCATGCTCATGCTTTGATTATGGTCTCTCATGCAACTGAGATAGTGACCTGAGCTCAAGCAGGGTTTTTTTTTTATTTTTTAAAAACCTGATTAAACTTACAGCCTCCAGTATAGCCACTGCCTCAAGCATGACTAAGCCTCTGTAGCACAGACTTTTCAAGTATTCCTTGTTATGATGCTCCTTGCAATGTTCTGACACCTGGAAATGACCCACCTTTCCCTAGTATGTTTGTTGCTCTCTGGTAGCACTAAATTTGGTCATAAATGTATGATAGGAACCCCACCCATGTTTGCCACAACCTAACTAAGAAACAAATGTTTGGGGTTCTACCAGGGATGTTGAAGAGTCCTTGGTTTCGAGTCACGAGTCGAGTCACGAGTCTTTGGATCTGAGTCTTGAGTCTTTGGACCCGAGTCTCGAGTCCGAGTCCTTGGTCCAAAATGGTGACTCACGAGTCACTCCCAAAGCTGACTCCACGAGTCCCTATTAAAATCAATGGATGCATTAGTATTGGTGAAACAGCTTTACCAAAGTCTTATGAAATGTGGGCCCTTGCAGTGAGATTTTGATTGACAAGATGAGTGGTGTGTGGAAAGTGAGAACTCTCTTTAAAATGTTTATTGTAGACTGTTGTTCTTGTAGCACATTAAAAAAGAAGAAAGCCATTTGAAGATGTCGCTTTGCATCTTTCGAAGCTCTTAATCAGAGCACAATTCTTCTCCCAAATACATATTCAAAGCACCATTTGGGACACAAATGCATAAATGATCCTTGTTGTAACATTTACATGATGTGACACCACATTATGTTAAGATGTACTCTCAGGCCCTGACACGAAGAGTATGCCAAGGCAGAAGGGGACTTGACAAGAGACGGAAGAGTAGTCGATCTCCAGGCCACCTGTTCAGGCATCCTGATTAGCTTATTCAGTCCTACACACATATACACACAGGCAATCCTTTTTCTTCCATTAGTACTTAATCAGTCAAAGGGCTGCAAAACAGCATTGGCGAGAGCTGTAGCAGCTTTGAAGAACAAGCTCTGATTAAAGACTTCTGGCAGAATGCATCCCCCCCAAAAGAGAGTTTATGGCAGCTAGATAATTTCTATCATATTGAATGGAGTTGGGTTTGAGGTTAAAATCAAGTGTCCCAAATGAGCCTATTTAAGCCTACAATGAGCAATGTGAGATAAAGATGTGGCACATGTGTGTTTTGTATAGGCGTAATGCATGCTAACTAAAGGAAGAATGACAGCTCTCTGAAACAAAAGGATTCCAAAGAGTGCTTACCATTTCTAAAGAGCTGTATGCATATAGTCTTGGCTAGGCTGTAATGTATTTAGCTCGAGAATCATAAAAAAAAAAAAGAAGAAGAAGAAGAAGAAGAAATGGCAATGCATGAGCTACTTTTGGTACATTATTTTATATGCCTGCCTGTGTCATTGCAAATATTTAAATATGATATGCCTGCCAGTGCAGTCTTTAAGTTTCTTATGATATTTTATTGCTTGAATGTACAGTGCCTGAGTGCCTATTTATTTATTTAGATTTTTATCTTTCCCTATTCTTCAAGGTTCAGGACAGAATACCCAGTGTTTTACATATAAGTAAATTCAGAGAGGCAATATTAGAATTCCTTTGAGAAAGCATTAAATATTAACATTCCCCCGTAGTGCTTCATCTCATCCCATGTGCAGCCTCTCCCACCACTCTCTATTCCATCTTGTCCCTACTCCTGCTGCTTGCTTTCATAGATTTCATAGATCATAGAGTTGGAAGGGGTCTACAAGGCCATCGAGTCCAACCCCCTGCTCAATGCAGGAAACTAGAGGAGGGGTCTCCCATCCAAGTAATAACCAGGCCTGACCCTGCTTAGCTTTCCACACTCAGACAAGCTGAGCCAGCATAAGCCACAGGCATATATATATATATATATATATATGATCATGCAGACTATACCCGTGTGTGTGTGTGTGTGTATATATATATAGTCTGCATGATCTCATATATATTCATAGATAAGGGGCCTACAAGGCCATTGAGTCCAACCCCCTGCTCAATGCAGGAAACTAGAGTAGGGGTCTCCCATCCAAGTAATAACCAGGCTTGACCCTGCTTAGCTTTCCACGCTCAGACAAGCTGAGCCATTCCCTCCCAGTGGCGTGGTATCCCCACCCTGCCCTATTTTTCTTCCCACAGTCAAGCTTTGGAAAAAGGCCACCATGTAGATTTGGTTCCCCATATGTTGTTGGACCTCAACCCGATCATTCCTGACCATGGGCCATGCTGGCTGGGGATTTCATTGCAGATAAATGGAATGCATAATTATTTAACCCAAATCACCAAGTACTGGAAGTAAATTAAATTGGATGCTAAATTCAGGTGTACAATCAATCTGAAAAATGAGAGTATTTCAACATTTGCCTTCTGGGTAGGAATAGATGGATGTGTGAACTTCAGTTTCTCTCAGCTTCTCATTTTTCCAATTTTTAAGTTTGGTTCGTCTCGAGCTCTGAGAATTTCTCCAGTCTTAAATTTGGTTCCTCCTGAATGTTGAGATTTTTTTTAAAAAATGCATGAAAATTCATAAGCATTTTTTGTGCACATTTGTCAGAATACATGCATTTTTGCCTAATATCCATTTGTTTTGCAAGCAATTTTCCTAATATAATGCATTTTTAATGTTATTTTCCCTAATAGACATATTTCCATAGGCATCTTTAAATGGAGAACTCCATGGCAAAATTTGCAGAAGTGCACATTTCAAATGATAACTGAGCTACGTTTCACATTTATTTTATTTATTATTAATATTTATTTATCGCCCATCTGGCCGGCAACCGGCCACCCTGGGCGATGTACACACATAGTTTGAAGGTGTAAGATTAGGTTTGCATTAAAATGTGAATTGAATGAATTTCTCCCCCATCCCTACTTGGAGTCTATTCTATGCCTTGAGACCACATTCAGGCTTGTTCTGTGTAAACTGTATGACCCCCAGAGTATGGTTCCCCTGATATTTTGGCCTGTGGAAATCACCATTGTCTTGTTGTTTATTGCACCTAGAACAGGCAGATCTCTCTTTCTAATGATCTCTGCAGTTCTTATTTATTTATTATATTTATACCCCGCCCTTTTTCCTGAAAGGAACCCGAGGCGGCTTACATAATCCTCCTGTGTTTTATCCTGATTGTGCATCGCCCAGGGTGGCCAGGTGACCGGCCAGATGGGCGATTAAAAAATTTAATAAATAAATAAATAAATAAATAAGATTCAAATATTTTCCTCTCATTTCATGCCATTGAAAGCATAGGAGAATAAAAGTATATAAACTTACACACATATATATATTACTTACACACACACACACACACACACACACACACCATAAAATGGTAAGATAGAGTTTGCAATTATATGGAATAGGAATAAATGTGTAAGGCCTAATAGGTGAAGGGCCTATTACAGACCTGTAGCATAACAATGGTAGAGTTTAAATTAGCATAGATTAGGTCAATAAATTAAGTTAACATAATAGCCTTGATTAAAATGAAGATTCTGCCCAAGATTAATTTTTTATTTAGGATGATACTAATCAGATATCAGATAAGGAACTTAAAGAATGGCAAACAATTACTAACACATATTGTAATGGAGGGGAAAAGTCTAGGATCGCCAAAACAAGATGGTATAAAGCGCGAAAAGTAGGGGGTCTTGGTCTTCAAAACTTAAAGTGGTATTATATAGCTAATCAATTGACATATAGTGGATATTATAGCACGGCCTAAAGAAATAATGTGGTTGGAGTTAGAGACATCTGAATTACGAAATACTTTGGAGAATATACTTTTTCTTAAAAATAATTTAAAAAATGATAAAAAGAATAGACAACCCTTTTTAAAGAAGTTTGTTAGATCTTTGGAGTACTATGAGGAATATTTTTATACCAGGGATTTCTCCATTAACTCTGGTGGTGGTTCTAAATGATTTCCCCGAAAATTTAAGAGTGGATTTGGAGGGTATACTAAGAGAAGAAAGGGTTATTAGAATATCGGATTGGGTGGAAAAGATGGGGACTAGAGACCAAATACTGAGAATTGTTGGGAGAACAAGAGTGTCATGGTTAAATTTATTACAGTTAGAACAGTGGTCGAAGAAGTGGAAAAGGAAAACTGAGTATGAGAGAGATTTAACCAAATTTGAAAAGATTGTTTTGTCTAGAGATGGTTTAGAAGGGAACGTGTCAACAAGAGGTATAACAAGGGATTTATACAGATTGATTTAAAAAGCAGAAGAACAAGATGACCATCTAAAGACAGTATAGGATAATGAATTTGAGGAGGTGACCTTGAAGGTGGACCGGAACAATATATGGGATAGACGGATTGTGAAAGTTATGTCAACTTACTCAACTAGGATAAAGGAGAATTTCTATAAATTAATATGGAGATGGTACCTAACTCCAGTAAGATTAAATAGAATAGATAACAATTGCTCTGCACTCTGTTGGAGAGCATGTCAGGAAAAAGGTACATATGCCCATATGTGGTGGAGTTGTAAAAATGTACTGGAATTTTGGCGAGAGGTTTTTATAGAAATATCGGAAATTATTGGTATTAATCTAGAGGTCTGTCCTAAACTAGCATTGTTATCAATAATGGAGAAAGTTATTTGTGACCAAAATATGAAGGAATTAATTGTAAACTTGTTAACTGCAGCTAGGTTAATGATAGTGAGAAAATGGAAAGTACAACATGTCTTTTTAATTACTGATTGGTATAAGGAAGTTTGGGATATAGCCCTAAACGATAAACTAACTTGTAGTATCAGATGCAAAAAGGGACAGTTAAAGAAGAATGATTTTATGGATATATGGAACCAATTATTAGACTATGTATGCCCTGTCAGGATATGTTATATTTTTGGAATGTGGCATTCAATTGATTAAGAAGATGGAAGTATATTAGTTGGTCCCTAGGCGGGTGGGGGGACACTTTATGATTTACTGTAGTTGTATGTTTTTGTTCTGTTGTGTTGTATGTAGTTTATAATAATTAAATAAAATTTTAAAAAGTTAACATAATGTATTCCAGTAGGGGCCTGGAAAGTGACAAAAGAGGAACCTAGGAGAGTATAATAACAGGGGATGTGTCAAGTTCTTGTGGTCAGAACAAAAGTACAGGCACATACCAAGTGGTGTAGTAATTTAGGGGGGGGGGGGGTTCTGTGAAAAGAACAACAGTTACTAGAAGATGGAGAATACACAACAGTATAAGGGATTGGTATGGCTAGATGGGAACAGGCAGGAATGAAACAGGCATAGTGACCAATCAATGGTCAAGGCACTGAAGGCAGTCACCGTAGCTAAATTTGACATTTGGATAGAGAGTGCATTAGGGAATGAAAGAAGTTGAGCAGTGTGACCTGTACTGGATAATGCGTGAGTTGATTTTTGTTTTCCCCTCATATGTCTTGTCTCCACCTCATGCTCTATACTCTGTTAATAAGTACCATGGTATCTTTTCTTTACAGTTGTCATGCATTAATTTGTTGCAGTGCTTTCTGTCAGTAAATGCCACAAAATGCAACCTGTTGTGATCATGTGGTCTTGACATGGCATCTGTGCTGTTAGATTCACAGGGCAGACAATGTACCATGAGCCAGGTTCTTCCCTGCAGGGTGAGGTTGTTGGACTTGCCTGAAGTGAGGTCTCTGTGTGTAAAAGCATAGTAGTATCCCTGGAATAAATATCTGCAAAAGCCTGCCAGGAATTCTAGAGGCCAGTGTCTCCCATTGTGAACTGGGTTGGAATATCCCCCACCCCCCAATCCCAAATAGACTTGAGGCAGATTTGAAGAAACCATGCATCTTAACAAATCTGAACTTTTAAGAATCCTGTTGAAAATATTTAATTTAGGCTGGGCCCTGCCCATCCTTAGCCCAAACAGTTGCATGTCTTGCATTTGTTCAAGCTACTGTATAATTTTGTGTAGCTTTTTCAGGAATTGTAACGCATAGAGTTCTTAATACATGATTGCAATCATGTATGTTTCAGGCTGCAATCCTATGTGCACTTCGTTGGAAGTAAGCCCCTTTGAACTTAGTGGCGTTTACTTTCTGATAGACATGCAGTGTTTGGGGCTGGTAAGAAAGTTGGAAATTGCAAGGAAAACCGGTCTTTTCTAGCTTATCTTGCATGCCATTTGTTTCGATGTCTCGTTTTAAATGGTCCTAGAGGTTGCAAAATAGTCTGCAAAACTAATCACATTTAGGCAGGGCTGCAACAATTCGGCTTCATTGTACCCACTGAAAATAGATGGTTTATTTTAAAGACAGAGCTATCAATATATTTATTTTTTATTGGCCTTTATTTATGCCCCTGGAAAAGCCATCTGGGATTGGAGGCATATTAGGCCTACCTTGGTAGCATTTGCAATCTCATCAGCTAAACCCCACAAACAAGGCCTGAAATTAATTTTCTTTCACTGCTTTTTTCCTCGTTGCCAGCTTAAAAGCAACACAGACCACCTTACAGCATCTAATAAATGAAATCTCTGATATTTGGCATTTTCCCAACTCATGAGAGGATTGATGTTTTATAAAAGCTGTCTGGAACAGCAATACTTTTGTTTTGTTTAAAAGTGAGGATATTATTATTTCCCATTTCTTTCAAATAGCAGTTTTATTTTTAAACAGCTTTAATGACTACCTACTTAGGACTTGTCTGCTTATGTGGAACAGATGGAGCTTTTCAGGCCTGGGTTATAATTTGCTTGCTGCATAACACCTCTTCCTATTAGATTTGTGAATGCTGTGAGTTTTCATAAATGTAAAAAAAAAATCATATAAAGAGAGAAAATATACATTAGAGAATGATAACGTGTCATGTGAAATAGCGTTGCTGGTTCCCAACCTTTAGATAATTGGGTACTTGCCTGCACACAGTTTTGTCATAGTGATAAGAACCAAGCTTCCAAGTACGAGCCCTGAGTAATATGGGTGCTGTAGACTGCTATATGAGATTGCACCAAGCTAGACATCATACAGGCGCTTTTAACATTCTCCCAAGTCTTTTAAAAGCAGCTATGGCAGTGGTGATTGAGAACAGAGGAGCAGTGGGGTGGGAAGAGAGGGGTGTTTAGCCTGTTCCGTATCAGCCACTTTTCTGCTCCAAATCCCCCCCCCCCACACATACTTCTTGTGGAGACCTAAACTCATGTTTGTGAGAACTGATCTGAAGTGGTCATTCAGTTATGGGCTGTTAGCCTATGATGGGCAGATAGAAACAGTAGTTGTGTTACTGCTGCTAGGCTGCAAACTTGGACTGGTTGATACCATCATGTGACGCCAGTGCTTTGTCAGTTGCACCCGCTTCCAGTCTATTTCCAGGCCCAATTCAAAGTGTTGCAGTTGACCTTTAAAGCCCTAAATGGTTTGGGGCCAGAGTATTGAAGGAACATCTCCTCCCATATGAACCTGCTTGGACCCTTAGATCATCTTTGGAGGGAGGTCCTCCTCTGCATGCTGTACCAAAGGAAGTTAGGCAGGTGGCTACAAGAGAGAGGGCCTTCTCAGTGGTGGCACCCTGTTTATGGAATACCCTCTTCAAGGAGGCTTGCTGGTGTAGACCTTTTTTTCTTTTCCTCTGAGACATTTTATACCTTTAGATTTCATGGCTGTTTTTATATATTGTTTTTCCTGTGCTGGTGTGTGTGTGTGTGTGTGTGTGTGTATAGTATTGTATATTTTTTAGTTTTATGTAACCTGCCCAGAGAACTCTTGATATTGGGCAGATTAAAAATATAACAAATAAATAAGAACGTGGGAGGTGCTGTCCACCCAAATTAAGATGGGATGTTGGCATGGAATTATTTTAGGCACTGGATGCTCAGGACTAAGACTGGATGAGTATGTTGGGTAGGTGGCAAGTAGACAGGCTGAAGGCAGTGAGTGGTATTTCCTAGTGGCCTCTCTCAGTGACATTATTTGAGCCCATCAAGAGCTTAGAGCAGCCTCTAGATGTTCCTGAAAGACCCTAAGCCTAATTTGGGTAAGCCACCCTTCCCCAATCCAGTGCCCTCCTGATGTTTTGGAGTTCAACTCCCATCAGCCTCAGCCAGCGTGGTCAATGTTCAAGGATGCTGGGAGTTGTAGTCCAATGCATCTGGAGGGCACCGGGTTGGGAAAGGTTGGCTTAGGGCATCCACTATGGAATTGCTTTTTTTTCTTTAAACTATATTGTGTGCCATATTTCAGACCAGTTTTGAAAGCCACCCCATCCTCCCTGTTTGTAAAGTGGTATGTAATGCAGCATGGAGAACTGGGGCCTTAGCTCAGGGGTGGAGCACATGTTTTGCATGCAGAAGGCCCCAGGTTCAGTCCTTGGCATCTTGAGATGAAAGAAGGATCAGGTAGCAGGTGACATGAGAGAGACTGAATAGCTGCTGCCGGTCAGAGCACTGGTCCGACTAAGTGCGTGGCAGTTCCCTATGATCCTGCCCACTGGACATTTCTCAGGCTGTAAGCTCAAGGCCTGCTGTGAGATGGAGTCCTGATAATCGTGCATGCCATGTAATCAGCTCCAGATGCCTTTCTGTCAGATCTAAAGCTTCTCGCTGGGAATAGCCACATTTGGGAATGGATATTTCATTGGACCCATTGAAATAAGCTGTCTTGCATGCTCACATTTGTGTGAATTCTACACAATTCTTTTCATAACGTAACACCAGGCCCGTCTCCACATTCGTGATGTGGGAAGATGTTTTGTTATCGGACCCTGGTGCCAATTAAAAACTTGACAGTTGATTAATAGTACTCACTTTTTAAAAATACGGCTTGTTGAAGAAAGCATGCAAGCATAAAAATGTATATGTGATAAATAATAGCCCCATGGCTATTACCACTTCAGAAATTCTTCTTGAACTGCATGAAGATTAGTATGTGAATGTAGTCGCTTTCTTTCTTTTTGTGTGAATATTTAATAACTTTTCGTTTGGATTAACAAGGAAGAACGCCTTACCAAATGTTCTTCTTTCATATATCTGCTACAGTAATTTTATATTCTGTTTATACATGTGTAACAGTGTCGGAGAAGACACTGCGCAGAACACGCAGTCTCTTATATCTTGCATTTGAAAGGTTTATCACATCAGTGCATGTTCTAGAGCCTCTAATAATGCTTTGTCAAAGGCACTGTGTATATCTTAAAAAGCTAATTGCAATCAACAGGCGACGTTCCCCTTTCTTTTGAACTTTCTTTCATCATTGGTATGTCCGTTTGTGGGGTATGTATGTAAAGAGTTCTAACAAGTCCATTGTGGTGATTGTGGGCAAGCAACATTCCACGCACAGCTATGATGACATGAACATCTACCAATCCTTGTCTGTATCTGAGTGTGTGGTAAAACACAGCATATGCTCACTCCCAACACCTTAGGGGCTTTCAGGAACATCATGAGCTGCGGAAGCAAATGCACACAGCTATTGTGGCAAAATGATGGAGGCTGAGGATCTGGAAGGCCATGTTCCGTTGCACTGAAACAAGACTGAATGGTTTGTTCAAGCTGGCACCCTTTGAGAAAGTATTCCATAAAAAGAGAGGAGCACTTTCACATTTGACTACTGTCTCATCTACATCCTTCTGCTCCTTTCCCTCAGGAGCATAGGGAAGCTTCCTTATATGAGGTCAAACTATTGGTCCATCTAATCCAGATTTCCTGTTGTGACTGGCACTGGCTGTCCAGGGTCCCGGGCAGAGGTCTTTCCCATCACCTGCTACCTGATCCATTTAACTGGAGATTAAATGGTATTTCTTTTCTGGAAGATAATATATGTCAAGCTTAAACATAATGGTCTTAATATGGATGTGCAGAAATGTTGGCACATAAAAATGTATGGCTAGAGGCATCATCAGAAGAAATCAAAATATTCCTAAAAGATTTACCTGTATAAGTGAACACGATTTCCTAAAGCAAGGCACATGATCTCTGAGGGAGATGTAGGATCCTTGGAAAGAATATCTACATCTTTGAATGCAATGCTGGGATGGATTGGGGGATAACTGTCACAGAAGGCACATACAGATGGGAAACAGAGAATCAGAGTAGATCTAGCTCCCTTGGGATACAGAGCACGCAAACTATTGTCAGACTTCCCGCACTTCCCTAGGAGATCATGCAATACGCTTCAGCAAACCATATTCTATGACAGAACTGTGCTTTTTCAGCTTATTATACATGCCTACCTCTAGTTGGAATTAGCCAGAAATGAAGTGGAGCTGAATAAGAAAAAAATAAAGTGATAACATCTGGAACATTTAGCATGAGCTGACCAAGCCACAGGTAAACATTAAGATAACCTCAGATGATTGGTCCTGGTAGGCCACAGGAAAATAGTAAGCTGCCTTATACAGAGTCAGACCATTGGTCCATCTAGCCCAATATTATTGACGCTGACTGGCAGTGTTCTGCAGGGTTTCAGGCAGTTTTTCCAGCCCTACCTAGAGATGCTGGGGATTGAACTTGAGGCCTTCTGCATGCAAAGCAGGTGCTCTACCACCAAGCTGTGGTGCCTTTCTTGAACATAGTTTAGCAGTAGCCCATGCCTGTGACCATGTTTCCAAATATGGAAAACATGACCCAAAGGTAGGTGAGTTCTTGCATAATGAGTAGTTTTGTTTTGTTTTTGTTTGCCCCAAATGCCTGCTGCATAGATAACCTCTGAATCAGCCCTTGCAAAAGGTGATGGTAAGGATGCGTGAAACTTTCCCCTTTTTTTCTGTAGCATTTTCCGCTTTATTTATTTCATTTCATTTCTATACCGCCCAATAGCTGAAGCTCTCTGGGCGGTTCACAACCATTCACAAAAACACTGGCTTCTCCTTGGTCCTGCATCCCCTCTCATCTCCCAGGGTCGGGGGGGGCAGTCCAGCTGGAGCAGACCCTGATGTTCCCTCTGCCTGCTCCTGCCTCCTTCACTCCTTCCTCTTTCTCAAAGGGCCGTTGATGTCAGTTAGCCCTGTGGGGGGCCAATCCAACTGGAGCAGGCCCTGATGTTCCCTCTGCCTGCTCCTACCTCCTTCCTCTTTCCCACAGGGCTGTTGATGTTAGCTTTGCTTCTCCCTGCTCTCAGATATCCGTGGAAAGTATACAGAAACAGAATGCCTAAGCTAGGGATGAATGGATCACTGTATTTCTGGCTCATGCAACTTTCACAGGTGTTCACCAGTAAGTCCATTTCTGCATTAATCTTCAATTTAAAGATAAAATCAGTACAAAAATCACACTTAAAATGCATTAATTTAAAACACATATTTTTAAACATATTGTCTCTTAAAATATACACTTCTAAACATTTTCTCTCAAAACACATGTTAAATGTATTTTGCTATATTCTATGAGCCAAAAACTGTGCTGCAATGTTCAGAGAAGTGTGAAAACCAATGTATAGGTACATTCTGATCTGTACATCAGTCTGTGGGGTGCAGATCAGATCATTTTGTACTGGAATTCACAAAGTTTGAATTTCTCAAGCATCCCTGGTCTCATATGTGCTTCCTTTTCTGAACAACATCCCTGTTCATTCTCCTAAAAAAGAAAAGTAGCACAAATTGATGTGTATTAAAGCAGTGTGCCAGGACATGAATATTGATTCAGTTGTGCAAGTTGTGGAAGGGAATCCACATTTCATTGTGCATCACATTGAGAATAATGCAGTTTGCAGTACCATTAGAAGCTTGCATTCAGATCTGCAACGAACCTCTGTCCCTATCTCTACCTAGCTTGTGCATCCAGACATTGATTATTTCCTCCCCTACAGAATCTAAATCCAAGAGAATCCAGAATAAGGAAAGCATGGAAGAATAGTCTGCACTGGCAGAACGATATTATCTACTTTCCAAAGAATACCTGGCAGATTACAGTCGCTTCCTTCAGTAATGACATTATTTTGCCACCATTTTCTTTTATTTAATTAAAGTTTAGCTCTTGAGATTCAGAAGGCTCATTATGTGGCGCAGGCTGGATGATAATACAATATCTGCCTGAAATAACTTGAAATATTTGTATTGTGATCTAACTTGGATGGTTCATAATTTCAATTTTCAGCCTGCTAAAAAATCATCACATTGTCTGCTTTTAATTCTTGCCTGAGAAGGAACTTTATGAACGAAAACAATACAGGGATGGATGACATTATTTTCCTGCATTAATTTTTTTGTAGAAAAATATTGTTTGGCTCTTTTTAATAATATTGTTTGGCTCATCTTTTTTTTTTATCTCCCACCTTTTTAAAAGCACAGCGCAAGCCCTCCACTGAAACTACTGTTTATGCTGAGGCTTTTGAAAAGAGGCTAATAGTTTGCAATCAAAAGTAGGTGAAGGCCAGAAAGACACTACCTGACAAGCTCTTAAATCTCTTTGAAATCAATGGTACTTCAGAACCCATAAGTAGACTGAGAACGACTGTAGTAGTATCTAAGAGCAAATATATACTCTGCTTCCAATGCTTGTATTCACCTTCTTCACTGCCTCTCCTTTGCAATGCCTGGCTTTAAGATAGAGATTTCTGGCGGAGATCGGTAGGGAGAACAACATAGGCCAACTCCCCTCCCAACTGCTTTTCTCCCAGTCTTTATTACTGATGGTAACATGAGTAGGGCCAGCTTGCTTGGGGCAGGAGATGGTCCCTTTAACAAAACCCAGAGGTCCAAGGGGCTCCAGCTCAGGCTCCAACTGCTTTAGGAAAATAAAATTAGGCTAAATTGCAGATCCTGGTTTGTGGAAACTTATTTCCTTGTATCTATTGTCCAGATCCTGTGGAGATTTGCTGGAGCAAGAGAGGAAGTGTTAGAACAGAACAAGACACATTCTGCACAGTGAGTTGCTGGCTGTGGCCCTTCTCTAGAACAGGGTAGGGATGGGCAAACCTGTCAAGCTCAAACTTGTTTGGGTTTTCATTTTTCCACTGCCAAGTTCATTCCATCTCTGTTCCGTATGAGCTTCCCCCCCCTGCAGATAATTTCCTATGTATTTTTGTGTGTGTTTTTCAGATGTACGCATTTTTTGTATACAAGCACCCCCTGACGATAAAACGGGTTTGTGCACAGTTTAGAAACACAATGTAGTTTTCTTTGCACATTTTTCAGAAGTGTGCATGTTGTCCAATGTGCTTTTTTGTTGCTGTTACATGGAATGCTTCATAAGCTCAGCAATGTACAGATCCAGGAGATGTGAATCTGAGTAAATACGTTAATAATAATAATAATAATAATAATAATAATAATAATAAATCCTTGATGGAGCAAATTTCTTGCCCATCCCTAGAACAGTGTGTGCACGCTTGTGCAGTTAAAGCAGGGCTTGCAGCTTGAGAGACAGAGAGATTTGTGCTTCTCTATGTGACATGCTTTCTCAAGAGCCAGAGTTCCTAGGTAGAAAGGAGGGATAGCTGACGGGAGAGGCAAAGCACCAAAATTGATTTCAGGGACAATAGGAACCACTGCTGCTGGTTAGATTTACAGGCCCAAGATATATGGGAGTAAATGCCTTGTTCTCATTCTCCCTCTTTCTCGTGTGTGCTCTCTCTCTCACGCACACGCACCATGTCTGGATCTAAATACAAATCATGAGATTGAATGCATGGGATGCAATTGTGGCATCTGTGAGGGAAGGGGGGGCATGTTCCAAGCCTGTACTGTCTGCCCCGACAAATGGTGCTTGGGCCCTGAACGTAAGCCTTGGACACCTGCTTCTGTCTGTTTGTCTATCATCTATCTATCTATCCATCCACCAACTATCTATAGATATAGATACAGATAGTTATATTCTGTCTCTCTCATGTGAATAGTTATATTCATACCTATCCGCGTGTGTGTGTGTGTGTGTGTGTGAGAGAGAGAGAGAGAGAGCGAGAGAGAGAGAGAGCTTATATGAACAGTCTTTACAGCCTCCTCTGCAGTACATACCCTCATATGACACTAAAGTGCGCTCCTAAGCGTAGCAGTTTGGCATGCATTAAAGGCAGGCACAGTGTCTTGCTACTGCCACAGGAAATTAGGGCTTGGGACCAGAGACAAGAACGTTCCATGCACAGATTGCTCTTCTATGTAAGCTGGGCTCACTTGGCTCAGTCTGTGTCAAGTCAATGTGCGTGGGTGGCACCAGGCGTTGCCCCTTACCCAGTGCTTTTTTTCTGGAGAAAAGGGTACCGGAACTCTTGGATTACATTTCCTCAGGAGTAGATGGCGATTAAATTGTAATGCAATTAATAGAAGAAAAGGTGCTGGAACTCAGTTCCGGTGAGTTCCACCAGAAAAAAAGCCCTGCCCTTACCTACATGCATGCATTGTAAGAAGGGCGGGCTTCAAGAGTGGGCCAGCTGGGTGCTCATCCTGGGTTTCAAGCAAAGCTCTGTGTTTCTTGACTGCAGTGTCTGCAGTGACCTGGGGCCAAAGAAAGCACTTACGGCGCATAGAATTGCACCCTAAGTGTCTTTAACCTTTTCCCCACCCCAAAAGTTCTGCAGGTTGCTTTGGACTAACTATGAAAATGAACTCCCATCAGTCAGATTTAAAGTTTGTTTCTTTTTTCAATGCCCAGTTTTATGTCATTTGTTCCAGATGTAAAGCTGTGTTCCACTGATTTTTAAGGCTGGATTTTGCAATTCTGCACTAGCCACACAACGTGGCAACACTGCAAACTGGACCGGGGGCTGTTGAAGGTGCTCCTTGCCCAGGGCACTATTTATCCTAGGGCTGGCCCTGATCATATACAGCTGATGCTGCTTCCAGTGCTGCCAGCGCTACCAATTAGAAGGCCTTGTGCAGCCATTTTGTCTTTTCGTTCTAAACGGATTATCTTCAGTAAGAGAAAAGAGGAAGAAGAGGTATGGAAGCATGGGAGGGTAATGAGTTAAAGACTTCTTCATCGGGATTCTGGTCCACTCTTAAAATTCAGTGATTGAGGCAGGGTGATGGCGCCTCATCTGGAAGCACCCTCAGTGTGTGGGACATGGCTGGCCCTACTATGAGGCAGAATGGGGTAATTTCCTCAAGCAGCAGATTCTCGAGGGGAGGAGAAGCTTTTCTTTCTCAGCCCTCCAGCCATTCTCATCTCTTGAAGGGCAGAACTGCATATAACAAGTGGTCGGTCCTGGGCTCCCTACATTGGCCTGCTGCCTTAGGTGTGGTGGAGGATACTATCTTGTTAACTGCCAGTCCAGTTGGCTTCTGTAAAAGGAATAGGGAGGGAGCAAAATGTCTTGGTCCAGCCCTAGTGTGAGAGAGCCTTCCACACATGCAGTTGTACAGGTGGGACTTTTTCTTCAGACCCTCTCCTGCTCCAGTCATTGAATTCGTGAATATAAGAAAAGGTCTAATACAGTCATGCCTTGGATTGAGAGCATAATTCGTTCCGGAAACGTGTTTGTAATCCAAAACACTCTTATATCAAAACGAAATTCCCCCCAAAAAAATTGTACAGAGATTTTTAATTTAAGCCGTACTACAGTACTTGTATTGCAAGATGTCGCTTGTATATCAAGTCAAAAAAATTTAAATAAATATTTAAAAATTTGCTTGTCTTGCAAAATGCTCTCAAACCAAGTTACTTGCAATCCAAGGTATTACTGTATCTGTAAACTCGCAGAATAAAGGATTTATTCTCACTATTTCTATGCTGCCATATAGATAATAAAAAGTACTATATGCATGCAGCCCTGCATCAGGCCTTCTGGTTCTTGGTGGAATGCTTTCTTTTTTTCTTTTCTTTTTTTGTTTTTGTTTATAACTTAAATATTAATAATCTGCCTCCCAACCATTTTATGTGGTTTACAAATTAACTGATTTTTCATAAAAACTCCAGAGTTGGACAATCACAGCAGCAGCAGCAAATCAGCTTAATCAGAATTACATTTTAAAAGGCATGGAAGACCTTACTCAGAAGTTCCCCCTCCAAATGCTCCTTTTTACTAGAAGCAATTAATTTAATACAAAAAGAAGATGTACTTAAATATTTTCTGCCCGCAGTAGATGTTCTTACCATTTCTCAATTCAGCACTTCAGAAACATGAAAACAGTTACAAAATTCAACCCCTAAGTCATATTTTACACTGCACAGGAATAAAGAACAAAACGTATTGGCGTCTTTTATCACCACCTTTCTAAACTGAACTGCAAAGATTCTTGTAGCACCATATAGCCTAACACATTTATTGTGGCATCAAGTTTCATCAGATGTTTGAAGTGGCTTTCTAGTGGGTCTATGTACTGCAGTGAGAGAGCCAGCGGGGCTCTCCAGAGCAGCCACCCATGCTCTGTCTCACTCTGAAATCCTCAGAGCGAAACAGAGAATGGACAGCTGCTCTCAGCCACCCACCCTCTGGATCATGCTGAGAATCCCCTCAGCATGAGCCAGAGGGCAGGCAGGATCTCTGAAGGGACATGCTGGCCAGGGGAAATGAGCGGCATTGCTTTTCAGAGAGCTGGTCGGGCCCAAATGCCTGGCTGGGGGCGGGGCTTCCTCAAAGTCAGGCATTGTGGAAAGGGTGTCCTCTGAGGTTGCCTGTACCATGGACGATCTCCAGGGAAACTCTCCCACAATGCTTCACTCTGAGGAAGAACCACTTAGAGCTAGGCATTTCACCCTGGCTGTCTCTTTTCAGAGCGGTAGCCCACCACCTACTCTGAGAGTATCCACAGAGTGGGCAGTGGCAGTGGCAGCAATGGGGCAGGGAGGAGTGGGAGGCACAGGGAGGAGTGGGAGTGACTAGATTCAGGGAGTGGATCCTTCATAAACGCTACAGGAAACTTCACTGTTTCCCTGCTCCTGATCTCTGTCCAAAGCACTCTTGCCCCCCCCCCCGTTCACTGTTTTCATTGGTTCACCTGAAACCATCCTGTTAAAGCCTGAGTGTTTCCAGTGGAGGCCTTATTCCCACAAAGCTTTTTGGAGGGCTCTCATTTGATACCTTTTGGAATGCTGACAGGATTTCCCATCCAACTCCATGCCCTGGGAGGATTCTTAGGGCAATATCCAAGTTGGCATGTCCACTAATGTAAATTAAATTTTGCTAGTGTAAGGAACTTCTAGCACAGGGGTGGGCAGAAAGTAGACCTCCAGATGTCATGTACTTCAACTCCCAGCATTCCTGACCATTGGCCATGCTGGCAAGGACTCCTGAGACTTGAAGCCCAAAACATCTGGAGATCTACCTTCTGCTCACCCCTGCTTTAGCCAATGCTGCCAATAGCATTAGCTGGTGCGACAGGTTTTTCCGGAGTTAGCGCTCACATCACACTGGATACTGCTCTTAATTTGCCGCATCATAATTTACCCCCTTGCTGAACCTCTCATGCATTGTTACACCTTTGTCTTCTATTCTATGCTGGGAGAATTGCAACTTGCTACAGCCACCTAAAACTCCATAAAATAATTTCAGTTAATATTATAGGTGCAACGGACTCTTTTAATCAGTTTTGAAAAGAGAGACCAACATGGATACCCTTGCCTCATGTAATAGTACTATGTTGGCTTTCCTACCCCCCCCCCCCCCGAACATGATAAAGTGACATCCTCCTCAAGCCAAAATCTAGAGCTGTTTGAAAGGAGGGGATGCCAAGAATTATTCAGCCTATTTAGACTTCTGCCATTTAGAGAGAGGTGAATGTAAATGCAGCTGTTGGAGAGCATGAATAATCACTCTCTGACCTCATAGAGCTAAAGTGCAACTACCTCAGACCATTCAAATGGCTTCTGTGATGAAGAATATTCCTGGGAGACCTGTTTTGAGACAGGGAGGCAAAATGGCAGAAGGCAGTAATGCATGTTTTGCTGAGACAGGGAAGATACAAATGGATAACTGAAGGAATCAGACTGTTTCCTGTCGCAAATTGCTAAGGGAGCCTACCGTGATGATCTACTGATGGCAGTGATGTAAATAGCGTCTGTAAGAGCCTTGATAGGGTAGACCTAGATGGAATAGGGGGAGCTCAGACTTATTGACCCTGGTCTAAAGAGGATTGGACTCAGACCCCTCTGAATTCTGGGACTAATCCTAATTGGATCTGTTTTGGGGCGCCATCTACTCACTAGAACATCTGGTGGGCTGGCTGCTGTCCTGATTTACAGAGAAGAGTCCTCTATTTGGAGGGTTGCTAGAGGACTGTCCTCTATTTGAAGGCATCCTTTATTTGAAGGGCTGTCCTGTTCAATTCCAGTGTAAAGATAAAGAAACATATGATGTGTTTCCCATCAACAGTCAGCACTTGAATAGCAGACACTGAACAGGCAGGTGCGCAGGTCACCGGTCACAGTTTTCCACAATATAAAATGTATGTATTTCTATTTAAACTATAATAATAATGTCTAAATTTGCATTCATACCCACAAATTAGCATATGCAAATGTTATGCAAATCACTGCCCTCTTGTGTCCTCTTTTTTGGTGGTGCTTGTCCTCTTTTTTGGCTGAGGAGCTCACTGTAGTAGGCTTCTGTTATCATTGCTCCCACGGTACATGCTGCCACATCCAGAGATGCTGGGAAGCATGGGAAATTTTGTTCCCAGTGTCTCTGGATGCTGCCATATATGGACACTGCAACACCCGATAGAAGCAGGGATGGGGACTCGGACTCCAGGACTCGACTCGTGAGTCGGACTGAGTCCCCCGTCTGACTCGAGTCCCAATATTTTTAATGGGACTCGAGACCAAGGACTCGTGTTCCAAAATCGTGTTCCTCAAATGCAACATGGATAGGTTTAGCAAGTTTATTTTTTAAAATCATTTTCCTAAAATGCAACCTTTCAGACATTTTGGGTTTGGCTGCCTCTGCCTGCCTGTTTGGGGTTCCCAGCCTCCTCTGCCTGCCTGGTCTCTTCTTAACCAGTGCCACAGTTTGAATTGTCCAAGACAAAGGCCTCTGCCTGCCTGTTTTGGGGTTCCCTGCCTCCTCTGCCTGTCTGGTTATTTTGGGTTTGTCTGCCTGGTCTGTTCTTGCCAAAATCAGTTGCAGAGTTTTGAAAGAAAAAGGCACACTTGTGCCTAAAATTTATTTAAGCCACACATCTGAAATAGCCTTATTTTGTTGGGAAAACCCCGCATTGATTTTAATAGGGACTCGTGGAGTCAGCTTTGGGAGTGACTCATGACTCGTGAGTCACCATTTTGGACCAAGGACTCGGACTCGAGACTCGGGTCCAAAGACTCAAGACTCAGATCCAAAGACTTGTGACTCGACTCGTGACTCGAAACCAAGGACTCTTCAACATCCCTGGATAGAAGTAGGCGGGTGCTTGTATTGGCCACTGCAGCAAGAGCCTGATCCACTCCTGAGCAAACTTAGAGGCTGCTTTTTTAATCAGGTGTCTGGAGGATATTCCGTAAAATAATCTGAGTTGTTTGAATTATTTATCCATCTTCTTAGGTAAATGTGTACACATCCAACTTTGTAATGTAAGAATTACATGCTCCCTAAACTGGAGTAGTTCATTCCAGTTTCTAGGCCTTGTTAACCTACCATTTTATAGCTAATAGTACACTCTTACAACTTTTATTAGCGTTAAGTGGATAATATAACCTTAGAAAAACCAGGCATCCAGCTAAATTTAACTCGTGATGAATTCAGTGGGAATCTTCACTGCTTAATTGATTTCAGAGGGACTTGCACTTAACTTACTTAGGGTTGCACTTAAACACATGATATTTACACATATATTCAGTTTCATTTTGTTCAAGTCTGAACTCTGTATTCACCTAAAAAAAATGCATATCTGCTAAATTTCAATGCATTTTTAAGTAGATATATTGTGTGTGTGTGTGTGTGTGTTTTAATATTGTATTGTTATCCGTCCTAAACTTTGAGAAGGCCAGAGAGAGGATGCATACAGGATAAAAATATATCTAGACAAAGGATCAGTGTCTCACTGGAAATTTAATGAGCTTGCAAATGCCTAAAATGTAAGTAAGAATGTAAAACTTTGGCCATCTTTCACCTTGATCTTCATGGACTAATGAGATTGAGGATCATGATGATGAAGACAGAAAATGTGGTAGGGATAAACTACATGGGGCAGTATCCAACACTGCTGGTTCGCTTATGCTATTGATGTATGTACCGCTGGCATAAGTGACCTCTAGGGGTACACCAATAATGTAAGCTGGCATGACAAGTTTTCCAGGGAAACCCGTTGTGCCAGCTTATGCTATTAGTGTACTACTAGACGTTGCTTATTATGCCAGCAGTAGATCAATAATGTAAGTGGACCGTCAATGTTGGATATTGCTCATGGTGTACCAGTGCACACACAAAATCTCCATAGGGAGACATCTTCTCATAATATTGTGAGAAGGTGCCGTTGGCCTTTGATACAGAGAGGGGTCCTGTATATACTTACATTATTGCCCCTTATTAGACTGAGATGTGTTTAATATGCAATGACTCCTGAGGCAGCTTCTTTTTGTGCATGTTCACTAAGTCTGTGGCAAGATACGGGCGATTGTGGATTGTGGAACATGATGCATCCATCCAGCATTCTATTGCGATGATTACATATGGTTCATTGCATATTTAGTGCATTGAATTGGCCTATTAATGGCTCCTTATATCGGGATGCAAGCGGCGCAGGAAGGAGCAGCCTGACTTAGCTAGGGCTTGCAGGAGCCGACTCTTGCAAGCCCTGGCTGAGTTCCTTCCCATGCCACTCATGCCCCAATCAGGATGCGAGCTGTGCAGGAAGAAGACCCTTTCTCCATGCAGAAAGAGGCACAGAGCACTGTGCCTCTCTCTGCATGGAGAATTTTTTTTAAAAAAGTGGGCAGGGGTGGATGATGTAATGGGAGCGGGTGGGGCTTCAGGGTGGGCCCCTGTCCCCTTAATATTATCTGGCCTACTGGCTTGGTCTGGGGAGGAGGTGTAATCTGCTCCCAGGACCAGAAGTGGTTGCCCTTCCCTGCATTATTGGACTGATTTTGGATTGCCCCCTTGCAGCCTGGACACAAGATACTTTTAAATCCCCTGATGAAGTGGGAGGCAGGGCAGCTACAGCTTGGCCCCTTGGTCCTGTCCTGCACCTCCCTCTCCTGCCTGCTGTGTGGGGCAGCTGGGGGCCTGCTTACCACAGCAGGTGGTATAAGGGGTGGGCAGCAGCACTGAGGGGAAGGAAGAGGTGGAAGAAGCTATGGGTGTCTTGTCTCCCACTGCACTGGGAGATTCAAAGGTATGCAAATGGTATCTAAGTTGCAATATATCTAGACTAGAGTTAAGATATATCCTTACTTTCTTTGGTGGTGATAGTGTGTGTGTGTGTGTGTGTGCGCGCACACACAGAGACACATTTTCATATTTAAGTCATTCGGATAAATGCTAAAATTGCTTAATTTGGGTTCAGATTTGATTCTCATCTAGGGAGATAGTGCGTGTCAGTCTCTCTTTAAAACACTCAACATTAACAAAGTAAAGAAGATATTAATCAGGGATTGTATCACGCTGATTTACATAAATTAATTAATGCCAGCACTCACAGTGAAATTTAGTGTGTCAGTGCCTGAGAAAAGCAACAGACTTCTAAACTGAGAGATTATCTCTTCAAATGCATATCAAGGTCACCAACTGCACAGCACAAGTGACTATGGAATTCTTAATCAATATGATTCATAGCTTTATCAGTGAGATGGAGTAGGAAAAATATGTAGAAAGCCATCTCTCTCTCTCTGTCTCCGTCTCTTTGCTTGGTCTGCTCTTGTTTCCATTCTCCTCCTGTTGCCATAGTAAGGGTCTCTTTCAATGTTTCCTTTACAAGTAGAACTGTGTTAATAATTCACAGCCAATAATTTATTCAACAAATTGCTCCTCTCTGTGTTTGTGAATTGTGTGCCAAGCATCTAGTATTTTCTTGGACTGATTTGTTACCTAACAAAGTTTAAAACCAATATATAGTCTATGACATCCTTGGTTAGGTGTGTGCAGTTACTTTGGAGCGGTACTCTCAGTATTCATAATCTGAGAAGCAAACGAATAGGGATATCCCTGGGTTTCTGGAGTGATTTTTGTCCTGCCTAAAACTGCTTCTTCCCAGGGAATCGTCCCCACTCCGCCCATTCTCTGAACATGCCCCCAAAGGATCAACTTGTCCAATGCAGTGTTGTCATTTTTCTATTCCTGGGCGGGAGAAATATCACACAATATTTCCGGGACTGAACAAAGTAGGAATTCATCTCTGGCTGCTTCCAAACACAACTACAGTTCAGTGTTCTTTCTCATCACTGAATAGAATTTTATGTTTTGAAAGAAGTTAGCCCTATTCAGGCATTTTTCAAATGTGTCCATGGAGGGGCTGATGGGTGGTCTGTGCCGCACCACAGCACATCACACCCTCCACGCTGACCTTCCCAAGATGAGTGGGAAGGTCTGAAGGGAGACTGTCACTACGTTCAGCTGAACATGGCCACAATCTCCCTTCAAACGTCCTTGCTCAATGCAGGAAGGTTGAGGGTGAAGGGGCACAGCCAAGTGTGTGTGCATCCCTGCATCCCCTCCACAGATGTACTCGAAGAATGCCCGAATAGGACTGTTGTCTTAAGACTAGTGATATGAACGAATGAGTGAGTATATCAACTTAAGGACCAGAACTACAGGATGTGCAAGAAGTGATTAAAAATGAACTCTCTGCATTCAGGATGTTCATGAATAGAGTTTTGCAAAATGACAGTAAGAGGGATGTAAATATAGTTAAACTTAAGTTAAGCGAAATCTAATGAAATGGTCATGATTATGATTCACCCCCCCTTTTTTATTTTTAGTATGCAGGGTAAAGGTGGAAACAGCCTGTGTCCACCTTTACCCTGATGATTCCTAATTTCAATTCCTGGGGAAAACACTGGTTCTTCCTGATGAAGTTGCCTCCGGTATCTCGTCTTAGTCAAGTACACAGTGGTGTCTTTACATGGTCTATGCCATGATTTCTCATTTCTCAAATGTGGCTACCAGGCATCTGTTTGCTCCATTGAGTTATATGGAATTTGTTTGCTCTGTGGTGTCACTTTTCGCCAACCACCACACAGTTATTCTGCAGCCTTGTCTGCAACCAGTCCTGCTGAAGTTATTTTGTCACCTCTTGTCACCTCTCTACTTACCCCTGCCTCATGTAAAGGCTCAGTTTGGCATAGGGGAGATGCCCACCAACAAACTGCGTATTCCAATTAGTGCTGTGCCAACCCCCAACTAGTGCTGTGCCAACTCTTCACCATACTGGGAAAGCGGGGTATATTATTCTGCTGCTTTTGCAGGATGGAGAGAAATTGTGGGAAACCATTGTGGGCAGGGTTCTTAGTTCTACAAGGTGGCTGAGGCTTCTTCCTTGATTAAACCATTAAAAAAAACAAAAAAAACAACCACTGTCTCTCGCAGCAGTGCAGGGTGCTTTCTTCACAGGCTCCCAGCCCACAAACACTTCTTCAAATGCGTATTGGCACAGCAGCCGGGAGCCTGCATGTAAAGAGCCTCATGTGTGCATGTCAAATCATAGAATCATAGAATAGTAAAGTTGGAAGGGGCCTACAAGGCCATCAAGTCCAACCCCCTGTTCAATGCAGGGATCCAAGTTAAAGCTTTCCTGACAGATGGCTGTCCAGCTGCATCTTGAATGCCTCTAGTGTGGGAGAGCCCACCACCTCCCTAGGTAGTTGGTTCCATTGTCTTATTGCTCTAACAGTCTGGAACTTTCTTCCTGATGTTCAGCTGGATGTGATCACATGGGCCTTCTATGGAGTGCTGCTGAGCTGTAAGCATGTGTGTGAAGAGCCCTGCACTGCTGCGAACATGTGCACATGGGTTTGTGTTGTTGTTTTTAAAGTTTTGAAGTGTAAAGAAGACACCTTGTGCATTTAATAAAATAAGTGCAACCCTCCACCAACCCAACCCACAAGATTTCTGCAAGGTTCTCACCCCTCCCCAGCCACGCACGCGCACACCACCACCACCACCCCCGCATTGCTGAAAAGGAAATGTGAGTAATGTTTGGCACAGCACTGTTGTTGAGGTCAAAAGATCTTGCAAGGCTGCTTCCCCTCACCCTAGTCAATTTAAGGGTATTAAAAGGCGATCTGAAAAAAAGAGAAAACCAACAACCTGGCAAATTTAAGGGGAGAAATACACTGCATATACTTATGGAAATGAGGACAGAGCTTTCAAGTTTCTATTTAAGCATGGCATGTGTACTTTGGCTTTCCCCCATCTCTTTTGCTGGTGTGTGCATTGGCATAGCTTCATGTTTCAGGGTGATTTACACCACACGAGACAGCGGGCATATGGTTTTCCTGTTTTCCATTTGATTGCAGCAATTTCTTCCCCAATTCCTATGAGATGCTGTATACTATTTACATAATTTCTGCCTCACATGCATGCTTGCGCACTTTGCACGGTCGTGTCTTTATAACTCCTCCTCAGCCTTTGAATCTCATTTGGCTCCGGAGGCATTGCAAGAATGCTCTTGGAATGACTGGCTGCTGTCACTACCCAGTTAGAGAGATCTGTGTGTGCAAACAGATTTCCGCACGTGTTATATCATTGGCTGGATCAAGAACTGCCAGTATAAATCAGGGGAAGGATCTAGTCCGTTAGTGCTATATTCAAATACACATCTACATTCTCACAGAACTTGTCTCCCCCCACTTTTAATTCCCCCCCCCAGCAGGGATAAATTGGGGCTTGTGTATGTTCCTACTTGAGCATACGTAGTGTAGTGGAGTCCAATGGTGTGTGAATTGTTGTGAGCTGAAACATCTTAGGCTTAAAGCACTACTAGCTAATGATGCACTTATATTTGAGTAACATTGCCTTAATACAGGAGAGGGCAGAAAGTACATCTCCAGATGTCTTGCACTTCAACTCCCAGCATTCCTGACCATTGGCCATGCTGACAGGGGCTTCTAGGAGTTGAAGTCTAAAACATCTGGAGATCTACCTTCTGTCCACCCTTGCCTAAATAAAGATTGAAGAGAATATACATTTTTTATCATTTCCCTCCCTGGATACTTTATACATGCAATCTAGAACAGGTTATTTACAGTTTTGCTCATTATTCTCCCCCATTATGCGAATCCTAGTCTTATTTAAATACTACATGCAACACTGGTTGTACATTAAACCATGTTTTGAGATATAGCAGACTATTTCCAAATTACTAACACCAGTACATATGTTTCAGGCAAAGTTTCAATTCAGGTAATCTAAAAAATACCTAGGAAATCTAATTGCATTCCAGAACATCAGGCAAAGTACGAAATACCTATTCTCCCCATATGTTGCCTAGGCATTCCATTAAATACATGGGGTTGGATTCTGATTTAGGTGCATGCAGTTGGGCTGATGAAAGCAGAATTCCCAGCCCCTTCCTCCCCATGGCAGACCCACTAGCCCACTGAAAATGCTACACAGATCGGGCAAAGGCACCTTTTGCGAGTTGGGCCCTTACAGTACCAGAAGGCAGATCCTCAATCCAACTCATGGTGCTGAGGCAGCAACATGTGGAACAATAGGTATCTTAGAGGCAAAGTGCCAACACCAAGAGCCACACTACAGGGTCCATGATGGCACGTATCGTATGCAGGCACTGTAAGGACACAACTGTCATCTAGAGGAGCCTGGCTCAGCCTTCCAGATTTGCTACAACTTGAAAAGGCTCAGTCTGACTCACTCCATTGTTGGAGTAGGTTGTCTATCGCATGGGAGCTGTCCAGATTCTACAGTTCTTTGGCTCGCCTCACAGTTCTCAGTGTCATTCAAGATGGCAGCCGAACGAACAAGTCAAGAAAGAACTGTTTTATTTGGAATTGCATCCAAATTACATCAGTATGTAGTTGCTAAAATCAGTCATTTGGATCCAGATATGACCCATTTGCAGAGAGAAGTGGCATCCAGCAGAGACTTCCCAGGTCCCATGGTTTCCGCCACCCCCCAGGGCAGGACCGGTGCAAGGCAGTTTGGTGCCCTAGGCAAGATCAGATATTTAGCGCCCCCCCTTCCCACTTGAGAGCGCTGTATTTTTTTTCAAGGCATTTCTGGTGCCCCCTTTAGCCCTGCGTCCTAGGCAGCTGCCTAGTTGGCCTAATGGTAGCACTGGCCCTGCCACAGGGTCTATTCCAGCAAACAGGCACATCTGGGACTTAGGTCCACCATGGACAGCCAACAAGCTCCAAGGTAGTGGTGAAGCTGGAACTAACCACAGCACAGGATATCATATACCATATACAGGCAGTCCCCAGGTTACGAACGAGTTCCATTCTTAAGAATGTCTTTAAGTCTAATTTGTATGTAAGTCGGAACAGCATAGCGCTCTATATATTAAAATCGGCATTTACGCAAATTACTAGACTATGTACTCTATGTAAACGATGTAGCGCCAGGAAACCCAGAAATCCGTTCTTAAGTATGGGTTGTCTGTAAGTTGGACGTTCTTAACTCGGGGACTGCCTGTACATATTGCCTAAATAACACATCTGTTAATGATGTGGCCCTTCACTGTTGTAATTTTGGGCAAAAGTGAAAATGGAAAGCCCTTAACATGTTAAACTGAATTCTTTTTTTGTTAATTGAATATATAGTAGGGGTGTGTACTTTGATGCAGCTTGGCAATTTTGGACCCTGGACTTAATGGTCTTATGGGGTGGCCCTTTAGATGGTCATGTCCCATTACTTCAGTTGTGAAGGTACACAACTAACATTCCACACACACACACACACACACGGCCATGACATGTTTTACAACTGCACCCTCTACGTTTTTGATATGTTAGAGCAAGCAAGCAAACAAACAAAACTGTTTTCTAACCCTGATTTTTTTTAAAAAAACACAGAGAAAAGAGAAATACTCTGAGCATGTGCAGTTTCTCATTTTAAATGCACTAAAATCATGGCACCATCCTGGCTGCATTTGCTTCTGCTGCCCTAATGCTAAACACATTTACCTGAGAATCAGCCCTATTTTGTCATAAGAAAGGATGATACATATCTAAAATAAAAATAACAAAATGAGTATCTGTACTAATGTCTTCAGATATCTGTCCAATGTATACCTTGATTCTCGTGTTCTGCATGAATCTGAAAGTGAATATTGGGGATTATTGGAAGTGTTAAAAGGTTGCTGTAAAGTCAGATTGTTATGTACCCACTGCAGTGGTTGATCAGTTAGAATCAGAGTTGCCACCAAATTTTGTCTAGAGTGAAAAGTTGAGGTAAACTGACAGTTCTTGTTCATATGAAACATCTGAAGATTTTTGAGATGCAAAATTTGGGCAGCAACCTAAACTATATTCACTGAGTTTTGCTTAAAACAAAATGTCACAGTGAATTTGTACAAGGGAGGAAACATTTTGAAAAGTATTGGGGAGCAGCAGACATCTTAAGGAGCACAAAGAGCATTTGGAACTCTTTGCCCTTCTCATGGCCATGCGCCCTATCGCTTTGTCATCTGTAGGTATCCTGAGGGGTTTTAATATTTCCATGCAACAGTTATGGTGATGAAGGTTGCTATGATTATTGTTTGTTTGTTTTAATAAATATTCATTTCCAGATCTTAGGATTTTTATTTAGAATTGAGTTGCTTCATTAATCTTGTGGTGTTGAGGCATTTTTAAAACAATTTCTTTCCATGGGTATTAGTATCATCATCATCTCTTATTTGGCATGCTGTACTGACAATGATAAGATTTTTCATTCTTTACTAATTAACTTTATTGCTTTTTTTTTTTTTTAAGCCTTCTTTGTACTGCCTATTACACTTCTCCATTCTGTCATACAGTGTACCATGGAAATAGTCAAACAGATAGGATGCCTATAGTCTCACCTTGCAGGAAATATTCAGCAGTTTTAAGGCTAATGGATAGAGTGGGTGTGTGACTGTCTGTGACACATGCGTGCATCCATGCATGCTCAAAAATATATAAAGGATGCATAAGTTGTTTATTTATTTATTTATTTATTTTATTTATTTATTATATTTATACCCCGCCTTTTTTCCTGCAAGGAACCCAAGGCGGCTTACATAATCCTCCTGCTCCTCTCCATTTTATCCTCACAACAACCCTGTCAGGTAGGTTAGGCTGAGAGTCAGTGACTGGCCCAAAGTCACCCAGTGAGTTTCATGGCCGAGTGGGGACTAGAACCCGGATTTCCAGAGTCCCAGTCCAACACTCTCACCACTACGCCACACTGTGCCTCAAATGTTCAGCTTAAGGCACGGTTTTGTCACTCAGATTCTCTTCAGAAAAGACTGCTGGAGAGCCTGGGGGTTATAGTTGCTTCATTATAGAAAGCACTTCGTTTCATATAATCTGAAATTATAATGTAAAGATTTTTCACACCCGATCCCTAAAGATCGTAAGCAGCTAGATTATATATAGCCAAACAATACCTACAAGTTAATGTGAGCAATACCAGCACCTAACATATTAAAAATCTACCCAATGAAAGAAGCTAGGATTCCAGCATCCATAAGAGTGATTTGTGTATGTGAGGGAAAGCCGCTTTGGCTATCACCATGAAGATACAAACTTTGTATAATTTCCAGATTATACTAGTTTATACTATACTAGATTATACTATTTATACTAGATTATACTATTTTTTATGCTAGTTGGATGCATAAAAAAAAAATAATTTAAAAAGATTTTTGCGGCAACTTAAAGATGTACAACTTTTTTCAGGCATAAGCTTTCGTGGACACCGTCCACTGCTTGCATCTGATGAAGTGGACGGTGTCCACGGACGTTTTATATAGAAGCTTGTCTCTTCAGTTTAGAAACCACAACAGCATTAAAACAACCACCACCACCACCAATGAAATTCTGTCTGCATGTGTGGTTCTCTCCTATGAGCACCAGTGGCGGATCTACATTTTTGGGGCCCTGAAGCATGAACTGTTATGGGGGGCCCTTTGCAACCAGCAACAAGGTCTGGGTAACCACTGTTATCTTCTTCAATGGGGGCCATGACAGATCACCACATTTTAAAAAAAAAACTTAACCACTACATCTCAGATTTTGATTAAAATTGCTGTACTGGATTATCTCAAATGTTGAAGTGTGAATAAAAATTTCCTATGCCTTATAGAAAAAAAGGCCTACAACTCTCAGCATGCCCCAAACGTTTTTCTTTCTAAACTTACATAGGATTGCACCTTAAGTCCAGCCAGGATTTAAATTGCCTAGCTTTGCCTCTGAGGGCCATTAACTAGTTAGCTTCAAACAGGAGCAGTCAACACATGGCTGAGACCAGCCTGTGAGTTAGTAAACATATTTTGTAAATACCAAAAATCCTGGCTTTGAGGATTTTCTTCCACCCAAGATAGACTTCTAAAGGCACAATCCTATGCAAGTTTAGACAGAAAAAACGGTCTACAACTCTTGGCATGCCCCAGCCAGCATAGCTGGCTGGAGCATGATGGGAGTTGTAGGTCTTTTTTCTGTCTAAACTTGCATAGGATTGCACCCTAAATGTCATGGATGAGACTGTTAGCAACAGTGCGTGCACTCACAAGAAAATGCACAGTTGTGTTGTAGCCATATTCAATACGTGCACAAATTAGAATCACATACCACTGTGCAATTGCGCAGGAGAACTTCCCCCGGTGCCGGCGCCTCCTGCTGGGGCTTGTAGCCAAGCTGGCCAGCCTCGCCTACCCGGGCTGCAGGTGTACCCAAGTGCTGCAGCCCCCACGCGTGTCCGGAGATGAGGCAGCACCTGACCCGGAGCTGCGGCTTTGCCTGTGGGCACTTCGTGGGGACGAGACATCAGCCGGGCACAGGAGCCCCCTGCGTGGCTGCCACCCCCTGCCAGTGCAGCTTCCCCAGTCCACTTCGCGGCCCCTACGCCGACCCAAAGCGCGGCACTGCCCGGCCCCTTCCTCGCTCGATAGACGCGGGCCCTTCCTGCCTTCAGCATGGGGGAGTTGGCATTGTGGCGCCTGCCTTGCTGGGTCAATTGTTGTAAGCAAAGTGTGCTGCATGCAAGAGCTTGTGGGCCAAGAAGAAGCGGTGCTTCGCACCCTGCGCGTGCACCGCGGGCAGCCTCCACGCCCCATGCAGGGCTCCTCTGGGGTGGGCTGAGAGCCACCTCAGTGGGGCAGATCTCCAGGAGGGCCGGCTCCCTCCGGAGCAGGTAGACCACCTGAGCGGCTACCGCCGCCTCGGCCACCCGCAGTTAAAGTTGCTTCTGGCTGGGGCCCCTTGGAGGGCCTCTGGGATTAGGGGTCCTGAAGCTTCAATAGTTTCACCGTAGAACCGCCCCTGATGAGCACATACCCATTTTTGGGGTCCGAGGCAAAATGAGGTCCATTATTTGATGCTTCAGTTTGGTAAACTCCAATCTGAAGTTTGTGAAAAGTACTTCTCATTTGAACTCTGTGGGTTGTAGCCAATGGGTGGTATCCAAAATTGGTCTAACTTAAGTCTCATTCATATCAGTGGGTCTACTGCTCTAAGGAGAACTAACATTGGATACAACCGTGTAATTTTGATCTTCCAGATATGGATTAATATGGATATATTTAATGTTTTGTGGATAACCACTGTCATTTATCTCTGCTATTTAAATCTCCCTCTGCTCTGGATACCCACTCTTGTGTTCACAGTTTCCTTTTGGCTACTCAGATATCAGGAATTATCTTAATAAAGTACACCTATTAAAATGTTTTGGGCTATTTAACATGCAAGTTGATGAGTTACTTAAGGAGATGAAATATGAAGTCAATGAGAGTTTCTTCATTAGAATAGGAACACGTTTTCTTTTTTGTTTGTTCTGAATTTATTTCAGAGGAACTAAAGTGTGGCAAATTTCCTCTGGATGCCACCCAATGAGCGTGCATGTGGCCAATGTTACGATCCGGGAGAGAACTCTGGGAAAATGTATCAGCCTTTTTTTGCGGATGGGGGGGAAATGGTCACCAAGAGAGCTAATAGATACTGAGCTTCTGCTGCTGCTGAAGCAAGGTGAGAGGAGTCTGCCCAACAATAAATGAGTGGGACAGTAGAGATCTCAAAAGAAGAAAAGAGAAAAAGCCATGTTTTTCATACTTTTTTTTCCCTTTCCTTTTCTTTCCTTTTTTTTTTTTTTTAACAGAAGCACTGCAAAGCCTTTGAACATTTCAGCTCAATTGACTTTCCTGAACGATTTGAAGTACAGGACAAGCCATGCAGAAAGTTTGTTTGGGTTGTGGAAATGAATTTCGTTTTTGTATCCAATCATCCTTCCAGTAGGTTTTCCTTTCACTTTTGGTAGTCTTTCACTGGCAAATATTGATTTCTTTTTCATCCTGCCACTCTATGCTTACCTATCTTATCGCTAATTGGACCATCATGAGTTTCAGCACAGGTCTGAGAATTAGTCTCCCTGTATATGCAAGGTAAAGAGATGAGCTTATGCAAATAAGCTGGCTTTAGCTTAAAGAAAGCTCAACACAATTGGGAGTGACATATATCAGAAAGACATATCTTTGAACATGTTTTTCAAACCTTGATGCTTATGGCAACTATTTTAAATCTGTACTCGAGAACTGAAATGTGCCTAACATGCTTACTGAAATATTTATGTAGACATGCCTTATTCCTAGGCTTCTTCTTGTCAGTCAAGAAGAGTCAATTGACACAAAACTTTATTTTAAATCACTGATAAGGTTTGTGCTCATTTAATTGTACAAGTTCCACCATCATAGAAAAGTGACTTATTTATTTCCCCACAGTCAGTCAACCCCCACACAATGTACAGTGTTTACTGCAGTGCTTTTTACTCTGTCTAACCACTGATGGTCCACAGCACATTTTCCAGTCACATCCAAGCCCTCAAAAATAATAACAACAACAAAAATCCAATAGAATAAAAGCTTTGAAGTCTTCTCTGTTGCAAACAGTGTCAGGTGATGGATTAAAACTAGAGACTTGTCAAGCCACCCTGGGAAACTTGGTTGACATTCCCACAATATCCTTCTGACATTCCTACTGATGTTTTGCTTGTTTTTAGCTCCTCCTACATTCATTTCAGATTTTGCCCTGAATTCAGTAGTAATGCAAATTAAAACTCAGCTCCTTCTGCACTCCTCTGGCACATGTTGTGAACATGTAGAGTGATGGGGAAAGGGAAGTATTGCTTACTAGCAGGTCAGCCAGTGTTGTGCATGCTTCATGTCACTGAGGCATTTGACAGGACACTATTACTCAGGGCCAGTTTGAACTACCTTTCCTTTCTCATGTCTTCTTCAGTACAGTTGCAGTGGGCAGTTGGGGGGGGAATTATGTCGTTAAACAGAAACTTTGGTTCACAAACAACAGACAAACAAGAAGACGGATCCACAAGGGACTGTGGCTCAGTGGCAGAGTGCCTGCTTTGCATGCAGAAGGTCCCAGGTTCAGTCATTGGCTTCTCCAGGTAGGATGAAGAAAGAATCCTGCCTGAAACCCTGGAGAGCCATTGCTGCCAGTCAGTGTTTGTTTGTTTGTTTGTTTGTTTATTTCATTTTTATACCGCCCAATAGCTGAAGCTATCTGGGCACTTTACAACAATTAACAAGACAGTCCCTGCCTGCAGGCTTACAATCTAAAAAGACACGACACACAAGGAAAAAGGAATGGAGAGGGAAGAAGGGGGAATATTAATGAATACTCCTGGCAGGGCTGGTGGAATGGCCCTGTGCTCCCTCTCTCATCTCCCTACTCTCAGCCTGCTGGAATGGCTGCTGTGGTGACAGTAGAGGGAGGAGGAGCCTTCAGGAGGGCGGCCTTTCAGCAGGGCTGGTGGAATGGCCCTGTGCTCCCTCTCATCTCCCTCCTCTCAGCCTGTTGACACTACTGTGCTAGATGGACCAATGGACTGACTCGGTATAAGGCAGCTTTGTGTGTTCTTGTGATACTTTCCCTTACTCTTTTCATGTAAACCAGTTTGGGAGAGCTTGGTCCTAAAATACATAAAATAATAAATAAATAAACCTTAGGAATCTACCTTGTTCATAAATAACATGAAGACAGGGCTGAGCAGTGAAGTGGTCATGTTTTTTGTTTTGTTTTTCTGAAGATAACTCCAAATTATTCAGGATAGCAATACCCCAAGTGGTCTGCAAAGAGCCCCAAAAGGATTTATCCAAGCTTAGGTCAGTATGCACCAACGGGGCAAATGAGGTTCAATGTGCATGGAAAGTAATCTACACTGCAGTAAAAAAATAAATAAATCCTAAATTCATACATATACAGAAGTGGGGTCTGAACTGGCAGGAGCTAACCAGAAAGTGGGTTGTGGTGGATAGCTCCGTGTATGTGTCAATTCTGTACACGGGTGGTGGTGAAAAAGGCACATTGCATGTTAGGGATTATTAGTAAAGGGATTGGAGATGATGCTGTATCAGGCTTCGGCAGTGGTCTCTACCAGGCTATTGGGTGCTGAGGCCCAGGAGAACTACCTGTCAAGCCCAGGGGACAGAGACACATCGGGGTCATCATCTTTTCTTTATCTCACTTATAATTCCTTCTATAACCTTAAAGGAGCGGTACGATTTTCATTATACCAGTGGCTAATAATAGGGGCAGCTCAATATACAAGACACAAAGAGGAGTCATCTTTCAGCCAGTAAATAACAGCTTTGCTATACTCACTCCTGGGGTCAGAATTGTGATTTAGCTCCCCAGAAGGCGACATCACAATAGGAGTCAGACAGGTACACAAAAGCTTTCAGAAGACATCTAGACTTCATTAGTAGGAATAGGCCCAATTACAACTTATCACACCAGTTGGGAAAATGAAGAAAAACAAAGGGGGTTCAGTCAAACACCCATGTGCATTGAAGGAATGTGTGAGGGGGTAGTGTGCTTAGCCATGTCCCCTGATGGCCATGTGTTTAGCCATGTGAAGGGGCGCAATCAGGATCCTTCCTGGCATGGAGGAATTATATACTCGGACATCTGTACTCACATAGGGCCCCTTCACACAGCTGCCAAACATGCAGCTGACTCTGCAGTGTGACCCCACAATGCTGTCACCCATTCAAAATTAACACAAACACACACACCCCTGAAAGAGAGATTTGGGCAGGAAAAAAGATTTGGGGTTCTTAAAGAGCTATCACAAGAATAGTGAGGTAACTCTACTGGCAAATTACTTTAGTAAAATGTTTTGTTATCAGCTTTGCAGGAATTATTTGAAAATAATATATATTCATTGAATACGTATAGACTTGCTATTTTACAGATGGAAATACATTCGGCGATATAACTGCCTGAAAGCTAACAGCTTCAAGTAAGACATACCATGGGTTTTAATGTCTTTTAAGGTCACTGGATGCTTTGGGATCAGAGTACACACAGCTTGGACAGTGATCTACTTCAACACACACGTTTCGCCAATTCCTTTGTGATCACTGTATCATTGGTGTTTATTTCTGATGTACAGCACATCAAATTACCGGAATATTTAAGGAACATAAGAGAACATAGATTAGCGCCAAACTGCCATTAATCCCAGCACTTTTCCTCCCTTAATGAGTTGATTTGTTTTCCTCCTTGGGTTAACTGAAATCATCTCATACATCATTGTCCCAGCACCGAGCATCTAATTAGTACCTCTGTACATTCTTTAGGAAACAGAACTTCAATAATTTTTCTTAGTGTAGTGTCCACCATTAGCAGATTTGTTACATTTACCCTTCCTCTTGTGGATTCTGAGGGTCATCTGTTCATGATATTATGGTTTTAGAATAGTAAAAACATGCATTATAGGCACTCTCCAGTACTGTTAGAATTGTTAATGATCTTTATGTTCCTATAGCGGAGAGGAAGGAGAAAGTAAGAAAGAAAAAAACCATGGAGTGGGGAATGCTTAAGCATTCCCCCCTACAGATTAAACATTCCACACACACACCCCACAGTAACCCCTACTGTGGTTACTTTTTAGTTGCTTCCAACAAAACCTGCCTCTTAAACACTCAGGAGCCACAACCAGCTCAAGCCCTCTGATGGGTATATGATACATGTCACTTCCACCTCCTTGAAAGATTTCATCAATGTTGCCTCCGGAAAGTCCTGCGAATTACTTGGGAAGATAGGCGAACAAATGTCAGTGTACTGGAAGAAGCAAAGACTACTAGCGTCGAAAAAATGATCCTTCAGCGCCAGCTTCAGTGACCGGTCATGTTGTTCGAATGCCTGACAGCCGTCTCCCAAAGCAGTTACTTTATTCCCAACTCAAGGATGGAAAGCGAAATATCGGTGGTCAATATAAGAGGTTTAAAGATGTTCTTAAGGCTAATCTAAAAAAATGCAATATAAACATCTAAAACTGGGAAGCTCTGGCCCATGAACGATCTAACTGGAGGTTGGCCTTTCACAAGGGTTCTATGGACTTTGAAGAAACCCGAGTGCAAGGTGAAAGGAAGAAACGTGCTAGGCGAAAAGCACGTCAAACTAATCCTTTACAGGACCATCTTCCATCTGGTAACCTGTGTCCTCACTGTGGGAAGCTGTGTGGATCTAGAATTGGCCTCCACAGTCACTTACGGACCCATCGCTAGAGTCTACACAATTTTTCTTTAGAATTTCCTCCTTTTAAAATTTCCTTTTGGTAAATTTTTTTTTTAAAAAATCCTGGAAGACAATCTTACTCGGTCATGAGTGATCGCCTGATGATGACGACATGTGTTTTCATACCAGCCAACCCAGGCCATAACATGAGAGCCAGTGTGATGTAGTGGTTAGAGTGTTGGACTGGGACTTGGGAGACCCGGGTTCTAGTCCCCACTTGGCCATGAAGCTCACTGGGTGACTGGGCCAGTCACTGACTCTCAGCCTAACCTACCTCACAGGGTTGTTGTGAGGATAAACTGGAGAGGAGGAGGATTATGTGGGCCACCTTGGGTTCCTTGCAGGAAAAAAAGATGGGATATAAATATAATAAATGAAATAAATAATTAAAATATTTGAACTGCCTTCAAGAGCTTCATTTTTATCAGTGTGTCATTGAAATGCCCCTGAAACAGAATAAAATCCTTTTCAGATAGAGCTTATCTCCATTTTATCTAAATGTTTATTGCAATATTAGAACTTGGATGAGTAACTTCTATAGATACTATATTAAGGATATTAAGCAGTATATAAGTAGTATTAATAAATAATAGATATAGCCTGATAAAATAAAAGTGAAATCAGTAAGTATGCAAATTCTCAACATTTAACTGTCAATTAGGTTAGAGACTTGTTTATAGGGAAGTTCCTGGAGATTGTTTGGATCCTGAGCATCATTTGCCTTCTGGATGTCAAGGAAAAGGTCCTATCAGCTACCTTGAAATAGGCTCCGGTGTGCGAGATATTTGGACTAATCTTACAAGTGAATGTAAATTGGTATGCCGATGCTGTTCTGAGAGCAGCAACCCTTAAAAATGTGATCTGGAGTAATCTTTGCACTTGTGAAACTATTTATTCCTCTTTTGCATTATATCAAGAATAACCAGTTTCAGATTGTAGCAGGGTCTAGGAGGCAAAACCTTTTAACTCTGCATGGGTTCTGCTAGCAAAATGGCTGCAAGACTAATACAGTAAAGGCATGCTTGGATTTTTTTTTTTAACATTTATTACAGTAGTCTAGCCTTGAAGTTATGATTGTGTAGAAGAGGTGGAAGATTCTGGTGCTGTCGCCACATTGGAGATAGTGCAGTAAAGAATCCAGAAATAGCCTGTCAGTGTCAAGAGTTCCTATCTCTGTCGCTGTGTCTCCTTCACAGGGCCTACTCAAATGTTTCAGGTGGACAATGTCAAGTAATGTATTAAAAACTGGGTTCCTTCCTTGCATTTGTGTGGGCAATATTTGTTTTGTGCTGGCATGGACCCATAAAATTTACTGTGAAATAAGTTCAACTGGATTTATTTTAGCATGGCATGATTTCATGGCTTCACTGTTCATCTTTCTCAGGTCAGATGTTTAGATACGCTTCATCATATATAACAGCAAAAATATGTAGGCTGGAAAGTATCAAGAAGACCTTAGTGTGTTAAATTGCTTTTTAAACACTCTGGAATGTAGATATTTCCAGTGGCCTGGTGTATAGAAGAACATGATTTCAGTCTAACAGTTACAGGTGGCCACATAATAACTTTCTATATAGCATTGCCTTTCTGCCAGTGAACCTAGAGTGGTAAATTTGATTTAAGCAAGGGTTATTTGTTTGAACCTCTCTTGTGTTGGCTAAGGTAAACAAAGTTGATGGTTTACCTTCTTTGGTTGCAGACATGTGAACAGGCAAACCAGTGCAAGACTAGCAGTCCAATACTTTGAATGTTTACTTAGAAGTAAGTCCCACTGGGTTTACTGCAGGGGTTTTGGACCTCTTTTAGCCCAAGGGCTGAATTCAGTGTTGGAGAAGCTTATTTTGTGCTTTCAAATTCAGCGAATACTCTTCTGATAATTGACACATGCATATTGATTTGTCTCACTTCCATTTTACTGGAGCTGGATTTAGCCGGAAAATGTTTTAAAAATGCATTTGTGCAAATAATTAGAATCTGTGCCAAACTTCCACTGACTTTAAGGAAGGAGCCTTGGGGTATTTATTTTATAGTGAAACACCAGATTGGAAAACTCTTACAATGAATACTTCAGTTCTTGAATAAATAACACTAAACATGAGAGAAGCCAAATTATGATTCTTACCAAGGCAAAAGAAGATCTCTCTCTCACTTTACATTCTGTTTTGGGTTCCCTATTAATTGAATACACACACAATGGGTTGTATCCAATGTTAGTCTGACTTAAGTCCCATTCACTTCAATGGGTCTCGTCTAAGTAGGACTAACATTGTTGGATACAACCCAAATTTACATTCAAAATCTTTCTATCTTTTACGTCTGTGCCAAGACTACTGACCTCTTTTTGTGAAAGTCATTGTTAGTGTCCAAAATCATTTTAGGCGATTTTCAGCACTTGTTGATGACACGTTAGTGCCATTTCAATGTTGTTTGCCTTGGTGCCATTTTCTTTCTTTTTCTTTGTCCTCACAATCCTTGTCCTCATTTACCTGCCCTGCCATTTCATCCCAGTTGGCTGAGGCGACCCACATGATTTTGCATTTAAATGTTTAAATAAGTAAATAACAAAAATTAGAAGGAAAAAATATTTAGTGCAGCCCTAATAGTGTTGTCTTGGTTAAAGTATCTCACACACCAAGAATATACTCCAGATGTGATCTGAAGGGGATAGACTGGATATCAACATTTTGTCTGATCCAGCAGGACTCTTATTTTCTTACTGCACCACAATAAGGCAGCTACTGCAGAGCAAATAGTTTCCCATCCTGCAGCAGAGAGGCACTGGAAATGGGGGATACGTTGTGTTCATTTCCTTCTCTCAGCATCCCAAAATGGATGCATGGGGTGGGGACAGAATTACACCTGCCTTGGAGGGAGAAGGCACACCAGAATACTGTGCAGATGCATGCTGCATCTGTACATAAGGTGGCGGAGGGCAGGGCCAGAAGGGCTATAAAAGCCTGTGTCACCTTTTGCCACCCCTCTTTGTATCTATGTAGTTCTTGCCCAGATGCCCACAACAGGGTTGCAGCTTGGGAATGGCTGGTCACCTAAGGGCAGAGCAGGAAAGTTTTACCTTTGGACCTGATTGGCCATGTAAAGCAAATTTATTTGTCTACTGTACATTGAGCTGATAAGAACTGGGATCATAGACTGGGTGATTGATTGCAGGAAATTGGACTACAAACAGAGTAACTACTGAATGCCCTGAGGGAATATTGTGGTGAAAAGGAATTCTCTACATTGCCCCTCAGAGAGCTTTGGGACCCAGGGACAGGGAAAGGGCTTATCAGGCTCATGCACCCAGAGCCTGGGTGGGTAATGATTCATGAACACCTAGGTCTCCATGAACACCTAGGAGTGTGGCCAGCTGGTGCAGAAGCAGGCAGTGCATTGCTTCCAGCTCAGGGCAGGGCAAGGCTCGGCCTTAACTAGGCAGGCTAGGAAAAAGTCACAAGGCAGCCCCTGCCTCAGCCAGTTCCCACACAGGTGATCGTTAGTGCTCCAGATCTCCTTCTGCTAAAAAAAAGACGGGGGGGGGGGGGCGTTTGCCGCAAAAGTTACTACAGAATATGTGTCTTGCATCTTTATTTGGGATGTGAGCTAGGGATGGGCTATTCTGTCAAGCTCAATGTCACTGCGGTTCTTATTTTTCTACCACCAAACTTATCCCACCCCAGTTCTGTGCAAGGTCCCCCACCCCCTGCACAGAAATGTGTATGTATTTTTGTGCACATATTTGAAAATGTGTGCATCACATGCACCAATCGACTAAAAGCGTGTTTGTGCACATTTGGAAATGTACATGTTTTCCCTTGTGCACTTTCCAAATCTCTGTGTGTTGTCAAACACATTTTTTTGTTTTGTTTTGCGGAATGCACTGCAAACTCGGAAATGCACAAACTGTGTTTGGATCCACATTCAGTTCCAGGACGTGTGAATTGGGTAATCCCATATAAAAATGTGAATGCAACGAATATCTCACCCATCCCCGGTGTGGGTGCAACCTCCTCTTTGCCACACCGTATTTTGACCAAAGTGCTAATATCGAGAACCTTGGGGAACAAAACTGGCCCTGTTGCAAAATATGTCCACAGAGCATTTGTATCTTTCCTAATTGGTTTATAGTACTCTGAAGAGAGCATGAAGTGAGATTTCTGATAGCAGGAGAGGTGAGAAGGAAGAGTAACTGTTGTCAGTTAACACGTAGAACCAGTGGCCTGTTTGTGACAGGAAACTGCACTAAGTTATCATCTCTTAGGGTGTAATCCTGTGCAAGTTTAGACTTGCAGGACTTTTTCTGTCTATACATACATAGGATTGCATCCTTAATATATTACAGCATTAAGTTTTGGAATTTGGGGGCCCTTCATACATGGCTGCTGTGGCTCCTTCCCATAATGCTGTGGGTTAGTCCTGGGCAGGAGCTGTTTTCACACATGTTTTAAAGGTATATAACTACTTTAATCTTAGAATTAGTAGATGTACGGCAGATCTCTAATGCAAATCTGCTAAAACTGTCATTGTGAAGCAGCCTGAAATACAGTCGTTTAAAACTATCATATTATTTTCCTTATTGCTGGAGAACAGTAAAAATATTTTAATGAAAATCAAAAGTCCTTTTCACACAGTGCTAGCAAATCACTGAAGAAAGCAGAGCTTCAATTAAGGAGATATTTTAGAACCAGTTTCATCAACAGTTCATAATTTCTACCTATGGTTTTAAAAATCTTATTTAGGCATAATTGTACTACCAGCTAATGTCTCATACTGCTTTTTCTTTATTACTTTAAAAATACACTTCAGTAGATGTTTTCCTATGAAAGTAAGCTTTTGTCCAAATTTTATTGCAGAAAGGGCCCAGTCAACCCATTTTTAATCCTTTTTTAAAAATATGGTCAAAGGAGAAGGTAATCATACTTAGTATTTATATGGCATAAAGATGGTTGGGTTTTTTTTGTATTCCTGAGTATAGTAGCCTATAAGCCCCAACATTTTCTGAACACCTGTGCAGAAAGAGTCGGTTTTGTGCCCACTGATCCTGTGACCCTGCCCTGTAAACAAATTTGGCTGAAGATCTGAACATCTGTGCACATAAATAGTGTACAAAGAAGTATTTCCTTTTATCTTTCCTGAATATTTAATTGGATCACCCCAGGTTCTAGTATTATCAAAATTCATTTGGGTTCTGTTAAAGTATCTGGGATGTTTTATCTCAGGAGGAAACCTGGTAACAGCTTTCTTGGGGTACACAGAATTGTGGCTTCCCTTGAAATTCCGCAGAGCCTTTTGTGTTGTTGTTGTTGTTGTTGTTGTATTTGTTTATTTTACTCATCATCATATGTTTATTGCTTTAGCCATAGGCCATTGCAAGTGCAAGCAAAAACATCCAATAAGAAAAATATAATGATAAAGAAAACATACATGGCATTTAAACAATACAATTAAAATACACCTTAAAAACATTCCCTTTCATACTAGGCCTGATTTTGCTAAGGTATTCCACACAATCAAGCTATAAAATGCTAGTAAAATACCAATATAAAACTTAAGTAAAATACACATAGAACTCAAAATGCTCCGGTATAAAATGGGACTTAAAACTTGTTAGTTCCTAGTATGGTAACCTTATCAGATCTTTGAATCTCCCTTGCAGTTTACTGCTATCTCGTTCAGGGTTCTTGCTCTGATTTTCTTTGCTGCAATTGCAAACAAAGCAACTTGGTGTGACACGTACTCCTGCTTATCAGAAAGTACGTGGATTATTATATGCTGGACTGGCCATCCACTGCATTGTGACACAAAATAGGACAGGAAACGTTCTCTAGGATGAGAATACAACGGGCAGCACAATAAATAATGTACTAGATCCTCCACACAACCATTTCCACAAATACAGAATCTCTGATCTGCAGAAATGTGGATGTACCTGCCGTCCAGATAAACTGAAGGCATTTGTTGAAATCTTAGCTCTGTGAAGGCCTTCCCCAAGAGTGGATAATTAATAGTTTTTAAATACCTTGGGAGCTGATGGTCTTTTTTAATTGCAGCAAACCATAGTGAGGAACGATTGTTATTAATAATCTCCCTATCAAGGTGAAGATGGAATTTTCCTATTTCTTGGTTTATCCTGGACTGAAATCCAGATGTAGCTGCAAAATCTATAGTAATTGAATATGTGGTCATTCTTTGTTGACATATCTTCGCCCATCCCCCTTGTCTAAGTTGTTCGTACCAGCATTTCTTGGGGAGTCTAGAGTCATCCATTTCGTTCAGTCTGCACCAGTATCGTATCATACTTTTGTTGACTTTAGATTCGATAGAGGGCAGACCAGACTCTGCTCTTAACAGGGCTGCTGGTGTGCCTGGAGATAGACCAAGTATTTTCCTTATAAAACCATTCTGGAGTGTTTCCAGTGAAGCAAAATTCCCTTCACCCCAAATTTCAGCTCCATAGCATATTTGAGCAATTACTTTCCCGGCAAATATTTTTAAGATGGGTTCTACTAATTGGCCACCCTTGGAGAAGAGAAATTTTAGAAACTGTTGCATGGACCTAGATACCGTCAATTTAATTGCATCATAATGTGTTTTCCAATTAATTCTTTCATTGAAGTGGATACCCAGATATTTAAATGAGCTACATTGCTCAATAGGATGACCATCCATTGTCCATTTGTGCTTTTTACGTCCTTTCCCAAAAACCACTACCTTGGTTTTGGAATAGTTAATACTAAGCTGCTCATTTCTACAAAAAGCACTAAACTTAACTAACATTCGTCTCAAGCCTATTTGGTTAAGTGACAGGAGAACTACATCATCCGCGTACATCAGGATTGGGACCTTACTTGAATCAAGAGTAGGGGGAAAGAAAAGTGGAGATTCCATTTCCTGTACTACATTATTGAGAAAAAAGTTAAATAAAAAGGGAGCCAATATACAACCCTGGCGGACTCCCTGAACTACATCTATGACTTCTGTAAGATGACCATTTAATCCCACTCTTACCTGGGTCACATTTCTATGATGAAGAATTTTAATTAACCAAAGTAATCTTGTGTCAATGTTGGAATCAGCAAGCTTCTCCCAAAGACGGGTCCTATTTACTGAATCAAATGTGGAAGACAGGTCAATGAAAGCTGCGTATAATTTTTTGGAGGGTCCTTGTGTAGTTTTTTTAATTAGATGGTAAAGGACGAAGCACTGATCTATTGTGCTTCGACCTTTGCGGAAACCTGCTTGTGCTTCATTAAATACATTATTTGCTTCCTCCCAAGCTATTAATTTACATAATAGTTGTTTAGAGTATAGTTTTTAAAGTACATTCAACAGACTTATTGGTCTATAGTTGTTAGGATCACGGATGTTTCCTTTTTTAAATATAGGAATAATCACGCTAGAAGACCACCCTGAGGGTAGGATGCCTGTTGTATTAATATGTGTAAAGAGTTTGGCGAGTATAGGGGCCCACCATTCGGGATTGGTCTTAAATAACTCAGGAGGTAACATATCACCCCCTGGTGCTTTCCCTTTTGGAAGTGCTGCGATATCTTCCAGCACCTCCTCTGATGTCACTGGTTGCCATTGGGGTAAAACCTGGTTCATGGGGAGGGCAGGGGGGACTGGGTGTTCATTTGAGGAGCTCCCAAAGATTTTACTAAAATGCATTACCCATTCATTGGGTTTTTTTATTTTACTCAGTAGGAAGAATGAGATGGTAGACTCAGGAGGTATAATTCTGGACTGTAGCACTTCGAAGTGCAGGGAGGAGATAATATCTTTGAATGTTCCCCTGTGTAAACAAATCGCTGCATGTAACTGGAACAGCAAGAAACATGTGCCAGCATAACACCCCCAAGTACATTCTGAAGTGGTACATCATGTGTGCAGTTCAGAATGCTACTACTTCATTCTGTGTAATGTGCAGAACACAATTGAGCAAAACACTGTGGATGTTTTGCCTGAGGGGCGCCCTCAAATTTGCTCCAAATTTCACTTTAAGTAAAATTTTAGTGGCAAATTATGTTGGAGACACATCAACTGTGTCCCCTCACACTGTTTCTGAGCTTTTGAGGAGGTTGACAGATGGAAGCAGGAACAAAATGTTATAGGCACACTCACAACTAGTGGTGACTCTAGATGGGGATCCACATTCCCATCTGCATCACAAGGTGCATCATGCCATCTCTGGGGCTTAGATTAGCATTGCAATGCAGATGGAATTGTGAATCCACTCTCCATTCATATTGACTGTGCTCACAGCAGATTGGTTCTGCAACTTCTGCATGCAGATCTATCTCCCTTGCTGGACAGGGGTAATAGTTTGGTGAGTGAGTGCCAGTGTGGTGCCATTGCTAGGGTGTTGGATGAAGACTGGCTGGAGAGGCTGAGGTTCGAAATCTCCACTCAGCCATGAAGCTTGTTGGATGACCTTGGGGCAAACACAAGCTTTCCTAGGCTTGTTGTGAAGATAAAATTGGTGTTTGTAGGGGGGGGGGAGCCATAGGTGGAATGTAAATGTAATAACCTCAAGATCTGAGGAGTGCATTTCCATGTATACACGTGCCCAAGTATTAAGATCTACCAAGGGGGCCCTCCTCTGCGTCCTACCATTGGGAACGGTACATTATGCAGAGATGTGACAGAGGGCCTTCCTGGCTGTGGCACTCTCTTCTGCAATGCCCTCCCCCTGGAGGCCAATGCTGACTTCATTTCAATGCCAAGTTAAGACCTGGCTATTCACTTGAGCTTTTGGGTCTTAGCAACCGTGGCTCGGTTCTGACTTAGTATTGCTGGTTTTATACTGGATTTGGGGGTGGCGTGAGGGTTGCTGTGGTAGTGGTTTTATGATTTTATGTTAAATTGTTTTTATTGATCGTATTCCACCCTGAGCACATTCTGCACCTAGGAATATGTTCTCAATAACAAAACTGAACTGAGCTCACAGTTGTATTGCACAAAAGTTCTCTCCTGCCTACCCTCAGGTGTTCTTCATTTCAGCAGTCTAATTTAGGTGTAAAACATTATTTTATTGTTGCTATTTGTAAGCAATTGGGAATTGGAAAGTCTTGCCAATGTACTGTGAATCACCCAGTGATCTACCAATAGATCTTCAATTACCTTCTGCCCATCTCTGAGAAGCCTCTAATATAAGATGTTAGATAAAGCTCAGACACTTGAAAATATGGTGAAGGCAAACCTTACCATTAGGCTGCATGAGGTGGCTGATTTTGGGTTACTCTCAGGAAGAGGCACTTGTGGGATTTTCTGTCTTGTGTCAAAGTAACTTGGCCAGTCTTGGTACTATGCACATTGACTTGGGGGGATGGGCACCATTTGTTGCTCTGCCTCAGGCAGCAAAACGTCTTGGGCCAGCCTTTGTATGGAAGCAGCACTCAGAGGGAGAAAAACAGTTTTCTTCTAGCTGTAATGTCATTTACACAGCTATTTGTTCTCTTCTCCCATTACATTAGAAGTTTAAATCAACTATGGGCTATCTCTCCCTGATGAAAACTCTAGATTTTGGCAGAGGATTTGTCCTCTGTTTGGGCATGTGTTCCAACACTTGTTAAGATATATCACTAATCTCTGTCAAGCATCAGTAAGCCCTCCAGTGTATGTGTTGCGAGAGAGATTCATAAGTAGTTGTTTGAGTAGCTTTAAGGATGACTCTTGTTCTGATAGCGATTTAAGCTGTTTGATGGACTGTCTTGAAATTTCTTTTCTCCCTTCTTCCCCAGCTTGCTTCCACTTACCTCCCTTCCTTTCATCACCTGGATGACAAAATCCAGAGCAAATTCTCTACCTCTTTGTATGGATTTACAGAAAAAGAGAGAGAGAGAGAGAGAGAGAGAGAGAGAGGGAAGCTAGGGGGGAAATAGCATTTGAGCCTATAGGTTGCTTGGAAAAAAAAAATCTATATCTTGGCCTTACAGCTCTTTTATTCTGTATCTGAGGCCAAGTGGGAATTGAGCTTCAGAAGTAAAATTAGAATGCCTGTGTGCCAAAGTCATAATTGTGCAATAAACTAAACTATATATCTTTTTTTTTATTTTGAAACAATGCCCTGAGGAATTTTTTTTTTTTTTAACAAAGATGTTTCTATTGTGTGCTCTTTTGTTTTTGACTTTAAGCTTCAGATAAAAGTTAGGGGGGAAAGAATGCACTTTTTTGTTGCAGTAATAGGAACATGTAAGCAATGAATCTTTTATCATATTAGCCTCCAGCATGTAATGGCAGTTGCCTGAAGAAATCTTGGGGGAGTGTTTCAATTGCGGCATGCTTAAGCTGTTTGATTTACCCAGAATTTCAGGGGTTTAGGCTGCAGTTGGAAAGATTTGGGGCTAGTTCATACATACATACATATTTAGTTGTTTGTTTATTATTTATTTTATAACCCATCTTTTCACCCAAAATGGCGCTCAAGGTGGTTGATGATAAAATCCACATTAAAAATGAAATCGTAATTAAAACATAACATAAACATGAAAAAGTTAAAAACATAGTTAAAAACACAACAATAAAATAAATAAATAGCACCAACCAATTGAAACCCCTTTCAGCAACAGGCCAGCTTATATGCCAAATGCCTGCCTTAATAAAACCATCTTTACCTGCTGGCAGAAGGATAACAGAGTGGGGACCCACCTAGCCTCCCTTGGCAGGGAGTTCCATAGCCTGGGAGCAGCCTCCGAGAGCACCCTCTCTCATGTCCCCACCAAATGTGCCTCTGATGGTGGTGGTAGTGAGAGAAGGGCCTCCACTGAATGTCCTCCACTGAATGTCCTAAAACCCGGGAAGGCCCATATATGAGAAGGCTACCTGCCTGTCTTACCTGCATGTAAAATGATGTACTTGCATGTCATTTTATTTATCATTGCTTGGGTACTCATTGCTTGATGGCTCCGAGCTGAATGCGTGAGCTGACTTGATGGAAAGAATTCGACTGATAGGTTCTCTCTGCTGTTTGATCTGTGATGGCCCATCATGATGCTTCTGAAGTTCATAATTGACAGGCTTGAAATTTAAATCAGCCTATATACGGTAACTGGGCCGTGTCAGTTGCACATGTATTCAGTTATAAGTCCATACCATCCAATTTCTGCATGATTCTATTTTGTTTTTTAAACTCGACATTTATTTTTGAAGGCATCTTTCCCTAACGTGGGCATTTTGTATGCATCTTTCCCTAATGAATACGGTTTTGTACACAGTTTTGAGCAGAATTCGGAGAAGTAATTGTGTTCTAATCGACATATTAGTCTGGGAATATGATTTTAAAATGTGGACTATATATATCTATACACATACTGGTTTTGCTGTTCTTCTAAACGCCTTTACTACCATGAGATAGTGTTGCCAGTCAGACTCCATGAAGAAATGAAGCGGTAAATTGCATTATGTTTTATATTATCTCTGTGTATCACTAAACAGTGCTGCATCAAATTGAGGCTCTGCGTACAACATCTTTTAGTACAAAAACCATCAGTTTTGATAAATTTGTGCTAGAAAATATGGCACTCTTCCTCACTCTTCAGGCTGAAGAGCAGGATGTGAAGAATTTGCCTCTTTATTCTTTTCTTTTTAAAAAACTTTTTAAAAACTTCCTACTGAGTAAAAAGCAGTGGGGCTGAAAATCAGAGTTTTCAGAGTTAGTGTCCTGGGGAGAAAAAATTGAGTTGTTCTGTTTAGGTGGAGGAAATAGATATGACTAACCTTGAACAGAAGGCCCAGACTTCCCATTCTGTGTTCTGTATCACAGCAATGGTGGTGGTGGTGGTGGTGATGGGGGGGGGGGGTTTCGACCAAGGGTGAAAATTGTGTTGACTCGGTTGCAATCAATTTCCGTTTTGTCAGGGACATCAGTGGAGGCAGGATTTTGTCCCTTGAACAGGGATCACGAAGGTGAGGAAAGAAATCAAAGATAGTGCTGACATTTTCCAAATTAAAAAAAGGAGAAAACAGGGAGGCTGTGAGAGAGCAAGCAGCAAAGGTTTTCCTGACAATGATGTACTGGTCTGTATGCTGAGTGAATCATAAGGCAGAGCAGGTTTTCTCTGGTGCATCAAACAATTATAGCATTCATTCATACCACCAATTTGAAATGGGAGAAAAAAGTGGCAGTGGGTGAGGGAACAGAGTGGCACACATAGCATCCTTATCCTCCACCAGAACATTCAGTCATTCCTCCCAGAGTTATTATCTACTAGTGCATTAATTCCCAGTCTGTGTGCTGGGCCATGCTACTCTGCTACAAGAGATATATTAGTTAAAGAATGAGGGATCTTGTGAGCCAAAAGCACCCTCCAACAGAGGAGGCTGTCTTCTGTGTCTCTGCATGTCCACATGCGCTGACCTTGCTTCTTGCCAATCAGCTTCCACTGTGGACAGGCCATTCTGACACATGGCTGCATCAGGCGTGATCAACTCAGACTCTTCCCTTGGGTATCTCAGATCTAGGCCACGTATTCCAGAGGAAGAGGCTGTATAGAATTACCTGTCCTCTGAGGAGGCTGCCTGTTGCATCTCTGCATGCATTGCTGCTCTGGGTTGTCACTTTCCAGTTAAGAGGCACACTTATAGTAGTGAATCGTACAGAAACATGGGGTTGCCTCATCTGAACTAAGTAATTCTTACTCTTTCAAACCGTTTAGGTGTGAGGAATAAATGTGACTGTAGCTATTGCAAGACTAGCTCAGTGTTCATCATTAAGACAGGCAGGATGTGCACAGAGGGTGGGTATGTGTATTACAGGAACCCTAACCCCTGCTCCCTGTGCCCATGGTGAAGATTAGATTTGCTGAGATACGACCTTTTCACTGTGGGGCAGAGGGAGGTGTGGCCAGGGAAGGATACTGCTGAGCGATATAGTCCTGCTTCCTTCTGAGCCTTGTCTGTAGACATACAGAGGCTTGCCCTGCTTACTTGTGAATAGACATGATGCTCATGCTTACTCCTGAGTAGGCATGGTTCCTGCTATAAATTGGTAACAATGGAATTTGGGGGTGGGTTGGATTTTTTTCAGCCCCACCCACTTTTGCATTTGACCTCACCCACCATTGGAAAGTGGCCCCCGAGAGATTCTCCAAAATAGAATCTAGCTGTCAGGCCAAAAAAACAGTTTCCTACCCCCAATTTAGGCAGTACTAATCACGCAGTTCTTTCCCATGAAATCAGCAGACCACCAAGAGGGAGAATGTCATGAAATCAGCTACAGAGTTGCAGTAATCAGATAGGCCCCTAAAGCATGAGATTGCGTTATGTTGACATGAATATGCTATAAGCCTGGAGAGCCGTGAGCTGATATGCCCTGCAGTATGACCACTGAATGTTTCTAGTCTGCCAACCATTGAATTTCTCCATGGCCCTGTAAAGATGATCTTGTCTTGCATTTTGGATAAGTGACTGTATTGACTTTACAAATCAGACATGTAAACTCAAAAAACTTGTGACATATGGCACAGGTGTTGAATTCATACTTTAAACAAAAATGATGGTCCTAATTTTTATTTTTATTTTATTTTACTTTATTTTTTTTAAAAAATCTGACAACTAGTGAGATTTCTGGCTCTTACACTAAATATTCTGGCAGTTGGCCCGGAGATAAAATAAGCCAACAAACCCCCCCCCCCCTGGTTGGTTGGTAATCCTACCATATGCAAGAACACTGTGGCAGCCTGTACTCCTGAATGTACTTGTTTGATGAGATAGGGATTGTCGAGAATTTTGTAGACTGAAAAGTGCTACTGTCACTTTCCCCAACCTGAAGCCCTGCAGATGTGCTGGATTATAGCTTCCAGCATCCACCAGTCAGCCATGCTGGCTGAGTGATGCTGGAAGATGTAATTAAACACATCTTAACGACAGTAAAATGGTGGTGAAGTTGATCAATGAAGGAGTGGGGAGCACTGAAAACGTACAAAAAATAAATTCATTCCTTGATTAAATTTAGTTTCACTTTGACTACTGTCTAACTGTTTTTGCTATTTCACAGGGAACAGATTATTTTTCCACTGTTGTGCAAATGACCTGATCAATGCATTGAATGCAGCATGTGCTTTGATGTTGTTAAAAAGTATTGTTTGTGCCCCAAATGGTGACACACCAAAAGTCCTTTTCTTTTCATCAGAGAAGAACGGACAATTGTCAGCTTAAAATGTTCTGACAATAGCTCTACTCAGCTTGTTAAGAGCCCAGGGTAGAAGGCTCTATTAAACTCAGAATGTTTCCGAGAAGATTAAGACAATTTTCTTCACCATCAAGTGAAGATATTTGAAGAGAGAGCCATCAGATGCTTTCAAATCAAAGGTGGGTATAGGCATAGATTCTAAAGAAGAAGTTATTTCTACTATTATGTGGCATAATCTTTTTAAGAGAGAGGAAGACATAGAAGGAAGAATTGCTGCCCTGGACCAACCCAGCAGTCTGCTTGGTTTCTCCAGGACACTGTAGGCCAATCTCTGTGTTTATATTGTCATGCATTTGGCCCACCCTCATGCAGTCTACAAAAGGGAGGGCACTTGCCCTTAATAAATAAGGATACAGAATCTCAGGAAAACTACCATTCCCAGGGTTCTTTATACTGTGGATTTTCTGTTGGTAAGGCTTTAGGGCCAAATAAACCCTTGAGGCACAGCCCTCTCTTTCGCATCCCTCCCTCTGCCATCACTGCTAGAGGGGAAAGGTAGAGGGTTATGCTAGGAGAAGTCTGTCTCCATACCTCATCTGATGATGAGGAAGAAATTTGTTCAGTTCTCATTTTAACAAAGTTTAATGCGAACTTAAGTAATTTTCAAACCACTCTCTGAACTGAACCTCAGTTACCTTCCTTGCAATGGAGTTTTCCAATTTAAAAATGCATACAAAATACATAAATTATATGAAATAATATTAAAAATGCATTATATTAAGAAACCTGCTTGCAAAATGTTTGATTATGTTATTCTTTCCCATGCTTTCTTTCCATAAAAATGATGTTATTAGCTCCCATGCTTTCTTCCCATGTTATTATAACAGTACTACAGAGTCAGAGCAGCACAGAACACCCAATGCTCAGGCAAGCTGGAGAGTAATTTGTAAGATGGATAGAGGGGTAATATTCTCCCTTTCAGATCACCCACCTTATTTCAAAGGCTGCCATGCTAGCTGATTAAAAATCCTTGCGGGCTGGCTTTTACTGTGATGCTGATTCTTTTAAAATGAATCGCTGCAATTTCAGTCATTTTGTGGCCAGTTTGTGGTTATGGATTTTTGTTAGTGTTGGTTTTTTGGGCAGGAGGGGGTTGTATTAGCCTCTAAAAAGAGTAGATAGGTTAAAGAGGATGAGCACAAATACAGTGTGGTTTATGAGCAGTGGGATTGGATCCAACAAAGTTCATCGTTTTATTTATTTATTATTTATTTGACATTATATGTACACCACTTTTCAACCAGAATGGTTTCCAAAATGGTTCATGATCATGACAACAGATTTGTAGGCAGGCCATAATTTAGGGATGGGCGACCTGCCTGGCACTCAACTTGTGAGCCTAACTGAGCGCGAGCGCCAGCTGAGGTGCTCGCCAGACTTCTTGGTCCCCGGCGCTACGTTGTTTATGTAGAAAACGGCCGAATTTGCACAAATTAGGCCATTTTCTACATAAACAGTGTAGCGCTGGGAACCCGGAAGTCGCTTCCTTGGCTCGGCTCGTGAGAACGCAAGTCGAGCCGGGGAAAAGGTAGGGCGAGCGGACTTCCAGCCCCCAATCGAGCTCCGTGCACATTCCTACCTCACAACAAGAGTCCCATAATACCAGATGCTGTGGATGCTTTCAGATCCCCTCTCAAATCTGTCTCCGTTCCCCATAAAAGGTGGCAGAGCTAAAGGAAAGTCTGGGGCCATGGCAGGGAGATACTGGGAGAGTCTGCTCTCCAATCCAGCAGGTGCTCCTGTTGCCATTGCGGCTACTGCTGCAGGCTGGGATGGGCGGTAATTTTGTTTAGCTCATTTTTTTGATAAGAGCTTATCAAAATTTGGCAAGTTCTCCTGTAAACAGGTCAGAAAGAACTTGAGATCTGAATGTGAGAGAAAGGGAAACTGGGATAGTCACCCACCCCCTAGGCAGGTGATACCAACTACTCTCAGGTAGGAATGTCGGAGAAATCTGCGGTGGATTCAAATGAGTTAAGATTTCTATGAATCTGACCTGTGGATTCCGCAGCGGACTGGCTTTTTCCGAGACATGTCGCTTCCAGGGACCTGTGTAGACTGGATTTGTACTTGGGGGGGATTCGTGCAGATTTGCACTTGCACTAATGTGCGTTAATGCTAATGTGCACTTGTGCAAGTTGAACAAAATCCTTGTACATCATCCCTAAACCCCCCCCCCAAAAAAACTCCTGATAATCCATGAAACACAGGTAGAATGGACTTAACAAAATCCATACATTGCTTTTCTCAGCCCTTGGATTTCTCAGGGACAATGTCTGTTAGATGCACCAGGGGGACAGTGATATATAAGGTGCTGGTGATTCATAGATTTATAGATTATAGAATTGGAAGGAGCCTACAAGGTCATCGATTCCAACCCCCTGCTCAATGCAGGGAACTAGAGGAGGGGTCTCCCATCCAAGTAATAACCAGGCCTGACCCTGCTTAGCTTTCCACGCTCAGACAAGCTGAGCCAGCGTGAGCCACAGGCCTGGTGGTGGCAAATTCAGATGTTCTCTAGAGTGCTCTCCCCAGTTCAACAACTGCTTCTGCTGCTGCTGCTGCTGTAGATCATCCTTCCCCAACTTGAGGTAGAAGTGTTGGGAATGCAACTCCCATCATTCCCAGCCAGCATGCCGTATATCCATGTACCTCCCTGTTCCAGTTGCCTAACTTGTTTGTGGAGCTGGTGTTTGCTGATTTTATTAATTTTTGCTGTTTTAATATTTTATGGAGTTTTGTTGTATGGGTTTATTGTGTAAACCACCTTGGGAGGGTTTTTGACCTTGGAGACACCCTAGAAATGATTTAAATAAATAAAATAAATATATGCCAAGTGGGGTTTTTGTTGTTGTTAAAGATCTTTTAATATCACTGAGGGTTAGAGGTGCTACATTGGTTAATATATAACAAAAGCATTCATTAAAGCATGCTGATAGAACTGCCCTTTCACAACTCACTCATTTTCCCTTTAAAAAATGCCTACAATCAAAAGAGAAAAAAAGTATGCCGAGGAGCATGACAGTGAGCAACGTTTTTCATTTATTTTAATGATACTTTAGTTGTGACCCACATAGTACAGTACTTCTCACTTGCTTATATACTTATTGTGAGGGATTGATGGAGAAGTGTGGCATTTCTTATGTATTTCTGACTTGGTGGCCTAAGCGGTCCATCTGACTATACTTAGAAAATAAACTTCTTTAGCTTGATTTTAGGAATGCTTGAGGAATTTGTTCTTTGAAGCTTCTGATGTGAACTGACCTGATTTGAACCTCCCAGGCTGATGTGCAGATCGGAATGTAATTATTGTTTGGATTTTGCACTTCTTTGAATCTTGCAATGCCATTCTGGGCGCAAACAAACTACCAAAACTCATTTAAAAAATTGTGTTTTAGGATAAAATACATTTATAAATGCATATGTTTAGATAAAATATGGTTATGCATGTGTATACTGTGAGAAAACATGTTAAAAAGCACACGTTAAGATAGAATTTATATCTGAATTTTCAGGTACTTTCTCTTAAAAAAAAAGAAATATTAACATGGAAACAGGACAGAATGGACTTATGAACAAACACATGCAAAACTGACAGTCCCTGGAAATAGAGTGATGTGACCATCCCAATGTGACTGAGTGATCAGATAGGCCTGGTCTATGTGTGTGCGGGAAGAGAGAAGAGCTACAAAGTTCAAGTTGTCTTAGGCAGCTTGTTCTATCTACAGTTTCCTTTCCTGCAAGAACATTAGTGGTCATTTCAGTCTGTGGCTCTGTCACCTGAAAGGAATCATGAGCATCTCATGTCCAAGTCACTTCTGATTCTGCAACGGTACAAACAAGTTCATGGGAAATAATTGTGGATTTTATGCTTCGGAATGAATCCTGTGCTGACACACTTGTTTTGGCCCCTTTGATTTGTATCTCTGCAATTTCAACACTTTTTTTCAAATTATATACCATTTTTGCAGTAGTGTTGTTGAAATACTGTTCTCAGTGGATCCAGAGCAAAGCCAATCCACCCTCTGCATCTTTGGCCTGAGTCATTTATATCTTCTAGGATGGGGTAGGCAATGTGGTGCTCACACGCAGGCTCCTTCCTTGCTGCACACCAAGACACCCTACTTCTCCCAATTTTTATTTAATAAATATGTGTATGTTTTCTTATTGCCATCTTAATTTGCCAAGAATGGGCTGGTTACTTGTCCTTTGGACTAGCCATGTCCACCCAGGCAACCATTTTATGGTTGTGTCCAGACAATTTCTCTAATTTCCAAAGGTGCCCACAGGTCCAAAAGGTTACCTACTCCTGTTGTAGAAGATGTACAATTTATTTATTTATTGAATTTGTTGAATGGTTGTAAACAGCCCAGAGAGCTTCGGCTATGGGGTGGCATAGAAATAAAATAAAATAAAATATGTTGTTGTTGTTGTTGTTGTTGTTGTTATTTTGAATCCACATGTTTGCCAAATCCCTACAGCTGACTGAAAGAGGTAACATACACTACCTTTTATTGAGTATTAACATTTATATACTGCCTTATTTGCTAAAAAGTTATCAAGGCAGTGTACAACAATGCAAAACCATAACATCTTGAAACAATAAAAAACCATAACCAAAACAGTAAACAGTAAAACATTAAAACCACATAATTTAAAATGCAAGATTAAAATTTTTTGTCTTCCCACACAAAAACCAAGAGAGCAGGGCCAAACATAGTTCTTGAGGGAGCATGTTCCACCGTTTGGGAGTGACACAGGAGACGGCCCTTTCTCATGTGCCTGACAAACAGGCCTCTGTGGGCAGTGTGCTCTCCAGAGGGCCTCTCCTGCAGAACTTAATAATCGGACTGGTTCATAACAAACTTTTGTACTCACACAGGAATACATGAGTACAAATTGTATGAGCATCTCTCAGACACATATCTGTAAAATTTAGTAGCAGTGTGCAAGCACTTTTTCATTTTGTCATTACTTTCTTTTTAGTTATTAAACCTGTCTTTCTTTTCATTATTTCTTTGTTTCTTTATTCATTAACATCTTCTCAAATTTGCTCCTCAAATACATTTTTCTTATTTGTGTGCAAAAATCCCGCCCACCCCCATTTGACTTTTGAACACCTTTGAAGACAGCCTCCCCATTGACTGGGCCAAAATTGGCTACTGTCATTTATCTTTTGATCACAGACAGAATTGGAGCTCCCAAGGTAAAATGCCTTCTTAAAAAGCAACTGCTTTTGTCTCTTGCAGGTGGTCAAAAATAGCAAGTATGATCAGGGAAGATCCAAACATAAAGGGAATAACAATTAATGGTCAATTAAATAAAATGAACCTTTTTGCAGATGACCTAGCCCTGACACTATCAGACCCAGCTACTGAGCTGGTACAAGGTATGAGGCTGATCACTGAATCATAGAATCATAGTTGGGAGGGGCCTATAAGGCCATCGAGTCCAACCCCCTGCTCAATACAGGAGAACAGATGTGGGCAGCCCAGGCAGTAACCCATCCAAGCACTGACCCAGCTCATACCTACTTAGCTTCAGCATGTGGCCTGCGTTATGTGCTCTCGACGCAACCGGTGAATATGATCAAGTTGCAGGGCTAAAATTAATGTAAGTGAGTCTAAAACTCTGTTTAAATATGAGCGGAACCATGAGAAATACTCTAGAAGCAGTTACTGGTATACCTACCTGTTCTGATAAAATTAAATACTTGGGAATCCAAATATCAAGTGGCCTGCACAAAATAAACTAAACTATTTCCCATTGATAGAACAAACTGAAGCTAAATTAAAAACTTTGAGGCAATTAGGAATATCCTGGCTTGGTAAGATTGCAGCAATAAAAATGGCAATCTTACCTAAATTAACTTACCGGTACCTATTTCAAACGCTGCCAATCACCACTCCAGACAACTTATTGAAAAAATGGCTAAAAATACTTACTAGCTTTATTCATGATGGAAAAAAACAACAACCCTTGGCTTACAAGGACTGGGCATGCCCAACTTAAGCTCATACTTTGTAGCATTTCAAATCAAACAAATGCCGCATGTTATGTCTAATGATGCCAACAAAACTTGGATTCGTAACTTTCTTACCTCTGAATTAGAAAGAGGAATTAAGGAACATACCATTCCATAAGATAAGGAAAATTACTATAGCTTTACCTCTGGGTAAAACAGCCTCTTGACTGTTACAGTGGAGGCAATGGAAAAATTAATTGGGGTTGAAATTAATACCATATCCTTCACCCCGATGCCTTTCCTGAGTCATCCTTTATTTTTGATGCTGACAAATTCACACATTTTCAGAACTCGGGTACAAAGGGCTTGCACACATTGAAAGCTCTGTTTAATGACCTAGAACCAAAAAGTGGACCTCAATTAAAAGAACAATTGCTTTAAATTAAAACCAGCTGGTTCCAATTGGCCCAAATTGCACATTTTCCCTCAGTTTCTGAAGTGAAAGCACAGGTGGTATGACCTCTAACCAAATCTGAACTCCGACTGACAGAAATTGATCCCAGCTCAAAACTCTGGTCTCACAAAATTTATCACAAAATGCTTATGGAAATATGAATGGGAGAGACTAATGGTGTCGGGCAGGTATGGGGGAAAGATTTAGGTACCACTATTGAAGATGGTCAGTGGAATTCATTGTGGGCTCTATCCCCATACACATCGATTTCATCTAAGCTGAGGGAAAACGCAATTAAAACAATATATAGGTGGCATCTCACACCAATACAAATCAGCTATGATTTGGACTACTTTCGTTTGTAGATTTCACATTTCAAAAGTAGTTGGAACCGTGTATGCGGCTGGATTGAAATACACTACTTGCCTGTGGCAGCAGAGATAGTTTTAAAATCCAACCTATTTTTTCATGTCCTTTCACCAGCTCTTTGAGGCTAATGTGGATTGCGTATTGAAGCTGAACATTCTGTTGATGGGCAGATACCCATTTCCCTTCTGCACTAGAAATAATTCAGGGGAATTAGATTACAATGCTGAACATCCTCCAGATGTCTATAATCCTTGATCTTTTGAATGTTAGCCCAGCTTCAAATTGAGTCTGGTGCAAATTAGTTCCTGCACATTGGTGTGTGTGTGTGTGTGTGTGTGTGTACCTGGGCAGAGCAGCGATGCGTGAACTTGCAGTGGGAGCTGTGATAGAGGTAGCATAGCATTGGTATCCAGAGTTGCCAAGTACCGTGGACAATATAGTTCCCAAGATTCACAGCATCCCGAGATGGCCCTGAATGCTGTTGTGCATGTTCACAGCCACGTCTATAATAGAGCCCCCACCGTGATGCTGCCATAAGCATCCATGTAAGTGTGGGAAAGGGAAGAGTTCTGTCAGGGAGGGGTCAAGAGGGTGTCCAAAATAGATCCAATGTGGACCAACACAGACTTTAAAGGCATCTGGTTCCAATCCAAAATGGACCTGGCATAGACCCATAAAATCTGGTGTCTAAAATTCTCTATTGGGGGGGGGAACACCACCCCATCACCAATATTCTTTTCCAAGAACAGATTTTCCTTTTCTTTAACCTTTGCTCACTGACCACTTGAATACCAATGATTGAGAAGAAGGGGATGTATTCTGGCTTTTGAGAAATCAGGAGAGAGGTGACACCAAAGTGTCTTGTAAGAAAGTTTTTGTTTTTGTTTTTACAGTAGTAGATGCTCTTGAGGGGCATAGGAGATTTCCAAGTCTTTAGAAGAACCCTTAAACTTACATGACATTTAGAGTAGAGTTTCCACTGAATTTTACCTCAAATTTCAAGGTGTGTTGGAGTTTTCTGCTTCGACAAAATATACCAGACAGTAAGAGGCAAGCAAAAAGAGTCTCCATAAGACTGACAACATTCCTGTCCAGGTGAAATAGCTGAGGAATTACGCAGGGTGGATCTTACTTGGGAGACAGAAGAATGTTCAAAAGAAAGTTTCCCTACCAGGATCAAATGTCCAATACTGATCTTTAGCAGTCACTTCCCTGAATTTAAGCCAGAGCAACCAGCAGTAGACTTTGCTGGAAATAATGTATTAGTAGCCTGGAAACCCTCCTACTTTCACTGGAACTGTGAACTTTTTTGGACTTCCTCTTTGTGCTGAACGCCAGGGATGGTTGGGTCTTTTGTTGTGATGCTTGTGAACTGATTATTGTTAAGGAACTATGTTGTAATCTGTTAACTGTGGATCTTTATTGGAACTGTAAAGGCTTATAGCTAATTACTGAAATTACTGCAATAAAAGGTTTTACTGAGACTTCTGCCTCAGCTCCAGGAAGTCAGGTTGCAAAACCAAGCCTGTTGTGATTATTATCTTTCAAAACTTGCAAATATTTTCCCACTATCATCAACAGGAAGGATTCTATGTCCTGACAAACTTAGGCTTTCTGTTATTATGCAGGTTATAGTAAATCTTAGCTTTTTCCACCAGGGAGTACATTTAGAAAGTGTGCAACAAGCCAAAATGATACAGAGAAATCCACTTGTAGTAATGTTATCATATGAAAAATGAACATCAGAATGGAAACTCACTGTGAACAAAATGAGGCACCACTGCTTACAGTGATTGGGTTGTACTAGTGCTTGATGGTCTGTGAGGTTTCAAAAAGTTGTCAGAAGTGACCTGAAGGATGGAGTCTGGCTACATGACAGTGTAATGTCAGCACATTCATCACATGAACTCTGGCTGGGATCATATAAGAAATGTAAGTGGTTTCCTCCTTAGGCAGGGATTGTGGACCATTTAGAATAATCAGCAGGTTGATGTATGGAAGGATTCCTGAATTTCAGGTTGGCGTGGTAACCACACAATTGGCGTGCATCTGCCATAGGTCTGGTCGCTCTGTGGGATGTGGAGATCTCAGGAGTTTACACAATCTCTCCTAACTGCCTTCTTCCACAGGATAGAGCTAGTTTGGCTCCATGGGACCAGCTGTGACTTGTTTGAGGCACATTGAGGAGAAAATAGTGTGCATATATAGTGATTTAGATGCCATTTTATCCACAGTACAGGTGTTGGATGTGTGAACCACTGCAGACTCCAGTGTTTTGGGTTGAATTCCAGTTGTTTAGCTTTAGGATGTGGACAGGATGGAGGAGTATGACTTATCACCTCTAAGCTTGCCCCTTCCTCCTCCTGGCTTATGGTATCTAGTAGGAGATGGTTTACTGGCTGGATCCAGGACATTATGAACGACTCCTTATGAGAGAGGGGTGGCACTAGTCTCTTGAAAGGCAATGATCATGAAGCCACTTCTAAAGAAGACCTCTCTGAACCTCTAGGATTGTGTCAACAATCAGCCAATCATAAATATACCCTTTCTGAGAAAGGTGCATGTGTGAGTAGTTGCTATGCAAGTTCAGGTATTCTTGGATGACACCAATGGTACCATTGGCCATCCTTCCGGATTGGCTGTTCTAAGAATGGGGATCAGGAGCAGTGCACTCTGTTAGGTCCAGTTCTAGATATATGGTAATTTCCAGAAGGTCGTGCTTGGGGATAATTCTGCCCAATGGCAGTGTACCCCATGCTGTTTAACATCTACATGAAATTACTGGGTAAGATCATTCAGCGGCATCAGCCTACTGATGGCACCTTACCTGAGTCTGTAGTAAATAGTGGACTGGATGAAGGCCAATAAACTGCAGCTCAATCCAGACAAGAAGGTTCTCTTCATGGGAGGTTCAGATTCAGAGGATGATGCACAAGCAGTTCTAGATGAAATGGCATTTCCCCCTGAAGGGTCAAGGTTTGTATGTTGGAGATGCTTTTAGATCTGACCCAGCTGGGTTCCATAGCATGAAGCCCCTTTCACCAGCTACAACTGGGGTGCTAGCTGTGATACCTCCTAGACTGGGGTTGTTGAACACGTTTGAGCTCGAGGGCCGACTTCAATTTTGGAGAAGCTCTTGGGAGCCGCATTCCAGTGGTGGATGGGGCCAAAGGGGAAAGGGATGAGGCCAAAAATACCAGCATATTTTAGTTTACAGCTCTTACTATCAGTAGCTAAGCCTCAGAAGAGGCCTTTTTTAGAATGGAGGGGGGCATGCAAAAGCTGGGAAACAACAAAATGGTTGGTGGAAATGGGGTGGGGCCAGGGGTTGGGGGCATGGCTGTCTGGGGAACCCTGGAGAGCTGGATTTGGAGCCCAGATGGGCCAGATTTTGCCCACGAGCCTGAGGTTCAATAGATAGAAAGAGCCTGGCCATGGTTATCCATGCTCTGGTAACATCCCATTAACACAACATGTTGTACAAAGGGACTGTTTTTAAATTCTCCTTAGAAACTTCAGTTGATTCACTGTATAGCTGCTGGCTAGTGACTGGGACTGGTTGAAGGTAATATGTCTCATCTGTTCTGAAACAACTGCACTGGCTGGTCGTTCTCTTCCAAGCAAGCACAGTTCAAAGTGCCAGTTCTCTCATCTTTAACTTAAGCAGCTTGGAAAAACCCAGGTTGCTGAATTACTGCTTTCTCCTACATGAACCTTCTGATCATTAAGATCATTCTTGGGTGCTTCTCTGGGTTCCTCTGCCTTCAGAGGCAAGGCAGTTGCTCTCCACTGATACCAAGGGTAGGCCTTCTCTGTTGTGGTTCTCTGCTTATGGAATGTTCTCAGGTGCCACTGACCTTGATGTTGTCCCAGCACCAGATGGAGACTGTCCTAATTGCCCAGGCCTATTAGCTTTTTTTTGTTTCCATGGAATTTTACTTACTGATCTTTTATTCTATGTTATGCTGCTTTTGGTGCTGCTGCTACTTTTTGATCAGTTGTTCTTTATTTGATTTGTTGTTGCATTTTAATAATGCAAGCCACTTTGAAAGTCTTTTAGACTCTAAAGTGTGGTATGATACCTTATAATAAATAAAATAGTATGGTGCCAAAGCAGCAGCATATTGGGATGGAAAACAAGTGTGGAAAGACCAAGGCTGAACTAAACTTTTGAATGTTCAGTCTAAAGGAGGGGGTTGAGGGAAAGGGGGTGAAAATGCCTCCCCTCTATAGCATTTTTGAGGTGAGGGTATAGAATTGTCTGGGGGTGGAAACATACTGGAGCTCCTTTGCTCTGATGGTGGGGGCTGCAGTTTTTTCTGGAATGCCCCTCTGAATATGACACTTTGGGGAAACTGCAGGCATCCTCCTCTAAGAATAGCTGAAATCCCCCCTCCCCACTCCCGTTTCACAGCCTGCAATGGAGCCATTCAGGGAGGATTTTGTTCTAGTCCTAAAAAGTACAAAAGATGACTATGCTAGGAGGTCTTACAAGAGGTGTTTTGCACACCTTGCTTTGTTACTGTCAAAGCCCTGTGTAGTAGCTGCTTAGTGATGTTCTGAAGGGGGAGAGAAAGACAATCACTTTGAATATTGTTAGATGGGACCTAGATCGGGTAAATTCAGTCTTGTTTGGCTGGGGAGTCTAGCTAGGTGGAAAGGGCTGTTGGGAAATGACAGTTAATGAGTTGACAGTTGAGAATTTAGGAAGTTAGTTGGTAGGCAGTAAGAGAGAAGGTCTGCTGGTTGGTATGTGGTATTATAGAAGGACTAGGAGAAAGTGAATAACTAAGGCCTGAATATTAAGCTATTTCTTCTCTGTGTTATAACCATACATGGCTGGTGAAGATCAGGAGTAGGGAGCAGGCGGCTGTGCTGTGCCAGGAGGCTGCGCTAAGATCTTGCCAGAAGAAGGTTAAACAAGCAGGCAGTAAAAACCCAGATAAACTGTCCAAGCAACCAGAAATACAACGAGGAGCTTTGGGAGTCAGAGGAAGACTGTATCCAGAAGCTGGAACTGGTTGTAAGGGTATTTGACTGGGATGGAGGTTTAGGGAATTTGACCTGAAGTAAAAGAAATCCTTAAGCACTAGAGCAGGGCTCTCCAACCTTGGGTCCCCAGATGTTGCTGGACTACAGCTCCCAGAATCCCTTGCCATTAGCCATGCTGGCTGGGTATGCTTGGAGCTGTAGGCCAGCAACATCTGGGGACCCAAGGTTGGAGAGCCCTGCCTTAGAGGCATGTAAGCAACAGAGTCTCTTGACGCCTAAAGAATTGCCACTAAGTCTTTTGAAACCCCCAAAATAAATATTAGTAATTCCTTATGTCCAAAATATCCCTTTAATAAATTACTTGTTTAATTGTTCAACTTGTCTCTAGCGTTGGTGCCCATCTCATGCCTAAGCCTCACATACCAGGCTACTGGAAGGTTTTAGAGTATTCTAAGAGAACTGGTAGCAGTGGAAAAGGCCCATAGGCTTGTGGAACCCTGAGTTATAGTGGCAGAAAGTTTTTTAGGCCCTGAAATATAAGCATTTGCAGGAAATAAGAAACTTCATAGGTGGGATTGCCCATTGAAAGAGCAGTTTCCCCCTAGGTGGTGGCAGTGCTGGGTGAGAAACAGCCCCATAGTGTATGTGTATTTAAACTTTGTTGCGATATGTAATTATTTAGAAATGTTTCTATATTTTATTGTGTAAAATGTTGATATTGTTCTGAGCTGTTTTGAGCCTGGTTTTACCATGGAAAAGTGGCATGCAAATAAACATGATGATGATAATGGTGGTGGTGGAGGAGGCGGAAGAGGTGTGGGGTGAAGCAGGTTGCACCGTGGCATAGAGATGCCACTTAGCCCCAAACAACTTTGTGCTACATTTAAGTCTTGTCTTCATTTCCATAATGATTTGTATCTGCTACAAATCACACGCAAAAAGTGATTGAGCTACATGTACCGCAGAAATATCAGTGGCTCTTCCAGCCAACAGAATAAGTGATGATGCTTAATGAGAGAGAGCTTGTGGAAAGGTTTGTCTGGCTTTTACTCTTTGTAATCAATTAACTAAGTGAACAGACTGTTTTGCTTTCTAATAACAGAAGTAAACGTAAATGTGACTGCCTAATGCAGCAGCCAATGCAAAACACTTTATGAAGCTGTCGAAAGCAAAGGCAAGCGTAATTTCTAGTATGAGTGATTTGAAGTGTCTCTTGCAAATGGTTGTACTTACAAGTCAAATGGAGTTCATGGCTGCATATTTCCATGTAGCCTGCATTTATTTCTTTGCAATGTTGAGTGCGTTTTAAGATCTCTTACAGTTCCCAGTGTGCTGTAGGAGTTTCTTATGCAAATTGCTGAAGGATCACATTTGTTCTTTCCTTCCTAGCCACATGCTATATCAGGGTACGATAGCACCATCTTTGTAAAAGATAAAATGCAGCCCAGATCTATGATCTGACTGCTGCTTCAGAAGTGGTGCACCCAGTTGAAGCACCCAGTTTCAGGGGGTGAATTTTGGGAGGCGGCGGCAAACTGCTTTAGTGCTCCAGCACTGCATACTAGACAGGCCTGGAAAGGTGTACGCTTCCTTCTTCTTCTGAACCCATTCCAGCTCTATGGGCCCATTTAAAGATTGGGTAACCGTACACAATATTACAAAAGCAGCTGCCTGTCGCCTCAACTTTTATTAGGGCATTACGATACTGGCGGTTTTATTTTAAATCCATTTCCTAGTAATGTCGAGATGTGCTTTTTTTTCACTGCAGCAGACTCGGTTGACATTTTCATCGAACTATTCACTGTGTATCGTACCCTGGTGTCATTTCCCATGTGGAAACAAAACATACCTCCTGGCCTGAAGAGAGACAGTGTCCGCATGGAGGCGGCTGTTAGCCCCTCTAGACTCTCACTCCTCTTCATGTGCCTCATGTGCTCAATGATACATTTAAAAGGCCCTCTCAGCCTCTATATGTGCAATATCCGCATTCCAACTTGTTGTTTGCCAAGACTACCCATAGATACGTAGCATATAAATTTGGCATGCGTATAGGCTTGCGAATGGACTAAGCACTTCTAAAATGTGACGGCAGCTGCGTGAAAGGGTTAGACAGGTTAGTGACAGGACAGGGGGCATTTCCATGGCCATCATCAGTTTAAATCAGCTTTTTATATGTTGGCTCCTTTTTGTCTTCAAAGACTAGAAATAGTACATCCACCCACCATATCCCTACTTGTTCTGTGTTGTAAAATCCATCCAAAATTCACATTCTGACATCTCCATGCCAGTAAAAACTGTAGTGCTTTGATATCTAAGGACCAATTTACACAACAGTCTGTGAATTGGCCTCTATGACATGTTCTGAAGCCCCCGAGTGCATGTATTTGCTATTGATTCTGACTGCAAGTACAAATAGCCATGGAGAGCCTCCTTCCAGCCCCGTGCCAGAATTGCTGCACTTGCCTGTTTATTCTCCAAAAGTATATGTGGCTTTTCCTGGCAGTAGACAGGAACACTGAGGTCACAATTATTTTCCTTCAGTGTGCCTTCCTTGTTCCCCTTTGCTTCCCTTTCTATTGCAGTCTTTCATTTTTTTTCACGTTCCTTGAAAAATTGATCCACAAAGTCAGGGAGAACTCCGGAAGTGGTGCCCAATACAGCACAGGGAACTGGAAATTCAGAGTGACTCCCTGCAAGCACAGAAGCACTTGGCTGTCTGCACGGAAATCCTTGGGCGCGTGCATACACAAGAACTTTGGGGATCTTGGCATATATCTTTGCCTACTCTGGAGTCCTTTCTTACTCTTTAATGGGTCTGTTAAAATTACTTTGGGGACACCGTTAAACATGTGCATTCGGTTTGTCTCTACTAATGCTGCCTGTGGATCTGACAGGTACAACAACCCTAAAAGCAGCACAAAAATGCATGTACCTTTACAGTACATTTTAAGCCACTGAAGTGCATATGCTGTGGTGAGCCGGATTATGGTTCCAATAAGTTATTAATGAAGGATTTGTTGCACATCAGCACTTGAAAGAATTAAATATCTCACTTGTCAGTCAAATCTTGTTCAAAGCATTTCCTCCTTTATTTTAGGAGCCTGCACCCTGCACCCATGCTTTATTGTGTAGACCATTGTTTATACTGGCCAGAGAGTAGGAAAAACAAAGTGAGAGGGGATCAATTTGGATTGCACAGGAATAAACAAAGCTACAAAGGAAAGATACTGTTAACCTGAAAAAAGAGGCATATATTAATAAGTAACTGTAAGTCGGTTTCCTCTGAAAAGGAAATTAAGTGCCTATTTATGGGTGATGGTGATGGTGATGGTGATGGTGATATGGTGGTAGCATGTATATGTAGTGGAGGCTTGTTATACAGGGCAAAGGGGCCAGAGCAGAGCCCCACCTAACTTGTCCTGCCTAACCTGCTTCTAATTGCTTGTGTTCCAACCCTTGTTTCCCTCCATAGGATGCAATGTAAAGTGGCTGGCAGCAGCAGTGCAACAGTGTTTGTTCTCCTTCACTTCCTGCTTTGGCTAGGGGGAACACTGGGCATGTGTGATAAGTTGCACATGCTCAGAACGTTCCCCAAGGAACTACTTTTTTCTATGTAAATGCCTGTAGGGGGAGAGGAGGCCTTTCAGGGTGGGGCCAGGGGTGCCTGTTTCTTCGCCAGCCAAAAGCCTAGATTACTCAAGAGTGCCATCTGGCTGTGAGCTGGAGAGCGAAAACTGGTTGGTTGTTCTCCTTCCCTCCCTTCATCTATCTCATGACAATAGGGGAAAAGGGAAGTCAGCCCTCAGCCAATCTGACATCTGCAAAGTCACCCCATCTCATACCACATGACTGGAGCCTGTGCAATGCAAGGCTTTGTAACGTTCCTTGAAAAATTGCAATGCAATGCAATGCAACTTTGGACAAAGCTTCTCTCCATCAATCCCAAATGGAGATGGTTCACACATTCTGCTGTGAGTCATAGAGACTTGAACAATCACATGATATACTTGTGCATTTGAATGCTAACAACCAGTGATTTAGATAATGCAAACCTGTGCATTACCAGTTTACTGTGCATGCATGTGCATTACTTGATTACTCAGTACTTGTTTCCTCTCACCTGAATGTGTTAATTGTTTCCACACAAGTTTTGGGCTTGCAGTGATCAGGTGAAAAGTCTCACATTCTGTTCACAAAGGTAATCCGGACATAGATCACCAACCGATGACTATGCATGTATGAATCAGACCTGCATAAATGTGTCTCATAGCAGGGTACCAGGATAGTATGTTTTCCATTTCAAATTGCTAGCCAAAGTATGATTTTAAATACATTTGTCAGGAATTGCTAGGGGCTGAGATTCAGTTAAATAGTCAGACCATGTGATAGCGACTCTATGAATGACAACATTTGGGTCTGATGGTGCTTCTGTGGACTGCCTGCAACGGCATAAAAGACTTAAGTCTATAACGTGTGTTGCTCTTGTAATAAGGCAACACAGTTGTTATCCATTTTTGAGTGAAAATGACATTTTCCTTTCGGCTGTTGACACACATTTTATTAAGAGTGACAGGTCTGAAGTTTAATGCGAGCCTTCCTAATTAGGAGGCCTTGAAGATCTTAGCCTGGAGGTTGTTCAAGCAGAAAAAGTATTCACTAGCACAAGCATATTTTATTTCAAGTGCAAGTCTGCTTTGTTTGTCTAAATTGCAGTTAGCTGTTATAGAGAGATGCACCCTTTTGGCTTTGGGCAAACGCTTCAGGGTAGCATTTGTATTCAAGATGATAGGTACCCCTTCAGTGTAAATTCATGTCTCCTATGCAAGATGCATCTTCTGAACTTTTCAGAAAGTGCTAGAAAATTGGATGGTATTAGCAAGAGCCTTTCAGCTGAGAAATGTCAATAATGTAATTCTGTTGAGCCCCGTACATGGAATTGACTTGTTGGGAGTTGGATGACTACAGAGGCAAGAATGAAATCTGTATGTGACGGTTACAAATAACTGAGTTTATTGAGGAGGGATTGTACACAGGACGTGGGGTCGGGAGGGTGTGTAGAAAATCAATGTCATGACGATTTCATAAATAGACTACCAATTTAGATTTCAGATTCTTTGAAAATGTTGAGTCGCTTTGTTTGGTTGCATAGCTGCCAACTTGACCAGTTTCCCATAATGTCACTGTGTTGGAAGACCAGTGGTGAGTTAGACTGGACTAAGCTAATTTGCCATAAGCTGCTTGTGTTTCCCGCATGCCTGGACAGTGCCACTCTATGGAAGCATTAGAGCTCAACATTGTTTAAATTCAGACAAAAATGGACAAAAAGCAAGGGGGGTGAAATTCGACACTTTTCACAATACATAGAAGTAAAAAGTGGGATCACTGCATTGGGAATATTTCTATTTAACTTGTTCATAAATTATTTGGAGTCAGGCATTAACAATGAGAGAGACAAATTTGTGGGTTATGCCAAATTATTCAAGATGATAAGTTATCCCAAAACAGACCATGACTCTCCACGCTGGGTGAATGGCCAACAAAATGACTGAGGTAGCTCCCTTTTAGGCTTTTAGTAAGTGGAAAGTGATGTACATTAGGACATAAAATCCTAACTTCATACGTGTGCTGATGGGTGGGTCTGAATTGCCTGCAGTTTCTGAGGAAAGAGACCTTGCGGTTATGGTGGAAAGCTTACTAAAAGCATAATCTCAGTGTCCTGTGGCTGTGAAAAGGACAAACTCAGCATGTGTTCTAGTGACTTTTCGGAAAAAAAATCTTGTCCGAGTGAAAAAACGGCTCATGGCACCGATGATCCATTAAGTGACTGAGCGAGTGGGACAGGTTGCAGCTCTCTGGGAATGTGGCAAACCTGTTAGAGGTGTAAGCCTTATGAAAGGGCTGAGGACTGCTGCCTGGTCTATTGCTGCTGTTTTTGTTTGTCACTGAACCTTTTATTAAATAAAAGCTTCTACCAGAGATGCTGCTGTCATGCCTCCTAACATATGCACTTTTGGAAATTGTTAGGGAAGGAACTGAAAATGAAAACATGCAGGAGGTACAGCCTGCACTGCTAAACCCAGCATGGTTGTCAATTCCCCTTGGACCCATTCCATGCCGCTCCAATAACATGTGAATAGAGGAAACTACATGGGGGTCGACAGTTGACATGATTACTCCCCTAGCCAATTTCTCCTGTCCAGCTGTCCCCTTTTCTTATGTATAGATATTACTGGAGCAGCATGGGATGAGAACCCCTGGGGAACTGCAGACAACAGGTCCTGAGAAGATGGTGGTTTCATGTTATGTCTCCTCCTGGTTGAAAGAATGCATACACCAAAAACAGCGCTGAAATTGTACAGGACATTGTGTCTTTTCCAGCAGCTGGCTGTGCTTCTATAAGGTGGATCATTGAGCACTTTGAGAGCCATGGATCTGAACTCCACAGGCCAAAAACCCTATCAAGTGTTCATGAATGCTGGCTGGAGTACAGACTGTACAAATGAGCAAACTGATGTCAGATAGGATGCCATTAATTTTGTATGAGTAGTAACTTTTAAGTGGAAATTAGAGAGTTTTGGAATTGTTGTCACACTGATTCTGGAATGCGCTGGGTTTTGTTTTGCTTTGGTTTTTTTCATTTCTTTTAGCCTGTGATATTCAACTGATCTCTTTTCAGAAACAGTTAAAGCAAACATCAATGAGGGGAAATTAGATGTTTGGTGACATCTAATTGGCTAGGGTGGCCATTTGGACATTGGCAAAAAAAGAGAAGAAAATGTGTCACCAAAAAAAGGACTAAAGGGGACACTGATTTGCATGTAATTTGTATATGCTACTGTATATTTATGAATGAACATTTAGAAATAAGTTAAATAGGAATGCATCTCTCCATAGAGGGGGTAGACTGTGAGCAGGTGACCTGTGTGCCTGCTCAGGCTGCTGTCCAGGTGCTGACAGTTGATGGACAACCTCAAGACCTCCGCTCTCCCTTCTTATGTTTTGGGGTGTGTTTTGTGTGTGTATGTGTGTGTGTATTTTTTAAAACCAAACTTGGATTGAGCAGCCGTTCAAATATAGGATAACTTCAAATGGAGGACTGTCCTTTGACAACTCTACAAAATAGAGGACTGTCCTCTGTAAAGAGGGACACATGGCCGGTCTACAAATAGGGGGTGGGAAATCCGGGCCGCCCCCCTCACCTGCTGCTCCCATCTTTGTGGCGGGAGTGACAAGAGGCATGAGAAGGCTTAAGCACCCCACACAGCCCTGTCCAGTGTGTCTGCCCTGCAAATTCCCCATATGCCACTTTTTAGTGGGGCGGCAGTGGCTGATGATTCTGTAAGAACCGAAAGTGACTGGGGATTGCTGCTGCTTCCTGCAATGTTAGAGTTCTTCTGTAGAAACCCAGTTGAAATGAATGAGAGTTGCACTGGTTTGTGCCTTTTAACAATAGTGAATGCATGCATAAATTTTTAATCCCCCCCCCTTATCTCTTTGTGAGTTTTTGCCAGTCTGCGGTACTTAATGTTCCTCTCTGCAGGTCACTTCTCCCCATCCACATTGCTCCATGAATATGAAAAATAAATACCCCATTTCTAAGAGATTATCATTTTTTTTCTTCATTGTATATGTTAATCCATTTGCTTTAAATAGATTATACATTTGAAACATTATATATATATATATATATATATATATATAAAGCATTAAAGGCATTGTGTTTATCCTATTATAAATTCTGTCTTGCCTTTTGGACAATGCCACTCAATTATAATTTCAATATTGCTTGAATCAAGTTCTTATAAAAGGAAATGTTGCAAGCCGTACATCGTTACAGAAATGTCAGAGATAAACCAATATCGGCTTGAACTGCATGTTTTAGTAGTAAAAACAATGAAATAAAATATGAGAAACCAAAGAAAGCATGTGTGTCTGTGGAGGGAGGGGGGGTTGGAATGAGGGAAACTGGTTATAGGGAGCCTTTCCCAGTCTGTTTCGGAAATAACTTGGGGAAAACTGGATTGCTTGAACAGATGTTCAGCCAATGATCTGATCTCCAAATTGAGACTGCAGCCGATCAGGGCCATAATAATAATAATAATAATAATAATAATAATAATAGATTGTAAGCCTGCAGGCAGGGACTGTCTTGTTAATTGCGGTAAACCGCCCAGAGAGCTTCTGCTATTGGGCGGTATAAAAATGAAATTAAATGAAATAAATAAATAAATAAATAGCACCATCCTCGCTATACTTCTTTTTCCTTATTTATTAAGGGAAGAGTGGGATTTTGTCTACTCCCCAGCCTCTCTCGACAGTGTTGTGTATGCTTTGTGCATTGGCATCTGGGGCTTAAACCTGAGGGGTGTTGAACCTCTTTCAGCCTGAGGGCCAAATTCCATTTCAGAGAAGCTCTCGGGGGTGCTACATTCAGTGGTGGGCAGGGCCAAAGGCAAATGGGGTGATGTCCCTGGCCTAAAGAAAGCCCTTTCATGAGCCTACATGACTCCTCCCTGCTCATTAATACATTAAAGAAGGTGGAGGAGACCTCTATCAGCTGATGTTGCAGAGGTATTGTCCAGTTTGGATCAACAAGTACTGGAGTTAGCGTGGTTCATGAGATCACAAAAAATAATAATGTGGGGTTATGATTTTAGCAAGAAAGAGGCATTGTAGTTCTTAGAAAAACTAGTACTGTATACCTTTTCATGTTTCAGTAGTGCTGACAGTAAGCAGAGAGATTAATAGGAAGGTCTGTTTTGTGTTATATTCCAGATTATATTTCAATATAGCTGTGGTATTTTAATTGTATTTATTTTTTTTAAAAAATTCTAAACTGCACCATCATCCAGACATGGATCCATAGGTGGTATACATAAAATTCTAAATATGGATCCTGTGTTAAAGTATCAATGAAAATAAAAACAATAAAAATAAAGTTTGAGAGGTAATAAAAACTATTCAACCAGCTAAAATAATACAGTAAATTTTAAATGCCCAGGAAATAAGAAAGTTGACCTGGTGCTGAAAAGAATACAGTGTTGGCAGCTTGGCATCAGCTTCACCTCCTTTGGGAAGGTTTGCACGCATAAAAAGGGAAAAGAAGAGGCGAGATACAAGTATATGGTGTAAATAAAGGGCCACATTTTATTAATCAAGATCTGTGAAGGGTGAAAGTGCGGGTACTAACTAAAACTGGCCATTGGCCACCAAACCCAGGGGGTGGCGCAGCACTTCGCCACCCCCCCCCCAGTTTTACACCCTCTTGGGTGCTGGGAGGCTTTCTCACAGTCCCCACCTCACAGTGCCACAGAACACCGGTCCGTGTGATGTAAGCCATCCTCACTGGCGATCCGTATTTCCCCCCACTGAGCCACGAAACTCAGCAAGCGTTGAGATACAGGTCTCGCCAGCCACCTGAACAGTGCCATTGGATGATCACCAAAACCCTAACCCCACTGCCTATTCCCGCACTTACTAGCCAAATGTGACCGGATTGGACCAAATCACACAGAAAACCCAAAATAAAAAACACCCAACCCTGCAACACAGTGTAGAGTAGGCGAAACACGCCCATTGCCTCCAGCCAATCAGGACAATGAGCCAAAATTCCTACTCGGCCCCTGGAAATGGCGGCCAGCAAAAGCCCACACTGAAAACAGGGAGGGAGGGAGGGAGCTGCAAAAGAAAGAGCCCAGAGTGTGGGCATGCGGGCCTAATAACGGTCCTGCACGCTCCACCCTTGTATCCTATTGGAGGGTGAGATCACCCCATAGTGGTCTCACTCTCCTTTCCTCCGCGCGCAAAATTCTCCCCGCCCACAGTTGCACGTGGCCGGGGGAAGGGAAATTTCAAAATTGGAGTGCCCCCAGTGAAAAGGCCTTCTCCTTCATAGATGTATAAGGCACCTGTTCTACAGATGGAACTCAGACAAGGGCCTCATCTGATTATCTCAGTGCACGGGTGGCAGGTTGGTATGGGAGGTATTTTTAAGAGGATTTGTTGTGGTTACTTTTTTGTATCTCATAACCACCAGAGATTTAAGTGTTCTTGAGGAATAATCACAAATGATCTACAACACTGAGGGAGCAGTTGCTCCTGTTTGCCCTCCCTAAATGACACCTAAGTTTACAGATGATAAATTTCACAACTAGGCCATATATTTGATATTGTGTTCTTGTTCTCTTTGATCAAATTCTGTGGTTAACAAAACAGTTTCCCGAATACATTTTCCCCATACATTCTTACATTCACAGCAAGAAAAAACATGCCCATTGCATTATAGATTTGCTGTGGTCCACTGTGGAGATGTTCCATTTACGCTAAAATAATTAGGTAACTGACACAGTGCTATACATTTTTAATGTTCCATTCCCATGTATGAGAAAGCTGTTTTCATGTTTATGATTACTGAATGAAATCCAATGAAGGCAACACTGCAATCTGTGATAGAGCCTGTGCATTCAGTCTCTCAGAATAATGTTAGAAATAAATGTTTAACGCCATTCATTCCACTTAATATCCTCAGAGTTGCATGGAGCCTTTCCTTCTTTCGTAATCCAAAAGTCAACAAAGTTATTGTTTACTCTAGGAGGAATGGAAGATGGTTACTCTTGTGTATTAATTATATTTCAAAACACTAGAAGTGACCAAGGTCAGTGGACAACCCTGAACTTAGCAGGAAGTCTACTAAAATTCTCTTAGACTCTGTTTCTAGGGCCATGATTAGGAGCAGTAACATTACTCCTTTACAATTGTGGTTTCTACTGGGATTTTCTGGAAGTGAAAAGCTCTGACAAGACAAAAATGTGTCAAAAATTCACTTCTGGGGCAGGTGAGCAAAGAAGAGGAGATGTTCAACAGGCAGAAACACAGAAAACACTAGGGGAAGGGGTTGCCACATGTTTTTCATTCAGAAGAGTGTCCCTCATTCTAGAATCTCTCTCTCAAATATAATAGAGCTTCCGTATCAGAACTGGCCTGTTTCCTCAAAATGTATAACAATGGGACTCAGTGCCATCTGTCCATTATTTTTGAGATTTTGATTGAGAAAAAAAGAGAGACCCACTTAACAACATAAGAAGAGCCATTCTGGATCAGAATCAAGGGTTCATCTAGTCCAGCATTCTGTTCCCCCCGTGGCTGTGGGAAACCCACAAGAAGGATATGTATGCAATAGCACCTTCTAGCACCCCAGCAACTGGTGTACATAGGCATACTGCCTCTGACACTGGAGGTATCATATAACCTGATACCAGTGGGAAGATGAACTTAATGTTGGGTTGATCCACAATATTCTTCTCACAATCTCTGCAGCGTGCTGTAAACAAAGTGTATAGTAAGGTGCAAGGCATTCCTGCAGCTGCAATATTTATCTTATACTATGATCCACACCTCTTGGACTAATGTGTGGATGGGAATTCAGTTTTCCACTAGCTTTCATATTTCCCAAATGTTCAAGTGCACTTCAAAAAATGTATTGAAATTCATTTTTTCCTGCTTTTCCAGTACATAACCGCTAGGTGGCACTGTGGTATAGCAGAATAGCGCAAACACTCAAGTGAAAAAATGTTTTATTTCGCTTTCACGAATAATACTGCATTTTCCCTGTTCTAAAAAAAAAAAACCTCACCAAAAGTGCTCTTTAGACAAAGAAGTGAAACTGGGGGGTCATGATGTCATCTAAAGAACCCGTAAGGGAATATCGAGCACACAATAAATGCCTTGTGTAGAAAAGCTCTGACTTCTGAGTGAACACATGAGAATGTGACATGGACCAGAAATAGAATGATTTCTCTACCCCTTGTGAGAACATGGTAAAACTCTCCTTGCCCCCCCCCCCTTGGCAAGAGAATACAGAGAGTTCATACAGATGACCAAACTATTCCTCTTTCTCCTCAGGATGACTTGATCATTTGTATCATCTTGTCAAAAGGTAAGGACAGTTTAAACACACATCATACATAATATGTTTGATGAAATGGTCATGAGTAAATCATTCCTGTGAGTGTTTGCAAAGTTGTTACATGACCAGTTTGTAAAAGGTTGTCTGGATTCACCCCAAATAGCTTAAACTGCACAGTAAAGAAAAGTCAGATTACTTTGCTCTTATATTTACTAGTTCAAATGAAAAACATATTTTTAAAAAAGTACTACAGGCTGATTCACTTGAAAAGTATGGATCATTCTAGCTTTCTCTCTTGTTTCTCTTTCATCATTCTTATCTTCATCCATCCAATAGGTTCTCTCTATTATTGTAAAAGCTGGGCTCAGAGTGAATTTTAGTTTTGCCTCATGCCTTCATGTGAAAAGCATATTTTGGGTGATGGTGCTCCATTCTATCTGATAACCTGGAATCTTATTGTACCAGAAGTCACAAAAAGATTCTTAATAGATTAAAACCACACAACACAAAGACAATAATGGTGTACTGTCTTAAGTACAGTGAAGACTTTGATTGAGTCCCCCCCCTGAACAAAATCTCTGTGGATTTGAAATATGGTCTAGCCAGAATTCAGAATTTCATCTGGTGCCTTGAGGGCTTTTCCCACATCTAATTTGCTTTAGCAGCAAAAGCCTCTATAGTCAGTCACTTCTGGTTTTCCAACTCTCTCTTTTAATATCCAGTGAACATTTTCAGTTCTGACTTTGGTGCATATAATTAAGTTGCCGGATACTGGTTTGCTGTGGTAATACATTGTTTCACCTTTAATAATTAGGTTTGTTCAGTCATCATGGCTGAGTGTCACTTAGTTTGTTCTCAAAGACACTGTGTAGTTTTCCTAAAAATAACAGTACAATCCTGTGCAAGTTTAGTCAAAAGTAAGCCCCCATTGTATTCAATGCAGTTTACTCCCTAGGAAGTCGGCTGTTTAGGATTGCAGTCTACAAGTTGAAAACCTAATACCCATGCATAGCAGCCTTCCCCAACCTGGCACCTCGCAGATGTGTTGGACTACAACTCCCATCACCATTGCTTGGTGGGGATGATGGGGCTGTAATCCAACACATCTGCAAAGCACCAGGCTTGGGATGGCTGATGTCAAATATGTCCATCCAAAGTCACTTTAGCAATTCAAAGCTCCACCTTATTTGAGTTCAGTAGCTCTCCCCCCCACACACACACAATGTAATCCCAGATCACTAAACAGCTTTCTCTATGTAACACTGAAATCGCACATTCTCAGCCTTGACTCTGGAATGCAAACTCCTGGTCCATTCAACAAGCTAATCATGTGGTAGCACTCTGGTGACATCTGCGCAGAGATGTGTGTGTAAAAGGGGAAGGTGGCTGTTAGCTGGAGGAAACATTCCTGAAGGGCATGCTATGCTGTGACTTGTGCATGGGATGTGATTGTGCCGTGACCAGGCAGATGGGTGGCTGTAAATGAAGTATCGTGCTATTCCCCCCTGGGACATATGAAATGGTGTCCTTCCTTTGATGTTCTGTCATGGTAGTGCACACAATTAGCTACAGAATATTAGTAGCCCTGCTGGATGCAAGTTAACAGCTTTCCATAAAGCAGAGTTGCACGGCCAGCAAACCTATCAGCGGCATCAAGACGTCAGGCTGTATCGCCGAATACCTGGCTCTCGGGTTTGCCAAGAGTTTGTGTGGAGTTCTGTAAGTCTTAGGTGTAGTAAATAGGCGGCTTCGTTGATAGAGGCAAGGAGACTATTTCAAGCGGTCAGTTTGAGGAGCAGGGGGGAAGGAAGACAGATCTCCATCATAGGACACCATCCGCCATAACATTCTCCTGTGTGCAAGAACCATTGACATGAATGGGAGCTGTTCAAGCGCATGATATTGCATTTGGCACAACTCCTGTTCGTTTCAGTAAGGAGGCCCCATAGCAACTCCAGACATTTTCAGATAAAGGACCCTAAAGGGGCAGGGAATAATTGCAGAACACCCTGAACGTAATACTGGTAGGCCTGCCTTCCCCAACCAGGTGCCATCCAGATGTATTGGATTACAATTCCCATCATTCCCAGCTAGCATGTTCATGATGGGATTTGCAGTCCAACATATCTGGAGGGCACCAAGTTGTGGGAAGGCTGTGGTAGGCTAATATGTTTAAAAATATTTATTTGACTTGTTAGCGAGGAATTGGGTAGAATTCTGCCAGTACGCTTTTTCTTACATCACCACAAGTAAAGGGTGGTGATGCAAGGGCTAGGGGCTTTTTAAAATGATGAGGACCAGGCCACTGTGGCCTCTTGGTGAGCTTGGCACAGGAGGCAACTTCTTAGTTAGTTAATAAGTGGGGCATACACAGGAGTCCTTGGGAACCAAAACATCTTGGGCCAGTTCTGCTCATTTGATAACGTGGTGAAGAGAGTGCTGTGGTAGGCTACTAAGTTCAAAAATATTTAATCCTTTGCCTTGCAAGCTTTCTGGCTGATTTAAATTTTTATGGCCTCTGCCATTCTGGCTCTTTGTTTGTTTTTATTGCTTAATGTTCGAGCCATGACTTTTTATTGCATTTCATATATTTTTGGAAGTCACCTTAGACCCATTCATGTATTACTTCTGTCATACAAAGAGGAATCCCATTATTGAAGGGATTGTGGGACTCTCCCTCTGGCATTGCCCCTGCCAGTGCATGACTCCCATGAGCCCCATCACTGTTGTCCACATGATAGGATCAGGAAGTGGTGTAGTGGAGCCAGGATGCACAGAGTTCAAGTGTCAGGACATTTTGATTAGTAGGGACAATGACATCATCTGCCAGCCCCCTCAGACTTCCCTGTTCCCTCTGAGCTTAGCTGCTATCCTTACAGTAGCTGGGGGGGGGGGGGCAGGTGATGAATTTTCCCAGCAACAATATATTGTTCTGAGCTATCCCATGCATGGGTCAACACAGCCATCTGCATTTTTGGACTCTCCTTGGGGGCATAGCTATGGCAACTATCATTATGAGTGCCTGCACTTTAGAACTTACCACTACATCACCGAGATCAGGCTTCCGCACCTGAAATGTCCACCCTAACAGGTAGATGGGGGAGGTGTGGGTAATGAATTCGGGGTGGGGCCAGAGCTGTGAACCCACAACCCCTTTAATCGCATGATACTCATTTACACAAGCTTTGCATTTTATTTTATTTTTATAAAATTTTATAATTTTTTTTATAATAACAATCATCGCAAGCATATGTAGTTTACCTGGGCTGATTTCCTAAAAGACTGTGACACTGTACTGTACGAGTTGTGCCTAAGTCCCATTCAAATGAAACCAGGAGAACTGATTAGAACCTGTAATACAACCTTTATATCTACCCTGACTTGTTTTCTCTTCTCAGTACCAATTTAAATTAATCAGCAGATGTGTTAGCTTTGCAGCTGCATCAATACCTATCGTCTTTTGTCAGTGTTGGTTCTCACACGCTGTAATTTTTGCAGCTTTTGTGAGAAGAGAAACTTCCCTTAAACTCTCTGGCACACATTTACATGACACCTTTGTGTGGTTTTGGAAATGATTCTGTGAAGTACACGCAGTTCTGCAGAGTAGACTTTGGAGGCTAATTGCAAAGCAGGTGGGGGATTAGCTGCTTTCAGCATGACACTGCTTGTAATGATTAGAAGTCCACTCCATGTTCTTCTAGAAGCTAGCTAGAGCCGAGTCAAAATTTCTCAGAAGACAATTTTTTAGATGGTAGGTATTCTTCACATCCTAGAAAAGGAAGGCCACTAGAATTTCCTCTGAATATTCATCACCACTTTTTTTTGTGGTGATCACCATCTCCATGCACACACCCACACACTGCTCTGGAACAATGCTCAGCCCAGGACATTGTGGAGGATGCAAAATGGTGGCCGGGAGGATGCCAACACAGTTCATGCTGTTGTCACATGCCACAGCAAAAAAATACATAGGAATAAAGAAAGCTGTGTCACTGCTACTACTAATAGCAAGTCCTATCCACAAGATATTACTGGATAATTTATTCTCTCCTTGGGAGAAATTCAGTGAAATGGTCACCCCAGTTTCCCTGCCCACAAGGAGGGTGGATAATTTCAAGGGGCCATTTGTGCTCAGCTCCACTAGCAGTTCTAACACACCTGAAGATGGAGCATTTCCAACGCAGTATGTAAACACTCTCTCTCTGTCATGCCTTCCCCCCTCATGCCTTCCCCTAACCCTGGCGCTGTGGCCTTGGAGGAAGATTCACACTCAGACATAGAAAGGACTGATCATTTGGGGGCTGCTCAGGCAGTGGAAGGTCAGAACGGTGAGAGTCTGTCTCTGCCTGGCTTCTCATTGGGGAGCAGGCCGGAGGAGTCTGACACTCCCTACCAGCTGCAAGACTCAACCTTGACTGACGTGCCTACAGATCAGGAGGCTGACAGCCTTTCTGTGGGAAACAAGCAGGCCAGAGACTCAGCTGAGGAGGGGAGGGTATCAAACCTATCTCCTCGGGAACAGAGGGGCATCTAAAGATATTGGAAGACAGACGCCCACTTAGGCATAGTCCACTATTACAGACAAAGTTTGCCTGCAGGGATTAGGTGGACTGGTGAAGAACTCTAGGCACCCGAGCTCTGTTTAAAAGCAGCTACAGAGCTTAGGGAGCTTGGTGGATACAGAAAACTCTTGTTTGGACTATACCTGAACCTTGATCTTTTGGCTTGCCTTGACTTTCATGTTCATGTTCATGTATTGGAAATTATTCCTGAACCCTGAACTCTTGTAAGTCTAGAAACTCTGTCTTAGACTACATTGCTGGTCTTCAGGATCCTGTTCACACTTTCTGTTTGGATTGTGTCTTGGAACCTAATGCTGGATTTACAACCCTGTCTGTATTCCTAATTGAACTGATTTATTGGGACTATAACCTCTGAAAAGTTTCCATGCAGCAGACTCTAAAGGACTGCTTGTGTTTCTGTCTCACTACAAGAAAGCGAGTCTGTTGTTTATTTTAATCCTGTGCTAAGTTGTTGTTACAAGGGAACTGGGCCTGACACTCTCTTTACACAAGCAAGATCTGTTCAGCTAGTCATGAAAGAATATGGTAGGCATCTAAAGACGTTGATACTAAAGAAAACCATACTTTGTCTTGAATGCTTCCCTCATTCTCCTGGACCCCTGAATAATCTTACAATGCCCATCTGCCCCATGTTGTAAATTGTATTCCTGCTTTGCTATTTATTTACTTAGTACATTTATATACTGCCTTTCCTCCACGAAGCTCAGAGGCAGTATAAAAATGTACTATATGTACAGTTTAAAATGTACTAAATGTACAGTTTAAAAATTAAATGCAGGTGCAGAGGTGGGGAAGAGGTTGTCATTTTTCCAGAACAGTGGCAGGGATGTTTAACTCTTCTCTCCCCACCCCACCCCACCCTACTTTTCTCACCAAAATGTCACACCCAAGAGATATTTACCATACAGGAGGGAGAGGGGATATAAGTACATTGCCTCACAGGCAAGCAGTAGTCTGAGTGAGTAATCTTGATCTAGAAAATGGCATAGCAAGAAAGGGTTAAAAGCCCTTCCACAGTGTCACTGCTCCAAGTAGACTGGAAGTTCCCTCCCTGGGCTGCTAAGTATGGACAGATGAGTCTATATCACAGGGGTCCCCAACCTTTTTGTACCTGTGGGCACTTTTGGGAATTTGAGAAACTGCTGTGAGCACCATCACAAAATGCCTAATCACTGGATCGCTGCTTTGACATCTGCCTGTCACGTCTCTGGATCTTAGGCTGCATCTTATTCAGCAAAAAGTTTGTTTCCTGTCTATTGTACCCTGCAATGTCTCTTTAAAAAGGGGTTGTCTAGTTCAGCTAATTGCTGGTGGTGCAATACACCCAACATTTCTGTTAAACAAATGTTTTGGCAGTGTCCCGTGGTTGCTTGTTTTGGGGAAGAGGTTACTACACAGATAAATTTTGTACTGGAACAGTCTTTAATATTCACTGATGTACACACTTTTTAAAATTATTTACCTGCTTCATGGAAATTAACAAATGGTCAGCATAAAGGATTCCCCATGTCTTTTTGACAGCTAAAAGACTGATATTACAACACTGGATAAACACTCACCTCCTCTAATGCAATGGATGGGGGACCTTAGAATGCTTTCAATATTTGAACAGGTGGGATATAGATGCCAGCTTCAAATATATATGTAATTGTTAGTTGTATGCATTTCATATATATTCATTGCTAAGGATATATACAAATCCATGTACATATATTAAAAATGGGGGGGGAGTTTTGTGGGTGCCTGCGGCTGCGGGTGCCACGTTGCGGACCCCCTTCATGGGCACCATTGGAGGTGCTTGCAGGCACCACATTAGGGCCCTCTGCTATATCTGGTCTGTGAGCCTTTCAGATGTGTTCATTTGTAAGTTCCTTCTGTCACATTTCTGCATTAATTAGCAATAGAAATTAAAATCTATGGAAATGTAATCTCTCTCAAAATGTGCATATCTAAATGTATTTTATCTCAGCATAAGCATTTCTAAGCATATATCATCTCAGAATATGCATTTTTAATGCATTTTGATTCTTTTTTGTTCTGAAAACTACTGCAACATTTGGAGAAGTGCATAATCTGATATTCAGCTACATTGTGATTCTCACATTAGTCTGGGAGGTGCAGATCAGGGTCAGTTCATATCAGAATTCAGAGATTGGCTTCCTCAAGCATCCTTACCAGTTGCTGCATTTCATTAAAAAAGAGAATCTCAGAAGATCCAATAACAGGTCTCCCAAAGAACATGAAGTTTGGCTCTCTGTTTTCATTGTCTTCTCTCTCTCTCTCTCTCTCTCTCTCTCTCTTGGAAAGATTCAGATGATGGGTTCTCATGATCCTGGTTGGCCACTGTAGTGCACAACCAGGAGCACAATAGATATCCTGAATAAGAGCAGGCGTCCTTCCTGTGCTCCCTGTAGGAACTACTGTTTAGCTAAGTCGCCTTACTTCACAGACTACAAAGGCAGTGTGAACTGATGGGAGACTGAACCAGGCAGAGACAATTAGATTGTAGGTATCAAAAGCATTGAAATAACAAGGTAGATGCCTGAAGGTACAGCCATCAGGGAGTGCTGGTCATCAGTCTAGGGATGGATGAAACTGTCAATTTCTGTTTCAGTTTCCCATTTTTCCAATCTTAGGGCTTTTCTACACAAGGCTGTTAATGCACAGTATCTACTTTTGGTTTCATCGCAGAATTGACATCCGAGCATTACACAAAGAGCATTTCCTTTCCTGCTTTTCTGCTGCATAAGCTCTTAAGTGGCACTGTGGTATAGTGGAATAGCACAAATACGCAAGTGTGGCGTAGTGGTGAGAGTGTTGGACTGGGACTCGGGAGATCCGGGTTCTAGTCCCCACTTGGCCATGAAACTCACTGGGTGACTTTGGGCCAGTCACTGACTCTCAGCCTAACCTACCTCACAGGGTTGTTGTGAGGATAAAATGGAGGAGGAGGAGGATCATGTAAGCCGCCTTGGGTTCCTTGCTGGAAAAAAGGCGGGATATAAATATAATAAATAAAAATAAATAAATAAAAGTGAGAAAGTGTTTTCTTTTGCTTTTACAAATAATGCCGCATCTTCCCTGGTCTTAAAAACAAACAAACAAACCCTCGCCGGAAGTGAAACTGGAGGGTCATCTAAAGGACCCATAAACAACCATGAGTAGGGAATTACAAGTGCACAATAAATGCCTTGTGTAGGATCAGTCCATCCTGAACTTTAAGAATTTTTCCAATGTCAGATTTGGTTTGTCCTGAACTTTGAGATTTTTAAAAATAGTTTGCATGAAAATTTGTACACATTTTTGCATGCATTTCTCCTAATATTTCTCCTAATATTTTTTGCATGCAATTTTGCCTAATAGTTAGTTTTTGCAAGCAATTTTCTTAATGGAATGCATTTTCCCCTTATACAAATTTTTTGACTGGAGAACTCTGTTGCAAAATTCTGAGGAGTGTGAATTTTGAGAAATAACTGAAACAACAAAGAGTCTTGTGGCACCTTAAAGGCTAACAAATTCATTCTTGCATAAGCTTTCATGGACACTCTCCACATCATAGATGCATGGAGTGTCCACCTCACATTGGCAGATCTATATACAAATGCAGGGGTAGGGGAAAATGTAAGCAGTGTTGTCATAGGGAACTGAAATGCAAAAAAGTACAGACAGTGGTTATTACCTTAACAGTCCACAAGAGCTTATGCCAGCATACATTTGTTAGTCTTGAACGGGCCACAGAACACTTAGTTGTCTTTGCTGAAGCAGAATAACACAACTACCCCTCTGGAGAAGGATTACTGAGTTTTGGTTCGCTCATTGCTTCGAAAGTGCAAAATTAGGTAGCTTTGTCTTAAAATGCGAACTGGATTAATTTCGCCATGTCCCTTGTCCTCAGTGTTGGAAAACCCACATTTCAAGTGGAAATCCACCTTTAAGTAAAACATCTTTGTGGTTTCAGAGCCACAAGAAACCAGGGTGGGTAATGCTCTCTCATTTGGGGACCATATCACAGAAAATGTATAGGAGGAGTCAGTGGAGGCTGGTGGCTCCAATATCCGCTCTGGATTTCACGCCAGACTTTTAAGGAGCTATCCATGGTGCTGAACCCTATTCCCCCCCCCCAAAAAAAAAATTAGGCTCAGCACCATGGATAGCTTCTTAAAAGTTCAGAGTGAAATCTGGAGCAGACACGACCAGAGGAGAAACAATCTGAGAATGCAGCTGCTTCTTTTGTACAAACACTACCCAGCCATCCAATGAGAAGCCAGCGTAGAAGATGAATCATTGATTTAACTTGGCCCTCGTACGAATCATTGCTCTCTGCATCGGCAGACACAGACTGCCTTGGCTATCTGTGATGATTGCACAATAGGCTGCACTTACCTGCATGTTCATAGGGCTACAGTCACTCTGGAATCTGAGCACATCAGAGATGTCACTGCATTTGGCTTTCTTGGGACATTGGGTCATCTCAGCCAATGACAGAAGTGGGAGGGGGAAAGCAGGGCCACGGTTTCAAGATCCATGAGTACAATTAGGGCTTTTCATTTAGCATTGCTTAGCAAAGGAGGAAAGCATTGATCATCATCAACCTCTTTTCCAAGCATGGCTTATTATGTAAACTAACAAAATACTTTAAGCAGCACTTTCCGAAGGGATTAACTTGAGAACACAGTGTTTGTCCAAGTGACTGAACACTTTCCTTTGGGTGCTTCCAGACAAGGCTTTTGTCGTGCAGTGCAGTCACCCTTCATCATTCACAGGATTTCATTGGGGGCAGGGGAGGGTTCCAGATCACGTTTCTTCGATTTGTTACTTTCCTCTTTTCCCACTGCTTCCTCCATCTTTCTCTGTTATTTATTTATTTAATACATTTTTATACCGCCCAATAGCCGAAGCTCTCTGGGTGGTTTACAAAAAATCTATCACAGAAAATCTATTAAGCAGGGGAAAACACAATGGCTTTTGATTGCTAACACTAGGGGCCCTCCACCTGGAAACACCCTCTCTTCCCATATATATGTGTGGGGGGCGGGGGAACCATTATTTTATAAGCATCTCAAAGCTGCAGCAAATATTGCCTTTTGGCTGTACTGGATAAATGTCCCACAGAAGCCAATGGATTGAGAGCATTGTATTCCATGACAAAATGCAACAACTGAATGTGTAAGCTGTTGTACGATGAAGCTAGTTGCTGATAACAACCCATATGTCCTGTGAAACAATTAAAATGTCCAATCAAAAGTTTAAAACATTTAACATTCTGGCCATAATAAAATGAAGGAGTATACCAATGCAGTTCAGCTGAAAGTGACATCCAACCCTTAATACAGTGACAATATGAGCGGGGTGGGAGTGGATCCCTTTCTTATCCAAAGTATACAGGCAGTCCCTGGTTTATGAACATCCGACTTATGGACAATGCATACTTACGAACGCCGGACTTCCAGGTTCCCCGGCTCTACGTCATTTACATAGAGTATAGCGCAACGGCCGCAATTTGCATAAATGTATACTACTATGCTATACTGTTCCGACTTAGGTAAAAATTCAACTTAAAGACAGATTGAAGAACGGAACCTGTTCATAACCTGGGGACTGCCTGTACTCTGTGAAGCTGAAATACACACATCGAGATAGGTTTTTGTCAGCCCCCTCTACTGAGGTTTCTGTACACAATTCTTTGATGTGTGTCTAGCTCTTCATCATCCAAACCCTTTTTGTCATGTTCATTTTGTTTGTAGTTGTCTATAGGGCAATCCTATACATGTCTACTCAGAAGTAAGGCTCATTGAGTTCAATGCGTCTTATTCCCTGGTATGGTAGTATAGGATTGCAGCCTTAGGCTACAACCCTATTAGGTTGCCACCTGCTAGACCAGGGCTCTCCAACCTTGGGTCCCCAGAAGTTGCTGGACTACGGCTCCCAGAATCCCTTGCCATTAGCCATGCTGGTTGGGTATGCTGGGAGCTGTAGGCCAGCAACATCTGGGGACCCAAGGTTGGAGAGCCCTGTGCTAGACAGAAGATTCCAATCTCAGAGGCTTCAAAGTTTCCTATGCCCTGCTGGGCTGCTGCTGGCAGGCTGGGAGGAGTGACAGAAGCAATTTTTACCTCTCCATCCTCCTTTTACATTTTTTCCACTAGATGGGCCTCTGAGCCCAACTAGTGTAGTCACACTGGCAGCTGTGGCCCAGTGCTGGAGAGGCCACATAATACAGTGTATGCTGGCCTCTCCTCTTTCCTCCTCTCCCTGTCCTCCTCCAAGATCATGACAGCAACCTTGGAAAAGGAGCTGCCACAGAGCTTTCTGTGGCAGCTGGGAGGAGTGGGGTGAAGATCCAGGTGGGGATTTTCACATCCGAGGTTGTATCTCTGTCTACGACCTTGCAGGTGAAAATCTCCAGTTTCCTATGGCTCCTCAGGCAATGTCTAGGTGCCATCGCATTGCACCCCTTAATTACTTATTAATTTTTATTTTATTATTTATTATTGCATTTATATCCCACCTTTTTTCCTCCAAGGAACCCAAGGAGGCTTACATGATCCTCTCCATTTCATCCTCACAACAGCCCTGTGAGGTAGGTTAGACTGAGAGTCAGTAACTGGCCCATAGCTACCCAGTGAGCTCCATGGTTGAGTGGGGACTTGAACCCAGATCTCCCGAGTCCCAGTCCAGTACTCTCACCACCACTACGCCACACTTGCTAGTTCTAAGTTCTAAGTATTACTCTTGGTCATGATGCAATCATGCTGATATAAATTAAAATTGCTTAAAATTAAGTGTATTCAAAATAATAAGAAATGCACCAATGCAGTAAGTACACTTTAAAAAGAAGAAGAGGTATGGCTGTTACACTACCTGTGTCATGGTGTGGCTCTAAATTTTCTTTGTATTAGATGTTTTATATTTGTGATAAAGTTATTTAAAAGCAACAACCATATTTTAGCAGCATGCAAACTGTTTGTCTGTGCTCTTGAAATTATTCACACATCATTTTGTTAGCCAGTTAGACACACTAATTGCTCCTGATCCCTTTCTTAAAGAGGTTGTGATGTCATCTTTAGTTCCATAAACAAAAAATAGAACAATGCTAAAGTGCAGTGCGGTCAAATTAATTATTCACAAACTCTTACTTATGTAATTATTCTGACTCTCAGTGTAAATGATGCTTGTAAGTTTGGGTTCTTCTATTCATGGAAAATCTTAATCGCATAGGAAGAATTGCCATGTTGTCTGAGGTGCATGAAATCTCAAAAGTGCTACAGGAGAAAGAAAATAAAAGGCTTAGGTTTCCACATGCTTTTATTTCATGTAGTGGTTAGAGTGTTGGAATGGGTCTTGGGAGATCCAGGTTCTAGTCCCCACTCAGCCATGAAGCTCGCTGGGTGACTTTGGGCCAGTCACTTATGACTTTCACTTATGACTTTGGGTCAGCCCCTGACTCTCAGTCTAACCTACCTCACAGGGTTGTTGTGAGGATAAAATGGAGAGGAGGAGGATTATGTAAGCTGCCCTGGGTTCCTTGCAGGAAAAAAGGTGGGATATAAATATAATAAATGAATACATTTTATTTCATTTATCAATCTAACATGTTTGTCTGGGGCAAAGAATTGGCAATTAGAGTACATTCAATAGATTTTAGAGATACTGTTCTTAGAAGCAACACACACATGTTTTCAGGATGATCACATTGATGAAGATTATCATGCCTTTTCTCAACCATAGATACTGGCTTGCATCTCTAGATGCCTGTTTCCACATCATGAGTATGCTGGTCAGCAGACAACGATCCATTCTTTCTGTGCAGGTTTTCAGCCTCAGATTATGCCATTGGACCTCATTGCAGCACCAAGAGTGTTCACAAACGGCATTGTTGAAGTGGCTGCTTTCATGAAAAATATTGGTAATGCATTCCCATATATCAGGGGTGTTGAACTGCTTTCAGCCCGAGGGCCAAATTCAATTCCAGAGCAGCTCTCGGGGGCTGCATTCCAGTAGTTGGTGGGGCTGAAGGCAAAACAGGACAGGGTCAAAGGCAAAGGGGACAGGGCCCAATACCAAAAATATGAGCATATTGTAGCTAGCTTGAAGCTCTTACTGCCAGTAACTAAGTCTTAAGCATAGCCTTGTAGGCTCCTTCCAACTCTATGATCTATGAAATCCAGGGAAGCTGTTCTAGTTTTAGATCGGTGTCTGATGTCAATAATGGGCTGGATAAAGGGGAACAAATTGAAGCTTAATCCAGACAAGGCCGAGGTGCTCCTAGTCAGTTGAAAGGCAGATCAGGGATTAGGGACTCAACCTGTGCTGGATGGGCTTACACTCCCCTTGAAGACTCAGGCTCACAGTTTGGGTGTACCTCTGGACTCGGTCCAGAACTGACTGGGGCTGGTTACAGGGAGCATGTGACGCCCTTGTTACAGCAGCTTCACTGGTTACTGGTCTTTTTCCGGGCACAATTCAAAGTGCTGGTCATGACCTATAAAGCCCTGTATAGCTTGGGACCAGGCTACCTGAAAGATCACCTTCTCCCATATGAGCCTGCCCGGTTCTAAAGATCTTCAGGAGCGGCCCTTCATTCGATACCACCACCATCAGAGGCACATTTGGTGGCGACATGAGAGAGGGCCATCTTGGTGGCCACACCCAGGTGGTGGAACTCCCTGCTGAGGGAGGCTACATTCATTCCCTCTTTGCTGTCCTTCTGTCGGCAGGCAAAAATCTCTTTACTCAAGCAGGCCTTTGGCATGTAAGCAGGTCTGTTGGGTTGTTAGATGCTGTTTTTATTCTATTTTTGCTGTGTTTTTATTGTGTTTTAATGCATTGTTTTATTATTGTTTTAATTGTTTGATCTGTGATTGTACGCCACCTTGAGTGCCATTTTTCTTGGTGAAAAGGGAGGGTCCAAATCAAAATCAATTGATCAATATCAACCTTTTACAATGGGAAAGATGTGAAAAGCCAGAAAAACACCAAACGTTTGGTGGCTGTGGAAAAGGGGTGGGGGCAGAGGAAGGGGTGGGACCATCTGAGGAACCCCAAAGGCTGGATTTCGCCCACAGGCCTGAGTTTCTGTACCCCTACAATGTCTAGTTGCCCGTACTGTTTTTCTTGTTCAGTACATACCTCGGACTCACCAATGGTGGCTTTGTATTGGAATGCAGTTTATGAATTGCCTGTAGAGGGTGAAAAATCAGGATGTAGAAAAGAGAATTGTGTTGGTCATGCTTAAGTGGTTAGAAGAGTCTGTTAGAAGAAGAACAGTACAATAATAATAATTTTTAAAAAATCTAACAGCCTAAAAACTACAGCTACAACCTGTTTCCACAGTGTATGCTTCAGGGGGTGATTTAAGTGCCCTATCACTGTATCACTATGCTAATTGGTAGTGATTATTTGCTGCAGTGCTTTGCTACTCTGCTGAACAAATAAAGCCAACTTGAAGGAAGAGATGCATTTTATTTTGAGGTTCCACCTTCCCATTTTTAGTCAAATGTTATTATTGTTTTATTTCCCTGTAATTTGAGGGCAAGTTCAGTGAATAACCATGGAGGCCATTAAGGGTTGTCATGGAGGATTGATTCTCTTTTAAATTGAATGTAGAAGTGGTGCAGCAGGCGCACAGGGCGGCTTCAATGTGGATAGTTTAGGCTATCTGGGTGGGGTGCGGTTGTGTGCTTTTAAAAGGATAAATTTATTGTTTTCTATTATGTCTCCCTGGGCCGTTCTAACATGGGTGAGGATGTTGCCTTCGCTGCTGTTGTCAAGAATAAAATTTATGGAAGAACCATGGCCCAAGAGACCAACTCCTGTCTAGTGTTAGTGACTACACTAATAGCTCACAGTTAGGGTCAGCAGGAACTTGCAGAAAACATGTTAAAAATCTACACAGGCCTGGAGGGACTGCAGATTCCAGAGGTATTTTTCTTTCACTCTGGATGGAGGAGAAATTAACTCTGTCCTAAACTGTTTTTAGTGCATTATTTCCATTCTGAATCCATGGTAAGTCCAAAGGTATATGGATGTCATAGATTTAGGGTGTAATCCTGTGCATGTTTAATCAGAAAAAAAAGTCAACTCCCAGTCCCAGCATTCCCCAGCAAGCATGGCTGTCTGGGGCATGCTGGGAGTTGAAGGACTTTTTTTCTTTCTAAACATGCATAGGATTGCACCCTTAAAGTTCTTCCTCAGCTATCCATCTCTCTCTGTAAACATGATACACCACAGTTACTTCTAGCGCTCAAATATATGTTACGTTTGTATCCTACTCTTCCTCCAACAAGCTTAGAGCTGCATTTCCCCCCCCCCTACACACACTTACAACAATACTGCGAGATAGTTTATGCTGAGAGTTTTAAGTCTTGTGCAGACAACCATAATGTTGATTTGCATCCTGGTCCCCTTACAGAATTAAGATGATATATTCCCTATATCAGAGAGGCAGGTTAAATAACACTCACATAACCCATAGGCTGTTTTAGGCTTATGTGAGGGTTGTTTAATCCTTGCATAAGCAACCTTCGCTGTGTTCACATGGCACAATAAACCACGGCAATCACCTGCAGCAACTTAAATATTGAAAAGGGTGGCCAGAACACACTGCAACCCACTGTGGCTTAAATAAGCCATGGTGGGCTGTGGTGATCGTGCAAGCCTGGTCAATGTGAACTCATCATTTAAAAAAAAATTCTATCATTCATATAATTGTTCGAAGAATGTGTTCTTTTTTTCTTAATTAGCACTTTTTAATGTACACTGGAAATGGGTAACTAAAGCATCCAAAGTTACGGCTGTTTCTGCCAGCAATTCCATTCCACTTGAAGAATTACAGCACAAAGTAAACCATTAATTGGCCAGCTGTATCTAATCAATGTTTAAAAACCCAGCATATATTACGGTTTCTCCCATTGCATTTATTAGAAACAATGAAAGGAGGACACTTTCTGGTAAATTATTTCTCAGAGGATTGGCTTAGTCCCTTGTTAAGCAAATAAGTGTTCCTAAAGATTTGCTTTGACCATTGATGATTTCCCCATTTATTCAACAGATATTTTAACTTGTAAAAAGAATCCTGCATGTGTGATTTTACAGACATTAGTAGCTTCTATTAGAGAACTTTATTTGCCCTAACAGCCTGGGGAAACGCACATTTAATTATCAAAATTATAAAGTTTGATTTTAAAACAGTGGAAAGCTTTCTGGAACAGTCTCCTTGGAGCAGCTGTGGGAGCAAAGCAGACTTACAATGGCCCCTCACCTGGGGCCGGGGAGAAGGTTTGTGCGTGGGGGAGGAGGGAAGAGTCAGGTAACAGGTAAGGTTGGTCACTGATGCTGAGCCAATGGCTCAGCTAGGGCGGGGACTCAGGAAAAAGGCTTATTTAGGCACCTGGGTTCCCACCCTCGGTCTCCTTTGCTCCTGTTTTCCGGCATCTTACTTCGTTCAAGACAGGTTTCATAAATGTATTCAGTACTATCTTGTGACTTCTAATGGCTCAGATATGGCTAGGACTGTTACCTTTTTATAGATGCAGGTCCTATCCCTTTAGAAGATTCATAATAGACTAAAATCAAGATCTTCCTGGAATGGAGTTACAGCGATGGGGCTGCTTTTAATGATGATTTTGGAATTGCAACTTGTGAAAAATGTGTCTGCTTGGGTTCTGGTTGGTTCCTGATGATCAGAACCTGTGAAACCTACATTGTTTTGGTAACACTGGTTGCCAGTACATTTCCAGGCCCAATTTCAAGTTCTGGAATTTTAAAGCCCTAAATGGTTTTGGACTGCCTTCACTTATATCAGCCTGCCCACCTGTTGAGATCTCCTTCCTAGACCTGGCTTATGTGCCTGCCTACAAAACCCATCAGGCTTGGCAGGCACGAGGGAGAGAGCTTTTTCAGCCCCACATTTGTGGAACTCTGTCCCAATTGGGATTTGACAGGCTCCATCAAGTGGGGACTGAATTTTTTTAAGGATTTCAATTGGGCTGCTGTTAATGTGGAGTTGCTTTATTATGTGATCTCTGGTGGTATTGGGCTGGGTACTGTTTTAATGTTATTGCTGGCTGCCATTGTTTAATTTTATTGTGACTGTGTTTTAGGTGGTGTGTTTTTTTAAAAAAAAACCTGTAAAGTTTTTCTATTGGTTTAAATGTGCTTAATTTATATATTATTGGAAACCACCTTGTAAGAAAGTTTTTCTGAAAGATAGATGAACTCTTCTGACACACAAAATGACACATGGTGAACGCAGAGAAAGGGAGGGAATTTTCACTTCATTTTGGGGAGCCAGGGACAAATGGCTGCCAGAGAACTACCAATCACATTTGTAAAGCCATTTTTATTGCTGGTTTTGATATCATAGTTGCAAATTTTGGTCATTATTCTGTAATCATTTTAGTAATTATTTCGTACCATTTTGACGGCCAACAAAATAAAGTGTCTTCCCGCACTTTGATCTTACAAATCCCTTTCCTGCTTTGGAAAAACACCTGAATATCTTTTTTGAAATGTGATTTATTAGGGATACTTGACCAGTACTTAGTATCTCATTCCCCTCTGAAAATTTCCCACAGAATTAGAAACACAATATTCACTGGTATTTCACTTGCAGTTTTACCTCCAGGAAAAGATATGCCGGAGAGTTTGAACTGTATTTCTCAAGATCATTAATTTGAGGAGTGACTCCAAAATTAATGTTTTAAATTAACTGCCTGACACTTTTTTTCTTTTTTTTTTGCTCCTTCTCAGATGGCTAATCCTATGTGTCCTCGGGGCACACAGATGTTGCCTTATGAATGTAAATTGTGGCTCTATGGAGGACTCAAAGGAAAAAGCTCTCATTAGGAAAGTCCACTGTGCCTTACATGCACCCACAATTGGCACACTTTGAAGTAAACCAATGTTTTCATACATGCATTTAGAAATAATACACAGGATTGGGCTAAAGTTTTTTAGCAACTTCACTGTTGTTGCCCACTAGGGATGTGCATGGAGCTCGATTGGAGGGTGGAAGTCTGGCGAACTCGCCAGCCTCAACACCCCAAGCTCCGCTTGCCCTACCTTTTCCCTGGCTTGACTCGTGTTCTTGCAATCTGAGCTGGGGAAGTTACTTCCGGTTACTCCGGTGCTACATTGTTTATGTAGAAAATGGTGTAAGATACGTTAAAAACGGCTGCGATTTGTGTAATTTGTGGCCATTTTTAATGTATTTTACGCTATTTTCTATGTAAACAACGTAGAGCTGGGGACCCGGAAGTCCGGCGACCTCAGTGGGTGCTTGCGCTCAGCTTGTGTGGTAGGAGCACTCAGCTCGCGAGTTGAGTGTCGGACGGATCACCTACCTTTACTACCCACCATCTTATGCCTGAGACAGACGTCTCTCTCTGCCTCATGGTAAGGCTGGCCTCTCATCCCAGTCCATGGCAAGTGGTCACTTGTGAATCACCAAAAAAGAGGACACGCATCAACTAAAAGGAAGACAAAAGAGAACACTGGGTTGCATAAAATTTCTATATGCTGATTTATAGGCATAAATGCAAGTTTAGAAAGAATTATTATAATTTAAATTTTAAATACAGTAAATCTTGCCACGGTATAGTAAATCTCGCCATAGTATGACAGATGATCTGTGTGCCTGCCTGTTCAGTCTGCTGCCCAGGTGCTAACTGTTGATGGGGAAAAGTTCTTATTTTTCTTTGTCTTTAAACTGGAAGTGAATAGGCCACTTCCTGATAGGCCACTTCAAATAAAGGTTGCCTTCAAGTAGAGGACAGTCCTTTGGCAGCCCTCCAAATAGAGGACTATCCTCAGTAAAAGAAAATATATGGGCACCCTACAAGCTAGGAATGCAATGTATAACCACTGCTATGCACAGATAAATATTTTCAATGTGTTGCATAGTTTTTGTGTTTTGTAATATTATCTTGTTTACTAATATTCACTGCACAAACATCGCATTATACTTTATTTTTGTTTGCTCTGTTTGTATTCCACCTTTCTGCCATTGCACCCAAGGTGGTCCGTAATTTTAAATAATGTCTTGCAGCTTTATAGACATAATATAAAAGGGGGAGAAAACAGGTGAGAGGAGGAATATAAACAAATTCTGGCGTCACTTTTTGAAGAACTGACAACCACAGATGGTAGAGTTCATATCCTTCTTCAGATCAATAGCTGACCATTCCCTAATCACCTCACTAACATATTCTTGGAGTAAGCAGTAGGAGAAAGAGGCAGTGATGGCCCCCCTTGAATGCAAAAGCAACTTTTGCAGATAGAAGTTCGCTCAGTGACGACAGCAATATCTTTAATAATTTGGTTCAATTCACACACACACACACACACAGGTAAGTAGATTTACATTTAAGTATTCAAGCATACTAACTATCAGAGCAACAGGAACAAAATCATCTGCCTACAGGTTGTGCCTTGAAAACGTTTCAGAAATGTTTGGACAGGTATCTGTCTGATATGGTTAGAGATATATGATATGGTTAGAGATATATGATAGCCCCATCTTAGGGCAGGGCCACGACATACCATCCAATTATCGGATTCTATTATTGGATTCTATTATCGGATTCTATTATTGTCTGGCCAACTGTAGGCTGGTTCAGTTGCACTGAAAACAAAGGGAGTCCAAGGATGCTGTCAAATCTAGTACAATTGGAAAGAAGTCAAATGGGAACAGAACCATTATGTGGGAATGATTTTTAAAATAAATATATAATTTGTGTAAAGAAATAGGCCAGCACTAAGCTGGGTAAAAAGTTATGGGCAATCAACTTCCTTCCTTCAACGTTTCTGTCCCCCCCCCCTTCATAAATCATTTTGACACAATGCAACTAAATGGGAGATTCCAGGTCAGGACGTGTCTAGTTAAATATGGTTTGCTGAGCGATTGGCAGGTGGGGTTTTTGTTGTTGTTTTTGTTTTGGTCAATGTTCATGTACACCAAGTTTCTCTCTTACTACCTTACGGATAAAAGGCTGCATTCCTTTATCTGTCTCCACCTCATCGTGTATGAGGCAGCACACACGGGAAAATCAATGGTTGTCCATTTAGTCTTCAAGGCATTGATTCAAGGTTGCCCAACTATATAAAGTTGACTAGCAGACCTCCTTATGGCATAGAATATATGAATTCTCTTTCCATTTCCCCCCTCTGCTGGAGATGCTGCATTGTTTACCTATTCTGCGTTTAAACATAACTATTGCTCAAGCATGCCGTGACTCTTATAGGCCCCCTGCCTGTTGTTGTCTTGCTCGTAATGCATTGTGGTGAGCTTGCAAGCAATGTGACTTTGGTGGTGTGATTAATATGAAAGTGTGGCTGCAGGGTGAATGTGGAGGGGAAATTTTTTTTAGCTGAAGGCTTCCTCTAAATAAGAGTGTGTATTGGGGAGGAGAAGGATCTCTGAAGCTAAAATCGCTTTAGTTGACATTCTCCACAAGAGGGATTTCAAAGGGAGACTCCAGCATGAAATAGCTGAACTAGAATTAATAACAAAGTTTGATTCTATTTGTTTGAGTTTGAATGCAGACAATGGTTTCCTGTTCCACTACAGGAGTTAATTAATTTAACCAATTATTACTGCTGTTGTGTGTCACTGTGCTTATTTTGCGTATATTTATGTTCTAACTGAATTGTCACAGACTGTACTTCTTGCATTACTATTTCATAGAATCATAGAAAAGTAGAGTTGGAAGGGGCCTACAAGGCCATCGAGTCCAACCCCCTGCTCAATGCAGGAATCCAGGTCAAAGCATCCCTGACAGATGGCTGTCCAGCTGCACCTTGAATGCCTCCAGAGTGGGAGAGCCCACCACCTCCCTAGGTAGTTGGTTCCATTGTTTTATTGCTCTGACAGTCAGGAATTTTTTCCTGATGTTTAGGTGGAATCTGGGTTCCTGTAACTTGAGCCCATTATTCCATGTCCTGTAAGTTGGGATGATCGAGAAGAAATCCTGGCCCTCCTCTTTGTGACAACCCTTCAAGTACTAGTCTACCTTTTACAGTTTTCCTTCTACATATCTGTGTGTGTGTGTGTGTGTGTGTGTGTGTTTGTGTAATGTATATAGGTACAGATGTCTGTCAAGTGAGGATAACATTCCATGCATCTGCTGAAGTGGACTCTATGGGCAGTATCCAACACTGAGGATGACCACTAGCGCAACAGGAAGCTAGCAACAGGAAAGTAGCCCAAACTAGTGCTTCTGAAAGAGGACAAACCAGTGGGGCTCATGAAAGGGACTTGTCCTGTTCTGGAAGTGCTGGTTTGAGCTAGTTTCCAGGGTTACATTATGAAAGCCCTAGTGGTTGTTCCCACTAACGCAATGTGATTGCCACTGGTGGACTGCCAGTGATGGATGCTGTCCACAAAAAAGTATGCTGTAATAGTTGTTAGTCTTAAAAGGTTCTACAAGAGTTTGCTTTTGCTGCAACAGACTAATCTAGAAGTATTTGATTGCAATTGTTGGTATATAAACTAGAGCTGTGCACAAATGACCTCTCAAAATGTCTGCCCCTATTTGTGGGCAGAATAATTGGAGGGACAATTTCACTGAATTTCTCCAGGGGGAGGAGAAATTCTCCAACAGTTTCTCACAGGCAGGGCTCTCCATTGACAGGAGCTGTACTTGTAGCACAGTTTCTTTCTTCTTCTTCTTTTCTAAGGGCTTTGGGGGTGTTGTGCTGCCACTGCAAGTGGCAATAGCATCAACTGTAGTGGAAGACTGGCTCCCAATTTTCATCCACTACAGTGAAGGCGTGTGAGCGGTTCATAGATTCATAGATAGTAGAGTTGGAAGGGGCCTACAAGGCCATCAAGTCCAACCCCCTGCTCAATGCAGGAAAGTAGAGGAGGGGTCTCCCATCCAAGTAATAACCAGACCTGACCCTGCTTAGCTTTCCACGCTCAGGCAAGCTGAGCCAGTATGAGCCACAGGCCTGTATTGTGGGGCAGTGTTGTGTCGAGCTGCAGGGAAGAGGTAGAGCTAGTCCTCCAATTTCCTGAAAGTTTTCTTCCCCCATGAAAGAGGTTTCCTTTCTGCCTCATTCTCAGGGTGTTTTATGATTTATTTTGAATTTATTTTGGTGGAGTTTTTGAGCATACCTAATCACTGTGAGGTGGCCATGGGTGCGGTGTGCATCATTTATTTCTATTAATAACATCTCTCTATTGCTCTGCAGCCTCCCAGGCTGCCCGCACTCATGGTCTGAAAAAGACCTATGGGAGGAATTACCTCATGATGTCTTCCCCTGGGCTTTAATAGAAGTGCTGGAAGCTGAGTAGGCTACAGGTTGCTGGATAGATGATTGTAGAATGAAAGACAGGACACTCATGCACACTCCTCGGCCAACTCATAAGTAAGCTTAGCATAAGAACCCTGAACCCAACCCATGGGGATTTCTCTGAAATTTTCTTCTCCTTTGAACAGGACTGGTGCAGGGCAGTTTGGCGCCCTAGGCTAAATTATATTTAGCGCCCCCCCTCTCGTGCCGTGGGGGGGGGGCTCCGGAAAGCAGCCCTGCTCTGCAACCTCCCGCCGCCGCCACCGGACCCCCCCACACGCTGCCGCTGCCGCTGCCGCTGCCGCTGTACCTTCCCACACCTCCTCCGAAAAGGGACCCCCGCGCTCTGTTTTTGGCCGGGGGAAACTAGAGCAACAGGGCTGTTTAAGCCCTGTTGCCCTGGTTCCTCCCGCCAAAACAGAGCGCGGGCGGGGCTCCGGAAACAGCGCGGAGAAGGTAGGTGTCGGGGGGGAGGCGGCGCGGAGGCGAAGTGAGGCGAGGTGGGGGGGAGGCGGCGCGGGGGGGAGGCGGCGCAGAGGCGAAGCGAGGCGAGGTGGGGGGAGGCGGCGCAGAGGCGAGGCGAGGCGAGGCGAGGTGGGAGGCGGCACGGAGGCGAGGCAAGGTGGGGGGGAGGCGCCCAGGCTCGGCCCCACCACTACTCCGGTCGCAATCCCCCGCACTGACCTGGCTTTCTCGGTGAGGCAGGCGGGCGGGCAGGGCAGGAGCGCGCCGGCAGCGAAGAGGAGCGCAGCGTTCTGCGCCCTCTTCCGCTACACGCCCTAGGCAACAGCCTAGTTGGCCTAGCGGTAGCGCCGGCCCTGCCTTTGAATTTCTATTTGAAAGCAATTTTGCATATCAAATTGAATGAGAATGGTTGAAAAAAATGTGGGCGGAATTTTCAGCACAGCACTAATCATATAAACCATTAATTTTCTCATGGTAGGGCCTCCTTGTAGGCATGATGGCAAATGCATTGTAAACAGAGGAACTCTTGCTCTGTTTTGTGGTTGCAACTGAAATGTTGGCAAGCATACCAGTTTTACATGAACAAAATGCTCTTTCTAACAATCAGAAACAATGCTGGCTCCTTGCAGCTATAGTTTGCACGTTAGCATCCAGCGTCCAAAGCCTGTCCTCGCCCTCTCACTCCCTCACTTCCCGTTCACCTCACTTTATCTTTTCATTTGCACCAATGAGGACCATGTTTAATGCTAACTACAGTTCCTGTCTTGAGGAGACTTTGACGCCAAGCCTTGAAGCAAGTTTGCAAAACTATAAATTTTATTTAGGGTGTAATCTTATGCATGTTTGGACAGAAACAAAAAGAAGACCTACAATTCCCCAGAGGCGTAGCGTGGGGGGTGCAGGGGGGGCCGGCCGCACCGGGCGCAACATCTGGGGGGGGCGCTCGTACTCGCAGCTCTCTGCCCCTGCCTGGCTCACTCACTCTCTCGGAGTCCCGGAATAGCTTTCATGTCGTGTTTCCCTGCCTAGCCGTCCCCTCCCCAGCCGAGCGGCAGGTGAGGTCAGGCAGCTAAAATTAAACCCGGTTTTGGCTAGGAAGGAACAGCATCCTCTTGCCAAATGGACTCTTCGATCTGCTGGAGACCGGGGTGGTGGTGGTGATGATGGAGGCATTGGAAAAAGGGGGATGGCTCCCTCCGCATCTAAGGTGGGGCGGGGGCGGGGGGAAGCCGAGGAAGGAGCTGGAGTGGAGGCTGTAGTTCCTTTGGTCTTATCCCGCCTAGCCCTTAACCTGCCAGCCAGAGAGACAGAGCTACAGGGAAATGAAGACAGTTGCAGATAATATCGCTGCTACCCCTCAAGGCCCTAAGAGGGATTGGCTACAATATCTATGATGAATTTAATAGGGGAGGGGTTTTCATAAAGGCAGATAACAAAGCTGCCATTAAAGGACTGTGTTCAAAAAGCAGAGAGAGCTAGCGAAAGTGGAGAAGACATGCTAGACTGGACACCTAGAAAGTCACTGGCCAGCTTTGTGGAGAGGACTAATTTTTCAAAGCAGGAGCTGTGAAGTTCCCTGATATTTCCCCTGCTGTAAGGGATGGTTGTCCATTGTAGGACTAGCATTTCCTCCTTTTAAAATCTCCTTTTTGTAAATTTTTATCCTGGAAGACAATCTTACTTGGTCACGAGTGATCGCGTGATGATGATGATGATGACGACGACGACATACACAAAAAAGTGGCCATCAGCTGGTGAACACTGGTGATATTAAAACCTGGGTGTCCAGGGTTTTTCCTTTGTGGATGAAAGAGCAATATGTGTGTGTGGGGGTTGGGAGTTGAGTAAATTGGCAGGAGAGGAAAGAGTTAGGCAGCTGCTTCTCCCAGTGTTCCTCCACTCATACTTGCAGCCTTTCCAAATTGACCCACAATCCATGTCTATAAATACTTATTACTGGTGAATAAATAGGATATACAGGGTCTTAAGCAGGAATGGAATAGGGAACTGGATTGTCCCATTTTGCCTAATCAATGGATCACTGCCTTGGTGTCTGTATCTGATGTGTCTATGGATCTCAGGTTGCATCTTATTCAGCAAAAACATTTGTTTCATCTCTTTTGGATGCTGTAATGTCTCTTTAATAAGGGTTTGTCTAAGTCGGCTTAATTTTTTCTTTTCAGCATATGTTTTGGCAATGCTTTGGGTTCTGAACAGCTACCTTGTGCTCAAAGGATTTGGGTGTACTTAGTAGGATTTTTGACTCCCCCCCCCCCTTGAATATCAGATCCCTATGCCATATCAGAAATTGCTTTTGAATGTCCCTCAGTTTCAAAAGCAGGTAGTAAGCCATATGGCATAGAGGATATTAAAATGTAAGCACGGAGACCCCTTTTGCATGTGGAACTAGCTGTGCTATTCTTTGGATCCTAGTCATATAGTCTACCTGCTTCTGCCCCAAAATGTGTGAGATGGTTAACCCATCCCTTTTCACCATGTGTTCACCTCAGAAACATGCTGCAATTGCCCCTAGCGCCCCAACTTGTGAATCCACACATTTTTGGCTAGAACTGGGTACAGGGCAGGCCGCATTTTAGCATGTACCCACATTTACTGTAATGTGTGAAGCAGCCCTTAGGATGTGGAAATTCAGGACAGGATAACCAGTAATCTACCTGGTATCCTCCTCCTCCTCCTCCTCCTCCTCCTCCTCCTCCTCCTCAGTACTTGCCTTATTTTGAGAGGATTTCATGGTGGAAAAGCAAAAACCAGGGACAACTCTGAACCATTTGGGATTTTTCTTTTTTGCTCCTTAACTATTATTCCTCATATTTGTGTTCCCCTCTGCTGCCCCTTTCTTCCAAGTAGTTCACAGCAGCATTTATCATCCCAAGAATCCTGTAAGATCAGTTAGAGTGAGAGGTGGTGGTGGTGAACCCAAGGTGATCCATTGAGCTTTATGTCTGAGAAGGCACTTGAACCCAGGTCTCTTTGGTCCAACTCCAGCACTTTATCCACTGCACCACACAGATAAGAGGCTTGGAAAACAGGAATGTGTAATGCATGTTCGCACTCAATAAAGTGTTTGAAAATAAACTTGTATTTAGATGCATTTTACTTTAATTACATCAGTATTTTCATAACAAACAATACATGTGCTTAGGGGGTAAGGGTTTCTTTAACTAATCTAGTGGAAGAGACTCGAGTGCTAAAATCCACGGGTTAGGGGGCGCAAATTACTTGCCTTGCCCCGGGTGCTGACAACCCACGCTACGCCACTGCAATTCCCAGCATGCCCCGGCCAGCATGGTCTAAACTTGCATAGGATTGTGCCCTTAATTATTTATTACATTTCTATAACTGCCCAATAGTTTTCATAGATTTCATAGATCATAGAGTTGGAAGGAGCCTACAAGGCTATCGAGTCCAACCCCCTGCTCAATGCAGGAAACTAGAGGAGGGGTCTCCCATCCAAGTAATAACCAGGCTTGACCCTGCTTAGCTTTCCACACTCAGACAAGCTGAGCCAGCATAAGCCACAGACCTGTAGCCGTCTCTGGACGATTCACAAGACAAGACTTAAAATCATAAAATACAATAGCATAATAAAACAGTATAAAAATATTAAAAGTTTTGAACAGAATAAAAGTAGAGGGTGTTTTTTTGTTTTTTTTTTAAAGCCAAAGTGAAAGCTTTTAAATTGCTAGCAGTGCAAGGATCTTAAAACACACAAATTTGATGAAAGAACCAAAGAGAGTGGAAGTTTTAATCATCATTTGCACTTGAGAAATAATCTCCTATTCAGTCAGTATTCAATGGGGGGGACTTTTTAAGAACTTAATGCACGCTTATACTTTGAACGCCTCAGATGTCTTTCATTTTCCACTAGCATTAAAGGCAAACAGTAGTACAGTAAGAAAGGTGGCTGGTTCTTTGTGATTGTGGAAAGTGCCTATTGTGCAGTTCATAAATTGAGTACTATTGGCAGAGGAGATGGTTATACATTACTGAGTTCAGCAGTCTGAAGACCAGGCTAGAGAGCTGTCATTAAGGTGAATGCTAAATGAGGTTCATTTGGATTAGCTCATATGCACAAGCCAATGATTGATTTTCACAGTCTGGCTAACAGAACATATTTCTAGACTTTGGTGCAATTACATTACTATTATGATCTTTTCAATTTCCCCTAGTATTATGTTTTAATAGAATCTTTGAGGCTACTTGCTACTGATAAGGCTTCATTTAATTGGATCTGAAAAATCTCAGCTCTGGAAAGTTCACCTTTTTATTTTTCAATCGCAAATGGCTTTTTTCTTTTCTCCTTTTCTTTCCTTTTTCCTGACTCTGATACATGAAGCAGGTATCTGCAAATTTCACATTTAACTTTAATGGCCTAATTCTTCTTTTGAAAATCATAACCATTTAAAAAAATAAAATAAAAATTAAGATCATATTTACAGATTGTAAACTTTATAAACGTCCAAAATGGAATGTGATGGAGTACCTGGAGCCTGAAATACATCAGGTAGAAGATACTGCTGGGCTAACTGGGCAAAGGGAGAAAGTCAGACTCCCTGCCAGGCTTGGCCAATCCCGAGGCATCATTCTGCCTGCCAAACACAGGAGTAGGTGTGGCACATCCCTATTCCCAGCCCTGGGTCTTAAAACAAACAGCTACTTATTAGGTTAGAAATTAGGGGTGGTCAACTTATGGCCCTCCAGATTCGGGCCTACAACTCCTGCCATCCCTCCCCATTGGCTGTGCTGGTTATGGCTGATGGGAGTTGTAGGCCAAAACATCTTAAAGGCCACATGTTACCCATTCCTGGGTTAGATGAAGTTCCTTGTTCAAGTTCTGGGGTCACCATCTATATCTAGGAAGTCAAGTCATTCAGTCATAGTAAAAATCTTTGCAAAACCTTTTAACTTATCTTTGAAAAAACCTGAACTCATTATTGATCTAAAGAAAATTTTGAGCTTGAACCTATTCTGTGGTGGTGCAGCATAACCCTTGTTCTGTTTTTCTAGTGGTGGGAAGCAGCTGGCCCAGTTTCCTCTTGCACTGCTACCCTAGTATTCCAAGAAAGTCCCCAAAAGATGTAGGAGTGTCATGCAAAGCAAAGGCCTCTTTCAGAGCAAGGAGACAGATGGGGAGGAACTCCCCATCACAAGATGTAGTGATGGCCACCTATTTGGACAGCTTTAACATGGGATTGGAAAAATTCATGGAGGATAAGACTATCAATGGCTACTAGTCCTGATGCTACATGCTACCACCAGTATGTACACCAGTTGCTGGGGAACATGGGCAGGAGGGTGCTGTTGCACTCATGTCCTGCTTGTGGACTCTTGTGGTCAGCTGGTTGGTCACTGTGTGAACAGAATGCTGGACTAGATGGACCCATGGTCTGATCCAGCATGGCTCTTCTTATGTTCGTAACTGTTCATTGAGCAAGAACCTAAATGAGTCTGCTTTTAACTTGCTAGCAGGTTGGCAGCAGGTCTGCTTTTAACTTGCTAGCAGCTCATCTCATGAGCAGGCTGTACTTTTCCTCCATCCTTTAGGGACAGAGCATGAAGAAAAGTCTGGACCAGCTCAGGTGATCAAGGGCTGGCATGGCTGAGCTTATTTAACTCAGACAGCAGTGCCTCTCCCTGGCAGCACTGCTTGGCCTGCCCACCTACCCAATTTCTTTGTAGATTGGATTGTGGCTGATTCCATTTCTCATGTCTTCATTCCAGGGTTGTGGGGGAATAGTGATGCAAGGGGGTTTAAGGTAGAGTTCATGCTGGATGCTGCTATACCTGAGAAGGCATGGGTCTTCATTTGTGCCTAAATGGTTGCAACAGGAGATACAACTAGTTCAGTGTTCTCCAACCTTGGGTCCCCAGATGTTTTTGGCCTACAACTCCCAGCATGCCCCAGCCAGTGTAGCTGGCTGGGGCATGCTGGGAGTTGTAGGCCAAAAACATCTGGGGACCCAAGGTTGGAGAACACTGAACTAGACTGTATAGCGTTTATTTATTTATTGGAAATGTGAGTTTGACCATTGTTGCACAACTGAATCAGAACATGCTGAGCCTTGTCTAATTTCAATTGGTGAAATACACTGTAAATACGTATGACAATGCAGAGCCATTGATCTTTTCTGACACCACCATTCCATAGCTTATATTATTATTCCTGTGTTCATGTTAATGAGAACGGCTGTGGCAGCTGCCCCAGACTTATGAAAATGTATTCGAAGCACTTCAGCTAGGCTTTAAATATAATCTTACAAAGATCTCTGTTACCCTTAAAAGAACTTTGGGGAATTGCTGTGATCTCTCACCTTGATTTTAAGTTACAAATTCAGAACAGGGAGCACAGAAATAAAGTAAATGTGGACATAGCCCTCCATCCCAAAAATGGTAAGGTGGCTTCTCTATGTGCACCTGGGACTCTGTTGGCTCCGTCTTTCCACAACAGCCACCTGCATATCCACAGCCAGAAACAGCACTCACGAGGACTAAGGAACACGCCTGTGCAGCATCCAGCACTAAAAATAAACATTGACAAAATTAATTTGCTTAGAGAAGCACTTTAGATATGCACCCTGCATACTTTTGTATTCCAGCCATAATTTAGTCAACTGGACCATCTTATTTTGCTAAATGTCTGCACTGAACCCTTGCAGTGGTTATTTTGCTAGTTCTATCTGAAAGAGAGGGGTTTGGATCCAGATGTGGTCTTGCTTAGAGTAGACCCACTGAAATCAGTGGGACTTGTCAAGTCACAGCCAACTTGCCCTATTTATTTCAGTGGGTGTACTTTAAGCAGGACTAAGCCTGGATCCAATGTAGGAAGGAAGTTGAAACAATATTTTACTGGTTATCCAGTGGCAAGGCCTGAATTTCAGTCTCCTTGATTCATCCTAACAGCTCACAATTTAAGGCCCTTAATTAAACTTCTCTCTCTGTCTCTTTGCCAGAGACTTAGTAATCATTGTTACTCAGAACTGGAGGTGTTCCCAGTTGCAAAGTCTCCCAAGGCAGAAAACGTATATATTTATCTATCATACTTTGGAGATCTTTTAAATTTCAAAAAAGGTCAGCTGTTCAAAAAGTAATTAAAATGGCAGGATAAAGTTAACCTTCTTTTGGAAGAAAGGCCATAGAGATATACAGATTGAAAGGAAGAATCTTTTTCAGAACTTTTTAACATGGTTGAACTTCAGAAAGTAGTGAGATATGTAACCCGTGGATATAATTTTGGGGTCATGTGGATACAGCTGTTTCAAAAGGGGTTTCTTGAAAGGAAAATGATGTTCCTGCCAATCACTTTGTCTCATTGTCATGACCTTTGATTTTCTCATAAAATTCATGGCCAAAGTATTAAAGATATTGGATGGAGGAAACTACTGTGATGTTCCATTCAGAGTTAGCATCGTGGCCCTCCCTGGAATTGCCATCTGTTACAGATACCTCTTCTCACTATAGGTTTTGGTGTTTTTTTTTTGGCCATAGGTTCAGACAGTCTGGATTTATTGCTTCCTTTTTCTTCTGTGGGATATTTTACTGAGTTGATAAGCAGGTGTACGTCCTGCTCTGAGCATAATGAGATTATGAGGTCCGTTGTAATGTCTTTCCTTTATAAGATCCCAAAACACCAAAGTACCAGCCCGTGTAGTTCATTATCCACCAGGGCACTTAAGAGTACGTCTAACCTCAAGCATAGAGGCAGGCCAGTCAACTGACTTTCAGCTATAATAGCCATTAATTTGAGAGCCCATAAATGGATATACTACTTCAAGTGTAAATGCACATATTCAACCTCTGCAATCCATGGCCAGAGGAGTTCATTAAGTCAAATGCTGTGGCTGAATTTTTAAAATGTCTCTCTAATTTCTTGGCCAGTAATAATAAAGCTAGATGTTATGGATGTATAAGGAAAGATAATAAGAGCTTATTTTGGGAACCAAGAGTTCCATAGATCCTGGAGGGTTCCCCCCTCCCCCAATCCATCTATCATATGGTTGACAAAGAAAGATGTTTTGTTTCTCTGTTATCTTTTCCTCCTCTCCCAGTTTCTGTTGGTAACTGGATATCATGTCTCATTAAGGGCCAAACTTCACTTTAGGTTATTCATATTTTCTTCTCTTTTTAAAAGCATGCTTAAACTGGCCACTTTTATTTTGAGGAAAAAGCAGAACTTCTGATATGGACTGGGGCCTTGCACCAGTTTCCTCCCCATCGTCCCCCCTACTATTTGCCCTGCTGTTTATTCTTGAATGCAGACAGCAACTTCAGGGGCAAATAATGCTGTGTCGGATTTGGGGATGGAAACTGGTGTGGGTCCCCAATCCAAATCAGGAACACATTTCAGACTAGGGGCCCCATGGCTGCATGGGGCATTTTCTTCAAATAAACAGGGGCCAGTTTAAGGACTCGCTTTTTAAAAAAAGTGTGAATGATGTAACATGTAGTTTTTCCCTAAGAAACGGTCAAATGCACTCTGACAAGAATTACAGAGCTGTAGAGCTTATAGAACCCTAGGGGAATCCAGACTTGGTCCTACTTGAAATAGACCCGTTGAAATCAATGAGTCTAGTGATGACATCTTAAGGTCCTATTTACTGTAAATAGGACTAAGTCTGGATTCAACCCCTTGTGAGGTAGGTCAGTTTTGAGAGATACTGCCTAAGGATTATTCTATTCTCTCCCCCCTGCCTTCTCTCCATTCTTTTGAGCTTAACTCGGCAATGAAAAGAGCGAATAAAGGCCACCTTCCTTCCAAAGTCAGCCAAGGACTCTTACTGTGTTCAGGTGAATATTGGGAGTATTTCTTACTGAGTCATCCTATGTTACCCATCTTTCACTGACACCCAGGGAGTTCTGGGAATACCAGGATACGTGAACAAATAAATCAAAAGAAACCCCTGCACTGAACTGCTTCTAAGGGTTGGAAGGGAGATAGGATTAGGGTGGCCACTTGTGAATCACCAAAAAAAGAGGATAAAAGAGGACACGTTTGCATACAAGTTGCATATGCTAATTTATATGGAAAGATGCAAACTTAGAAATAATTATTATAATTTAAATAGAAATACAGTACATCTCACTATAGCAGTGTTCTCCAACCTTGGGTCCCCAGATGTTTTTGGCCTACAACTCCCAGCATGCCCCAGCCAGTGTAGCTGGCTGGGGCATGCTGGGAGTTGTAGGCCAAAAACATCTGGGGACCCAAGGTTGGAGAACACTGCACTATAGTGTAGAAGACTGTGACCAGGGGACCTGTGTGCCTTTCTCAGTCTGCTGTCAAGGTGCTGTTGATGGGCACCTTCAAGGCCCAGTTCTTTCTTTTGATGATTCTTTAGCTTTGAACTAGACTTGGACTTCACAGCACTTCAAACTGAGGATGCCTTTAAAATAAAACAGTCCTCTAGCAGCCCTTCAAATACAGGACTGTCCTCTGTAAAAGAGGACACATGGCCGCCCTAGGGTACTAGTAGTTACAATGGGCTGGGTGAAAGATAAGAGTGGCGATCTAGATTCTTCAGTTGCTCTAGATACTTAATTATTGTTTCTGGGCCTATTTGGAAGGATTTATATATAAGCCTTTGGTTATCAGGTATCCAGGCAAATTGCAAAAGAGATTGTATAACTGATCATATAACACATTCCTTTTATTCTGAACGATAGATGCTACTGTGTTAGAAATGTTTTGTTATGGATGAGGCGGCCTAGGGATGTGTGAACGGAGAGAAAGCCGCTCCGCCAGTGATTTTCAGGCGACTTTCGCTCCCCCATCCACCGATTTGTGGACTCAGAATTTGTGCAAATGCAAATTCGCTCCCGAAAATGCGCAAATCAGCCGAAAATGCGCAAAAGCCCCCATAACACATATTTCCACGCTTTACTGTATAGGGGGGATTTGCACATTTTTGATCGGTGTTTTTTATTTTGCATATTTTTCTGTGGCTAAATTTGCGCAAAAATACACAATATTTTTTTTAAAAGGTCCACAAGCCCTGCGTACTCTGCACAACCTGGGAAAGCCAGTCCACTATGGAATCCGCGGGGTGTTCTCCGAGAAATCTGGATTCATTTGAGTCCGTTGCAGATTTCTCTGACATCCCTGGGATGAGCCTCAGGTTTCCTACATGCACACATACATAGTTATGGGCCTTTCCCCCCCTCAGATTTTTAAGTGCTGTGATTATGCGGAACAAAAAAAGTGCTAGTGTCAAGATAAAGGACTTCATGTTAGCTCAGAGAGAATTCCCCCAGCCAGGAGTCTCTGGGACTTAGTGGGTCCTTTGGCTCTCTCTTTGCTTCTTCTTCTTCCTGGGCTGTTTCTCTCTTCAGACTTGACACCGTTTCTTAGGGTTTTATTTTAATGGGAACCGATGTCACTTCAGCTCCCACTGTGAACAGCTGCAAGAGCGTGGTGAGAGAAGCTGCTTTACTGATTAATAGTGAGGCTGGCTGCTGTGCAGTAATTCCTTCCAGGGAAGGAGAAGTGAGACCCACCGGGGATTCTGAGCTCACACCGGGTGAAACAAAACTAAGCTAACTGTCCCAGGCATTATAGAGACTTACAACCGATGACTAGTAAATTCTCTCAATCAGATAGAGGTTTGTTGTGTGTTAGGTTTTTGTTGCTGTAGCTGTAGCAGTGGTCGATACTTTTATTTAAAAGAGAGCTAAAATAAAACATTTCTAATGTAATTATTTTGACTTTGGTTCCTAGGAACATGCACACTTTCTAGGACCATACATACCAAATCAACTACTGTGAGAAATTTGAAGGCATTATTGATCCCTGGATTTGCTCCTAGCGCATCTATTGGACAAACTTATAATATTTGTATACTTTGCAAAAGTTTAAAAAAAATGCTTTTAAAGCACACACCCTGCCCTTCTAATGTATTTGCATTGCTCAGGGTGAATTACAGCAATTAGAAAAACAAACACACACACCCTGCCCAATACAATCAAATAACAATAGTAGCTCCAGTAACTCTGTAGTTTCACTTGCAGTCATTGTGCTGAATAATGGCCATAGTGGTCCAGGCCTGCAAAGGGTGTCTCCCTAAGGCTGTCAGTGGCTACTAGTCCTGATGGCTCTATGCTACTTCCAGTATCAGAGGCAGTATGCCTATGTACACCAGTTGCTGGGGAACATGGGCGGGAGGGTGCTGTTCCACTCACGTCCTGCTTGTGGGTTTCCCATGGGCAGCTGGTTGGCCACTGTGTGAACAGAATGTTGGACACTAGATGGACCCTTGGTCTGATCCAGCATGACTCTTCTTAAGTTCTTATGCCTAGTCAACCTTCCCCTTTCTCACTGTTGAGTTTATAACAACACATTTTTCCTTTTGTATTTGCAGTTCTGAGTGAATTTATAACTTGGCACTGGACCATGGGGCAAATATATATGCAAGGAACCATGTGACTAGTTCTGAATACCCGAAACAACTTTGGTCCTTTGTCTGTTGAACAGAAGTCCCTCATGCCCCAAGGAAACCCTCATTTCAAATGGATGGGCATTGCATGGGTGGATGGGGGGCTAGTGTTAAACCTGCCTTTTTAAAAAAAAAAACATGAGCATATCCTAGACCTTCCCAGATCTTAGACATGCTCAAAGTAGCTTTTTTGGATGTTGCACACAAATATATTTACACAATATGGGCCTTGTGATAAATTTGCTCATGTAACTTGGTGTGTTGCATCATGTACCATCCTGCTTCAGCACTGAACTCTCTCTCTCTCTCTCTCTCTCTCTCTCTCTCTCTCTCTCTGTTTGTGTTTTTAAAAATACACATGGAAATTTGAATTAAATTGTTTATTTGTTTATTTATTATTTTATTTTAATTATTACTGAATGTATATGGCTACCCATCATCATATATTCTATGAGCAGCTCACAGTAGCAAAGAATAAGATGCAAGGGGTTTGATTCAGTCTTAAGCATGCTTAGAGCAGTAGACCCATTGAAAACAGTAGGACTAGTCATGACTAACTGATGTTGTGCCTCCAGTAGGTAAGACAGAGGCCAGCCGTGCCGGAGTGTGTTTGGGGTGGGGCCAGGCTACGTGCAGCCTGACCCAGCTGGGCAGCCTCACCAATCAGCGCCTGCTCAAAAGGCAGGTCCCAAACACACTCAGATGCTGGAAGCAATTGTTTGTTAAGACAGCTACAGCCAGACGCTCCTGACATTCCCGACCTCAGACTTCTGTACCTTGGAACGAGCTTGACCACGACTTTGCCTGATCCCGAACTGGTTTATGTTTGCTGTATTTCGGAATAATATATTTTGGCTTTGACCCTCGGACTGTGATAACGACTATGGCTTATCTTGGAACTGGACAGATTTACGACGACAACTGAAGTCTCATTGATTTCAGTTCGTCTACTCTAAGTATGGATCTAACCCTAATATTAAAAAACAAAGCAAAATAAAATAATTAAAATATGAGAAACAGAAATAATAAAATGCTGTTTAAATGCCAGTGTGGCGTAGTGGTGAGAGTGTTGGACTGGGACTCGGGAGATCCAGGTTCTAGTCCCCGCACGGCCATGAAACTCACTGGGTGACTTTGGGACAGTCAATGGCTCTCAGCCTAACCTACCTCTCAGGGTTGTTGTGAGGATAAAATGGAGAGGTGGAGGAGGATTATGTAAGCCGCCTTGGGTTCCTTGCAGGAAGAAAGGAGGGGTATAAATATAATAAATAAATAAATAAATACTTTCCTCTAATCAGAGGAGAAAAAAGCAAGAAAATTAGCAGCTCAGGATATAAAATAGAACACAACTCAACCTTTGAGAGTATAGGTGTGTGCTTTCCCCCCTCTTTAAACGCAAATTGTTTAAAAGGCCTGGGTGAATAAAAATATATTTATGTCTTGTTGAAAAGTGCATAAAGCAGGAGCAGATGAGCCTCTCTGGGGAAGCTGATCCACAACTGAGATCATATTTTATCTCAAAATGCCCATTTCTAGGCATATTTTATCTCAAAATAGGCATTTTAAATGCATTTTGATATGTTATTTTGGTCTGAGATTGGAACATTCAGGAAGTGTGAAAGCCAGTGTATAACTGAGTTCCAGTCCACATATTCAGTCAGGAGGTGCAGATCAGGTCAGTTTGCCTTGGAATCCTCAAAGGTTGAATCCCTCGAGCATACCTAACTTCATGCTGAGATGCTATATATTAGAACATACTTCTGTATGTATGTATTGTAACATACACCATGTTATTGCCAATATTTGCTAACCAGGTGCATATGAACAAAAGTTAATAAGTTTGAATACCCCCATAGGGATAAAGAGAAAATATCGGTCTCCTGTAGTGTTTGTGTACTCCTTATGTATAAGAGAAGATTTACAATTTTTACCTTCTAAGTCAGGGGTAGGCAAACTTTTGGACTGTGGACACACTTGGCAATTTGAGAGACTGTTCTGGGCACCAAAATGGCTGCCATGGGAGACATGGAAAAGGACAAGTAACCTGCCATAAAAACTGAGTACAAGACAGAGGTGGGGTCTGAGCACCAACACACTAAACAACTCCTTTGAATCCACAGTTTTCAGCACCAACAGAAACCTATTTCACAGCAATCCCAGCTGCATGTAAGAAAATGTGTTAAAAAAAATTAAAAGTGGGGCTGGGCACGTTGGCAGGTGCCAGGAGAGGCGTCTGGGGGCACAGTGGTGCCCATGGGCACCATGTTAACTACCCCTATTCTAAGGCATGTTTGTTTTACCTTTAAATGGGACTGCATTATGTATGATCATGGTTGACACTATTTATATTTAACTGCACTCTGAAGCAGGCCTGCACAAATAGTATTTCATAGATTATAGAGTTGGAAGGGGCCTACAAGGCCATCGAGTCCAACCCCCTGCTTAATGCAGGAAACTAGAGGAGGGGTCTCCCATCCAAGTAATAACCAGGCCTGACCCTGCTTAGCTTTCCACGCTCAGACAAGCTGAGCCAGCGTGAGCCACAGGCCGTAGTGACTCCCCCCTCAAGCTGAACACAGCCTTCCCTGCCATTTATAAACGAACTCAATAAATCTGTTGGCTTTGTCGCTTGCTTGAGAGCGAAACAAACCAACGAACACCAACCAGGAGTCTATTAATAGACAGCATATGACTGGAGAGCTGTTTGACTTAGTGGAGTGAGCGTAGGTTGAAGAAAGGGATAAAAAATGAATATTTTGCAGACCATGGTTAAATCTGTCTGACCATTACACCAAAGATAACAAGGAATGGATATTTGTGGTGGTGGTGGTGGTGAAGATGAAGATGAAGATGAAGATGAGGAGGAAGAGGAGAGGGGGGAAATTCTGAAGAAAAATACTTTTGGGGAGGGGGGGGAATCCTAATGACAGGAGGCCTAATCTACAAAATGTTACCCTATCCATAGTTACCCTATGGGAATGCTACTCTTTTTTCAGTGCAGCTTCTAGTTGAAACAGTACTCTAAGGACTGAACTGTTTCAGAAGGGGAAAGTCAGGAAATTACTAAGGAGGCTGTTTCACTAGGAAGCAGAAGGTGAGAGGAGATTAGGGAGACAGAAGACAAGATGGATAGATATCATTAGTACCAAACTGAGGGGGCTATAAAATAGAGGCGGCTCTTCTGCAGTCCCCAGAGCTTATACACCACATAGAGAACAGACTGTTGAAAGCTTGTGAAACATCCACAATATGAACTCCGCAAGGAATTAACTGATAATGACTATGAAGACAACATTAATATACTCCCTTCATAAAATGCTACTTGTTCTTGCTATCAGAAAGAGCCTAGGTAATGCTCTTGTGTTAATGGCTGCATTGATCATCTCTGCCAAAGTGGCGAGTAATACCACCTTTAAGAAGTAACTCTGGCTTGGCTTGATGGTTCTGTGGAAAATAATATATTAGGAAGTGTAAATGTATCGGTAGCAAGAATGTAGTGTAATTGAAATACATCATGTTCCTGCTAAAATCTGCTTTTAAAAAAGAACAATACATCTCCAAGATGCTGTTTAAGTATTTGGGTCAGAGAAGGAGTTTTCTGCATTCTTGTTAAAAACCCTTTTGGTTTTGTCCAGCCCTCTCCAAGGTGTAGCCCAGGAAAAGAAATGTTTCTGATGGCCAAACTACTATGATGCAACCAGATCACTTGAAGTTCCATTGTTGATTTCTAAAGTGGAAGTAGCAGTCATTGGGCTGCCTGATTCTTGGGCAAGAATATATTTTAGCAACCTTTTATTTAGTTAGCTATGTTAATGATGTGATTACAGATTTTAAGGAATATGGTTTGGTCCAAGAATTAAGTGGCAGCCCATGTCTGACTTGCTGTATATATTTTCAAAGCCTAATTGCAGCATGGATGTTCACCGCCCCTGCTGTGTACCAGTGATGTGAGCTTGATGTTCTTGAGCACAACTGGTGTGATGCCTGCTGAAAACCTTCTTAGGATTTATTTATAGATGCTTTCCCAAGTTTGGTGCCCTCTAGAGGTTTTGGACTTCAAATTCCATCAGCCCCAGCCAGCATGGCCAATGGTAAAAAATGCTGGCAGTTGTAGTCTAAAACATCTGGAGGGCACCAGGCTGGGGACGGCAGGTTTAGAGCAAGGGCTGGCAACCTTTTTGCTCCTGGGGGCTGTATGTGGCAATGGAAAGTGGCTAGGAGGGTGTCACATGCCAGCTATGGGCATTGATGAAGGTGGTGGTGGGTGTGGCCAGGACTGGTATCATGTTCCCAACCCATCCATCCATCCATCCATCCATCCATGCACGCACACACACACACACACACACACACACACACTTCCCCCTCTTTTTCACATACACACCCTTCTCCCACACCTAGAGATAAACAGACACACATATAGCCTCCCACTCAACCCCTACTTTCAAACTTGCTCCCTCCCTCCTTCACACACAAACACAAATATACACTCTGCCCCCACCCATCAGGAATGGGGAGGTATTAACCCTCCCCATGTGCCAAGAACCAATCAAACATCCTTCCTCCCCACTACACAACTGGTTGGCTCTTTTCTCAGTGCCAGTCAGCAGGACTGGGGAATTTAAATGGTGAATATTGCACATGGGGATGGCTCTCCCTGTGCATCACCTTCCTCTTTTAAATCACATGCCCCCAGCCTACCAAACAGCTGTTTGTTGGGCTGGTAGAGCGTGACGGTGATGGGGAGCAGAGTCATCACCACACACCATCCTTTCCCATCACAGTCGTGCTCTACCTAGCCCACCAAACAGCCGTTTGATGGGCTGTGTGGAGCACCATTTTTGTTGGGAGGAGAGCATGCAGGAATGCCCCTCCCCATGCACATCCTCCACACTACAGTCATGCTCTCACAGCCCACCAGAGAGCTGTTAGCTGCATGGGCAGAGCTCCATTTATGTGTGGAGGACCACTCAAAGGAAGGGTTATCCCTGCACAGCTCCTTCCCATGACAATCCTGTTCCCCCAGCCTGCTGGACACCTGAGCAGTGGGGTTGCGGGGGGGGGGACTGTAGGATGAGCACCACTGGTGGGCCGCACTCAAGGCCTCCGGGGGTCATGGGTTGCCTATCTGTGGTCTAGAAAAACCAATGTTTATTTATTTATTTACTTACAGTGCAATCCTATGCATGTCAAAGGCAAGTCCCATTTGCTTCAATAGGGCTTACTTCCAGGCAAGTGGGTTATAGGATTGTGCTGTTACTTGCTCAGGCAAGGGGGCTTTGGGCTTGTGTTTCTCAAACACTACCCTTCCTGTGCTAAATGGCAATCAGCTTTTGAAACTGGGGGGATTTCAAAAACAATTTTTGATGTGGCATGATGGTCTATCATTCAGAAAGAGGTGGGGGGGAGGCAAAAATTGTACTAGGCATGCCCAGATGGACCTTAGGCATGCTTAGAACAGGTCTTTGGATTGCAGACTTAATTCATAGTCCATCCTTCCAAACGTTCAGGATAGCATACAATATTGAAAATCTGAAAACCCAATTAAAATCAACAATGAAAGCTGACAACGACAAAATATAAAAGATCACGATCAGGCAGACAAAACAACAGACGTTGGCAGCAATCCACTTAATCCATGAATGGCTGACAAAAATTGTTTACTGTGGAGTGCTTTCCAGTAAGGTAGCAGAGATGGGCATATGTGCATTACCAGCTTTAGGGTAACCACCCAGAAAGCCCAGTCTGCTACCATTCTGATTCCCCCATTACCTTTAATAGGACCCCTCCAATGACCTTAATGGATGGATGAGCTCATATGGGAAGAGGTACTCTCTAAGCTATTCAGGTTCCAGGCTGTTAAAGGGCTTTTAGAAGCCAATAACAGCCTCTAAATTTGGACCCTGAAGCACACTGGCTGTCAGTGGAATTTGCCACAGAACTGGCTGAAAATGTTTCTGCCTTCTCACTCCCAGGGCTCCCCAGGAGGTGAGCCATGGCATTTTGCACCAATGGCAGCTTCTAAACCATCTTTAAGTGCAGCCCAAGATAGAGCATGTTACAGTGGTTGTAAATTTGTAATTGTGCAGAAAAGGACTTGTGGTTTTCTTAGGTTGGGGTAGGTCCCCTCCAGCTCTTTTGGACTATTACTCCCATAATCCCTTACCTTGTTGGCTGGTTGCCTACCCCTGTCTTTGGTTTATGAATCAATTCAGCTCTCTCTCGCTCTCTCAACAAGATGTGACAACCATGTATTCAACACTGAAAAGGTTGTGCAGGAAGGCAGGGGGAAATCCCCCTTTAGGAATTTCATGGTCAGTATTTTCAGAATTTGGAGCACAATCCTGCTGAAGTTATGCACTTTTGTGTGTCTATGCATACTGTTTTTAGAGTAAGCAGCAGAGAGAATTCAGTGGGATTTACTTCTGAGCAAACATGGACTTTTCAAGTCCCATTGCTTTCAACAGGAAGTCTAAATGTGTGCTTAACCGCTGCCCCTCCCCAGCTCCCCAAATTGAAATCAGTTAGACTTCAAAGTGCAGAAGTTGAACTTTGGTCAGATTATGTGTTTTCTCTCTAAATTGCAAGAGGTTTAATTTTTCCCCTGATTCTCTTAAAACAACAACAGCAACACCTTTTTGTTAATTTACTACCTGGCAAAACTAGCAGCAACTAGAAGGGAAAAGTACAGGTGTCCTGCATTTTGCGAGGACAAAATGAGGTACAAAATTAAAGATAATTAAATATTCATCTTTTCAATTTGTTATGAACTTAGTTTTGAAACAGAAAGGAAATGATGGATTTATTGTTCAGGCTCCAAGAGGACAAAAACAGGTCGACTCGTATGTGTCCATCTCTTACTATGCCTATGATGATTCAGTGGTTCACGGATATTGCTTGTCATGTTCAACGTAGTCAATTTTCAGTGTAATATTTTTGCTTTTGTCATCCATACCACTTGATAACCAAATGATCTGGAGAGGGAGATAAACAAAGTTTCAGGCTGTTGCCCATCTCACAAAAAAATAGTCCTTTACTAAGAAAATTGATGCTCCTCAAACAACTCTTTTATTTATTTATTTATTTATTTATTTATTTAATACATTTTTATACCGTCCAATAGCCGAAGCTCTCTGGGCGGTTTACAACAGTTAAAACCATAAAATACAAATAAAAATATATAATTTAAAAGCAAAGATTAAAAACAAACAGCAGAGCTAGCAGCAGTAGTTACAAACAGGCCTGTGGCTTACGCTAGCTCAGCTTGTCTGAGCATGGAAAGCTAAGCAGGGTCAGACCTGGTTATTCCTTGGATGGGAGACCCCTCCTCTAGTTGCCTGCATTGAGCAGGGGGTTCGACCTGATAGCCTTGTAGGCTCCTTCCAACTCTATGATCTATTAAATCCTCTCTATGAATAACAGAGTTAAAAACTACAAGATTAAAATGATTAAGATGATTAAAATGATTAAAATGCCTGGGAGAATAGAAAGGTCTTCACCTGGCACCAGCAAGAGTACAATGTAGGCGCCAGGCAAGCCTCTTTGGGGAGCTCATTCCACAACCGGGGTGCCACAGCAGAAAAGGCCCTCCTCCTGGTAGCCACCTGCCTCACTTCCTTTGGCAGGGGCTGTCGGAGAAGGACTGCTGACAAAGATCTTAGTGCCCGGGTACATATGGGAGGAGACGATCCTTCAGATACCCTGTCCCCAAGCTGTTTAGGGCTTTGAATGTTAGTACCAGTAGAGAACAAAATAAGGCTGGGCACGCCGCACGCCCTGCCCGCCTCGTTTTTTCGAGCGGCGCTGCTCGAACGATCCCCTACCGCGTTCGGAGGTCCCATCGCGTCACTTCCGGGACTGGAAATGACGCGACGGGGCCTCTGCGCAGGCGCAGATCGGTCCCGTCGCGTCATTTCCGATCCTGGAAGTGACACGATGGGACCAATCGAGCAGAGTGGGCGGTTCTCCGCCGGATCGGGCGGCTGGGGCGGCTCTCCGCGGAGCGCGCGAGCTGCCCCGAAGAGGAGGTAAGGCCTCGTCGGGGCATGAGCGGGGCCATGTTCGGCCTCGTTCTGCCCCGGCGAGGCTTGAATGTACAACCCTGGTAATTTACCAGTACTTCGAATTGGGCCTGAAAACAGACTGGCAGCCAGTGCAGATGAGAAAGCACTGGCATAATATGTTCACGTCAGCCAGTCCCCGTTAACAATCTCGCTGCCCTATTTTGGACCAGCTGAAGTTTCCCGACCATTTTCAAAGGCAGCCCCACGTATAACGCATTGCAGTAATCCAAACAAGAGGTTACCAGAGCATAGATAACTGTAGCTTAGGCTATCACTGTCCAGATAAGGACGTAGTTGGTATATCAGCCTAAGCTGATAAAAGGTGCTCCGTGCCACCGAGTTCATCTGTGCCTCGAGTGACACTGTGGATCCAAGAGCACCCCCAAACTACGAACCTGATCTTTTTCACTAGTGATGTCAATATCATAAACATCAAGTAACCCATTGTTAAATTAGGAAACAGTAAAGTTTTGGTGTACTTTTTGTTGTGAGTTACCACCAGTGGGTAGCGTGGGGATAGGGTGCAAGGTTCTGTATTTAGAACACACAAGGCTGCCTTGGGTGTTTTACTTTCCTTTCCCTTATATCAGGGTAGGCCCCACCATTAGGCAAAATGAGGCAGTCACCTCAGGCAGCAGATGCTGGGAGGTGGCTAGCCTGCTGCGATCCGGTGTCATGGAGGAAGCTGTCCATTGCCAGTTTGAAGAACGATTCATCTTCCCATTCAGTCAGCGTTTGTATATGGAATCGGAAGGGGTGCTATCTTGTTCTTCACCTCAGGTAGCAAAATGTCTTGTGTCAGCCCTGCCTTATGTTCAGTCATATAAGGAGCAACTAAGAAAAAAAATTACTTAAAAGCTAGAGCAGTGGTTCTCAACCTTTTTTGCCACATGCACCCTCTTCACCATATGTCAGAATGTCATTCCCCCCTTTCCAAGATTGTCTGACTTAATCTGTGCCATACAATAAGGTGTGATGTCCTGTAGATTATGTACAATCTGTAGAATTGTAATTTGTAGAAAGATCAGTGTGCCAACAGTTTGAGTCTGGGGTCCAAATCCCCCCCCCGAAACGCTAAAATTCCCCCCCTGGTTGAGAACCCCTGAGCTAGAGGAATTCTTTCCATTCCTGGCTAGAGCATATCCTGGCACTTTTCAGTCTAAAGGGTGGCTGATCAGACTTTACATTGTACTTTAGATAATCTGACCAAATATGATGATGAATTGTAGGGATGGGGAAAAAATTAGTTCTGTTTGCATATTGATACAAACTTAACAAATGCATGCTTCCTGAATCAGTATGTGAGCTAGAATGCAGTTATTAACACTGTCCTAGATTTTGTGATGCAGTTCTTCGTTCAAAAAATGTACAAAAATGCATATATTAGAGAAAAGTGCACAAAAATGTAAATAGTAGTGAAAAAAGATTGTCGATGGGGGAAAAAACTGCTTTCAGACAATGTGAATGTTGGGTAAACCTGTGTACAAAAGTGTATATATTGGGAGAAATGCTTACGAAAAAAATATGTTCAAATTTTCATGCTGACTTAAAAAAAATAAATCACAAACTGATGCAGAAATGGGATGGAACAAACTGAAGGCTGGAAAAATGAGTAACTGAGAGAAACCAAAACTGTCAGATTCATCCATCTCTAAAATTGTGATGGAGTGGTATTCAGTGGTGTGTTGTTGTTGGGGGGGGTTGGCAGGGGGGGAGGGTTCTGTAATCTCTTTCACCCCTTCAATTGCCTATAGATGGGACAGGAGGATGAAGCAAGATTGTGCCTACTGGCTATACCTCTAGTCCAGGGGTCTCCAACCTTGGGTCCCCAGAGGTTACTGGCCTACAGCTCCCAGAATCCCTTGCCATTAGCCATGCTGACTGGGTATGCTGGGAGCTGTAGGCCAGCAACATCTGGGGACCCAAGGTTGGAGAGCTCTGCTCTAGTCCTTTGGAAAGTTCAGCCAAAGGTTTGAAAGGTGCACTTAACCAAATACAGCTGCACTCATGTAGGTAGTGATGAAGACTAACATTGATTCCACCACATGCATGTGCTGATGGTTGAAAGTTCTGTTGGTCTGGATGGAGGTATGCAACCTGTTTATATCTCCTCACCAACCCATTCGTTTGAACCCTGCATTAGCCGTGCATATCTAGGTGACACAGTGCCCGCCCAGCAGTGCATTTTATCGGCTTTGACTGGTTCACCAACTACATATCTAGAGTCTTTGCCTCAGTTATGAATGCACTGGTTACATCCAGGCTGGACTACTGCATGCTCTCTAAGTGGGCCTTCCTCTAAAGACAGTTTGGAAAGTTAAGTTGGTTCAAACTGCAATTGTCTGGTTGTTAATATGTGTGAGCTTCCTTGATTGCTAGTCTGTTCCCAGGCTCAATGTTAATTGCTGGTGTTACCCCTTAAAGTCCCAGATAAGCTAGCACCTTCCAGCCTAGACTAGCTGGAGTAGACGTGTAGATTCTCCATCCTTGCCCTGAGACAATGAAAGCCAAGATGGTTGCATCATACACACCTGCCCACCATGTAGATCCCCACTGAAGCAAGAAAACACTAGATTTTGGACCTTAGAAGACATGCAAACCAGTGTGCCACTGCTTACATGAACACCAAAGCAAAACCAGAGTTACAGGCACTGTCTGCTTTTTCCATGCCTTCTTGTTGGACCTTTTATGGGATTTCGAAGGTCCCATTAAAAAAGAGCACCTGGTGCTCCAAGCAATAAGAACTTGAAGTGGCTCTGTTTGATTCCCAAGTTATAATTTAAAGCTTGTGAGACTGAGTTCTGTCTTAATGGACATACATAACTAGAGCAATTCCCTGTTCTTCTTAAGCACAATTGTATTTTAAATGACAAAATGGATGTTTATTTATTATTGCATGTATTTATTATTATGCTTGGTTTGCTTTTAAGAGCAAATGGGTGAAAATGTGTCTGCTGATATCCTGGAGCAACAACAAGGGCTCTTTCAAACTGTAAGGACTGTGTCATGTTCTATTTCCTTCTTAGTGCGTGTTGCCTAAAAGCATATTTGAATGAACTGTTTTGCTCATCTCATGTTCATGACTGATTTAAGTAGGGAGCAATTTCTGCTCTTTTACTTGTCATGCACCCTTGAGGGGCTCCAAGTATATTAGAGAGGATAGCATGGATATAGCTATTGAGAAACATCGAGGCTAGCCTTCCCAACCTGGTGCTCCCAGCTCCCATCAGCCCCGGCCAGCATGGCCAATAGTCAGGAATCCTTGGAGTTGCAGTCCAAAATATATGGAGGGCATCATGTCGGGAAGGCATTGGTCTAGACTGAAACTGCACTCTCTTTATGCTTTTCTATGGAGATTTTGAAAAAATATATATACACCAAGTATAATCTCATTGGGTTTGATCCAGATTAAGTTAATTGTACCTAGTTCCCATTGAAATCAATGGGACTTAAGTCACAGCTCACTTGACCCATTGATTTGAATGGGATCTCATTTCGTTTAATTTAGTCTCTTGTAATCTTTCACAAATGGAATGTATGTGGGTGTTTTTCCCAGATAAAAGCTATCACCTGCCCGTCACTGCCACTTCTCCCACCCCCCACTTCACCTGCCATCCCCGCTTCTCCCACTGCCTGGCTACTTTACCTTCCACTGCTTCTGAGTCACCTCAGCAGAGAGGAAGCAGGAAGTTGGCCAACTGGGAGACATCCTGCTTCCTGGGTGCAAAGGTGAGGGGAAGTGGCAGCGAGCTGGTGAACAAGTGGTTGGATGGGCGAGGAAGGAGCTTGGTGGTGGGGTCCAGTGGGTGCAGTCAGGGGTTCTGATGGGTGCCTGTGTGCCCATGGGCACCATACAGTCAACTTTAATGATGTATGAGAATTTCATTTTTGCTCGCAAAACATGTGAGGATGCCGTTCAAAGCCCTGATAGCAAGTGTTGGCATGTGTCCACCGAAAATGTTCTCAAATTGTCGGACACCTGCTCAAGTTTGATTTGTGCAACTTTCCCAGTTCAGTTTTTGAATCCTGAATGGGGAGCACTCCACACAGCAACATTTTGTTGTGGGCCTCACTTGTTATTGGTATGAACTGGGCATTTAACATTTCTTGCCCAGTCAATTGGGAGTTTCATACTGAATCCTCATTACTGGGTGATATAGAGCTGAACTAGCATGCAGAAGCCTCACATTGTTCATCTCTTATGTATTTATTTATTAAAAAAAGAAAATGGCTGCACCATTTGAGACTGTCAGTGAGGATTCAAAAACGTGGGTGGTTTGCCCAAACAAAATGTTCCATGCTCATTAAGAAAAACTAGTAGCATGTCAGGGAAAAAGGTTAATCTACTACAGCCTTCCCCAATCTGGTATCCTCCAGACATGTTTGATTATAACTCCCATCACCCTCAGCCAGCATGGCTATTGGCCATGCTGGCAGGGGAAGATGGGAGTTGTAGCCCAACGTATCCCAAGGGCATCAGGCTGGGGAAGGATGGTCTAGAACAGGGCTCTGCAACTTTGGGTCCCCAGATGTTGCTGGACTACAGCTCCCAGAATCCCCTTCCATTAGCCATGCTGGCTGGGTATGCTGGGAGCTGTAGGCCAGCAACATCTGGGGACCCAAGGTTGGAGAGCCCTGCTCTAGAACCTTGTATCTGACATGCTATATTTGTATGTGAAGGGAGGACTTTCGGTGGGGGAAATGCTCAGATATTTGAGCCCTCAGCAGCTCTACAGTATGGTATGGCAGAGCAACAAATGTACCACATGATTACTTTGCTCTCTCTCTCTTTGTATGTCTATGTTTATCGATGATCTGTATGCAAGTTGAGCTATATTATGATTGTTTCTTGCATTCTCAGAGCATCAAGAGAGGTCTCACTCACTGGACTAAGGCCGCACTGGAATAGCTGGACCTCTATTCCCTTTATTGCAGGGATGCAGAACCTGCAGCCTGTGGGCCAAATCTGACCTGCTGGGATTTCCAATCTGGTCCGCAGAGCCCCCTGGAGGAATACCCCATGAATGGAATCCCAGCTGTTATCTCTGATCTGAGATAGAAAATAGCAGTGGGGATTGTACTGGCAGTAGACTTGGCCAGCACTGGAAAGTCTGAGTTTCCAGCTGTTTCTTCCTTCAAACGCCCCTCACTGCCACTGATGGGGCGCCGTGAGAGGTGCATGGAGGTGGTGCCTGACTGCACTCCTCCCAGTGTCAGTTGAATAAAACCAATTCACAGACCCAGTACTTGGCCAGCACTGGGTGGGGGGAGGGGAGCAAGCTTCCAGACCTGTCCGAGTCACTTTGACAATAGGCAGGGCAGTGCTCGAACGACAGTGGGTGTGGCCACACCCACTGATGTAAGAAGGTGTGACCACACCCATTACATCATCCAGCCCATGGCTGGTAGTGCATAGCAATCTGGACCCCCACCTAAAATAGGTTCTGCACCCCTGCTTTATTGTGTGATGAACACATTCATCAGTCACATCAGCGCACAATAAAGCCAAATTGCATATTCATGTTCATTATGATTACAATACCAAACAGCTCCAATGAGTATATGGTTCCAAATGTACCCAGAGACCTAAGCATGAGCAGATCTTTGCTTCCCAGGTTAACTCTGAGTGGCTCTATCCATATAGCCCCCCCCCCCCCATTGCTGAATTTGCTTGTAGTGTGAGAACAGGAACATAATGAATTCTGCAAGAGACTCTAGGTAAAGTTTTTTTTCAGGGAGCACAAAATACAATCACAGCTAAAAATATTAAACTTGTTCATAAATCTATCATAAATCTATAACGCTCATTAATACGAGTGCTGTTACTCTGATGTAAATTTAAAAGAAATGCAGCCAGGTCATTTTTGTAGGAAATAACTTGTGATACAGAAAATAAGGAGTTTAACAGTCTTTCATGTTTGCAGATTTGTTGCATTCACCTAAATTAGGGGAAATTGCTAGCAAACTGTGCTCACTACTACTATGTATTTCATTAATGTATTTCTTAGAACGGGAGATTGCATCTTGTCAGACAAAACAGAACCCTTTAGTTCTCTGGAGAGTTAAACAGCTCCTAAATTAAGTTGCTGGGCGATGGATCTGTGCATGGTTTTCCCATACCAGAAAGTGTGTGAGATTAATATCATGTGGCTAAACTTGTCTTGTTGTTGACCTTTCTTCCTACTATGCAGACAAGTCACTGTCTAGTGTCTTCTACATCACTTTAGCTGGCTGAAACTGGAGGTGTTAATTGCTTCCACAGTAGAGAAAATGCTGAGATTTTAACTCTACTGTACATCTTAATCATGACCTTTATTTTCCAGGCCAGTATCTTTTATTTCAAGAGAAGATGTACGATATATAGTTTTAGAAGCAGACCAAAAAGAGAGAGAAATAAAAAGAATGAAAGAGAAAAAAAGATTACTTACACAGAATCTCTGTTATCAGTGCTCAATGCCTAATCTTTGTCATTTTGTTCTTAACATCCATTATTTATTTTATTTATTACATTTATCAATCGCCCATCTGGCCGGTCACCATTCTAGCCACATCCCAATGCATAATGTGACTTTTTCATTGCCCACTGTCTGCTCTAAATATAGCAAACATTACTTGTGGCTCATTGCCACAAGGCAGCATTCTTCACTGTAAGCACCAGTGCCTTCAATAGAAAATTCATTCATGATTGCTCCCTCCGATTTCCTTGACGGTCTAGCCCAGTCTTCCTCAACCTGGTGCCCTCCAGATGTTTTGGACCAATTTCCATTTGGCCATGCTGGCTGGGGCTGATAGGAGTGGTAGTCCAAAACATCTGAAGGACACCAGGCTGTAGAAGGCTGGTCTAACTATAACCAAGAGATAACTGGGAGAGGCACACTATTTGCCTGGCCAGGTCTGGCAAATTATCCAACAATATTAGTTTATAAGTCACTTGTCTCGGACAAGAACAAAAGCACTGGCAAGATAATCCCTAGTGGTTTACCAAGCTGTGATTCTTGGAAAATACCTTACCCTGTAAGTTTATACAATTGTTGCTATTGTCTCCCTTCAGGGCCGGCGCTACCGCTAGGCCAACTAGGCGGTTGCCTAGGGCGCGTAGCGGAAGAGGGCGCAGAACGTTGCGCTCCTCTTCGCTGCCGGCGCGCTCCTGCCCTGCCCGCCCGCGCACCCTCCTCTCCGAGAAAGCCAGGTAAGTGCGCCCGGAGTAGTGGTGGGGCCGAGCCTGGGCGCCTCCCCCCTACCTTGCCTCGCCTCCGCGCCGCCTCCCACCTCTCGCTTCGCCTCTGCGCCACCTCCCCCCCGTGCCGCCTCCCCCCACCTCGCCTCGCTTCACCTCTGCGCCGCCTCCCCCCCGCGCCGCCTCCCCCCCACGCCGCCTCCCCCCCGCGCCACCTCCCCCCACCTCGCCTCGCCTCGCTTCGCCTCTGCGCCACCTCCCCCCCCGCGCCGCCTCCCCCCCACCTCGCCTCGCTTCGCTTCAACTCTCCTCCGCGCCGCCTCCCCCCCCGACACCTACCTTCTCCGTGCTGTTTCCGGAGCCCCGCCCGCGCTCTGTTTTGGCGGGAAGTACCAGGGCAACAGGGCTTAAACAGCCCTGTTGCTCTGGTCCCTTTTCGGAGGAGGCGTCGGACTGGGAAGGTAGGTGGGGAGGCAGCGGCAGCGGCAGCGTGCGGGGGGGTCCGGTGGCGGCGGGGGGGGCAGGAGGTTGCAGAGCAGGGCTGCTTTCCGGAGCCCCCCTCACGGCACGAGGGGGGGCGCTAAATATAATTTAGCCTAGGGCGCCAAACTGCCCTGCACCGGTCCTGTCTCCCTTTGAAGACCAATTCCAAAGGAGAGATGCTTTGGGAAAGTTAGGCTGGTATTGCCACATCATTGATAATATTCCTTATATATACTGATTTTTAGCAACCTTGAAAGTCGTATTTGGGATGGGATGGGATGGAATAGTAGGGTATAAACATGTTAATAAATATCCCTTGTCATTGACAGTTAATATATTTCCTTTGTTAAATTAATCTTCTGAAAAATAAATAGAAATTCAATAAATAGGAACCCTCAAAGGCATACAAAAAAGAATAAACCCTGTGGGTGCATGTGTAACCCATAAGGCATCCTAGTAATTTCAGTGCCTTTTTTCTATTCATTTTACTGCAAGGCACAGAACTCGAAGTAGTTTCTTTCAGTAACTCATTTTCTCACTCATGCAAAAAGGAAAAGCAACCGGTACATAAGCAGAGGAAGATCCGGCTGCTGCAGTGGTGGTGAGACAACAAAACAATGACTTCCTAATTGAAAAGTTTGAGGATTGTGCGTTCATATCAGACACCAGAAGCTTGTCTGTTGTATTTGATGCTACTCATTGTCATTAGTGTATGAAGTTCATTACGTGGCTGATTGGATGCACAGGGCTGTCAAATAATTTGATTTCATTGGAGCAAGATGTCTACAAATGTTAATTAGGGACAGGTTTTTAGGTACTCACAGATTTGGGAGCAGCAGTTAATACTGTGTGCAAGCTGGGATGGCATTTCACGTAGAGCTTGAGTCAAAACTGAGCCAAGTTTTGTCACTTTCTAATCATGCATAATAATGCCTGGTTCTCTTCAAATAAGGAAGTAATGAATGGATGACATTCTAGCAAAGAGTGGCTGACTTCTTTTTCTTGCAGTTCTGAACCCTGTACTAGAGTTTTAGTGTAGAACACACAGCTTGACCAAATGCAAATGTCCTGACTAGGCATGAGGTCCAGGGGAAGCAAATTGCAACACAGCACTCACAGTCTGTTCTCAGTTGTGTCATGAAGGACCCCAGACAGCACACTGCAGGAAGAGCTGGCTGGAGTATTCTCCCATAAGGAGTTGTCGTCCCAGGCAGTCAGAGTCTGGTCTTTCAGTGGCTCCACCCCTGCTGAATGCTGACTGTAGTTCTTAAAGGGCCAGTGTCTGTTTCTGCAGTCTCATGCTCCTGTGTGACTGAGGGACAGGGGAAGCTGCAGGGGAGTCATCTTCAGAGTCAGATGATGGGAGACCTACGTCCTCAGGCCAGGAAGGTGTAGGAGGGGGTGCCAAGGGCTCCATTTGAAGTGGGGTGGCCTGTGGCTCATTTGAATCTGAGTTTTCCTTGGGATAGTGCAGAGCCTCAGAATCGGGACATTATAGGAAACAGATGTTCAGTTTCTATTAGGAAGTTATGAAATCTGTTGGGTTTTTTAAAGTTATTAAATACATAAAAGTGAATAGATCCTGAGAAAAATCCCAAATGGAATATAAAATTATCTCTAAACAACAGATGTACCCTTTACTAAATCATACTGAAATGTCCTGTTGAACATTTTTTACAAGTTTCTCTAAGGGTAGTAGTTTTGTTTTGTTTTCTGAAATCTTGGAATAGCTTTCCTTAAAAATCAAGGACTGAAAAGAAAAAGAAAGGGAAGAAAAAATCTATCTGATCAATGTACTGACCTTGAACAGTTATGTAACAGAACACACTAGAACATTTCAGTGTTGGTGAAAATTACTGTTTTATATATATATATATATATTTATTTAAGCATTTAAAATATCTTCTAAAGGTATGCTTCAGATTCGGCCAAATCCAGAACCAAATTGGCCTGATTCAGTAAGGTTTGAGAGATCTCCAAATCAAAGTGGGGCTCCTTTGAAGCAGACTAAATCTGAACCCTCCTGAAGCTTCTTTAGAGATTCAGATTTGGAGGGACACAGAAACACAGACTGTGTCTGCAAAAATAGGTACCGTACATCTCTTCTCAAGGCAATATCCAGTGGGGCACTGATGTCCCTGCCAATTCTGTTGTACCCCACCAATTCTGTTGCATGCGGTGAATCCTGCCGATTCCATTGCTCATGTAGTACCCACCTCTTGTGCAATGGAGATTTCATGCTTCCTAGAGGAAGCCGCAAAAAGAGCGGAAATACTCATTTCCAGATTGGGACAAGTCAGCAGAGCTCCCTTATACGAGCTCCGCTGACCTACCCCCATTCGAGAAGCAAGCATTTTCGCCCATTTCCAGTTGCCCTGGGAAGCACTAAATCTCCGTTCCACAAGCGGTGAGTGTCGCTTGCAGAAGGGGATCGGCAGGGCACAACAGTATCGGTGGGGTCATAAGTTCCTGTTGGATGCTGCCCAGGGAAAACACCAGGGTGGAGGGAGAGAAGGGTTGTGGCTGGCAGCTCTAGCTTCTACTCACAGTGAATGGTTTTGTCAGGGCTCTCCAATCCCAGTGCTTTGGAAGAGGGGTGTTGAAATGATATCTTGCAGGACTGATTCAGTGCTCAGTCTGTTTTCTAGTTCTCTCTCCCAACAGCAGGACTGTTAAGAGTGTTAGTGGAGCCTGTGGGACCTGGGAGGGTATAGCATTTGGTGCTTGCTTGGAAAATACTGGATGTTCAAGTCCTTCTGCCTCTGCCACCGTATGCTCCACATCCATCTTCCACCTCTATCCCATTGCACTCTCAGTGACTTTGGTGCCCATTGAGAAGAACACAAAACAGCCTTAAACTGTTTTTCATTCACCATAACTCTCTAGCCTCTGCACCTATCCTTCTGAAATTTTGGAGGCTTCTTACCTAGGGATTCCTCTATGACAGGAGTTGAACCTGAGGCCTGTAGGCCAAATCCAGCCCATCTGGGGTCCCAATTCTACTCTCCAGGGTCCACTAGATGGTCGTGCCCTCTTCCCTGGCCTCATCTCTTTTGAAGATGGGGCCCTTTGGCTGAAACAGGTTTGACAGCCCAGATACAATGAGGTAGCATACAATGAGGTATCATTGCCAAAACCACCACTACCACAGAGTCAGGGAAGGGGAAACAAATCACTTCCACCATCCAAAATTCAAAGTCTCCCCTTCCACAAAAACTAATGCACCTATCCTTCGAAAATTTTGCAGGTTTCTTAGCTAGGGACAGCTCTATGATATATGCCATTGTCATATCAGTTGCCTACATGAGCAGAACATAGAGGGATAAGTGCATCCTTTCTTTCTTTCTTTCTTTTTTGAAACCCCCAAACTGTATAGGCTGCCTTTGCACAACCCCCTGCACCAATTCAGCTGAAGCTCAGCAGGTTTGATCCTATCAGAAGGGGCAACTGAAGATTTCATCCAATTCTGCACAGTTGGCTTTTTTAAACAAAAAACAACAACCAACATTTAAAGGCATCTAGCACAACCCCCCCTGTATCTATTTGTCTGAAATTTTGCAGGTTTCATTCCTTCAAAGTGCTACTATGCCTGCAAAGAATATCTAATTCTCTCAAACAGCAACAAGGCTATAGTTATTTATTGATTTCTGATTATGGTTGGGGACACACACAAAGATTTCGAAATCAAGATTGGGATTTGGCCCTGAGTCAAATTGGGTGGCCTCTGAATTAGACCAAGGTGAATTGAACTATTTTTTGAACTGGGGTCCAAACCTTATCTTGTGGTCAGCACACCCCTCTAATTCCTACTGGTACAAACAATCAAAACAGACACGTCTCTGCCAGAATGGCTAAGAGACACCCCACAAAAAGAAAAGAAAATCTGATATGGTCCCAGGGTAAGATGACGCCCACTCACTGAAGATAAGCAGGACTTAGTGTGGTCAGTGCCTGGATGGGAGACCACCTGGGTGTCTCATGTCTATTGCCTTGAAATCTGTGATGGAAGAATGGCAGGATATAAATCAGTGTTCTCCAACCTTGGGTCCCCAGATGTTTTTGGCCTACAACTCCCAGCTATGCTGGCTGGGGCATGCTGGGAGTTGTAGGCCAAAAACATCTGGGGACCCAAGGTTGGAGAACACTGATATAAATGAACTAAGCAACCAAATCGACAAAGTATTAAAAGGGGGTAAAGAGGAGAACAAGCAGTTTTAAAGTAAAAGCATGATCACTTTACAAATATTATGCACTTCTAATGTCTATTTGTGCTGCTCATGCCTCTTGGCAAAGACAACTACTTTAGTCTTGCTATAGTTAATAGATAGACTTTCTTGCTTCAATAAGTTCTAGATTTAGTAAGCAATCTTCTCATACCCATTTGAGTCAGGGAAATAAGGGCCATATTGTCTGCATGAAGTAGAACTGGTATTTTCTGTTTCCCAACGGCGGCGGTGTGTGTGTGGAACCAAAGGGGAAAGAAGTTCCTGAGTTATATCATTTACATAAAGATTAAATAAAAGTGGTGCCAAAATACAACCTTGCTTGACACCCCTTGCCATGGGTATAGGGTCAGAGAGGAAGCCCGCTGTACCAATTCGGATTTTAATATCAGTATTAGAGTAAAGCTGCTGTATAAGAAATAGGAGGTGGTTATCTATTGAACTGACATCTAACTTTTTCCATAAGCACTATCGATCTATAGAATCAAAAGCAGATGATAGGTCTACAAATGCAATGTACAACTTTTTAGATGGTCCATTTACGGGTCGTTGTCATCCCCAAATTTTAAGTTTATTAAAACATTAAAAAACGGACAAACATACACAGACATTTCAAACAACAAAACTAAACTAAAATGGACTTCCAATTTTCTCCACAGCAAATATAGGTAACAATAGGTTCTCATATTCCATAATTCCAAAAAAAAGTTTCCCTTTTTACCCATATGCCAAAATTTCTTCTAACTACTAACCCACAGAAAAAACACATATCACCTTCAATTTCTACCCAAAAAAAAGAGAAGCCATTAGGTTTCTATTCAACCTTAGTGTTAATTATTCTGTTAATGTTAATGAAAATATTGAGAACTTCACTAAGCATTTCTATTTCCCCATCCCTTATTCATTCTCAAACTTTTATAAGTAACCCATAAAATCCCTCTCACTGATTACAGTTATAAATAGCAAATAGACAGGTCATCAGTCGTTAGCATATCTATTCTCCTTGATTCAAACATAATTCTCCATCTGATGCAATATTCATACATTTATTTTTCTCTCTCCATCTAAATTAACCCCTCTTGCCACACAGTTTCCAGTATTTCTTTAGAACAGCAAATCTCCGTATAAATCTCTCAGATCATGTCTCCCAGTCAGCTAGTCCAGTATCCAATAAGCATAGTAATTTCTGCCAGATCCAGTATTCATCCAATGCGTTTCCATCTCAGCCATGCAAGCAGGGCCGGTGCTACCATTAGGCCAACTAGGCAGCTGCCTAGGGCACAGGGCTAAAGGGGGCACCATAAATGCCTTGGGGAAAAAATACAGCACTCTCAAGTGGGAAGGGGGGCGCTAAATATCTGATCTTGCCTAGGGCACCAAATTGCCTTGCACCGGTCCTGCATGCAAGATTATCCCAATCCCGATCAAAGACCACGTTTTGATTTTGCGACACACTAATACACCAAAGAGAGGACAGCTCCACCTGCTGGTCAAAGCGACAAACACCTTCAGCCTCACGGGTTTTTTCCCCACTACGTCACAGCCAGATACACTGGCAAAAAATGGCTGAAATTCTTCTGCATCATTGCCACTGGAAAGAAATAGCTGGCCACTACTTTAAAACCTTGTAAATATGTAAATATGTATGTAAATATCATTAACATTTATAAGCCAAGTTTCTGGTAAACATAGCAACCAGCCTGCCATATTCCAAGACAAGATGTGCAGTAGAGATTCAGGTTGGTTTGCTATTATTTTATCTTGTTTAAAAGACCTATGGTGTCTAAAAAAACCCACTACCAGATGATGCCCACTTTACAAATAACTCGGTGCAATGGCTGTTGATGGGAGTCCATTTTGTGACTGAGGTCCAGTAGCACTTACCAGCCAGGACAATGGCAAGGGCATGGATGCCTCTCACTCTTCACTGAGTACAGATGATTATATTAGAAGCCATAGGCAAAGGATTTAGGGAACCTGGATTCAAATTACAGATATATTGTGTGTGGGTGACTTCAGCGGTTGAGTATCTCTTAGCTCCCATTTCACATCTGTAAAACTGGCTTAATAATCACCACCTTCACAGGGCTGATTTGAAGGTCTGGGTGTGACTGTAAATCTCTTTGTGCGCCGAGGCATAAAACTTGCACCCTGTTATGCATTTGTGAGTCCCATTGAAACCAATGGAGCGTGGTGTGTTGGATAGAAGCCTAAGAGTTCTGTAGACATAATAAAAAGAAGATGGGTGGGCAAAATGCAATTATCCTTTTAAAATATAGACAAGGCATAGGCGGCCAAATCCATTTAATTTTACTATCAGATGTGTTTAAAGTTTCATAGGAAGGTTACCTTTCTCTCTAAGCTAGTCATTAGACAGATTTACTAGGCAAAGCTGGGTTTTAGCATATTAGGTGCTTGCTGTCTGTGGTATGACATTCTTTGAACAATTCTGTGAAGTTTTTAGCATAACAGACCAGCACAGACCAGCACAAATTGTTGTTTATCTTGCTTAAGTTGGGCTCTCACAGAACCCTAGCTGGAGCATCTTTCAGTGATGTCCTTTAGAAAGAAATCAGTGTGTCATCTGCCAGCTGTTTCTCTGTAAAATGCATTAAGAATACACAGCTAATTAGTAGTGACCTTTTCCAATATTCATCATGCCATTGCTTTATCGTCCTGAAACTTTGCTTTCAAGAAGATGCAGGGAATTTTGGATGAAGGAACCGTGGCTGGTTTTACATTTTAAATAACTGGTTTCTCCTTGGGGTTGCTTCGAAAGTCAGCCTCAGTGGCGGTAATGTGGCCATTTTGATGTTGTTGTCCTCAAGTTTATCACAATGAACTTTGCTGTGTGGCAGCAAATGGTGCTGTCAGTGCCGGCACCAGGTTTTTGAGGACCTCTGGGCAAGACATCCTCAGTGGCCCCCCTCCCTCAGTGAGTCTATGGTCTCACTTCCCTTGTCACAACCAGCTGCTATTGCTCCTCATCCTGTCAGGTCCAGGATGTGAGTGGCAGGTGCCCTCAGCTGGAACACCAGGGCCAGAGGTGATGAAGGCAGAAGGGCCAGAGGAAGAAGCACAGTCCAGGAACGAGCAAGTGTCAGATACATACAAGGCATAGCAGGGCCAGAAGCAGATGCATAGTCCAGGAACAAGCAAGGATCAGATACATACAAGTACTGGTGGGGCCAGAAGCAGAAGCATAGGTCAGAAGCAGGCAAAGGTCAAGCACGGGTAAGGGAAGGGTCAGTGTTTGTAACAGAGAATCAGGAACTGGCTACAGACACTACAATGACTCATATTGCTGTGGCAAAGGTGAGCAGGAACTGGAAGCATCTTATAGGGCTTCTTGTGGCTCCCAGCTGGTCTGCATGAGTGGCCGGCTCCGACCCTGCAATAACCTACCAGTCTGGTACTAATCCTGCAAGTATTTGCAGGTGGACTTGCCTGCCTTCTCCATCAGGACACCAGATGGAGCTGCAGTGCTGTGCTGGCTGACCAGATCCTGACACATCCTTTTTCTCATCATTGCTACCACTTGCTTGCTTGACAGGCAGAGAGCCAGTGAGCAAGTAGGCAGTGGCATCTACTGCTCTTCCTTCTCGCCACCACCATTGTCATGGCCAGAGTGAGGCAGGTGATCAAGCAGGCTGCAGTGGTGAAGAGGAGGAGCAACTCCAGGTGGCTCTTCTCAGTGGCCCCCTGCTGGGATGTGGGCCCTCAGCAGGTGCCTGACCATGCCTATCTGTGATGCCCTGTGTACACAGCCCTGTGTACTATAGGAAGGAGTGTGCTCTGATTGTTTAGCTGTCGTGTTTCATCCTCGTATCTTACAGGAAAAAAATACATTTATTAATTAAAGCAAAGGATAATTTTTCAAGTTGGAATATAGGACTATATAAGGATTACTAGAAGTAATGGGTTTAGTAGATGTCTTTCTTTTTTTATATACAGCATATAGGGACAGTTCACCCAATGGAATGAAAGACTTTCTTATTTTCACAGCCGTGGGTAGGGATTTGTGAGAATTTCATTTCAGTTCATTGTTGATGAGAATTTCCAACATTTACACATTTATTCACATTTGTGATGGGAAGAACTTGAGATTTATTTATTTATTTGTTTATTTATTTATTTTAAAGATTGAATGCGGGAGAAACCAGAACTGACTTACTGATCCATCCAGGCCCAAGTCTTTGAGTGCTTACATCTTGAAAGTCTGGGTTTGAACCCCTATGTCTTCAACCATGTTAGCGCTGACTTAAGTTTGCCACATCATTTTTTCTAACAGGATCTTCATCATTAACAGCTATGTGGCAGGCAAATACAACATCTTTCTCATGTTTCTTTTTTTTATACTAGACAATTAATGTGCCCGTAAAAAAACTCATGCACACTTAATCATTCATAACCAAACATATCTGATTCTCTGCTGCTAAAAGCTTTAGCATCCATAATTAAGTGATAGAAGCAGAATGGAACTGGCTAAATCTGGAAATGGGCAGAGTGAAAGCTTTAATGAATGTTAAAGTCCCCTTCTTATTGACGTGCAGAAGGCATGAACAGGGTGGCACATAACTTCCTGAAAAATAAAATGAACAACTGCTCCTTGCTGTAGCTTTCATGTACAAGCATATAAAAGTTTTGAATTATGAGACCCATAGATGGGGATACATTACAAAAAATCTCTGCTGCAAAATCAGATGGGGAAAAAAGAAATTAAACCTGTCAAAGGCAACAGGATGAAGTAAACAGGACTGGTATATAATGTATACACATCTGTTGTTGCCAGGAAATAGCATGTGGGAGTTAATATTGTCCCATCAATGTCCAGCTCTCTTGGGCTTCATCATAAATACATTGAACTGGTTGCCCAATTTCAAAATCAGAAAGGAGCCTAGCCTGCAATCCAGAGCATACGTACCAGAGAGTAATCCCCACTTAATGCAATGGCACTTACTTATGACTAAAGATGCTTTGTACTGCACTATATGCCACCTATAATCCATAACACATTGCTCTCAAATATGTTTTTGCACATCAATTAAAGGGACAAACTAGAAGCAGCCCATTGGGCCTGTGAAAGGAATGACTTTAGAATGTACAACTACAGTGGTGTTTTCTGTTATGTGAACAATAAGGATCCTTACAGGTGTGCATAGAAAGAGGAGTCACCAGACTCCAGAAGCACCATGCTCACCTTCCGCTTGCCACGCATATCTAATCCTCTTTCAAGGCCAAGGTCTGGGAAAATCAGTTCTGCTAGTGCAGCAGCATGGCGGTGGGGAAAGGGGGCATTTCGTGGCAGTGGCGCAATGGAGACTGCAAAAGCCACCAGGGGACTGCCTATGGCCCGCAGGCCATATGTTGCCCACCTTTGTGCTCATTGTTTTACATTAGAAGATGGCCGATTACAGCATTGATTGGCTGCTGCCTTTTGATATCATTAATCCCTTTGCAGCATTTAAAAACTCAATAGTCCCACTGCCTACCCTAGAAGATAAGGCACAAATAAGGTCTTGATCAGTTGAACATAAATGTGGAGCTTTTTTGGAGGGGGGGCGGAGAGCCCCCCCCTTGAAGATTGAAGGAGGGGCAAGGCATTTGATTTGCTGATAAGTACATCTGTCAAAAGTGCTGTGATGGGGAGGGGGGGAGACAGACTTCAAAAGATCAAGGCCAATATTTCAAGCAGGACCGGTGCAAGGCAGTTTGGTGCCCTAGGCAAGATCAGATATTTAGCGCCCCCCCTTCCCACTTGAGAGCGCTGTATTTTTTTTCAAGTTTCTGGTGCCCCCTTTAGCCCTGCGCCCTAGGCAGCTGCCTAGTTGGTCTTATGGTAGCACCGACCCTGATTTTCAAGCATGTCTGTAGTATACCACTCTTAGTTCTGTAGATATTAACTAACTAGATATTAACTAGCCATGAAGCTTACTGGGTGACTTTGGGCCAGTCACTGACTCTCAGCCTAACCTACCTCACAGGGTTGTTGTGAGGATAAAATGGAGAGAAGGACGAGGATTATGTAAGCTGCCTTGGGTTCCTTGAAGGAAAAAAGGCGGGGTATAAATATAATAAATAAATAAATAAATAACAGTTTCATATTTGAGCTCTGCAAAAAGCGTCAGGTGAATGTAATTTGGTTCTCGTAACATACTGGATTAGATTCAGTCCTGACCATCAAGTGACAGAACAGAAACTGTTAGTGGAATAATTTCCCCTTCTCTTCCCCTGAAGCCCCTGCATGTCCCACCCAAATCTGCAGCATATTTGGAGAGTACATGGGGGTGGTGGTGAAGGGGAAAGTGAGCAAGGGGAATTCCCATTGTGCAAGCAGAGGTCCACTCCATGATGTTGGATTCAACCAACTATGTCTCCAATTTGTCTGCTCTAGAACATCACCCTCTGTGTCTGTGCCAGGTTCCCCAACCTGGTGCCCTCCATATGCTTTGGACTACAACTTCTACCATCCCTGGTTATTGGCCATGCTGCTTGGGACTGATGGAAGTTATAGTCCAAAACAGACTGGAAGGCAAGGCACCAAACTGGGGGAAGCAGTTTTAAGACATGGTATGTTCTTCTACCCTAGCCTGCCCATGGACATCAGTGGAGACTTTGTCTCTTCCTCTTCCTTGCAATCTATGCCCAGGTTCATGCACAGCAAGATGCTCAGCCATTAAGTAGTGTGGAAGTAGATCCAGACACTTTGCTGCCATCCAAGGCCATGCACACTGAATACTTGCACTCCGAACAGTGGGAGCGAGCGTGTATCATGCCTATAGCTCTTCACACTGCCTTAAAATGATGTTCCAGGCGTGGACATCTCTCCAACCGTAGAAATTGCTGCTCCCTTGTAAAGGCTTCCACTGGTAGAAGGGCACCTAAGTGCATTAATGATCTCTGTTTCTCTTTGTTTCAATGTTTTGAAAGTGTTTGCTTTTAGCAACATTTGTACTCAATTAAATTACTGTATATTTGAACTAATAAAATAAATTACCAGCATCTGTATTTTTTCCCCAGCCATTAGCACAAATCAGATTTCACCAAAACAACATGATGCTCTGGAATTAGTTAGATTTTGAATTTGGTTGTCTAATTCTGACGAGATAAATGAAGTGATTGGTAGGTAAATAGTGCCTTATTGACAGCTGGTGCAATTCAGCCTAATTCCATTTGCATCAATTGGAGAATCTTCCCCTAAGGATCCTGAGTAGTTAGTGTGTTCTTGTCAGTTGAAGCAAACACAGTATCTTGCATAATTTCCCTCATGATATTGGATGGATTACTTTTGATATAAGATATGCAGTACTTTGTGCATGGGGATGCTATGTCTGCATTTTCTCTTCTGCCGGATTCTAAAGTATCAAGGGAACAGAGGAAGATAGCCTTTTATAGATTATTTTAAGGGGGGGGGGGACTCATTACAAAGATCATTAGTTTTAGAAACTATATTTTACTGAAATATGTAATTTTACACATTACGTTGACACACAAAGCAAAACACATGCAGGTTTTGATAGCTGATAAGTTATGCAATGTTTTACCCTATGTTTGTTTGTTTGTTGTTGTTTTATCTTGCTTTTCAGAAAATTATTGTCTCCCAAAGCAGCTCACATCAGTCAGAAAGACAGACAGGCCCTGCCATCAGAGTTACAAACTAGAATGACGAAACACACAATGGGAGGGGAAGGAAAGGGAAGAGGAGGAAGATCATTTTTTCAAGAACAGAGTGAGGTGGTGAGCTATAAGAAGATATTTAAAGGCACTTCAGGCCAGGCCAATCATTCCTTGCTGGTGGTGTTGCTTGCATAGCAATTGGTGGCTATTTGGCCAATGGGTGGGGCCAGAGCATTCTTTCCTCTTATTTCTGCAGTCTCCTGGGGGGGGGGGCAGGCAGTTGCAGCTGAGTGTTCTTTCCAGCAGGGAGGGTGAAGTGAGCTCCCTGGAACTGCTCCTTCTCTGGCTGATGGATGCCTTTTCAAGATAAGATTTTATCCCCCTAACTTAGGGACATGCAAAAATGAGATGTGGCAAAATTGGGATAGAAAAGCATCAAGGAAACAGGCTTAAGATGGCTCCCATGGTGAACCTTTTGTTGTCCCTCTAAATTTTTAACAGTGGTTGGAACTAGGGTTTTCTTCCATCTGGCATATCATTTTCATATCCTCTACTTACTAAATAGTGTACGACAGCGGCACTGTTGTACAGTGCCCTTCCCTTTACTTTGGGAAGACAACTGCTGGAGTTCCCGGACATGTGTTGGTTATGGGTAAGATAAGGGACCAAAACCACCAATGGTCAGGGTGTTGAATGAGGTACATGCCCCCAACTGTAAAAGCCCACCAAACCATGCTATTAGTGAGGCATCGTTGCCTATAGACAAGTATGTGTTACTGTGAAGGAAAAAGCCTCAGAGTTTCATGCACAAACACCCCCCCACATCTGTAAACACGATAATCCCAGCTGGGGGCTGGGAAGGTTATGCAAATGTACATAGGTTATCTGATGGGGCCCTGACGCCGCAGAGTCTCCCCTGTCCCTTTGATGCCCCTTTGATGCCCCTGTGCCTCAGATATTCATATGCAGATGTTCTCAAGCCCCCTAGTCATGAGGAAAGAACCACCACCAGCCTGCCTAGCCAGATGAAGTTCATCTTGATTGGCTAAAGACTGAAAGGAGGGGTGGGGGTGGGAAGAATCTATACTGCTGCTGAGGCTTTTGGGGTTCATTGTTGATCATGGGCAGCAAGCTGCGCAGAGGTCCAGGACTTCGGTCTGGCCTCAGGATCCAGCCCCGAGTAGCTCTAGGTGAAACTAGCTGAATAAGGGGTGTTGCTGAGGCAAGTCCTCAAGGGGACCACCAACCTGTGTTGGGGTCTGCACGTGAAGAAGCACAGACTCAGTAGGGTTGTTGCTGAGGCAAGCCCTGAAGAGGACCAAACAACCCCAGGTATAGATATACCTGGGTAGTGATATAGTGAAGGAACTAGCTTTGTTATTTTGTAGCTCTACTGTGTATACCAAAGTGTTTTCCCCACCTTTTCCCCTTCCCTCATTTCCCACCTTTTGTTGTAATCTGTTTACCTGAAATAAACTTTCCTGGTTTTACCCCACACGGTGTGTGTGGTTCCTCTGTGGTTCAGTGCTAAATCCAGAGTATAGACAAGGGCAAGGCCCTGAGAGAATCAGTGTCAAGACAGCAGAGCTAAGGCTGGCAGTCTTGCACCTTGATCTCTGGTCTTGAATAAAGGACCGGTTGGCAGTCCTTCTTCACAGTTACCAATGATATTCTGTGTTGTTTTACATGTACGTACACATGACTCTACTAATAATGCACACTGAGAAAGCCGATTGAATGAGGAGTTTCTTGAATGGTGCAGAGGAGGAAGGGAGAGGTAACATGTGCATATATAATACTTAACGTAGCTCTGTCCAGCTCATTGTGGCATCAGTCTTTCAAATGTTGAATTAAATCTTTCTAGCTGAGGCTTTCAAGTAAATACAATTTCCTTCTCCCTCAGTGTATTTGTTAGTCATTTGGAACAGAATCAGAAACCTGGTGTGTGTGTGTGTGTGTGTGTGTGTGTGTGTATCTGTGTCTATATAGCTGCCTCTGAGACGAGCTTAATCTGGAAAATTTATGAGTGGCAGAAGGAAAAGTGCTGATGCCTTCCATCTTCTGCCTATAACTCTCATGCTAGTTTCAGTATTTTACATTGGTGGGGTTCTATCTTCTGCTGCAAGGAGCAGGCTGGGTGGAAGGGATGTGACAGAAAGGAAGGGAAAGGGCCTTAACTGCCATCATTACCAAATATTATTTAAAAGCTGTCAGAGCCTTCATTTGCCTTTAGGAGTTGTGACATATGGTCAGAAATGGTTTGAAGATTTACTGTCGTCCCTGCTGGATGTCTTTCAAAACCTTCTCTAACAAGATGTGTGCGCCTTATCCTTGGCAGAACCCTTCAGAAACTGTGGAGCAGATAGCAAGTAGACAGAGAATAATGAAGTTCCGAATTTTTTTTTTAAAGCCGACTTTAAGCAGGATTGCCTACTCAAATGAGGGAAACATGGTTGATTTAAAAAATTACAGCTGGGCCGAGAGTCCCTCCCTCCCTTCCTTCCTTCCTTCTTTCCTTCATGAAAATGTTTCGTCATTAACATCTACAAAATTTACACTGCAATCCTATGCATGTTTTCTCAGAGGTCCCATTGTGTTTAATGGGACTTACTCCCCGGTAAGTGCGTTCAAGACTGCCGGGGGTCCAATAAAAGCCATTCAATTTACATAGTACATGCAGGAAAGTGCATAGTTTGTAAAAGAAAAGAAAAACCCACTGCCCCCCCCTAATCCTGAATACTGAACTAAGATTTTCTAATGTGCAAATTGTGCCATGGAAGATCTCCCATTGCAGACTAAAATTGGCCTCTTGGTTGCTTCTCTGACTAATGCCCTCCTTACCCGGTGACTGAGTTTTGGTGGACAGCCTTCTCTAGGCAGAGTCTCAGTTGAGCCATATTCTTTCCATTTTGTAATAATGGATTTAACAGGGCTCCGGGGGATGTTCCTAGTTTAGCATTTATTTATTTTTTGTAACCCAACCTTGATTGGTGCTTCTGCACAACTCTATCCCGGACTTGTTTGGCTAGCTCCTGGATCTTCATGATGCTGTTTGTTTAGATATACTCTTCAACAAACTGGGGCCTTCCAGAAAAAGTTGCATTTGAGAACATGTGGCACTGGAATTGCACACAGGTGGACTCCATTCAACTACAGTGTGTGACTTCTGGAGGCAGTGGGTTGCACCAGAGTTTCTTTTAGGTGTGTCACAGCAAAGGGGGAGGGGGATACTTATGCAACCAACAAGTGCCAGTTTGTTTTTGTTTACTTAAGTTTTGTGCCAGAATAAAAAATATTTTGCACCTTCACAGTACTAAGTATCTGTTGTACATCAAGTGGTATCATTGCAAATTAAATCCATTTCAATTCCAGGTTGTAACACAACAGAATGTGGAACAACAATCAAAGGGGGGTGAATACTTCTGCAAGGCACTGTATATATATATGGATTGTATATGGTCTGAAATGGGACCAACAATAACAATTCTCTGAACATGAGGCAAAAATAAAAGTTTAAAAAACCCTACCTAGTTCCTTTTTGCAACAGTACTTTGGTTGCACGGTCTTTCACCAACTGCTACAGCTTTGTCAGTGGGAATTAAACATAAAGCCCATCTCTATGCATATGGAGAGATCTACCAATCTCTAAGTGTCAAAGGTATCAGTAAGACATGGTAAAGATTTTTTTTTTATCCCTTTCTAAATTTTGCATAAGCCAGGCTGCTTTTAGGCTTGGGCAGAATAAAATGCTCCAGTTTTAGCAGTCTTGGTTAAAATGCATTCTCTTTTGGAATAAGAAAATAATGCAGAAGCATAATCCTCAATCATATCTTCAAAGGCAACTTCAAGGTATAAATCATACCGCTTGCAAGATGAAGCTGTAGCTACTTTATAATAAAGTGTCCTTGACTATCTTTTGGAAAGCAGTAATTTGTTGCCTGCCTGCAGTTTATGAACTTTCTTAACCCTGCGTTAGGAGGGGTGGCTGTGAAGGTGATGTGGCAGGCTTCCTAGGCATCCTGTGCTGTAAGTTTGCCAGAAGGAGAGAGAAATCGTGCAAGGACACGGAATCCTTAGTTTGTGGCAGGTTATCCGTGGCTCCATGGAAAGCTGACAGTAGATTTTCTTTTCAGGCAGATTTACTTTTCTTCTTTTTCTTTTTAAGAAACAAATATTTTATTTTAGAAATACAAGGTAACAATGATATAACAACAAAAACATCAGTACATGCAGCCTGCTTTACATTATTCATCACAGGTTCCATACGTATTTTAGGATCATTGTCCTTGAACTTACACTCGTTGGTATACATTTTAAGCTCTATTACAGCCACAAACTGATCACTTTTCAATTATTAGCCTTGCTAATTTTTACATCCTTCCAAAAATAGGACTGTGCACTTGGTGGATGCTGGTCTGTAGACCCTGCATTAATGTATGTAATGAGGGGGAACTAGGTTTGCATATCTAAATGTTTAGGATCCCATCATTGTACCTTTGGCTGCTAGAAATCTAAAATTGAAATCAATTTGCTAAAAAGAAATAATCCTCAAAATTAACCTCTCTGGATTTTGATGGCAAACATTATTTGCATGCACAAATATTCAAGTGAATATTTGCTGAAGAATTGCACATGTTTGTTTGTTTGTTTGTTTGAGCTCTAAATGCCTCTCAAAGTGTCCTAGAGCTGACCTACCCCCTTATAGCGACCATTGGGATAAAAGCACCCTGTGGTGAGTTTGCAAACAGTAATCTCTTTGAATAGTTAGCAAGAGTCCTTGTAATATATGTGAGCAACTATTTTAATATTCAGTGGCCATGCTTCTTTCTGAAGGGATTCCCCCCCCCCCCCTTTGGGAAAGACTTGTCTTCAAAATGCATTGACTGCCTAAGATACTGGCTTTGGCTCACAGCCAATAGTGTTGCATCTGGGGTGGGGTGGAGGGGTTCCCAGAATTTGCTACATCTCAGCTGTGGTGTTTTATAATTGCAGCCATTCCTCCCCCCCCCCATCATTGGAAGTGGGGAAACTCAATACATGATGGTCCTGATTCATGGAGATCCCAATTCCCATCATAACCCTAATGCAGGAGTGGGCAACTTGTGACAGTCCAGATGTTTTGGCCTACAACTCCCATCAGCTCTAGCCAGCATAGCCAACAGTAGTGACAATGGGAGTTGTAGGCCAAAACATCTGGAGGGCCACCCCTGCCCTAATGTATAGCTTGTCTCCTAGGCCAGCCGGATGCAATGCTTGGTGTATGATACATCACTTCCAAGTGTATTCCTCCATTCATCTCAGTGAGCAGCTCTGGCTGATTCAATGCAGAACCAGTTCAAGGTCATTCTTATGCTATGAAATAAAACTGTGGTATGTGCCAGTATATAACTGGATAATTGCATATGCAACATTTTTATTTCTTTCCTGCTATTGGAGGACATGCTTGCAGGGAGGGGGTGACTTTGGCCTTTGCATGGGAAATGGGCTCGTATATTCTTGTCCGTCTTGTCTTTAGTTTCAGGATGGTTACTTAGGGATTTGAGAAGTCTTGCCTACAGCTTGCTGTGATAAAGGACCTTACCTGCAGTAATGTTTCCAACCATTGCTTGTAAAAATGACCTGTCTGAGGCTTCCTGTCACCAGATGTATACTTTATTACAGCTATCCTTACACATCAGCAAAACAACTAATGTATATGTATCTGTTGGCATCTATATCGACCCTTTTGGGGGTCTTTACAATGACTCCATATTTGGGCTGAATTAATATTTCACTTTGTGCAGAGAAAAAGAGAAGATACAGGGGTAGGACAAAGGAAATGCTCAGATTCTATGAACACAGCAGGGTTCCCTATCCAATATAGCTGTTATAGGTGCAGTCTCGGAATGGGTGGATCAGTCCACCTTAGTCCCATCAAGGTTCTTGGTTCTTCTCCACCAAACTTGTTATAGCCTGGTTTCATACAGGTGTTTTTCTGCACAGGAATCTGTATGTTTTTTGCACACATTTTTCCAATGTACGAATTTGTATGTGCATACACCCGTTGACCGACGCATTTCTTTACATTTTAGAAATGTACGCAGTTTTCCTTGTGCACTTTTCAAATGTATGCATGTTAACAACCCCATTTTTTGTTTTGTTTTGAAAAATGCATTGCAAGCTCAGAACTGTGCAGAATTCTGATTGCAAAGTGTGTGCAGGTCCTCATTCAGCTCCAGGGACTGCGAACCAGGTAAATCTGTTTTGACAGAGCGAGTCTTTCAACCAGTGTCGTCACTGCCAAAATCCTCTGTGTCATTCTGTATATGGGCTCACACATTCAAGGAGAAAGGCTAGTGCGAATTGGGACATACGGTACTCTTGGGGATCCAGCAGCTAACTCAGCAATCCTGGATGCTGGGGAAAGTGCAGCTGCAAGAAACAGGAATGGCTCCTCCCCCCTTCTTGGATGTGAGAAAGACCTGCTGAACCAAGCCTCAAGCCCTTACAATGCACTGCAGCTGACTGGCTTTCTGGCACTTAGAATATCAGGAGGGAGGATGGATTAAGGGTTAGGGCTAGGAGGCCTCTGAGTCAGGGGTTAGTACCCAGGTCAGTTCCTGGGGTGGAACACAGTGGAAATAGGAAATTGCCTTGTACCAAGTCAGAGGATTGGTCCATTTCACCCAGTATTATTTAACTCTGGAAGCCAACAAGTCTCTAGAGCAGTGTTCTCCAACCTTGGGTCCCCAGATGTTTTTGGCCTACAACTCCCAGCATGCCCCAGCCAGCTATGCTGGCTGGGGCATGCTGGAAGTTGTAGGCCAAAAACATCTGGGGACCCAAGGTTGGAGAACACTGCTCTAGGGTCTCAGGTATGCAGCTTTCAGATCATCTGATACCCAGTCCTTTTAGCAAGAGAGGCCACAAAGTGAATTTGTGCCCTTCTGCATGCAAAGCATATGCTCTTCTATTAGGCAATGGCCGATCCCTTAATGGTCTGTAGTGTTTTTGGAAGATCTGGGGTAGACCCAGGCTTTGGGGGGGGGGATATGTTTGGGGGCATAGCCCAGTATTTGGCCCAGCACAAAATTGACTGATTTTCCTAAGGTGTACAGCCTTAAAAACACGGCAGAGTGAGGGGAGGGTTCCTGTCACCAGATGTATACTTTATTACAGCTATCCTTACTGTCTTGCTTCTTTCTTTTCCATCAATTGCCATCAAAGAAAAAAACAAAGAAACAGAACACACACACAAATATATATACGAAGACATTTTCCTGGTCATTTGGCAACCCAAGCCAACACTGCCCCCCCTCTGTGCATTCCTCCATGGAGTTGTGTCCTCATTTACACAACCACAGATACCCATATAGCACAAAGAAAGACGGAAAGTGGATGGGTGCGATTATTTCACGCAACTGCAGCCATTTTCAAATTGGTTTTCAAACTGGTTTTCAGATAGAATAAGCATTTTGGTATCTGATCCTCAGGTTGCTGAGGAAAAAGTCCAGCTTCCCCCCCCCCCCCGCCATAAAAGAGCATTAGTATTCTCATGCAACAGCAACAGTCAGTGCCAGGTCTTTGAGGGCCCTTGGACAGGACACCCCCCAATGGGCCCCCTCCCTCAGTGAGCCTGCCTTGTCAGCAGCTGCTATTGCTCCTCCTTCTCTTTCTCGACTTTGCGATCACTTGCTTGACAGGCAGAGAGCCAGTGATCTAGTAGGCAGTGGCATCTACGGCCCCTCCTTCTCAGTACCACCACCGTTGTCTGGGCCAGAGCGAGAGGCAGATCAACAAGTAGGTTGCAGTGGTGAAGAAGAGGAGCAGGTCCAGGGCCCCTACTGGGGTTAGGGCTCTCAGCAGGTGCCTGACCATGCTGACCTTTGACATCAGCCCTGACAACAGTAATAGTAGCAGTGGTGGTACTGGCAGCAGCAATAGTACAATGCTGACTCATTTGCCACAACTCACTCCATCCATGGCCCATTTTCTAAAATATGTTTTGTGGCATTTGATGTATGTTACAGATGGAAGTTTGATAAAATTCAGAGGGAACAAGCGTGAATGTTCTCCAAGTCCAGGCAGCAGTGTGACGAGCCTGGACAGTAATGAATTTTTAAAGCAATTTCATTTTCTTTTTAAAAGCACGGAACACAAAGAAATCCACTGATCTCACTAACATCTGCACGGTATGAGTAACCCCAAACAGGATTTACTCTGTCAGTGTTCAGCAGTCTACTCAGGCAGGCAGGCAGGCAGGCAGATATTAATTCATTTTTAATGTTAGGAAAATACAGTCATTAAAAAGCAGCTAACTCAAAATGCCAGAAATGCTTTTAACATTACACAAAGTGCACTCCTTTGCCGAAATAGCTTGTTACTTTTGGAGATCTGGAGATGCTGAAGTATTAAATAATTAAAGTCAGAGTTGCTTTTTTAAAATGCAGTGTTTCTGATCAGAAAAATTGTTTCAACAAGCAACACTGTTGAATAATGCAGGATGCTGTTAATAAGATAGTCTGGGAGAATCATTTGTTATGCTGTGAAAATGACTGTAGCCTTTTGCATGCATGAGAAAAAGGATCCCTTTGATTTGAAATCTTGTGTAACAAATAAAGTGCAGCCGGAATGTGCAACAACTTTCCAGACGAATCTGTCTCATTCCAGTCAACTCCACACCTTTGTTAGTATTTTTACCATACATCGGGGTTCCCCAAACTTTTTGGGCCTGTGGGCACATTTGGGAATTTTAGAAACTGCTGTGGGCATCACCACAAAATGCCTAATCAGTGGATCGGTGCTTTGCCATCTGCCCGTCCTGTCTATGGATCTTAAACTGTGTCTTATTCAACAAAAACTTCTGTTTTTTGTGTACTGGACACCACAACGTCTCTTTTCATAAAGGTTTGTCTAATTCAGCTAATTGGTAATAGTGCAATGAAGCTAATGCTTCTTTTAAACATACGTTTTGGCAATGTCCAGTAGTTGCTTCTTTTTGGGAGGAGGTTATTACACAGATAAATTTTGTACTGGAACAGTCTTTAATATTCACTGATGTACACACTCTTTTAAATTATTTACCTGCTTCATGGAAATTAACAAATGGAAGAGGAAATACGGTAGGTTTTCTGCACCCTTTTGACTGCTAAAGATCTGACATTACAAAATTGGAAGGATAAACACTCGCCTCCTTAATGCAATAGATTGAGGAACTTACAATGTTTTCAGTGTATGAACAGGTGGCATAAGATGCCAGTTTCCGATGGATGCTTATTTGGATATTTGATCTGCTTTCGTTGAAGCCTATGTATAATTGCTAGAAAGTTGTACACATTTCATATGAATCCATGTACGTATATTTTTTAAAAAAACAATAAATAAATAAAAAGAAATGGAGTGCCTGTAGGCACCACGTTGGGCACCCCTTTGTGAGTGCCATTAGAGGTGCCCATGGGTACCATGGCACCCGCGGGCACCACATCAGGGACCACTGCTATACATTATCTCTACCACTAGGTCGTTCCTAATGCTAAATAACTAGAATTTACAACTCTTACACAGATTGGAACCTATGGAAGCTATGGATAAATTGACATCTTGAGGATCCAGTATAAGCTGCATTTCTTTTATAGAGCTGTAAAACCCATAAGCAATGTTTTGAAAAAAAAATGGCTTTACTCCATCCATCATCCATCCATCGATCCATCCAATAACTGCTTAATAACTAGGAAGAGATAGTACACCATGAATTAATGTTAAATCCTACTGTGTTCCATGTCATTAACTTACCTACTAAGGTTAGGGATGTATGACAGATTCATTTCAGTCTGTTTTTGATCAGGATTTACCCAGTTCACACCTTCCAGACCAAACATGGATTCGGAGGTGCTGTGTGATACTGGGATGTGGCTAGCCTACAACCCTTCCAACACATCACCAGAAAGGAAGAGAGAGAGAGAGGAAATAACATTACCTCTCTGACTCATCTGCTTCTGTCTTCTTAGAACTGGTTTACATATGATGTGCATATGAAATCTTCTCTAAACTGCTCCACTTGGTCATTGCATGTTGTTAGCACATGTTGCACCATTTGTATGCAATGGTTTGCTTTACTTGCTGCATAGCAAATAGTACGCTTGCTGATTTGGCAAGAAAAGAGATCAGTTTGCATAGCCTAATTACAAATCAGACCAGGAAGGGTTCACCTATCACTAACAGCAGGTGAATCAGGTATACATGAGACCAAATTTTGAGAAGTTTTCCAATTAGGTTCAATTCATCCCAATCTTTGAGGGTTTTTTCTTAAGCTTGCATGAACATTTGTATATGCAATTTTGTATGCATTTCTCCTAATGCATGCATTTTTGTATGCTAACTTGCCTAATATGTATTTATTATATTTATACCCCGCCTTTTTTCCTGCAAGGAACCCAAGGCGTCTTATATAATCCTCCTCCTCCTCTCCATTTTACCCTCACAACAACCCTGTGAGGTAGGTTAGGCTGAGAGTCAGTGACTGGTCCAAAGTCACCCAGTGAGTTTCATGGCTGAGCTGGGACTAGAACCTGGATCTCCCGAGTCCCAGTCCATACCTACCATAATGCATTTTTGATGTTATTTTCATGAACACATGCATTTTTGAGTCGTCGTTATTATTAATATTATTATTATTATTATTATTATTATTATTATTATTATTATTATTATTATTATTAGAGAGTTCAATTGCAAAATTCAGAGATATTCATATTTCGGTTCTTGCATTGGTCCAAAAGTGCAAAAGTAGGTAAATTCACATTGAAAGGTGAACCAAATTAATTTTTCCGCCATCCCTATAAATTTTTTTTAGCAATTGTAGTGACCATTGCTGTATAAATTACCTCTTACATATCTTAGTAAAAGTTATTCCTGCAGCCTTTTAGGCAATCATAGTTCCACAGCTGCTGGAAGATTTCGGTAAGTGTGTCCTTTAGCTCCTATTGAAAGGCAATTAAAGCTAGACAGTTTGTTGGTGTTTTGCCTTCAAGAAATGAACCCCTTGAGTTCTTCAGGCACATTCAAGTACAACGGAGTCCACTTTAAAAAGTTGGAAAGAGAAGTTGGGCTACACTCCAAACATGCAGTCTGACATCAGTCTCTTGGAACTATTAAGTATATTCTGATTCACCAGTGTTGCATTTCCCCCTTAAAATATTAATGTTTTCCATTTACTGTAGAGCCACATCAAAAACAAACAAAGAATGGGGTAAAGTCTAGTCGCATCATTACACACACTTACAATCTTCTTTGTACTTTCACATCAATCTAGATAGCACCCCATCTCTTCCCCTCACCCCCCACCAACATGAACCTGAAACCCTTCTCGTAGAAAGTAGTAAATTCCGACTGCTGTAAAACTCAACTCATTTTATGCCATAGGTTGCTAGATGATTGATTGCTGAACGGATTCCAATTTACCATTGAGCTCCTACTCGGGCATAGTAAGTCTGTGACAAGTGTTTAGATTGAAATTACTGCTCATCTTTCATTTATATAATTTTGCTCTAAAGACTTTCATAAAATATGAAAAGATACAGAGCTTGGGTATACAACTTAATCCAATTATCAATATGCATTTGCTGTTCTCAGCTGAAAGATTTCAGCAACCACTTCTATATGTCTTTGTCTATTTATTTGTCTGCAGACGAAGTAAATAGAGAAGACAGCAGATATTTTGGTGACTTAGAGCTAGTATTGAGAGAAGCTGTTTTGAACTTTGATCCGCATGGAAAGTAGAAGCATGAGCACAGAAGAAAATTGTGCTCAATGTAGTGATGGTTGACGGCGCATCTCACCTTTGCTGTTTGGTTTGGAATTGTACTTGACAAACCAAGCATCTTTCCTTTAAAAATAAAAGGGTTGTTATGTAATAGCCCTGCACATGTATGGCAGCCCATCAATAAACCTAATTATTTTCCCTGCTCATCTTCTACCGTAAAAACAGGATGGTGGTGGTCAAGAAAGCACCCGAAAGACAACCATTCAGTGCTGATGTGCTTGTTCACAATAGTCACCATTTGTAGGGCTGCTTTGTAACCATCTTTCCAATGAACCCTGTAAATAAATATGCTTGTACCAGACAGTTGCTTCTATTCTGTTTTCTTTTTAGAAGTGTAATGAGCATTTATCTCAGTCTTATCTGAGACTTATCTTTGAGGTTTCCTGTCAGATACCTAACTAGAGTCTAGACAATCACAACTGATCTGTTTGACCATTCCAATGTAATTTTCTCTTTTTCTCTCCTCCTCTCTCCTCCACATCTCAATGTATTGAGATGGTTTCCCTCTGAGAGGGGCAATATCCACTTCCAAAAGAACCTTGTGGGGGTCTTTTTTGCTTTATAAGGAGAGAGTACATTCAAGTGTGCTTCACAGTTCAGATATTAAGTCCCTCCCCTTCATGGAACAATTTCTATAAGAAAAAAATGGGTATGTTGTCACATGTATAGAGCCAGTGTGCGTAGTGGTTAGAGTGTTGGACTGGGACTCGGGAGATCCGAGTTCTAATCCCTGCTCGGCCATGAAACTCACTGGGTGACTTTGGGCCAGTCACTGACTCTCAGCCTAACCTACCTCACAGGGTTGTTGTGAGGATAAAATGGAAAGGAGGAGGAGGATTATGTAAGCCGCCTTGGGTTCCTTTCAGGAAAAAAGGTGGGGTATAAATATAATAAATAAATAAAATAAATAAAATGTATAGTAGAGCACAAATGTTTCTCTTGCTGCATGTCAGGAAGCAACTGCATGCATCTACTTCCCTATCTGTGGCAAAGCAAAAAACAAAAAAAAATAATTGTATACTACATAAGTGACAATTAGAGTTGAGTGTTGGACTACAGCTTCCATCATCTCTGACCATTGGCCATGTGGGCTAGGCTTAATGGGAGTTGTAGTCCAAAACAATTAGAGGTTTGGGAAGGCTGGTATATAGGATAGGTATTTCTATAGGGAGAAATCCAACAGTGTCTTCCTGCCAGTGGAGCAGACATCATTAGTAGAATAGATGCCCCTCTCCCTTACAACCCTCTGTGTGCCCCCCCAATCTGCTTTGGAGAGTTGGGGAAACTTCTAGGGGTGATGGGGGCAGGGAGGGTAAGGGGGGAGAAGAAGGGGAAGTCACATTGTGCAAATGGAAGTCCACTCACTTGGTGTTGGATGGAATTCATACCATCCTTTAATCATATTCCCAGGGCAGTTTACAAGAACATGTCAATACAAAAAACAAACCCTAAAAGAGCATAAAATGGCCATAAAATAAACACAGCATGATTAAAATATTATCTTAAAAGCTTGGAAAAATAAAAAAAAAATGTATTTGCCTAGAAGCAAATAAGACAATAAGATGAGCACCAGGCGAACCTCTTTTGAAGAGCATTGCACAACTGAGACATTGCCAACCAGAAAACCCTCTCTCTGGTAGTTATCTGCCTCACCTCAGATGGTGGAGGCAGCAACAGGAGATCTTAATGTACAGTTTCTGAACAGTCTTCCAAGCCAGCACCACATTCTTGAGTTGGTGGTGACAGCATTGGCCTGTATCCACAACTAGGCAGGCTGGCTGCATTCCCCTAGCATTTGAAATGGCTAGGCATATGAATGCCTAGCCATACAATTCCAGGTTACAGTTTGGGTGGCCATATGTTCTGCTTTCCAGAGGATAATCCTCTATTTGAAAGTGTCCTCTATTTGAAGGGCTGTCCAGTCCAAGTCTGGCTGAAGGATAAAAAGCCCTATTAAGCAGGGGTCTTGAAGTTGCCCATCAACCTGGACAGCAGACTGAACATGCTGTGGTCTTTCCCACTGTGGTGAGATGTATTATATTTCTATTTAAATGATAATATTTACTTTTTTATTACATTTCTATACCACCAAATAGCTGAAGCTCTCTGGGCGGTTCACAACAACTAGAACCATAACATACAACATGATAAAATAAAATAGAAAAAGTTTAAAAGGTAAAACCTAGCAACAGTGCAAGAGATTTAAAATACAGTAGCGGATATAACAGATTATTTCTAAATTTGCATCTGCACCTATACATTCGCATATGCAAATGTTATGCAGATAACTGCCCACTTTTGTCCACAAGTGACCACCCTAGTTACAATGAATTTTAATTTCCCCCCTATACATGTAACCCCACCCACCAGAAACCTGGCCTTTAAAATGCTCAGGGTGGATATTCTCCACCTATGAGGCAATCAGCTGCAAACCATGGCTCCATATGTAAAGAAGAAAGATTACTATTATTATGCAATAATAAATACACTGTCAATTTCACTGGTATACATGCAGGAAAATGCAGTAGGGTGACTGAAAATATTAATTAAAGTTGGCTATGCACTGTGCTAGATTCAGATGAGAAAAATGAAGCCAAATACAAGTGTTTTAAGAGTTTCAGAGAAGATGAAGCTTCCACGGAATCTTTTCAGCTATTGGAATCTAAGTGTGACAAAACAAAACAAAATGCAAATTCCATTACTTCTGAAAGAGAAATAAATGAGACCCATAAATAATGGAGAAATCTGCAAATTTATCATTTACAGGAAAATGGAAGTTCGCAATATAGCCATGATTAGAGGAGCATTTTCGTGACATTGATAAGTGAATGTCAGAACATACATTTTTGAAACAATAATCTGGTTATATATATCATTCAGTTTTGACAAAGAGATTTTTTCTTCCCACTGATACTGGTGGCATTTGTAGCAAGATCACCCAATAGGGGTCTGACTCTTAATTCCCCCCATGCGCAAACTATGCGTGGCTGGGGGAAGGTGATTCTCTGTGCAAAAGAGTAATGTGGAAGGAAGAAGCCCCACACCTAGCATGGGGGTGGAGGTGTATGCATGGTGCTCCTGCATCACATTTCTTTGGGATCCCAATCTGGATTTCTGGGTTTAACTCTCAAGTGGAAAGAGTCCAATCTAGTTTCCCTTGGAAGATTCTGGGTTTACCTCCCTGCGTGGGGAATGCCACTTTTTATCTGGAAGTGGATATTTCATTGGTTGGATGCCAGACTTGGATAAATGCCCTGAAATGGTGGCTACATTTGAACGTTTCTACAGCTCCTGCTAGCTATATTCATTTATTGCTCTCAGATTCTTTTGTTAGTCAGTGGATGAGGGAAATGGAGAAGAGGATCCTAAGGCTGGCTTTTTCTGTTGAGGTCCTGGGCAATTATGGCTTAAAGAAGGCACAACTATTTGTTAGATCTAGATCTCCAGTATTTGAGAATGGTAGCTGATAAATCCCCCCCCCCCCATTATTCTTAAGTAATCCTTCAAAATATGGAATTGTTAGAGCTTCAAAGCTGCAGACACAAACTGTTTCAAAATACGGGAGAGCATTGAGGCTTGCCTGTTTCAACGTGTTGCTCTCTGTACTGTTAAGTGGACAATTTAACAAGATCCCAATTAACAAACATCTGTGTCTGTGTGGATTCAGTAACAGAGTCTGTTGATCACGTACTCCTGTATTGTAATTTGTATAGAGGCTGCAGAGAGAGGCTGATTCTCCCTCTATTAAGAATTCTTCCAGGGCGATCTTCAGAAGACCTGGTATTGTTCTGCTTAAGGGATGATTCACCCTATATTACTAAGAGGGTTGCTTTTTTATTTTTTTATACTTCAATGAAAATTGGGGGGGGGGTTGTCGGCATGGAGTCTGGTGATTCCAATGTCAGAGGGGCTGTGTATCTACTCTGGATTTTACTCTGAACTTTAAAGGAGCTATCTATGGTGCTGAACCTCTTTTGAGGAGAGGGTTCAGTGCCATGGATAGCTCCTTTAAATCTCAGAGTCAAAGCCCGAGTGGACACAGAGCCCTGCTGACATTGGAGTCACCAGCCTCTGGCCTCCTTTTAAAACCCAATTGCTTTATCTATCTGTTCTTAACTAGCTGTATTTGTTCTTTGATTAAAATTCTTACTGGTATGTGTCTGTAATGAATAATGTACATTTCATAGGGGATAAGCTTTATTAACTACAGCTAGAGCAGATAACCTCACGAAATGTTCCACCCTATTTGTGGGTGCAGAGAAATACGCGGGCTGGATGGGTGGGTTTCATTTTACCACATTTCTCCAAGAGGAGGAGAAATTCTCCAAGTGGGGATGGCCATTAGCTGTGATAGTCACTCACACAGCTTCTTTCTCTCCCGCCTATTTTCTGCCTCTGCAAGAGTGACAGCAGCAGCCTGGCCACCATTTTGAATCCTCTGCCGTGCCCCAGACCTAGCATCGTTCTGGGGTATGATGGTGGTGGTGGTGATGGAAATGGCAGCCACTACCCCCATCCCCAAATTATGGAGAATATTTGGATAACATTCTGCAAAGTGAGAAAAAGAAATATCTCAGAACTCTCCTTAGAAAAATGTCTCCTGAGAAATCTCAGCCAAGCTTCAGCTGTAACAGCTTAATGGAAGAAGCTCTATGTTCAGAAGCATATAGCTTTGATGATCAGATGCTGGTAGTAAATGACAGGGGATGATTATGATTTCCTTCATGCTCTGATAGTGGACTTCCCACAGGCACGTGGCTGGTCACTGTTAGAAACAGAGCACCAGGCAAGATTGACCCACCTTCTGATTAGAATGGCCACTTGTGCATTGCCGAAAAAGAGAAAATGCATCACCAAAAAGGGGACACAGATTTCCATAAAATATGCATATGCTAATTTATATGTATAGATCTTTTTTTTTTAAAGAAAAAAAAATAAGGAAAAAAATATTATAAATAGAAATATAAGGCATCTCACCATAGTGGGGAAAACGGTGACCAGGTGACCTGTGTGCCTGCTCAGCCTGCTGTCCAGGTGCTTACTGTTGATGGACAAGGCCCCTGCGCTCTCTCCCTTCTTATGGTTTTTTTAAAGCTTTAAACTGGACTTGGACTGGATAGCCCTTAAAACAGAGGACTGTCATCTGTAAAATAGTACACATGGATACCTGATCCAAGACTACCTTATGACTGTTTCCAAACAGATAGTGTATGTTGTCACCTTACACAGTGCTAATCTTCCTTTTGTGAGAATGTTGTGGGGGGAATCACCTATCCAGTCAGATTTTTTAAAAAGCCTGAATCATCAAGTTAGGGCTAAACTATGGTAGACGTAGGCAGGGCAATCATGTATACCTTAAGGACATGCTTGCCCCATTCAGAAACCTGCCGGGGTAGGGAGAGAAATCTGCCCCCCTTCCCCACATTATCACGCTGTACTTCATAGATTTTAAACAGTTTTTCCCCCAGCCTGGCTCCAGTATGAGCTTGGTAGAGAGAAGCTTGCTTAAATCTACGGAGCGCAGCAAGGTAAGGCAGAGGAGCAGAGTGTTTGCTTCCTTCCCTGCCATGCATTTATTTATTTATTATATTTTTAAATCGCCCTTCTAGCCGGTACCTGGCCATTCTTTTCTGTGCAATGAGTAGACCTTGCCCCCCCCCCCACTGTTGTATATGCACATAGGCCAAGTACACCTTAAGATACACATGATTGCCCTCCCTGTATGTCTAGTTTGGCCCACAGCTACCACAAGCACAGTATATTTGCATACAGAAAGGGTTTAGCATTATAGTATTGCTGTGGTGATATTCCCTTTATTTATCCCCGAAGGAAAAAGCATCCTGCTCATTGACACCTATTTTCAGTCTAATGCATATGCATTCTTTACTGGGCTATAATTTGTGGAAGATGAGTCACAGTGGAACCAAAGTTTACAGTACACTGTGCTCCTGATCACCTACCAGCCACTCTGCCTAGATCAGGGTAGAAAGTTCCACTCATTGCCAGCCCTGCCTCCTCACTTGGATGGCTTCCCTGACTAAGGATATGCAAATCAGTCCACACACAGTCTGTGTTAGTTTCACATCTATTGAATCATAAGTCAGTTGCATTCCATTTCCGTATCATTCTGCAAAACTTTTGTTTTTAAGAACTGTACAAAAATTCACATTCATTTTTGCACACAACTTTCCCAAACATACACATTCTGTATGCATTTTGTATACATCTTCTCTAATATGCACGTTTTGTACATATCTTTCCATAACATATGCATATTCCATGCATATTTTATGTAACTTTCCATAATATACACATTTTTGTATTCTATCTTTGAGCGGAGAACTGCATTGCCACATTTGGAGAAGTGAGGAATCCCAAGGTAAACTGTGTTCCAATCTGTTTCTTAGTGCAGGAAGTGCAAATCTGGTCGGTTCTCTTAAAAATACAGACCAAACAAAATTCTTCAGCATCCTTATCCCTGACCACCACCTCATTTTCCAGACTAGGGTAACCCATGGTGCAGGCAGCTCATCCAACTCTATCTGAGATGGTCATGTCAGTCAGAAAATAATTATTTCTGGTGCTCACATTGTGATACTCTTCTTCTTTTTTTTACTTCACTTCTAAAACCTGAGGCATACTTTCTGCCAGGAACTCAGGGTATGGTCTCCCCATCATCAGTTATTTGAAAAGTAACTTCTGAGAGTGTATATGGATAGATTCAGTAGTTTATTTGTTTTAAAAGGCAATGTGGCATCTTTCGGATATGGAAAAATGTGTCTAAAAGTGACCTCTACTTGAATCTTTACCCAACCACTATTCGTTAAGTGACTTTGTAAGTCCCCATGCTTCTCCAGCTTCTCCAAAGTGGATGGAAAAAATGATGTAGTATGTGGCTACCCTTCCTCTAGTATCTCTGAGGTAGCAGCTTGGGAAACAACAGTACCCAACTGGGAGCTGCAATTGCATGCTGGACCTGCTATGCCATGAGAAAGGGCCCAACTAGCAGAGGATGGCTTAAATCAGGGATGGGGAACATGGGGCCATCCGGATGTTGTTAGACTGCAATTCCCAGCATCCCTTACCATTGGCTATACTGGCTAGGGCTGATGGGAGTTGCAGTCCAACAACAACATCCAGAAGGCCACATGTTCCCCACATCTGGCTTAAATCCATTGGCCTCTGGGTTATGGGCTCAGCACACTCCACCTATGCCAATGTGTTGCTGGTTCACAATAATATCTCATGAGAAATGGCACCTGAGTAAGAATAAATATACTCAAAAAGTGTTGGACAAAAAGTGTGTGCGTGTTGCTAAGAAGCTGCCTCACAGCACCTTTTTGAAGCATTCTTCCTATTTGCTTCTGAGATAAATAGCAAGCATTAATCATCTCAATATTTTCTATAATTGAAGATGCCTTTGGCCTCCTCATTGAATTTCATCCGCAAAGTAATCAAAACATATTGGGTAACTTCCAGGTTTCAGACTTCAGATCCCAGTAATTTCTCTGCTCATGCCAATGGCATTTTTCAAAGAGCAGATGTTGCTTCTCTGTTGTTTGTTTAAATACATCTTTTCATTGAGCCATGTCTCCTATTTAGCAGCTCATATTAATATTTCCTGCCTTTCTGGGAGCCTATAATTGTCACAGGGCCCCCACATTTTATGAGGATAGTATTATCAATGACACTAGTACACTGCTACCACCTGTTCATTATCCTGCTGTGATGACCATGAACCTTTCAGCATGAGACCCCACTAGACCCCACAATAAGTTCTTGGACTTTTGCTGCCAGAGAATACTGATCACAGGGTGGTTGTGCCTTGCAGCGCCATGTGATTCTCAAATGCAAGAGACAAACAGGCTGCAAGGAACTTAGAACCAGTTTTGTTTGTGAAGAAAATGTGAGGCTTAACATGTAGTAGGTATTGGGAAGGAACGGATATAAGGGACAAGGCAATGCAGTTCACATGAATTCTCTGACCATTTCTCCATGTGCACAACTGCATTAGGTTTCAAGTAGAAATGAGGGTTTTGGCAATGGCCCAAGAATTTTGCAGGAAACCCAAATGATCCCCCAGGCCAAAAATACATTAATAAATGTAATAGTTGACCATTTGCTTCTCTTTCATGGTACCACAAGATCTGCTGTAATGCAGCTTGGCTGATGATAGGGCTGGTCCTGTAGAGGGAAAGGAGCCACTTGTACACAGAATACCGAGCAGCCTGTTCGAGCTGTGGAATGTGATGAATACTTCGTGGGGAGTGAAAAGTGAGGAGACACCCGTTGCTGTGGGTGTCTTTCCTATCCGTTCTCTTTAACAAACACTTTTACATGTTGCCATTGACATAACATGCGCCAAATGGGCAAAAGGTTAAAATACACACATTTCCAGGTGGCAAGGTTCAGGTGGCAAGGTTAATGGTTCAGGGGGAGGGCTCAGTTACATAAAGGCATCACAAGGCTTCCACCTCCTTAGGACTCAGTTCCCCAGGAAGACCCCCAACGACCTGCCCCCTGCATCCAGAGGAAGTTGTATTGCCATCCATGGACTCTGAGGACTCCAGCCATAAAGACACAGCCACAGCCACACCATCACAGCCTGAGGCTGCTGAAACAAACAAGGCCCCTTTAAGAGAAAAGGCCTTAGTCAGTGTGGAGACAGGGCTAACCAGCCTAAAGAAAGTCAAACCCCTACTTAAGACTCAGCCACAATCTGCTGCTTGTTGGAGCAACATAGAAGCGAGCTTGTCTGGCTTCCAGCCCCAGCTTTATTCAGAGCTCTCGGTGGTGCTGTCCTATTCCTAATTTTGCTTCCCTGGAGGAGCCTGACTTGCCCAAAACTTAGTAAAAACAAAACCCAAACAGCAGGCACCCTGTAACCCAGGCCTCATCAGTGCCCCAAAATGCTATGCCCTCACTGTGAAAGAAGCAGAACAGAACTCCAGCTCCCTTAACTCACTCAACACAGAGGGGTTTGGAAAACCTACCACACACGTTCAGCTAATATGTGAAGGGTATCATAAAGCTAGCCCCATAGCTCTGCCTGACAGCCACATCTCATCCTTATATTCATTGTGTGTGTGAAGGGCTCGGTGCACATTCTGAAGTACCTGCATAGAGATCCTCCACGTGAAGGTAGTTCCTGATTGGGCCAAGGTTCCTCCTCTCATGGAAGATCATTCTCTAGACAGATATGTCAGTATGTGCATAGAGACCTTTCATGCACTGGCCAAACACACAGATAGTTGGTAGCATGACCATTAGGTACAACCACACTCTACCTATCAATATCTGAGGGCTGCTCATATGAATACTCCTCATATATCATTCTAAAATGAAAAATAATAACACAGATGATGCACAAAACCTGTCCTTTCATTTTCACTAATATATCTGCCCTCTTTCATGCTGGCCTTCCATTTTGGGACACTTATCCAAAAAGTTGGGTATGCAATTTTTGTGTGTGTAAAGTACATCTGAGCAGCCTGTTGGGCCTATTCTTCAAGGTACTTTTAATCATTGATAGAACAGCTGGATCCAGCTTCATTGGCTGTTAGACAGAGCCAGTATGGATTTTGGTAAAGCCATGGCCTTTTCTGAGCCCACAGGGTCTTCTGTGAGTAGGTGTATGGCAAAGCGACAGAAAGTAATGTCAGTGCAAATGGGAAGATGGGCACTCCTTTTTTTTGTTGCCACACAAACTATGAACAGAAAGCAAAAGGGTGCCTAATAAGAACTTATAACAGCTCTGCACAATTTGTGAGCAATATAGCTGGATACAAGCCACCAGCCATGTACTGTGGCCCACCAAGGGTGTGATAAACCATCCATTTTTTATGCCTGTCTGGGACTTCAATGGGGAAGGGGAAGAAATTTATTCCATTTGCATTTTAATGTGTACTTACCTAATTTTGCATTTGCCAACCAATACACAAACTGAAACTAAGCCAGCCTTCAAAATTTGCACGTCTCCAAATTTCGTAATGGAATTCTCCAGTCAAAAACTACGTACAGAAATGTGTATATTCATGAAAATACTATTAAAAATGCATTGTATTAGGTAAATTGCTTGCAAAAAATGTATATGAGGAAAAACTGCATACATAAAGAGAAATACACACACAAATGTGTATGAATTTTCATGCAAACTAAAAAAAAAAAAATTCTCAAAGTTCGGGATGAACCAAAATTAAGATTGGAAAAATGAGAAACTGAGAGAAACCAAAACTGACAGATTTGTTGATCTATATTCAATAGTAGAGGGTATTTCTCTATTTCTCTCTGTATAGGTGTGTGTGTATCAAACATACACCCCCACACACACACTCACAAGAAGGCCACAATGATATGGCTGTTGGGCTGCATTTTGGCTTGGAGGATTGCAAGTTCTGCAGATTTAATTAATGAGCCATTCATCACTTCACCTGCATGCCAACCGTTTAAAAAAAAATATCCGCAAAGGTAAGGAGAAATAGTTTGCCAAGTCTAATGATTCCGTTTCCTCAGTCATCATAAACTTGTTTCAACATTTGCAGAATTTCAACAATTAGCTGCTGAACAGCTTAAGGATGACAGATTACTTCTACTGCACCTACAGTCTGGTGACCCATTTAATTCACTTGAGGGCTCAAAGTGTCAATTGGTTCACTTTAGCCAGAAGTGGCAGTGAGCTATTTGACACAAACCCTTAAGGCTGGTTTCATATTCATACAAGTATATACATAAAAAATTAATCATTAGCTTTGAGAGTTCTCAATAGGGCACCTACTTCCACAATTAATTTCTTTATTGTGAAATGAAATGCTATTTTAAATTCATCTCAACCCAAATCTGACTTCCTAGCCTATTGCAACATTAGTTTTTAACAAATTTACCTCAGAGGTTAGTTGGTATTAATTCCTGCAATTAACTTTTCCTGAAAAATCTTATAAAGGGTACATTTATTCCAATTGGTACATGTTCCAGCAATTAATAACCTGAATCCATTTCTTCACCTACTCATATGGAATAGGTTGTCCATTTATCCTCCTTACAATGTCCGTTAATTTGTTCATCTTGTTAATTTCCAGAAACCTGTCATAGAAACAATATTTGCAGTTTCCCATATACAGCCAAGACCATTTTTTTGCCGCCACTGAGGAACAGCTTGTATTAGTATTTTTAGAGTACTAAGTTAAGTCCCTTAACCTTCCCAATAAATAGTAAATAGCAATATTAAAGAGAAAGGTAGCATTGCTACCTCCAAGTAGAAAGACATTAATTCAGAATGTACAAACTCAGCAAAATAATAGGTAACCTGAGAAATAACCATCAACAGTTGCCTTTGTGTGCCTTTGCTTAGAAAACAGCGATTCAGCTTTCCCCTGCCGTGTGCATGGAAGTTGATGGAGTGGAGTTGAAAGCTCTTCTGGGATCAAGAGGAGACGGCATGGCCATCAAGAGTAAGATGAGACACTGTTGCCTCAAAAAGGAGCCATCTGCAAAATAAATTAAGAGCTTCAGGCGAATGCAGGCATGGGGTTTGGCTAACGGTACGGCACTTCGGGAACACAAAGGTTTGTCTCCTCTGTGGGAATGGTCAAACTGTTTGACAGGCAGTAAGCTCTTTTACGTGGAGTGCCATGGATTACCTTTATCTTGGACAGATAGTAGCAAACACAGGTGGAGGCCTCCAAGATGAAAAGGAATGGGGGAAGAGCAAAGCAGCTTATGTGCAGATAGCCTCAGGTTTATTGATTTGGTTTACTTCCACTTTGTGCTTTGGGGCACGGGCACCACACAGACTTCCATAATGCACTTGAGTTGAGAAGATGGATAAAGCATAAGAAGGCAGGTGGTGAGTCAGTAAAAATAAGTCTAGAATTAATCATCTGCACTTTTCTAAGAAAACTTGTGGGATTTTGAAATTACCATCTTCTCCCAAAGTTATCTGATAACTGCTTCTCGTGCGATGGTGCCATTAAATGTTAGAGCCTGGAGCACCATGGGAAGTGCTTTTCCATGTGTGCATCCCATGGCAGTGCTGCAACTTTTAAAAGGACCCCAGTCATATGGGCAAGGCTAATTGTGTGTGACTCTTCATCTCCCCCCCCCCCCGCTAGTGGTCAGATTCTGGTTCTATGGGAAAGACCCACACAATGCTAGGGGTGGATGACTCTGACAGTTTTCTTCCACATTTTTTTTAATCTCAAGGGTTTTTTTCTATGTTGTTCATGAAGTAATCTGCAAATTCTGTTAAGTTCTTTTATAAAATGAACAGAATTACATTCTCACCCATGAGCACTGGCCAAATTTAATGGCCTGGTTCACATGTACTGTAATGGTAACCCAGAATTGCTGAGGTGCACTCTGCCTGGTCGCCCCTGCTTGCAGTAGAAGCAGCTAAACAAACCATGGAACTTCCATCTGTGGTTTGTTAGCATTACCTGCAAATCAGGAACTTGACCCTGACAAGTCAAAGAAAGAACCCAAGAACAAACTCCAGGTTATGACTCTGGCTTAGTTGCAAGGGAGTCAAACCAGAGTTCCTGGTTTATATGTAACACTAACCAAACCACAGACAGAAGGTCTCTGGCTTGTTTAGTTTCTCCCGTTACCAGTGTGGGTGACTGGGCATGCTGCCTCATTCACAATGATGAGAGCCAGTATGGTGTAGTGGTTAGAGTGTTGGACTGGGACTCGGGAGATCTGGGTTCTAGTCCCCACTTGGCCATGAAGCTCACTGGGTGACTTTGGGCCAGTCACTGACTCTCAGCCTAACCTACCTCACAGGGCTGTTGTGAGGATAAAATGGAGAGGAGGAGGAGGAGAATTATGTAAGTCACCCTGGGTTTCTTGCAGGAAAAAAGGCAGGATATAAATATAATAAATAAATAGCCCATAATTCTTTTCTTTTTTTTTTTAATTCTGGGTTATTATTATGTGTGAACTGGACCAATAGGTACAGCTACGCTGGCTCAGCTTGTCTGAGCGTGGAAAGCTAAGCAGGGTCAGGCCTGGTTATTACTTGGATGGGAGATGCCTCCTCTAGTTTTCTGCATTGAGCAGGGGGTTGGACTTGATGGCCTTGTAGGCCCCTTCCAACTCTATAATCTATGAATCTAATCTATGAATCTATTTCCAGTAAGGAGAGGGCCATGTTGTACCTCTCTGCCATATTAGCCATTAAAGATGAGGAGCCTGTCAGGAAAAAAAAAAGATGTGGTGACTTAATTCAGCAGTGCAAACATGGTGAATGCACAGGGATTCAAACCCAGCATTGTAAGAGCTAAGCACTCAGAGGCCACTGCCTGGATGAACAGATCTGCCGATTTTGTTTTCTTCCACATTTAAACTTTTAAAATATCAAGTTCTTTCCTTCCTGCTTATGAACGTATTTTTTTTTGTATGTTCTTATTGAAAAAAGAAACCAAATGGAATTCTCACCTAGCCTTACAATTGGCCCTAACCACATGGTTGTGGGCTATGAAACATTAATTTACAGGGCACCTATGTTGCCCCCATAATGGAGTGTGCTTAGTCCTATTCAGGTGCTCCCTCTCACATGATTAGCAACCACATGAGGAGGAGAGCTGGGCCACACCCCTCTGGCCCCCTCCCCTCCTGCTGTGTCCTTACCAGCCCTCCTCCATAGTGGGGGAAGTCTGAAGAGGGGAGCCTCCTCTATGCTCATTGCCTCTACCTGTCCTGTGGAACCCTGTGTAATCAGAGTTCCATATCATGGGGGGAGCCTACATGTGTAGAGCAGGCTCCTCTCCACAGGTGTGCCCCCAACATGTGGACGGTGAGGATGTGGGACTGGCGGAGACGTGACAGCAGCGGTGGGGCCAGTGGATATGGCCCTGCTCTCCCCCTCACATGGTTGCTAATTTTGTGAGGGGGCATGCCCAATAAAGCTCTTAACTGGTTTCATAAAAGGGGGACCCAATTAAAACAAGTCCTGGCATCTGGTTCTGTAGACTTTCAATGGGAATCACTAGCATCTCTCTCAGTCCTTTGTATTGATAATAGATGCCTTGGGCCTCCACTGTTTACTCATTTCTCTAAGCCATGTCTCCTAGCAAGCACAATGGCTTAGAATACTCACACAAAAAATAGCATGCTTGCTCTGAAAGTTATGGCAGATGTGTGCAAAATATCTGTCATACCCTCAGCATTCCAAACCAGAGATGGAGGGCAGGGTTCCAGTCTGCTCTGTTTAATTTTTGGAATAGCCAGCACTGGCTCCAGAAAAATCTCAGAGCTGCTTTGCTCATAACACAGAACTGGAGATAGGGATGTGTGAGGAATCTGATATGGGGGTGGTGGTGAAAATCCGATGGATTTTCACGATTCAGCCCCTTGGATTCTGGTTCATCAGCCATGTCTTTTCACCTTCCAATTTGCGCAAATAGGCCAATTTTGCGCAAATTTCTTAATGGTATTTTTTTTTAAATGCACAAATCATGGCCTGCCTTAGAGTCTGTGAGCCTCCTCCGCCATCTTGCCCAGTTTGCAGTCATCAGATTGGAAGCAGACAGGAAGTCCTTCGGAGCTCAAACGAGCCAGCTTTCCCTGTTTCAGCACATAAATATTTGGTAACCATAAATATTTGGTAGAATGAGGCAGCTGCTGCCTCAGATGACAGGTGTCAGAAGGACGGGGATTGGCAGGGAGGTCTTGGGAGACAGAGCTGTGAGTGCCACACAGCCTGCCCTGCACTTCCTAAGCTACACCTCCGGTTTAGTGGAAGACATTGTCCCATTACCAGTGCTAAAGTAAGATTTAGCAGCCAGTGTGTTCAGCTTTTGTACATGGGATTGAGGGGGCAGGCATCTTGTTCTTCACTTGAGGCAGCAAAACGTCTTGGGCTGGCTCTTAATATGACCGAGAGTTGTTTCTGCTTTCACCAGCTTGTGCTGTAATGACAGAAGTGGGTATCTTAGATCTCATCAGAGATCACTGGAGCATCACAGCTCTTGCCATGGGTGCTACGGGTTCTCACTTTGCACATTGACAACAGAAACAGGGAAGAGCAAATGCATGCTTCACTTATTCTTATGCTTTGTCTACATCTGTGCTGAGCACAACCAACTCACACGGCTGTGCCCTGTAAACACTAGGGCTGTGACACGCTGGATTTGTTTTACCCCTTTCAGCTCCTGTGGAAGTGATCATTGTGCACAATCAATGTTTACTCAATGCTTTGTGCATGTGCCAAGATTGAGTAATACAAGGTCCACCGGGTCCTATCTTCTTGCAACGGTGTTAATCCTTATGCCATTGTACAGGTCACATTTCTATCCTTCTGGCATGGAGTGCTTGTTAGAGTATTTCTCCCTAGACCCTCATCACGTTTTGACAGGCACAAGCTGCAAGTGACCCACCGCTGATGTAAGTGAGAAGAGAACACTTCTAAATGTCGTGTGTGCCTGCTGTATACTAAGGCAAAATGAACCGTGTCATACAAGCAGGCAGAAAGAACAGAAGTTGGTCCAAGATTTTTGTCAAAACATGTTTTATGAGGCTTGAAGTTGTTATCCCACCCCCACCCTCATATCAGTAAAAATTCTGAAAATAAAGTGTACTTCGGCAAGGTTATTTTGTTGAGAACAGAATGCCTGGGGGGGGAAAAAATCCCCAAAGGCAAAGAAGATGGTGCTTGAAGGTGGCAAGGAGAGATGTTACATTCCATGACCCTTTGTTTGAGTGAAAACTAAAAGGAGGACACAAATCTCCTGTGGGCTATTAATTAGTGGAGACTGATTTCCATATTAATTGTTGATATACAAGGGGCTCCTGCTGAGAGTGAAACACCTTTATCCGGCTGTCACAAAAAGCCAGAATACACAGAATGCAGAGCCAACTTGTTGTATCTTGCAAATGCGTTCAAAATAAATGAAATTGCATGTTGGGCTTATGAAAGCCACTGATTTCCTGCACCAAGGAAAGGGAAGAAATCAGTGGCCAGGAATGAATTGGCAATAGAGTTTAGGGGAGCAACTAGAGGATCCCCAAGTCTCCAACTGGAGAGTCCTCTTATTTCTTTATCATCCTTACTTAATCATCCCTATTGGAGGGCTGAAGCTGTGGGTTCTCCTGCTCTCCAGGGATGGACAACTCTGTTTTTGCTTTCTATCACATTCATATGGTGTGTTTTTTTCAACCACAAGTTTATTCCATCCCATTTCCACATCAGTTTGTGAAAGGTTTTCAAAATAAACAAATAACCAAGGGGAGCACCTATGGGAATCCATTGCAGAAAAGTTCTGTCATGCTTAGTTTAGGACTAATCAGAAGTTGTGCAGGCCTGCTATAAAATTATTTAGCAGTAAGTTTTGTTGATTTCACTGGAATTGGCTCTTACGCAAGGATGCTTAGGATCACAATCTAAATTTCCTCTAGATATGTTGCAAAATACAATCACAAGATCCCCAGTAATCTCCTACAGTATCCTTTATTTTGGTGCCACAAAATACCATCAAGGTAAGATACCTTGCTCTGTTTTTCTGATTTTTGAGCCAAGAATTGATAGCCCACCCATGGGCTTTGCCATGCACAGACAGCTCCTCTCACTCTGGCTTTAGCAACGCTGCCAGAGTGTACGGATTATTTTGCTGCTCTTCACAATGTCATCTCACTGATTAATTTTGTTCACATGCAAGCAGAAACCTTTAGCTAGGAAATGTATTCAATAAAGCAGATAAGAGTTCAGGTCTGCCATGAAAATCTATGCAAGATAATCTCCTTTGTTTTTTCAGGCATTTTATTCATTTTAGGAATTTGTTAAAGATTAGATTCTACCAATACATTTTATTAAGGATTACATCATATATTCATTTTGTTAAATCTTCGAGGCCTTCTAACTTCAGATTGTTTTTTGTGGGGTGATCTCTTGACTACTTTATGATCAACATAATAGATAATTTACAGTACAACCCTATGTATTGGATTCAATAGAAATTATTCCCAGCTAAGTGTACATGGGATTGCAGCCTTAGGGCACAATTCTATGCATGTTTAAACAGAAAAAAAACTCCTACAGCGCCGAGCATTCCCCAGCTGGCTGGGGAATTCTGGGAGTTGTACATCTTTATTTCTGTCTAAACATGCATAGGATTGCACCCTTAATGGTTTTTTTAAAAAGCTTCAGTTCATTGTATTTTCCAATTTTATTATAAAATATTCACTCAGAAACATAACAGCCCCCTTCCCAGTTTTTATTCAGAAGCTGTGCAGTAAAATCACTTAGTCTGAATTAGTTACTAGACTTGAATGGCAATCCCAGGGCTTGGATGCAGGAAAAATACTTGACCTGATAAATGACGACCTCTAGACATTTTAGTAAAGAATAGGGAGTCCAGTCCAATTCATTTGAAATCGCCCAGCTCCGAAGAGTCAGCATTAATTAAAGTAATTGCGGCTCAAACTTCCAATGACTAATGGATATCCCATTTTTTTGTGACCCAAACTCCCTTTGACTTTAATTGGGGGTTTTACATTTTGCTCCTCCAAACTCAGATGTAATTGCATTCTGTTGACCTTTTCACTCTGTAGACTTGTTCTTGTTTTCTTTGGAATAAATGGGAGTTGTGCCATTAACCTAATGAGAACAGGTTGGAGTCCTATGAATTGGCAAAGGGCACACTTGAAATGAAAATAAGATCTCTTCATTCTGCAATAATAATAATAATTTTAAAAGGATGTGCACCTCTCTCCGTTGTATCTTTTGGGGGGAACAGGGAATCAGTTCAATTCAACAGGGTGCAGTCTCTTCTAAGTTAACACATATTTTAACTTAGATGTCAAATGATATTTTTCCAGACTACTTGCTATTAAGTATTTGTATAAGTTATGTTCACACTTCCCATATATGGATCAGTATATACAATAGCCTCCCCCAACCTGGCACCTTCCAGATGTGTTGGACTATAACTCCTATCACCCCCAGGCTGGGGTGATGGGAATTGTGGTCCAACACATCTGGGAAGTGCCAGGTTGGGGAAGGCTGATATACAGGAGCAAGATATTATTGGGCAATAAACAGAAGATGACCAGCCAAAACTTGGTAAATGTTCCTTTCCTGGGCAAGGTCCTTGAGCGGGTGGTGGCCAACCAGCTCCAGGCACTCTTGGATGAGACTAATTATCTCGATCCATTTCAGTCGGGGTTCAGGCCTGGTTTTAGCATGGAAACAGCTTTGGTCGCCCTGTATGATTACTTATGTTGGGAGGGAGACAGGTTGTGTGTGACCCTGTTGATACTCCTGGATCTCTCAGCGGTTTTGATACCATCGACCATGGTATCCTTCTGGGGCAGCTGTCTGAGTTGGGAGTGGGGGGTACTGCATTGCCGTGGTTCCACTCCTACTTGGATGGCCAGCTCCAAAAGGTGAGATACTGTTTGGCCCTGTGGACTCTCCAGTATGGAGTTCCTCAGGGGTCAGTCTTATCCCCCATGCTATTTAACATCTACATGAAACTGCTGAGTGGGGTCATCCGGAGTTTTGGAGTGCGTTGCCATCAGTACACTGATGACATGCAGCTCTATTTTTCCTTTTCATCTTTAGCAGGTGGATGTGCTAAACTGAGATGCTGCTAGTGGGTGGTTCTTCTGACCAGATGGAGGGTGTTCAACTTGTTCTGGATGGGGTTGCACTCCCCTTGAAGGAGCAGGTTCATAGCTTGGGGTGCTCCTGGAGGCATCTTTGTCACTTGGGGCTCAAATGGCCTCAGTGGCAAGGAGTGCCTTCTACCAGCTCCAGGTAGTGGCCCAGCTATGCCCCTATCTGTACAGGGATAGTCTGGTTTCAGTAATCTATGGTCTGGTAATCTCTAAGCCAGACTACTGCAATGCACTCTATGTGGGGCTGCCCTTGAAGACTGTTCAGAAGCTGCGGCTTGTGCAAAATGTGGAAAGCCAGACTAATCACTGGGACCAGAAGGTCCAAACATATAACACCAGTTCTGGCCCGCTTGCATTGGCTGCCAGTATGCTTCCAAGCCCAATTTAAGGTGCTGGTTTTAACCTATAAAGCCCTATATGGCTTGGGACCGCAATGCTTGATGGAATGCCTCTCCCAACCGCAATCTGCTGTGCTCAACATCTGGGGCCCTCCTCCGACTGCCACCTCCAAGGGAGGCTTGGTTGGTGGCAACGAGGAGGGCCTTCTCAGTGGTGACCCCCCAATTATGGAATAAGCTCCCCACTGAGACCCACCTGCTGCCAACTCTACTATATTTTCAGTGCCAGGTTAAGACTGCCCTGTATGCCAAGGCATTTAACAGCTCAAAAATAGCACACAGGCAGGGGTGGGTGTTAGTTTAGCTGCAAGCTTAGTTTATTAACTTGTTCAGTTATTTGCCATTTTAAATTTGGTTTTTAAACTTTTGTAATGAAATTGTATGATTTTATTGTTATCTGTATTTTATAATGTGCATTATTGTTTTTATGAATTGTTGTAAACCGCTCAGAGAGCTTCAGCTATGGGGTGGTATGGAAATAAAATAAAATAAAATAAAAATAAATAAATAATGCACATAGGCCGCACAAAGACTCCACCTTTTTCCAGGTCCCTAATCATGTACATAGATCCTACATGCATGCAGCTTATCTGCATGTAGGCTCTGTTCAGACTTTGGAGTGAATATATGAAGACCGGGAGTAGGGACAATAGGTGTGATTCTGTTTTTCACTCCCCTCCATACTTCCATGGGAGATTTGCACAGGGCTGAAATTTTCTAGTAAAGAAAGCATTAGGAATTTGGCTGAGGAAACCTAGGTTTAACTCCATGCTCAGCTATTATGCTCACTGGGTAGCCTTGGGTAAGTCTCCATATCTCTGACCAGCTTACTTCAGATGTAAAATAGTGCCATGCATGGCAACCTGAGCAGTCTAGAATAAAGACAGGTTAGATATGTGATAAATAACAGTCAAATGTGCCTAGCCGATCGAATCTTATGGAAGTCTGGTCTACATACGTAGACGTCTTCCCTGCCGTTTCCCTAGGGCAGGGATGCAGAACCTCTTTCAGTCCAACGGCCGAATCCATTTCAGAGAAGCTCTTGAGGGCTGCATTCCAGTGGTGGGCGGGGCTGAAGACAAAAAGTACGGGGCCAAAAACCCAGCATATTTTAGCTTGAAGCTCTTATTGCCAGTAAATAAGCCTTAGGAGAGGCATTTCAACCTTTTATAATTGCGGGAGGGGGAACTACACAAAAGCCAGGAAACCACCAAACGATCAGTAGTCAGGAGAAAATGGGTGGGGCTAGGGGAAGAGGGAGTGGTCTTCTGGGGAAGCCTGGGACCACAGTAGGGCTGGATTGACCCCATGGCCTGAGGTTCCGCACTCCAGTGCTAGGGGCTCTGGACATGTTGTTATATATGTATTAATCTTCATAGTAACCCTTGAAAGAGCTGAAAGAAGGCGATTTGTCCAAGATCACTGAATGAGCTTCATAATAGCTAAGCATGATGAACCTGGATCTCACTTGTCTTCCTAATACTTAATCCTAACGGTTTTAGGTTGTCTTGGTAGGGTTCCTGATACCAATGCTGCTACATGGTTGATCCTGAATGCACTTTGGCCCATGCTGTTCATCCAGTGATAGCAAAGGCCTCAAATCTTCATCACAGAAAGCTGCTAGCACTCATTTACTTAATAACTTACAATATTTTATGCCGTCCAATACCAAAGGTTCTCTCAATGGTTTACAATAGAAACTGAAAACGATAAAAGAAATAGGACACAAACATGAAATCTAAAACAAAATAAAAGCAGCAATAGCATAAAACCAGAGTAAAACCACCAATACCAAATAACATTAGGACAAAGGATCTAACAACAAGCACTAAAAGATGGTGAGATTTAAAATGCCTGGGAAAATAAGAAAAGGTCTTCAGCGGGCACCGAATAGACCCCAGTGTAGGCACTAAGGAAGCCTCTCTGAGGGCATTCCACAATTGCACTGCCACTGATTAGGCTCTGTGGGCACTGCTAGAGATGGGCCTCAGAAGATGATCTTAAGGTTCGGATAGGTATTTGTGGGAGGAGCCAATCCTTCAGGTAACCTTACCCCAAGCCCCATAAGCTTAGGAAGATGGTTATTTTCTCTCCGTTCACTTTCTTTTTAAATGAAGCTGAAATAGCGTGTAATACCTGTCAATGCTTTTTTGTTTAAAAACGCTATTATGTCCCTTTTCCTTGTGGGGTCAGATGTATTAACCTGGCGGAGTTACCTTCAGATTGCTTCCCACTTCATTGACTGCAGCATAACAGTAACACCATTTTGCTTATCTTTGTTTGCAAGACTTCCCCCACCTTTCTTTATGAACAGTTCTTAACTCAGAGATCAGCCAGGTCAGGCCACAAAATAAGGGATTATGTAGTGGCGGTATTAGTGAACCAGTAGGCTCAGCACTTCTTATTTAACTCAAAGAGAATGAGGCCTGTCTAGGGAGCTAATGCTTCGTCACAGCCTTTGGGCAAGGAGCCAAAAGAAAATTGTATTTCAGAGGAGAGAAAGGAGGACCTGGGTATATTCCATAGGATGGATAATCCCTGAGAAGCTAACATGGAATGTGTGGCCAATATAAAACAGCTAACACCAAGTTTTTTAAATTCAGCATGAACAAGACTTTGAATTACTGTTGGTTAGAAAGGAAACCAGGGTTGTAGAATTAGAGTTCCACTGAAATTGAATTTTAAAACTTTTGGCTTTTTGCAGTGTGCATACCGGAGAATTTAGAGTTAGATGTAAAGCTTGCCAGTTAGTTATCATCAGTGGTCCCCACCTGAAATGTCTATGGATGTTAGTGGGAATGCCAAAAACATGGGGGCTTCACACATGCATTTTATCATTGATGGCTGCAAGTAGGAAGTTGCATGTATGAATGAGCAATCACAGTGCAAACACCACCAGCATAAATTTCACATAAGCTTTTATCAACCCACAGAGAAGGCTTTTCAATGGAGTTGATAGTAGAGATGACACTGGATTTAGCTTAAAACAACTTTTTCAAGATGAATATAGAGGTTCTGGTTTGGGTGAAATGTTAGAGAATTTTTGAGGGAAACTAAAAGTGTTTCAATGATCTCAGAGCAGCTCTACATATCCCTACTTGGAACACGCAGGGCCAAAACAGACATTAGGTTAAATTCATATCTAGCAGCTACATGTGTCTAAAAATTATTTTTACTCCAGGGTAGGTGCAGGGGGTGATCCAGATCAGGAGGCTTTTAAAGTGGGTTCCCTGCCCCCCCCGTTTCTATTCTAGAGTAACATTAAAAAGAAAAGAAAAGACATAGCTACTAGATACAGGTTTAAAGCGATATCTGTTTTGGCACACAGAAAATAATTGAGGTTTTAGTCAAATTATGTTATGCTCATCGTATTCTGTCCACTGGCACTGGATATCTGACTTGGAGTCTGGGCCTGGCCACAAAACTCTCCACTCAGTAGGCAAAAGCTGAGAAGCGCTGGGTCTAAATTTGTTGACACATTTTATTTCAAGCAAAATTATTAGAGGGTGTGTGTGTGTGTGTGTGTCACATTTGGAGGTTCCCTACTCAGGAGAAACATCCAAGGAATTTTGAGAGAAAAGGAATATCAGTAAGGTTAGTGAAATGTCTCAGGAGATTCCACATATCCCTAGTTACACATTAGTTTTACACACTAGGGCTCAATCCTATGCATGTTTGGACAGAAAAAAAAGTCCTGCAACTCTGAGCATGCCCCAGCCAGCCATGTTGACTGGGGAATGCTGAGAATTGTAGGGCCTCTTTCTGTCTAAACATGCATAGGATTGCGCCCTTCGTTTTACATATGCAGCAAGTGGTAAATCCTATGGTGGTAGAATGAACTGCATCACTTCGGACAAGGGCAAGGGCTGTAGTTCAGTGGCAGAGCTCATGCTTTGGAAGTAGAAAGTCCCAGGTTCAAGCCTGTCATCTCCTGTTAGGGCTGGGGAAGACTCCTGCCTGAAACCCTGGAGAGCTGGTACTAGTCAGTGTATTCAGTACTGAGCTAGGTGGACGGTGGACCCCTTGTCTGACTTGGTATGAGGCAGATTCCTATGTTCTTTCCTGAATGAATGTGTTAGGGAAACCCGCCCACCTCCTTATAGGAAGAAAACTAGCATAGCAAGGAGAAAGTTCTAGCCTAGACCTCACCCTGCTGTGCTAGTTTTCTATTTGCAGGGTGGTTTTGTTTTATTCTTATGTAGGCAAAAATGGCTTGCCCCTGTATTCTGAAGTACTATCCATTCTTCCCCCTCATGTTTCAGACCTGTCCCCAGCTGTGAGTCATCAAGTACTGAATAATGAAGTGAGCGGAAATCAAGTGACATACATGCATAGGGGAACCAGCCCATAGGTGACTCAGGCTGCAGCCCTATACTCAAGTTACTGAGGAATAAGCCTCATTAAGCTTACTTTTGAGTAGACATTCATAGGACTTCACTGTCATTCATAATCCACATTATCAGTATGTTTCAAGGACTGCTTATACGTTGAAAAATACTAGTTAGTCTGCTTAATCTTTTATAATAGAAGACTTTTCATCATCTAAGAGAGAGCTTTGAGATTTCACTCTTTTGTTCCCGTGCTGTGTGTAATTGGAATATTCCATATATTTCAAGGATTCTCATTGCCCAACAAATACTGACAAATTGCAGGGAATTCAGAGAACAGCAATGCACGTGGAGCTAGAGAAACTGACTTATGAGAACAGATTAAAAGAGCTCAATATTTATCATTCTGTTAAGCAATAACTAATGGGAACATAAATCTATGGATGTTGAAGGGTATAAATGCCAAAGAGGGGGGAAAGAATAATTTAAGCATGCAAGTGGTATAATTGAGATCAGTGGAATGAAATTAAGGAAAGAAACACCGATGCCAAGCAACAGAAACATAAATAACTTGGAGAATAGCTCAAATTCAGGCAGTCTCTTCAGGGTCAATGAAAAGCATTCAGTACAAATGGCTAACAATTGAAATGACAAACACTAGCCTTTAATATCAAATTTGTGACTATACAATAGAGAACGGTGTAAAAGTCTCCCCTTTGAGGCTGTGCCACTTCATTGACTAAGTATGGATCATCCCTGAGGTTCCTTTGAGGATGGAAAATATACTTTTCTCAGTGTAAGACAGCATGATCTGGAATACTGATCGAGATATTTGTGGTTTGCAACTTGTTATACCAGACCTGCAGAAGCTGTGACTTGCCATCATGCTTAGGGTGGCCATAATGTCTTACATTACATTGGATAATCTTCTATTTGAAGGTCTGCTCAGCCCGAGTCCAATTGAAAGATAAAGAACCAGAAAGAGGTAGAGAAGGGGCCTTGAAGTTGTCCATCAACAGTTAGGACCTGGACAGCAGACAGGTCACAGTCTTCCCTGCTACGGTGAGATGTACTGTAGTTCTATTTAAACTATCATCATTTCTGAATCTTGCATCTATGCCTATAGATTCGCATATCCAAATTTTATGCGAATCCGTGTCCTATCTTTTTGTCCTCTTTTCTGGTGATGCATAAGTGGCCACCCTAATCACATCGTGGGCTGCATCGTGCTTGACAATTCCCCTCCCTGTGCTTGCAGTTTGAGATGGAAGCTAAAATGGAAGGTTTACTAAACACCTGGATCATCTTGCCTTCCCTAAGCAGCAGTAAGTAGAAGTGCGGGAGTGGGGATATCTGATGAGAAAATGGTACAGGGAGGAAAGGGTTGACCTCCTCCTTACTGCATGTTGCAACTGGGAGCCGGATTGAGGCTGCTTTTTGTGGAAAAGATAAAGGGGCCAGCATTGGATTGGTCCACGTTTGGGCAGTGGCCTTAAACCAAACTCACATACTGCAGAAGACCTAAAGAAACACACTATACAAATAGATTCATAGAGAAATTGAGTGTATTTATAAATCATTGGAATAACAAATTACATGAGAACATTTCTCTTTATTTTCTCATGTTTAATCAGTTAACTCACTTTCTAATATGTCTGTATTTATGTCTTTATGTTGTTCCTAATCAACAATATCTTTATGTTTAATATTAAAGAGTAGGTTAAAAAGGGGGCCAGTGTGAAGCACACTTTTTAAAAAGCATGTTTAATGTGTGCTTTGGCCCTTACAGCTCACCATCTAACAAGGAACTGATTGAACTCAGAGGGACTCACTTCTCATTAAACATAGTCAGAGTTCCACTGTTAAGCATGCTAAACTCTGTCTTGGCCTACAGCCTTGAGATCTTGTAGACAACAAGAAGAAAATAGCACTTGCCAAGGAGCGTTGAAAACAATCAGAATGAATTGCAACCAACATCTTTTCAAGAACTACATATTTTCTTTAAATCATCTTCCTATGTCTTTCCTACCGAGGGGGATAGATTTGTATTTAAAAAAACACAACACCCTGTATTTGAATATCTAATCTTCGTCTTCTTCTCAAACTTATCTCAATGTCTACTGTTTATGATACTGTAATTATTTCTTCACTAGCTGATTTGTGATGTTGCCAAACCAGGATTAAGAGTTCAGTTGGAAAACAAACGGTGGGAACAAATGAATTCTTAGAAACAACAATCATGCTTTTTAGGAGATTGCCTTGGTAATGAAAAGAAAAGTACAGCAATAGAAGCAAATCGAATGCTTTTCAAAACTCTTCATTTTGCTCATAATTTCCTTCCCCTCAACATTTCTATGCAAATACCCATAGTAATAAAAGAGAGAGGCTGTAATAAATGTAGGTACAATGCAGTAAGCAACAGTATTTTTTTTCTTTTTAAAAATCTAGAGCTTTGTTTCTTATATAGATTTGCTATTATGCTAAGATATATATTGGAAAATGTGACATGTTTTATTTTTTTCATTAGTTATTCCTATCGTCTGTTCATTTTTATGCATTGTATGCTCTTAACCATTTTTTAATGTTGCAACTTGAAAAGCTGGTTTAATGTAATACCTAAGAATACCAACTGAAACATGAGGATAATAATAGAAGTCTACCTTATAGACCAGTTTTAAGATAATGTACATTCAGTACTTCGAACTCCTATACACGTCTACCCCTATACATGTCTACTTAGAAGTAAGCCCAATTGAGTTGAATGGGACTTACTCCCAGACACGTGTGGAGAGATTGCAGCCATAATTGCTAAGGATTACGATTAATGCTAAAGATTAACGATTCCATCCTCTCCCCGATGTTCCATCCTCTCCCCGATGTTGTTCAACATCTACCTAAAGCCGCTGGGAGCTATGATCAGGAGGTTTGGGGTGCAGTGTCATCAGTATGCGGATGACATGCAGCTCTACCTCTCTTTCAAATCCTCACCGAGGTTGGCCGTTGAGATCCTGTCCAAGTGCCTGGAGTCAGTGGGTGGCTGGATGGGAAGGAGTATGCTGAAGCTGAACCCCGACAAGACCGAGGTACTTCTGGTGGGGGACAAGGGGAGGTTAGGGGATGTTGACCTGGTGCTGGATGGGGTACATCTACCCCTGAAGGACCAGGTCCGCAGCTTGGGGGTCATTCTAGACTCCATGGAGGCTCAGGTGGCAGCTGTGAGCCGGGCGGCGCTGTATCAACTCCATCTGATACGGCAGCTGCGCCCCTACCTTCCTAATCATCTGCTCCCATCAGTGGTTCATGCCTTGGTCTCCTCTCGCCTAGACTACTGTAATGCGCTCTACGCGGGGTTACCCTTGAAGACGGTTCGGAAGCTACAGCTGGTACAGAATGCGGCGGCTCGCCTGGTTAAAGGCAGCCGCCGGCAGGATCACATCACGCCAGTGCTCAAGGAGCTACACTGGCTACCAGTTGCTTGCTGAGCCGAATTCAAGGTGTTGGTTTTGACCTTTAAAACCCTATACGGCTCCGGTCCAGTCTATCTCAAGGAGCGTCTCCAGCAACACCAAGTGGGCCGCTCAACAAGATCTGCCACAGACGGCCTTCTCCTTGTCCCTTCAACCAGAGCAGCTAGACTGGTCGGGACGAGGAAGAGGGCCTTCTCTGTGGCAGCCCCCGTACTATGGAACTCTCTCCCAAGTGACCTTCGCCATGCCCTCTCTCTGCTGAGCTTCCGCCGCTCATTAAAAACTTGGTTATTCAGGCGGGAATATGGGGTGGGCTAAGGTTTTAAAATTTTATACTGTTTTAATGTATTTTAATGGAGAAAAATGTTTTAATGTATTTTATTCTGTTTTATCTTCTGTACATCGCCCAGATGGGCGATATATAAATGCAAATAATAAATAAATAAATAAATAATGCAGCTCAATCCTACAGATTCTTACTCAGATGTAAGACCCATTGAGCTCAACAGCATTTACTCACAAAGTAACTGTGCATAGGATTGCAGCCTTGCAGTGCAATCCTATACATATCTACTCAGAAGTAAGTGCCATTGAATTCAATAGGATTTACTCCCAGGTGAACGGGTATAAGTTTGCAGCCTTAGTGTGTGAAACACTGCTTATGTTGTGAGTTCCTGGGGGCAATATTAATCAATGAAGAAAACTGTTAAGTGAACTGATTCATCAAATGTAAATATGCAAATTGAGGACTAGGTTTCTCTTTAGTGTTTGGTACTGCTGGTGGAATCCCTCAATTTGTGTTGACATTATTTTCCAAACCACAACTTATTTTACCTGTGTAAACATACCTCTGTGATGTTCATGGGCAGAGCAATCCTATAGCCCCTAGACAATGTCTGGGGTGCCATAGGATGCTGTGGATGTTCTACTCCATGCCCATAGACAGGGCTAGGACTAGGAGCATGGAGGAGGAGATCCAATCATGGATCTTCCCCACTCCTCTCCCAGCTGTCCTGGAAATTTCTGCAGCGGCTCATCTTCCCGAGGTCGCAAGAAGAACTTCAGAAGGGGAAGGGGTGGGTGGAAAGGGTCACACTGGTGGGTGGGGAGGAGAGGGAGGATCTGCAGGATCCTAAAGCCTCTTCATTCCCGCCTCCGCCCCCAGGAAGGTAAGCAAGCTAGACTGGCTCAGAGACCTGTCTAGCGAAAAATACTTTTAAATGAGGAAAGGGAGGCGAAAATGCCTTGTCTGGCTCCTGCCGATCTTGGACTCCTCCATCTATAGAGCAGAGATCCCATAGGAATGCACTCTAACTGTCATTTCCATCCCTTCTTTTCTGTATATATACAAACTGCTTTATAAAACCTTACCTCTATTTTCCTCACAAGAATGCTGAGAGGTTGACAAAGCATAGGGCCAAAACAGGTTTTGTTTGTTTGTTTTTGAGCTTTCCCCTTTAGGCTGCAAAAGAGGGCTTGCCATGCCAATAACCCATGATGGCATAGCACATGGCTGGTCACCTACATTCAATTTGGTGGGTCACTGCTTGCGTAGACTTGGCGTAGTGCCTTCATATTGTTTAATCCAGCACTGGCCCTTTTATCATGATGCATAAGTAGGAATGACAAGTCTAACTTTGGAGAGATAGGAAAACCACTAAGCATTCCGCTACAGAGGTTCATGCTAAAATGTTTGGACAGCATACAGGATCATATTAACCCAAGGCTGATTTTTTTTTTTTTTCATGCAGCCATTAACTGTTCCTCAATGTTTGGGGAAACAATGACTGAGATGACACACAGTGAAAGGAAAGGAGAGAGGAGCAAAGACCAAGGTCTGAAATTAATTGCATTGCTCAAGCTCTTTAGACTTCCTGTGAGCTGCAGGTACACATTAATTAGGCAGCTTAAGCTGCTGGCAATCTATGTCTGTGGTTTGGTGGGATTTGGAGGTAATTTATGTCAGCATTACCCTCTGAATGTTATTTGGACTAAATGGATAAATTGGGAGGAAATAAGGTTTATGTCTCTGTTTGTGCTGATGTGCCTAGCATGTCTGCGTATGCAATCCATCTGCTAAATTCCTTGTTATTTATTTAACAAGGCACTCACCTGCAGTTCTTATTGCTGGGCCCATGAGCGTCCCCAGTGAAACAGTCAGCATATAGAAAATTCAAGCGGCAACTTGAATTTCTATATGTTTTCTGATGACTGGCCGTCATCTTCACAACAGGTCTAATGTGGGACGGTGTCTCCTTCTTGCACAAAATCTTTATAGAAGTTGTAAACCGCATAAAGGGCATTTCCTCAGTGCCGGTTAACCCGTTAAGTGCCGAACTCGCACCAAGGACCAGGTTGGTCCTCCATAGAAGTCTATATAGTGAAGAATTCTTTTATGTATGATAAAATGGGCTCAAAATATTGGTTATAATATACTGATGGAACAGTGGGGAAATATGTGGTTAAAAGGATCGACATTTAAGTTCTAGTCTTAAAGAGCATTTTTATATGTATACAGGTACTTGTGTGCTGGAAATGTGAACAGGAAGGGTCATTTTACCATATGTGGTGGACATGTAAAAAAGCAAAAAAAAATTGGATACAAATCCACTCATTAATACAAAAATTCTTAAAGGCTAATATATGTCTGAATCTAGAGTCTTTTTTCTTGGGAATAATGGATAAGCAGTTGGAAAGAAGTCATGGAACTTTATTTTTATATATGACATTGGCAGTGAGGCTACTGTATGCACAAAAGTGGAAATGTTCAATACTACTTACAACAGAAGAATGGTTGGTGAAGATGCTTGAGATGGCTAAACTCATGCCATTAATTAAAGAAAAGACAATATCTACATTTACTGTGCAGTGGAAACCTCTAATTGATTTTTTGCAGGGACTAGAAAATAATGATTTGTTTACTTGTGGTTTTGTTGAATAAGAAGAAAAAAATTTGAGATAAAAGAAAAAAGGGGATTTTCTTTGTACTGATAAAGAGAAAATATTGTTACTCATATTTACTGTAGAGAAAATTGGAAGTCCATTTTAGTGTTTCTTGTTTGTAATGTCTTTGTGTTGTTTGTTTTTGTTTTTAACATCAATAAAAAATTAAAATTAAAAAAGAATCAAAGGATTCTTTGATTAAGAGAGCACTGAAAAGCTAATACATCACTCTCCTTCTAAAAGATTGTGTTGTTACATAGAACAGAATTTCGCTGTCGATTTGAACCTATGGATTTAAGAAGACAAAGTAAAAGTGGCTTCGGATGTTAAACATATGTGTGAATACTGTCTGTAAAGCACAAGGGAGTTATGCTTTCCTGTATTCACACTTATTAACTGTTGAAGTAAGGCCTCACATGTAGGGATGGATCAGTCTGTTTCTGGTCTGTGTCAGTTTCACACATGTTCTTTCATAAGTCAATTTCTTCATCAATCTGTGATTATTCTCGTTTAAAAAAAGCATGAACTTTTGCATTATTTTAAATGTATTTTTCCCCCACAAAATGCACATTTTAATGCATTTCCCCCTAAAATATGTTTTTGTACACATCTTAACCTAAACTATGCATTTCTGTATGCATTTTACCCTAGAGACACGCATTTTTAATGGATGTTAGCACTTTTGTTGAGCTAAGAGATGTACCGCAAAATTCAGAATATTGTAAAATAAAACCCAAAGGACAACTGCATTCAAATTCCTGTATTAGTCCAGGTCAGTTCACTTAAAAATGTGAAATAAATGAAATCCTTGAGCATCCTTACTCACATGTCCCCTGAAAACATCTAGTGCTAACTGGCCCTGCCTGCTAGGTAGTTCGCTTAAGAGGGGTGGCTAGTTCCCCCTGGTGGCCATTATGTAATGCATGTGGAACAACCTGCGGCCCATGAGCTGCATCTGATCTGGCTCTCAGGGGTCTCCACTGTGGCCCACATTGGCAGCGGGGAGGAGAAGGGGGGGGCTAGATGCCACCTGCAAATCTCCTCCCAAACGCCACTGCTGCAGCACCTCTTTAGCTGTGCCTCTGTTCCCCTAGGGCCTCAGGTACTTTTGGCACTCTAGCCCACCATACTCTGTGGTTTCTCTGTGGTTCCTCCATGGTTTCTCTCTCAACAATAACATGCTTGAGAGAAAACCCATGTAACACAGCAGGGTAGAGTGGCAAAAGATGGTCCAGCCCTCTGTGCTCTGTGGTTTCTCTCTCAAGGATCTTAGAGAGAAACCATGGAGAAGGGGGGCTTGACCAGCCATTTCTCCTCTCCACGCCTGGAGAGGAAAGCCCCCCCGCCCATGGAAGGGGAGTCATAGGGCAGGGGAGGTTTAACCCTTACCTCTGCCCTAAGATCCGGATTAAGTTCCCTCTGTAGGAGAGGCGGTAAGAGCGGAGTGTGTGTGTGTGTGTGTGTGTGTGTGGTCTGCATATATGTAAGAGAGTGACAGTGAGTGGAGGAGGAAGTGTGTGAGTATGTTTGTTTGTGTGTGAGAGAGAGAGACAGTGAGTTGGAGGATGCTCTGCATACGTGTGTGTGTGTGTGTGTGTGTGTATGAGAGAAAGGAGGGGAAAGGAGCCCAAGTCCCACCCACTGCTGGCTCTGGCCACGGCCACTGCCAGACGCAACCCCTGACCCACTACCCACCACCACATGTGGCCCTCAGGGCAAAAGATTTCTCACCCTGATCTAAGGCCTGAGGAGTGGACAGTTAACATCGTCATTCCTCCACTGCTGCCAGGAGGAGCCAGAAGCCCCAGACTGTCTGTCCATCTCCCAAGAGCAGGGCTTGGGAGAGCCCTGCCCAAGAGGGACCAAGTTGTCTTTCCCCACAATGATCAAGAGCTGTGTTCAGTTCCCCGCAGCTTTTTTTGCACTTTAAACTGCTTTTGGGGGGGGGGGATTGCAAAAGCTGGATTGACAGGTGACTTTTACAATTCCCATTTTGACAGCCACTGACAGTCTCTTCATAGTGCCGAGCAGCACTAGTGTATCAAGTGTATCAGTGTGTGTGTGTGTGTGTGCAGGTACTATTTTCCCATATGGCCAGTGTGGAACCTTTAAAGAGCAGCTGGAGAGGACAGTTCCTCTTTCAGCCACCACTGCCTTCTTATTGAAACACACACACACACACACACACACACACACATTTATTGTATGCTAATTTTCCTTATTGTTAGCCACCTTGGAAGCCTGTTGACAGAAATATGGGAACTTTCATTTCTATCCATCTTCACATTTTTGTATTTTATTATTTATTTATATCCTGCCTCAACCACCACTGAGAACTTAAAGGAAGCTTTCAAGTGTGTGTCAGTAAAGTTATTTACAGGTACAGGCTCAGCCTCAGCAGAGACAGGCTTTGACACACAGAATGTCTGCTATAGATTCAAGGAATAGTTTCCCTCACCCTACTTAGGTGCTGCTTGTCTTTGCCTTGGTGATGGGATAAAGAGCAAGCTCTCTGCAGAACCATCCTCATGCCTCCAGACCAAATCCAGGAGTGGCACAGATAACATTGGGCGGTTTCTTCACACATCATGACAACTCACCTGGCAAGAAGCCGTAGTGGGTTGGTTGTTCTGCGAAACACACACGCTGTGACCGACAGATGATTGGGCTCTCTGTGGGTGGTTCACTCTTTCCCCCTTGGTCCTCCAGGCATTATCCCAGGGGACACCACAGCAGGACCAAGTTGTCTTTCCCCACAATGATCAAGAGCTGTGTTCAGTTCCCCGCAGCTTTTTTTGCACTTTAAACTGCTTTGGGGGGGGGGGATTGCAAAAGCTGGATTGACAGGTGACTTTTTACAATTCCCATTTTGACAGCCACTGACATAGTGCCGAGCGGCACCTTGAAGGGGCTGTGTGAGTCTGGCAGAACCTTTAAAAAAAAAAAAAATCCACCAAAAAATGGTGCAATTAGGTTTGTATTATTTTTTTTTAAAAAAAATAGCCACAGTTGTGCAATGGTGGATGTTCACAGTTGTGAATGTGCAGGAATTTGAAGCCTTGGCTGGGGCAATGTCCTGGGTGCAGCAGGTACCAACCCTGGACATTGCCGCAAAGAGGCTCCACATAGGTTTTTTTCCCCCTTTGCTTTCTCTTGACAGCTGTCAAAAGGCAAGCTGTCAAGAGTAACCAAAGGCAAGAGTAGTCTGCTCACAGAAAGGGTGTGTGATTTACACCCACGCCGTGGCAAGATCTTCAACTTTTTTCCCATCCTGTGCTCACTTTGGCAGCACATATACTAACTTTTTCCCCATCCTGACAGTCCTCAAGGTGGTGCACACTTTGCACTTTTTCCTGAGACTCCAGGTGCTCAGGAAAGTGCAAAAAAGTGCTTTCCCCCCTTTTTTTCTGAGGAAAAAGTTTTGACAGCTTGCTGGGTCTCTTTAAAAGTAGGGTTTGACTGGGCAAGTGTTGGTGTGTGTGTTGTTGTTTTTTTTTACTGGGACATGTACATCCATATGTCCCAGTCCAAAATCACCCATATTCCCAAAGTATAATAGGTTTAGGGAGGGCATCAGCGTGATTAGGCCTATGCTTATTAAAATGTGTTCTTTAGTGGATTCTGCAATGGGACAGAACTATACTACCAGATCAGATTATTCTCATTCTCTGTCAAATGATATTTGCTTCTGAAGCACCATTATAGGCAGATGCAACTGCTTTGAGCAAGTTCTTCTCAAGGGTTCTGCCTACATTCTTGACATTACACATTTGAAATGGTCATTGTCTTTAAATGTATGTCAGTAATATTTTTATTGCTCTCTGAAATCAGTTTGGTGTCAGGGGCATTGAACTGTTAAAAAAAAAACAACCCACCAAAACAACAACAACACAGGACCCACCCAAATTAGCTGCTTTTAAATATGATTGTTTTTAGGTGCTTTGGAGTTAAGCTTTCAAGAAGATTTTTCTCACCATGTTCCTGAAAAATATGGTTGGTAAAAGACGTGCAGATGTTTGTATCTGAAAGGCAAGCTTCCCTTCAAATATTCATGAAATTCCTGCTATTGCATTTTAATTTGCTTTAGAAAATTGCCTACTTTGTTATTCATTTTTGGTTTGCATAGTAGTTACTCTGCCTCAGATTGGTTTCCATTTCTAAGGAGGATTTGCAGATGACACAGGAACACTGATTTTTGTGTTGGATCATAAATTGAATTCCTTTCATTAAAAAAGTAATTTTCACTGTGTTGCTAGTACTTTTTTTTTCTTTTTTCTTTTTGCTAATGGGCCAGATTTCTTTGAGAGTTTTGTTAGGCTTTAGATGTTCTAGCCATGTGAATATTCAAATACAAATTTCAAGCTAAATTCATAGTCTTTATCTTGATTTAGGAAGGGGCTGGAACGCAACTACATGAATACCGTAAATTGAGCAATTTCAGCAAGAATTTATAAATGGAGTTTAAAAATATGTTATGTATCAAGACACTAGCACTAGTATTCACCAAATGTCATAAGTTCTCTGTAAAGGAGGATAAGACAGCTATTTTAATAGGGATGTATGAGAACATAGAACTGGAAATGCCAGGTATTATATGGATAGGTGAATCTGTCAAGTCAGTTTCCATGGAATTCCTCCTTTCCCCACCTCCAAGTCCATACTGTATCAATTCCATGCAGGGTTTTTTTTGTAAAAAAAATAATCTATAATTTTGTGCATTTTTCAAATATATGCATTAATGTACACATGTCCCCATAGACTAAAGCATGTTTGTGCACATTTTAGAAATGTATCCAGGGTTTTTTTTGGTACATTTTTAAAATTTGTGCATGTTGTTTACAAACCCAGAAATTATTTATTTAAACTAATTGTATGCAGCTGCTTCTTCTACTTATCATCATCATCTTCATATATTTCATTTCTGTACCACCCAATAGCTGAAGCTCTCTGGGTGGGTCACAACAATTAAAAAAAACCCCAGAAACCACACATACAATTAAAAACAGCATAAAATTCCAATATACAAAATTTAAAACAGAATTTAAAACAGTTTGAGCAGCTAAAACAATTTCAATATCCTGAGCTATCTAAGCATTTTACACAGAAATCTACAAATTTCTGATGGAAAATTGTGTCCATGTCCGAGTTCAGCTCTGGAAGATGTGGATCAGGTAAATCCATTTTTAAAAATCTCAACGGAAGAAATTTATCATTGATCAGGGATGCTTTGACCTGGATTCCTGCACTGAGCAGGGGGTTGGACTCGATGGCCTTGTAGGCCCCTTCCAACTCTACTTTTCTATGATTCTATGATCCCCAAGGATTGAACCCGGGACTTCTGCATGCGAAGCATGTGTTCTACCACTGAGCTCCAGTTCCTCTCCATGAGCTGCACAGCATTGCCCTTCTCACAGATAAGAATAGTTTGTGTGGCTCCATGTCATTGAAGCCCCCACAAAACATGCCTGAAACCAGTGCATAAAGAAGAGCCACAAGATTTCTCCAGTTCATAGCAGCCGAGGCAATGGAAGTCACGTTATGTACTGTAAAGAGCCTCTATATTGTTTTCACATTTTGGTCTCAGATACAGTGAAATAGAGAAATCCATTTGAAAGGTGACAACAAGTGCTTTGATCACCGAGGTATGGGATTCCAGTGAAAAGGAGTAATTTTGTTTAGGGACTAGACATGAACAGAAAGCATTTAGCACTTCTGAACATGATACTGTATCTCAGAATTGCAAGGCTCGGAGCAGTTAGTGGTGTGGCAGCTTGACAAGAGTCAGGTTCAGTAACCAGGTAGGCACATAAGTATTACATACAATGTCAATTCTCCTCACGATGTGACCCGGCTACACTTCATATATAGAGGTACAGATGCTGGCACTCCTCAAATAAAGAGAATAGAGCGACAGAGAAACTTAAGGTACTTGGGGGAAAGGTTTGCGTGTGCGCACTTTTGCGTGGGTGGACCTAGGGTGGCTTATTACATTTGGGATGTCAACTGTTTGGAAGCATTGCTGGCAACCGTGTGTGTCTATGGCATCAGGGCGGCTGAACGAAAGAGAAAATAATTCTCAGGTGCCTGAAGAAAAAAAAAAAGTTTATTTTGCCCAACGCGTTTCGGAAAACACATTTCAAGATAAAATAAACATTGGAAGGATTGTTTTTAGTATATCTGAAGAAAATAAGAGGCCACAGCGGAAGGGGGAAAATTGTTTTCCAAAACGCTTTGGGCAAAATAATCATTTTTTTTCATCAAGCATCTGAGAATTATTTTCTTTTTTGTTCGGCAACACAATAGTGCTTTCCCCTCTTGTTCTCTGTTACATCAGGGCACCATCCAATACTTCTCCGTCGTTATGGAATTGTGCAATATTAAAACCTCACATCATGCCACATACTAAGATTAAAGTTGGCAGCAAGTCTGTGGCTCTTCACCATGCCAGTTGACAGCAGCTCTGTCCTGTGATCTGTTGCATCACGCAGCCAGTGCTTGATGAAGGTTGTTACCATGGTGCATGTGCCTTTTGTTTTTCTGGCTTCCATCTCTGGAGACAAATTACTGTGATGATCACATATACATAATGGTGCTAGTAAGAGGGGTATTATCAGATATGCCAGGGGCAGATGTGTCAATCAAGTTGGCACTTGGCGCAAGGAGAAGTTGCTCAGTTCTGCATCCTGGAGCTCAGCTACCTTTATTTTATTTTATTTATTAAGTGCCTAATAAATAAATTTCTCTAGGTGTGAAACAAAACATAATGGTAAAATCCAACATACGCCCTACTTAGAATAGACTCATTGAAATGAATTTTGCTTCTAAAGGCTTGCTTCTGCCACTCTCCACCTAACGACAGGAATCCATCAACCCTTTTTCCAAAGGCTCGCTGGTGGCTTCTCACCACCCAATGACACGAATACATCACCCCTTTTCCCAAAGGCTTGCTTGTGGCACTTTCTACCCAGTGACATGAATGGGATGACTGTTTCCCTCAGAATTATATGCTGAGCCCTGGAGGCTCCGCCCAGGCGGCTAGAACACCAGCCTGGCAATCTTTTAGCTGTTAGAGGGCTTCCCGCCTCTAAATTCCTTTTAACCTTCTGCTTTGTTATCTAGCCTCTGATTTTCTCTGGCAACTCTTCTCTGCCCCCCGGAGGCCCTTTGAATACATGCAGCCATCATTACATTCAAATTTCAAATTGACCTGATACAGTCTGGACTAATTTTTTCATTTGGGGACAAGACAACACAAATAGTTCCATTTCTTACACTGGGATCACCCATCTCCTCCCCTCCAGCAACAATTTATTAACAAGACAACACAATTACACTTGAATCACCCGTCCCCTCCCTTCCAGCAACAATTTAACAGTTTTCATTGGCTTTAATCAACCCCCAAGCTCAGTCCTCTTTTCTTCTCGCTGGAGACACCTGGAGGGAAATTCTTCTGTCCGTGCTCCACTCCAGCAACAATTTATCAGCTTTTATTGGCTTTAATTAACACCCAATCTCAGTCCCCTTTCTTCCCGCTGGAGACACCTGGAGGGAAATTCTTCTGTCTGTGCTTCTCCGCCAGCTAGGAGGGAAATCCCCTTTTCTTTCTGCTCCTTTCAGCTCTCCATTTCGGCAGCACAGGGACAAAGTCTCTTTTTCGGGGGGGGGTGTTTTCTGATGTCTGCCCCCCCCTCAGCCTTTAGCTGGTTCACACACCATGCCCCCCCCCAAGAGCAAGTGGACAGTCTAAGTTCAAAATCTGAGTCCTTCTCCCATGGGAGAGATGTAGGGCAGGACTGTGCCTTCCCTCCCCAAAGTCTTGCCAAATTCTCTGGGGCACATAGCACAACTAAATTACTTATCAAACGCTGTCCCAAAATTCAACGTTTTGCTCACCAGTCTCTTAAGAGAGGTTTTCTGGTCTTCTCTCCTTTCTTATGCTCCCCTTGGAACACACACGCGCGCACACACACACACTATTTCTTCTTCTCTTTGCTCCGGTTCTCTGGGATCACACAGCCGCCATCTGCTCACCCGCTTCTTGCACTCGATGGGTAGGATCCTCTTCCGCTTACTCACTGGCAACTGCTGCTTGCTTCTAGCCAGGGCTCCCCCAGCTCTGGTTTTCTTGGATCACAGCCGCCTTCCCCCAGCCACAGACTTTTTGCACTCGATGGGGATGGTAGGATCTGCCTCCGCTTATTCACTCTACAGTTGAGATTTCTTGCCTTCAATGCTCTCCGCTGGCAGCTAGGCTTCCACAGACTGGGTAGCCCCTTCCAGCAATCTGAACATTTTCCCTGAGGCTCAATCTCACACTTCAATTTCTAAAAAATAACAAACCTCTACTCATGCACTAAAGTCTCTCCAATTTCTCTCATTTGCCCACGTGCACACACTCTGTGGTTCAGCTTCGAATCCCACCACTGCCACCATGTGGAGGAAGGGGGGGCTGGCTGACCCGCCACACCCCCACCCTTTCCTACCCAAAAGGAAACAAGACCCCCAGAGATCTCAAGATACCAGATTGCCAGCCTCAGCTGTCTGCAATCCTACTTGAATCTCTGTTCAGGGACTTGCCTTTCTGACTGTAACCTGGATTTAGTTACTGAAGCCACAGAACGACTACAAAGCCCATGTGGGGTAAAACCAAGAAAGGTTTATTCTGGTAGCACTTAACAACAAAAGGTAGGAAATGAGAGAAGCACAAAATAGAGAGACACTTTAGTACACAGTAAAGCTGCAAAATAACAAAATCTGATTCTTAATATCTCTCAGGCACTCAACTCTGTTACCTGAGGGTCAGTTCTCTTCCAGGGTTAGATCCAGCACAGCCTTGCTGCCCGATGGAGATTACCACACCTACCCGAAGGTCCGAGATGGGTAGCCTCCCACAAGGCTTGCCTTTACCAGAGCCCTCATTCAGCTAATTTCACCAGGAGCTACCTGGGGTCGTATCCTGAGGGCCCCCCGGCCCCGAAGGCTTGGACCTCTGCCTGGCTTGCTGCCATTGCTCCACAGCCAGCAACCACGCGACGAACAAAGACAAAGACATAAAGGCTACACTTTGGGAATATACCTTTTCCATTTCCCAGTCCCCCCCCTCCTTCCTGTAGCTCTGCTGCCTTCAGCCAATCATGATGCACTTCACCTGGCCAGGCAGGGAGGGGAACTCATGACATTTGCACTTGAAAGCTTTTAGCCTGGCTTTTCCGGACTTCCAGGCGCCATCCATTCTAGAGGAACTATGCACACGCCACCCCACCCAGCCTCCAGCTGGTTCACACATGAGGGTGTGTGTGTGTAGTGTGTGTGCATGTAGGGACCCCCAAAGGCTCTTTTCTTCACATAAACTAACTTAAATCCACTTTATTTTCAATGGGTCTATCCAAGTAGAACTTATGTTGGATTTTACCCATTGATAACAATACCACCCCACCAAAAAAATTACAAATAAAATCCCAATAAAAACAATCAGCAATATACAAGTACTACACATGCCAATTCACACACAGATGCGTGCGCACGCATACACGCACATGCACACAGGTATGTTGGAGGGAAATCTAAGAACCTGGACGTTCCCACTCCCCCCCCCCCATTGCAGCCCTCCAAAAGTAACTCTTGGGGGTTGTTAGATCTCAGGGAACAGTGCAGACTGTGGCACTGGAGCTGCAGCAGGAGGGGATAATAACCCATAGAAATGGGAATGGGAAGGCCCTGGGCAGAAATGTCTTTGACTCATGAAAATGATCCCCGGGCTCCAGGCCACATTTTCCCCACCTGCAGTCCGGCAGTATGGGCCAGAAAGAGCTGTAGCATGCTGCCATTCTGCTCCTTCTGTTGCTCAGCTCAAAAATATGCAGTGTACATTCCATGCATACAGTTTCATTTATTTCACCAGAAGTACGCTCAAGTAGATGATTTCACTACCAGGAGTCAGACACTATTTATTAGTTATAAACAAGAAATTACCCGCTGCAACTGGGGAACAACTCTGAGAAACCACACAAGCAATGGCGCCCTGATATTTCACAGATAAATTCTTGTTCCAATCAGCCAGCTCCAGCTAATGCAGTTCAGCTGGTATCCATCATGCAGTCTTTACATCTCTGTGGAGCAGTGTGCTTCTCTTACTTGCTTCCTACTTATTTTGGAGGGGCAACATCCACATGACCACTTCGATCCTGCTGTTGGACAAGTGACAGGAATATAGTGCACCTTATTATAGTACATTGATGATTCCTCCATGGGTATTTGTGCTCACATGCAATGGTTCTTAGAGATTTACTGCTAAAAATTAAAAGTCATCATTGCATACAGTAAAGAGAATTAAGTGTTTGATCAAAGCCTTGGTTTTATCACACCAGTGTGATTTTGAACATGCAAAAGATCTGAATTTTTTGTGTGAAGGAGGTTTACACAGTTAGCTCTCAGGAAGCCCAATGTTAAGCTCCTGGAAAAGGAGAGAAAGTGAATCGAAATTCACATAAACCACATAAAACCCACTGTAGAGTTAACATTAATAGAAGTGAGTGATTATCAATTCAAGCCGCCTTGAGTGCCATTTTTGGTAGAAAGCCTGGGTGCAAATAAAAGAAATACATGAGAAATACATTCTTTTGAATTCCTCACTTAAATCTGCAGATTGTCGTACACTGTTAGGCTGCACGTGCCTGTGAGTAAGTCCCATTGAACTCAACAGGACTTACTTCTGAGTAGCTACGTATAGCATTGTGTTGTTAATTATCTGAAGACCCTGTTGCAATTTTCTGAACACAAATACCCAAAGCCATTTATGATGCAATTGTAATGAAGCATTACACCAGACACGAGGACTCTTTTTAAAGTCAAGGGCTGCATTCGCTCATGGGAAAGTGGTTGGCGGATGTAGATCATTCTTCTTTTTATACAAGATAATGGATAATGGTGTATTTCAACGTTCTCCAACCTGGGGGTCGGGACCCCCAAGGGGGTCGCGACATGCTTTCTGGGGGGTCGCCAGCTATACTGGAAGGAGGGAGGGGGAGGTATTTTCCTACAGCACCAGGCGCTTGCAATCCAATTGCTGGAGAAGGAGAGAGCGCGCGCGCGCGTGCGTGCCTACACTGGTGCTTTATGGGTAACAGGCACGTGAGCCTTGAGAAGGAGCCGCTGCCTGCAGTTGCCGCCAAGACCTCCTTCGCCTCGTGCTTCTCCTCTTTGTGCTGGAGTGAGTGAGTGAGTGAGTCGCTGCCTGCAGTTGCCACCAACATTTCGCCTCCTCCTCCTCATGCTGGTGTGTGTGTGTGAGAGAGTGAGAGAGAGAGGAGACGACGCTGCCTGCAGTTGCCGCCAACACGCGCTTCTTCCTCCTGCTGCTGCTGCTGCTGCTGCTGTTGAAGATCTCTGTAAGAACGAGTTGGAGGAGGGGGCAGATTGAGCTGTTGTTGGGCTGGAAAGGGGAGGTGGTCGCGGCAGCGTCCAGGGGTGAGGGGAGGGTGGGGGGCATTCCACCCAGCCCTTCCTTCTCAGACGCAGCCGGCTGGGGGAGGGGGAGCGGCAGCACGAGGACGACCTGGGCGACTTGATTATTTGCACAAAGGCAAGTGTGCTTACTTCCTCCTTAGCCCTTCGAGATTTTGGCAGCCCCAATGCAAAGCAGTGAGGCGTGCTGCTGGCTATAATTCTGTTGGGAGAAGGTACTTAACACCACTTGGAGAGCTCACGTTATGGTATTTTTTGACACACTCATTGGGAAGAGTTTCACTGAACTATGGCTTCTTCTGAGTGAAAATGAAGTGTGTGTGTGTGTGAGAGAGAGTGAGAGAGACTGTGTGAATGAATTGCATTTCACTTGCTTCTGTGGCTATTGCAGAACTATTTTTAGCTGTCTCCAGCAGAACAGAGAGCCAGTGTGGCGTAATTGTGAGAGTGTTGGACTGGGACTTGGGATATCCGGGTTCTAGTCCCCACTTGGCCATGAAACTCACTGGGTTACTTTGAGCCAGTCATTTACTCTCAGCCTAACCTACCTCACAGGGTTGTTGTGAGGATAAAGTGGAGAGGAGGAGGAGGATTATGTAAGCCCCCTTGGGTTCCTTGCAGGAAAAAAGGTGGGGTATAAATATAACAAATAAAATAAATAAATAAACAAATAAACATGTCTTCTCCTTTCTGATACAAAGCTGGCTGCTAGTCAAATAAATCCGCTCACTTGCCTGCTCCCTGTTGGGCCCTATTTCCACTAACATCCAGAGTCCAAAGAGAGGAAGGGCAGGTGAGCAAGTACAACAATAGAAATACAAAAAGAAATTGTTTTTCCTCAGATTTTTTATTTATATTTTCGGAAATCTGTACCCATGGAGAAAAAACGGAAATATTCAGAAGATTACCTTAAATTTGGCTTTACCACCTTTAATGAATATTAGGTTAAATTAAATTATATTCTGAAAAATCTATTTTTCATGTGTTTTCTTTACCCCACCAAAATGCAAATTTATGCAAATGTGGTGAGGGGTCCCCGGTTACTTTGCCATTACAAAAGGGGGTCGCGACTCGAAAAAGGTTGGGGACCACTGGTGTATTTCTTGGCCTAATTATCTGAAGACCCTGTTGCAATTTTCTGAACACAAATACCCAAAGCCATTTATGATGCAATTGTAATGAAGCATTACACCAGACACGAGGACTCTTTTTAAAGTCAAGGGCTGCATTCGCTCATGGGAAAGTGGTTGGCGGATGTAGATCATTCTTCTTTTTATACAAGATAATGGATAATGGTGTATTTCTTGGCTTAATTCAATGTGCTGGTATTGACCTTTAAAGCACTAAATGGTTTGGGACCAGGTTACCTGAAGGACCACCTTTACCCTGTCTTCACTATGAGATCAATCTCAGAGGATCTACTTGTGTGCCCACCTGCGAGGACAATTTGGCTGGCAGGCACAAGGGATAGCACTGTTTCAGCGGTGTCCCACACCCGTGGAACTGTATTCTGATAGAAATATAATAATAATAATAATAATAATAATAATAATTATTATTATTATTATTATTTATTATTATTTATGGTCTACCGACCACACCAATATATATATATATATATATATACAATACAAACAAGATATACCAGCTCTCAGTTGTACACTCAGAATAAAAACATACAATAAAACCGAATCAGGCAAGCATAGAAGGCCTAGTCAAAATAGCAACATTCAAGAATTTTGCAACTTCCTTAGTGATTAAACTATTTGAGCCATCAAGCAAAATGGTCAAAAGAGACTCTAAAGATCGTCCAGGGAAAGTTTGTGTGATTGGATGTATTAGAGTCTCTCTAGCCCCTTGATAGAAACTGCAATTAAATAGCACATGCACAACAGATTCCACTTCCTCGTTGTTGCAGGGGCAGCATCTATTTTTCACTGGGATTTTACTGTATCTGCCATCCAAAAGTTTGGAGGGTAGAACATTAAATCGGGCTAAGGAGAATGCTCTCCTGTATTTAGGGATAGATAACCACTCTAAATAGAACATCCCATTTTTAGGATAAAGGCCCAACAAACCCAGTGACAGAGGGGAACATGGACCCTGGGCCGCTGCATGGAGCTCTTGAAAATTGATGTCATTCAGTCTCTGCTTGACTAGAAATTTAGCTTTCTCCGAGGACAAGGATAGCAAATAGGAATGAGACAGCCCAATTGAGGCAACCTTTTGCCTCACTGCTTTATTCCAAGCAGACACATAGGAATCTAACATCACCTGGGAAACAAAAGAATTTGGCTTAACCAAAAGCTGGCAACGAAGCCAGAAGTGAATAGAATGTATCCAAGCCAGACAACTGAGAGAATTAAGGCCAGTTTCAAGATAAAGGGCAGCACCAGCTACACACTTGGGCACGCCAAATATAGATCTAAGGAAGTAAGACTGAATGCTTTCGAGAGAGTCTTTAAGACAAGGAAACCAGATAGGAGCTCCAAAAAGAATCTGGGAGACTATCTTAACTTGAAAAACACGGATGGCAGCTGGAATAAATTTCCCACCTCTAGTGAAAAAGAAGCACAATATGGCACTCAGATTTTGTTCGGCTTTAGCCTTAGCAAGCTTTCCCTGGACTCTCCAGTTAGCAGTCTCATGAAACCAAATACCCAGATATTTATAGGAGTCAACTTGATCAAGTCTACTGTTATCCATAACCCAAGAATGTCTAACCTTCTTCCTTGCAAATACCATAACTTTAGATTTGGAGTAATTGATTGTTAAAAGATTTTTATTACAGAACTCAGCAAATCCAGATAGTAATCGCTTAAGACCTAAGCGTGTCTGTGAAATTAGAACGGCATCATCTGCATAGAGAAGGATAAATATTCTTGTGGAGCAAATCTTAGGGGGATGGGAGGCTAGCGACCCTAGATGAGAGGGGAGATCGGCCAAATACAGATTAAACAGAGTGGGGGCAAGAACGCAACCTTGCCTGACACCACGAGATGAAAAAATCTCCTTAGAGAAATGGCCATAGTTACTGCAATGCACCTGGGCAGATGTGTTATGATGCAGAGTACAAATTAGAAACAATAACCTCCTGTCAATAGAGAGCTGTTCCAGTTTGCTCCAAAGGAGATCACGGGAAATGGAATCGAAAGCAGACTTTAGATCAATAAAAGCTGTAAATAATTTGCCTCCTTTTAAATCTGAGTATTTATGTATTAGATGAGACAGAACCAAACAGTGATCAGAAGTAGAGTGGCCAGATTTAAACCCAATTTGCTCCTCCCCTAGCATATCATGATCATTGATCCAGGATTTCAGTTTGAGGCACAAATAATTTGCATAAACTTTCCCCACTATGGAAAGCAAGTTTATAGGCCGATAATTATTTGGGTTGTCTTTGGGCCCTTTTTTATGTACTGGTATAATAAAACCCTTCAACCGGACCACAGGGATTATACCGGATTTGTTTATTAGGGAGAAAAGAGTGGCTAACAGAGGGGCCCACCAGCTGATGTTACTCTTCAGAAGCTCAGACGGGGATACCGTCTGGGCCTGGTGCCTTACCTGGTTTTAACTGAAGTAACAGTTCCTCTACACTGTTAGGATCAACTGGGGTCCATTCAGGAATATCAGGTGATAAATGGGGGGGGGATTAGAATCAGAAAAAACAGGATTGTTGAAAATAGAGCAAAAATGGTCTTCCCAAACATTTGCTGGGATATGGCAATCAGTGATTCCAGCGCTATGGCTTAAAGCACCAGAGACTAATTTCCAAAAGGACCTAGAGTTATGGGTAAGAGATGCTGAGATCAGCATCTGCCATGATTCTTTAACTGCCTCTCTTTTTTTCCAAGCTAGGAGATTCTTATATTCTTTCTGTAGCTCATAATATGAATGAGGTACTTGACGTTCATTGTTTGCACGGTAGAGACTATACGCAGAATGGATTCTCCTCCTAAGACTGGCACACTCCCTGTCAAACCAACTGTTAGGGGGTTTCAAATGATTCGAAATGCAAATGGTAGTTTGAAGATGAGAGTGCATATTTTTAATTATCATCTCAAAATTTAGAATATCCTCCTCAGGGGAGGTATCAGCAGTGATTTGTTTGAGAGCAGATATTGTACAAGGGGAATCAATGAACCTCTGAAAAGCCTCCACTGTGGTCCTAGACCATCTAATCTTTTTTAGAGCTACCAGAAATGAACAGGTTAGAGGAAAGGAGTTGTGTGAATTTAGCTTTATAGCACCAGATAATGCAATACATAGCTCTAATGGGAGATGGTCGCTATCAGTACACTCACCAACTCTAAAGGTGTGACCCAAATTTTTCAGTTCCTTGTGAACCAAGATGTAATCAACTACACTCGAACCTCTGGAGGAAATAAATGTGAATTCACCCCAAGCATCATTGCCACTGGACCCATTTAAAATACACAGTTCAAATTTTGAAAGAAACTGGAGCAGACCAATCCCAGCAGGATTAACATATCTATCTTTGGAGTGGCACAAGCCGCCCATAATTTCACCCAAATTAACAGGGGAGCAAAAGCTAGGCAAATTAGGGTCCTGGAAATGGGTCCCAGTCCTAGCATTGAAATCGCCTGCAAGAATTGGCAGGGCATAAGGGAATTTTGCAAGCTGCTCCATAAAATAGCATTCCACTTTGAGCCAGTTTGTAACAGCATCCTCCTTACAAGCCACAGGGGCTAGGTAGACATTAAACAGAAGTAGTCATAATTTGCAAGTCCTTATTTCCAAAACCAGTGCTGACACACACGATTCACAGCTTGGAAGCTCTGTGATTGAAATATCCAGAGCGGAGGAAATGAGGAAACCTAAACCTTGACTGGCCTTGCCCTTCTGATAGAAATATGCAAGACCCCGCACTGCAGGCCTTTACTGACCCATTTGTTCACAACTTGGGAGGTATGAGTAATCCATGTCAGTTCAGTTTTGACCAGAATTTACCCAGTTGCAGCTCCTGGAACCAAATGTAAACCTGAACGCAATCTGTAGTCGAAGACTGCACATTTCCAAGCTTGCGATGCGATTTGCTGAACAAACAAAAAAGTTGTGAAATGCTTACATTTGAAACATGTGTCTGAAAAAAAATGTGTACTTCTTTAAAAAGATGATTTTGGGGGGGGGGGGTTTAATTGAAAATTTGAAAGTAACAGTGAACAGTAACAAATTTTAGTACACCACATGTGAGTCAATTTCTTTACACTCTTTCTGAAAGCTGCACAAACACACTTTACTCAATGGGAGGAAATGTGTACATTTCAAAAAAACGCACACAACTGATGTGTCTATTTGGGGAAATGCGCACAAAAATGGCACACATTTTTGTTCGAAAAGAAAAAAGCAAAGCTCGAAATCTGATATGGACATGAATTGGGATGAGCTTCGAGGTGGGATTTGGAGAACCTCGACAAGCTCAGGTTTTGCTCGTTGGCACCTTCCTATTTACAACTGCATTCTCTTAAATAAGGATTTTACTGGGTTGCTGTATTTATGGCGCTGCTCTATTTCTAATTATTTATTTGATTTTATTGTTTTTACCGGGTTGAATGTTGTTTGTTAGCGTCATTGCTTGTGTTTGTTATTATATTTTATTACAGTGGTGTTTACGTTTGCAGGATTCTTGGTTTTAAAGTGGTCATTGATTAGATTTTGTGAATTTATATGTTGGAAGCCAATGTGGGAGGCTTTGACCCTAAAAGGCCTACAAATATTTTAAACAAATAAACAAACACATAAAGCAGCAAGGCTTTCATTGGCATAATGTCTGTAAAATTAAAGATCAGTTGTCTTAAAAGAGGCCTGTGTTGAGATACTCTGAAATGTATTTTCATGGAAAAAAATTAATCTGTATAATTGCTTAAATAAATGCTTATGGCTATAGCATATAATATAATACATACAGCATAACAATCAGCTAAAATTAGTAAAGTAGTTCTATTTAGTTATAAATGAACATGTCTTAATAGTTCTATCAGCAAATGAGAATACCTTTTCCCCTAGAAATTAAGTGACATACAAATGGGAAAAGCTGGTTAAAGTCAGATTTAAATTAAGGTTTTCTGCTCAGTGCTTTAAATCATTATTTAAGTTGCCCTAGATTCAACACAGTGTTTAAAAAAAGAGATAATATAGCTCTTTGGAATCATGTAGTAATCTATGTCATACTCATTCACTGCCGGCATGATAGCAGCATGTTTAATCATGAGGGTATGTCACTGATTGATCACACTTTCACCTTTATGGACTTTGCTCACTATATTATCTGTCAGCTTCATCTAAAAACGCTTCTTCGATGATACAGCCTCTTGTAATGGAAATTCAGCCACTCTGCCTTTTCTGAAACTCTATTCACTGGTAAAACAACTGACAAGGCTTCAGGTTGATTGTTCCATACTTTGAATGTACCTTGTCAAACACTGCTTTGATACCATCTTGACTCAAAAAGCTGCATCAAATTACCATGAAATCTCCGCTTGCTGGTTTTCCCAGGAAAAAAAAATTGTCGCCAGCAGTCATGCAATTGTCGTTTGACACAAAGGATCTTCCTTAAGTAGGTAGGGCACATGCCTCAACAGAATGCACAGTGCTTTAAAGATCCAACTGCAGAATCAACACAAGCTTGGCTTTCTGCAGTTTTCCATCTTTCTAGCATAAGTCTAAAGAATTGCTTAAAATATTTCAGGGGGAGGGGACCTTTTCAGATCTGTCCGTGTTTCTTTAATCAGTATCCCCAAAGTTCCAGATGGGTCGCCATGCTAGTCTGTTGCTGCAAAAGACAATAAAGGGCCTTAAAGACTAATACATTTATTAAGTCACAAGTTTTTATGGATTATAGTCCACTTTATCAGAGGACTATAGTCCACAAAATCTTATGCCATCATAAATTGCTTAGTCTTTCATATATTTCATAGATCATAGAGTTGGAAGGAGCCTACAAGGCCATCGAGTCCAACCCCCTGCTCAATGCAGGAAACTAGAGGAGGGGTCTCCCATCCAAGTAATAACCAGGCTTGACCCTGCTTAGCTTTCCATGCTCAGACAAGCTGAGCCAGCTTGAGCCACAGGCCTGTATACCTTTAATACAGTCTTTAATACAGTCCTTAATACCTTTAAATACCTTTAAAGTTTTTATACCTTTAATACAGTCTTGCCCAACCTGGTGCCCTCCAGATGTGTTGGACTGCAACTTCCATAATTCCCAACTAGCATGGCCAAAGCCATGCTGGCTGGGAATTATGGGAGCTGCAGTCCAGCACTTCTAGAGGGCACCAGGTTAGGCAAAACTTCTTTAAGGTATCACAAAATTCCTTTTTTAAAAAATCCTCAAACTGGTAATCAAGCATATACTTGTTTATGTCATTGTATGGAATGAAATTGAAATTAGAGATGAGAGGAGCAGCCATATTTATTATTCACAAGTCTGCCTCATTCACATATAAAGAAGGGGATGGGTGAGTAATCTTGACATCACAAGGGCTGTGCAGCAGTGAGAAGATGAACCCTCCCAACTTTCCTGCATCAGCTCCTCCTTGTCCATCACCCAAACTCCTTTGTTCCCTGAAGCCCAGCTCCACTGCTGGAAGTGAGTCATACTTGGGGGAAAAAGAATGAATCATACAGGGGTAAGGCAGGGAATGGGGCAGGATTTAGCTTCCCTCAACAGGTATCCCTTTTGATGTTAAAATTTAGACTCCCCCCTTCCATAGGACCGGCCCTACCATTAGGGCAGAGTGAGATGGCTGTCTCAGGCAGTAGATTTTGGGTGTAGATTTTGCAGTAGATGACAGGGCAGTAGATTTTGCAGTAGATGACAGGGCAGTAAACTGCTGGTATTTATTATTGTATTCTTTCCTGCCAGGGAAGGGGAGAGGTACTTGGAGGGTTTTCTGCCTCATATGCCAAAATAATTTGGATTTCCTTGGGCACTCTGCAGCTTCACTTGGCCTGGGGGGCGGTGCTGCTCTGCCTCAGGCAGCATAATATTTGAGGCCAGCCCTGCCCTTCTACCTCCTGCTTTATACATGGATGAAGCAGGCACATGAACAAACAAATGTTTGGCTCTAAGAGTTTTCAAAATGGATGGCAGGCTTTTTATTGAATTAGATTCCTTGTTCCAGTTGGAGATTACAGCGTTCTAGCGGACTTCTTTGTATGTAGAAAGCTGGGCAAAGAGAATTGAGGGTGGGGCTAGAATGGGAGCACCCAGAGTGTTTCAGTGTTTCTCTTATGACATAACATTCTTTGGGATCACTCTATGAAGACAATGCCTAGGTTGAATGTATGTTGTAGTTTCAGCTTTTAGATCAATGTAAGCAGGGGTACAATTTGTTTTGGGAAAGGAAAGGGTGTGTGTGTAATGTTTGGAAGTCTACTCCATGTTTTTCTAGCAGACTAGAATCTGGAGCATTCCCAACCCAGATTTTACTTAGAAAAACTCTCCACCTCCCCCCCCCCCCACTTTCTCCCACAAGCTAAACTTGCTTCGGCAGCTGTGAAAAGTTTCTGGTAGGCTTCACTCTAAGTACTTGCTGATACTAGTCATTTTAATGAAAGCACACTTTGCCCTGCCTGAACACCTCTCTGCATTGGCCTGGATCTTTGAAGAATCTCACAGGGAGCAAAGCAAAATCAGACTGTGGCCAGCATGGCCGCAGTTGCCCTGATTAGTGAGCGCACCTCATCTGGCTGCTCTCACTGTGCTCAGGGAGCACCATCTGATCTGCCCTGACCCGTTGGAATAAGGAAAACTTTAAATAAATGTAGATGATGATGATGATGATGATGATGATGATGAAAACTCCTTGATGGTGCAGCCATGCCGTCTAGTTTTCTCCCCTGGACTGAATCTCAACAAGACATCCTCCAAGTTTCCCACTCAAGACCTCCTTGAAGGCTCAATTACTGAATGAGGCATAATCCTACCTTCTGCCCACTGTTCTTTGCCCATGCTAGACACACTGGAAGCTGGAGAACAAGGCTACTAAAGGCACAATCCTATGCCAGTTTAGACAGAAAAAAGGCCTACAAGTCACAGGCCTTTTTTTCCTGTCTAAAATGGCATAGGATTGTGCCCTAAATGATTCAAGATCAGGCTCAGGAAAACCTTGGCTTGCCCTGAATGCTGGGATGATCTGCATAAAGTTTCACAAAACATTATGAAGAAACATCCAGTGTGAATTGAGTGCGAAGGTAATTATTTATAACTCTGAGTGACAATGATTGCTAAATTTTAACTCATAGTTATATAATATATATATATATATATAATTATCTTGTAATGACAACACCATGCAGTTTCAGTTTTCATCAGGCATCAATGCAAAATGGATAATTTCTCACAAAAGTAGAGAGAAAGGGTAATTTCGTCCATTTATCATGGTGTGGGGAACCTTTTTTTTTTCTGTCGAGGGCCATATTCCCACATGGATAATCTGTCGTGGCTGCATGCTGGACATGGGTAGGGTCACTCCCTTTTCATTCTATTTCCCCTTCTCTCTCTCCCTCTCCTCCTTTTCCTCAGCATGCCGCTGGGCAGGGGAACAGATTGCTCTTTTAGTGATGTGTGAACAAGCAAAACCCGAGTTTCTCGAAGTTCTCCAAATTCCACCTTGAAGCTCATGTCATTTCATGTCCATATCAGATTGCAAGCTTTGTTTCTTTTCTTTTCACATGAACATTCATGCGTATTGTCGTGCATATTTTTTTCCAAATGTGCAAATCAATTCTGCATATCTTTGAAATGTACGCATTCTTCTCCCATTGATTAAAGTGTGTTTGTGTGCATTTTTCAAATGCATGCATGGTGTCATAAATCCCATTGCAAGCTCAGAAATGTATGTGCTTTGACTGTAGTTTGCGATCAAGACTGTGTTTGGCCCGGGAGGTGCGAATTGGGTAAATCCTGATTTAAAAAAAATAACTGAAACAAATCTACATCTCTAGGATTGCTTGCTTGCAGAAGACTTTTGAAATTAGGTCAAGGGCCACATGTGACCCTAGGTCAGTGATGGTGAACCTTTCTGAGCCCGAGTGCCCAAACTGCAACACAAAACCAACTTATTTATTTCAAAGTGCCTTAAATTTGGCAGGAAGGAGGAGGGGGCACTAGCTAATCGCGCCCCGCTCTGTCTCAGGGCATGGCTCTTCACCGGGCACGCAAAGATTCGGGCGTGTGCGCACTGTGCTTCTGAGCTGTCTGTTCAGTTAGAAGGAGGGCTGGGTGCCTGCGTAGTTCGCTTCTGGGGGTGGAGATGTTGGAGTGTGCCTGCCTGTGGAGGCCAGCAAGGAATGAGTGGAGAGGAGTTACTATGGAAACCCAACGCTGAATGCAGAAGGGGATGGTCTTTTCGCAATCTGGCGACCAATGGCTCGAGTGCCCACAGAAAGGTCCCTGCGTGCCAGCTGTGGCACGCGTGCCATAGGTTCGCCATCACTGCCCTAGGTCCACAAGTTGCCCACACCTGCTTTTTCCTAAATACTGGATTAGCAACTACCAGTAGATAGAAAAATCCCCTAGATCTCGGTCACCAGCTTTTCAGTACTGACAGTTCAGTACAATGAGCTGAGGAGGGTTGACTGATTCTGCAGGCCCACAGAACAGAAGTGGGATGAATAGATGTTTCTGGAACAAAGACACAATTCCACTTGCGTGTTTTCACTAGTACAAAGCTTGCCAACCCATTATCTCACCCAAATATGACATACGTTTCATATGCAGAGTCGCTCTGATATGGAACGTTTTCCAATTTTCATCCTGTTGTAAGATAAGGTGTCTGCAAGTGCCATTTTTCAAAAGCAATTTTTTTCACATCTCCATTGAATTTTTAATGGCACATAAAGTAGTATCCTAATGTTACAGTGCTATGCACATTTATGTAGGAGTAAGAGTGAAACTGTGCAACTAATAGCAAACACAGGGCTGGAAAGACTGGGTGCTGCCTCTCTGTTGCAAAGGAGTACAACAGTCACCACTGGCAGAACATGGCAGGACAGAATGCTTCGTCCTCCACCCATCATATTTTCTCTGCAATCCTCTCCCACTCCCATATCTACTTCTACTCACTTGATGTACCAAACACACTTATATGGGAACTATAATGGGAGGGGGAGGTAATTGTAATATACGTCACTGTTGTTTTTTTGAGCAGGGTGGAGCCACTTCTGGATTCATAGGGATGGACAAATCTTTCAGTTTCACTTTCTCCCACATTCAGTTTAACACACACACACACACACACACACACACACACACACCACACAAAAACTCAAGTTCTTTCTCTCCCAGATATGAACGATACAAATTTTGGCAGATTCTTACCGGAATAGAACTGAAATGAAATTCTCACCCATCCCTTTTGGTTCTCCTATGGCCCCTCAGAGGCTTTATGTATCTTTTTTTAAAAAATTTATTTAAATTTTTAATTTTTCACATCTTACAGCTACTAATGAATACAACAACAAAAAATACAACATAAATATTGTGCACCCCCCCACCTCTTGGGACCAAGTTATATTTCTCCCCCCCCAAAATTTTTTTTATGTATATATACAAGATATTATTCTATATTCCAAAAATATAACAAATCTTGACAAGGTTTGTTCCCCTTCCCCTTCACCAACACATAATCCAAAAATTTACCCCAAATGTTCACAAAGGTGTCTTTCTCCAATTGTCCTTTTTGACACTTAATATTACAAGTTAATTTATCATTTAGCGCGATATCCCATACCTCTTTATACCATTCAGTAATTGAAAACACATGTTGAACCTTCCAATTCCTAGCTATAATTTTGCTGCTGTTAACAAATTCATAATCAATTCTTTTGTATTTTTTAAACAAACTAACTTTTCTGTAATTGTTAACAATGCTAATTTTGGGCAGACTTCTAATTCCATTCCAAATTATTTCTGATATTTCTGCAAATACTTTCTGCCAAAATTCCAGAACATTTTTACAGCTCCACCACATGTGGGCATACGTACCTTTTACATTACATCCTCTCCAACACAATGCGGAGCAATTTTTATCTATCCGATTTAATCTTACTGGAGTTAAATACCATCTCCATACCACTTTATAAAAGTTCTCTTTTATCCTAGTTGACATAACTCTTAAAATACGTCTATCCCAAATATTTTTCCAACTTTGTTTCGATATTTCCTCATCAAATTCATTATCCCATAACACTTTAAGAGAATCTTTATGCTCTTCTTCTTTTTGTAACATCGTATATAAAACCTTTGTTGTGCCTCTTGTTGAAAGGCTTTATGTATCTTTATGTATCTCTCTCATTGTTTGAGTCTCTCAGTTGGCCCTATTCTAAGCTGCATTGTAGTTGTGTGGGGTGGGAGTTGCTCTTCTATCAAGACCTTGGTGCTCCTCCCTGATTCTATCCCTGTGGTTTCCTGTAGCCATGTTGTTCCACCTTATGTCCTATTGAATCCATTCCAAGTAAACATGTGTAGAAAATAGGCAAATCACTTAAAAGTGCTGAAGAAAACGAAAACAAAATTCCTTGAGGTAGAGTGTTGCCATTTTTGAAAAGCAAAGTGCAACCAAAGAGTTTCAGTGTAAAGGTGCTTTACAGTGGTGGATGTGCTATAATAACACTCTTCAGACATTGAGAACAATTATTAGGATGGTCAGTACCACCTGCACTTTGATGTAACTCATTATAAACCAATAAATCTATCTTCCGTAAACAGAAAGTACTAAGGGGATCATTAGCTGAAAATAAATGAATATAATCAGCTTGATGAATTGCTAATTAGTAATTTTTTTAAAATGCCAACCTAGTATTCATATTATTTAGTGGGCAGGTGTGCACTTCTCTTTTGTTTTCCTTTTATTTTTTTAATAGCCTCTTTGACCTTGACTTTATAGGTGTCTTGTTTCTGTATCATAAACACACTGTGATAAATTGCTTTCCATGGTGATCTCTGAGGCTCAGGACAAGCATTTAACTGCATTTTTGTCCTATTGCAATATCCTTCAATATCTACAAATATATATTATGTTCAAGTAGAGATGTGTGAGAAATCTGCTCTGTCAGATTTTTTTTTTGGGGGGGAGGTTTCTGCAATCCACACCAACAGATGCAGACAAGACACAATTTGTGTCCCTAAATCCATCCATTTCTGGATGTGCAACGTGTTCCTCCAAATAGCAAACACATATTCTAAAAAATGTACACATTTGAAAAGTGTGCCAAGAAAAATGTATACATTTAAAACGTGTAAAAATACACTTTAGTCAATAGATGATTGCATACAAAAGAACAAAAAAACCCCACACCTGATTTTAAAAATGTGCACAGAGATGCACACATTTTTAAAAATACACCAAAAACACATGTATGGGGTTGTTGTTTTTCCTTTAGAAAGAAAGGAAGGAAAGAAGGAAAGAAAGAAAGAAAGAAGGAAGGAAGAAACATCTGCATGGAACTGGCATGGAAGGGACTTAGAAATGCAAAAAAAGAAGTCCGCATTGACAGACTTGACAGATCTGCCCATCACTGTGTTGAAGAGAACACGCACTGTACACCTATGTGATGTGTACACTAGGGAAAGGCTATGATAGAGGTAGCAGTATATTTGTTTGTTTGTATAAATATACAGTATACTGTCTCAGAAGGGAGCACTGTAGGGATATTGCAAATTTGTCTCTTGGCCTTAATCCACAATCACCATCCTTTTACTGGTTTGTTTTTGCTTTGTAATCCTGCTTAGCACTGGGGAGAATGGCAAGTGCTACAAACGTGGGAAAGAAAGAAGGAAGGATGCATTCATTGGGAGGTATAGGAGCATCCATTATCAGTAGAATTTGACGCACAAAGATACATCCACAGCACAATCCTATACGTGCCTATTTAGAAAGTCCCATTGAATTCAGTGGGGATTTCTGATGCATACATGGATACAGGATTGCAACCTCATCATGAATGATGGGGTTCTGTGGTTCAGCACTCAGCCATGAGTTTAAAGTTGAATCAGCCTTCACAGTCTTGCATAGCATCCTTTGAACATATTTTATCTATTTATGTTCAACATTTATATACCACCCAACAACAGCAGTTCTCTGGGTGGTTTAGGAAGCTGAATTTATACTGAATTGGACTTCTTGTCTTTTACTTTTTCTGACTGGCAGTGGAACCCCTCAGTATGGGGAAACTGGGATCTGAATGCAGAGCCCCAGTGGCGGATGCTGAGGACAATTAGCAGACTTAGGGCACAGTCCTATTGCAATGATCATAAGCAGGGATGGGGACTCGGACTTGAGGACTCGACTCGTGAGTCTGACTGAGTCCCCCCTTTGACTCGACTCGGACTCGAATCCCAATATTTTTAATGGGACTCGAGACTCGACTCGAGACCAAGGACTCTTCAACATCCCTGGGCTGTGCCAGAAGGAGTGGAGAGGAGCGTGATTGCCGGCGAAGAGCGCATGGAATTGAGGTGTGCCACTGCTCGGCCACTATGGACGGCTACCAGGAGTGCAGGCCCAACAGTGTGTCAAGATGTATTTTGATTGATGTGTTGCGTACTTGGGAGAGGCAGAAGAAGGACCTGAGATTACTCTGTGTGGCTGCTCTGAATGTGTTTCTGGTTCCAGCAAGTTCATCACCAGTGGAGCGGGTGTTCAGTGAGGGTGGAATTGTGATGAGATCTCACCGTTCCAGAATGGGGGCCAAACATTTAGAAAAAATCATGTTCCTCAAATGCAACATGGATAAGTTTTAGGAAGTACAGCAAGTTTATTTTTTAAACTCATTTTTCTAAAATGCAACCTTTCAGACATTTTGGGTTTGGCTGCCTCTGCCTGCCTGTCTGGGGTTCCCAGCCTCCTCTGCCTGCCTGGCCTCTTCTTGACCAGTTCAACAGTTGAATTGTCCAAGACAAAGGCCTCTGCCTGCCTGCTTTGGGGTTCCCGGCCTCCTCTGCCTGCCTGGTTATTTTGGGTTTTTCTGCCTGGTCTGTTCTTGCCAAAATCAGTTGCAGAGTTTTGAAATAAAAAGGCACACTTGTGCCTAGAATTTATTTAAACCACACATCTGAAATAGCCTTATTTTGTTGGGGAAAAAACCCATTGATTTTAATAGGGACTCGTGGAGTCAGCTTTGGGAGTGACTCGTGACTCGAGACTCGGGTCCAAAGACTTGTGACTCGACTCGTGACTCGAGACCAAGGACTCTTCAACATCCCTGATCATAAGTGCCCAAACCCAGAGGCTTATGCTCATCCTATGCAGGGCAGGAGGAGCGGCAGAGGCAATCTTCGCCTCCCTGTCTTCCCGCCCTGCATTTTCATTAGACAAGCTTTTTTGCCCATCTAGCGAAGGTGTTTTGGAAGGGAAGGAGGCTGGGGAGGCCTCAGGATAACTCGTATCCTGGTCTCTCCAGTTTCCTCCCCTCCCCACCCAATAAAATTCCCCCTTTCCCCCCTCTCTGAGGTTGCCTTCCCGACCTCGGAGAGCAGCCAGCAGCCAGGATCCGATTCCGATCCAAGGTCAGAGCACTGTCTCCGAACTTGGATCTGGGAATCCAAAATATCCTATGGCCCCTCAGAGGCTGTCTAGGGGCCATAGGATTGCTCCCTTAAAATACTTTCCAACAGTAGAGTGTGTGTGTGTGTGTGTGTGTGTGTGAGAGAGAGAGAGAGAGAGAGAGAGAACGAACAATATTTACAAGGGAGTTGATGGCACGTGAGTGACAGCAGAGCCCCGTGTGTGCGAGATGGGAGATTAAAAATCCTGTTCGTGTGTAGAGGCCCATTTATCCACACACAGAAATCCAGATCTTTCTCCCCCTCTCTCTGCGCAGCGTGCAGCGTTTCGGTTGCAATCAGCCAGCCAGCTTTCCAGCCTGTAATCCGACTCCAGCAGCCAGCTCCCCCGTTTGCAGATAGCAAGGAAAAAACTCTGTAACTCCACAGGTCTATTCTACCTGTTTATTTACTTAGCAAAGTAATATTCTACAGAGTATACATTTCCTAGTTACAGTCCATGTGCAGAGTACAATGCATAGCAAGCATTTATTCCAGTGGAGCAAGTTGGGCTTTACCCCACCTCAGCAAAGACGCTACATTGTTGCATAAGTCCAGCAAGCAATAGTCAGAAGAAAAGAGTGAAGAAAGAGAACAGTCCTGCTCCTCTCTAAAATGGCTCCAGACAGAAAAACAAGTCAGTACGTCACCAGAACATACAAACCATGTGACTAGCTCATACTGTTTCCCACACACTCTAGTAACCCCTGCGAGAGCACGAGATTCTAGAAAGACACAACAAACTTGTTTACCACCATTCTGTTCCTTCCATGTTTAAACAATGTGCTCCAGCTTGTGAATGTGATACATTTCACAACAGGAGTTGTCTATCCCACGGGAGGAGCAATATTCAAAGAGATAACTACAGAGAAGGCATAAAATTCAGATGTGGATTTCTTTTCAAGTTGCTCTTTAACTGTAAAGGTCAAACCTTTGCCATTAAAGTAGGTGAAGGGCAAGAATCTATTACATTTGGTTATTGATTCTGAAGGCTCTGAACCTTGCCAAGTATTGGAGGCTGCCAAGAACATAAATCCATGGTTAATAATGAAAATAACGGACAACTTTTAAATCCAGCTCTGTGCCGAAACATACACCATGTAAGCAGGTCTTGAAATGCTGCTGTCCGTTTTATGTGTGTTCTGTCTTCATTTTCTCACTATCGTTAATATAAACCTGGGAGGCTTGCATGGAATAAAGGTTACTGTTAGCAGAACAGTATGAAGTAAAAAATGTACATGTCTTAAGAAATCATCTTTAAAGATGAACGCCAGTGGCTATTTGATCTCCCTGTAATGTAACTTTGATCTGCTGCAGTATCAAATAATCTAACAGAAAGGTCGGATTTGGAATAATACACTGCTGAAAGAAAAGAAAGTGTGTAATTGCAGAACTACTTCCTCTGCATTACATGTGGCATTTTCAGAATAAATTATGATACCCTTTAAAATGTGTGCAAGCATACCAGGTTGCAATGTTCTATCCCCGACAGTTAAAAAGAGCGTTTGCATCATGCATTCCACCCTCATCCTGCTGAGTCACAAATTTAGGACTTGCGGAGTAGATAGAGATATTGTTTTCATCCTCTCTCATAACACTAGAACAGGGGCTCATCCATTGATATTGATTGGCAATAACTTATGGAATTCCTGGCCACACATTGCGGTGATGGCCACTGGTGCAGATAGCCTTAGAAAGGTGGTTAAACAATTTCACGGATGATAGTTCTATCGCTGGCAATTTTCCATGATAGCTGAGTGGAATGCCCATATTAATTGTACATCGCCCAGGGTGGCCGGGTGACCGGCCAGATGGGCGATTAATAAATATAAGAAATAAATAAATATTCAGATGCAGTATAACACTGAATAACAGATGCTGGTGACACACAAGAAGAAGTGGGCTAGTGCCTGCATGCTGCACTTGTGGGCTTCTTGGGAGAAAGTTGCCACTTATGCATCGGCAAAAAAGAGGAAATGGATCACCCCAAAAAGAGGACACAGATGTGCATAAAATTTGAACATGCTAATTTATATGTATAGATGCAAATTTAGACATCATGACTATAATTTATTTAAATAGAAATGCAATGTTTCTCACCATAGTATGGAAGACGGTGACCAGGTTACCTGTTCAGTCTGTTAGCCAGGTGCTAACTCTTCATGGGCAATTCCAAGGCCTCACACTCTTCCCGTGGTTCTTTCCCCTTAAACCAGACTTGGATTGGACAGCCCTTCAAACAGAGGATGCCTTTAAATAGAGGACTGTCCTCTGTAAGTTAGGACTCATGGCCACCCTAGATATCTCGCTAACCAATGACTGGGTTCAGACAACATGATAACCCACACTCAAGGGTTGAGTATGGGTTGAGTATGGGTTGTCATTGAACCGTGGTTTCAGACAACATGATAACGTGGGTTATGTTGTCTGAACCCAGCTCAGATAACAAACCATGGTGAACAACCCACAGTTCACAACCCAAAACAAAACATGGGTTCTTTTCATGGGTTGTGCATGGTTAACAAGCCATGGCTCGTTAGCACAGCTGGTTTCAGACAACATGATAACCCACATTTCAACAACAACAACCCATGGTTCAACGACAACCCACACTCAACCCATACTCAACTCTTGAGTGTGGGTTATCGTGTTTTCTGAACCCAATCACTGTTGGAAAGGGGGTGCTGGCCTAAATGGACTGTGGATCTGTCTGATTCAGCAAGGGTATTCTAATGTGCTTCTTCTGTTCATATTTTTTTCTTCTCACAATGCACTGAACACAGTGATATATACGAACTTGCATAGTCATACTCACATCTAGTTATGCCATTGGAAAAACCACATTGTCAACCTATGCATTCTCGAAGAATATAATAGGAGAACAAGAGAAAAAGATGATCTTCAAGCAGATTAGCTCATAGCATTCCAGGTAGCCTGTGAGGTGGTGGAATGAACAGCTTTGCTGTGGGCGGCCTCCATTTCTGTGAGTTTGATGGTTTCCCAAGGACAACTGGGACAGGACTTGTGGTAAATTAATGTCCACCACGGGACACATAATGAAGAGACTGTTAACTAATTATCAGTCTGTTTTGGAAGGCATTCATTTTTTTAATTGACCTCAAACCTCTAAGGGAACAAAAGGTGTCTGAAGAAAGATGATTTTTGTTTCTGTTGAGGACAAACAGATGAATTCACGCAGGGTAGGAAAAGAAGCACTGGTTTCTTAAGGCTGGGGCAAGGAAGCAAAAGGGATGTGTTTGCTCATCTTCCCACAAAATAGCACCCCAAAGAGTGGCTACTTATATCTCATGCAATGCAGATACATATTGATCTGCTAATTCAGAAACCATATTTGGAGGAAATACTGCCTCAGCCGTGCCTTTTCTGAAAACATCCCCATAGAATGGATTTAAATCATTGCATGTTTGAGTTTGAGTTTAAGTAGAAAAGTTGAACTGTGCAATTTAAATGCCAGATGCAATTCCAGCGAGGCAATGTGCCGCATTGTTATACCCTACAGAGAAGATAATTGCGAAGCCAGGAGAGTCAAGGCAGGCTGTTCATTGGGAACAATCTTTGGTCCAGTGAAGTGATATTTCAATTTTCTTAACTTGAATATTGGCTAGAATGCTAAATCAAACATTCCTGGTTTGTTAACATGCAGCAGGATGTTTTTGGTTTTTTAAAAAACATTCTGGAAACCATTATAGTGTGTGATGCTATTCTTAAATTTCCATTGATGGTATGGCTTGTGTTTTAGGATACATACGCCTTAGGAGGAACAGATTGCTGGAGTGTCCTCAAAGTTGCCTTTCCTGTGGTGCTGAAGAGAGAGATCCCATGACAGATGTTGCAATGAACACTGTTGCCTTTATTTTGGACAGTGGATAATATTAGCATTGTGTGGAATCCTCTCTTCTGCTGTGGTGGCAGGAAGTCATGGAGGTGTAATAACATTCTGACCTTTCCATGCACAATAGAAGCATGCTGGAAATGGCCAGGGCAAGTAGAGGATAGAGCAGGGGGGCCTTCATCTGCTGCCTCTTTGGTGAGCTACCCAACACTGCAGATAGATGGCTGAGCTGAAACAGTTACATTATTCTCCACCCACCTAACAGTCCATTGGTTAACCCAGGCCAAGCTTGGCTACAAATGTTGTGTATTCACTCATCTAAGTGCCTTCCAAATATTGTGCTGTGGGAATAGCAGACACCTTCTGAGACACCCCTGAACTTATATACAGGGTCAGCATCAAGGGTAGACATGGTCGGGCACCTGCTGAGGCCCCACACGCCAGCAGAGGCCCACTGACAAAAGCCCGCTGGAGGTGCTCCTGCTCTTCACCACGGCAACCTGCTTGTTCACCTGCCTCTCGCTCTGGCCCACACCATGGTGTTGGTGAAAAGGAGGAGGAGTAGATGCCACTGCTTGCTTGTTCACTGGCTCCCTGCCTGTCAAGCAAGCAAGTGGTAGCACTGATGAAAAAAAAAGGAGGAGGAGCAGCAGCTGCTGGCAATGGTGGTGAGAAAGCAGACTCATTGAGGGAGGGGGCCTATTTATTTATTATTTAATTTATTTATTATATTTATACCCCGCCTTTTTTCCTGCAAGGAACCCAAGGCGGCTTACGTAATCCACCTCCTCTCTGTTTTATCCTCACAACAACCCTGTGAGGTAGGTTAGGCTGAGAGTCAGTGACTGGCCCAAAGTCACCCAGTGAGTTTCATGGCCGAGCGGGGACTAGAACCCGGATCTCCTGAGTCCCAGTCCCAGTCCAACACTCTAACCACTACGCCACACTGGCTTGGGTGCCTTGCCCAAGGGCTCTCAAAATCTGGAGCTAGCACTGCTAATAATAATAATAATAATAATAGTAGTAGTAGTAGTAGTAGTAGTTGTTGTTGTTATATTTATATTTATTTGTATCCCGCCTTTCTCCCAACACTGGGACCCAAGGCAGCTCACAGCCTTTAAAACTCATACAATTAGAACAAAAATAAAAAATACAAAAGTTAAAAATAAAATAAAATTATCAAATACAACACACACACACACACACACACACATATATGGTGTTAAAAAAAAGTACAATATACATAACAGAGTAAAAAAACAGCATTCCATCGCATGACAGGCTAGTCCCAAATGCCTTCCGAAACAGGAAGGTCTTTGCCTGCCTCCAGAAGCTTACCAGGGAGGGCGCCACTCTAGCCTCCCTGGGGAGGGAATTCCAGAGTGCTGGGGCAGCTACCGAGAAGGCCCTCTCCGTGTTCCCACCAGGCGTGCCTGTGATGGTGGTGGAACCGAGAAAAGGGCCTCCCCTGAGGATCTCAAAGTGCAGGCAGGCTCGTAGGGGAGAATACAGTCTTTCAGATAACCTGGACCGGAGCCGTATAGAGCTTTATAGGTCATAACCAGCACTTTGAATTATGCCCAGAAACAGACTGGGAGCCAGTGAAACTGTTGTAACAGAGGAGTTGTATACTTCCTGTAACCAGCCATGAACTACAGTCATGCCTTGGATTGAGAGCATAATTCGTTCCGGAAACGTGCTTGTAATCCAAAACACTCCTATATCAAAACGAAATCCCCCCCAAAAAAATTGTACAGCGATTTTTAATTTAAGCCGTACTACAGTACTTGTATTGCAAGACGTCGCTTGTATATCAAGTAAATTTTTAAAAAATAAATATTTAAAAATTTGCTTGTCTTGCAAAACGCTCTCAAACCAAGTTACTTGCAATCCAAGGTATTACTATATTTATTTATTACAAGAACTCTGGAAGATCTAGGGTAAAACGTAGACTGCTGCAATCCAAGTAACAAAAGACTTAGCTTTGAGGTGTTGCAACTAATTACTGCCTGAAAGTGGTGTGTGTATATTTACTAGTTCGTAGTAGCGCAAAACTCCAGTAAAACAGCTTGAACTCAGTACACAGTGCTGGCATGAAGCATTCTGGCATAAAGTACGTTGCTGAAAAATGCAGAATACCAAATACCTGCCCTTGCCAGCTTTCCCACCTATTCCCTGTCTGCCTACTTTCTCTCACTCCCTAGCCTGGTGACTAGTCCCTACTCATTCTGCCTAGATCTCCTGCAACTGTTGCCACTAAATGTTCTTCTGGGCTTCTCTCCTATTAGGACTCATGCCTCCAGACCCTGTACTCCTGGTCTCCAACATGCAGTGCTAGAAATGCAAGATCTAGTTTATTCCTGCGCCCAGGTTTTGCAGTGAAATTGTAGGATAGTTTATGCCCTCTAAGAACATGATTACGAAAAGCGATTTCTCTACATACAATTCAAGTTGCCTCTGGATATCTTTATTTGAGATGACCAACGCATATTAGTCCTGAGTTAATATGTGAACATATTCTTCCATTAAGGAAAAGTGAATAGTTTTTTTTTTATTTGATAAGATAGACTTAATTGTGTCAGAGAGGATCTTATAAAACTGTGCCTTACCTGCATAGTGAATTAGTGCTGATGAAGGCTCCATCAAATCATAGCAGGAGTGAAATAAAGATCTCAGACACTGCTGTTGATGTCTCAATTCTTACAGTCAATTGTACGAATATATATGGTTAGATCCAGACTTATCGGGTCAACAGAGGAGTACCTTCTGTTTGCTCTAGGTTCCAGCTACTGACCCCAGGGATTGTGAGATGGAAAACACAGTGTCCAGGTCTGCATTCAGGTCGAGTCACCTGTCACCCAGGCTTGGGCCTAACACTTGTCCAAGCCAAGCTAACACACATCCTCCCTCCCTCTTCCCCCCCCCCCGCAAAAGATGGTCATGCAGGCTACCTTACAGATAACCAGTGCCAAGAGACCTATAAGTCACCCAGAGCTCTGATGCAAATATGTTTGTAAATGTGACTTCGGAGATTTGACATGAATGAGTGGGAAACTCTGGCAAGCAATGGGAACATCTGGCATCACAGACTCTGAGCTGGCATTTATTATAAGAAATTTATGACATTAAATCCCCTATAACTCCGGAACAAGTGTGATTGTGAGAAGACAACTGCCAGTTATGACCTTTCTACTGAATAAACAATTAGCAAAAGAAATGTAAACCTGAATCCTAAACCAAGAGTAGTCTTAAAATATTCAACAGGGTGCAAGCAAGGCATATTCCTTGAAGTACATCTATGGACCAAGATAGACACAAACAATTTTATCTGCAAACAGTTTATGTACACAAAACATAAGGATGCAATTCTAAATCCACTTAATATGGAAGCAAGATTCATCAATGTTGATGGGGGGTCTTGCTTCTAAGTCATTGTGTTTAGAGCTGCAGTGCCTGGTGCTCTGGCGTATGGCATAGATCAGTGGAACAACACATGCTTTGCAAACATGAGCATCTCCAGAGATGGGCAAACTTTGTGGCGGTTGGGATGGGCACTGATTCCCTTGGGGAAAAATAGCCGGGAGGGGCATATATTAGTGGTTATCAGGGCCAAATGTAAAAGTTGGTAGGGTTAAAATCAAAAGTAGGTGGGGACACCCCTTTTCTCTCCATATTCTCTCTCTTACACGCACGCACGCACGCACACGCACACACAACCCCTAACACCCCCTCCCTCCTCTCCCAGTCTCTCTCATTTACATCTACTCCCCTGACACACACATTTACACCCCCTTCCTTCTACCCCCATTCCCACACTTCCATTCAGACCCTGCCATGTGCACTCCCCCCCCATACACACAGTTTCCTTTCCCCTGTTCACACACTTTCCCCCATTATACGCACTTACCTTCCATGCTGCATCATGAAGAAGAGGTTTCTCTTTTTCCCAGCCTAGCAAGCAAGCAAAGTGAGCTGCTAGTAGAAAACCAGAGCGATCCGTTTCTTTACTAGCAGCTCCCTTTCCTTTCATGCAGAATCACCCTAGCGAGAAGGAACATCAGTGGGGAGGCAGAAAAATGCTGTGGCGGGGGGGGGGGGATTTGGTGGGGATGACTTGGGCACCCACCGTGGGCCACACTGAAGGCCTCCAGGAGCTGCATGCAGTCCACGGGTATAGTATAGTACAATATTTATTAGAAGTCAGACAGAGAATTTATTTGTTTGGTGATCACATAAATGCCATAAATAAGTACAGTAATACCTTGGATTGAGAGCATAATTCGTTCCGGAACCGTGCTTGTAATCCAAAACACTCTAATATCAAAGCGAGTCTCTGGCCGGTGTGAGTGGGGCCGATTTCGGCCCGCTACGCCCGCTCGAGGCGAGCGGTTACATCCCTACGACTACTTGTCTTGCAAGACCTTGCTTGTTTTATCAAGTCAAATTTTTTTAAAAATTTTTGCTTGTCTTGCAAAACGTTCTCAAACCAAGTTCCTTGCAATCCAAGGTATTACTGTACTGGACGGGACAGGGCAGGTTAGGACAACCCACTATAAACTAGTTTTAGTAACTTTCATGCCCCTGCCCATGGGCAAAACGTTATATCTGTTACGTAGTATGTGAAGGGAGGGGGGAGTGTGAGAGGAGTGTGAAATGTTGAGATGTCTGCTGATTGGCTGAGGGTGAGAGGGGTGTGTGTGAAGCCTGTGATATATAAACTGTGGGCGGTGCTGTTCTGAGGGCTGTCTGAATAGAGGGGAAGAGAGGGTTTTTTTGTGAGAAGTGAAGGGGAGTCTGAGGGAAGTCTGAAGAGAGAGGGAGGGGAGTGGGTAGAGAAGCCTGAGTGGAGTTGGGAGCTGGAGTCTTGACTGAGAGAGGGGGGGGGGAGTTTTCAACATTTAGAATCAATTAACATTATCTATTTCCCTACCCTTGATTGTAAATCATTAAACTTGTTTCCTTTTTAAAAACTTAAAAGGACTGGTCTGAGGGTTGGTGGCAGTGGAGGAGATTAAGAGAGTGTGGAGGTGGGGTCTGACAGGTGGTGGTGAGCGGAGGTGAGGGGCGTCACAGTAGCCAGTGTGAAAGGGGATCTGTAATGCACTACAGCGGAACAAGTACTGCGGTACACTGGCACCTGGGCTAAAGTCTCCATGACCAGTGGTGGCAAGTGAACCACAACGAACAAGATTTAATGCCACTCTGGATTAATGCACACACTCTTCTTACTGTTAATCCACTATAATTATTTGAACTTGTAAAAGGAACCAGTTACTTTGCCTTGAGTATACACATGATCAGAAGATGGTCGATGTGTTTGCCAACAGTAGTAATTTTAATGGGTATGCTCAAGAAATTAGGTTGGTTTTGATAGTTTGCTTAGTTTTCAAGTATCCGCACTTAAGGGAAAAAATGTTTCACACTCATCCAATATATAATAATTGTAATTCTCCTATTGGCCTATTTCCTACATACACACACACACTCTCTCACACACAAAAAAACCCATTGATTTTTTCTGAGCTACAGTGGTGTAGTAGTTGAAGTGTTGTGTACGCATGGGCTCAATGTTCAGGAGAGCCCCCCGACATTGTGGAGAGGCTTTTTTTAGGGTTTTCGGTGGCCGCAGGGGGGAGGAGGGGATGGGAAACTTCCCTTCTGTAAACTTCCTTAAGTTAACTTACCTGAGGATCCAACCAATGTGTGCATTTAGCATTGTCCACTATTGCATTATACAAAGAATATCAGAAATAGTCATATCATTCTTTTCACATTTATTGCACTGGTTTAATAATCTCGGGTGGCATAGCATAAATTTTGGGGTTTATGCTTGGCTACTAGCTAGGGTTAGGGCAGTAGCTATCAAAAACTGAGTACATCATAAAAATATGATTCCTGTAATTTTGAAATTTATGTCGCACATCATAAGAAAATCAGTTAAGTTTGTACGATTAAATTTTACTACAACAAGGGTGCCATTATCATTAATGACTGTGGTCAGAGCTTCAGTAAGATTTCAGACGTGGCGGGAGAAATAAAAGGCTAATTTTATATTTTGACTAGCCTTCTAGCAAGTGATTCACTATTTTAAAATTTCATGTTACCAGGCCTTGTGCTACCATGATACATACTTGGGCAGTTTCTGGTGCCCAAGCACCCTGGAAGGGTCCACCCCTTGGGTCCTATTTTTTAACATTTTTATCTTTCAAAGTTTTCCTTCATTTCCCCCCCTGTCACTGAGCAACTTCCATTCTATCCCTCACCTGGTGCTTGCCCTTGGGCCGCTTTAAAAAAACAAATAAATAAAAAAGCCTTTCAGTTGGTGGGGGTGGTGCTTTAGAACTGAGGGACTTCCAGCCGCCATCTTGGATTTTGTCTCAGTGCCCTGGAAACTGTGTAACTCCAGAGTATTTTGATCGTGGGAAAAGTGGCTGCGGCCACAAAAACATGGCAGCTACCTTGTTTTTTTGGGGGGGGGCAGCTTCCATGATTTTGCAGTAGCGGCCCTCATCCCCTCCACCCTCCCACACACTCCCAGAATGCTCCAGAGTGATACAATTTCCAGGGCACTGGGGGAAAATTCAAGATGGTGACTGGAAGCGGCTTAGTGCTTGAGTACAGGCGGGGGAAAGAGTTTGTTTTATAGGGGCCATGAAGAGGCGTCAAGGGTGGGTGGGAGGGAGGGAGGCCCACAAACAATGCTTTCCCATGTGCCCCATCAATACTGGAGCTGGCTCTGGGTGTGGTGACTTGAACTCAAAGTGGAGTTTGATCTGAGGGATATCAGGCAGTGTACATGCGGCCCACAGAACCTCACTTTCCCCTGCCACCTATCTGATCAACCATTAGCTGGGTGGGAGGAGGCAGATTGCTATTTCCCTGCTGCTATTAGCAGCACAGAAACAGCAATCCTGATCAGGGTTGCAGGGGGAGGGTGTAATTCCACCCCCCTGCAACAATCATCATCAGGATCACTGGGCAGTGTTGGTTAGAGCCACTCCTCTTCCCAGCACTCTTCATCAAGGCCGTGGTTTCCTCACTGCTTATAGCAGCGGGGAAACAGTGATCTTGACAAGGATCTGTCAGGATGAGGGAGGCTAAAGCCTTTCCCCCAGTTATTCTGATGAAGATGGCTGGGCAGGGGAGAGTGGGTGTGCATGCACATGCACGAGAGAGAGAGAGAGAGAGAGAGAGAGAGAGAGAGAGCATGCATATACCTGAGGGAGTGTTTGTACATGTGTGCATGAGTGTGCGTGTGGCAGCGGTTCAGCCTGTGTTCTGTCAGACATTTCTGGCCAAAAAAGTGGACATCAGGGACACCAGCTAGAGAGACCTCCTTAAACTACCACTCAGCCAAACATCTAAGTCACCCTTGACTTCTGGGCTGAGCAACTCAGAGATCTGTTTTTCCACTTTTGCCTGGTGGGAGGGTTGTTGCTGAATCCCCACCATTATCTGCGTTTGACTGTCTAACAAATGTGCTCCTAAGCTGCTCTGCTATGTTGCATAAGTTCCAGGTATGTGAGATTGTTCCAAATTCAAGTGTAAAAGCTTGCCAATATGGAGCGAGTGCAGACAAGTGTGAGATTACAGCTGTAATAAAAACTGGAATTGAGCACTAGTTGTTGAATTTGTAGCAGGTGATTGGCTTGATTTATATAATATGGGCCACAAAAAGAGAGAGGCGTAAGTCAGCATCTTTAGTCTGAAGCACTGTGGTTCAGTGCGTTGCAGTAGGTCACTGTGAACTGCGGAATTAATTCTTGTTTGTGTCTGGCATAGTGCTGGCACAGCATAACTTAATGCAGTCAAGCTTTTCTGTGGAGATCCCCTTCATGGGCAAAAGAAAGCCAGTCAGCTCGATTTGATGCCCCCTATGCCATATAATCTTTGCTGCAAGTGCCATAAGCATATATAAAGTATATGGAGTTTCCCCAGGGTAAAAAGCAGCACACCTGTTGTAGCCTATAAAATAATTAAGGTTTGTAAATATCCAGATCAATAATTAGATGGCATTTTAGAACAACACATTACAAAACTCTGCACAAGAAAATGAGCTGGATTGGAGAAATTAAGGGAAAAGTGATACAAATGTAGTCTGATCAGGGAGGGATCATGGTGTTAATGAAGAAGCCTTGTATAAGATTACCCATAATAATTCGCTGAAGTATGGGGCCCTTGGAATTTAGCAAGTAATTGTGATTTACTACCAAATATTGTATATGGGAAGGTCTTGAATCCAAATATTGGAGCCATTTGTAATAGTGTCGCATATTTTATACTTAACATTTTGATACTACATTATTACTCACTGGTTCCAAAATCATTTTGCACACGTCAGACTCAGTAAGAGCTTGCTCCCTGCCTTCAGAGAACCTGACGGTTCTAAACATCTTATCAGCATTATGGGCTCTACTATGGTGATGTTCCTACATCCCAATGGAGCATTTACAGTCCTATTGGACACTGAAGCCTTATGCCACTGTTGTTAAACCAAGTACAACCAACAGATGGAGGTAGACAATGGGACCATGCTCACTGGCCGTGCCAACTGTCTATACAGATTACAGAACCTATATGTACACATCTTGTACACACGTAGTGTTCTGTGCATAAGGATCAGTCAACCTGCGGAGGTTGGGGCCAGTGAGTGTGACTCCAATCTCCCCCTCTCCTTAGTGATTGTGCCTCATCTGCACAGGGCTTTAATGTAATCAGTTCTGAATCTGATTTGATATTTAGCATCCACAAAGCTAGTAGACTGTTTTGCCTACCAATGTGGTGCTAATCAACTGTTTAATATGATAGTTGCTGATCAGTTGCTAAACTGATACCACCTTAAATTAAAAAAAATATCCAATTAATATGGGGAGGTTTTCTTGAATGATATGCATAGTAATGTGATACACTGCAAAACCAGTACAGGCCAGGAAAAAATAGTGCTTGACACAACATATTTTATTTATTTTACTCCCCCCCCCCCCGTGGCTATTTACCCAGTTGTTGTTTAATGGTTGTACCTATAGACATGAACACTTAATTTTTTAAATAATAATAATATAATAATAATATTTTATTTATTACCCGCCTCTCCATCTAGATCGAGGCGGGGAACAACAGAAAATATAAAATACCTAAACTAAAACAACACAATATATACTATTAAACATCTTAAAACATCCTAAAAACATCTTTAAAACATCTTTAAAACATCTTTAAAACATCTTTAAAACATCCTAAAATTCCGCCGGATAGGCCTGCCGGAAGAGTTCAGTCTTTATGGCTTTTTTAAAGTGCAAAAGACTGACAAGTTGACATATCTCCTCCGGCAGGCCATTCCATAATCTGGGAGCAGCAGAAGAGAAGGTCCTCTGGGTAATACCTGTCAGCCTAGTTTTGGCTGACTGAAGCAGATTCTTCCCAGAGGACCTAAGTGTGCGGGGTGGATTGTACGGGAGAAGGCGATCCCGTAGGTAGCCTGGACCCAAACCATGTAGGGCTTTAAAGGTAATAACCAACACTTTATACTTCGCCCGGAAACTGATTGGCAGCCAGTGGAGTGCTTTTAAAACTGGTGTGATATGGGCACCCCTAGGTGTACCAGCAACCAGTCTGGCTGCCATATTTTGCACTAATTGAAGTTTCCGGACTAGGTATAATGGTAGCCCTACGTACAGCGCATTACAGAAGTCGAGCCTCGAAGTTACCAGTGCGTGCACTACCGTCTTTAGGTCTTCCAACTCTAGGAAGGGGCGCAGCTGGCGTATCAGCCGAAGCTGATAATAGGCACTCCTAGCCGTCGCATCTATCTGGGATGTCATTTGGAGCGACGGATCCAGGAGCACCCCTAAGCTGCGAACACAGTCTTTCAGGGGGAGTGTAACCCCATCCAGAACTGGTTGACATACCTCCAAACCCAGGTTGTGGCCTTTGACAGCAAGCACCTCCGTCTTGTCTGGATTCAATTTCAGTTTGTTTTCCCTCATCCAGCCCATTACTGCCTCCAGGCATTTATTCAGAGGAGACACACTATCCTTAGCTGATGCTGTTGACAAAGGCATAGAGAAATATATTTGGGTGTCATCAGCATACTGATAGCACCCCGCCCCATGCCTCCGGATGATCTCTCCCAGCGGTTTCATGTAGATATTAAATAGCATTGGGGAAAGAATAGCTCCTTGTGGCACGCCACATAGCAGCTCCTTTTTGGAGGAGCAGCTATCCCCAAGCATCACCATCTGGAACCTACCCGAGAGGTAGGACCGAAACCACTGAAGCACAGTGCCCCCGATTCCCAGTCCCCTCAGGCGTTCCAGAAGGATACCATGGTCGATGGTATCGAAAGCCGCTGAGAGGTCCAGAAGCACCAACAGGACACACTCCCCCTGTCGGTACTCAGGCGCAGATCATCTACTAAGGCGACCATAGCAGTCTCAACTCCGTATCCTGCTCTGAAGCCAGTTTGAAATGGGTCTAGAAAATCGGTGTCATCCAAAACTGCTTGGAGTTGGAAGGCAACCGCCCTCTCGATCACCTTGCCCAAAAATGGAAGATTGGACACTGGTCTATAATTGTTAAGGTCCAAGGGATCCAGGGAGGGCTTTTTCAGAAGCGGCCGCACCACCGCTTCTTTCAAACATGATGGAAAATTCCCTCCCTGGAGAGATGCATTAACAATACGCTGTACTTGTAGTCCAACTGCATCTCCTCCTTGGACAACCAACCAGGAAGGACAGGGATCGAGAGGGCAGGTAGTCCTCTTCACTCGGCCAAGCAGCTTGTCCACGTCCTCGGTACTCACCAACTGAAACTGATCCAGTGTAATCCTGCTTGCGGAGTTGCTGGACACTCCATTGTCTGCTTCTGCTACAATGAGGGCGTCTAAGTCGGCTCTTATCCGAGAGATTTTATCTGTGAAATGATTGTTAAAGGCATCACAGCGAGCAACCGTAGGCTCTAAAATCGGGTTCAGGGGGGAAGGTGTCTGCGTTAGACCCCTCACCACCCTGAACAGTTCTGCTGGACGCGAATTCGCAGACGCAATGCGTGCAGAGAAGAAAACTTTCTTCGCTGCACGTATTGCCACCCCATAGGAGCGAAGATGCTCTCTATGACGTGTCTTATCGGATATGAGTCGAGTTTTTCGCCATCGGCGCTCCAGTCGTTGTCCTTTCCGCTTCAGTTCCCTGAGATCTTCTGTAAACCAGGGTGCCCGATTAGAAGCGGGCCGGAGAGGACGTTTGGGGGTGATCATGTTGATAGCCCTGGTTAGATCTTGATTCCATCTGTCAACCAGGGCTTCAACAGGTTCGTCGACGGTACCAGCCATAGACCCCTCCAAGGCTCTCTGGAATCCAAGAGGATCCATTAGCCTTCGAGGGCGGACCATCTTAATAGGTCCGCCACCCCTGCAGGGGCGGATAGTAGCTGTGATACTAACCCTAACCAGAAAATGATCTGTCCATGACAATGCAGAGGTATTGATGACCTCTGCCCACAGATCTGTCTGTTCAGAACTGAAAACAGCATCGAGGGTGTGACCTGCTAAATGGGTGGGTCCAGAGACCAATTGGGATAGGCCCATGTTTGTCATGGATGCCATGAACTCCCGAGCTGCACCTGACAAACTGGTCCCAAATGGGATGTTGAAGTCGCCCAGGACCAAGAGCCTGGGCGAGTCCAACACCAGCTCCGAGACCAGTTCCGTGAGCTCGGCCAGGGAGTCTGTTAGGCAGCGGGGTGGCCGGTACACCAACAGAATCCCTAGTCTATCCTTGGTCTTCAGACTCAGGTATACACACTCAATGTGATTCAATTCCCAAACAGGAAGTCTGGTCAGGTTAAGATTATCTTTATAAACCACAGCTACTCCACCCCCCCACCCACTTTCCCTCACCTGCTCACTAACACAGTACCCAGCTGGGAGGGCCTGGGCCCATGTCGGGCCGCTGTCATCTCCCAGCCAGGTCTCTGTGAAGCATGCCAGGTCTGCCTCCTCATCCAAAAGGAGGTCATAGATTATATTAGTTTTGTTTTTAACTGACCTGGCATTGCATAGGAACAAGGAGAGGTTCTGTGGGTGGTCTGGTTCGTTCTCCAAGTTCCCCAGGTTGACAGGGCGATCGGAAGGTAAGATGGGTATTATATATCTATCTCTCCTTCCCCTGTAATGGCATTTCGCCCTGCCATCGCCATATCTCCCTCTGCCCCGCACAACACATATTTCTGCTCCCACACACATTATGCCCTGCTGGCAACAGGTTGCCTTCAGGTCTCTCAGAGGGCGGGATGGAGGTGGTGTTCAGGCGGCTGCCTTTGCTCCCTCCTCCTCCCAGGTGTTGCCTCCTCGGGGCTGCTGCTCAGCTGGCTGTGGCTGCCTTCAGGTCTCTCAGAGGATATACAGGATATATGAAGAAGGGAGGGGGATATCTATAGGGCAGGGGATGGGGCAAGAGGGGAGGAAGGAGGAAAGGTTTACTGTTTGTATTGTATTGGGAAAGTTAAACAATCCAATAAACTGTTAATAACAAAATAGTCAATACCACCTTTCTACTGAAGACTGTGCAATGATTATCTAGACTTGTATCAATCCATCTTCAGGCTGGGGTTTGGCACTGAAAAAGAGCCTTGGTTTGCTGTCTGCTGGGACAGAAGTGGGGAAGTATGGCCCTGTTGATACTTCTTAACCTCTTGGTGGCTTTGGATACCATTGATCGTGGTATTTTAGTGGACCAGCTCTGTGGGTTGGGGTTAAGAGACAAGGTAATATGGTGATATCCTGAGCATACCTGCAGGAAGTAACATTGGGGAATTTCTGCTTGAACCCATGGCTTTCATGCCCACAACATTCCATGTTATTCCCCTATACTCTGTAACATCTATATGAAGCCACTGAATGAGACCTTCCAAGGGTTTGGAGTGAAGTGTTGTCAGTATGCTGATGATGCCCACCTATATTTCTCTTTCACATTTGAGTCAGGTAAATATGTGAAGGTGCTGGACCATTGTCTGGATGCAGTAATGGACACAGTAGAAGCATTGTGGGTAGCTGTTTTTTTTTGGGTCCAGGAAATCCGTGTTCACCCTGTTCTGGACAGGGTTGCACTGCCCCTAAAAGAACAGATTTTTCAGTTCCAGGGTACTCCTTGATCCAGCAGTTACTGGAGGATTAGGTGGCCTCAGTGGCATGGAGTATCTTTTATCAACTTAAGCTAGTTCACCAACTGTAGCCATTCCCTGGGCAGTGTAGCTTGGCTCTAGCAACACCCCAGTCGGTTAATTGTAATGTGTTACATGTGTAGCTGACTTTAAAGACAACCCAGAAGCTACAGTTAGTTCAGAATTTGGCCGCAAGAATTGAAACTGATCTAACTAGGTGGAGCCCTATCACACCAACTATTAAAGAATTGTACTGGCTGCCTATTCATTTCCAAGCCCAGTTCAATGTGCTGGTGCTTACTTTTGCAGCCCTAAATGGCATGGGACCAAATATTTGAAGGAACCCCACCTCCCAATCCATCCTGCCCATGTATTTAGATGTGCAGATGAGGCCCTTCTCCAAGTAACATCAGTTGGTTATGTCTGTACAAAGGAGAGGGCCTTCTTTGGTCATGGTTCCCTGCTTTTGGAATATGCTCCCTAAAGAAGCCAATATTACTATATATTTTTGGTGCCAGACAAAGTAGTACCAATACTGCTCATCAGTACTACAATGTTCACAGAGTTACTACTGTACGAGATTGTGCATTTATTTATTACATTTCTAATTCGCTCAATAACTAATGTTTCATAGATTTCATAGATCATAGAGTTGGAAGGAGCCTACAAGGCTATCGAGTCCAACCCCCTGCTCAATGCAGGAAACTAGAGAAGGGGTCTCCCATCCAAGTAATAACCAGGCTTGACCCTGCTTAGCTTTCCACGCTCAGACAAGCTGAGCCAGCATAAGCCACAGGCCTTACCTGATAGCGATCTAAATATACCATCCATCTGGAAAAGTAAGGCATTCCCTAATATATATAAACCCTTGGATTATCATTTTGTTCTAAAAGAGGCTGCAGAGATTTGAATCAGCCTGGGTTGCTTCGAAATTGAAGTATTTACATTGGCATGTGAGTAGTTTCTATCACAGGGGCAGGTACTTTGTTACATTTCTCAGGAGATACGATGGAATTTTCTCCTCCTTGCAAGCCAAGCTAAATATTTCTGACAACCGGAGTACAGCACCAATTGGAAATTCACAGTTCATGTAATAACTGAGCATTTTAATTTCATGAGCTAAAGAACTGGCTTCCCCTTGCAGATTACACTGAAGAAAGCAATACTGTCAAAAGCACTGGCATGGTGCATCAAGAAATAAATCTCTCGAATTAAATACGGTAATAATTAAAACATTGCATTACCTTTTCCGTTGCATTTTTTTATATATATATATATATATAGCATAAACATTAATTAAACCTTTCATTACATTCTTCCTCACAGAGATGTGTTTGGCATCTCTGACAAGAAATCAGCCGTAGTCTATACAGGAATGTGTGGCAGCCAAATGTTGCCATTAAAATGCACTGCATGAAGCTGGAATGAGCTGTATAGCAGCACCTAAGCTTATATACAGACAAAAAGCAGAAACTTTCCAGAGACCAGACATCCTCAACTCCTACATGGTCCATGTCCTCCTTTTTAAAATATGTTAAGGCTACCAGAACTAGTACTTCTCACAATTGAGACTTTGGCAGAGGAAGAGCTCTGAAAGCCCTCCTTCCATGCAAAGCTGTATGGAATGTCAGGCCTGTGGGCCAAATCCAACCCTCCTGGGGTCCCAATCCAACCCTCTTGGGTTCCTCAAGCAGCCATGCCCCCTTTTACTGGCCACATCCCTTTCTGCTGACTACCAGTCATTTGGTGGCTTTCCAGCTTTTGCATCCCCCCCCCCCCATTCTAGAAGGTTGAAATGCCTCTCCTAGAGCTTAGTTACTGGCAGTAACAGCTTTAAGTTAAAATATGCTGGTGTTTTGGCCCTGCCCCTTTGCCTTTGGCCCCGCCCACCACTGGAATATGGGCACTGAAAGCTTCTCCAAAATTGAATTCAGCCCTTAGGCTGAAATAGGTTCTCCACCCCTATGCATGTTCAGCATACCTTGTGGAGGACCCTGCACTTGTACAAACAGCATACAACTAGGCATGGAAATTGTATCATGGGACTCAGGCATGGTTTTGTGATGGCACCAATGCCACTGATGTAAGAGTCTAATCTGGCCTCTGTATGTTAAGTTTAAGCAAATCACTTCCTCAGATTTATTTATTTTTTAATGCATTCACTCATGTTGAAAAGAGGCATTCATTAGGAATCAGCTTAGGCTTTGGTTAAGTCTTGTCTGTTGAGTTCCTGCATTTATGACAAACGCAGCTCAGATTCTAACTCCTTGACTAAAGATGATGTCCAGTCTCTAAGGAGGAGAATAAGGGAGAACAAAACTTATAGAGGACAAATTGTTGAAAATGACCCACCTTTCATGGGAATGAGAAAATCCTGAACACTGAGTGGATTAGAACAACCAAGAGGTCCATCACATGGAGATTGCTCCATATCTGAAGCCACTAAAGTAGGATGTCTGCCCATGCAAAATCTCATCTCCACCACATTGCTTCATACTAGTTCTCTGAAACATTGGCATCTAGTTCCAAAAAACATTTGATAATGGTGAGCTAGTACATATGGATGTACTACATATATGGCTTTAAAGCCAACATTGTGTGTCCTCTTGGTAAGTAGCTACGATTCATGATCAACATCTTTTCTCTCATCGAGTGTGTCCCTTCTTTACATGGTCCTTAATACTATGCATTCTCTACACCACAGTAGTCCTTGCCTGATAGAAATTCTCCCTTGCCCTGTGTCTTTTATTGAATGCTGCTTATTTCCAATCCTCATCCTGAATAAATGAAATCTTGTTACTAAACATGCTCATATTTTGTTCCTTCTTACACTCTCACCTCTCCCAAACTTTAATTCTTGCTGCTGTCTCTCTCTACTATTTAATTTATTTATTTATTCAATTTATATCCCGCCTGTACATAAATGCTGTAGGCCCTACTAACATTAGAATGTAAGCTCCTTGGGGCAGGGAACTCTACTTTCAGCTAGGCTATCTTGTAAAGGGCCATTTCCCCTACTGCAGTTGTATCAATAAAGTTAATTTGGCTCCTTTTCTTCCACATGGCATTTCTGACTGTCTCCACTGCTGGTCACAACTGTGATCTCCTCTCCCTGTTCCATTCTGCTTCATGTGACAGGTGACATGGATCTCCTAACTAAATGAAGACTGCACATCTTCCATGGGGAAACCTCTTTGGGGGACATATTTGTATGTGAGCAAATATATAAAACACGAGAGAGAGAGAGAGAGAGAGAGAGAGAGAGAGAGAAAGAAAGATTAGGACACTTAGGGTGCACTCCAATGCATGTTTAGACAGAGAACTCCCAGCATGCCCCAGCCAGCATGGTTGGCTGGGGAATGCTGGAAACTGTAGGATGTTTTTCTGTCTAAACATGCATAGGATTGCACCCTTAGTTGCTCTTAAAAGTTATTTGTATGAAGAACTCAAGACCCTTTCAGTGATACACATAGCATAATCTATTGGGTTAGAGACATGATTGGCCATGTGGTATTGCAGTGCCTGTATCATTTCAAAGAGAGTGTTGATTAGAAATGCATGGAAATCAATTTACTTCAGTTAGTCTGATATTTATTTATTTATTTATTCATTCATTCATTCATTCATGACATTTTCTATACCACCCAATAACTGAAGCTCTCTGGGCGGTATACAACAATAATTGACTTGACAGTACATATGGATGGGCACATATACTTTGAATGCCTTCGTTTACACATTACACTCATTTGTCATCATTGCAGGGGAACACTTAAGAATCTGCCCTCAGGAATACACATGCTGCACATCAGAAATGGAAGACAAGCTAAGCCAGCAAAGCAAACTGGAGTTTGAGAACCTGGTGGATGGGACAAGTCACTTTGTGCGCACAACATTTGTGTCCAGGCACAAGAAATTTGATGGTGAGTAGGTTGTTATATTTTGCTTATTCTCAGAGACAAGCTACGTAGTCATCTGTAACATTGTACATGAAGTAGCTGGGCTGTACTACTTCAGGTGGGATATTAAAGTGTTTTTAAAAATTCCTTGTATATACAAAACTAGCACATCAGGGAAATGGCTAGGCTATAATCCTTGTCACTAAAATGCTAGGTTGTTTTTCCTTCCCCTTCCCCTCTGCAATGATTCTTCTGTCCTTGTTTCGAAAACAGGAGGCCATTCAAACATTTGTTCCCTGACCCTGTGGCCTGAAAGGTACAATCCAGCAATAGCTAACCATGTGAAACTACTGATCATGTGTTTAACCTCTTACAAAGCTCAAGCAATGAATCCTGTTGTACTGTCAGATCCTTTAGTTGGAATACCCTGGTTTATCATAGGGGACCACATGTTCAGAACGAATGTTCATTTTATTTTCCAGGCAGTTGGATATCACACTCAGTTGTTGTCCTGCTCGGGCAAGAGCTTACTTTAAAGCTGGCACCCCCTAATTGCAATTTTTCATTTCATTTATTACATTTCTATACTGTCCAATAGCCGAAGCTCTCTGGGCAGTTTACAAAGATTAAAACCTTAAAAATACATTATAAAAACCATATACATACAAACATATAAACATAGAACACACACAGAGAGAGACATATATCTAAAAAGAGTTTTAAACAGTCAACAACAAGAAAAATTCAAGACCTGACTAAAACTGCATCATATGCTGCCAGTGCCTGAGAGAAGAAGGTCTTAACCTGGCACCAAAAAGATAACAATGTTGGTGCCAGGCGGGCCTCGTTGGGGAGATCATTCTATAATTGGGGGGCACCACTGCGAAGACCCTCTCCCTTTTTGCTGCCTTCCGAGCCTCCCTTGGAAGAAACACCCAGAGAAGGAACTTAGATGATGACTGTAGTGTCTGGGTAGGTTGATGCTGGGAGAGGTGATCCATCAGGTATTGCAGTCCCAAGCTGCATAAGGCTTTATAGGTCAAAACCAGAACCTTGAAATGGGCTCGGAAACATACAGGCAGCCAGTGAAAGCGGGCCAGAATTGGTGTCATTGCTTTTAATTACAATGATGTGAAGGACTAGACTGCCAAAAACCTGAAGATTTGCCGACTGTTTAAAAGAGCAGGTGGAGAACAAATTAGATCGACCTTGCTTGAGATCTAGTGCCTCTTCCCCCTGTTTTAAAATGGTTGCTTGGCCAAGCAGTCACATTTTCATTTTGCAAACTAAACTGCAGATGCCGTGGGAGCTTGGTTAAGCCCTTACTGCAGTATGCCACCTAGCTTGTTTTCCCAACAATATGCCAATACGCGTCCCAAATGGCGTGAAATATCCCACATCTTTCCTTGATGCAGACCATGTATCTGGCTGCAGTCCATGACAGGAATACTATCAGGCGTGGAGGGCCCTAGCCATATGTCATTATTCCAAGTGTACGTGTGTGCGCGCACACGCACACACGCACACACACACACGTCATTAAGAACAGATTTGGGATGTTTGACTTGTCTTTCCCAATATCACATCTCTTTTGTCATTAATTTATAAAAAGGAAAGTGCCCTGTGTACCTCTTTCAAAACATCCTCAAATGCATGGAAATTTCATGGAGGGAGGGAGAGAGAGAGCGGTCCTCTGTACGATGTACAAAGACACTTTTCTCTAGCTAATCTTCAAGCACAGAGGAGGATCTTACTGTGCGCTAGCCCAAGGGGAAAACCTTTGCCTACTACGTCCAGGACAATTCTGATCAGCCTGTAGTGAGGTGGCTGTATACTAACTTTTGCCACGTTCCAGTTAGGCTTTTGGAATATTTCTGAGCTTCTCCCCCCCCCCTCGCCCCATAGCATCCACAGGCAGAGGTTGTTGTGAGAATACATAATGTGCGATACAGTTAATGTGTAATATATGAGATTTAGGGATAGAGCATGTGTTTTCATTGCCAACAGGGTGCCCTCAATTATTATTATTATTATTATTTATTATATTTATTAATCGCCCATCTGGCCGGTCACCCGGCCACCCTCAACTCACCCATAACAAATGATTGCCATGTGGCCTGTAGCATTTACAAGTAATTCACCACGAGACTTCCCCCCCCCCTTCGCTTTATTGTGAGTCTTCATGCCCTCCGGACACAATGGAAAAAAGGTGACGCGGCATCTTTGCGAGGGCTGAAGCCCATTTTCCGCCTCTTTCTATCATAGGGGATGAGCACATTGTGGGTATTATTCGCATTCTCTTCTTCAGAGCATATGGTGAAATAATGTAGGAGGAAGAAATTGTGTTGATTCATGGAGAGATGAACAATGCTACTCTAATTACACTGTAACATTTCATGCTTATGATTCACATGATTGTTCAAACACTGACCACCCCCCAGTTACATAGGGCTTTTGTGAAACTCAGGTTCCAAGTAATGCCATCTGCTTATCTTGAAGGGAGGCATGCAGGTATCTTGCAGCAACAGCAAAAAATGTGTCTTTGGATGCAATTACGTTGAAAATATAATTTACTGTTTATTATTCTGCCCCCTACATGCTGACCCAAGGGAAATTTTTTGATTAAATATTCTTTTACAGTACCTGGATAAAATACCTGAAGACATTGTGACAGAGTTAATATTAGATAACCAGTGTTAAATTTCTTATCTTGTAGCATTGTTTGCCATAGCAGCCAGGATATTATGTGCATGATGCTTTTCAATGAATTTTGTGAATAATTTTAACTGAGTTCAGATTTATTGGAGATGGATTTTAATTACGACAGTTTTTTATGTACATTGTCAATGTACATTGTATCTTGTAAATTCCTAATTTGTGGCATTGGTTGATGGATAAGTGGTTTGCATAGGCCTTTGGCTATACACAATAAAGTTATAAGGTCACCACATGATAGTTGTGCTCTAAGAATTTGCATATTTTGGAAGAGCTTGTTTGGAGAATAGGCAGTGAATTAGAATAGAGATGCAAAAGATACAATGGATCACTTGAAAGAGTTCCCTTCCGCTGGTCACAGAGATTTTCCAGCAATACACAAGTGCCACTGATGACTTTCATGCTTAACTTCTGATTAGCCCTTGTTTATCATCCTAGTAAATGTCAATATTTTGTTACTGCTGTGATAGTGCTGTTGTTTATTTTATTTTATTTTTTAAAAAGTAAAGCGTGTCCTGTAAGTGCCATATTACAGCAGTATGCAGTGTCGGCCCAAGACATTTTGCTGCCTGAAACTTAATCGGGCATTCCAAAAGAGTTACATATTTTGCCCTGACTGAGGGCCAGACCAAATGTTCCTTAAATCATGCATACCTCGGCTGCGTGATTCTCTCCTCTACTCTCCTGCAAGTGCACATGGCCCTGATTGAGACTGTGGTACTTTGGGAGAGGAGAGTTTAAGCTTTCTCCTCACCCCCCCCTTTTCATCCTGAAGGCCCCATCCCCCCGCCGTGGGAGGGTTAACAATAGAAAAAAGTCTTCATTGGAATCAATGGAGACTTTTTTCTTTCTTTTTAACCTCCCCCCCATGGAGTGTGGAATTTCATGACAAAAATGTGGGGGGAGGAAGCTTAAACCCTGCTCTCCTGAAGTGTCATGGTTCCGATCCAAATTGAGACGGTGCGCACTTGCAGGAGAGTAGGGAAGACAATCACACCTAGCTCAGCTAGGTGTGAGTAAAGGAATGTGTAGTTTGACCCAAAGTGGTGGTTCAAGTGGGAGAAAATTCTGACCTTCCCTTCCCTGTTTTCCCCACAGACCTTCCCTTCCCTGTTTTCAAGACAGAACAAGCAGTGTGACTAGTGGTCAACTGCCGTCCCCTTCAAAAGCTTTGAAGCAGCAAGAGAATGGGCATCACTCCCCCATTTGTTGTCTTCTTCTAACACTTCACCAGTTCTCTTATTCTGCCTGCTGTAGTAAGCAGGCCTTGAAGGTTCATGCGACGTCACCGTCCTTACACTCTAGGACCAGCTGCATAAACCCTTCTCAGGCTAAGCACCAACACCTAAAAACCTGAGGGGAGGCTCTAATGAAACCTTTCCCCTACCTATGAGGAAAAAGATCAATAAAGTCTCTTAAGGATCTATTTTGAATATATTCTACTGTGGGTATAAAGATGTGTGTGTGTGTGTGTGTGTGTGTAGGTTTAACAGTAATGCAGGTTAATAATGCCAAGCTGACACGTAGGACTTGGGTAGCAAACAAAATAAAAATAAGTTTATTTTAGTTCATAAAATCTTAGTTCAAGAAGATAACTTTAAACCTGCCCACACCAAACACTCTGTAATTATCCTAAATCCATATAACTCTAAATTCTTTCACTCTTCAGACAAGCACTAATTTCTCTCAAAACTCTTGACAGACTAGACAAGAATAACTGTAAGAAGACTGTAAACCCCCCTGACATCACAGACCACTCCCACTCAGTTCAACCTTCTATTCTCACTAAACATACTAACACAGACATACACCAGGGAACTGAATTGTGGGGTTATGCCACAGCTCGTGCCACAGAAGGCAGGGGTGGAGAGCTGATGAAGGGCCAGAGGAGAAATTGGGCCAAATTGCAGCAGCTGCACATGTCTCCTGTTGCCCTGGAGTTTTTCAAAGAATATATGCTTTCCAGGTTGGCAGCTGGCAACCCCACATGCACCTGGCCACAATGAATCATGCATGACCTTGGAATGATTTAGTCTCAAAAATCAGATTTCCAGAATAAGTGTTTTGAAGCAAACTGACATTCCTTCATTGCTATAAACATTTATGAGACAAAGAAACATTACCAATGCAACATAATTGATTCAGATTTATTCCTGTTGGTGTTACAGGACAGGGCAGAGTCTGGCCAGTGCAGAACCCCATACAGCAATGGACAAACGTGTGTGTGTGTGTGTGTGTTTAATGCTTGGACTCCATGAGGCACACCTCAAAGGAGTTTAAAATATATTATCCTCCCAGTGTTGTCGTAATACTATCATCTTATTATCGCCAATTCCCCCTGCATGGTGGCTTTGCTGAGCAGCTGTTTTGCAGCCAAGCCAATTTCATTTTTAAGTATTGCTCTATCAGCATCTGAAACCAACCCCACCAGAAGGGGTTTTGCCATGAATGTTAATGAGCAGGCAGTATCTGTTCAGTGACATTTCTTAACTAATCCTCTGAATAACTATAGGCAAATTGCAATGAGATTTTTATTTTTATTTTGAATGGGAAAACAATTAAAGGGAAGCTGGTTACAGTCTTACTCTACAAAAGTAAGTGTGAAATGCTCTGCATTAAGTGTTTTCTATGCCAAAGTGGCTGGCTTTTTGGTGTGATAAAGACAACATAAATGATATTGCTATCTATTGGATTCTGAAAATGCATGCAAATGTAGCTGTTGTGAAACAACCTGAATGCAGAAGACAAGAGGGCCTAGCCCCACAAATGTTTTGAAAACATCTGTAGTTCAATCATCTGCAAGTTATCCAATGAAACTATCAAGCCTGTATGTCTCTTCATCAAGGAGGGTATACTAGGATATATATTTTCCTCTACTCTAAAGTAAGACATGCAGTAAGTTGGAGTTGGGAGAGGAGAAGGAATGTATCTTCTGGATGAAGAGCTGTAATGAGACACACTGGTTGACTTGTGAATAGTATCATAAAAGTTGTTACAGCACTTGGAGGCTAGTCCCTCCTATTTTCTGTGCCCAGAATCCCCCAGTTTAAAGGAGTACGGTATGTTGGATAACCTGTCTTTAATTATATTTTAATAACACCTTTGGGTTAGTCCATCTTGTTTTCTGCAGTTAGTTGGTTAGTTAGTTCATCTTCTTTTCTGCAGTTTGTGCCTTCCTCTGCTCTCTGAAACCTGAGTAGTCAAGGAGAACTTTGAAAGATTCAGCATGATCACATCTTTTTTATTTTGATTTTTAAAGTTTCTGATAGGAATAAAGATGACTATGGGACATGCAGTATTGTTGTGCAAAGTCTTAACAGGCTTTTGTGTGGGTTGATGATGAATAGTACTTGTACAATGGCCATTGGTGGTGAATCCTAAAGTCTAGAATACCTGCCAGGGTGAGGTCTAAAGCCAGGACTTAAAGAAACTTTGTCAGGGTCTTGTTTAGCAAGATCTTCAAGCAATCAGTTGGAAGGGACAAAAGTGAGTCCAGAATCCAGGTCAAGTGAAAGTCAGGATCCAGAACAGTGAACAAAGGCCTGATTGAAGGACCAGAAGCTGGAGCATGATCTGGAAGATAGTCAAATCCCAAAAGACAGCATTCCAGGAGAGGAGAGAGGCCAGAATCTCTAGAGCAGATGCTCCATCTGATGAGTGGCTCAAACTGATGAATCAAGCCCCAGGCAACAGTTATGTGAGGCTAGCCAGGCCCCCATTGGCTCCCCTAATCACCTGATCTAGCTGGGCTGATGATCTGCAGTTCCCTGTTGGGTGAATCTGGGTGGCACTTCAGAGGAGCAAAGAGCAGACTCTTAGCTCTCTCTGCCTGAAAGCTGTCAGAGACTAAAGCTGCCAAAGTTGGAGTCACTTGGTGACTTGCCCTGTTTTTGTAGCTTTGAAATTTGCCTTTGGGTACCATTAGAGAGGGACAAATCTGTCAATTTTGGTTTCTCTCTGTTTCTCATCTTCCAATCTTAAGTTTGGTTCATCTTGAACTTTGAGAATTTCTCCAGTCTCAAGTTTAGTTTGTCCTGAACTTTGAGAATCTTTTTTTAAAAGTTCACGTGAACATTCATAAGCATTTTTTGTGTACATTTTCCCTGTTACATGTATGTTTGCCTAATAGCATCTTTCCTAATATAATGCATTCTTAATATTAATTTTCCTGTCATATGCATTTTTTAATGCAATTTTGATTGGAGAACTCCACTGAGAATTTTGGAGATGTGGGAAATTTTGAAGGATAGTTGAGTTTCAGTTCGCATACTGGTTCAAAAGTGCGAAATTAGGTACGTTCGTATTAAAATGTGAACTGAACAAATCTCTCTTCCATTCCCAGCATGCTGTTGAGTTTGGTGAATTGATCCTGTGTTAAAACCTGCATTGCCTGTCTGGGTGCCAGCCTGTTCCATGAAGTGTCAGTTCTCTCTCCTCACAAAGCTCTAAAAGACCAGCCTTTGAAGTTCCTAGTACTTGGGAAAATACGGTGTATGAAACTTTCATTTGTACTGATGTGTCCTTTGGAAGATTTAACTGAATCTTCTCACCCATAGTAACTCTTTCTGCATGCATAATGATTTACCATACCCGGTTCAAATGTTGCCTCTCCCGTATGGATGGGACAGAAAAATGCTTCAGCAGCACTTCACATGGGGCTTAGTGTTTCTGCTTAATATTATATTATATTTTTATCTTTCACATTCAACACTTGCCCCTAGCCTGTGTGTATAGATCATTTAAAAATAAAAATGAATATAAACATTCAAGACTTGTAGAAGTGTCAATTTCCACAGTTATAGATAGCATATAAGGATGTTAAAGGTTTTTTTTTATTAGTGCCCACGTGCCATTTGAATGTGTCTAATGGTGTAGTCATAGTAGGTGCATCTAAGTCAAGTATATCAAGCTACAGATAAAGCAAGAATTTATTGCAATTCATTGCCCAAATTTTATACAGACTCTGGTCTCAAAGCTGTTCAGAGAGTCACATTAGTTTGAGAGAGAGAGGCAGTAAAAGCCCCATAAAACTTGTCTGATTTACAGCTCTTTGATCCCTTCTCATAGAAATATCCAAATGGCATAAACAAAATGCCACTTTGCCACAGAAGGTACAATAAGATAAAGCTGCCGATCCGTTTGGATAGATGTGAAAATAAGGGCTACGTTTAGAAAGAAGTGGTGAGGAATATCTTTTCATCATAGTAAAAGAGGCCTGTACAACTTTGCAGCTTGGAGATGAACTGAACTTAATATCGGGGGGGAAATGAGAAACTGAGAGGAACCAAAAGCTGACAGATTTGTCCATCCTTAGATCCTTCCTGCAAATGGTGCTGGGGTGCAGGGAAATTCCTAAGGTTTGAGCGAAAGGAAGGAATCCTCAAGAGAAGCTGCAGGTGGGTCACTGCTTCAGCTAGAACAGGGTCCTCGGTGACCAGAGTGGGTTCTCTAGGGAAAGGGGGCCTGACAAGGCTCGGAGAGAAACCCAGGCTCTATGGCTCAGAGTGATTTCAGTGGAGCCACAGCCAACTAATGCAACCAGGACTAACTGGGCTTGTCACACAACCAAGTGATTTCAGCAAAAGGTGCCTACCTTGGGTGGGCAGGACCTGAGTGATTTCAGCAGCAAGGAGCTACCTTGCTTTGGGGTGGCTAGGAAAAGTGAGGGCTTGAAGCCCAGGTTTTTTTTTATAGGGTTTAAGCAAAGACAACAAAAGGACAAAAGGCTCTGGATCCAATGAAGACAATCAAACAAAAGAGGGGAGAAGACTCTTATTATTTATTGATTTGATTTGTACCCCACCTTTCTACCAAAAAAACAATGATACTCAAGATCCTCGGACCAACAAACAAAAGGTTGAGATGACTTGTTGCAACGGTCCTGAATGGACTAGCATGGGATGGGTGAAATCTAATCAGGGCCATGCTGTTTCCAAAGTTGCATTGCTTGAGATTGGGGAAATTCCTGCTGATGAGCATTTCACTCCTGGAGGGAAGTCACCCTGTGTCTGGGGTGCCGGCATCTCTACTTTCCTGATTGCTGTGCCTAATCAAATTATGGGGCACTTAATCTGGTGCTGCTTGATTAGGTGCTGTTGCTAAATCTGGCTCTGGGTACGTGACTTGATGCTGCTGTCCTCATGGTAAAATCACTTGCTAAAATTGCCCTGTAATGTCTCCAAGCCTCGACTTGTTCCATTCTAGGCTGAGGTTCTTAAAGGGATTGCGTTATATTCTGCCAGGTGCTGGGGTGCAAGCACCGAGCAGCTTGCCAACAGCACAAACTGAAAGAGAATTGCCCTTCGGTATTCACGCTTCTCCAGACTTTGTGCTGCAGTTAGTTCTCCAGTCATCCCTGTTCAAAGCCCACCAGCCACGTGGTGTTGCACTCTGCTAGATGCACTACAATCCATCCTTTTCAAAGTCCCAGCAGATAGCACGAAAAGGAAGCTTATTGAGCTCCGGGTAGGTGGCGACACAACATGTGGCCGGTGTGAGCTGTGTTTGGGTTCAAGGGGTCACAGCTTGTGCAGCTCTGCACTGAAATAATATAAACATCTAAGAGTTGGAAGGAACCTCAAGCATAATCTAGCATTCATCCTCTGCTGAAGAATAAATGTTGTTGTATTGCCTTTCTTCTTTTCAGTATATGGGGACAAATTTGTTCTGTGAAGCATTTTATTTTATTTATTTGTTACATTTATATCCTGACTTTTGCTCCAAGGAGCCCCAGGCAGTGTACATGATCCTCCTCCTCCAGTTTTATCTCCACAACAACCCTGTGAGGTGGGTTAGGCACAAAATCAGAGTCAGTGACATGCACAAAATCACTCAGTGAGCTTCATGGCTGAGTGGAGATTCGAACCCTGTTCTAGTCTAACCTCTAACCAGTACACAACAGTGGCATCCCTAGCTTTGGGCTTTTAGGGCTTCCTTCCTTCCTTCCTTCCTGCTTAGACAGACTCAGGGAAATTGTCCATTCAATTGTGCTGTGTAATTCAGTGCCCATTACACAGATCTGTGTACGTAACACATGTTAAAAAGAAGTTTCTGCATGTTCATCATGGCATAGTATGAATTAAAAGGTCCATACACACTCTTGTTCACACTAATAGACCCAACCAAGTCTGGCCAGTCCATCTTTCAACTTCCAATAAGGTTTCTCCTCATCTCTTTTGGCAAAATACACGAGGGCTTAAGATGCATTGTATTTATTTATGGCCTGGGCGGTGGGTGGGAAGGGGGGAATATTACATCCCAATGGAGGATCCTGCAAGGATCTGTATTGGGATGCTTTTCATAAATGATCTGGAATTAGAAGTTAGCAGTAAGGTGGCCAAGGTTGCTGATGATACCAAATTATTTAGGGTTATTAAAACAAAAAGGGATTGCAAAGAGCTCCAGAAGGATCTCTCCAAACTGAGAAAAAGGGCATCAAGTTGGCAAATGTGGTTCAATGTAAGCAAGTGTACAGTGATGTATGTAGGGGCAAAAAATCCTAACTTAATGTATACCTGCATATGCATGGGGTATATCATCATATACATGGGATCTGAGCTAGCTGTTATTGACCAGGAAAGTGATCTTGGGAGGTGGACAGCTCAGTTAAAATGGTGACCCAGTGCACAGCTGCTGTGAAAAAGGCAAATTCCATGTTAGGCATAATTAGGAAAAGAAACAAAAATAAAACTGCCAATATTTATTTATTTATTTATTTAATACATTTTTATACCGCCCAATAGCCGAAGCTCTCTGGGCGGTTTACAACAGTTAAAATCATAAAATACAATATAAAATATAAAATTTGAAACCACAGATTAAAAACAAACAGCAGAGCTAGCAGCAGCAGTTACAATATCATACTGCCCCTATACAAATCTATGGTGCAACCACACTTGGAATACTGTGTACAGTTCTAGTCACTGCACCTAAAAAAGGAGATTGTAGAGTTGGGAAAAGTGCAGAAAAGTCTGAGACTGTTTAGCTTGGGAAAAAGGTGAGTAAGGGGAGACATTATAGAGGTGTACAAAATTATACATGGTGTGGAGAAAGTGGATACAAGAACCCAGGGTCATCCCATGAAGCTGATCAGTGGGAGATTCAGGACAGATAAAAGGAAGTACTTCTTCACACAGTGCACAGTTAAACTATGGAATTCACTTCCACAAGATGTACTGATGGCCACCAATTTAGATGGCTTTAAATTCAGATAAATTCATGGAGGATAGGCTTATCAATGGCTACAGTCCTGATGGCTATATGCTACCTCCAGTATCAGAGGCAGTATGCCTATGTACCCCAGTTCCTGGGGAACACAACCATGAGGGTGCTGTTGCACTCATGTCCTACTTGTTGGTTTCCTACAATCAGCTGGTTGGCCACTGTGTGAACAGAATGTTGGACTAAATGGCCCTCTGGTCTGATCCAGCATGGCTCTTCATGTGTTCTTATGGGACACTGACCTGAACTCTGGCTATTATTTTTCCATAAAATGACTAATCAGATAACAAGAAGCACTGGGCTACGCATTTGGAACTGGCTAACCTTTCTAACCAGATTAATATGCTATTTGTTCAGTGGGTGACATGGAAGATGACTGCCTTGCTCCCTTGATAGTCTCACCAATGGCTCTGTCTCAGCAGTTTTCCTAATTGGAGAAGATGGCAATCCCCCTCAATTAAAGTCCCCATTTATGTCCAGCTGGAAGCTTTACTTTCACCCATCCTAATGGAGCAGAAAGGTCACAGTCACTCTCTGGCATATTAGGGGGTGCCTGAAAATAACCTCCTTCTGTTTTCAGTAGGAAATACCTAATTAAACATAGAATAACAAGTTATTGAAAGGAATTTGAAGAGAGAATTTCAAGAAGGATGCACGGTCACATTAGAATAATCTAACATCAGTGATATGACATTGGTGCACTCAGCCACCAAGAAAAGGAAGGGGGAAATAAAAAGGGATTCCTTTGAGAGTGAGAGATAAAAAGACAGGGGAGAGGAGAAATGAGTTAGCTGGCATAGGGGTGAGTGACTTACCTGGCAGGGGAGACACCATGATCATGAAGGTGGTTTTCCCAGGGTGACACTCATCCATTGCACTCCTGGTGTGCTGATCCCTGCATTTACCTGAAATGCGGGAAACTTGACTTGAGAGCCCAGTGGCATAGTGGTTTGAGTGTTGGACTGGGACTTGGGAGATCAGGGTTCTAGTCCCCACTAGACCATGAAGCTCACTTCATGACTTTGGGCCAGTCACTTATGACTTTCAGTTATGACTTTGGGCCAGTCACTGACTCTCAACCTAACCTACCTCACAGGGTTGTTGTGAGGTTAAAAAGGAAAGGAGGAAGATCATGGAAGTCGCCTTGGGTTCCTTGCAGGAGGAAAGAAGGTGGGATATAAATGTAATAAATAAATAAATGAGTTTGCTTTCAGGTTTCTGTTGGCACTGAAAAGTGTGGGTTCAAAGGAGTTGTTTAGTATTTTGGGGATCAGACACCCACCTCTGTCTTGTACTCAGTCTTTTGAGCAGGTTACTTGTCTTTTCTGATTCGCCATGCCTCTCATGGCACCAATTTTGTGGTGCTGCCCACAACACTCTCCAAATTGCCGAATGTGCCCACGCACCCAAAAAGGTTGCCTCCCTCCCTGCTAGAAGGACCGTCCTGCAATCTGTTAGCATAAGTTCAAAATCAGCTTCATTAGCATGCAGCAAGCGACATACTGTAATACCTTAATGTTCATGCATGTACATTTACACGTATGTGCATTAGCAACAGGATGCATGCACTACTCTTTCTATCAATAATTCAACTTATTTATTATATTTATATTGCACCTTTCCCCCCGCAAGGAAGCCAAGGTGGCTTACATAATAGGCTTGGTGACATAGGGGAGCTGGAATCTGCAGAATGTCAAGTCTAGCAGCCGATTCGAACTAACATTTAAAAATGGCAAAATAAATCAGTAAAATAGGAACCGTGTTTTAGCAGAGACAGGATCAGGAAATAGGCATTACAGTGTCCCTGATAAGCAGGAACTGTTTGAGCATATGGGAAAGACCTTGGGAAGCCACGAGCTTGTTTGTTTTTTTAAATCTGTTTTTCAAATTGAAAACCATCTCTCACTCATTGAAAGCTCACAGTGCAGATCACAATAAACAGACAGTAAAAATAAACCATGTCATTATTAAGCCCTCCCCCCCCGGACAATAAAACCAGCACACATTTTCACAAAAACAGAACTATTACAGAAATAGTGAGAAATACCATAGTCGGGGCAGGATCAGGGACTTGATTGACGGGGGTTCCTTCCCTTGCTACGCCTTGCAGTGCAGTCTCATGGAACCTTTGCACATAATATATGCGCAGCAAGAGTCACATGAGTGACTCACAGTCTTCTTTTCATGCTTCCACATAATACAGGGGTGGACAACTTGTGGCCTTCTGGATGTTTTGGCCTACAACTCCCATCAATCCTCACCATTGACTATGCTGACTAGGGATGATGGGAGCCATAGGCCAAAGCATCTGGAGGGCCACAAGTTGCCCACTGCTGATTTAGAAACTAAAAATGAAACCTTAGATCATCTTCCCCCAACCTCGGGCTCTCCAGAGGTTTTGGACTACAACTCCCAGCATTCCTGACTATTGGCCATGGTAGCTGGGGCTGGTGGGAGCTGAAGTCCAAGACATCTGTAGGTCACCAGGTTGGGGGAGACTGCCTTAGTTGTCTGAATCCTAATGAGCAATTGTCCTGCCACCTCAACAAGTGTAACCTGTTCAAATTTAACATACAATCTCGAAACACACTGAGTCCTTGTGGGATTGGAGTCGACTGGAAAAACACCAGAGAATTGAGCCTAGTGCCCACTAGGGTGGTAAATGACTTTGGTGCAAGTGGAAACCCGTGACTCAATGTTCTCCATGATTCAATATTTCCATGCCCTCAGAAAATTGGAACGTAAGGGAACCCATTAACTGATGTACATTTTCTATGCAAAGGAGAGTTTTTTGTATGATGGAACATTATGTCACGTGAACCCAAACCGTAACCTTCAGTTGAAATGCTGAAGTGGAACAGCCCAAACAGAGGTATACCACTCTCATGAGAACTACCGTAGGTATATTCTAGTGTGTAGATTCTTTGAGGTTATTTTGGAGCACAATGGGCCTGTACTTGAATATTGAAGGCTTGCATTATTATTTCTTTTACCCCTACATGTGTTTCCTTGCGTCAAAATCAAAGTCTTTATAATATATCTTCCAATGTATTTTTTCTTTTCATTGACCTTTCTAGTGTCGAAGACACTTCCTGGTTTTGAGGGGGTGATGTTTCCAATGTGATTGATGTGCTGTTTTGATCCTCTTTATGGTTTATTAATAAATAGTTTATTTTACACTGTATATCTATCAATCTTTGGGCTCTTTCGGATACTTTTTTTAACATAGATAATGCAAATGATTATCATCTTCCATAGCCTGTTTTCTCTCATAGCCTGGAAACAAACATGTTCTATATGCACCACAACAAATCTACCATAGATCACTGAACGGCAAGTTTATCACCAATTAATGTAGACATGTTGTTAGAGAGAGCTGGCACTATTATCACTTATCAGTATTTCAATTTTCAGGCCCTTTTCAAATCTCCATAAAAAGGTGCTATGATTTGTTGTTGTGCTTGTTAAATTTAACTGTGTGTTACTGTTTATGCCTTTGCTTATCCAACCCAAGCTGGCTCTTCCATTCTCAGTGTGAATATGGTCTGTCCTGCTGGACTGTAGTTTTTCCAGTGGATTTTATGGTTATCCATCCAAGCTTTGAAGGAAAAACACCCACCATGTATAACTCAATGGATCGAAGATCTCACTGCTCTTGCTACGTTTGACCATATCTCTTACAACCATCAAAATTGCGTGGATGCCTATTTAGATATACAGTAATACCTTGGATTGTGAACATAATTCGTTCCGGAAACGTGCTTGTAATCCAAAACACTCGTATATCAAAGTGAATTTCCCCATAAGAAATAATGGAAACTCAAATGATTCGTTCCACAACCAAAATGTGATTATAGGATGTACTGTGAAACGTAATGTGTACCTTGGGCAGGGGGGCACCTTGCCTCTCTGCGCAGGCCCCCCCACCATGATTGATTCTCCCGGGCTGTCTCCACGTGGAGGCGCGGTGCGACTGCTCACTTAGCCGGCGCCTCGCCCTCCTGTGCCGGATCCCGGGCAGCCGCTCGCTTGGCTGACGCCTCGCCCTCCTGTGCCGGATCCCGGGCAGGTCCATGTAGAGGTGTGCCGCGCCTCTACATGGACCCGCCCGGGATCCTGCGCAGGAGGGCGTGGTGCCGGCCGAGCTAGCGGCCACCCGGGAGCCTGCGCAGGAGGGCGAGGCACTGGCCGAGTGAGCGGCCACCCAGGATCTGGCACAGGAGGGCGAGGCGCCGGCCGAGCGAGCGGCCGCATCGCCTCTCCACATGGAGGGGCGGCACGGCTTGTATTGCAAGACCTTGCTCGTTTATCAAGTCAAAATTTATTTTAAAAATTTGCTCATCTTGCAAAACGCTCGCAGACCGGGTTACTCGCAATCCAAGGTATTATGTATGAACTGCTTACATCAACATGCACACACACACATATGAAAAAGAAGTGTTCAATCTAGTGGTGTCCCCGAACCTTTGGGGGGGCCCGCCTCACCGCCGCCTCGACTCTCCGCGGCCCCCCGCCTCAATCTTCTGAGCGGCGCGGAGCAGTTTTCCGCGCCGCTCAAGCTGCCCTCGCCGGTCCCATCGCGTCACTTCCGGAACCGGAAATGATGTGATGGGACCCTGCGCAGGCGCAGTAAGTGGCATGGGTCCAGCGCGCCTGCGCAGGGTCCCATCGCGTCATTTCCGGTGCCGGAAGTGACGGGACCGGAGCGGGCGGCGCGGGTGGCTCGCCGCGGAGAGGCAAGCCGCAGATGGAAGAAAGTAGGCTCGACTGAGCCTCGTGCGGGCGTGAGCGGGCCGATTTCAGTCCGCTACGCCGCTCGAGGCTCAATGGCACATCGCTAGTTCAATCCTTTATTTCCCCATTTTGTGTTTGTTTTTTCCCCTTTTTTTCTCTTTCTAATCAAGAGTAATGTTAATGGTTACTGCATATTGGTATGTTTTATGATATGATTCCCCCTTTTTTTCTTTTGTTGTTGTTGCTGTTGTCATTGTTGTGTTGCAAATAAAAAAGATTTTTTAAAAAATGGTGACCCTTTTCCCTTCAAGAATCCAAGTTTGTCTCTATTAAAGCCCAGTGCATATCTAATGTTCCCAATTTCTAACAGCAGTTGGAATATTGGGAGGATCTAACATGTTCCATCCCTCTTACCTTCCCTTTGCACTTAAACTTGACTTAAACTACTGCACAGACATGTGTTGTTAACCCTAGTCTAGGGCAGCCTTCCCCAACCTGGTGCCCTCCAAATGTGTTGGTTTGCAACTCCTAGCATTCCCAGGCATCATAGCCGATGGCCAGGACCAGCATCAATGGTAGGCATGATCAGATACCTGCCGAGGACCTGCACCCCAGCAGGGGGCCACTGACAAGAGTGCCCCAAACTTGCTCCATTTCTTCACCATTGCAGTCTGTTTGTTCACCCGCCATTCACCCTGGCCCAGATAATGGTGGTGGTGAGAAGCGGAACAGTAGATGCCACTGCCTTATTGCTCACTAGCCCTCTGCCTATCAGGCAAGTAAGTTTAGCAATGATGAGGAAGAGGATGAGGAGGAAGAGCAGCTGGTGACAACGGCGATGAGAAGGTAGACTCACTGAGGGAGGAGGCCCATTGTGGGTGTCTTGCCCAAGAACCCTCCAAAACCCTGAGCCGCCCGGCACTGCTTATATATGAACTATTTATTTATTACAAAAACTTTGGAAGATCTAGGGTAAAATGTAGACTGCAACAATCCAAATAATGAAAGACTTAGCTTGTCTTTCAGCCTGTTGCCTTGACATGTCACATTGTCACAACTAATTACTGCCTGAAAGTGGTGTGTATATTTATGGTTCCTAGTGCTGCAAAACTGCCAATGGCCATCGCTGGCTGGGAAGGTTAGGAGTTGCAGTTCGACACATCTGGAGGGCACCAGGTTTGGGGGAGGCTGCTGTATGGAGTTCAGTGAGCAGAGACTGGGAACTGGCAGAGTGGTAACTTGGTACCCTAGTGTGATCTCTCCCCATCCCCAAAAATGATGTTCTGTTCACTCAGCAAGTGGTGGAAACTAGTGATCCATTGGTCTGCTTTAGGGTGGGTTTAATCCCAGTAGTTAAGATAGGAGAACTAGACACCCCTTTAATTAATCTGTACTAGTGATCCCTGGGATGCCAGAGTCAGAGGGGTGGGAGGAGATTATCTGATTTACTCGCAAAACCACATGGTACATAACTACAAATTAACATGAGGGTGTGGATCATATATGGTGGTGTGCTCATAAGTAAATAAAAAGAGAAAATGCATTTCTCCCCTTCCCTTTGCTTTTTTTAATGCCCAAACGTTTATGGCTTAAACTGATGGGCCTGCAAGGCTAGTTTGATGGTTGGTATTAAACTCTTTGGCTGGAGTGCTTCGTTCTGGCTCCCATGCTATCTGATATCTTCAGTCTCAGCCCTTGCTCTGCTGATGGGATTCAGTGTGTCATCTCAGAGGTTTTCCTTGTGAAATATTTGTGGACAGAATACCAAAATAAATACTCCCATGTCCTTTACAAAGCTATTGCTGGCAGATAGCTTATTACTTGGAATGATTGATTTGTACTTTGCCCTTTTCCATTCACTGTGTAATCTGTTTGTTTTATGCTTCTAGAACATGGTGCTGTTTATCTCAGAATGGTAGAAGTGTCCATCTGCTAGCTTTTAAAGCATATATCAAACATTCTGGTGGTGAGACCTGAGCAGTTGTCCTAGGTTACAATTAAGACAAAGGGTGCTTCCGGGCAGAGGGCTCCTAGTGCTACAAATCAAAAGGTACTGTGCACCTAGTCTGTCTTTTCCTCCTTAGCGGATTTCCCCCCCTCTCTCTTAAGGAAAAAGACAAAAGAAGCAGTGGGGAAACAAGGGAGGGTTACAAATGGAAGACAACCATGTCCAGACCCCCTTTAAAGTTCTGTGTTTGAGGCAGGGTGATTGCCGGATAAAAGCCTCATCTGAAAGCAGCCAGCCAGTCAATAATCCTCCTGTTTTTGTTCTCTCCCTGCAACTGCTAAAACAGTGAAGCTCACAGGAACCTGGCAGGACATACTGCAGTACAAGACCGGTGAGCTGCCCTTGTCTTGGTGGGTTTCTAATTCACTAGTTTTGAAGATGAACACTGAATTTGCAGCTTTGGTAAAATTAAATATTAACAGAGATTGAACAAGTCTTTACATTCCATGGCTTCCTTATTTGCAGCAGTATTCTGTCTTGCTATGCTTATTATCTAATATCCTTAGAATAGTTTGTGGTGGACCCGTTCAGGGCACAATCCTATGTCCCCCCAACCTTGCCTTGGGGGGACATAGGATTGGGCATAAAAGCCCCTGCAACCTCGGAAATCTTTTCCAAGGTCACAGCGCCGCAGAGCACCCACCCCACCTCATAGCCGGTATAGTTCTTTCTGCGCCAGCAGGGAACTGAAAACAGTTTTCCATCTTTGGTTCCCCTGTGGTTGGGGCATTCCTTCCTGAGGGTGGCGAGGGGAGGAGCGAGGCTCTGCTGGACTCCAAGGAACCCAGGTGGCACCTCAGCCTCTCCTCCTCACGAGGAGCCAAAATAGGCTGTCTAGATGTTTTTGCGGGTGAGGGGTGTGCGGTGGCTGTCCTATCCACTGCACTCATTCTGCCCTGCATAGGATGCCCACAATGCTCTGGGTCTGGAGGGTTGCGGGCACCCTCATCCGATTGCGCTGCCCATTATCTTCTTCTGCTACTACAGTTTAAACCAGTTTTGGTGTAGTTGTATAGGAAATGGACATGACAGGAAGTCAGTCAGTCAGTTTATTATGGTCAACAACAACAACAACAATCTTTATTACAGTCAATAGACCATTCCTCACACAAACAGCTCAGTTAATTAGACACGTGAAAATGGGAAGTCAAACATAATCTGGTAAAGATAGCCTGGTTCAGAAATTTGGCCACTTGCTCAGTGATTAACTTATCAGACCTGCTGAGTAATAAAGTTATTAAAAATTCCGTAGGGTGCCCAGGAAAAGACGGTAGGATAGGGTAGATCAGATCTTTCCTGGCCCTATGGTAGAAGCTTCAGGAAAGTAAAACATGCTGTATGGATTCTACCTCAAAGTTATTACATGGGCAGCATCTTTCAGAAAGTGGAGTTCCGCTATATCTGCCATCCAGCAATTTAGAAGGGAGAGCATTAAATCTTGCTAGTGAGAATGCTCTCCTAAATTTGGGTATCGTCAGCCAGCATAGATAAGGCAGCCCCTCCTTGCTAAAAAAAAAAGCTGGCAGACCCAAGGATAGAGGAGAGCAGGGCCCCCTGGCACCTCCCTGTAATTCTTGTAAATCAATGTCCAACAACCTCTGTTTCACAGTTGATTTAGCACTAACTAATTCACTAGATAATAACATATCTGGTGAAAGCCCTACCGAGATGATTTTATTTATCACGGCCTTTGACCAGGGGGATTCAAAAGAGTCCGACCAGATCGTATAAACCAAAGAGTCTGTCGGGAGTGCCAGTCTGCAGCGATGCCAAAAGTGGATGACTTGAATCCAAGCTAGGCAGTTTATCGGGTGCAGTCCGGCTTCCAATTTTAATGCAGCTCCAGATACACATCTGGGGACACCAAATGTTTATTATGGTCATAGACCAGCAAGGATGGATAGGAATCTGCCTCATACCGAGTGAGTTGTCTTGCTATCCTGTCCAATATTGTCTACTCAGGCTTACACCAGCTCTTCAGGTTCTCAAGTGGGGTTATTTGTCATCATCAGATCTGGTACCTTTTAACTGGAGATGCTAGGGATTGAGGGTGCTGTTGCACTCATGTCCTGCTTGTGGGTTTCCCGTGGGCAGCTGTTGGCCACTGTGTGATCTGATGGTCTGATCCAGCATGGCTCTTCTTATGTTCTTATGAATCGAGGACCTTCTGTATGCAGAGCTCTATCACTTGTCTTTCTCTCTCAGGAGCAGGCAACCTGGTGCCCTCCAGATGATTTGAACTACAGCTCCCATCATCCCTAACCATTGGTCTTGCTGGCTGGGGCTTATGGAACTTGTAGTCCAAAACTTCTGGAGGGCATCTGGTTGCCTACCACTGTTTTGTTATACGAAGACAAGACTATTACATAAAAGAGGGATCTCTTATTCTCTTCTTACATTCAAGTCTTCACATTCTGTGTGGCTGATTCACTTGATTTTGTTTCTGAAGTTATAATATGAAAGCTAAGTTTTGTGAAAGGTATGTCGAAGTCATGTACAAAACTCCTTAACCATATATATGCCAAACCTGCCAATGGATGCAAGCTTATTAATTGGAAAGTTTATCACTTGACACAGTTGATAAATATCACATTGACTGTTCATATATATTGGTTCACAGCTTATTTTTCTGATTTTAATATAACCAGAAAATAGATCAATACTTGGAATATGTTTCTGACACAACAACACACCTTGCAAATTTACAATTTCCAAACACTAATCAAATCCTGAATGCCTCTGTCAAATTGAGCTCTCATGTGCAATAACAAAGTGATCTGCTTCGGGCTGGCATTTGATCATCAGAAATCAGAACACTGCATACTTCTAAATTCCAATTTGAAATGGAATATTAAGAAATTAAAATGGATCACTGTGATAAATCTTTATCCCTGTGATTATTATTTTTCTGGGCCCTTAGTAACACTTCTGGAAAGCTTTTAATTTATATGCCACTGCATTAAAATGGTTGTATGCCCAGGCCTTTAAAGATCATTTTAAGATCATCAATGCTTTTAACTCTGCTGTGTTAATGTTTCACTGTTGCTGGTTTGATTTTTATTCGTTTAGTTTTGTACTGTGGTTGACTTTTATTGTGTTTGACTTTTAGGACTTCTGTTGATTGTTTTTATGTGGTTTTTTAAAAAAAAAACTTTTATTGTTAACCACACAGAGAACAATATTAATTGGGAAGTATACAAATGATGTAAATAAAAAATGCAGATACGTAAGTTCTGACTGCATAATGCAGAGTATCAGTCCCCTATCAAGATGTGTCTATAAAATTGTGCAACACTGATCAAGCTGAGTAGGTGCAGGAGAAAAAGAATAGTTCATAATTGTATGTGCAGTTAAGGTTGCAATCTTATACCAGTGAATAATCTTATACCATTGAACTCAACGAGACTTACTTTTGAGTAGATATTAGGAGTGTTAACTGACCACAAGATTCGGTTCAGACCCCGTTCCAGCAATCTGGAAAATAACCCGATTAGGGTTTGACTGATTTAGAGGCTGCAGCTTTAACTCAGATCTGAATCTGAAACCTGATTAGGAAACCCAGATCTTTGTGCCTTCCATTGATTATCATTGGAAATCAACAAATGGCTATATGGGGTTTTTTGGTGTGTGTTTTTTAATTAGAATTGAATGAAATTTGGAAGCATATACAGGCCTGTGGCTTACGCTGGCTCAGCTTGTCTGAGCGCAGAAAGCTAAGCAGGATCAAGCCTGGTTATTACTTGGATGGGAGAGATCCCTCCTCTGGTTTCCTGAATTGAGTGGGGGGTTGGACTCGATAGCCTTGTAGGCTCCTTCCAACTCTATGATCTATGAAATCTATGATCTATAATCCCTTATACGTCTGCCAAACTTCAGAAAAATAGATGCAGGGATGTTTGTGCTACGGGTCTTTACATTTTGATCCCCCCCCCCCAAGGAAAAACTGCCAATAACTTTTCTATTTCTTGGCTGAACTTGTTTTGCAGGGGTAGTTATCTTTTTGGAGGGGAACCAGTCTGAGAAGTTTCAGAAGAAAATGTGCAGAGAGCTTTGTAGAAGAGCAGTTTGCACTGTAAAGTGTATGAGTTTGAAAAATGGTGTGCTTATCCTCTATGTTTTTGGGGGACAATTGTTATGAAAATGTCATGCAGCATAGAGGTGGCCCTAGTTAAGAAACCTGCAAAATTTCAAAAGGATAGGTACAGGGTTGGCTTGTTTTTTTGTGGAAGTGGGAGAAAACCTTACCCCCACCTATGATTTTTGATGTACATCATAGAGGGGTCCCTAGGCAAGAAACCTGCAAAATATCAGAAGGATCGGCGCAGGGGCTTGGGAGTTAGGATGAATGAAAAACCATTTAAGACATTTTTTGTTTTCTGCTCAGTTGGCACCAAAGTCACAGAAAGTGTAGTGGGACAGGGGTGGGTGATGGATGTGGAATATCCAGTGGCAGAAGAGGCAGAAAGACTTGAACATCTAGCCGTTTGCAGGCAAGCACCCAAAGCTACACATTCCCAGGCCCCACAGACACAACCAAACATTCTTGCTGCTGAGACAGAGAGCCAGAAAAGAGCACTGAACAGACACTGGATCAGTCCTGCAATGTAGTACTTCAACATCCCTCCCCCAAAGCACTGGGATTGGAGAACCCTGGTAAAACCACTCACTGTGATTAGAATCTAGAGCTGCCAGTCACAAAAGTACACTAATATGGAGAGGAGGACTATGTAAGCCGCCTTGGGTTCCTTGCGGGGGAAAAAGGTGGGGTATAAATATAATAAATAAATAAATAAATAAATAAATAAATTGCAAGTAACTTGGTTTGAGAGCGTTTTGCAAGACAAGCAAATTTTTAAATATTTATTATTATTTTTACTTGATATGCAAGCAACGTCTTGCAATACAAGTACTGTAGTACCGCTTAAATTAAAAATCTCTGCACAATTTTTTTTGGGGGGGAATTTCGTTTTGATATACAAGTGTTTTGGATTACAAGCACGTTTCCAGAACAAATTATGTTCTCAATCCAAGGCATGACTGTATTTCCTCTTATTGGCCACTCTCTTCACTCTGGTGCATCCCGTATATGGAGGGCTTGGGGCAAGGGGGAAATATATCTATCTTTGAAGGCACACTGCCTGTGTCCCTGTGCCCCTCTGAATCGTTAGGAGTGTTCGGCTTCTGACTTGGAATGCTTTGGAGGAGCCCCGCTTCAATATGGACATCTTCCGAATCTGTCCAAATCAATTCTGGAATAGGGGCTTGGGATTCACGATTCAGCCAAATCTGAAGCACACCCCTAGTAGATATGTACAGAAGTGCACTGTAAATGCTTGGAAAAAATAATTCTTATACTCCTTGCCCACATTTCAGAACTATGCAAGTATTCTGGAAGTTTCTGTGGGAGTGTGGGCTTCCCTTCACTTCAGCAGATTGTACCATGATTGAAGAAGGGTAAATTCAGCCTTGATGTGGCGTGTATTATGAATTATTCAGAGAGAGATGGAGTGCTTTAGTGCTAAGCATACATCTCATATGATTGATCTTTTTTGTCTCCTAGATTGTAAATTAACTGTCTGGTTTAATTATCTAATAATTGAGCAATTTATGAGATTTAATGTGGAACTTAGATGGAATTCCCTACTAACTAACCCTGTCTTTCCCAGATGGTTGCTTTCTTCCTTAATCTACACTGGGATAGGGGTAACTTTGGCTCTCATTTTGAGCCTGGGATACAGGTTCCATTTATAGTTGATCTGTTATGTCGATAATCTGTTCCTTGAGGAAAATGTAATTAAAATATACTATGCTGTCTTCAATGGCCTGTTATGAGCCTATGATGAAATTAAGCTGTAAGGTGGTTGTTCTTGTTTTACATGATGGGTGATGGATATTTTGTATCATAACATTTTCCCAAAAGGTGAAATTCATTCCATGGAATCATCAGTCTGGTGGCCTGGAGGAAGTCAGGGAGGCAACCCAGTTGCTCCTTAGTAGGACTTCAAGCAGTTTGTGAGCTGCTTTGCCTGAAGTGAGTGCCAAATTGCCATGGTGATTCATGCTCTGGTAACATCCAAGCTGGATTGCTGTCATGTAGTATATGTGGGGCTGCACTTGAAAACAGTTTGGAAGTTTCAACTTGTACCAAATTCAGCCGCCAGAATTCTGAATGGTTCAGCACACTGGAGTCATATTACACTAATTCTTAAGTAATTACATTGGTTCGCTATTCACTACCAAGCACAATTCAAGATTGTGGTTATCACTTTAAAGCCCTAAATGGCTTGGTGTCCAAATACCCGAAGGACTTACTCCTTCCATACTATCCTGCCCATGCACTAGAATCTTCAGATGAGGCCCTCCTCCAAGTACCATAAGTAAGAGATATGCACTATGCAATTACAAAGGAGAGGGCCTTCTCTGTGGTGGCACCCTGACTTTGGAATGCCCTTCCAAAGGAGATATGATTAGTGCAGACTTTGTTTTCTTTTCAGTGCCACGTTAAAATATTTCTTTTTGCTCAGGCATTTTAACATTTTAAATTTAAGTTAGTTTTAAACTGAATTGATTATTGTGTCTTCGTTTGGCTTGCTAGTTGAAGAGTTGTTGTTATTGTTGTTCTTTAATTTGAATGACCTGGTTTGCACCACACGGCAATCCACCATGAGTGATCAGCTATGTTGGGTTGTCGTGTTGTGCAAACCCAGCATGGTTTCTGCAGCAGCAGCAGCAGCAGCAGCAGCAGCAGCTTATTTTTCACGAACAGGCCACCCTGAGAACCCATGGCTTGTTGTACAGTTGTTTATACCCATGGCAGTTTTCTGTGTTGTCTGAACCCAGCAGGGTGACTTCAGTGTGGGTTGTTGGGAACGGCTAGAGAGCCACCCGGCAAGAGCAGCAAACCCCCCCACCGCTCCTCGAAATCTCATTAGTGCTGCCGCAATCCTCCCTCATCTCTTCTCTGTGCCCTCCACCCCATGCTCCTAAAAGCAGGGGGGAAAGGACACCTAAGAGTGTCCCAAATGTGTTCGCAATTTTAAAAATTATTATTATTTTCGGTCCTGTGCAAGTGCACAGGAGTGAATGTCCGCTGCTAGATAATTTTCATAAATCCCCTCCATTTTACTGCTCTGTTCCAGTGATAGTCTTGCACAATAAGATGTTTCACATGACTAGTATTAAATGTGAAGGAAAATACACAATGGCCTCAGATGCTTGGGAAGAATAATATAACCGTCCACACTGTGAGACAGTGGGGAATGTACATTTCATCTGAACTATGGAGAGGCAGTTGGGTCATATGGGATGGAGTTTACCTGCATCCATATATGGATGTGCATCTGGTCTCTTAACCGAACTCTGTACACATTGGCATGTGCAGGCTGGTTTAGCTACACAGGCTTTCCCCATCCTGGTGTCCTCCAGATGTTTGGACTACAGCTCCCAGCATTCCTGACCATTGGCCATGCTAGCTAAGCCTGATAGGAGTTGGAGTCCAAAACATCTGGAAGGTATCAGATTAGGGAAGGCTGCTGCACAGAGAGCAAGATACATGGGTCCTGATGCCAGGTTCTGTGTTTGATCCCACTGGCACCTTACGTAAAGGGGTGTATATAACTGGATGTAACACCAAGATGCAGAATGTGAAATATTACGGCTATACTATGTGCACAAAACTCAAAGGCAAGACAATTCAGGAACACTTTGTTCAAAGTGAATTGTATAAAATAAAACATGAGAAAACAGAGCCCTGAATACACATGCTAGGCTTTTATTTTATTTTTTATTTTATTTGTCCGCTTGCTCGTTTTTGTGCACTTCTGTCAAATCAGTGTTAATATCCTGTCCTGTTCTAGGGATTGTGCTCATTTGTCTGCTTGCCAGAGATCCTCTGAATATGGCAGCAGTATTGTTATGGTTTGCCTCCACAGGTTTCAGCTGATGCAAGTGACCCTGGGCAACCTTAAATGTCAATCTTAAATCTTAATAATATTTACTTGGAAGTAAATTCAGCTGAAACTACTGAGACTCACTTCCAAGAAAATCTGATTACAATACGGGTCTTCGATTTAGACCTCTTGAGGTAAAGAAGTGACAGGAATTTGCCTGAAAAAGGCTCCCTAATAGCACAAGGTAAACTTCAGAGAGTTCTGCTGAAAATCGCATAGCCCCTATGACAACATTGGTCTATTTTCTGAATTATATATACCCTCTCAACATGTAGGTTTTGAAAACAGAAATAAAATACTTTTGAAATTCTAAAAGAAAAAGATTATGAAAATGATGTTCTCTTTGGTTAGACTAGTTCATAATTGGGAATCTAGTTCAGATTTGATTTCTGTGGACATTGTCTTTCATGAGAAGTTTTTGAACTAATGTTTACTCTGCTATTCTGATTTCAAAAGAGAAGCAATTTAGTGAGTTAAAAGTCAGAATCTGCATTTAAATGAAATGCTTTCTATACCATAGCTAGAAAGATTCATTTCTGTGAGGAAGGATAATGCAGTTCTGCACACTTTCTAATGCTGAATCGAGTACAAAGTAGCATGTTTTGTATTTAAATGCAGATTTTAAGAGCGTGAATACCAACTTCGTTTGACAGCAAAATGTTGTGGTTGTGGTCATTTTTATTTCAAAAGTACACATTAAAAAGTAATCTAACTCAAGTTTCAGATAGTTTCTTTAGCACAGACTTGTCATATTGGCCTGAGCTTAAATGTTTGTAGTGGTAGAGCTCTCTGCTGCAGCTATATTTAACAGTATATGTTATTATGGTACATGGTTGAAACAACAGATACGTTTCTTCTAAAGTACTTCTATTCTGGCACACAGCCAGTCCTAAGAACAGAATTGTTGTCAGCAGCACTTTAGCAGGATTTCCCCCTAGAGCCAAAAAAGGCCCAAGACAAATCCGGAAGCCCTCACAGATGAAGCTCCAGTCCATAACCAGATGAGCTGTTTTTCTGCTCTTTTGATTAGCAGATGTGGAAGAAACAAGAACATCTAGTGGGTCTAATAGGTTGAATGAATTAGCAAAAAGGGTAGGTGGGCACCAGACAGGAACAAAAAGGTTTCCACCATCATTTACAAACAATTGAGTGGGCCTACTTGGGGCTTTTCTACATGAGGTTGTTAATCACTGTATCTACTTTCGGTTTTGTCAGAGCATTGAGATCCGAGCTCTACACGAGTAGTTCTTCCTTTCCTGCTTTTCCACTACATACCCTCTAGGTGGAGCTGTGCTATAGTGGAATAGCACAAATGCACAAGTAGGAAAATACTTCTTTGGCTTTCAGAAATAATACCCCATTTCCCCTAAAAAAAATAATAATACAGGAAAGTGCTCATAAAAACCAGAAGCAAAACTGGAGGATCACAACATTGTCTAAAGAGCCCGTAAACAAACATGAGTAAGGAATCATGATCACACAATAAATGCCTTGTGTAGAAAAGATCTCTTTCTGCTGGGGAAGGAGTTCCACAACATGGCTGACACCATTGGAAAAGTTCTATTGATGGTAGATGATTCTCTCATATCCAGTATTGGTGGCACATGAACATGCATTTAAATCATCAGATCATTTTAACTGTCTGTGTGTATGTGTATGGAAATGGTATATGAAGGAGAGAGGGAGGTGTTCCTCCAGGTATCCCAGCTCAAGGCCATATGGAGCTTTAAAGGTCAAAACCAGCATATTTGCATGGGGTCAGGTGCATATCCAGAGGCGTAGCGTGGGGGGTGCAGGGGGGGCCGGCCGCACCGGGCGCAACGTCTGGGGGGGCGCGCTCGTGCCTCCTCGGCTGCTGCCGCTGCTGCCTGCCGTCCGCTTGCTGCCGCCGCCGCCGCGGCAACTGGGGAACCGCCTGCATACTTGCAAGCGGCAGCAGGGACGCCCCTCCTCGCCGCTCCCCCCACCCTCCACCCCCAAGGCTTCGCGGCTGCTCCCAACTTCGCTCGACCGGCCTTGGCGCTGCGCTGGAGGAGCCACCGCCGTGAGCGCAAGGAGGAAGGGCCCTGCCCGGAGAAGGGGGAGAAGCCCGCCACCAGTTGCGCGCAAGTCGAGGCGCACAAGCACGGTGCACGGCGCCTGAGCGCGCTTGCCTCGGCTCCAAGCGGCGCCCAAGCAGCTCTCCCTGGCGGCGGGAACTCTCGCTGCAGCACGCAGGAGCCCAGAAAGGGAAGGCTTCGGACCTGAGCTGAGCTGAGCGCAGCTGCGCTCGGCCTCTCCCGGCACTTCCCGTAGTAGAATTTCCGCCTCAAATGCCGTTTCCCGCCGCGGGCCGGTTAAGAATCCCTCTTCTCTGGAACAAATTTCCACTTGTCCCCAGCTGTTCAGGGGCAGAAGGAAACTAGGAAGTTGTGTCGGTGAAGGGAGAGTTGATCTGTAAGGGGGGGGCTAGCCCCCCCATTTTTCTGCCCCCTCCTAATTTTTTTAAAACAAATAATAAAATGTACTAAGCAATTTTAGAAAACCAACAAGAAAGCTTTTGTTTTTCTTCTTAAAGGTACAGATGCTATTATTTGGGGGCAGTGCCACAGCGGAATCTGCCCAGATATTCCTAATGATACATATCTGAGATGAAGGAATATTTTTACGTATGTGAACAGTTGCACATACTTTTTAAGAAGGGGCATGTTGCTCAGATTTATAAAGGCTGTTCTTTAAAATTCCTGTTGGTTCACATGGACACTGGGACTGGACACTTGGATTCAGATGAAGAATTCATTCTTTCTATACTCAAATTAATCAATCAATGCATCTAACCCTTATGAAAAATTTTGTCATCAAAAAACTGAAGCTATTGCTCAGTAGTCTTCCTTTCCCCTTCCTTACTGAAATTATTCTAAAAGTACTGGGATATCTTAAAGCTGTAACATCAGTGCAGGCAGCAGCAGCAGCAGAATCTGGATATTAAGGCAGCATTGAATCTGTGCTGGAAGGTAGTTGCAAGAAATGCAAAATGATACTGTTTTCAACAACATTTCTGAAGCAGCCAAGAAAGCATGTGAATCTGCTGACCATGAAGCGCCATCAAAACGTCTATGTAAAACTCCCTTGGACATCAGGAAAGCTGATTATAATAAACTCAGAGTACAAGTACGTAGGATTCCATGGCAGGAAAACCCAACAGGCAGAGGAGTTCAAGAGGTGGGGGGATGCTTATCAAATTTGCAGATGACACAAAATTGTATGGGATAGCTAATACCTTAGAAGGCAGAAATAAAATTCAAAATGATATTGAAAGTTTAGAAGACCGGGCAGAAAATAACAGAATTTTAACAGATACAAGTGTTTAACAGAGAGCAAGTTCTTTGCTTAGGAAAAATTAATAAAATGCACAGCACAGGTATAAGATGGGGGCTTGGCAATAGTACGTGTAAAAAGGATCTTGGAGTTGTAGTTGATCACAAGCTGAATATGAGTCAGCAGTATGATGTGGCTGCAAAAAGGGCAAATTCAATTTTTGGTTGCATCAACAGAAGTATAGTTTCAAAAGCATGGGAAGTGATTTATTTATTTATTTATTTATTATATTTATCAATCGCCCATCTGGCCGGTCACCCGGCCACCCTGGGCGATGTACAATTAAAATACAACAAAACAACACAATTTTACTTTAATTACATCAGTATTTTCATAACAAACAATACATGTGCTTAGGGGGTAAGGGTTTCTTTAACTAATCTAGTGGAAGAGACTCGAGTGCTAAAATCCACGGGTTAGGGGGCGCAAATTACTTGCCTTGCCCCGGGTGCTGACAACCCACGCTACGCCACTGTGCATATCATAAAGAATCCATGTCAGATGAGCTTGATGCCCAGCACTGGCTAAAAGTCAGCTGCCAGATTCTGGACCAGCTGAATTTTTGAGGAGCAGTCTCACGTGACAGTAGTTATGTCAAGTTCTTTGCTGCCTGAAAAGGCTGCCGGAGCTGAATCAGCCAATGCTGAAAGGACGGACTCCGTGGTCATAGTTGATGTGTAATAGTAGTGCTGGATCTAGAAGCGCTCTGAGACTTCGACACAGCTTATTAATGGGGAATGTGACCCTGTGCAAGAACAAGGATACCCCCACCAGACACACACACACACGCACACACACACAATTTCCAAATCAGCACATTCTCCAGTCACCAGCTCTCCTTTGAGCTTCAGTTTATCCATCCTCACCCAGTCCATTGTCAAATTACTGTACCTGTGACAGAGGGAAAGGAGAAATAAAGACTGGACACTGGAGTTGCCTTGCCTACTGATGAAATCTGGCTTCAAACCCTCAGATGATGAGAGATTAGATGGAACTCGTGGAACGAGGCAATTCCGAGACAGGAGAAACCCTTCCAGTATCACCTTTTGGAACTGAGCTGTGAGTGTGAGATGACAGTGGAAACACAACAAGGCAGTGTCTATACAGTACCTCCCAATCCACACAGTGGGGTTACTGGGAACAAGCAAGCAGATGAGCTACTGGATTTGCAGGGGCCATGGGCAAGGTGCATTTCAGGGTTGGGCTCTTATTGGCCACTCTCCCTACTGCCAATGGCAGTGGCTCCTCCTCTTCTTCCAGCTGTTGATAAAGTAGCAGGAGTGGAAGTGGTGGTGGCAGCAGATCCTCCTCCTACTACTGCTGTGGTGGTTGAGGCCAGCTGGTCAAGACTGTGGGCCAGTTCACACAATACAACCGCGAGGGAGCAGAAGCCCCCCCGCGGTTCCCGTGTCATGTGAATGCCGGCCGGGGGCGCCCCCGCGGGACGGCCACATGTGGGAAGCACGGAAAGTCACAATGGGCGGTAGAGGGGTAAGCCCCTACTGCGTGTGGCCACCCTGCCATGTGAACAGCGGGCAGCCATCCCGCAGGGGCCTCCCGTGGCCGCACAGAGGCAGCAGCACAGAGCGGCTGGAGCTGCGGCCGCTTCGGCCTGTAGGGGTAAACGGCCCCACTGGGCATCCTGAGCTGCCGCCCCCTAGTGCTGGGAGGCCTGCACTTCAGTGCGGGGACTGCTGGCTCCACCGCGGTCTGCCCACACGTGCGGTGTGCAGGTCGTCTGCGGTGCCCCGCCGGACCCCACAGATGGCCCCATGGTGTTTCCCCTGCTCGCCGCCTGGGTCATATGAGTGCCCTGTATCACTGCAATGGCATGCCATCTTAAATTAGAGTATTTTTCTTTACTATATTTGAATAGCAGTGCTGGACCAATCTCATACTGCCTTTGTGGGCGTGTGGCCAATGAGGGAACTGAAGTGCCAAGCGGGCCATCTTTATTCCAGGGCAGGTCATCTCTCAGAGTAACCACAGCCACATCTATCCAGGCACCACCTTGAAATAGATCTAGCTGCTCAGTTTCATCCAAAAGTGCCTGTCTGGAGCTGATATGCCACCACCTTGGCTATAAATAGTACATTAGATGCAGGCCTTACCTAACTCCCCAACACATTCCAAAACAAATGTTGTTGAAGGAAGCCTTCTTAAATGGTCCAAGTGCCTCTTTAACAGCGAGCGGCCATCAGCCTTCATGCAAAGAGGCATGCCACATCACTATAAGGAATCTAGCAGCCTCTGTTGACAGGCCATTACTACTTAGGATGGCCTAGAATCTAAACGCTGTTGACAGGAACCCTGGAATTTGTGAAAGGGAAGAGTGCCAATGGTGACAGATGATGCTGAGAGAGGCAGTAGTAAGGGAGGTATATGGTGTATTGCAGATACAGGAAATCAATTCTGTTCCTCTCTCTTTCTCTTGAAAGTGTGTCTTTGCTGTTTACACTCATCCCACTTGCATGAGTTTACGCTCTTGAATTATTCCCACTGCTAATGAGCTTTTAATTAGAGACAAGATGAGAATGCCTGGGAAACGCTATTGCATTGTTAACCCTTTCAGGAGATTTCCTTTAGAGAGCACCATACCAACACCACTGTTCACATTCCACCTCTTTTGCGCAAACGGCATGATGGGTGAATGGTGGTGGCTGCGGCACCTGTGGCCATCATGAAATCTGAGCACATGCACTGATCCAGATGTACCCGTGATGATGGCTCCTAGTCACACCAACACCAATATGAATCTTCATTTCATATTACTTTGTGACTTCTTTCTTCAGTTCCCTCCTGCACTAGCCGTGTGTATTTTAAGTGACTGTTTAGTATTATGCAGAGACTCCCAAAATATGTGTCCATTAACATTAATCTTGATGACATCATGTGGAGCTAGTTAGAACTTTGTATGTAGGATAAAGCACTTTTGGCCTTAAGGACTTCTAAAATGAGAATAATTTATTCTCAGTCATCTTCTGTGAAATAGATTCTTGCTGTTACTAATGTAAAAACCTGCTGCTAAATGTTTAGATTGTGCATATTAGCTGGTTGGCGGTTGGATCCTTGCTATTGAGTTGCCATAATTTGAAATCATTAATTTCCAGAGGAAAAGAAAATGATGGTGTATACCTTTCAGATTTGTGACTCTGATTTGTAGACACTACTAAACTTTTTTTAGGCTTGCAATTAAACCAGTCATGATAATTTATAGAAAGAAAATTGTATCTTGATGGGAAAATAGAAAGATTTCCATTAATAAGCAGTGAAACATTTTTTGCATGCTGTTTACATTTAGCAAAGAATTACATCAGTATATATAAACAAACAAATAAATAAACAAACAAGCCATACACTTGAAATTCTGTGGGGATTTTATCTGCATATGATCCACTGTATTCCTCTTCCCTAATCCTTTTGTCTAAAGTGAACACATTTCTTTAAAATATTAAAATACCATTGCTACTGTTGACAGACTGAGGTAGGGCAGGGTATAAACCTTTAAGAACAGGACTGAATTGAGCATGCATGTTACTAATTATCCATCCGTATGTCATCTTCACTTCCTCCAATAATGAACTTGGGTAGTTATGTGCCTATCAGCTTGGAAGCAAAGCAGGGCCACCCAAAAATATGGCAGTGTTTTCTATATACTCCTCTCTCTCTCTCTCTCTCTATATATATATATATATATACTCCTTAAATATACAGAAGTATATACATTTGTATATTAAAAGAAGGAGAATTTTTAAAAGCAAGCCAAACCAAAATTGCTCTGTGAGCTTTCGGGACCTCTATGTAGAGGGCATATCAACACTAAAATATTAGAGTAACTCATCTCATTGTCTGGAGGGGAAACTTCCAGGTTTACAAGGAATGCAAAAGATGGGCCCATCTGCTTTTGCTGCTATATTTTGGCGGGTGCATAAGTGACGTATTGCTGCTATGGATAGGGCCTACAGCAGGGATGGGGCAACTCTAGCTCTCCAGATGTTTTGGCCTACAACTCCCATCAGCCATAGACAGCATAGCCAATGGTGAGGGAGCCTGGGAGCTGCAAGCCAAAGCATCTGGAAAGCCACAAATTACCCACTACTGCTCTAAAGGAACTGGAAATTAGGCAGACTGTAGCCCTGTTGGGTCATTCATATCCTACATGAACAGAATTGTGTGGTGGAGAGAGCCGAGGTGCATTCAGTGACCCTGCCACTTCCACCATGTCCCCGTCGTGCCATCCATGCATTTAGGGATGAGGTTGAAGTGGAGAGCCTACTGTATGTGGGTAGATGTACCACACTATTTAGAACATTTAGAAATTTCATGTGATTATGTGCATTATTTTCACTATTGTGCACTTTTTTGTGCCCACTTTTCCATAGCGTATAGATTTTTGTGAGCAATTTCCCAAAATAAGTGCATGTTTATGTGCATTTTTTTAGAATGGAGAACTGTAGTGCTAAATTTGGGAAAGTGCAAATTTCAGTGTGCAAGTCTGTTCCAGTCCGCTCATTAGTTTGGCAGTGCGCATTTACATTAAAAATTCAGATGGAATCAATTCAGATTCATGGAGGAGAAGGCTATCAATGGATACTAGACCTGGTGGCTGTATGCTACCTCCAGTATCAGAGGCAGTATGCCTATGTACACCAGTTGCTGGCGAACATGGGTGGGAGGGTGCTGTTGCACTCATATCCTGCTTGTGGGTTTCCTGTGGGCAGTTGGTCGGATGCTGTGTGAACAGTGCTGGACTAGATGGACCCTTGTTCTGATCCAGCATGGCTCTTCTCATGCTTTTATGCTTATAGCACCTTGGAGACTAGCATTAGTATCAAGAAATATGCACCACAAGGTAAAAAATCTCTTCGCTTCCCACTATATCTTTTCCCAGCTATATAGCTGTGCAAAGCCAGTGTGACTTACTTTCCTCATACAAGGATCTGGAACAATTGTAAGTCTTGTTTTCATTTAGCTAGGAATGTTGAAGCTGCACAGGTTCAAGGGCTTTCCAAGTGGTAGCTGCAGACTCAAAGACAAGTAAGCAGGAACAGTGAATGACACATGCTGTAATAGCCTCGCAGTAAAAGGATTTGCTCTAGTGGGTTTCAGTATGTGACAGAATCTGCTGGTTCAGACAGATGAGCAGATAAAGCAAGTGGACCATGAGAGGGTCAGTGAAAAACACCAAGGAGTGAGACAGCTTTGATTGGATTCCGAGACAGCTTTGATAGGAACTATAATCTCTTTGAAAAGCTGCTTTAAAGAAGAAGAAAAAATCCCATGGCTGTTCATTTTAACCATTTTGCATTGTCAAGGAGTCAGTTTTCTTAGACATTTTTCCTTTTGCTGTTGCAATGCCATTATCTGCTATGTACAGTAACTGCTGGCAGATGTTTCATTAGTGTGAATAAAAAGGTGTCTAATAACTCTGCAACAACAGTGGCAAGATAGCACAGCCCATTGTCTCCTATTGTGCTGTGTTGTTTGCAACATGTGCTACCCTGGAAATCCAGGTATTGAAGGGCAGGATATATAAATCTATTAGATAAATAAATAAAATGTGCACATAACACTATTGCATTCTTCGTGCATCTTGTTTTCTGGCTCCTTGCTGCATATTAAAGGGACTGTGCAGCTTTTCATAGAGAATCCCAGAGCAGGTGACAGAATCAAATTTGCCTCACACAGCACATAGTTAAACTATGGAATTCACTACCAGCAGATGATGTGATGACCACCAACATGGAATTTAGTCGTCTTTACAGAGGACAGTCCCTTATTTGAAAGTGTCCTCTATTTGATGGGCTGTCCAGTCCAAGTCTGGTTTGAAGTTAAAGAACCATAAGGGGAGAGAGCCAGCAGGGGCCTTGAAGTTGCCCATCAACAGTTAGCACCTGGACAGAAGACTGAGCAGGCACACAGGTCACTTAGTTAGTATCTTCCACTATAGTGAGATATGTTGTACTTCTATTTGAATTATAATTATAATTTCTAAATTTGCATATACAAATGTTATGCAAAATGGTGTCCTTTTTTGTGTGTGTGGTGATGTACAAGTCACCACCCTAACTTGGATGGGCATTGGATAGATTCATGGACAAAAAGGCTATCAACCGCTACTAGTCATGATGGCTATATATTACCTTCAGTATCAAAGGCAGTAGTATGCCTCTGAATACGAGTTGCTGGAATATGAGTTGCTGGGAAAAACAAAGCTACTACTGTGCTCATGTCCTTTAGGTTTCCTATAGGCATCTGGTTGGCCACTGTATAAACAGAATGCTGGACTAATAGACTTTTTTTTCCGATCCAGCATGGCTTTTCTTGTGTTCCTAAGGAGCGGCTTGCCCCTTTGACTATTCACAGCCTGTGGCTTGTTGAGACACAATGTTATATGTGTGTTTTGGCTTAGTTTTTAAAATGGTCTTCCATTTATATTAGATCCCACCCCCTGCCCCATCTCAAATTGATATGTTCCCAATGAGCTCATCAGTAGCCCCAAAGGGCCAAATGTCAGAACAGACTCAGTGAAAACCAAACCAAAACACAATTTTTTGTTCCAGTTAGTGGTATTGTGTGTGTGTGTGTGTGTGTGTGTGTGTGTGTGTGTGTGTGTGTATGTATGTCAGAGCAAATGCAAGGAACTGTGGGGAATGTAATTTCTTTCCATGCCACCTGCTGTCTCTGGTAGAGAATGGTATATCCCAGGATTCCTGATGCCCGCATCCTGCAGATGCTGCAGCAGTGCAATGGTGGTCCTACCATGAGGCCTCACTGTTGCTGTCATGCCAGGAGGTAACTGGGTGGGGAAGGGAAAGAGGCAGCTGTGGAAGGAAAGTTGATTGATACCAGAGGGAACCCATTATGAACAGGTGTGGGGAGAGTTTGCCTTTCATAGGAAAGATTTCATAGGTCATAGAGTTGGAAGGAGCCTACAAGGCTATCGAGTCCAACCCCCTGCTCAATGCAGGAAACTAGAGGAGGGGTCTCTCATCCAAGTAATAACCAGGCCTGACCCTGCTTAGCTTTCCACACTCAGACAAGCTGAGCCAGCATAAGCCACAAGCCTGTATCTGTTTCTAGATCTACCCATCATGAATTTCAACCCATTATGTGTATGTGTGTACACTCATATGCAGATAGCTCTAAGTTAACAGTATGCATGGTCACTGCAGAGTTTATATGATTCCAGTCTTGCCTTTCAAATAATTTGGTTCCTAAAGGTTGTTTTTGTAGCTCTATGTAATGGTATCAATTCAACACAAAATATTGACCTGAGGGGGTGATACCACAAAGCCTTAAATCAACTACTCTTCCTCCAGTTTTGTCTTAATTATGCTCTTCCACTTGTCTCATGGATTTAGCCACAGAAAGAAACATAAATTATTCCTTGTATGAAGTAATTCCCCTTTTCAATGGTAAGAAATGGGAGGAAGACATAGGGATCTGCGCAGAATTCGATCGGGGGTTGGAAGCGGGGCGAACTCGCCCCGCTAAACCCCCCAAGCTCTGCACGACTTACCTTTCCCCAGCTTGGCACATCTCTGCATGAGAGGAGCCAGAGAGGAGCATGAGCAAAGCAACGTCCAGGTCCCTGGTGTGTCACTTCTGGGTCCCCAGCACTGCATTTTTTACATAAAAACCAAGCCAAAGCACCTTAAAACAGCCGCGATTTGCTATTCACGGCAATTTTAAGGTAGTTTACCTTGGTTTTTATGTAAAATATGCAGCGCTGGGGACCCGGAAGTGACGCACCAAGGACCTGGAAGTGATGTGCCGGGGACCTGGAAGTCTGCCGAGTGCCTCACCGAGCGCCTCAGCTGGCGCTTGGCAAGGCACTCGGCGGATCGCGCAGCAGGGGCACTCACCGAGCGCCCGGCGAGTCGGGGGTGGGCAGTTCACCCACCCCTACGACACACACACACACACACGTTTGCATTTTTAACAATCACAATCCCCAAAACTAAAAAATAGTTGTAACAATATGTTAAATACAGTCACACAACATTGTTCATACATCTGTAAATAATAAAATTAAAATATTATATCTATTATTAATTGGTCCAAATTCAATGCCAGATTAGAATCTACTGTGCCAGAAATCCAGCTGATTAATTAGAGGCCTACCTTCACCATTTAGTTCTGGGAAAACATTAAGAATGGGTATCAAGTTGTTACAAAATTATCTTTCTTTATTTCTGCTCTAGTCACACAAAAGTGGCTGGTTAGTTTCTCTGCCAGCACAACCGACTATATTCTGTCAAGGTATCTCCGAAACGAGAATCCTTGGGCATTTTTCCAGGTTCTAGCGATCTCGGTTCTCGCAGTCCCTACAAGCGTCGCCAACAGCTCTTTATATCACAGCCCCCCATTCTCCCCAGTAAACAATGAAAACAGTAATAAAGTTTCATTAGGAGTTATCTTTTGTCAAGTTACATTATTCAATCTATTACTTCGTGCTAGAACGGTTTAACCTTCGGACAGAAGATCCACTTGTGTTCAGGTGAGCCCCTTAAACCTCAATTTCTCCAACATATATCCGATAACTCATTATTAATTTTATGTAATTTTGTGGGGCACAAATGCCATCTATAGACTAGTCAAGTCAAGTCAGTTTATTACGGTCATAGACCAGCAGGTATAGACTGTTTTTAATACCATTTCTTTTGATCTGGCTAATACAGACTTATAGGGCAGCGAAGACTATATTCTTGCCCCTGACTCTTCTGATATATTAATATCTAGGTTTGTTTCCCAAGTCATCTTAGCTCCCATGTTATTGTCATATTCTTCCTCAATAATAATCTTATAGATGACTGAGACTAATCCTTTCTTTTTACAAAGACAAATTATTTGCCCAATATTTTGCAAGGCTAGACAATTTTCAAAAACACACCTCAGTTCTAGAGTTGGTGTTGCGTATTAGCTAAGAGTTTCAACTCGGAAGTACCTGGTTCGAACGTTACTTCAGAAAACAAAGAACTGCAGGTACTGTCATTTATCTACTGAGGAATTAGGTGCGCTATGCAGTCCCTATATTACGTATGAAAAAAAAGGGAAACCTAGCAGGAAACTTATGAATGAATGAATGAATGAATTATATTTATACCCCGCCTTTTTTCCTGAAAGGAACCCAAGGTGGCTTACATAATCCTCCTCATCCTCTCCACTTTATCCTTACAACAACCCTGTGAGGTAGGTTAGGCTGAGAGTCCGTGACTGGCCCAAAGTCACCCAGTGAGTTTCATGGCCGAGCGGGGACTAGAACCCTGATCTCCTGAGTCCCAGTCCAACACTCTAACCACTACGCCACACTGGCTCTCAAAGTATCATCTCTGTTTAACAAAGAGAATGAAATTCTGATGAAACACTTTGGGGGAAGTAAACATAGTCCTAACCTTTTTTGTGGTGGGGCAGAATCGGAGCCCATGAATCTGAGATTTTTTTAAAGGCCCAGTGCGCTTTGAGAATACATTCCTTATAACACTGGCAAGACTTAATTTAGAGTTTGAGTGGTCTCCTTGTAGAGAAGGCTTGAAAATAGTAATTGTTAAATTCAGGTTCATAAATTTCTGTATAAATAAAAGACTTGTGACAAGTGTTTCCTTGGTTTTATTACAGTTTCCGGATGAAGCTTTTTCCAGATGTTGAAAGCTGATAATTAATACCCTGAATACTTTACTTTTGTTGTTTAGTGTCTTAGTCTGCAATCCTGTGCACACTTCCCTGGGAGTAAGCCCCATTGGACACAGTGGGACATACTTCTGAGTAAACATGCATAGGATTGTGCCATTAATAGTGTTCTCAATATGGACTACTCCCTGTGTTCTTTCTTTTAAATTTTGAATATGAGACTGCTATGACTTTTCTTTTTAATTTTATTTACAAAGCTGTGTTCATAAAACAAGTTGCCTAGAATTATGACATAATTTCTAAAAAATTATATAGGCTTATGTGGGACACTTGAGGTTTCATTTTTCTCCCTATTCCCCTTTTAATGACATTGTCTGCATATATGATTGTATTGGACTTTTTAATTAGAATTTTAATAGGGTCTGTTGATAGTTAAATTGTTAGTATGCATCATTATATTAGGATTATTTATACAACCTGATAATTCTGTTGATAAGGTGCTTTATTGATTTATAGAGACTCTGCCCTTGAGGAAGAACACTAGCTTGAAATGTTGAAGTTCAGTGTGTATTGAACTTCTTTCAATCCAGGGGCCAAATTGAATTTTGGAGAAGCTTTTGGGGGTCACATTCCAGTGTTGGGCAGGGTCAAAGGCGAAAGGGGCAGGGCCAAAATTCCAAATATACCCCAAATATCAGCCTATTTCAGCTTTAAGCACTTACTGCTAGTAAGTAAGTCTTAGGAGAAGCATTTCAACCTTTTAGAATGGGGGGAAACTGTGCAAAAGTTGGGAAACCACCAATTGCTGGCCAGGGGAAAGAGGGTGGGGACTGGGGAAGGGGTAGGACCATCTAGGGAACCACAGAGGGCTAAATTGGGACCCCAGGAGGGCCAGATTTGACCCATGGGCCTGAGGTTCAACACCCCTGGTGTAGGAAACTTAATTCCACAATAAGTAGTTGACAGTGCCTATGGCTCTTGGATTTTTCTGTGGGTTCCTGCTGTTGTGGAACAGCTCTTTCATATCCCCCCCCCCCAATTTCAGTCCAGCCAAAATACAATTGCTATGAGGCTTTAAGGAAGCCATTAGCCCCTCTCCCCTGTATCATGGGGATAATACAAGTTATTATAAGGGGCAGTATCTAACGGTGTCATTCTGCAAGCTCAAATAGCTCTAGCCGAGGTCTGCCAAACCTTTCCATAGTGCAAGCGGCTGTGCATTACACTTGCGCAACGGGTTGCGCAAGCATAATGCACAACTACTTGCACAATGGACTGCCCAAGCGCAATGTGCAAATGGTTGTGCAAATGGTTGTGCAAGCATAATGCACAACTGTTTGCCCAACAGGTTGTGCAACTGCTTGCGCAACTGTGCTTGTGCAACCGTAACTTTAGTTGGATTCTCCTCTTGTGCATAGTTCAGAACCTAGTAGCACAACATCATTTGCACTAGTGAAATGACACTGTTGGACACTGCCCGAGGTTTCCTACAATGGTTCTATATTGTTTTCCAGTCACTTTTCTATAAAATTGCAGTCCAACTATCATACAAAATCAAAATCACACATAGACAACAATAGCAAATTTGAATGTAGAAAGATAAAATATTTTTTAAAATGATTTTTCAAAAATTTAAAACTACAAGAACCACAGCAGAACTAATATATATACACGTCTGTGGCTTACGCTGGCTCAGCTTGTCTGAGCATGGAAAGCTAAGCAGGCTCAAGCCTAGTTATTACTTGGATGGGAGACCCCTCCTCTAGTTTCCTGCATTGAGCAGGGGGTTGGACTCGATGGTCTTGTAGGCTCCTTCCAACTCTATGATCTATAAATCTATGAAATAAACCAATCCAAATCATGCCTCATTGGTTAAGCTCTTTGTTTGTTTTTAATCTTTATTTGGGAGCATTAGGAGATAAGAGAGAGCACTTGGCACCCTAAGAGGCTGGCTCCATAATATCCTAGCCACCACAAAGAAGGCTCTCCTCCATGCATCACCAGTCAAACTAGTACAAATGTGGGGTCAGAGAGCAAAGTAGCAACTGAACATCTTACTGAATAGGTTGGAACATACAGCCATGAATCCAGCTACATTTAGTCTTCATAATCTAAGCAAATAAATCACGACTACTTTAAGGTTGCAGTCCTATACACACTTCCCTCTTCCCTCGGAGTAGGCCCCATTGGACTCAATGGGACTTACTTCAGAGTAGACATATATAGGGCTACCCTGTGTCATTTGAAGAACTGGGACTTAACACACAATTAATCTTAGCTGAATCAGGGCTGTAAGGTATATATAGCACAGTGAACTTTTAAAAACACTGTGTAAATGCTAGATGAAGTTATTTTTTTAAAAATGTAATGTGCCTATTGGCATGTGAGGAGGCAGCATCAGATATTCAACCGTTTTAACCTTCTTAACTTCCAGTTTTCCAAGAACTCTTGGTTGCAGTTCTGCGTATCTAACACAAAGTGAAGGGTTCTATTTAATTTCATTTTACATACAAGCTGTTCCACCACGTAAAACAAAGGGCACATTTCCATTAAACAGCATCATCTTGATATATTGCATTACCAAATTATCAGCATGAGTTGTGAATGCCATGCATGTTAACAGAGGCTGTGTAAGTGAACCTATCTACCATTGTAGAATTTCACACAGAGCTAAAGGAGAAGGGCTTAGGAATGTCAGGTGAAAGATTGGATCTTGGCTTCATAATAGGATGTGGCCCTTTCTATTATCACTAAATTTGGTTCAATATTTGAATGTGCATAGCTTTTATACTAGCTCTTGAAGACAGATGCCTTTCCTGAGATCATGATAGCAAAGAAACAAATGTTAATTGCACATTCTGCATTTTTGGCACGGCTCCAAACATTCTGAATCCAAATGCAACATCCTAGGGATGGGTTGGGAACACTGCGCTTGTAAAATTATTTCTAGAAAAGGAATTTGAATAAAAAAGGCAGATGGTATAGATTATGCAAAGTATATAGAAAGGATGAACTAGGCTAACAACAATGTGCCAAGAAAAGTGGAATTACATGCATTTCAAGAATAAGAGGCTGTATTTTTCATATTTATATTTTGAGGTTGCAATCCCCAAATCACTTTAACTGGCCTCTTGTGCTTAAGTCAGTAGGACCAGTTTAGCGTAGTTGTTTGTGTGCTAGATTGTAAGACTGATTATCTTACACATGCACAGGTCCAATGTATTTCAGTGGCACGGGACTTGAAGCTTTAAGGGGACAATCCTATGGATATTTAGACATGGCTGGCTGGGGAATGCTGGGAATTGTAATACTTTTTCTGCCTAAACATGCATAGGATTGCACCCTAAAGAATGTAAAGGCCTGAAGTTTTCAGATAGTTCTTTTCAGAATGGCATCTGTTCTGTGATGCAACATAAAACCCATAAAGATGATGGGGTGTTTTCAAAGAGGAAAAGCTGAGAAGCAAATACATGAGCCTAAAATAGTGCAGGTAAGAAATGCTGGTGGGGAAGAATCTGAAAGTGAGGGATTCCAAAATATGAATTCTCCCCCTTTCCAAAAGCCTCACTCCATTTTGAAAAGGGTTCAAGTCTGGCTTGAAATGCTGCTCTCTACTGTAATTTCCCTGCCAGTTCTCCCTTGCTTACTGAAGTGAACATAAACCAATGAGAAGTGGTAGGGGGTAATTGGCAGAGGGAGGGCTTGAGAGAGAGTGAGAGAGAGAGGCCTTCCCAGCCTGGAAATAACATTCCCGAGGAACATCCTGCCTGATTAAGGAGAGATTGCCTCCCTGTGTCTCTAGGAATCCCTTCCATTTGTGGTTACCCCTCCACATTCTCAAAGTTAAGTCTTTTGTTTGTGCTTTCTGTCAGCCCAAGGCAATGGTGGGTGAGTACTTTGGGCAGGCGCAGGCCTAATACCAGTAGTCTGGCAGCATCCGGTGATCACCCTCATTGACTAGCTGCTCAGACTCAGGAAAAGCAGCAGTCCTGAGAGTGTTACATTGGACAGTGGCACTGGATTGGCCCTCTGATGTCACCTGACTCCTCAGACCAGAATTCTAGGCTGCTGTGGGAATTGTCCCAGTTGGAACTGTCAGCTGCAATCTCCTCAGAACAGCAGACTGGGGTGGTGCAGAAGTCAGGTTTCCAGCACCTCAGCTGCAGGAGAGCTGCCCTGCCTTTCTTGATAGATTCTTGGCAGAAAGGTGGGGTACAAATCAAATAAATAAATAGATAATAAAGTGAGGGGCTGATTTTTGTGACCCACCCCCCCACCCCCAAAACAGTGAAAAATACTTCCTCCTTTTCCCAGTGTTTGTGGGCATGAAAAGGCATGAAAATATTTGGAGAAGGCTCCCTGCGTTCTTGGTGCTTTATTTTGCCTGTGAGGAAACGATTGGCTTGGTTTGAATGAAGCGGTCACAAAGCCAAGATCAGTTTGCAGCATGGCTCCATGATATTGCAGCATTCACTACATCAGGGGTGCAGAACATCTTTCAGCACGAGAGCCAAATATCATTTCAGAGAAACTTCCAGCCGTGAGCGGGGCAAGAGGTAAAAGAGGCAGGGCCAAACATGCCAGACTTTTTTTTTTTTTTTTAGCTTAAAGCTCTTTTTGCCAGGAACTAAGCCCCAGGAGACTGCATTTCATGCTTTTTGAAAGGGGAAAAACTGCACAAAAGCTGGGAAACCACCAAATGATCGGTGGTCGGGTGAAAGATGGTGGGGCCAGGGTAAGGGGGTGTGGTCATCTGGAAACCCCAGAGGGCCAGATTGGGACCCCAAGTGCTCCGGAATTGGCTCCCTGGCCTGAGACCCTGCACGACATGATCCCTGATTGGTTGGGATCATGTAGTGAGGAAGAATGAAGCTGTGAAATGGTCCAGACAAGAAGCATACTGCAAGAAGGTGTGGTGAAAAAAACCACAAAAGGCATGAAGGGTATTCGTGGATGTGATTTTCACACCCCTCGGAAGTCCCCTTTTCCTGTTGAAAATGTGCACCATTTGGGCACAGCTCTAATCAGGGCTTCTGATTCGAGCTCTTGAGAGGAACCCAAAAGGTTGTACACAAGACCCCATCCAGTGAATCTGTGAGGGAGGTGGGATCATGGCCCCATGCTCAAACACTGCTGTTTTTGAGCTCTGAGGCCATGCATATGGCATTAATAGGCAGGGGCCCTATGTGGCATGTACAACATATAGTTGTACATGCCACAGGGCTGTTTCTCACAATCAGGAGCCCTGCTTGCCCCAGGTTTCCGAGTTGTGAGGAAGACCCCTATGCACATAAAGTTGTGTGTGCAATGGGCCTTTTCTCATGCATACAATACCTGTGGCCACTGGGGGAGGCATGGCCACTGGGCACATCAGCATCAATGCCAGTGGGTGTGATCCTGTTTCTCCTTCATGTGTTCAGTGAATGTGTGTGTGTGTGTGTGTGTGTGTATCATTTCATGTGGGGGGAAGGGGGTCATGTGTAGAGCTCTAAAGGCAGCCTTTGCAGAAGGGTTTTTAAAGTCATTTATTATTAACTATCACACAAAGTATTGAAACATTCCAGTCTACTGAATCAGTTGCTAATAATAATGATCAAGGCAGAAATAAGATTAAAATAGGAACTTTAATAGGTAAATGAAGATGAGGAAATGTAATTATACCAGTCCAGCCTGCAAACTCACATTGTACTTCATTTTTACCCTTGGGGGTTCAGATTAGGAAAAATGAATACATGGAGCTTTTATAAGAATATAGAGCAGAGGAAAGCAGTGAATTAGAACTTTGAAAGTGAAAATGATGGTATCAACTATTTTTTTTAAAAGAGTGAAAGGTTCCACTTTACAAAGATGTTGTAAAGAAGTTAATTGTCATATAAATTTGTCTTATGGAAATGCTGCGAGGAGTAGCCTCTAATTATAAATATAATTAAAGTGAAGCACCTTTCCTCATAAAGTGGCAAAAGATGAATAGCTGTGGCTGCCGAATGATTTCCCATTCATTTTTGCTGCCTCGTCAGTTTGGCAACAATAATATCTGAGAGGAAGGGTGTCATAAAAGGTGGCGGAACTTTATTAGGGGAAGGGCATTGTGCAGGCACCGGTAGGCAGCTGTGAAAAAGCTTTAATGGTTAAATTGAATTAGCTAAGCGCAGCCAACCCTTGCATCATTTAGACTCAGACACATGCATAGTTATTTGATGTGCCGGGGTTCTTTTTCAAGACTCGCTGACCAATCCTAAAGATGGGGAGCACGAGACTGGTACATGCTGATACCTGCAATCAAGGGAGGGGGAGGGTGGTTTCCTCTATTTTTCTCTGGGGGGGGAGGGAACCGTTTAGCGTGCTTTCCTATTAACATGCGCATGCACAAATTACATCTTTCCTGATCCCCATTGCATTATGTGGGGAAGGGAAATGGCAGCTTGCTTAGTGCCTTTCTCCTAATGTGATCTTAAATAATGCTATTCATCCTTATTGTGAAAGGATGAAACCCGAGGTCATGTTAGCCAAGGCCCAAAAGAGCCTGTATGTGTCAGGAACAGCTATTGATTCTGACAGGTCCTGCAGTCAGCTAGAATGCCTCATTCCGGGCTTTTCTGCATCCCGTTGCCTTTTCTCTTTCCCTCTGGCCAAGCAGGGATGCTGCCTTACTGTGGCATCAGTGAGGAAAAAGGAAGTCACAACATCACAACAGTAGGGTGGCCATGTGCCCGACTTTACAGATGGCAGCATTCTTTTTGAAGGGCTGTCAGGTGACAGTCCTCTATTTGGAGGAGTCCTTTATATGACAGGTTTTCCAATCCAAGTCTGTTTACAAGAGAAAGAACCAGCAGAACGGAGAGAGAGCAGGGGGCTTGAACTTTCCCATCAACAGTTAGTTAGTTATTATATTTCTATACCTCCCAATAGCTGAAGCTGTCTGGGCTTTTCACAAGATAACACCTGGACAGCAGACTGAGCAGGTCTCCTGGCCACAGTCTCCCCACCCCCACTCCATGGTGAGCTTTGTTGTAATTCTATTTAAATTATAGTAATTATTTCTAAAGATACTGAACTTTTCTACACCAGGCTATCCGTGGTATCTACTTTTAGTTATGTTGCAGAATTGAGATCTGAGCACTATACAAAGATCATTTCCTTTCCTGCTTTTCTGGTACATAACCTCTAGGTGGTACTGTGCTATAGCGGAATAACACAATTAGACAAGTAGGAAAATAGGTTTTATTTCGCTTTCAGAAATAATACTCCATTTCCCCCACTCTAACGCCCACGCCCCCCAGGAAAGTGCTCTTAAAAAAAACAGAAGCTAAACTGGAGGGTCATGATGTCGACTAAAGAACCTGTAAATAACTATGAGTAAGGAATGAGGAGCGCACAATAAATGCCTCATGTAGAAAAGCTCATCATCTAGCATGATAGTAATCATTTCTAAATTTGCACCTATACATATCAATTAGCATATGCTCTTTTTGTGTGTTGGGAGAAGCAAGTTTAGTAACCTTGCATCATTAAAGCAGTGTGTTACTGTCATGGCAAAAGTGAAACACATGTCAAATGAAGGAAGATCTGTTTGTTTTTGTTTTAAAAAAACCTCTAAATAAAGGCAATAAGGCATACATTTTTTTGAATCTGAAATGTTTGGTGTTCAGCACATTTCAGTCCTCCTGTGCTTGCCTTCTTATTCAGTGAAATAACAGACTTGGGAACAAAAGGGAGAGGCAGGGAAAATGGAAAGTACTGTGAAAATTTATGCTATGGGAAGATGAGGCTATACAATTAAGAAAAAAACATGGAGAAAGATGAAGCGTAGGTTGGTACAGGGGAAGCACTGGAAATGTTTTGAAATGAAGACATTGCAATGATTATAAGGTGCTATTTTTTTCTTCTTCAATTGCAGCTCAAATGTTCTGCCAATTACGCCAAATTAGATGATAGTAGGGCCAAATCAGAAAAAGCAGGAAGGAGTTTTTGAAATCACTATATGTTGGATGAGTAAAAATGTTTTGCACTTGCCTAAATGGAATGTGATATTGAAGAAATAACTGTTTTGAAGAGAATTTGGCATATCTGTATTATATATATATATATATATATATATATAAGCAGGAAAGTGAGAACCTAATGTTGATTTGTATCTACCGGTATTTATCCTAACATAGTCTGTAAGTATATATAGTAATACCTCGGATTGCGAGTAACCCGGTATGCGAGCTTCTCATAAGACAAGCAAAATTTTAGCATAAATTTAAATTTGAAAGACGAGCAAGTCTCGCAACATGAGCCACACACTCTGCCGTCGCCTCGCTCTGCCGTCACCTCCCACTGCTTTACCTAAGGCCAGGGAGCTGCCGCTCACTCTGCAGGTTGTTGATCCTCCACATCTCTCTCCTTCTCTCCCCCTTCTCTCTCTGAAATTTTCATTAGCTGCTTTGAGATACTCTGTCTAAAGGCAAAGCAAGCCGACTCCCTGGCAGGGAGCCCCGTGGAGGCACGGCGCGGCTCCCTGCTGAGTTTCCATTATTTCTTATGAGGAAACTCGCTTTGATATACGAGTGTTTTGGATTACGAGCATGGTTCTGGAACGGATTATGCTTGTAATCCAAGATATTACTGTATGCACTTCTAAAATTGTACTGGAAATTGTCACCATACATAAAATGTGGGATGTGTGGTACTTATTTTTCTCATACTTGCCAGAGTAGTTGTTTTTCTTTACCATGAAGGGTTAAATGCAGTAGCATTTCCCTTCTCAAATCCGTGTAGAATCCAAACAGGACCATAGTTTAATCAGTTAGTTAAAAGTAGGGCTGAAATGGACATTTGCAATTATTTTTCAACAATTTACAGAAATTTCCACTGAAATTTTCAAGGTGAAATGTTTAATTCAAAATTCAGTTTTAATGTAAAAGTATACCTTAAAACTGGAAATATGAGTTTCCTAGACTTATTGGCAGTCCTTTATTGTTTTGATAGGCATGAAATCTCACAAATATGTTTGGTTAGAACCAGACTAACAGTGCCAACCCATTCATGCTTACTCAGAAGTCCCATTGATTGAGTTCAATGGGGCTTACACACAAAGTGCATAGGATTACAGCCCAAGTTAGTTGCACTTAGTTCCCACTGAAATCATTGGAATTTGAGTTATTACTAACTAGGCCCATTGATTTCAATGGGACCCAAGTTAAACTAATTCAATCTGGAACCAACCCCTTATCAATCACATAGTCCGGTACTAAACATCATTATGTCAGCTATGAAATACTGTCAAATTTTTAGTGTTGAAATCAGCTATTTTAGGATGTCAAACAAAGCTTTCAAATAGTCAGTGAGCATCTGGTAAATATCTGAATATTTAGAGAATATCTGAAGAACTTGACATTGAAAGCTGCAGAGAAGAAAACTTGGGAGGATTTTTGGGAGGGTTTTTGTTTGTTTGTTTCAACAATAGCTGAAAGTGACCAAAAGGTCATTTTGTCCTAATCTGTCCCTGAGGTCAATGGTCTTGTGATATCTTAGTACTGAGGCAGAACAGTGATATGACTTGTAAAGGTTTGAGCTTAACCTCTACTCTCTGTGTCCAACTGTAACCCCAAATGTACCAAGACTAAGTACTTGTAACTGCATTTGCTCATATTCCTCCTTTGCTCTCCTTGTCTCTCCCTCCCCTCCCCTTCTCCTCTGTCACCCCCAGTGTCAAAATTTAGATTGTAATCTCCCCGGGGTCAGGAAGCTGCCTTTTTTTGTTCTTCTGGAGCTGTATGCTGCTGGATAAATAATATTTTTCTTATGCCCCTTTACATAGAAACCATCACATTTCTACCACTACATTTTTAAAGGAATAATTGGAAAGACCTGAGGGGGAGAAAAAAAGGTGCGCTCCGAATCAATATGGCACAATATGCATAGGAAAATAAAAATGTTAGCATGCACGAGAAGTTTCATTTAAAATAGGTTGTGACACTGCAGGGGAATATCTTGTATAAATCATTTAAAATAAATAAAATGAGTAATTTCTTTTATAATAGACTAATAAACCTATGGGGAAATCTCCTGCCTGGTGCCGTAGAAAGCAGCCTGTTCTGCGGCTTGAATAAGAACCAGCTATGTATCTGATGAAAGGGCAAAGTGATTTTTCACACTAGGGAGTATGGAAAGATTTCTAAGGGGCTAACCACGCCTTGTATAAAGTCCCCAGATCCCTTTAAAAAAAAAAGTTGCCATAGTGGACAAGAATTTAGACCAGAGAAAAAGCAGGGGAAACAGAAGGGCAATTATGCTTTTTCTCACCCACTTCTTCTCCAGTCTAAATTGCTTTCCCACTCTGGATTGGCTCCTCCAGTCTAAATTGCCCCTGAGGGTTCAAATCAAAATGCATATCTGCATGGCTCTTGAGGCAAGAACCAGACAGTGGCTGGTTTGTATCCAGTGTTAGTCCTACTTAGAGTAGACCAATCGAAATGAATGGGACTTAAGTTAAACTAACATTGTATAGAACCCATTGGATACAACCCTCTGTATCTGCTTAATAAACCATGGTGTGAATGACAGTCTGTTTGTTCCAACTTCGGAGTAAGTGGGTAAGCAAACCAGGAAGGGGGAAGCTTTTTGTGATGTTTGAACCCAAGAGCATGGTTAAGTGTGCCCAAATAAACCAAGATTCATAAGCCAACAACAACCCCCATTTAACACTGGCTTGTTTTGGTGCACTTAACCATAGTCGTACAAAGTTCTCCTCTTTCTGGTTTATTTATCACGAGGGGAGGAGTGAATGAGCTGCATGCACCAACACACAGCTTTTTCACATTGTGGTTTATTAAGACATGATTCCTGATTTATTGTTAGGTGTGAATGAGTCCAAAATGAGGGAATGCTATCAAATGTAACAACCCTGCAGCTCTATCTCTGCTTCTCGTAAAGTGTAGAGAAACAAAAGACACGAGACAACCAGGACCGGTGCAGGACAGTTTGGCGCCCTAGGCTGGCTTATATTAGCGCCCCCCCTCTCGTGCCGGGGGGGAGGGCTCCGGAGCAAAGCAGCTGGGAAATGCCTGCTTGCCCAGCCGGCCGCCTCCTCCAGCAGCCGCTTTCCCCGGTGCCAACCGGCCGCCGCCGCACGCACTCCTGACCCGGCCTAGCTCCGGGCGCAGAGGAAAGCCGAGCGCGACGGCGAGCGCGCCCAGCGCCCGCAATCCCCCCCCCCGCACAGACCTGGTGGTTGCGGACCGGTGCCTTTGTCGGCCAGGCGGCCAGGCGGGGCAGGAGCGCGCCGGCGGCGAGGAAGGAGCGCAGCGTTTCTGCACCCTCTTCCGCCACGCGCCCTAGGCAGCCGCCTGGGTCTGCCTAGCGGTAGCGCCGGCCCTGGAGACAACATACTGTGAGTTTTCTCAGCTGTAGTCCACTTCACTGACTTCTATTGAAATGAGTGGGGAGTTTCACATCACACACTTTGTTTTTTCTACAGTTTATGGGAGAGGGGGGGCAGGAAGAGACCTAGGATGGCTGATTTTGGCAGTCACCAAATGTGAGCTAAGGATGGGAGAACCGATGTTCAAGTTTGCAGAAATTCTCTGAACTTCACTTTGAAGCTCGGTTTGGCTCTTTCCCATTTTTGTTTGCAATCTGTTTTTCAGTTTGTTTGTGGGGAAAGTAGGCATTTCACACTGGAAAAGTACACATTTCCGTGTGCATCTTTCAAACGTGCATGCTTATTCTCCCATTGACTAAAGTGTGAAAATGTTTTTTTTAATGCACATTTCAAAGTGCACATTTTTAGAAAATACACATATTTTTTAACTGTGATCGCAAGTTCAGGAATGTGTGAACATTTTTTTAAAAATGCACTCCCATTCCAGTTCGAGGTTGCGAATGAGGCATATCTGGATGTTTTGCAAACTGAAACTAAATTCTCATATATATCTACATTGCTCACCATCTAATTCCTCCCTAAATCAATGCTCAAAAGATGATTTTGCCTGCAAGGAAAGGTAGGCAGTTTAAGCAATGCTCATGAACATAGCCACCTATGATAAATAGTTTAATATTATTTATTTATTTATTTATTTATTATTATATTTATACCCCACCTTTTTTCCTGCAAGGAACCCAAAGCGGCTTACATAATTCTCCTCCTTCTTTCCATTTTATCCTCGCAACAACCCTGTGACGTAGGTTAGGCTGAGAGTCAGTGACTGGCCCAAAGTCACCCAGTGAGTTTCATGGCTGAGCGGGGACTAGAACCCGGATCTCCCGAGTCCCAGTCCAACACTCTCACCACTGCGCCACACTGGCTCTTTGTTCGGTGTTTCATCCAAGTTTGTTGAGAAATTACGGTCTAGTTCAGGGTGGGCAACTTGGACACCTCCAAGGTTTTGGATGACAGTTAGCTCCAACCAGCATGGCCAACGGTCAGGGATTATGGGAGTTTTACTCCAAAACACTTGGAGGGCACTAGGTTATCTACCCTTGGTCTAGTTTATACATACATGAATTGGGTAATTCTCTATGTGTGGTGAGGTGCACGGTGTGTGTGTGTACATGTTCACTTCTGTATGTAGGAAGTGACGTGTGAACTGGGCAAAATGAGTGATAACCCTTATTCTTTCACCTCTCCCCCTTCTTGCAAGGAGGAAAGATGGACAGAACTAAGGGTATTACAGATTCCATGTGCCACCCTCACACATAACTCCCTGCATACAGCAGTGGGAGGCCTGACCACGTGTCACCAAATTCTCCAACATGCGAATGGGGCATGAGCAGTGCGTGTGAATAGGGCATGAGCATCTTAGGACATTTAAAATAATGGTAAAGGCTGCAAGTGACGGCCAAGTTGGGTAACCACCTTGCAGAGAAGGTAAATAGATGCTGGTCCATGGTGGTTTGATAACGGCATCATCCCAAAAACAGCTCCCTGATGGTTAGAGCAGGCTCCACTAGTGGTGTCTTATATCCTAATTATAAAAAAATCACATTAGTGTGATCTTTTGGTTGGCCCAATAAAGGTATTACACTAATGCGGATTTTGGAATTTCTCTTATCATCAACATGGCTACCTTTGTTTTTTCCCTTAAAAAATTCTTTCCTGGCCTAGCCCTCCAGCCATGTCTTTAACTCTTCTGTTGCTGTTGCAATTTCTCCTTCATATGGAGGCTACATATCCCATGGCATGCCCAAGTGTCCTCTTTTACAGAGACGGTTCTCTGTTTGAAGGCTGCCCTATCCAATTCTGGTTTAAAGATAAAGAACCATAAGAACTGTTGCCCATGAATAGCACCTGGACAGCAGCCTGAACAGGCAGGCACACAGGTCACCTGGTCACTGTCTTCACACTCTGGTGAGATGTACTATATTTCTCTTTCAATTATAATAATTATTTGCAAGTTCGCATCTAGACATATAAATTAGCATATGCAAATGTTATGCAAATGACTGTCCTCTCCTCTTTTGTCATCTCTTTTGGTGATTTGTGTCCTTTGGGGGGGGGGTGATTCATAAGTGGCCACACCCTATATCCCAACCAAACATGAACTCTAGTCTTCCCACTATACATTTAGACTTTAGTGCTTCCTTTTCACCATACATTCTATTGTCTACTTTGTCATTCACACATATCACCATGGTAGAAGCCCACGGCAATGCCCTTTACCCAATTGCCAGGTGTGTTATTCCTCCTCCTGTTTCTCCATTCCACTCCTGTGGTTGCAACCCCAGGCTGGCCCAGTGCAGATTTAGCCATATGGCTGGAGCCAGATCAGTCCACTATCCCTGCAACTGCTTTGTGACAGTGGGTGCACCTGCCCTTCTGTACCAGTGCTGCCTCATGTTGATTATCTTCACTTTTGCCTGCTTCTCTCGCCATTTTTTTTTTTTTTTTTGCTTTTACATAGCAACTATCACAAAGTTTCAATTATATGAAAGCCTCTAGATCAAAATAATGCCAGATGCATTTCTTTTGTCTAAGATTTCAGATCTGCCAGTGGGTCAGAGGGACTTCCTGCTATACAGAATGCTCTGCAATTCAAAATGTAAAAATAGTTAACTTGTTGAAGTATTTGTCTTTGAATGGACACTTGTGCATCTGTTGTAAAATAACTTTTCAATGTTTCTTTTTCCAGGCATACCAATTTGCATTTGAAAAAAAATATATCAATGTCTCAGTAGTTAGCATTTATAGGCTCCAAGTTGCAAGGCAAATCTTTATGCTCATTGCATTTTTAAAAATGTAATGGCATTCATGGAAGATAACCATTCAGCTGTGTTTGCCAACGTTTTTTTCCCCCTCTTGTAAGTTTGGAATGAGTATAATTGTTTTAAGAGAACATCTTCTCCCCCCCCCCTTTTTTTTTGCTTGTTAGTAAGATTTAGTTCCCCATCCTAAAAATACTTCTTTGGTCCAAGTCTCATTTGCTATGGTGGTAGAATTTCCTGCTAGTGGCATGTTTTGATGATTCTGCTAAAGGAAAAGAAAGAAAGAAAGAAAGAAAGGGGGAAAAGTTAACACAGAAAACACCATTAAAAAACCACAATTCTTCACACAAGAAAATAGCATGAAATGGATATAGATGTTTGTTTTCATTTCTATATAACTTTTTATGTATATATTTATTTAATAGATTGACATGCCACTAACCATATTTAAAAAAAAAATATCTCTAAGCAGTTTACAAAGAAAAAATAAAAGATTAAAAATTAACAGAGCAATCCTGTGGTCACTGGGAGAGCATCCCAGGGACCATAAGATATGTCAGATTCCCCCTCCTGAGCTGTAGACACTCCTACAATATGGGGAGCAGAGATCCGACATCTGATCCTTCCTCCTTCCCTTGTAGCTGCTGCAGGAAGCATGGCAGTTGGCTGTTGCAACCTCATAAATGTCAAAAAGGGGTGGAACAGTGGAAGAGGAGGGGAAAGGAGAGGCTGCAAGATCCTGCGGATCCTGGCCTCTCCATATCTGTCCCCACATTAGCTCAACGTGCCCAGAGGCCCATCTGCCTGGATTTATTTTTATTTCAGGAGGAACAGGAGGCGAAATCACCTCCATTGTTCCTTCTGACCTGCCTGGCTCTCTATTGACAGAGCAATCCATAGGATACATTTTAAATCCCATTGCAGCAGCAATAATCTTTTAAATACATATGGCAGTAGTAAAATACCCCTAGTAAATAAATAGTTACCACTAAGGTGTATACTGATGGAGCAAAGGTCTCTATGATCCATAGCTATTCAACTATGCATACGCTTAAGAGGTAGCTCATTATAATCAGTCCTCCTGTTGTACAGTTGGGAACTGTGGTTGAGTGTGACCTGATTCTTATATTTGATGTGGCAATATCAGACAATATTGTTATTGGCCAGCATATAAATATGGTAAATCAATAAATAAATCCATCAATTTGCCACATTGACTCTCTCTTCCCTTTTTGGGAAATGCCCTCAGATCTGGAATATGGATACATTAAAAATGGTTAATCTCATGAAAAGAATGGGAGGAAGTAATCTCACGGAAATTTTGGGCTGGTTCGGATGTCCATAGTTTTGTGTGTCAAGAACAAGCTTCAGCAAGCCTCAGACTCGCCCCTTCCAGAGTGGCTGTGAAAGGGAGTTTGGAGCTTGTATTTCAAATTTTCAGGTTTAGATTAACTGCAGTTTGTTCTGTAGTCTGACCCCAACAAACTGGATAATCGAAGCCAACTTCAAACTATGGGCTACGAAGCTTCCTTGTCTCAAGAAACCATAGTTAACATTAACCACAGTTTAGGCCTGGGTTCGGATCACATGCTAAACTGTGGTTAATTGGAATCAGAAGCAGATCTCCCAATTGCTTCTTTGTGTCTGTGCAGGAGGAGTAGAGAGGAGGGAGAAGCATGTCAGCCCAAGGCTTGCTGCAGCTTGTTCTCATCATGTTAAGCTATAATTTAATGTGATGTCTGAATGCAGCCTTTATCATGTCAAACAATTCACAGAAGTATAGGGTCTTACTGAATTGTGCAGCTAGTCACTGAGATTGGATTTAACGTTTGTTTTTGTTTTTCTTTTTAAAAAAAAAAGTGTTATGAACCTTATTTTCTAAAAGGTGTCAGATAATGACCCTTCAGTGTCTTTAGACTGGGGATATAGTATGGAATAGCCTTCTCCAACCTGGTGCCCTCCAGATGTGTTGGACTACAACCCCCATATTTCTCCAGCCAGCCAGCTAGCTGGAGGATGATGGGAGTTGTAGTCCAACACATTTGGAAGGTGCCGGGTTGGGGAAGGCAGGTATGGTGTATTTCTGTTTAAAGATCAAAAGCACAAAGCTCCCTTTTATGTGTAAACCTAGTCTCTTGTTCTTTGGATTCTGGACACATCCTTGAATTCTGTATAACTTTATTTTATTTCATCCAGTTGTGCATTTCCTGATGATTTTTGGTTAAACAAATAAATATTTTATTTTTATTTTATTTATATCATTTCTATACTGCCCAATAGCTGAAGCTCTCTGGGTGGTTCACAATTCATAAAACACAGTGTACAAATACAATAAAAATAGCATAAAAACAACATATTTTTCCAATATGCAAAATTTAAATAACAATTTAACAGCTAGAGCAATTTCAGTACAACTAGACCTGTTAAAAGCAGCTTACAGAAATGCCCCATCATGCCATTAAATACTCTTAAATGCCATTAAATGCCTGGGAGAAGAGGGCAGTCTTAAACAGACACCAGTGGGGAGATCAGTCCATAAACAGGGGGCCACCACTGAGAAGGCCCTCTCTCTTGTTGCCACCCTCCGAGGCTCCCTTGGAGGTGGCACTCAGAGGAAGGCCTCAGATGTTGACTATAATGTCCAGGTAGACTCAGGTTGTGAGAGGTGTTCTGTCTGGTATTGCGGTCCCAAGCCATGTAAGGTTTTGTAGGTTAAAACCAGCACCTTGAATTGGGCTCAGATGTATACAGGCAGCCATTGCAAGTGGGCCAGAATGTTCCGACCTTCTGGTCCCAGTTATTAGTCTGGCTGACACATTTTCCACAAGCTGCAGCTTCAGAACAGTCTTCAAGGGCAGCCCCACGTAGAGTGCATTGCAGTAATCCAATTTGGAGATTACCAGGGCATAGATTACTGAAACCAGATAATCCCTGTCCAGATAAGGCTATAGCTGGGTCATCAGCCAAAGCTGGTAGAAGGCACTCCGTGCCACTGAGGTCACCTGAGCCTCAAGTGACAAAGATGAATCCAGGAGGACCCCCAAGCTACAAACCTGCTATTTCAAGGGGAGTGTCACCCCATCCAGAATACGTTGAGCACCCTCTATCCGGTCAGAGGTACCACCCACTAACAGCATCTCAGTCTTGTCTGGATTGAGCTTCAGTTTGTTAGCCCCCATCCAGTCCATTGTTGCAGCCAGGCACTGATTTAGCACATCTACAGCCTCACCTGATGGAGATGAAAAGGAGAAGTAGAGCTGTGTGTCATCAGCATACTGATGGCAACACACTCTAAAACTCCGGATGACACCACTCAGCAGTTTCATGTAGATGTTAAAAAGCATGGGGAAGAAAGCCACCCCCTGATGAACCCCATGCTTGAGAATTCATGGGGCTGAGCGATATTCCCCAAGCACCACCTTTTGGAGCCAGCCATCGAAGTAAGAGTGGAACCACTGCAATGCAGTACCCCCCGCTCCCAGCTCCGACAGTTGCCCCAGAAGGATACCATGGTTGATGGTATCAAAAGCCACTGAGAGATCCAGGAGTATCAACAGGGTCACACTCCCCCTGTCTCTCTCCCAACATAGGTCATCATACAGGGCGACCAAAGCTGTTTCCATGCCAAAACCTGGCCTGAACCCTGACTGAAATGGATCCAGATAATCAGTCTCATCCAAGAGCACCTGGAGCTGGTTGGCCACCACCCACTCAAGGACATTGCCCAGGAAAGGAACATTTACCACTGGCCTAAAGTTGTTAAGATCTTCTGGGTCCAAAAAAGATTTTTTCAGGAGTGGTCTTGCCGCCACCTCTTTTAGATGGTACGGACAACTCCCTCTTGCAAGCAGGCATTAAGCACCTCCCCGGCCCAGTCAGCTGCTCCCTCCCTACTAGTTTCTGTACTCCAAGAGGGGCAAAAATCCAGTGCGAAAGTGGTTGCACAAACCTGTCCAAGAATCTTGTCAGTGTCTTCGAGCTAAAACTCATCCCAAAATACTGGGCCAAGCTGTACTTCGGGTACCTTGCCAGATTCAACTGCTGTAACACTGGAATCTAAGTCCTGGCAGATGCAAGAGATTTTCTTCTGGAAGTGCCTAGCAAATATGTTACAGTGGGCCTTGGATGGGTCTACACTACAATGTCCTTAGGGCCAGCATGTAATAGGCCCCAGATGACCCTAAAAAGCTCCGCTGGGCAGCAGATAGAGGATTGAATAGAGGCAGTGAGCTGTTGTTTCTTTGCCACCCTCACTGCCTCTAAGTATACCTGACTATAGGCACATGCCAGAGTTTGATTGAATCCACTAGGAGTTTTCCTCCATCTGCACTCCAGCTATCTCCTATTTTGTTTCATTGCTTTCAGCTCCAGGGTATACCACAGAGCCGTACAAGCTCTACAATAGAGAGTCACAAGTAGGGATACTGATGAAATGCAAAATTAGGTGGCTTGTTAGTAGAGTGTGTTGTGTTCATAGTGCCCATATGTGTACCAAGCTTGAATGACTATCTAACAAACTTTGTTTTTCAAATCAAGATTGATTATGGGAACCTGCTATAGTCTGCATGGCTATCTTTTATAGTCTGCATGGCTCAGCAGCGATGACCTGTCAACCACCCAGGTCATTTCTGCATTCATTTCTGCTTCAACAGGAGTGCCAGCCATATCAACTGGGAAACCCCATAGAGCCCTCTGGAAACCATCTGGATCAATCAGCCTTTGGGTGCGGACTATCTTAATAGAACCTGAACCCCCACCCTTGCAGAGATGAAAAGCCAGTCAGTCTAAACCTCAGCAGGCAACGATCTGACCTTGACGAAGGGACTGAATCAAAGTCCCCCCCTTTCAGATCACCATCCCCATGTCCAGCTGAAAAAAAATAGGTCTACAGTGATGATGATGATGATGATGATGATGATGATGATGATGATGATGATGATATTCGCAAACAAGAGAGCAAATCCAATTTCAAAAGAGATTAGCAATAGAATGAATGACTGAAGATGCATTGTAAACATACTCCACTGACTGACTTCTTGCGGTTTCCACAGTGGATCTAAATGCTTGAGCAAAAAGCATGTATGCTGTGGATAGATGATACACATACACACACACACACACACATTTGATTGCATCTTTGTTGACCTCATTTTGATGGGACATTAACTTCCATTAGACAGTTCACTTGTATCTCACCTGAGATGTCAACCAGGAGTCTATAGCAGGGTCTTCACTGAGTGCACAAAAAATGCAGCTGAGATTTGCGAGAAGAACAAGTCCAAGTGTTTGTTCTGGAGTGCATAGCAGAAATAGTTTTAGTGTAAATAAGTGATGCAGGGAAGCATGAAATTGAGAGAGCTTGAAAGGCCTCTGGGAATGGAGGGCGGTTGCGCTCTTCTGCTACATTTGATGCTCTTGCTCTGGTGATTTGTCTTTAAAATGGGGTGGAATGAAATCGGAAATCAAGAAATGCCCCACATGCAATCGTTTCCACAATTTCACTTAATATCTATATTGATGGTGTCCTGGCAAACATAGATTCATGGACAGAATGCTTTCTCACAATAACCCATGTTACAAGTGAAATCATATACATTGTGCATATCTTTAAAATATAAACAGCAACTGGGTTGTCAATAGAGAAGATACCCATTTTAGCCATGGCTTTTATTATACTGCAAGATTTTTTAAAAAAAACAAACCCTCACATCCATAAATCTGTACCCATTGCAGAACTTTTCCCAAAATGGTTTCACCAGAGCATCAGATGGATGTTTGCCTCAGCTGCATCAGCTAAAGCAGTGTCCTGCCCAGTCCGAGTCTGATATTTTAAGCCACTTGCCCACTCTGGCCCTAGCCATTGGCACTACACTCTGTAAAGTGAGCCTACACAACTTGTGCTCTGCCTAGGATGGCTCCTTCTTTGTGCATTGCCAAAAAAGAGAACAAAATAGAGCATAGATTTGCATGAAATTTGCATATGCTGATATATACATCTAGCTGCAAATTTAGAATTAATTGCCATTATTTAAATAGAAACACAATACATTTCACTGTAGTGGGGAGACTGTGACCAGGTGATATGTGTGGCCTGCTTGGTCTTGAATCTAAATGCTGTTGATGGACAACTGCAAGGCCCCTGGTCTTGCTTTGTATTGTTCTTTATATTTAGACCAAACTTGGACAGCCCTTCAAATAAAAGGTGCCTTCAAAGAGAGGACTATCCCCTGTAAAAAAAAAAAAAAAAGGACACATGGCCACCCCTAGCACTCCACCAAGATATTTACATATATTGGCACAGTGGCACCCCAGCAAGGATTGACAAACCACCTGTCAGAGGAACTGCAAAAAATGGGGCTACAGGGGAGAGATTGTCACGGTCTTGGCAGGATTCTTGGCTGGATGTGTTTGGCTTGGTAGGGTACAAAATCTTCAGGTTGCCAGTAGAGGCTTCCCAGCACACTGGTATAGCAGTATAGAGCAAAGAGCAGTGCTGGAAGGAAAGGAAAGTGTCCCTTAGGTTGGTGCAGAGACTTGAGTGCCGGATCTGATGTGCCATCACAATGCACAAAGTCAGAGCACTGATTTCAGTCATTGCCCTACAGCCCTGAAAAAAAGATAAGCATCATATCCCCACTTGGAGCACAATTTAGCTTTGGATTTAGGGTAGTTTAATGGATAAACCACGGAATGTATCCTTTCACAATTTCCTTTCTTTTAGATCCTCCAGATGTCGACAGGTCTTGGACTTCTGCCAAGTCCTTTCCTGCTGCCTTCTAAACCTCTTATTATGAAGGACTCTATCAAAGGGAACAAACAGAAATGAATTCAGGACTCAGTGGATTTTGCTAAACGTTTGCTTTCCCCCTACAGGTTTAACAATGTGAACTTAAAATCTATCCTTGATAAAGGCTGTGGGATGTAGCCCATTATGACTTGTTCAAAGTCTAGTCTGCTCTCTTTTCCGTCTCTCCCCCCTATAATTCATTATTCTATGATTCATTGGGCTTTTTTACTCAGGGTTAAAGGAGCTCAGCAAAATAATATTTCTTTTCTTGCTATATCATTATTTTTCTCTTAATGTTTTGTGTGTACACCCTGAATTTGACACATAGGCAGCTATGACTTGATCTTGTTAAGAGTTTGTTAACTAAAATGGCAGGTGCTGTTAGAAACTGAGTCCAGGTGTAGTCAAAGGGAAGTTATTACTTTGTGCCTAATTTTGTCCAGAGACAGCTGGTATGACGTCTTTTCTTTTTTTTGGCATCCTTTAAATTTTCAGCATAATGGGAACTTGGGCATTTGTTGCCGTGGTTTTGAGATCCCACTTTCAAAAGTGAACCAGCTGCAATAACATAAACATGGATGCTGTTGTCGGCTGTGCGCAAAAGCACATCTCTTGTTGACTTCCAACACCTTGAAACTGAGGTTGAAATGAATACAAGGAAAGCTGGAGAATTTGATTCAGACAATTTAATTGAATTACACTGTGTCTAATTGGGATGATCTAAACAGGTTTGATTACATTAATGAAGTTAGCAAAAAAAGGCGATTTTAATTGCTTTGTGTAGTGGAAACTGAAAATGGCTCTTCTGTGTTTTTTTCCATGCCACTCTGCTGCCAGCCAAGCTTCCCGCACTTCCGCAGTCTGCGCATTTTGCTCCTGTGCAGATGTGCCACTCTCAGTTTTGGACTGAGGCACTTGGACAGCCTCTCTCCTCAGATATAATACCATTTCAGGTTCTGAAGCCAGTTTCAGTATATCATATTAGTATGTTTATTGTTAGGAGAAATACATGTTCTTTACCCCAAGCCTGTACAACGTGTCATCTGCTACTCAGGATGCAGGTCATCAGCCATCTATGGTGGCCCATCAGGGTCCTTTTAGTTTTGCTGCCTGCCTAGAACTGCAAAAATGAAGCAGCGGGGGGGGGGGGAGTTGTTTGCCTAGCACCTGGTTGGCCACAACACAAAGTGGGGCCTGTGCTTGGCTTGGTGAGTCACAAGTAGGGATACTGATGAAATGCAAAATTAGGTGGCTTGTTAGTAGAGTGTGTTGTGTTCATAGTGCCCATATGTGTACCAAGCTTGAATGACTATCTAACAAACTTTGTTTTTCAAATCAAGATTGATTATGGGTGCCTGCTATAGTCTGCATGGCTATCTTTTGTCTTTTCACAGATAGCCTTTCAGCCCAACAACGCTTTCTGAAATGCCCATGTGACCATGTGTCCTCCTGTGGTCACATGGGTATTTCAGGAAGTGCTGCCAGGCTGCAAAGCTGTCAGTGAAGAGATCTGTACTACTACTGCAAGCATGAACTGAGCTTTCCTAAAGCTCTTACTACTATAACACACGGCATTTCAAGGAACAGAAGGTCAGGAGGGTCATGATGCAGCCTGGGACAGCTGGCTGGCAGGCAAGGAGGAGAACTATGCTTTGGTAGCAGTTTGTATATACAAAACAAGACCTTGGAATGATGGAAAACTTTCATCTGAGATTGGATGAAGGAATTCGTAACCTGACAGGCAGATTACAAATTATGTTGGGGAAAATTCACCCATCACTAGTTGCAAATTGTAGAGGGTGAAGCTACATGTTTTCATCTTGAGGCAGGGGAATCACATGTTTGAACATTCTCCCACATTAAAAAAAAATAAAAATCTGTCTGTGGAATGCTAGCATGTCATGGAGAATTAGCCTAGCCTCCTCCTGCATGCTAGTTTTCCAGAGGCAGGGATGTTTTAGTGTTGATGAACATCAACACATGTGATTCCCCCCTACAGTCTGAAGTTATACCATCTGGAAAGGGCTATACCACATGATATTTCTGCATATGTACTTCAGCTTTGAGAAAAAAGGGAACAAGATGGTTGTGAAATGCAGGGCAGAGTTGGTGAAGGGTGTTCAGCAAGGCTCATCAAGATACACAACTACTTGATACACACCAATAGGACCTCCAAAATGTGGCTGGAAGAGCCATTTTATTAGGACCTCTGAGCTTCTGTCTATTTTTTATATCATTATTGTGCTGCTGTGCAGCAGAAAGTCCAAACAGTAAATTTCAAGGCAATTGTCATATTTATTAGATAGCTAGAACTTATATTCATCTCTGGGCTTGTGCTTTAATGCCCCCAGTTGCATAATAACCATCCAAACGTGAACCATCATTTTGTATTATTTAATTGAAATGAATTTCAGACTGTGTTCTGAAGCCTCTTATTCCCACTTCGAATAACAATTTTCAGACTGAACTATACCTAAGAGTTCTTGCTAAATTGGAGATTCAAGGGACTAATAATCTGTCCCATTAGTCTTTGTGGATGCTACTAATCTATTCTGTTTCTGAATTTTGAGAAATGGAATGAAAAAAAATAAGATTTCCCGATAGTAGTAAAGAGAAATAGGGTGAGAGTGCTGGGCTGGGACTTGGGAGATCCGGGTTCTAGTCCCCGCTCGGTCATGAAACTCACTGGGTGACTTTGGGCCAGTCACTGACTCAGCCTAACCTACCTCACAGGGTTGTTGTGAGGATAAAATGGAGAGGAGGAAGAGGATTATGTAAGCCGCCTTGGGTTCCTTGCAGGAAAAAAGGCGGGGTATAAGTATAATAAATAAATAAATACATACATACTCCAAAAAGTTGGCATTGTTATACACATATGCAAGCAACGATTCAAAAGACCCCATCACTAGTTCCAGGTATCCAAAGAAAGCACATAGATAGTTAGTGCTATGAATTGGCTAGAGACATGGGAGTGGATTTCAGAAACCCACATTCAAATCCCCACTTGACCTCTAGCAAGTCACTGTGTGTCAGTATAGCCCACAGACGGACCTAGTTCTCACTAAGGTGGTAAACCTGTATATGGGCTGTAACCTGCAGATGGGGCTTGCTTTAAGAACATAAGAAGAGCCATGCTGGATCAGACCAAAGGTCCATCAAGCCCAGAATTCTGTTCACATAGTGGCCAACCAGCTGCCTGTGGGATCCCACAAGCAGGGCATGAATTGCTTGCTATACCTTAAACACACAGAAATGGAATGCCTTGTTATACCACAAACACGTAGAAAACTAGATGTCAAGAAGGCTGGGCAAGAATGCAAATGGAGCATTGTCATGTGAGCCCCTCAGTGGACTAGGCTGCAAAGCTGTTGTGGGGTAGGTGTGACACAGCCTTCCCCAACCTGGTGCCCTCCAGATGTGCTGGATTACAACTCCTATAATTCCCAGCCAGCATGGCCAATTATGAGAATTATGGGAGTTGTAGTTGTAGTTATGGTTGGGGAAAGCTGGTGTAATGTCTCTCGTGTGCCCCAATTCAGCAAGGTAGACCCACAAAGATAAGCAGCCCTCACACATTGAACCATTGCAGATGCAGTACATTCAGATTTGTTTGTACCTAGTCATCAGACCATCACAAAGCAAATTAAATAAATAAATAGCAAAAGAAACTACCTATCTATATAAAACTAATCTGTTAACATCAATAAAAATGACACAAACTGAAATTATATAAAACAAACATAACATTCTGGATCTCTATGGTATTCCTCTTTAGAATGTGTGTCCCTATACTACCACAAGATAAATAAAATTGATACAAACCTGAATAAAATGATATAAAATCAATCATGAATTTAGAATCCTAAGTCTCCTTGACAAGACACAGCATTCTCCCTTAAGAATGTTTCCCTAACATCAATTACTGTAGATAAAAAACATAGATCTTCGTAGTTAGATATCTGTCTTTCTACAAAGAAGATAGATTACAGTCTCATGGACGGAGCTCCCCACATATTTCTCTCAAATTTGACCCAAGTATCATTCTCTCAGCACATGTTACAAAGGACAATATCATCATCAGGCGATCACTCGTGACCGAGTAAGATTGTCTACCAGGATAAAAGGAGGAAATTCTAAAGAGAATTGTGTAAACTCTAGCGATGGGTCCATAAGTGACTGTGGAGGCCAATTCTAGATCCACACAGCTTCCCACAGTGAGGACACAGGTTACCAGATGGAAGATGGTCCTGTAAAGGATTCGTTTGACGTGCTTTTCACGTTTCTCCCTTTCACCTTGCACTCGGGCTTCTTCAAAGTCCATAGGACCTTTGTGAAAGGCCAACCTCCATTTAGATCGTTCATGGGCCAGAGCTTCCCAGTTTTCGATGTTTATATTGCATTTTTTTAGATTAGCCTTATGAACATCTTTAAACCTCTTATATTGACCACCAATATTCCACTTTCCATCATTGAGTTGGGAATAAAAATAACTGCTTTGGGAGACGGCAGTCAGGCATTCGAACAACATGACCGGTCCACTGAAGTTGGCGTTGAAGGATCATTTTTTTCAACGCTAGTAGTCTTTATGCTTCTTCCAGTACACTGACTTTATGTTTTGGATCGTTCTTTGTCTGGTTCCTCTTCCCGGACCTTACCGCCATGGGTGACCCTACTGGGAGTACATAGCTCCCGACGGCATTGCTCACAGGGTTCATCGGAACACGCAAGCCCACTCACCACTTCAGGGTGACGATCCGAACGGGAAAGGACAATATATAATAATATAGACAAGGTCTTGCCCCTGTTTTAAACCACATGGACAGGTATGCTCAGAATATGACCTATTCCTGTGTAACGCAACTGAAGGTATCAGATTGAACAGAGCTTTAGTAAAGGCTGTACTGTCTCTGAATTTCTGCAAATCCTTTAAATAACAAGGTAGGACAAAAGAAATGTAACGGGAATTCTTATACAATGGCACTGTTTTAGATACTGATCTAGTTGCTGCTCTATCCATGTGTAGGGAAACGTCAAACAGTCTCTGTCTCAGAAACATTTTAGTGACCTCCATCCCCAAACTATTTATGTAGAGTTCAGAAAAGTCAAATTCAGCACTAGGTAAGAGGCAAATCATTTCCAAGAGTGATTATCATTTCTCAAAGGCTAACCTAAGTGTATACCAAGGCTCACTAAAGATTATCTTTAACCAATAGTTTAGCATCGTTTTACATGCTGTGGTTTTAATTCTTCCTGTAGCTCAGGGATAGGGGATATGTGGTCTTCCAGCTGTTGTTGGATTCCAGCCATCATCGGCCTCAGCCAGCATGGCCTATTATGGGAATTAAAGTCCAACAACCTCTGGAGGGCCACAAGTTCCGCACCTCTGCTGTAGCCAGCTCAACTCTACATTAATCAGAAGAGACTGATTAAAGGGGAGGGGTAGCAATAGCAATGATTGTAAAAATGTAGTTTTAAAATTATATACGATGGGTTTAAAGTAGATGCTTTGTCTGATGAGTAAGATCCTGCCTTTCAATGCTCATGTTACTCTAAGGGCACAATCCTATGCATGTTTAGACAGAAAAAAAGTCTTACAACTCCCAGCATTTCCCAGCCAGCTTTGCTGGGTGGGGAATGCTGGGAGCGGTATGACTTTATTCCATCTAAACATGCATAGGATTGCGTCCTAAATGTATTAGTATTTAAGTAACTTTACTTAAGCCCTCTTCAGTTAACATAAATTCAGTAAGTGAGCATGCACAGAGAGTGGGGCAGATCTTCAATCTATGCTAGGGGTGTTAATCCCGGCTATTCGTGGCCGTTTTAAGCTAGGTTGCCCTGGTTTTTATGCCAAAAATGCAGTGCGGAGTCCTGTCGCATCACTTCCTGGCATGCGAGTCTCGGGAGGGGGGGCAAGCAGGCCAAGTGGGCCGATTTCGGCCCGCTTTCAGCCCCCTCGAGACTCTCGGATCTGCACATTCATTTCTAAGTCTGCAGGGAGCCTATGCACATATAACTAACTGTGTTTAGAGCTTTGTCCATGTAATACAGGACATGGGAAAAGCAAAGTTCTGGAACTTCCATACAGAAGTTCAACTGAATATACTTAGTTCTCTCTCTCTCACACACACACACACACACACACACACACGCAGTGGGTTTGCATGACACAACAAGCTATCATTGTAAGCTCCCATGATTGGTGGTAACTCACAACAATGGTTCTGACAGACAATCATTGTTTCTGGTCATTATCGTGCTTTTGTTCCCACCCAGCCCTCCCTCCACCTCCGGGCATGCATCCCAGGGGGCATCGCTCCCTCTCTATGTAGGCAGCCTGTTCATGATTGGTCCGCTGAGTGCTGCCCTCTCCCTCCTCCCGCAGGAATCTTTCACCCTTTCTCTACCTCCCTGTAGCTGATCGATATCCCTTTTGTTTTCTGTTCCCATTGGGAAAAAAATTCCTGTGTATGTTGCCCCATGCTTCTCCGCCTATCACTTTTCCTGCTTTTGCCAGGCTGTTTCCATCACCGCAGAGAAGCATTTCCCGCCCCATCCCCCCACTGACCCACACCCCTTTCCTGGCACCTCTAGTATGAACTGAGGCTTGACTTTCTCCTAACCCAGCCTCCACTCCCAACCTTACCACTAGGCATGTGCCATTGAGCCTCGCGCGGGCAAAACGGGCCGAAATCGGCCCCGCTCATGCCCGTGCAAGGCCTTACCGTAACTCCTCTCCGCAGTGAGCCGCCTGCTCCGGTCCCGTCGCGTCATTTCCGGTGCTGGAAGTGACTCGACGGGACCGGAGAGGGTGGGTCGAGCAGCGCGGAGAACTGCTCCGTGCCGCACAGAAGATGGAGGCGGGGGGCCGCCCCCGTGGAGAGTCGAGCCAGGGGCAAGGCACACCCCCCCCAGGTTCGATTACATGACTACTCACCACCCATAACAAACACCTTTTACGCTCCCCCTTCTCCCTCCCGCCTTTGTTCCCACCTGGCCTACCACACAGGTGATGATTATTAACACATTATACACCCTCCCCCACACTGCCTGGCACCCCTTGTCCAAGCACAGGCTTTTGATCCTTGCCCCCTCCCTCTCTGCGCCGCCTGGCACCAAAGCCACCCTCGCTCTCCCTCTCCCTCTCGCCTTCGCTCTCATCTTGGCTAGGACACAGGTGGTGAAGGTTATTTACACCTTCCCCCCCCCCCCATGCCTAGCTCTGCTTGGCACTGCACCTCTTTTACTTCTTCCCACCCCTCACATCCACACATGGCAAAGAACTGCTATCTCTAGCAGTTCTCCCCGCTATCCTGCCTCCCACCGGTGTTACAAGTCTGAACTAGATATTTTCCACACCTTTACCCCAAAGCTTTTCTTGCTCCTGCAGCCAGAGTTCAGCCTTGACCTCATTTCTCCAGCCCTCTGCTTGCTACCCAACTACCCCCTCCCCTCCTCCCCCCACCACATACTTGTGAAGTTCTCCAATTGTAATCTACTCTTCTTCTATTAAAAGCATACTTTATTTTAAAAGAAAAATACAGTTTTTGGAATTCTGATTGTAAAAGTAAAAAGAATCCTACAATTAAAAGTGAAGCAAGCCGCAGCGTGTGTGTTGCGGGGAAGACATCGGAAATAGAGATCGGATGACTGGAGCGGCTGCTTGTTTTGCCACTTTTGTCATGCAACCCTGTAGGATTCTTGAACCACCAACGATGAAACAGTTCTCCCTGGAACAAACCATTGTTTCTTATTGTTTCTGAAGACAAAACAGACCATTGTGACTCACAATGACCTGGGTTCGAACAACACGGCAAGCAACGGTTGTTTGTTATCGTTGTTTGCTTGTCGTGTCATCCAAACCGAGTCACAGTGTTCCATCATTACAGTTATGTCATCTGATAAGGGCTTTAATGTTATTTTAAATAAGCAACAGCAAGTATGATTTGTTAATTAATTGACGTAGTATTGATTTACATCAGGGGCACAGAACCTCAGGCCTGGGGACCAAATCTGACCCTCCTGGGGTCCATGTCCAGCCCTCCAGGGCCCCCTAGATGGCCATACCCCTTTCCCCCGGCCCCAACCCCTTTCCTCTAACCACCAGTCATTTGGTGGTTTCCTAGTTTCTGTGCAGTTTCCCCCTCATTCTGAAAGGTTGAAATTCCTCTCCTAAGGCTTAGTACTGACATTATCCTCTAAACAGGCTAAGGCTGTAATCATCTACCCGCTTACCTGGGAATAAGCCCCATTAAATGCAATGGGGCTTATTTATCAGTGGGCACATCTAGGATTGCGCTGTCCTGCACTTCATGCATGATTACATGCTTTTTGGGCAGCCTGTGAAAAAAAATTTTTAAATGTATCCCACACAATATTTTGCTACTAAGTCCAAATGGGTTGACAATGTTTCTGGGAAAGTAAAAATGATGTGTGTTTGTTAGTCTTAAATATTTAACTGTCTTTACGGGATGTTTGATTGCATAAAACTGGGAAACTTTTCTTCTCTCCTCTTCTGTTATTACCTGTGACAGTGTGTGCCTCAGGAGACTCTTTGTCCATTGGGTAATTTCATCAGTGTCAGCATGGATGTTAGCTAGTGGCCTTGACTCTGCAAGTTAGTCTTTGACAAAAGATTCAATCCGACACCAATACGGCATTGCCTGGGATTTCTGTATCACTGAAATGTCAAAACGGTATGTTTCCCTATTAGGATTTTGAGCTCTTGTTTATGTTATACAAAATTGCAGACAATTTCTTTCATACAAATTACAGACAATTTCTTTTTTGGGGGTGGGGGTAAAAAACAACAATTATGGATTTTTTTCAACTTGCCCAGCATGATTACATTTCAGAAACACACTTTTCTCTCATCCACGCAGCAGCCCGTGACTGATGCTCCATATAGGGACATTATCAGTTGGGAATTCCTGTAGGACATACAATCCTGTGCAGAAAAAAAAAAAGGCTTCTAACTAGTGATAACGTGGGCCTGAAGATCTGCCTTCCCCATGTTCCATTGTGGAGTCTGGACCAATCCGAAATGGTTGTGCCTCCAGAACCATGCCATACAAGACTTTTATTTATTATTATATTTATACCCCACCTTTTTTCCTTCAAGGAACCCAAGATGGCTTACACAATCCTCCTCCTCTCCATTTTATCCTCACAACAACCCTGTGAGGTAGGTTAGGCTGAGAGTCATTGACTGGCCCAAAGTCACCCAGTGAGTTTCATGGCTGAGCGAGGACTAGAACCTGGATCTCCCAAGTCCCAGTCCAACACTCTAACCACTATGGCACACTGGCTCTCCTGCCCTTTGCTTTTACCTACTCTATCTGGGCTTAGATGCAGTGGTAGTGGGCAAGTCTTGCAGCAGACACCATCATGAAGCCTCTATTAGGTCCTAGATGCTGGCATGCATATGTATGTCAGCATCCAAAGCCAACAAGAATTATGGGAAATGTAGTTCTTATTGTTCCATTATCTCTAAGTTCTGCCCATGAACATCTGCACTGGCATCTGGGAATGTGGAGGAATAAATTTTCCAGGGTTTCCAGCATCTCTGGATGCTGCTCTACATGCTTGCAGCAGTGTCTGTGGCCGAATTGGGTTCACTGCAGATTGGGCTCCTACTTCAATATTCCAGCACAAGCTCTCCTTGCTGCTGAAGCATCTCAGGTGGCAGTGAGGGTTTTTCCACATGTGACTGTATCAGTTGTTGTTGCTGTCTGTATATCCAGGCATGTAAATGATTTAATATTCTATTCAAGGGATGGTTGAAATCAAAGAGATGACTGATGGGCCACAGCCCTAGATCTTGGGATTATGCATGTCCACAGTTGCACATAGGAAGTAAGATTTGACCCAAGGAACTGGACATATGAGCAAGTTGCTTGATTTCTTTCCAGCCCTTACATGGGAAGAGCATAGATACTGGGGGAATCATATCAATGCATAAGCCTGCATGTACGGGACACTCATTATTCCCTATGTGTAGTGGCAAGCCTATGCAGCTGGTGAGACTTAGGCTCCACTGTATGTAGAATGGTACCACAGTTATCAATATCTGGATTGCCATCACCTATTTGGAATTGGGTATAGTGCTGTCCACATTGCTCCCTTGTGTATCACACTTAGGTCATAAAAATCAATAGACTGGATTGTACATGATCAGGTTTTACTTAGAAAACTATTCAACGCACAATTCATTAATGCCAAGAACCATTCTGACTTCCAACTAAAAATGCTCATGAGACACTTCATATATGCACTTGTGGTTGTGACCACAAGTGAAGCCAATCATAATTCAGAAAATCCGCCTGAACCAACCTGAAGCTTCTGGAGCAAAGCTGTCTTAAGCCTGCCCAGCTCTAATATCCCATTTCTATTTTATTGTCCACCTGAAATGTTAGTTTCATCTATTTACAGCAGGAGTGGGCAACTTGTAGCCTTCCAGATGTTTTGGTCTACAACTCCACTCATCCCTCACCATTGACTCTGCTGAGGGGAATTTGCCCCTCATATCCAGTATGTGCACCTCTTCAAGGCAAAACAGGCAGAGATCATGACCATCCCTCAGATTTGTCCCCACACTTCTTGAGGTAAGGCCACTCCACCACTGAGAGAAAGGCCGCAAGGAGAAATGTAATTGCAAAACATACAAAGGAATATACTTGAAACTGATGTGAGAGAGAAGAAACAACCAAAGAGGGAGTGAAGAAATAAGAGAAGAGAAAAGGCTAGCTCACTTGGAGATGATCCATGAGAATGTTTCTCTCTACGCTGCTATCACAGTAGTCAAAGAAGAGTGGAGTGGGATGCCATGAGGTCCACCTTGTTGGCTTTGGATCACTGGATCTGGTGGATTGGATCTGAGGGGTTGATCCTACCATGGTAAATGCCTAGATTATCACTCTAGAATAGCCTTCCCCAACTCCCATCAGCATGGATGCTCTAGAATATTCTAGAGATGCACTGTACAGGCACAGGCTTTCCCCTTATGTGTGCCTACACAGAAATCACAAAGTTTGGCAACCCTATGCCTGCACAGCCAAGAGATACCGGTTGACCATATTGATTGCAAAGCTAGTCAACTTGTGAGCCACCATCAGCCATGTTTGGCAGCCCACTTGGGACTTGATAACCTTCTTGGTTTTGCTGTCTGCTTGTCCAATTGATTCCAATGAGAATGAGAGAGAGAGAGAGAGAGAGAGAGAGAGAGAGAGAGATTTAACCATGTGCTTAGCAGGGATGTTGAAGAGTCCTTGGTTTCAAGTCTCGAGTCCGAGTCCTTGGTCCAAAATGGTGACTCATGAGTCACTCCCAAAGCTGACTCCACGGGTCCCTATTAAAATCAATGGGTTTTTTCCCCAACAAAATAAGGCTATTTCAGATGTGTGGCTTAAATAAATTCTAGGCACAAGTGTGCCTTTTTATTTCAAAACTCTGCAACTGATTTTGGCAAGAACAGACCAGGCAGACAAACCCAAAATAACCAGACAGGCAGAGGAGGCAGGGAACCCCAAAACAGGCAGGCAGAGGTCTTTGTCTTGGACAATTCAAACTGTGGAACTGGTTAAGAAGAGACCAGGCAGGCAGAGGAGGCTGGGAACCCCAAACAGGCAGGCAGAGGCAGCCAAACCCAAAATGTCTGAAAGGTTGCATTTTAGGAAAATGATTTAAAAAAATAAACTTGCTGTACTTCCGAAAACCTATCCATGTTGCATTTGAGGAACATGATTTTGGAACACGAGTCCTTGGTCTCGAGTCCCGAGTTGAGTCTCGAGTCCCATTAAAAATATTGGGACTCGAGTCTGACTCGGGTCAGAGGGGGAACTCAGTCCGACTCAAGAGTCGAGTCCTGGAGTCCGAGTCCCCATCCCTGGTGCTTAGTCCTCCCATTTATATCAAGATATATCAAGAGCTCTTTGCTCTTTTATATCAAAGAAGGAGGTGTTGTAGGTTTTGAGTCAGTATCCTTAAATATAAAACCACTGATACCATTATGGCAAAAATAAATATATGTTAACTTAAAAACAACAACAACACTTGGATGTAAATAATGAAGTAATACTTATCACTACACATTGCATCTCTATTCCTTAGCCTATGAAATGACAGGAGGGCAATTCTGGAATATTCTTCTGGCTTTTAAAATCTGTCACCACAGAACAAAACAATGGCAGCTGCATCTGGTTTGTGAGATAAACTGGGTGAGGAAGGAGGTTTGTTTGAAATAATAAAAAATATCATCATCAAACAAAATTGCCTGTCAGATGCTTCCATTCATTGTACCTTCCAATATGTTTTAGAGCAAGAGGAGCAGATAAATCATTTACATTGTAGGAGTAAACTTTTTCTTCTTCTAGCAACTCCTTTCTCATGTAGAGCTGTAAGAATGGGAACAAATACTACTCAAACTCTTTCCTGTTCTAGAAACTCCTGTAAACTATTAATCAACAACCTTGTGCTAGTTCAGAGAATTCAGGCAACTCTATTTTTTGTGAGCAGAATCGAGTTAGGCATGCCCTGCTGTGAACAGGTTCTGCCCACCTCAACTCTGTTTGAACCTCTCTTCCTCCTTCCCCTATGCTAAAGCCAACATTCTTGGGGTCAGGAGAAAGGAGAGGTGGCAGCAGCTGTTGAATTATTTGTTGTTGTTTTTTTGTTTTTTTGTTTGAATGCTTGAACTAGACACTTGAAAAGCCTTGGCACATTTTGGGGTGAAAGGGAGGATGACTGCCTGTCCCTAGGTCAGATGTACACAGTCTACCAAGTTGAACACAGTCTACCAAGCATGTATCATGGGTGTGGCTTGCCAGGTGTTCACTAAATCCTTCTTCCCATCTATTGTTCCAGTTCCAGACAGGCTGCAGAACCAAGACTTTCATAGTTCTGTAATAGGGGAGAAGTTGGATCTCAGAGGTATAGTCCACCTTAGCCTTAAAATATCAAAAGAATGGCCAAAAAAGCGATACATTTCAATTCAGTCAACAAAACCCCTTTCGGTTTCACATGTTGTGTTAAGGGCTTTCCATGTTCACTCAAGCTCCAAAATGCCATGGAAGTACATGCCTTTAACAGACACATTGACTGGGTTCACACACAACACGTTAAACCTCAGTAGGTTTACCGCCTGAGTAAACCTACTGAGGTTTAAAGTGTTGTGTGAACCCAGGAGAGGTTAGTGAATCCAGGACAGGTCTCCTTAACCACGCTACTAAGCCATGGCTTGCAGTAGGGCTCACTAAACTTACTGAGGTTTAGCATGTCGTCCGAACGTGGACAACACGCTAGCCCTCCTGCAAGCCAAAAGGGGCATAGAGCTTCATAACCTTCCTGCAAGCTCCTTCCTCTCCATTGCTCAGGGAAAGGACAGGGGGGCGGTGAAGGGGTAGAGGAGGTGGCCAGATGCCAGCTCCTGTACCTCTGTACCATGTACCTGCGAAGTCGAAGGATCTGCTGTGCTGGCCTTCCTCTTGAGAAGCGCCAGCACAGCCACAGCCGGTCCTTCCCGCGCCTCCTTTCCCTCCTGCCTGCCACACTGATCAACCCACTGGGCTATTGGTGCAGCAGCCAGGAGGGAAAGGAAGCACCCCACAGCTCACACACACCCCACTCCTGCTGGGTTGTGGCGCCTGTGGGCACCACAGCACAACAGGAGGAGGGGATGAGGTGGGGGGGGAGGCACCGTTGCAGTATTGATGGGTGTGACGGGGGGTTGGCACGTGCACGCCAGATCCCAGTCACACATGCCAGCGCAGCGGCATCTGCCGCATGCCCTCTTCCCGCTTGGGGAGGGGGCGGCCAGCAGTGGCGGAGCCGGAGGCAGCAGGGGCTGGCGGTGGCAGTGAGTGGGCTTTAGAGGGGTGGGGCTGGGCCAGCCAGGGGGGCTCATTGCCCCTGTTCAGCAGGGATGCAACCCCACCGAGCAAGGGCAAGGAGCCTCTGAGTCTGACAGCTGGTGAAAAGTGCAGATTGGGATCTTCTTGCCAGCTGTCATCCCAACTCCTTCTCCTCAGTGCTCCCGCGGTGTCCCCTGGGATAACAACTGGATGATTGAGGGGAGAGGCAGCACCTCCAGACCCCCACTGTGCCTGATCATTAGTCAAGCACAGCGGGGGCTTGGGGCAATGTGGGTTTCAGGACTGCAGTGGGTTTAAAGTGATGTGTGAACCCGGCCATTATTTAGGCGTTATGTATATGGTATGCTATGCTATGCTGTGGCTAGATCCAGGTCCACCACAACTTTTGAACTGGATGGCTGTCAGTGGCAGAGTGGTGGTCCCAAGTCCCAGATTTATCTGTTCGCTGGAATAAAGACATGGAGCTATGCAACTGAAGCTACCATTCCATGTTACAAGTACTCAACTGGCAACCAATACCAGTACCAGGGAATATTTGTTTACCCAGCACATCGTCAAACTGTGGTATTTGCTACCACAAGATGTAGTGATGGCCACTAACTTAGATGGCTTTAAAGGGGGATAAGACAAATGCACGGAGCAGAAGGCTATCAATGCTTATTAGCCATGATGGCTATACCTCTAGTATTGCAGGCGTACGCCTCCGTATACACGTTACTGGGGAACATGAGCAGGACGATGGTATTGCACCCATGTCCTACTTGTGCTGGTTGCCCACTGTGTGAACAGAACGATGTCCAGAACGCCGGACAGAATGCGCTGGTCTGATTCAGCATGGCTCTTCTTATATTCTTATTAGGTGCCTTGGGGAAATTATTTTTCCTTGGATGTCTAGTGAATGGAACTTACCCATAGAGTCTGAGGGAATGGGGGATGGAAGGAAGGACACTGCCAGAGGAATGCAAGGAAGGAAAAACCTTTTGTAGCTGCAGCCACTGCAACAGCCAGATAAAGTGAATTGGGAAAGAGTTGGGAGGTTGTGGCAAGGAATTTGGATCTGGTCATGATTGCTATGACAACAGGAGGACAATAGGATCCCAAAGAATAATTGCACCTGGAAGTAATTGAGTTATTTTTGAACCTTTTAGGAAAAATAGCTTGATTACTTGAGACCAAGTACAAATGAGCATGGGGGCGAGCGGGGTGGTGTTCCCCACTGCTAGTGTTCATTAGCATGTGATGTTATGAATGTTTCATGCTTGTTGCAATCAGGTGGCCAAATGTTCAGCATGCTCCTGGTATTGGAGGTCCTTTCCCAATATGAATAAGAGGCCACAGTCCCTGGGAACTCAACTAGCGATGGGAGAAGTCCAGGGATGCTGCTCGAGCTCACTGAAATTCTCTACACCTCCTTCAAAGTTCAGTTCAGCTCATTGCCGTTCTCATTCATGACCTGTTTTTCCAGTTTGTTCAAACAGGAAAAGTGCATATTTTTTTCCCAAAAGTGCGCACTTTCCCCCATTGACTAAAGCGTAAAAAAGTGAATGTTTAAGACTGCACATTTTTAAAGGTGTGCGTTTCCTGATGTGCTCATTTTAAAAAGTGCACATGTTTTACTGTGCACATTTTTTTGCGACTGCAAGTTCAGGGATTTGCGAAGATGTTTTTGAAAGCACGTGCTCCCATTTGTGTTCCCCTTCGGGGTTGCGAACGGGGCATTATCGGATGATTTGCAAAGTGAATCAAAATGCTCTTATACATCCCTACAGTCAGACCTAAAATAAAACCCTGCCTTGAATTTCTGCTGTGAGTTCCTTTTTTTCTTTTTCTTTTTTTTTTTCTTTCTTTTTTTTTGACATTGGCAAAAAGGATGCACCAGCTATTGCCAGTAGCAGCAATATCCTTGCCACTATTGGATGGAAGCCCGGGGGATGAATGGCAGCAAACAAGCGGGCTTGGAGTTACATATGCATTCAATCCCCAAATCCTGCCAAATGAAATGCTGCAGATGTAACTTTGTGTGTGTCAGAAACAAAATGGGAGATAGCTGAAATGGGAACCACCACCTTCTTTTTCAGCATCCACCCTCAGTTTCTGGGCTGATTTACTGTTTCCACCTATTCATTTCAAGCCCAGGTCTGTTTACTGTGGCACAGTGTGGCAGTTGCACACATAGTCGTGGAGGCAGGAGATAGCGATGGGAGCAATTGACTGACAAATGTTTTAGCAACTTTTATAATGTCCAATTGATTAGGAAGGTTTCGCAGAGCAACTGCAGAAATAGATATTCTCAGGGTAGGGGGGTCACCTCACCCTTGCCACCTGGCATGGATAAAGGGAAGGCACTTGTGGGATGCTTCAGTTAATTTCCACAGAGACTAAATGGGGAATGGTTTGTATTTTGCTCCACTGGCCAAAAAATCCAAACAGTTAAATTAAATCCAAAACTTTTGCCTGTGACAGGGAAGCAGAGAGACTAAGAAGTGGACATAAAGCAGTCTCTTGTTGTTTCCATGAAATGATGGTTAAAGCTCTACGCAGGGCATTCCCCACCCATGTTTACCATACATTTGAGGAGGGGGAGTGTGCTAGTCCCGCCTTCTACAGAGTCATTCCGACCACCCTCTACACGTGGAGGGCCACTTTCTCAAAAGGAGAGCCTCCTCTATCCATGGGGGTTCTCCAGGCCATTTCAAGCACTGGAGAAGCAGTGTTCAGAATTACGTGGAGGGGTTCCGTAGACAGACAGAGGAAGCTCTGCTGTTCAAAAAGTCACCCTCCATGTATAGAGGCGGGTGGCAGAAGAAAGGAGGATGGAGAGGGGTGGGGCTAGCCTGTTCCCACCCCTCGCAGGTTTAGTAAACACAGACCAGGAGCACCTGCAGGAGGCTTAAAAGGAGCACCTTGGCAGAAACTGGTTTAACCTTACTCCTGCCCAAGGAATCTGTAGTGTAGAGGCATGCCTAACACTGTTAGGTGTTAGGTATGCCTCTGCACTGTTGTGAACCGCCCAGAGAGCTTCGGCTGTGGGGCGGTATAGAAATGAAATGAAATCAATACATAAATAAATAACAGAATTCTCAACATTGATGCGAAGCTGCCACGCTCAAGATTCTTTTGGGGAACCCATGACAGGTAAACGCATACAAAACTGATATCAGCTAGTAGTGCAGGTATACCAGTTGAGGGCAGTGTGTCATGTTGGGCGTGGGAACGCTAGATTTAGCTGCCAATTTAAAATCCTCATTGAGCCATTAAGCTGCTGGGTAAGTCATCTTTTAAGCTAACTTGCAGGGTGGTCATTAAGATAAATGAAATGGGAATTGTAATAAATGCTTCATTCCCTGGAAAGTTACACGGAGATTATAAATAATAAGACACCGTCTTTTAAAGGGCACTCATGCAAACATGATCAAGAAGTATCAGTATTAGTCATGTTCTCTTCTGCTACTTGCATTGACGAGAGAACAGACTCTGTGATGTAGTTTATCCAGGCTCCTAAATGAAGGGGGGGAAATGGGCATGTCACAACTTCACAAGTACTTTTTTGGAGGGAATATGTTCCAGTATAACCTGTTTTGATTTGTGTGTGTGTTTGGCCTTCTGTTTGCGTGGACGTATACAGATAACTCAATGTTATGTTTTATGCAAAAATACCCATAAAGGGAATGATGAAAGGTAATTTCTAGCCAGTTTCCTCTTGCTCCTTAATTGGATCCTATGATGGTAAGGAGAAATATAGATACCATGGACAAGGAAGATTTGGGACATTTTGCTGGCATATCAGATTGTACCTTCCCACTTGGCATTTATTTCTCAACATAATGATATGTTGGGAGCCATGGTGGTGTAGTGGTTAGAGTGTTGGACTGGGACTCAGGAGATCTGGCTTCTAGCCCCCACTCAGCCATGAAACTCACTGGGTGACTTTGGGCCAGTCACGGACTCTCAGCCTAAACTACCTCACAAGGTTGTTGTGAAGATAAAATGGAGAGGAGGAGGAGGATAATGTAAGCCGCCTTGGGTTCCTTGCAGGATGAAAAAAGGCAAGCTATAAATGTAATACATAAAAATAAATAAAATAAATATGGCCTCTTGTTTAATTTACAGGTTTTCTTTAATAAAGTACCAGCAAGAGAAGGAAATGACTGTAGACTTCGATAGCTTAACCTGATTTTTGCATCTGAGTTTCTGCAACTCACGGTTCCATATGCAAAAATCACTTCTCAGCGGCATTCCCCAATGATCCTGCTTCTTGTTTAATAATACTCAATTTTATTTTATTTTTAAAATAACAACAGTGGTATTATTCCTTGGTAAGTGAAAGTCAAGAAGAGATGCTAAACTAGGGATATTTCAGGAGCACGGGAGCAATGTATGAGGGATTTGGTTCAGTTTGTTTTTGATCAGAATTTTCCCAGTTCACACCTCCCGAACCGAACATGGACATGAACACAATCTGTGTGGTCAAAGTCTGCACTTTTCTGAGCTTGCAGTGTGATTTGCAAACACACACGCACACGCACACACACCCAAATGCATTCAGTAGCATGCATGTATTAGAAAAATGTGCGTGAAAAAGTGTACTTTTGAAAAATGCTCACAAATACACTTTAATCAATGGGAGAAGAATGCAGACATTTCAAAGATGCACACAGTGGATGCATACAAAATACACAAAACATTTCATGTTTAAAAAAACAAAGAACAAAGATAGCAATCTGATACAGACATGAGATGGAACAGAGTTTGAGGTGGAATTTGGAGCACACTGAGCTTGAGTTTTGCTTGTACACACATCTGTAGAGCACAGTCCAAAAGAGCACTGATAGCAAGAAACCTTACTGCAGGCCAATTCCTTTGCCTATTCTAGCATGCATTGCTCTTTACCTGCTCCCCTGGATAATTCCATGGACTGTGTCGGCTGCAGTCTTTCTGGAGGTCACAGCTACACAGTCAACCTCCACAGTAACCAGAGGCCTTTGAAAAGAACCTGACACACTGAGCAAGCCTTCTGAAACCTACTAAAACCTACTTTGAACTGGGGAAGACCAGTCAAAAATTGGTCCAAATTCAGTCAGCTAGGACTGAATTTCACCAGTGCTCTGATTTCTGCACCAATTCTGTGGTCCCAATCCCCCTCCCGAAACCCTAAAATTCTGAGAACCCCTGACCTAAGTCCTAAGCCACTTGAACCCAACATACCTTAAAGCAAGGGTGTTAAACCTCTTTCAGGCTAGGGGGGGGGGGAAGGGAGAGAGCTCCGAAACAAGCAAGCAGGATAATGCTCAAGGCACAGGAGCCCACAGGAATAAACAGTCACACACATAAAGGTAATTATATTAGTATTGAAATTATACTCCACAAATTATGCTTGAACTTGTATATTAAATAATATACATAATTTTTGTTCAGTAATATATTATTTAATATACAAGTTCGAGCATAATTTGTGGAGTATAATTTCAATACTTATATAATTACCTTTTATGTGTGACCGTTTATTCCTGTGGGCTCCTGTGCCTTGAGCATTATCCTGCTTGTTAAACCTCTTTCAGCCTGAGGGCCAAATTAAATTTCAGAGAAGTTCTTGAGGCCTACATTCCACTGGTGGCCAGGGCCAAGGGCAAAGGTGGTGGGGCCAAAAATACCCTCCTCAAATGCCAGCATATTTTAGCTTAAACTAAGTTTAAGTAACTAAGCCTTAGGAGAGGCATTTCATCCTTTTAGAATGGGGGGGAAACTGCACAGAAGCTGGGAAACCAGCAAACAATATCTGGTTGGGGAAAGGCGTAGGGCAAGGGGAATGTTTGGGGAATCTCAGAGGGCTGCATTGGGGCCCCAAGCAGGTCTTATTTGGCCTGCAGGCCTGAGGTTCCCTACCCCTGCCTTAAAGATGGCCTCTTCCTATGAGTCCTGTTGCAATCTTTGGAATCCACCAATGGCACCCTCTTCGAGATGCCATCAATACAGACAGTAGAGGCAGGGAGGAGGCATTCTTGGTGGCTGCCATCAGTTATGAAATTCCACTGCATATTCACCAAAGTGCAAGCTGGAGCATCTTCCAGGACGGCTGGAAGACTGTGCTGTTTCAGGTGGCCGTTAGGGTACCAGATTAACCTGGGAATCAGTGAATCTGATGCCATTTTATTCTGATTCACTGGAGGGTGGGATGTTTGGGGTTTGTATTGTTCTGTTTTTGTTACTTGCCTCAATCCTTTGGAATGGAGCAGGGTATAAATCTAAAGAAATCAACCAGGAGAAAAAATATCTGCAATGAGCCACATACGATACACAAACCACATGCGCACGGCAAATCACGCTCACAAACCAACCCCTGTCTTCGCTACTGAGAGCCGGAACAGGCCTTGCTTTAAATGTGTGACTTCCTGCTTTGTGTCTTCTTTTCATTTTTACTCTTATGTAGGTGCAGGGGCCCAGATCCTAATCAGGTTCCTAGCATGGAGGGTAGGGGGCTTTTAAGCTCCGGACTGGGCCTCCTGCACTTACTCTAGAGTAAAAATAAAAAGACATGCTGCTAGACACACCTTTAAAATAATGTCTGTTTTAGCCCTTAGCACATGAAAATTCTGTGAACTAGCTACCCTTCTGTGAACCGTTTTCTTGGATTAATGTTGCAGAAGGAAATGAGGAAAGCAGCCCAGAATAGTTGGATGGCACCAAAGAGACATTATGTCAAGTAAAATGCATATTATTCAGTGGTCTAAAAAACAAGAACAGAAGTGCCCTGATATTATGTGTAATTAGGGAGACAAAGATCAGGTCTTTAAAGTGTGAGTTTAGCTAAACAGATGTCCAAGTAGCATTAGCAAGTCAAAATGTCTCTAATTACACTTTGGCTGGGAAGGGGGTTGAAATACATGACTGCCACTGCCTCTAGAATGAGCTGTAATCTTAAAGCATTTTGCTGGTGTGCTTCACCAGTCCTTGTGTACAGTAATACCTTGGATTGCAAGTAACTTGGTTTGAGAGCGTTTTGCAAGACAAGCAAATTTTTAAATATTTATTTATTTATTTATTACTTTATATACAAGCAACGTCTTGCAATACAAGTACTGTAGTACGGCTTAAATTAAAAATCTCTGTACAAATTTTTTGGGGAGAATTTCGTTTTCATATAAGAGGGTTTTTTTTAAGAATCCAAGAGTATTAAAGCTAATAAGTGCAGATACTAGGGATGGTCAAAACTGTTTCTCTTTCTATAAATGTTAACATTTTATCAAGCACAAGTTCATTCCATCCTGTTTTTGTATCAGTTTGTTATTTTTTTAAATAAAAAGTCTGCACAAAAATTCATACTAGTTTTTGTACACTCCATTTTCCCTAATACTGTATACATCTTTTTTTTTGGCAAGCATTTCCCCCTGATATGTGCTTTTTTTTTGTATGCCATTTTCCCTAATGTACGCATTTCTGTACCCAATTTTTCCTAATGTATGTATCTTCGTACACTTTAGATTGCATTGCAACATGTGGAGAAGTGCGAAAACCAAAGGATAATTGCATGCCCATTCGCATATTAGTTCTGCAGGTGCAAATTAGACAGCTTCATATTAAAATGCAAACCAAACAAATTTCTTCCCACCCCTAGCAAACACATTTCTTAAAAAGTAATAATCTCTTAACACCATCTCTTAACTCTGCCAAAGTTGCTGCACAACAACTGTGTTTATGAGTTTTTTAAATATGTTTTTCTGCCCTGTTTGTTCAATTTGCTGCTGTGTTTATGAGTTTTTAAAAATATGTTTTTTCTGCCCTGTTTTTATGTATTTTTTTTTCCTATTGTGATTTTGTATTTTACTTTTATTTATATTGCAGGGCCCTCATTACAAAGAAAAAATTCATTTTGTACCATGATCCCTGCCCCACGTATGGTAGATTTCAAGTGGGAGCTAGAAGTGAGAGCTGTAACTTGACTTTATCTATCTCTATGGGTGGAGAACCCAAATGTTAAATATAATCTAGGCAGTGCAATCCTATACACACTTACTTGGGAGTAAGTCCCATTGAACTCAATGGGGCTTACTTCAGTGTAGACATGCATAGAAGGGCACTACAAAACGACTTCAGGAGTCAGGACTGCAAAATCAGCAACCCTTGCAGGACCAACCATGATCAATATTCTACTGGCCCACATGCAACACCACATTTTCTCATCATTGAATGTTACTATGCATTAATATTTGTTTATAATGGCCAGAGGTAGTGGGCATGGGACACTTAATTAGTATGAATAGATTGAGTCAGAATTCTGATAGAACTCATTTGGGGGAAAGGAAAGCTGTTTTCTTTCACCTACTATTTTTTTGCCTCCAAATAAATACATCTGGGTTTGGATTCATACCACTGTCATTTTGGACCATGTTCTAAACCTCCTCCTTAACTGTGTTACCATCTGGATTTTGATCGAATCGTTGCCAGTATGCCTTGGTCTATTTCTAATTTTGCTATTAGATGAATCTAATTTTTTGCCTGTTGTTAGGGGTCTTTTGGCAGTTGTTAGAAGCTTGATAACCTAAGGGTTCCCATACTCATATTAACATTGTCTGCAGTTTCTAGATTTATACTTGTGGGAGGTTTTGTTATTTCCTATTTGTTTTCCTCATGGCCCTAGACAATCTATGAATGTGGCATAGTGAAATAGGAATAAAATGCCTTCAATTAATAGACATAACCCAGATACTGTATAATTTCCACATATTACTGTAGGATATGAATCCAAAGTTAGACGTATACATTATTCACAGTTTTTCTTATACAAAAGGAAAACAGAGGCAAACCTTGAAGTGGAGAGAAGGATCACCATTGGCAGTCAAGGATTTAATAGTGTGTGTGTGTGTAGGCAGGCTGGTAGGTAGGTACGTAGGTAGGCAGGTAGACAGATAGAGTATGGACCTGTATGATAGACTCAAGTGGATGTCAAAATGTTAAGGGCACTTTCCCACAAGATGGAAAGCTGAAATGGTATACACACAAGGTCCAAGAAACCTCAGTAACTAATGACTGAAAATGGAACACAATTTAAAGTGCTGGTTATGACCTTAGAAAACCCAACACACCCTGGGAACAGTGATGAGTGAACTTACCCCAACACAAATGTACTTTACTTGTCAATTTACTTCTCTCTCTCTCTCTCTCTCTCTCTCTCTCAGTCTCTCTCTGTCAAGGAGTTGATGTTTCAGAACTGATTAACAAAGAAATACTCTGATCATGTGCAGTTTTGCATTTTATACTCACTTAAATCATAGCACCATCAGGACTACCAGAAGAAATAAAGGAGTTTGCTTCTGATTCCCTGATGCTAAACACCTGGGAATAAAAACCACTTTGTTGTAGAACAGAATAATATATTTTAAAAGTAAAAAAATAAGCATTTGTAATGAGCATCCGTAACCATGTACATGCCCAGCAAGCCACCCTCTGACAAGGATTTTTTTTAAAAAAAAAAATAAGAAACAAGGATGCAGCAAGCTGTGTCAGCCCCAGGTGGCCTTGGTACACCTGTGATGGCCCAAGTGCTGATGCTGAGCCAGTTTACAGCTGCCCCATCACCTTCTGCTCCCTGGGGGGGGGGGTCTTTGGGGAGCTCTGTGATCTGCGGAGCTCTGGACATCAATCCTAGGGACTAGCCTTTGTGATGTTTGCCCCATCATCTTTAAAGAGTTTTTTGTTGGGGCTGCTCAGTGCAGTGGCTTTCCCTTGTTTAAAGAAAAAAGAAAAATATAAGTTTCCCCATCTCAAAATTACCGCCCCCCAAACATCTTCACCTCCTTCTCTTAATCTTAAGGTTGGTTTTTGCTCTCCCTATGACCCACCTGAAGATCAAGAATTTCTTCAGGGATGGAGATTTGGATGAGCCCGAAATAGAACGCAGGGCAGAAAGTGAACAAGAGGAACAATAATGGAACAAACCAGGGGGAAATCCTTTGATTCCTAGCTATTATAATAAATAAAATTCCACGTCTGTTCTTAATGAGCAGAAGCAAGGACAACAAAGAACCCTTCCCATCTCCAGCCTGATATATTCTCCCCCACCCTCTTTTATTCTATTTAAGTAAGTTCATTATTGAAAATTATATGTTCTTGTCAAATAAAAGTCAGTTCAGATTTTGAGAATTAATCAGACTGACAGGAAAATAAAGAAGAGATGTCCACTTAGATTCAACCAGGAAAGTTAGAGAAAAATCCCTGTCAGGAGTAGACAAGAAAACATACTTCCTCCAATTTAGAATGATTTTGTCCAGAAGAGTAAATTAGTAATTTTGGTCTGTCGATAAAATAATTTCTTGTAAAAGCTAATGATGCAGAGATTATGGTGTTGGGAGTTCATGCAAATCTCAAATCCTATATTATCATCATCATCATCATCATATTAGCTTGTCTGTGGGAAATGTGGTTTATGGGTTTTATTCTCTAAGCATTCATTAAAATATGTTTGAGGAGAGTTCTCAACAACTGAAAGAAAGGCTTCATTCCCAGGGAGCTTTTTACACAATACAAGTTGCCCAGTCTTGTAGAAACCACAGTCTTCATTTAATTATAAAACAGAATAGGTGGCATAAAGTGGGAAAGGAGAAATCTTTTGCTGGACTGGTGTTTTGGAAGAGATGTAAAATAAAATTGTGTTCTTTTTGTCTTTGACAAAACAAAACTTTACTGGAGCAAACGCTTGGAAATTTTCCTTATTTTGTGACCTTTTTAAAGAAGTTTAAATATTTATTTCAGCTAAATTTGTTTCTTTTTCTTTTTTGCCTTAATACACTTCTTTTTGTTTGAGCCTGTGGGAAGAAGTAGAGCATCCTACAATAACAGATGGGATTTGTTGTGTCATTAATGTAGAAAGCAGTGGCGGAGGGCATTTGTAGGTGAGAAGCAGTGGGTAGAAGGAGGAGAGCTTAACTTTTGTTTATTTATTTAATGCAATTTTACCCTTGTCTTCAGCTGAAAAGGCTGCCAGAGTGGCTTACATACAATCAGTAAAACAAGATAGTCCCTGCCCATTGGCTTATAATATAAAAGATATGACACAAGAGGAAAAAGGAATGGGGAGGGAAGAGGGAAAAAACAAATGCAGGCACAAATTCTTAAAGTTAAATAGCCTTTCTTAAAATGCCCAGCTGGAATTTAAGCAGTTGAGGGAGAGTAAAAGCCCCATGAACCTGGTCTTTCAGCAGAGTCAGTGAAACTTTTGCACCACTGTTTCTTTGCATCTCCTCCCCGCAGTTACACCCCCTTCAACTTGCCTGGGGAAGAGTCTGGAAAAGCTGTTGGTGGGGGGAAGCTGATGGATGAAGGGTTGCAAAGGCAAAACAGCTGGTAGGCGAAGGATAAAAGAGCACCCACCCTCCCACCTGTTGTTTCTCCCTTTGAAATTCCCTCCCTGCTTTGAATACTGGAAGCACACATGGGATTAGTAATCCTACATGGACCACGCAGTGCTGAACTCAAATCTCTGTTCAGCAACAAAACTGACTTGGTAATCTTGAGCTGGTTATCCTAAAACGGTTGTGGTGATTAAATCTATGCCAAACTCCTTAGAGGGAGGTGGAATAGAAATGTGATAATTAAATAAGAGTCTATACTGAAGAGATTCCATGCTCTCTTCTCCTCTCTGTATAGCAACCACGCATGCACGCAATATTTTGTTACATATATTAACCTGCTCTAATGAGAGGAGCTTTTGTCATGGAGCCATTGAGGTGAGTGCAAGAGCAGAATACAATGCTTCCTGGCCTCACTCTGGCATCTTCTGGGTAGGTAGTTCCACTTCCACTGAAGAAAAATGACATCCATCAACAGAGTGCAGTCACCACCAATGTAAGTTTGTCCCTGTTCATGCCTACATGCACAACTTCACAGCCTGGGAACAGGTTGCCAAAATGAAGGGGTGCATTTGGGTACCATGTTAGCTTCATATCAGTCTAACTGCCATGGCCCCTCTCCAACTATCCTAGTAATAGGCATCTTGGTCATCTTTTGATGGGTATTTTATTTCTTTGATGCCATGCCTCATTCTGAATTGCATTCAGACAGAAGGCAACCCTGTGCTTCGTGCCAAATTGTATTCGTGATGCTTTGTGTACGTGCATATCTGAAATGATCTCCAACCTGATCTCCATGAGGAAACAGAGTTTGCATGCAGCTTGGATATTGACCCACAGCTTTAAAAATGTATAATGACCTTATATTCCGGGACATCCTTGCAAGTTAGAATTGATGGAAGATATTTATCTGATTCTGTACCAGTTACACAAGGAGTGAGACAGAAGTGTTTACTTGCACCACTTATTTTAAATTTATTTTTAAATGATGTAGTAGAGTTTTTAAGAGGTGACTGTTACTTCCCAGTTAAAGTGGGAAATCGGAAATATTCCATCCTTCTTTACGTGAATGATGCAATTCTGATTTCCTGTACCCAGGTGCGCTTGCATAGATTGCTGAACCAATTCAGTTTATATTGCAGGAACGAGCTTCTTTCTATCAACTACCAAAAAACAAAAATTATGATATTTGGTAAATTCAAGAAAATTCTTGACTGGTCACTTGATGGGAACAAACTGGAGCAAGTACCCTCTTTTAAGTACCTTGGTGTGGTTTTCCAGTGGACAGGGGCATGGTCTTTACAGGTTCAGTCAAGCACCCTGCTAGCTGGCAGAACATTAAATGGATTATTACAGTTTTATCGTATAAAAGGGGGTAATTTGGTCCAGCCCATTAAATGGATTATTACAGTTTTATCGTATAAAAGGGGGTAATTTGGCCCAGCCCATTTTAGAACTATACAAGACTACGGTTTTGCCAAAATTGCTGTAAGGAACTCCACTATGGGCCATGGCCAATTTAGATCCATTAGAAAGAGTTCAAAATAAATTCTTGCATAGACTTTTGGCAGTTCTTGTTTCTACAAAACTAGAATTGGTTCATGCAGAACTGGGTGTAATGACCATAAAGACTGAAGCCCTCAGATTAGCCCTGCTTTTTTTTGTTAAAAATTATTTTTAAGCATGTAGCAGAATTTATCTTGGTGCTATTGGAAGAGATGGGCCAAAACTCATGGAAGCAAAAAATGCAATTGGCTGTCATGAGTTTGGGATTTTCTACTTCTTTTCTTTTAACTCAAGGACATGTTAGAGCTAAAGTGATACTGATCCAAAGGCTTAAGGACACTGGGATGCAATCCTAGGTTGCTGGGATGAAGGTCTGTCAATCTAACATTTTTATGCCTCTTTTATTCCTTCATATTTATCCCTCCCAATATACTTGGTAGACCTGCCAAGTATTAAAATGAGGGTAGCCTTTACTCGGGCAAGATTATATGTTTTTCCTCTGGCTGATTGGGTGGGTTGGCTTATAGGGGTCCCTAAGAAGGATAGAATATGTGATTGCAACTCTGTATCAGTCAAAGATATTACTCATGTAGTTTTAGAGCAGGGCTCTAAACCTTGGGTCCCCAGATGTTGCTGGACTACAGCTCCCAGAATCCCTTGCCATTAGCCATGCTGGCTGGGTATGCTGGGAGCTGTAAGGCCAGCAACATCTGGGGACCGAAGGTTGGAGAGCCCTGTTTTAGAGTGTTCTGTTTATAATGATCTTATAATTAAATATATTTATCCATTGATAAAACCATTGAAGGGAAGGTCATCCTTTGTATAGGTTTGTTTTGTGTTGTGTAATTCAGACAAATATATATCCTTTCAAACATCTAAATTATTCCTTGTTAATGTTTTACAGAAGCATACTGTAAAGTTTAAAGGTTATAAGGAAAATTATTTAATTTCTGATGATCTATCAGCAGAGTTGTAACTGGGTATAATGGCAAATTGCTAAGATGCAATAAAAATTGTTTGGTTTGGTTTGGTTTTGCATGCAGCTTGCTCTCCCCTACCCCCACCCTAGTGCATATGTTCAAGAGCTCACTGTGGGAAAGGAATAAATGTTGCACTTGGGTGCCGAGTTCTGACCTTGCTCCAGAAATCAAATCTGTAAGCACCTCTGCAGATCATGCTCACAGTTAAATTCAGTTAGTTTCCTTTGCAAAGAAAAGCAACTGCCTCAGGAAGTAGATGTTTGCAGGGCAGCCCCCACACACCCTGTCCTGCACAGCCCTTAAACTGGCCTGCTGCCCTCATTTGTGGTGGAAGATGCTCTCCCATCCCTGATGCTGAAGTAAGATTCTACTGGCAATCCAGCAATACCTTGGATTGAGAGCATAATTCGTTCCAGAACCGTGCTTGTAATCCAAAACACTCTTATATCAAAGTGAGTCTCTGGCGGGCATGAGCGGGGCCGAAGCGAGCGGTTACATCCCTACAAGACCTTGCTTGTTTATCAAGTCAATTTTTTAAAAATTTTTTTGCTTGTCTTGCAAAACGCTCTCAGACCAAGTTACTTGCAATCCAAGGTATTACTGTATGTGGATTGGGGGAGCAGGTGTCATCTTGTTCTTTGTTTCAGACAGCAAAATGTCTCCAGCCAGCCCTGGTTAGATTTGTGGTGTTGTTTCCCTTCGTGTTGGTGAGTATCTTGACAAGCACTCCTGTTCATCATCTCTTTAACATAACAAGGAGACTCCTTGAACAATTTTGGGTTCAAGATCCTTTGAACTGCTTAGATTTGTGGTGTTTCCCTTCTTGTTGGTGAGTATCTTGACACACACACTCCTGTTCATCATCTCTTTAACATAGCAAAGGGACTTCTTGATCAATTTTGTGTTCAAGATCACTTGAACAGGACTTTCTTATTTAAAGTTGTTTTCTTGTTAAAGAAGTAACAAGGAACCCCCCCCCCCCCCGTAATACCATTGTATTATTATTGTTAACATATTTTGGAACCTGGTTACTGAGCTCTTACCTGCTTAGGTATCCATGTGATGAATGCTTTTAGCATCTTAGGGGGAAAAAAAGTGGGGGAATCTTTCAGCTTAGATACCAAATGTCTGTAAGCTTTGCTAATACCTTGCTTATTTCTAAGATTACCATGTTAACCAAGGAAAAACTGTAATTGCTATAATAATCATTTAAAAATATTACGGTATATTGAGAATAGATTTTTTTTTTTTAAAGGAAAAGCCAACTTGGATTGGAATGTTGTTCCTTTCCAAAGGCAAACTGGGTATCAATTTGTCTGTTTGTTTAGGCAAAAATGGAGGAATCATAGAAACGAAACGTTGCATGCAGCAGTGAAAAGCTCTCTGCTAAAAGACACTGAGATAATTACCAGTGTAAGCAATATCTGGTTAGTTCAGCTTGTGCACACAAGAACTGTGGTGTTACCTTACCTCCATGTTTCACTGCCCCTCTCTGTAGCTAGAGATGGGCTAAATCAGGGATGGGGAATGTGTGGCCCTCCCATCATCCCTCACCATTGGTTATGCTGGCTAGGGCAGATGGGAGTTGCAGTCCACCTACCTGGAGGACCACATGTTCTCCATCCCTGGTCTAGATGTTAAAGACACCATGGTGATTGTCCCTAAGACAAGTATTTCATCACAGAACTGTAGTGCTGACTATGTGAATGAATCCTGACGATCATGTCCGTACGTTTCTCCTGCTCCCCTTCCATATCATTGGTAACCACTGGTGGTGAGGCAAGCAGAGACAGGCAGGGAAACTGACTTCATGATGAGCAGGATTTATGTGGAGTGTTATTAAGTGACATGGCTGAGATGTGAGATGCCAGTCCCTGTGGTGAGTGTAATACTTAGACCAACTGTCTCCTGGTGGGCTTATGTCAACAAGGTGAAATTCTTCTTCTTGTGTTGAAGGAGTGATGGATGATTGACTTTGATCTTGCTATGTCTGTCAGGCACTTACCTTATAGTTTTCAAAATATTAACTTCCTGCCCTTGCCTAAAGGGAAGTTGTGATCAAATGTCTGTAGTTTGTAAAGGATCCTACATTCTTTTGGGTGGGCTTGTGTGTCTCCTCCTGCTTTCCACTTGCCAGCATTGCTTTGGCTATTTGATCTTGGTTTGAGTGCCCTGCCAGAGAACTCAGGATAGAAAGGGGGGGAGAGAAATATCAGTGGGGCATGAGCTAGCCAATTATAAGTCCATTTAAGCTGCATTGTTGTTAGGCTACAGGTAAATGATTTTGTCCATGGAACTTCCCACCATCCTTTAGCATTGAGATTCAAATGGAATATACAAGAATTTTCCATTCTGAATGTATGCATTGCGGAAGGTTGTTTAATCTTTTATATTTATAAGAGTGCACATGTGATGTGTGTATGTTCTGTAGAATTTCAGATCAGCCCTAGCCAGAAAAGCCAACGGTGAAGGATCATGGGTATGTTCAAAACATCTGAAAGGCCACAGCTTGCCCACCGCTGCCCTAACATATTCTTTTAAATTTTACTTTGTATAATATATTTTGTATGTTATTTTCACTAATGTCTGGATTTCAGTGCGCCCTTTCCCCTTAAAAAAAACACTTTTCTCTATGCATTTTTTGATTGGAGAACTGCATCACAAAATTTATAGAAGTATAAATACCGAAGGATAACTGTGTTTCGGTTTGTGTATCGGTTCAGTAAGTGTGAATCAGTTAGACTGAAATGTGAAGCAAACACATTTCTCCCCCATTCCTAGAGAGATGTGCAGATTTGCTTATGTACCCTTGCCCCAAGGGATGGGCGAACAAGCAATGTTCGAGATCGCTAGGATTCTCCGAACATTGTCTCACCACTCGTCTCATGTCCAATTCGCATTTGTGTTTGCGATGGCTGCTCACTCTGCGCGAATGGGAAACTTGCCCAAATTGGGCAACAAATAGTACATGGGAGATTTGTGCAAATCTCCCCAAATTTGTGCAGTTTTCCTAAAAAATATATATGTGGAAATGCACTTTGCAAATTAACAAAAATGCCAAGACAGGCTGGTGAATTGTCAACACACAATTGTCAACACTCAGTAGTGTAACTATGACAAATGGGACATAGGATTAGCTATCTGGATACATTCACAAAATGTGCCTGTGACTGTCAGCTTTCCATCCCGTGAAGTTGGCAACAATCAGTCTATTTCTGACATCCACTTTAAAACACAGATACGTATGTCCATAAATCTCTTTGTATATTCCATCTACTCTTATTATCTCAAAATTACTGTGCCAGTTTTGGATGCTTATGAGTCTCACCCTATGCAAGAAGAGATTATGTTTCAGTACATTTTAATGCAAAAATTAAAGCCCCTATTACTATATATCAGGGAAATAAAACCCTTCACATAGACTTTTACACTTTACAGCGATACTATAATGTTTAACTAGAAAAATTATGACAAGTTTTATTTAAGAATACACTTCATGCTGAATTCTCATATACATTTGGGAGTCAGGCCAGGAAGCAATCGTAAGACAAAATAACAGTAGATTATAACACTGGGTAAACGCTCCTGGCTTTGGGTTTAATGGTGCATGTAAGTATGGATATGGTATTTTTGTCTACACTTACTTTATAGCAGGATGAATGACTTTTCAGCATTGCATGGGCTTTTATTTATTACAGTATGTACAGTAATACAGGTATAGGTTTTGTTATCATTTACGTAGAGCTTTATGTTTAGAATGTTATCCTGTGTAGGCGTTTGGTGACAGTTGTAGCAATAGTCTGATGGTGAGAAGGGATTAAGTTATTGTGCTATAGGAAGTTACACTCTCCTCTCTTTCTGATTGAAAATACATAGCATTTATTGGGAGGTGGGATGAGGTTGTGTGCACTTATGGTGCATTAAGATTCAATAGCTATATGCATTGTAAGAAAGGTGTCCTTATCAGCTCTGTACGGAAGAAGGTGTGCATGGACGGGCAAGTTTTGTAAAAACAGATTTGACAAAGGATAAACATAGGAAATTTATTTGACAGCTCAATATCCTTAAACCCAATTCAAAAGGACATCATAATCTCCAAAATGTTATATCACTGCTGCTATACGTATTTACACTCCATAGAGCAGCATTTACAGAAGTACTGCAAACTTTATCGAAGCAGTTGTCAGAAAGTGATGAACGAGGTCCGTGGTTTGTAACCTCAGTGCTTATCCCTTGGGTGCCATTGGCTCCCTGAAAGCATCTGTTTAACGTGGTCGAGAACACGTGCGCTTTCTTGTGGGTTGTGCGTCTGTACCACCATGGATTTTATTTCTGCTTTGGAAATATTTGTCTTGCCAGTCAGAAGGGAAACAGTGCAAGCTGCAGGGGCTGCTTTACTAAGCATGATGGGACACGTACGTACGTTCAAAACATAAGTGGTAAATCAGTTCCCAGGGATTTCTGCTTGAACCAAGAGAAGTCAGCACAGCCCTGTGAACAAAACTGACTTGCCCAAAGAGAAAACTATATCATGTTCTATTTGCTTAAATCATGGTTTTCAAACCACTGAGGAGGAAACAAGTGTCAGCAGTTCCTGAATGAGGAGATGAGTACTGTGGACAGCTTGTTGCCAATACCAATATTTTTAGGTTGCCAATCTTGAAATCAGAAGCTCCTGTACTTGGGTAGGGCCTAGGTGTAGAGCTCGGAGTCTGGAACCAGAACCCAGTGGCTCAGGTTCATTCTGGAGTAAGAATACAGCACAAAAACTATTGTTTGACCTAAACTAGATGGGAGGGTGCTTGTTCTTCTGATAACTGGCCTGAAAGCGATAGGAAAACTTGGAGCTTACCTTGAAATACACAAGCTGGGAGTCTGGGGTTGGGGTCTTGTAATACACAGGCTCAGTTCATGAGGAAGAACAGCTAGGCCCAGCAAACCTGGCTGTTGTCTTGCATGAATGAGAATGCACTCTGGAACATGCTCCCCAGGGCCAGCACTAGGTGTGAGGGCTCCCCCAGGGCCAGTGTTCCCCCTCCCAGTGGGCTTACAGGTGGCTTTAGTGACACTGGTGCATAGCAATAGCAGCAGCATAGTACTCTGTGGTGGGTTAAAATTACCTACAACTTCCCAGTGGGACATTGTGAGCAATGTAAAAAGAACTGGCAGAGTTTAATACCTAGATTTTTTGTTTGTTTATTTCTGTCTTTGTATTTTATTCTAATTGTTGTTTTAATGAATTTTGTACACTGCCCTGTGATTTGATATTGAAGGGTGGTTTATAAAAATTATAAATAATAAATAAATAAATAAATAAAGGGGCAGCTTCTCAGCCTCCTCCTCTTGCCACTCAATAAGCTCTGGGCCCAGGCAGTGGAAGCAAGGTACCAAAGCATGGATCAGCCCTGATGGGCACTACCAGGATACGGGGCCCCATCAGCTCCTTGATGACACTGGGTGCTGATGATGAGCCTGACAGGCCCAGATCCTTTACAGTGTGCAGGAATTCCAGCACTCAGGTGCAGAAGCTCCTGGGCAGACTCATCAATGTGCAGTGGTTTCTCTATCACATGATATAAAAATGTCAAAAAATGTAACGTTCTGCAATATCAGCTTCAGGGAGAAACGAAAATGGTGTTGTTCATTAGAAAGGACTTTAAATAAGGTAAACCTGTGCTCATTTTTGTTTTACTCTGTATTTTTGGAAAGGAAGGATGAGGACCATGTAAGAATGTGTGAATATGCACGGAAGTCATTTGGAAGGAAACTGAAGCCCATGAAAAGAGGCAGCTGGTGATAGCAGTAATGCTGTTTACATGTGGTGGTTGAAAGTGCTACTTTTGTGAGACCGAGGGGGGGGAGGGAAGCCTTCTGTGTTATCTCACTTAAATGTGAATAATCAAACACCTGTCTGACAAGAATCTCCAAGGAGAAAAATAATGAATTTAGACAACCCAGATATTCCCACTAGCATGATGTCTGCAGTGGTATGATTACCGAGGACAGGGATGGGGACTCGGACTCGAGGACTCGACTCGTGAGTCGGACTGAGTCCCCCCTCTGACTCGACTTGGACTCGAGTCCCAGTTATTTTTAATGGGACTCGAGACTCGACTCGGGACTCGAGACCAAGGACTCTTCAACATCCCTGGGCTGTGCCAGAAGGAGTGGAGTGCGATCACCGTCGAAGAGTGAGGGTGAAATTATGATGAGACCTCACCGTTCCAGAATGGGGGGGGGGGCAAACATTTAGAAAAAATCATGTTCCTCAAATGCAACATGGATAAGTTTTAGGAAGTACAGCAAGTTTATTTTTAAAAATCATTTTCCTAAAATGCAACCTTTCACACAGACATTTTGGGTTTGGCTGCCTCTGCCTGCCTGTTTGGGGTTCCCAGTCTCCTCTGCCTGCCTGGTCTCTTCTTATCCAGTTCCACAGTTTGAATTGTACAAGACAAAGACCTCTGCCTGCCTGCTTTGGGGTTCCCTGCCTTCTCTGCCTGTCTGGTTATTTTGGGTTTGGCTGCCTGGTCTGTTCTTGCCAAAATCAGTTGCAGAGTTTTGAAATAAAAAGGCACACTTGTGCCTAGAATTTATTTAAGCCACACATCTGAAATAGCCTTATTTTGTTGGGGGAAAACCCCCATTGATTTTAATAGGGACTCGTGGAGTCAGCTTTGGGAGTGACTTGTGACTCGTGAGTCACCATTTTGGACCAAGGACTCGGACTCAGACTCAAGACTCAGGTCCAAGGACTCGTGACTCGACTCGTGACTCGAAACCAAGGACTCTTCAACATCCCTGACCGAGGATGCTTATTGTCTGAGAGCAGCCCAAAGCATGTGGTAAAAGGCCAAAAATCTAGTTCGCCTACATCAGGGATAGCCAACCTCCGGTGCCCTCCAGATGTTTTAGGCTACAACTCCCATCAGCCCCAGCCAGCATGGCCAATGGTCAGGGATTATGGGAGTTGTAGTCTAAAACATGCAGAGGGCACCGAGGTGCCCACCTCTGGCCTACATTGCAGAGGCTGGTGAGAGACAACTTTCCTTCAACTTTGGAAAATAAGCTGAGCTGCATCCTTAACATTTTGGCAATCATTTGGCTTCTTTTACAAGCAACTTTGGAAGTTTGGGTGAACCATTTAAAGTTGAGGACAGGGGCTCCCATGGGTGGATGATCATTCATACCGATGATGATGATGATGATGATGATGATGATGATGATGATGTATCCCTGCATGTAGAAAACCAGATTCCAAGGAAGAAGAATTCTAGTCTAGCTAGCCTACTCCCTGACATTGAGATTTCTATGAGAAGCTAATTTGTTTCTATTTATTTATTTATTATATTTTTGAATTGCCCATCTGGCCAGTCATCCAGCCACTCCGAGTGATGTACAGTGCAATAAAATACAAGAAAAAACAGAGTGTAAAACACAATTTAAAAAAAACAACAGTACAAAACTTTAAAATCCTAATGATCCTATGGAGGAACATTCCATCATTTACCTGCCTGCCCCTCACCTGCAATTTGAACTGGTATAGACCAGGTACAGATTTCCCACCTCAGTTGGAACGAGGTCTGGTTTAGAGTAAGACCACAATCTGATGGCCATCGTGGCTTGTGGTTTCAAACTATGTATGAAGCAGATGAACACTAATGTCGACCTGATTTCAGACAGGTCAAAGCTTTTCTTTCTTTCCCTCCCCTGACCTGCCTCCCCTTCCTCCTCCTCCCCTTTTCCTGGCATGTTGATGTTTTAGGTCAGTGTATGTTGTCAAGATCTATCACAGCCACTGTTACTTTGAGTTATCTTGCTTCAGTACACTCCTTTGCTATCTAGGGCCTCAGAAAAACAAATACCTGTTATTGCAGAAAAAGCTTCCGGCTGGCACACATTTTTGGCCACAGTTGGCTGGCTGAATTATATCTGACTAGTGAGCATGCTGAGGTTTAGCAAATCAATTCCTTCAAGATCCAAGAAGAATAAAAATTAATGTCCCTCTTGAAGCAGAGTGGTACAGATGGTTTGGTGTTATAGCTGTCTTTGAACACCAAATGCCAAGCTGCTTTCATACCAAGGAACGACACTGTAAAAGCTTAAATACAATCTCGTAATGGAACACAAGCAGTGGCTGAAGCACGGTTGTGTTACACATGACAGCACTGAATGTTTACTGGAAATTTTACACTCGGAGCTGTTAAAATTCTACAGCCTCCTTCCCTAATCTGGTGCCCTCCAGATATTTTGAACTGCAGCTCCCATCAGCTCCAGCCAGCATGGGAAATGGTTAGGAATTCTGGGAGTTGTAGTCTAAAGCATATGGAGAGCACCAGTTTGGGGAAGGATGTCCTAAAGCAAGGAAACTGAAAACTGATTTCCATAACCTGATAAGAGCTTGAAGTTGAAGAACCAACTCCTGCCCATCCATTAAGCCGCGTTGAGCAACTTGTGGCCCCCCAGATGTTTTGGCCTACAAGTCCTGTCAGCCTTAGCCAGTGTAGTCAATAGTGGCCAAAACATCTGGAAGGCCACAAGTTGCCCACTCTTGCATTAAGCCAATGCTCAGTCATTTTTCCAGGTCCTACAACATTGTGGATTGATGCAAGAAGTAGAACAGGCCTGCAAAACTTGTGGCCCAAGAAGCTAGAAAAAAACCATATGAATCAGGTAGAGCAGCTAGTGATGCTCACTCTTAAAATGAAATATTCCAATACCAGGGTGGGACCTAGTGGTGGAGCCCAGAGTATATCCAGTGCTGAGTCCAGTGGCTTTTGGCAGGTCCTGGTAGTGGAGCCCAGTGCAAAAATCTGTACAGTTAAAACAAAACCAGCTTGGGGGGGGGGCAGACTGAGGGGGGTAATCCTGCTCTTAGGGATGATGAGTTGGTCTCCTTTGACTGCAATTCATTTTTGGATTTGGGTGCCTACAATTATGTTCCATAGTCTTCCAATTTTTAATACTCTATTTTTTATGTTTCTTTCAAAATACATATTTTATATGTGATTCAGCATGATGAGTATTATGGGTTTTACATGAATTGTTTGTGTGCTTCATTGTACATACAGTAATACCTTGGATTGCAAGTAACTTGGTTTGAGAGCGTTTTGCAAGACAAGCAAATGTTAAAATATTTATTTAATATATTTTTTACTTGATATACAAGCAACGTCTTGTAATACAAGTACTGTAGTACGGCTTAAATGAAAAATCTCTGTACAATTTTTTTGGGGGGGATTTCATTTTGATATAAGAGTGTTTTGGATTACAAGCACGTTTCCAGAACGAATTATGCTCCCAATCCAAGGCATGACTGTATTGCCAACCCTGATATTTTGCATGCATAAAACAATGTCTCTGGCTTACCTCCTTCACAGGGTGATTGAGAATAAAAGGGGGGCGGGGTAGAATACTGCACACCACTCTGAACTCCTTGATGGAAGGGAACAATGCTGGAAGAATATATTAGTAGATAGAACAACTTGACTTCTATGCTGTACCTTAGGAAATACGATTTTTTTCTTTTCACAGGTCTACACAGTACGAGCTTCCTAATTAATAAGAAGTTGTGTATAAATACTTAAATTGTGTGCTTTATTCCAGTGTGTGTGTACACACACACACACACACACACACACACACACACACACACGCACACATATATTAGGACTGTGGAAGAACAGTTAGTCAACCAAAAATTCATGAAACTGACTCAGTAATTTAAGGAGAAAGAGTTTCATGAAATGGCCACTCACCCATTTGTTTCTCTGAAACTTTTCACAGATTGTTCAGCATCTTTACTTGGTAGTAAGTCTCACTGAATGCAATGGGTCTTACTCCTTAGATATGCATAGGATTGCAATGTTAGGGTGCAATCCTGTGCATGTTTAGACAGACAAGAGTCCTACAACTCCCAGCATTCCCCAGCCAGCCAGCCAGCCTGGCTGGCTGGGGAATGCTGTGAGTTGTAGCGTAGGACTCTTGTCTGTCCAAACATACATAGGATTGTGCCCTTAATCTCTGATCCCCTCTTGCTCTACCCAATCCCTTCCCCCTCCTTACTCCACCCATGTTGTGACATGTATCACATTCACCAGTTGTGGCACATTGTTTACACATGGAAGGAACAGAATGGCTGGTAAACAAGTTTGTTATGTCTTTCTATGAATCTCGTGCTTTCGCAGGGGTTACTAGAGTGTATGGGAAACAGTATGAGCCTGTCACATGGTTTGTATGTTCTGGTGACGTACTGACTTGTTGTTTTTCTGTCTGAAGCCATTTTAGAGAGATGCTGAACTTCTCTCTTTCTCTCTTGTCTTCTGACTAGTGCTTGCTGGACTAATGCAATCATGTAACGTCTTTGCTGAGTGGAGTAAACCTCAACATGCTCCACTGGATTAAATGCTTGCTATGCATTGTACTCTGCACATGGACTGTAACTAGGAAATGTATACTCTGTAGCATATACTTTGCTATTCAAATAAACAGGTAGCTAAATAGACCTGTGGAGTTTACAGAGTTATTTCCTTGCTACTTGAAGTAATCTGCAAACGGAGGAAGCTGGGCTGGTGTCAGATTACAGGGAGCTGGCTGACAACCGAAACGCTGGAAAGCTGCGCAGGGAGAGGGGGAGAAGGATCTGAACTTCTGTGTGTTGATTTATGGGCGTCTGCACACAGGAATAGGATTTTAAATCTTCCATCTCACACACGCGAGGCACTCTGCTTTTCCTCACGCCCCTTCAACCCAAACCCTTAAAATCTTTATCAAGTGCTTTCAAATAAAGCATTGGGGGTGGGTGGGTTGATTTTGTTTAGTTTTGCAAAACATTCTTTTAAAAAAGAGAGCAAGAAATCAAAATGCAAAAATTAGTTTTACTAGTAGTTCAGGTTTTAAAACAGGGTTGCATGGAACACCACAGTGTGACTTTATATTTTTAACCTGCCTGCTTCAAATACTGTCCTTTCTTTGGAGGGGTATTTCACACTGGACCTGTCAGATAAAATGAACTGCTGGAGGCATAGTCCACCCACTCTGTGCAAGCGTGTGTTTTCCTGTAGATAGCCAAGTGCTGTCCACTATAACGTCAGCCCTCAGTGAGTGGCAAAGGAGGCAGATATCATCTATGATGCCAGCTAGTTTGAATTCCCCAAAATTCAAAGAGCACTTCAGATCAAGGCCTTCTGGGCAAAAGAGAGGGGCGGGAAATGGTGGCCACCCTCATTCTCTCCCCACCTCTAAGAGAATGAAACAGTTGACTTTTAGGTAGCTGAAATGGATGAAATATTCAGCCCAGATCTTTTCAACCATTCACGTGTGTGTGGGGTGTGTGTGTGTGTGTGTGCTGAGGGGTGAAAATAAGTTGCTTTGAATTTCTCAGAATTTTGCTGGATGGGGGAGGGAAGGCATTATCAATAGGATCCTTTTTTCTAAGGGCTTTTCTACACGAGGTATTTATTGTGCACCTATGATTCCTCACTCACAGTAGATTGCGAGTGCTTTACACGACCTCATCCTCTTCTAGGGCCTCTCCCATTCTTTGCAACCATTTCCAAAGCTTTTTTTTTTTGATCGAGGAAAGTGTGCTAGGGGGGGAGGAGCCTGCGCTGGCTATGGAGCAGTAGCTTTTCTGCCGAGCTCCCAGAATGATTTGAAAACATCTGCAAATACACAGGAGAGACAAAGCGTGAGTTTAAATTCCTTTGCTGTTTGCTTTCTGGAAGGTATGCAGATATAGAGCTAACAAAGAAATAACAAGAATAGCTTTCTTTTGATGTGCTTCGCTCTGGATTGTTTATGAGCTCCAGACGGGTGAAAAAGTCCCTACCCCCTCTTTGGAAACGCGATCGGGCGCATCCCTCGGATAACAGTTTGAAAAGGCTAATTAGGATCCTTGACACTAAAGATATTGAATGTTCTTATCAAACTGTGCAACTGGGTCCTGATAAGAAGCCACGAGGTAGTGAAAGTTTCGAGACAGCGAGGGGGAAGGGCGGAAAAATGGCGGATTCAGCTGGCAAATTCCCTGCTGGTGCCAAGCCAAAGTCAATATCTCCAGCCAAGCTTAAAGGGGCAGCACCAGATTGGGAGAAAATTCTATCACAGTTTCAAAGCTCTATGGAAGCAGGCCAGCAGAAACAAATAGAAGCAATTGAGAAATTTCAAAATCTGCATCAAGAGGATATGAAGCAAATGCGAAAGTCCATAGATCATTTAGGGGTTCAAGTTAAAGAGCTGCAAGTTAGAGTGGATAAGGTGGAAAAACTCCAGGTGAAGGATGAAAAAAGTTTTGAAAAGTATGAAATGAAATTTAATGAGATGGAAATACAGATGATTAACATGCAAGACAGGCAACGTCGTTCCAACATTCGGATCAGAGGCTTCCCCATGGAGATGGGGGAGACTGGATATAAGTTAAGAGGCAGTATTTTGGAATGGATGAATGAAGCTGTCTCTGGAGAAACAATTTTTTGGGATGATATGGACATTGAGATTGTGCATAGAGTGGGAGCATTAAGGCGTGGTATGACATCCAGAGATGTTGTACTGAAATTTGCAAATTTATACAAGAAGGATGTCTTCATGAAAGAGATTAGAAAGAAAGGTCAAGTAGCTTTCAAGGGGGCTACTTTGCAAATCTACAATGATCTTTGTCAGCAAACAATAAAGTGGAGGCGAAGTGTTAAACCGTGTACAGCAGTCTTGATCAGAAAGGGATTACAATACAATTGGGGTTACCCAGTTTTTCTTACTTTTGTGTGGAACAGTAAGAGATACAAGATCTCATCATGTGATCAAGGCATGGGCCTGCTGGGAGAGTTGGGGCTTCATGATGATGCGGAGGGTCCAGAACCGATGGGTCAACTGGAAGAAGAAGGAGCCAGTGGAGGAATTGTATAAGAGGTCGTTTCAACACGAGAAGAAAAAAGAAATAGAAAATGTTTTATAAAGAAGTTATCCGGGAGGGAATGAGGGGCTGCTGTTCGGGCTGGTGATGGGTCCTTTCCCCCCCCCCTGGGATAGGTGGGTAGGTTTAGGGTGGGGCAAGTTGCCCTGGCTAAGCAGGGGGGATAGTTTAGATGAATGTGGGGGTGGGTTAAGGGGTATGTTATTGTGTATTATTTTCACCTTTGGGGACCAAAAAGAAAAAATGTTGTTAATAGATGGATTATAAGTTAAGAATTTCAACTTTAAATGTTAAGGGGCTAGGTTCAGTTACTAAGAGAAGGCGAATAGAAGCACTTCTTAATAAGGATAAGGCAGATATTATATTCTTGCAAGAAACGCACCAGGCAAGGAAAGGAGTCAATGAATTGAAATTGAGGTGGTCTAGAATATATGAGATAGCATGTGGATCATCTAAATCGCGAGGAGTAGCAATTATAATTTCAAAGAATTGTGGTTTTAATGTTCTAAAGGTGAAAAAGGATGATACAGGTAGATATATTATAATGTATGGGACCTTGGGAGGGGAAGAATATGTTATTGTTAATGTTTATGCTCCCAATCAAAATCAAGGAGAATTTTATCAACATGTGTTTAAAGAAATGGGTAATTTTCAAAATCAAAGGGTTATTATGGCTGGGGACTTTAACATGGTATTGGATAGAAGAAAAGACAAATCCAATCCGACGAGAGAAGATCAGAGAAATAATCTAACGATCTTGAATAAGTTAATTAGTAAGGAAGGGTTGCTAGATGTTTGGAGAGGGGTTAAGGGGAATGAGGAAAGATATACATTTTACTCATCAGCAAATAAGAATTATTCTAGGATAGATTTTATTTTTGTGTCCAGGACACTGTTTTCAAGGGTCCTGCGCACAGAGATAGGAGTGATAAAAGTTACAGATCATGCTTTGGTTAACATGGATTTGAAGATACATAAGGATTATAGAGAAGCGAAAAGATGGAGATTGAATTGTAATATTTTTCGTTATAAACATTTAACAGAGAAAATAGAGAAGGAATTGAGGGAAATTTGGGAATTTAATCAAACAGAAGAATGTACTGAAGCGATAATATGGGATACAATGAAGAGTGTAATGAGAGGAATAGGATTGAGAGAGGCAATAAATTTGAGGAAACAACAAGAAGTTTTTTATCAAAAGCTAGAGGGGGAGATTAGGGATTTGGAAAAGAAGTATTTAGAGAAGAGGGATAAAAAGATTTTTGCAGAATTACAGGGTAAAAGGAAAGAATTGGAGAATAAAGAACTGGACAGGGTACAAAGGAATTTGATTTACACAAAAAGGGAGTATTTTGAGAATAGTAATAAAAACTCTAAAATGTTGGCTAGATTAGCACAAAAAAAAAAAGAAAAAAGCTTAGTGGGGATGATTAAAGATAAGAGGGGTAAAGAATATAATCTAGTAAAGGATAAATTGAAAATTTTTCATGAATATTACACGGAGTTATATAAGGCAGGAAAATGGTCGGAAGCTGAGAGTAGAAGATATATCGAGAAAAATTTAAAAATAAAAATCCAGGATGAAGATAGAGAGAAAATGGAGCAACCATTCACAGAAATTGAAATAGAAAGTGCTATAAATAAATTAAAACAGGGGGAAACGCCAGGACTGGATGGTCTGGGGGCGGAATATTATAAAGTCTTTAAAAAAATGTTAATTCCGAAGTTAAAACGGTTGTTTAATGATATTTTACAGGGGGGAGAGATCCCCCCGTCATGGAAACAGTCCTTGACCATTTTAATCCCGAAACCAAGGAAGGATTTAGCAGAACCAGGTTCTTATAGACCAATATCATTAATTAATCAAGATGCTAAACTATTGACAGCAATTTTAGCTAGAAGAATGAATAGTTTTCTAAATAAGTATATAGGGATAGATCAATGTGGGTTTATTCAAGGAAGACAAATGGCAGATTTAACAAGAAGGGTTCTGAATATAATTTATTTAATAAAGAAAAATAATTTGAAAGCGGGGGTTCTTGCATTGGATATTTTTAAAGCCTTTGATTGTGTGGAATGGCCTGCATTAAAGATGTTAATAAAAACTATGGGGTTTGGAGAAAAATTTATAGGTATTACTAACCAATTATATACTCATAATGTCACGTCGGTAATTGTAAACGATGGAATAACAGAAACTATTAGCCTAGGCCGGGGAACTAGACAGGGTTGTCCCCTTTCCCCAGTATTATTTGTGTTAGTTATGGAATTGTTAGCGAATTCGATAAGACAGGAGAAGAAATTATTGGGGATAGGAATAGAGACCAAATGTAAGATAAACCTTTTTGCAGATGATATCTTGTTAACATTAGAACGGCCTATAGAAAATTGGGATTGGATAGAGAAACATTTAGATGAATTTAGAGAAGTAACAGGGTTAAAAGTTAATTGGGATAAATCGGAGATAATGACATTTAATTATAGTAAACTGGAGGAAAGGGGATTTAAACAAAGGGGAGTGGATATAAAGATAAAAAATATAATTAAATATTTAGGTATTGATATATTAAAAGATTTGGATAAAATAGGGGAATGTAATTTTAAAAAACTAAAAGATGAAGTTAAAAATCAAATAGAGGATTATAAAAAATTGGGATTATCGTGGTTTGGTAGGATAGCTTTGATTAAAATGAAGATTTTACCGAAGTTTAATTTTTTATTTAGAATGATACCATATAAGATATCAGAGAAAGAAATTAAAGAGTGGCAAGTAATGTTAAATAGCTATTGTAATGGGGGGGAAAAATCAAGGATTACTAAGAATAGATGGTATAAAGCTCAAAAAATAGGGGGACTTGGTCTCCCTAATTTAAAATGGTATTATATAGCTAATCAACTTAGATATATCATGGATATTATTGTTAGAAAAGATTTTATGTGGTGGGAAATAGAAGCATTTGAATTGGGTAATAGGGTGGATAAATTCTTATTTACAAAACAAGGACATATTATGACAAAAAGATTAGAAAATCCCTTTTTAAAAAATATGTTAGAAATTTGGGGTAGAAGTAAGGAAATATTTTTACCAGGTATATCCCCGCTTACTCCAGTGGTGGTTATGGAAGATTTTCCCGAGAATGTTAGACATTTAGAACGAATTTTTAGAGAGAAAAAGGTGATAACTTTAATGGATTGGCTGGAAAAAATGGAGACAAGACAGCAAATAATTGATAGGGTTGGGGCAGGAAGAATTTCTTGGTTAAATTTAATTCAATTAGTACAATGGGGTAAGAAATGGAAGAGGAGACATGAGCATGAAAGGGATTTCACTGCATTTGAGCAGGTGGTTATGTCTAGAGAACTTGTAGAAGGAAATGCATCAGCTAGGGGTCTTACAAAGATGTTATATAAAATGTTGCAGAAATCAGAAGAGCAAGCAGAAAATCTTAAAATAGTTTGGGATACAGAGTTTGAAGAGGAAATATCAAAGGATGAGTGGAATAAGATTTGGGATAGGCGAATATTGAAAAATATGTCTATAAGAATTAAAGAGAATTTTTATAAGCTAATTTGGAGATGGTATTTGACCCCAGTGAGATTAAATAGAATAGATAATAAATGTTCTCCAATGTGTTGGCGAGGATGTCAGGAATTGGGTACATATGCTCATATGTGGTGGAGTTGTAAAAATGTAATGGATTTTTGGAAAATGATTTTTGAGGAAATATCAGAAATTGTTGGAGTTGAGTTAGAGGTATGCCCTAAACTAGCTTTGCTAACAATAACGGAAAAGGTGATCGGTTCACAAAATGTTAAAGAATTAATCATAAATTTGTTAACGGCAGGTAGACTAATGATAGCAAGGAAATGGAAAATCCAGCAAGTTTTCACTATTACTGAATGGTATAAGGAAGTATGGGATATGGCTTTGAATGATATGTTGACTTGTAATATTAAATGCAAAAGGGGTCAATTAAAGAAAAATAATTTTAAGGATATTTGGGGTTTATTTTTGGAATATGTGTTTAAAAGGGGGAAAGGGAGTTTACCCTGTCAAGATATATTGTATTTTTGGAATAATGAACAATTATAGAGTTATTGGATTGTTTGGTCCCATGGTGATGGGAGCACAATATTAGTTATGTGTGTATGTTATTTTCTTTGTATTGTTTTAAAATTAATAATAAAAAAAAAAAAATTAAAAAAAAAAAAAAAGTGTGCTATTATTTTCCAGCGGTGGAATGAAGTGAGTGAGAAGTTTGTGTATTCTCGCAATTCTGCTATACCGCAGTGCCACCTTGTGGTTTTGTAATGGAAGATATAGGAAGGCAGAGGAAGACGCCTCCCCACCCCCACCCCTGGAAAAGAGACATGTGTAAAGGAGCCGATCTTAATCCCACAAAGAATCCGGAAGCAGAAGCCTCAGTAAAGTGGCAGGTTACAGGCCTTATGTAGAGAATCCCTAAGTGCCTTTGCCACAAAGGGTGAGCCTCATTTGGATTGAGAGCCTGGCTGGGGAGGGAAGGGTTAACCCTTCCCTCCCAATGCACTGCAGTCCCAATCTGAATCAGTGCTACTTTAAAAAAATAAAAAATAGGGAGGAACATAAGCAGCTCCTGGCTGGGAGAAGCAGCTGGGGAGATTTTTAATAGCATAAAAGAAAAGAACAAAACCCTCACCCTCATCCTAAAAAGTACATTCAGGCCAATCCATCCATCTCCTGCACTATATTTTCTGATAAATTTTTCCCTCCCACCTGACCTGAAAGCCAAAGACGGAAGAATTGTCCTTTGAAAATGGGCACTAGGATCACATTCACCACCCCTACCTTCAACCTCCACGTGTTCATTGGCTGTCTCCATGTGACCGGGTGGGGTGGGGGGCTGCTGCTTTATGCAGGGTTCTAGTTTCTGCATGCACCAGAGAAAAGATACTTGTGGTCACTTGCAACATGTAGTTTGGTCCTGCGTATCTGTGTATATGTTGGTGTGCTGTGCTTATCTGGGACTGGGATCCCGAGTACCTGAGGCATGCATTGCGAGAAGTTTCCATGCAAGCTATCATCACCCACTTCCTCTCCATCTCCCCTATTGTATATTGATGCAGTTATTATTTGGTCCAAATCAGACTCAAGATCCTCTGTAAAGTACTGGTCTAGGTTAATCATTCAATTCCTGCATTCCTGACATGCTCACATTTATGCCGTTTACCAGATTGCACAGCCCTATGGTAAATTTAGCTTTCAAGAGAAGACAGAAGCCCTACCAGATTCCCCCCCCCCTTTATGTTTGTAAAACCTCAGCACATCACATTTTAGTTCAGCAATCAAATGTAGACTATTTCCACAATAGTATCAATGTAGCCACTGGATTGTGCCATCAGCTGAGGACACGAAACATTTACATTACTGTGTATCTCTGAAGAGTAACTTATTGAAATGAAAATGAAACCATTAGCCATTAAAGTAAGTATGATAAGCACATTCTTCATTTGAGAGAGAGAGATGAAAACAAATAACTTGATTACCAAACAGTAAAGAAGCATTAAAAAAAAATATTGCAGGAAGTTATGAATCTTTCCTAGGAATAGATCCATGCATTGTACCTTGTATCGTTTCTCTTACTTACCTTTTTTCAGCCCCAAGCATTGTAACCTATCGTCACAGGGGACTTGCTTGAGCCCCTTGATTATTTTTGTTGCCCTTTTCTTCCCCTTTTCCAGCTCTACAATATCTTTTTGGGGGTGCGGTGACCAGCACTGTACCAGGGATGTTGAAGAGTCCTTGGTCCCGAGTCCCGAGTCGAGTCCCGAGTCTTTGGACCCGAGTCTAGAGTCGAGTCTAGAGTCCGAGGTCCAAAATGGTGACTCGAGTCGAGTCCCGAGTCCCTCCCAAAGCGGCGGCCCATGGAGGGAGCAGGAGGGTCTCCGCGAGAGGAAGAAGAGCTGCCCTTCCTCCCGCGGAGACCCTCCTGCTCCCTCCGTGGGCCGCTGCCGCTGCCGCCCTCACCTCCACCTCCGCCGCCCTCACCTCCGCCGCCGCTGCCCTCGCTTCTGCTGCCGCCGCCGCCGCCGCCACCGCCGCCCTCACCTCCTCCTCCTCCTCCTCCTCCTCCTCCGCCGCCGCTGCCCTCGCCGCAGCCCTCGCTTCTGCTACCGCCGCCGCCGGCCGCCGCCGGCCGCCGCCTCCGCCGCCGCCCTCACCTCCTCCGCCGCCTCCTCCTCCTCCTCCGCCGCCGCCGCCGTCCTCGTCGCCGTAGCACACAGCACGCCGTAGCACACAGCACGCCGCCGTCCTCGTCGCCATCGCCGTAACATACAGCACGCCGCCAGCGCCGTTGCTCTGTTTTTGGCGGGGTTGCTGTGGTTCAAAAACAGAGCGCCGTCGCTAGCGGCGTGACGCGGCATGTCACGTCACGCCGCCAGCGCCGTCGCTCTGTTTTTGGCGGGGTTGCTGTGGTTCAAAAACAGAGCGACGGCGCTGGCGGCGTGACGTGACATGCCGCGTCACGCCGCTAGCGACGGCGCTCTGTTTTTGAACCACAGCAACCCCGCCAAAAACAGAGCAACGGCGCTGGCGGCGTGACGCGGCGTGCTGTGTGCTACGGCGATGGCGACGAGGGCGGCGGCGGCGGCGGAGGAGGAGGAGGAGGAGGAGGTGAGGGCGGCGGCGGAGGCGGCGGCGGAGGCGGCGGCGGTGAGGACGGCGGAGGCGAGGGCGGAGGCGGAGGCGGAGGCGTCCTTAGGCTCGAGTCCCGAGTCGAGTCCCGAGTCCCACATAAATTATTGGGACTCGAGTGGGACTCGAGTCAGAGGGGGGACTCAGTCGGACTCACGAGTCGAGTCCCCGAGTCCGAGTCCCCATCCCTGCACTGTACACAGTATTCCAAATGTGATAACACCATAGATTTCTTTAAGGGTAGTATGATATTGACAGTTCAGTTCCAAGGATTCCCAACATGGAATTTGCCTTCTTCATGGCAGCCGCACACTGGGGCAACATTTTCATCAAGCTTTCCACTACAAGCCCAATATCTGTTTCTTGATCAGTCACTACCAGCTCAGATTCCATCAGTGTATATATAAAGTTAAGATTTTTTTTGCCACAATATGCATCACTTTACACATACTTACATTGAACTGCATTTGTCATTTCCCCTCAGTTTGGAGATACCCTTTAAATGGGTTTAAATTAGGTTTCAGATCCTGGGTCAAAGGGATCTGGTTACCTGTAACTGCAGTTCATGTCAATGCCAATGTACTACTTACCATGGTTGCAGTGGGAGGGGAAAATGTTTACCAGTACCACCCTCTTATCCCTTTTAAATGTTGAATTTTTATTGCTGCTTTAAAAAAAATACTTTTAAATATGTTTTATTATGTGGTTTTATTATTGGTTTTATTTTTGCTTTTTTTGTGTACATTGCCCTGAGAGCTTCAGCTATAGGGCGTCATGAACCTTGTAGTCAAGTTGGCATTTGGTTGTTATTCATACCTATAAATTATACGTGTCTATATATATGGATGAACATAGTGGCATGCATATCTCACTCATTTATTCAATATAAAATTGGCTCTGAGTGACCTCCTGTCTCGGAATGATTCAGGAATATTTTTATCTGTCTAAAACCACCATATGGAAAACCACTTTTGCAATACATTGTTTAATCATTGGGTTTTTTATTACAAGTTCACAAGCTGGTTTGAATGCATTTTAAGCACAGTCAATGATGGATGTGCAGAGAAATCAATAGAGATCACTTTGAGAAAGCACGAGATGACTGATATGACAATTGTTATTTGGCTCAGATTCCAGATGTTGGAGTGGAAGGTAGTTAAGTCTTTTAAAAAATCATTTTATTACCAAATACATTAAGCTGTGTCTCTTTTCTTCTCCTCAGGCCATACTGATCTCTACATATGTACATCATAAAGATTTTTGATTTAGCCATTTTATTTAGCTGCTTGGAAAAGACCAAAGGGCCATTACATTAATATGCTAATTGGCAGTTTAAACTGTCTGGGAGTGATTAAAGTCTTAAAATATTTATTTCCCTTTGGCCTTCAGTCAACATAGGAAAAGAAAAAATAATAACCCCAACTTCAAGATTCATTGGATTACAGATTTATTTTTCTGGGAGGCGGACTTTTAATATTTCCTCATGATAATGACATTTGATGTTTTAGACCAGGGTGGGCAACTTGCAGCCCTCAACCTATGTTCATGCGGCCCTCAGCCTAATTTCAAAAGCCATATGATCTACATACAATCTACATACGATCAGTTCAGACCACTAGCAGGAGCAATCTGTCCCTTCCCTTGCAGTCCATTTTTTAAATCTCAACAGAAATTGATTTTTAAACACCTCATCATTAAGAAGAGAAATATTAAAGCATCAGAGACGAGGGGCCTTGGCAAATCTGAAAATTGCAACTCCAAGCAGTCTGAGACTACCTGCATGGTCTGAGACTACCAGCATATCAATCTTACAAACATTTATTTGACATAGCAAAGATGTAGAAACCAAAAAAATAATCTAATTGATTAAGATGGACAGGTGTAGTCTCTCTTGCCAGGATGCAAGGTTCTCCAAGCATCAAGCAAACTGAGTTCAACCATATAGGCCTGAAGTGTAAATCTCAACACTGTTTGCCTCTTGGGAGCAGGCATACTCCTATCCAGCAAAGGATCTAAAATCTCATTAAAGTCCCTGCCCACAACCAAATCATACACAATATCAACCAATTTCCTAAAACATTCATGAAACATAACTGGAGTATCATTATTAGGCCCATACACATTAATCATGGCTATTGCTTTATCAATATATTTCTCTGCCGGAATCAAAAAGTGACCATCAGGATCAATAATCACCTGTTGAACTGAAAAGAAGAGTCACTTATGAATTAAAAGAGCTACCCCTTTAAACTGTGTCAAAGTATCTGTTACATAGACTTCCTCGAAGCAATCTTTTCTCAAAAAATGTTCATCTGCAGCCATCAAATGGGTTTCTTGTAAAAGAAAGAAAGAAAGAAAAAAGAAGGCCACATCGGCGTAAGCCTTTTTAGCTTAGAGCACTCTCTTCTGCTTATTTAAATTCCGTAATCCCTTGACATTCCATGAAACCACATTAAACATAGAAAAAGAAGAAAACATATTGCTCACCCCTCCAGATACAGATCTTTCCATTTTTACAGGTTACCTACTGTTAAATGATACGATATATAGATCATAGATATATTACATTTCAGTCCAAAAATTTCCCCCAAAAAATTTCAAACCAATGTTTATTATGCTAAACCTTACAAAACCTCTAAAGTAAAAATAATAAATAAATAAATAAATAAATTGAAAATAAAAACAAACAAAATCAAATATCCCACATAGTGCCAACAACCCCCACCAAGAAAGAGCACAAAAGAATAATGAAAATGGCATTAAAAAACAAAACAAAAAAATCAGAATTTTTTGCCTTCCAGTGAAGACAAGAGGATGAAATCATCCCTGCTGCCAGTCCCTACTCAGTTATTAAATACATACACCAGTCAAAAAACAAGTGGGTATTTTAGAAGGTATTTTAATCTGCTTGTAAACCTATATTAAGTATGTTAAGTTAGTACATATAACCTATATTAAGTAAATATAAGAAGTATATTAAAGTGTATGAAGGGAAATTGATGAAAAGAGAGAAGTGGAGAAAGGAAGAGAGAGAGAAAAAAGGACTGGAATGAAATAAAACATGGTGAAATGCCCAGAACTTTATCTACCTAAACAGCATAAACACAAGCTGAAAACCAAGGGCTGACTAGCTAAAGGCCAAACTCAACTTCTTGGGTAACAATGGCAGAAGCAGAAGCGACAGTATGGATGCCACTGAGAAATGATTCTGCAGCTTCAGGAGAATGTAACTTCTTTAGATGATCTTGATAGACAACACACAAAATTGCCAGATAACTGATATGATAGTGCAGACTGATCTGTCTTGCAAAGATTCTCACGTTAGTAAATTGTCTTCTCCAGTCTGAAACCTCCTTGGTGTAATCCAGATAAAGCATGATCTTATCATTGGCAGGATGAAGCTGACCTCTTTGTCTGGCTGTACAGAGTAGATATTCTTTAGTTTAACCCCGTTAAAACCGAACAATAACAGGCCCCACTCTGGGCCCATGTGTGGAACCAGAAACATGATAGGCTCGTTCAATATCAAGCTAAAAATCTGGTGGCAATGCCAATAACTCACACAAAAATGTATACATAAAGTCTGCCAAACAGACCTATGCAGGCAGTGTAGACCATTCCCAAAATCCAAGGACTGTCAAGATCTCCTCAGATGGGAAGTGCAGCAGCTCCATCTGGTGGCTGCTTTTCAGAAGGCAGCCCAGCCTCTACTTGCAGGGTTCAGCCCCAAACCTCCAGCTGCTCCCAGGCTTGCTAATTGAGAGATAAGGGCTTCCTCTTCCCTCAAGCCACATGCAACATGAGTCATTGTGGTGTCTGTAGCTGGTTCCTGACTCTGGTGGCCAACTCAGATCCTTGCTTTGCCTGCGTTTGACCTGCATCTGCCCTTGACCTATGCTTCTTGCCTCTGGCCCCACCTTGCCTGGTATGTGTCTGACCTCTGCTTGTTCCTGGACTTTGCTTCTTGCCTCTGGCCCCACCTTGCCTGATACATATCTGACCTCTGCTCATCCTTGGACTTTGCTCATGCCTCTGGCCCTGCTCTGCCGTGTTTGACCATTGCTTGCTCTGGACTCTGCTTGTCCCTGGCCTGCATCTGCCTCCATCACCCCTGGCCCTGGCATCTCAGCCTAGGACCCTTGCTGCTCATGCCCTGGAGCTGACATGCAAATCAGTTTTCCAAGAAAAGGTTTCCAAAAGAGAAACACAAGCAGATATCGCACTGTGAGAAGCTGCCATTGCTGTCTCATGAGCTGCAATCTGATTCTCCAACATATTAACTTTTGACTCCATTAGTTTAAGGTGAACATGAATAGAATTGATGGATCCCAGAGGAGTTTTGATAGAATCCTGGATCAGCTGCAACTGCTCAACCTGTTTAGACTGCTGAGATAACGGTAATGACAGGTTTTTCAGCAGGGTGACAACGTATTTTCCTTCAGCCTCCACTTTAGAAACTTTAGCCAGAGGAGGCTGAGTGGGAGGCAGTGGTATTCCCAAGTCTTTCTTTGCTTTTGGTATAGCCATGATCAAACTCTCCTCCAAAGCACAGCAAGAATATATAAAAATAAAAACAAAACTGGAACAAGGCTAATCTATATATATAAAAGAAGAAGTCCTGACTGACTGACTGACTGACTGATTGACTGACTCATCAACGCCCAGCTCAAACCGTTTAATCTAGGAATGTGAAATTTTGAAGGAACATAGTTTTTATGACGTAGACACCCACTAAGGAAAGATTTTTGGAAATTCTGTCCCTAAGGGGGTGAAAAAAGGGGGCAAAATTGCCCCACTCATATCTCCTATGGGCATAACAACAGGGGAGCAGTTATGCAAGTCGGCCTCACCTCATAATTGCTGCAGGACATAGTGGTGTCCATGAACCTGCCGAGGGGGCCGCCTCGCCGCCACCTCGACTCTCCGCAGCGACAGCCCCCCTGCCTCAATCTTCTGAGCAGCGCGGAGCAGTTCTCCACGCCGCTTAGGGAAGTGTCACGAACCTTATGGGGGGCTCGGTTCTACGCGGGCTCAGCTCTCCACGGCGGCGCCCCCCCCATGCTCGATCTTCTGAGCGGCATGGAGCATTCTCCACGCTGCTTGAGCTGCCGGCGCTGGCCGTCGGCCGAGCCAGTTGGTACCCCATCGCGTCACTTCCAGCGTGGCCGGCGCTGGACCCTCATGCTATGTTTTTGGCAGGGGGAACCAGGGCAACAGGGCTTAAACAGCCCTGTTGCCCTGGTTTCCCCCGCCAAAAACATAGCGCGGGGTCCAGCGCGCTGGAGCAGGGTCCCAGCGTGTCACTTCCGCTGCGCCGGGACCAGTGCATTCGGCGCGGGCAGCTCGCCATGGAGAGCCAAGCCAGTGAGCCGCTGCCCGGCCTCAGGTAGGCTTGTGCGAGCCTCACGCAGGGCCGAGTTCGGTCCCACTCAGCCCACGCGAGCAAAAGGTAACATCCCTACGCCGCCCGCGCTGGTCCCATCACAGCACTTCCGGCACTGGAAATGAAGTGACAGGACCCTGCGCAGGTGCAATTCGTGGCGTGGGGTCCAGCGTGCCTGCGCAGGGTCCCGTCGCGTCATTTCCAGTGCTGAAAGTGACACGACGGGACCAGCGCGGGTGGCGTGGGCGGCTCGCCGCGGAGAGGCAAGCCGCCCAGAGAAAAGGTAAGCCCTCGTGATGCAGGAGCCAATAGGAGCAGTTATGCAAATAGCACATACAACACTTAGAAGGTTCGTATGAATTCCTGCAGGGGCCAATAGGGGTGGGTATGCAAATCTCCCCTCGGCCATTTAGAATGTTCTCTGAGGGGGGGTGAAAAGGGAGGAAAACTTTTTAAATGACTGAATGACTGTTGTGGGGCGGGGCGTCGCATAGGCTCCATTACGTTTTGACGAATCTACCCCAAACTTGGCACGGTCACTCTTCATCAACTGTAGACTCCCAGGATTAACCTGATTTTTCTTTAAGATCAGATATTTCTGTCACAGAAAAGATTTCTGCTGCCAGAACTCAGCCTAAACGTTACACTTTCCGTCAGAGAATGACTGTTGTGTGGGGGGTGACCCAAATCCTGTGTGTCCGTGTGTCTGTGTGTACAGGCGTTTGCATGCGTCGCATAGGCTCCTACATGGTTGGACGGATCCTCCCCACGCATACTCTCCATCACCCAAGGACAACTGGCGGGTTCAAATATCCAAAAAACCCTCACCATGCCTGTGCGGCCCAAAATAGATGATAGCCAATGGCGTCACTTGGAATGTTCGCAGGGGCCATTCAGGAATGGTTATGCAAATCACTCCAATGACATTTAGAATGTTCATATGAACTGCTGCCACAGGGACCCAATCAGGAGTGGATATGCAAATCTCTCCAACGTCAAAACAGAATGTTCATATGCACTGCAGCCAGGGCCTACACGGGGGGGGGGGGGGGGAGCTGAGATTTCATTGTTTTTTTGTTGTTTTTTAAATTATATTTATACCCCACCTTTTTTCCTGCAAGGAACCCAAGGCAGCTTGCATAATCCTCCTCCTCCTCTCCATTTTATCCTCACAACAACCCTGTGAGCCAGGTAGGTTAGGCTGAGAGTCAGTGACTGGCCCAAAGTCACCGAGTGAGTTTCATGGTCGAGTGGGGACTAGAACCCGGATCTCCCGAGTCCCAGTCCAACACTCTAACCACTACGCCACACTGGCTCTCTATGATATGAATTATCATATGAATTATTTATTTATTTATTTATTTATTTATTACATTTATACCCCACCTTTTTTCCTGCAAGGAACTCAAGGCGGCTTACATAATCTCCATTTTATCCTCACAACAACCCTGTGAGGTAGGTTAGGCTGAGAGGCAGTGACTGGCCCAAAGTCACCCAGTGAGTTTCATATATGAATATTATCATAATATGATAATATTATGAATATGAATTAATATGAATATGAATTATTTCATATTAAGCATCCATTGTAACGGGGTATGTGGTTTTTTTAATTGTTTTTTTTGCAAAAGACTTTGGCATTTTTTTTCAAGCGAAAATCAGTACATAACTATTGTTCATTAATGATAATACATAATAATGATAATAATCTACTTCAATCATCGTGTTGGCAGTGAACAGGCAGTCCATCTCCACTGATGAATAGAATAGTGGAAATGGGTGTGGACTTTTCAGACTGTATACAAATAAGTATACAAATAAGTATACAAATAAATTGGGTAGTCCTGGGGGGGGGGAGCAGGGATTTCACTGTTGTGTAGTCCCAGGGGGGGGGGAGCTGGGATTACATTGTGTGGTCCCAGGGGGAGCAGAGATTTCATTGTGCAGTCCCAGGGGGCGGACAGACACAGAGATTTGATTGTGTAGTCCCAGGGGGGGGGAGGAAAGCAGGAATTTCATTGTACAGTCACGGAGGGGGGAGCTGGAAATTCATTGTTGTGTAGTCCTGGGAAAGGGAGCTGGGATTTCATTGTTGTGTGGACCCGAAGGAGCTGGGATTTCACTGTTGTGTAGTCTGGGGGGGGAAGCAAGGATTTCATTGTTGTGTAGTCCGGGGGGGGAGCAGGGATTTCATTGTGTAGTCCTGGGGGGGAGCAGGGATTTCACTGTTGTGTAGTCCTGGGGGGGGGTGCAGGGATTTCATTGTTGTGCAGTCCCGGGGGGGGGGGGGAGCAGGGATTTCACTGTGTAGTCCCAGGGGAACAGGGATTTCATTGTGTAGTCCTGGGGGGGAGCAGGGATTTCATTGTGTAGTCCCGGGGGAGCTGGGATTTCATTGTGTAATCCCGGGGGAGCTGGGATTCCATTATGTTTCCTTTAAAAACAATTGTACCAAATCCTAAAATCCATGCGAGCGAAGCCGCGGGCAACAGCTAGTCTATATATATAAAAGAAGTCCTGACTGACTGACTGACTGACCATTTAATCTAGGAACGTGAAATTTTGAAGGAACATTGTTTTTATGATGTAGACACCCACTAAGGAGGGGTTTTTGGAAATTCCGTCCCTAAGAGGGTGAAAAAGGGGGGGGAATTGCCCCACTCTCATATCTCCTATGGGCAATACAACAGTGGAGCAGTTATGCAAATTGGCCTCATCTCATAATTGCTGCAGGAGCCAATAGAATCAGTTATGCAAATAGCCCATACAACACTTAGAATGTTTGTATGAATTCCTGCGGGGGGCCAATAGGAGTGGGTATGCAAATCTCCCCTAGGCCATTTAGAATGTTCTCTAAGGGGGTGAAAAGGGAGGGAAGGTTTTTAAATTACTACCTGACTGAATGACTGTTGTGTGTGGGGCGTCAGTCACATAGGCTTCATCACGTTTTGACGGATCTACCCCAAACTTGGCACGGTCACTCTTCATCACCTGTAGACTCTCAGGATTAACCTGATTTTTCTTTAAGATGGAATATTTTTCTCAGAAAAGTTTTCTGCTGCCAGCACCCAGCCTAAACGTTACACTTTCAGTAAGAGACACTGTATCTTTTCCATACAGATCTCACAGGCCTTCAAGGAGGGGGAGGACCCTTTTCATTTCATACAGTTTGGACAAAAAACTCATGTTTCTTTTAAAAATAATTGTACCAAATCCTTAAATCCAATCCATGCGAGCGAAGCCACGGGCAACAGCTAGTTCCAAATACAAGGATAACATGACAGTCTTGAATAGATTTCAAAAGACAAAAATGTTGGTGTTGAAAGAGATTTGTGTGCTTGCCAGGCGTTCCACACACAGCAGCAGAATATCTCCCACACAGCAGCAGACCCAGCAGTGACCCAGCAGCATAGCCACTCCAATTGCAGATTAATCCAGGACACAGGAATCACTCTGTAACAGCAACAGGTCTATTCTACCCGTTTATTTACTTATTCAAAGTAAGCATTACAGAGTATACATTCCATAGGTACAGTCCATGTGCAGAGTATAAATGCATAGCAAGCATTAGTCCAGTGGAGAGAAGGAGAACTTCACTCCACCGATACAAAGTGTTATATTGTAGCAGTTGCAAGAACAAGAAGAAGAATACGAGAGCAAAGCTAAAGTTCTTCCCCTTAAAATGGCTTCTGTCTGGAGCAGTTCACTACGTCAGAGAAAACAAACACGTGACAGTTGGTTCCCAGAGATCCTTTCCCAGGCTGGTCCAGGAATAGTTTAACAATAACACACTCCTGGCTTAGACATAAGCATAACTGCTGCCTTGAGACAGCCATTGTACCAAAAACATTGCATATTAAAACATAACAAAAGTGCCCAGCTTGCTGTTGATTCCACAACAGCTGTATTATCGCACCCTTTTGTAGCAAGGAAGTCACCTTGTCTCGCAGCAGGATGGACGGCTGTGTGGTCCGGATGCCAAGAAAGGGAGGGAGAGCATTGAATTCGAATACCATGACAAAACAAAACAAAACCGTCCAGCTTGCAGTTGATTCCACAACAAAAAATAGGGTGAGGCACAAGCTGCGATCTGATCATGTTGCCATCTTCACCGGAAGGATGAGCCCTACTCATGAGGAGGACACATGCCATAGATCAGGGCCCAAGTGACAAGCCAGAAATGGGTGAGGCAGCAGCATCACCTATGTGATGGTCAGTTGGAGGCTAGTCATTACTGAAACATCTCTCTTCCTGTGCTCCATGCTGAACTTCCTTATTCGTGACCCATGGGGCTACTCCTGATAAGGCAGGATTTGATCCACATGGCAGGGCTGGCAGTAATGGGACACCTAGCCATGTTTGACTCTCGGGCCCTGCCTACCACTGGCTTTGATCCCACCCACCACCAACATGCTGCCCCCTACAGATTACCCTTGACAGAAAAAAATGTTGCCCACCCCTGTTTTAGACTATTGGATGGTTTTGCTATTTTGCTGGATGTTTGCTTAAAAAGACATTGCCTACCAATGGCTTATAATTGTATATTTCCTTATATGGCTTACTTGCTGTTTTTGTTTTGTTTTGATGCCTTTATTTTCCTGACTACACATATGTAAATAGACAAACCAGTAAAACATAAACAGACAGACAAACTAGCTTGTTGTTAAGATGAGTGGGTTGGATGGAGGGGTTGATTGCAAGAACCCCTGTGGGATGCACAGTGTATCGAATTGCACATCCAACTTGCAGTACACCTGTGCAGGAATCCTCTCATGAGGATGGGGGTGACCTGTGTTGAGAGGAAGGAAGGTTTTACTTTCACTACAACACAGTTCCCAAGTACAGTGCATTACTCTTCCCCCAGGAGTTAATGACAATCTTTCACATACATGGGAGAACACCAGGGGTGTGGGGGCTAAACCTGCTCCTGCCTCTGGTGACCCAGTCATTGAGCATGGCTGGCTGGGGAATGCTGGGAGTTATAGGGCTTTTTTCTGCCTAAACATTCATAGGATTGCACCTTGAGGCAATGCCTTGAGTCTACTTCTATCTGCATAGCCCCTCTGCTTTATCTGTGCAGCCACACCTTCTTCTGTTTTGCAGTCACCCTGGAATGTGATGGATATATGCAAAAAAGATCTAAGAAATAAATGTGCCTTTTGAGACACTGTGGAAAGTGCTACCCAGTTGATGCTGCAGTCACATCACCTCCTTATTGGTACAAACATAATCTCCCCTTGATGATATCCTGGAGGTCATTCTGTTCTTATTCACAGTGTTGGAGGCTGCAGCCTGCAGAATGCTTTCTATCTTCGCTGATTGTTTAAATGCCACGCTTACGGCAACACTTCAGCATAATTTACAAAGGTTAAGTCCAACAACCAAGTAATTTAAACACAGGAGATAACCTCATAGAAATTGTGGGTTCCTGTGTGTAGTGTTTATCTTGTCTAACTAACATTCAGTTGTGAATTTTTATTTGGGGGGGGGGGGAAGCTTTCAGTAATTTGCATTTTTACAGCAAAACAAAATCTGACTGTATAAAACTATTGGTAGAATGTGTTTTTATCAAGTGTGGGTGGGTGGTGGGGGAGCGACCCTTAATCTAATTACATATAAAACTTCTGACTTCTCTCCGTGTGTATGTGTACTGTTCAATTTCCAAGACTGGTTGTATTTCAGTATTTTTTACTTAGATGGAAAAAGAATGAAACAGATGTTTAGGAAAATGAAGAGATGATTATAATGTGCATCTGATTAATATATCCCTAAGCAGAGTCTAGGTCAGCTTTGAATGACCCTTTTCTTCAGATTAAACGCATTTTGGTCTAAATAATAGCAAGCTTTTAATGTAATCAACTTTTGCCTTTAAATTGCCAGGACTCAAATGGAAATGTCATGGGCATTTAGGCTGATGAACCCTCACAGCTACTGCATTGTTCCCATTAAGGACAGGAAATTAATGCATATTTGACCTTTGGTTAGTTGAGTTATAGTGTAGTAAAAATAATAATAATACAGAATCTTCATGAAGTTTTCATAAGAAACTTTGCTAAAAAATATACAGAAAATCCTGATTTTGCCTATTCCTGGGTTTGTGGGGGGGTTTTTTTTGCAAATACATATTTAGCTTCAGGCACAACTACTGCACAAAGGTACGGGCATTATCATAGAATCATAGAAAAGCAGAGTTGGAAGGGGCCTACAAGGCCATCGAGTCCAACCCCCTGCTCAATGCAGGAATCCAAGTCAAAGCATCCCTGACAGATGGCTGTCCAGCTGCACCTTGAATGCCTCCAGAGTGGGAGAGCTCACCACCTCCCTAGGTAATTGGTTCCATTGTCTTATTGCTCTAACAGTCAATAATTTTTTCCTGATGTTCAGGTGGAATCTAGGTTCCTGTAACTTGAGTCTATTATTCCGTGTCCTGCAAACTGGGATGATCGAGAAGAGATCCTGACCCTCTTCTGTGTGACAACCCTTCAAGTACAGGAGAGTGCTATCATATCTCCCCTCATTCTCCTCTTCTGAAGGCTAAACATGCCCAGTACTTTCCGTCTCTCCTCATAGGGCCTTGTTTCCAGTCCCTCCCTTAATCATCTTTGTTGCCCTCCTCTGAACCCTCTCCAGTTTGTTTAAGTCCTTCTTAAAGTGTGGTGCCCAGAACTGGACGCAGTACTCAAGATGAGGCCTAACCAGTGCTTATGTATTTATCTATATTGTTAGCAACCTATACCACACTTATTTCAGAAAAAACCCACCTCAAAGTGTTTCACAATAGTAAAATTAACATACAATAAAACCAAACCCACAAAATATATTAGACAAACATCAGAAGATACCAGCATCATAAAAACCAAAAACATCCAAAATCAAGAAAAGCAGCAACTCCCAAATCCCCCAAAACACAATGAAGCTATAGACCAGGAGTGGAGGACCTCTTTCAGCCTGAGAACCGAATTCAATTTTGGAGAAGCTCTCAGGGGCCACATTCTAGTGGTGGGTGGGGCCCAGGACAAAAGGGGAGGGGCCAGAATACCAAAACTACCAGCGTATTGTAGCTTAACGTCCTTACAGCCAGTAACTAAGCCTTTGGAGAGGCATTTCAATGTTTTAGAATGGGGGGAAATGGCACAAATTCTGGGAAACCGCCAAATGTGATTGATGGTTGGGGGAAAGGGGCTGGGGGCAGGGAAGAGCTTATGGCCATCTGGGGGAACACTGGAGGAATGGGTTGGGACCCCAAGATGTCTGCATTTGGCCCCTAGGCCTAAAGTTCCCCACCCTTGGCATAGATAAAGTGATGCTGCCATAACACATTCATAACAAAGGGAGGAAAAGGCCTTTCTAAACAAGCAAGTTCATCTGAAGGCCTTTCTAAACAAGCAAGTTCTGGCCAAAGAATTAAAACTACATAATATCAGGACTTGGCAAAACCAAGTTGGAACTTGGGCAATGGGAGTGCAGCATTGAACTGGCACCTCCAGCCAAACCTGTAGAAATGCTGCTAAGGTTCTTCCAAGCCAGACTGGGATAGAAACTTTGGGGGCTCTTAAAAGTCCACCTCAAATGAGAGACAAGCTTTTAAATTCCCCAAATTCTTCTTCTTCCACTCAGTGCAAAACCTCTGGTTCAGTTAAACAATCTGAGTTCTTCTGATTTTGTGTGGATGGGATGAGGGAACTAAGATCATTTCTGAATTTATGTGGGGAGAGCTTTAGTGACCTTGCTCATCTCAACATGAACAGGTTGTATATAGTTGTGTAATTAAAGGCCAAATCACAGTGGAAGATTTACACAAATACGTGTGCATGTATCTGTAGCAGAAGTTGCACATAGCCATATATACAGGTATTCCTTTCCAGTCTTTACTTGGTAGATCCACAGTGATGTAATGGTAGCATTAGTCTAACAGAAGTCCACTTCTCCCCCCTGGAGTTCCCAGAGCTGCCAGAAAATCTGCTAAGGAGGGTTTTCCAGCCCTCTGGAGAAGAGTCTGAGGACATGTAGAGAGCAGTGGGAAGAGGGGTAATTGCTCCCAGTTTCACTGCTGGAAGCAGTTCCATCAGTATAATGGCACCATTGGATTAGACCCATTGTATAATGTATTGTCTTTGCCTGGAATTGCAGTATTGCTCACTCTCCAGTACTATTTCCATGCTACATTTCCTTGATCAAGGGGGAGCAAACTTCAGGGTTACAGGTTCTTCTTTATTGCAGTCTTTCCACACACAAATCTAAAAATAAAATAAAATAAAATTTTAAAAAATCTAATCCTGATTTATTACCTCAAGCAGAAATTAAAAGGTTCAACCAACCAACATCAAGACATGCACAGAAATGGCAGAGTTTAGATGCTTTAGTCTTGTAGACTGCACAGGCACTCATAATCATTCTTGGTTTGAAAAACAAAATGCCAACATTCGTTAGATAGCCATCCAAGCTGACATACTGGCATTACAAACGTAATAGATTCTACCAACAAACTACCTAATTTTGAATTTCAGTTGCATCCCTAGAGAATGGAACACAGCGCTGTGAACAAAAGGAACAAAATTCCCCTTGCTTTGTTTCCATGCAGCTCCATGGCACTAGTAAAGTAAAAACTGACCCAAGTGAGATCTGCTCCATACCAGTTCCATCAGCTGAGCCTCTTACTAGTTTCTAAACATAATGGGGGGGGGGAAATGTATGATCATCCATTTCTGGCTAAAGATGGCAGCTTTGCTTATTTTTACATAATTCCCTTGTCTGAAGATAATTGCTTTTAGCTGTAAACTATTTATAGAGGGAAACATATTTTGTTTTGGGAGACTTGAAATAAATATGGAAAATAAAATTATTTATTGCCACTTTTGAACTAACTAATTTCTACTAGGGTTGCTTCTTCAGGTCATCTGTTGTGCTAGAGTTCCAATATGTCAGATGTGGATGGTGCCCATTTCCATTAAATGCACTGTTTTCCCTTTCTAAAGGGCTCCATCCCTTTCCCAACTGTGGCTTCTCAGGATGTTAAACCAAAAAAGCCACACATTGTAAATGAATGCGCCTTTCCTAAATGATGTGGTGAACTTTTGTTCTCAAATATCAGAACCTGACAAGGTAATACATCATAAAAAGCAACCCACAGGGGGTAGGGGAAATTTTGCAGCTAAATATTTACCTGTGATAGATTGGCAAAAATATTTGGACAGGAGAAAATGGAAGGGAATGTATTAAAATGTTGAGTGACATGATGTGGATTGTGAAACAGCAGAGATTTAGACAAATTGATTTTTCTATCCAGAAAATTATAGGATTTTGAACCAGGAAATGGAAGAAGGGATTTCCCTGGCTTTTCTTCAAACCCTTAAATAACTCTGCTTTAGAAAACAGGCAATTTTAATCATTTTTGTCTGTTATCACAAAGTAAAAACTAACACGAATACTTTCTGAACTCGCTGCCCCTGGGATGCCAGAGCTAATGTGATATTTTACATGTATGCTGTCTGGTGACACTGATCTTGTAAGGATTAATTGTTCAAGAAGTAAGAAAAGTAATCCAAGCACAAAAGCAATATGAGGAATTTTTAAAAAGAGAGAATTGCCCCAAGATTTTTCATCTTTAAAATGATCTTCCGTAAGAACTATGGAAAATGTCTTGCCTGATCCTTCTTACTGATGCTTGTCATTTATTGATCTCAGTGGTTTGTTTTTGTTTTACTTTGATCTCCCAATAGACAGAGGGATCAGAGTCTTCTGTCTGTCCTATACCCTGGGTGGCAAGAGCCAGGCAGGTTGGGAGGAATAATGGATGTGATTTTGTCTCCCCTTCCTCCTCAAAAAAAAAAAAGGAAGAAAGGTCAGCTAGATGGGCCTCTGAGCCCATCTAGCTCACTTACTGGTGGTGGGTGGGACTGGCAAGTGAGAGGCTGTAAGATCCTATGGTCCTAGACTCTCTCCTCCCCACACACCAGAACACTTCCTGTCATCCCTCCCTGAGGTCTTCCAAGTTCGCCGTTGCAACCTCGGAAGAGCAGTCGCTGGAGTGCTTTCCATGGTGGATGAAGGGCAATGATCTGACCTTGGATTGCCCCTGCTGAGGTCATAGGAGTGTCTACAGCCTTGGGAGGGAGAATCCAATGTATCCTATAGTCCCTGGGATGCTCTCTCAGGGACTGTAGGATTACTTTGCCCATAATATATTTGAAATAATAAAAATCCCTGCTACATTACGTTCAGTTTTGGCCTGCAGCAGAATCTGGAGTGAACAGCAGTACTGGGGGAAGCCCTTTTAGATTCCTCCCACCCCCATGTAATAAAAACGCTGTGCAAGTTCAAAGGAAGGAAGGGAATAGGACGGTTCTTCCCAGCAACCTGGCTTGTTTTAATTGCAGACAGTCTTAAGTATGGGAACATTCAAAAATGTGATTCCCCCAACTGCAGACTGAAGTGGTACTGTCCATACTATCACCTCAGGGCTCTGCCATCTCATTCTGTTGAACGTGAAGATCAGGCCTAATTCATTATACTGCATGGGAGTGCAGGGAGGTTCCCCACATACATACATGCACATAAAAGTATATTTCCAGTATCCAGCACCTTTTCTTTCAGGTTTGTCAAAACAATAAAACAAGGGAAAAGAAATAAAAAATCACAGGATTATCTCCTCCCTGAGATTAGTATATTTTCTGGCACTTTTAGCTTCAAAGGGAGGCTGGCCTTACTTGGGCATCCAGGGCTCATGTAGAGTGTTGACTTGAAATGTGTGTTGCTTTTCTCCATTTGCAGTACTGCTCTGGAAGTTTTGTTTCTCTTGTCTTCTGTGAATAGAATTCATAAGCCAGGCCTGGCACTGCCACATGGCATGGACAGTCCAATGCCAGAGCCAATAATACTGGTGATATCTGCGGGGGCAAGGCACCATTGACTGAGTGATGTCCCTGCTCATGATAGTTGCCATTTTTTAAAATTTATATATTTTGTAGTGGTGGTAGTGGGGTTTTTTTTTTGAACTTCTAGTGCATTGCATTTTGGGAAAATGAAAATGATGGCCCTGACTGCAGACACTGAAGGGACTGCCCAGCCAGATGTCCCAGTTGGAGAGGGATCTGGAAGGCACCCTCCCAAGGGCCCCTCAAAACCGTGGAGCCAACCCTGACAGAATATGGAGCAGCATGGTCCCAGATGATGAACTCGCAGCAGGTCTTGAATTGGTAGCCAGAGAGATATCAAGTGGGGATTCAGACCATGCGCCATCACCCACATCTGGCCAAAGGAGGGCACTGCAAGCTGAACTGCCACACCAGCCAGTGAACCCTCTTTTCACTAATGGGACAGAGTGAGACAGGAAGTGATATCCTTGACTTCCCTAAAACCTTCTCAGTCAGGATTGCTTACTGGTCTGAGCAACTAGAACACCTGCTTTTCCTGAGTAGAGGCCACCCATCTCTGTCTTTACTCCATGCATGCTCGAGATAACTAGGTCAGTCTAAGGTGGTCATGTGTCCTTTTCACAAACAACAGTCCTCTATTTGGGCTGCCACAGGGCTATCCTCTATTTAAGGCATCCTCGATTTGAAGGGCTGTCCAGTTCAAGTCCAGTATAAAGATAAAGAACTTCCGGAAGAGCTGGGCTTTGATGTTGCTCAATAGCACCTGGACAGCAGACTGAGCAAGGCATACAGGTCACCTGGTCACAGTCTTCCACACTATGGTGAGAAGTACTGTATTTTTATTTAAATTATAATAAGCATTTCTAAATTTGCATTGATATGTGTAAATTAGTATATACAGATTTTATGCAAATTGGTGTCCTCTTTTCTCCTCTTTTTGAAGGATGCATTTCCAATGTTTTGATGAGTCGTAACTGGCCACCCTAGGCCAGACACAAGGCTTTTACTATAATTTATTCTACTGTCTCGCTTTTGGCGCTTCCTCCTTTGTTCTCCGGCTGCTAAGGAAGTCTATGACTGTTTTGTCTGGGTGTAGCCACTGACAAGGTCCTTTCCTGAGTTCCCACCATACACACATTAGAGGTTGGCAGAACTGAACTTATAGCCCATTTCACAAATCTGATACGATGTACAACGCGTTTATCCCAGTCATATGCGATGCTGAAAATTTTCCCATGAATAAAAACAAAAACACGTATCTGTTCAACCATAAGTCAGTCCCATCCTATTTGCACATCAGTCTGTGATTTTTTTTTAAAAAAAGTAAATGTACATAAATGTGCATTTATTTGTGTCCATATTTCTCTCAAAGTGGCTGAATTTTAAAATTACTTTAAAAAATAAATAAATCCCCTTTTGAGCCAAAAACTGCATTGAAAAATTGAGAGAAGTGTACAGCTTGAAGGATAACTGTGTTCTAATCCTCATTGTAGTTTGGGAAGAGCAAAATAGATCAAGTCGCTTAAAAACGCAGACTGAACAAAAATCTCCCCCATCCCAAAGAGGAATGTAATGGCTCAGTAGGCTGTTATCCAATGAAGTGCAAGAGACAGAGTCTATTTCTACCCAACAAGGTTGTTGTGAGGATACAAACTGAATAACAGCCATGCTTACTGCTCTGAACTCCTTGGAAGAAGAAAGGCAGGATATAAACTGATTTAATTAGTGGCAGCTTGAACAATCGCAAGGGCCCTTCCAACCAGCTTTGACCAAACTCCTGTTCATTTTATTTGCCAGACTGTGTATTATAAGTCAGAACATGCCTGGGTGGAGAGGAGTGTACACAGTTTTCTTCAAACACTGCCAAGACCGCATTCCTAGAACAGAAGGAGATGTGAGGGGAAGGCTCTCTGACTTTCTTCGAGTTTAAAAGAAGTCCCAGAGACTTGGGGAGAAATCAAAGTGAACTTCCCTCTGGCCCATGTGACTTAACAAAACTGAATGCCAAATTGTAACCCCCACCCCTTGATTTTAGCAGTTTGGGATGAACAGATGCTTTCAAACATCTGCCATTAATTAGGCACAAACAAAGCACACTGTAGAGAATATCAACTAAAAGGTATTTCTTTTTAAATTAACAAGAGGCACTTTAGATCCTTCAGAAAGGAAAGGAAGGAAGAAAGACATGCCTAAATATTTTAGCTGCTTTATCTGATGCTCTGGAGTCTGTATTTAACCTTGTTGCATTTAAGTGAACAACCAGAATCCTTTCTTATCTGATACTAGAAGATGACTAAGTGTCTCTGGAAAGGCCATGATAAAGAAGAGAGAAAGGGAGTTTCCTGGCTTTTGTGCAGTTTTTTCCCCCCATTCTAAAAAGTTGGATCCCTCTCCTAAGGCTTAGCTACTGGCAGTAAGAGCTTGAAGCTACAGCATGCTGATATTTTTTTGTATTTTGGAGCCCACCCAATGTGGCCCCCAAGAGCTTCTCCAAAATTGAATTTGGGCCTCAGGCTGAAAGAGGTTGCCCGCCCCTGGGTTAAAGGAATATTAGAGAAAGAAAAATCCCAAGAATGTGTATGCTTTGAACTGCTGCTATAGAATGTGACAGCTCTAAGTCTGTTGGTTTCCGTACAGTTGGTTAGTGAAACTTTCCCAACTACTCAGTCATCTGTGCTTAGACTGCTATGCCATAAATTCCTGAAAGAGCTTGATCCAGGGCCAAGTTAATTAGGTAGCTGTTGTCCTGTTTTAATTGATCTGAATGTGTACAGCCAAAACTATACATACCTGCCAACTTCTGAAAATCCATAAGAGAGATTCTGGCTCCTTATAGAGCATCAACCCCACTTTGTGATGCATGGTTAAAGTAAAGCCACAGATGTCAGGGGAGAGGCTTGAAGATGTGAAGTAACGGGGGTTATATTCTGAAAGAAAAAAGAAGTCTTCCAAAGTGCCTTATGAGATCAAACAGAAGATATTAGAGGTATGCACTGACCACAAGATTCGGCGCAGGCCTCTCAGTTCGGCACTTGAGTAAACAGGACCAACCTGGAGACGGCCACTTTGACCTGAGTACTGAACCCAAGTTGAAATTCGGAAATCTGAGTCTTTGTGCCTCCCATTGGGGGGGGGGCAATTTGTATGAAAATGGCATCAGAGAGGTGTCTCCAGGCAAGAAACCTGCAAATTTTCAGAAGGATCGGTATAGGGGTTAGACAGTTACAGTGTTGAAAACCGGTTTAAGGCTTTTTTCACAGTCCCATCCTTGACCTCCCCAAAGCACAGTGTCTGGGGACCCCCTGTTAAAACATGCCCTATAATTAGAAGGTGGACCGGTCAGTCACTTAACCCCTTCCCCTCCTCCCTTTATCAGCATTTAGAGAAACAAAAGCCAAGGATGCTATTTTTGAAGACCCACTGTCTGTCTTTCCAAAGCCTGAATTGGGAATGAAGCCTTGTGCAGGGTAAGGATTCTGTATCTGAAGGCTAGATATGGAATCCTTACCACATAAAAAATAAATCGCCCCCTCAGAATTGTAAAAAGTGCATAGAATGTCTGCAGAAAAGGCTCAAAAATCAGGTCAAAAGAAGGGAAATGGCATCCCGAATGCATCGCCAGGATAATTTGATAATACATACATGGAAGATTTCATTACATCTGGCCAATCTCTGAAAGAAAAAGGGCGCATGGGAGTAGTTACACCAGCATTTGGCAGTACAGAAACCTTAACTAAAGTTCAGCCTGGTGCCTCACTGGTCTACCCAAGAAGGCTGCAAGAAAAACAAAACACACAGACACACCAGCCTCTGGTGGTAAAATAGGAGACATTGCCCCTGATAGACAACCTGTTAAAAAACCGGAGGTTGCCAAATCACCCCCCAACAAAAGCAATGACAAGAAATCTGAACCACAAAGCGGTGGTGGACCAGACCCCAAGACGGCAAGATATGGAGACTCCTCTGCGTCTACGAAAGATCAGCCTGCCCCATGCAGTAGGAGCAAATGTTCCACAACTCAGAGGACTCAATTACTCAGTGGATTGAACGTACTTCTAAGAGACTGTTAGAGCAATACGCCAATCGAACCAATGACCTAGGGAGGTTGTGGGCTCTCCAACACTGGAGGCATTCAAGGTGCAGCTGGACAGCCATCTGTCAGGGATGCTTTGACTTGGGTTCCTGCATTGAGCGGGGGGTTAGACTTGATGGCCATATAGGCCCCTTCCAACTCTACTATTCTGTGATTCTGTGGTCCAGCTTTGGTTGTAGCCACTTGGGAGAGAAGCCCACGTCACCTCAGGAAGCACCAGAAATGGTCTGAAGGGGCCCCATTCAGCTTAGGAATCGGCCAAACCCGATGCACATCCTTAGAAGATACACATTATGTATACATTATCCCCCCCCCCGAAAGGTGGTTTAAAAATAGCACTGTGCCAAATTTTTCAATGTATTTATTTTCGGCCATTCATGGGGGGGAGGGGCATGAAATTGCACCCAAAAATTGTGGGAAGGGATGAGAATTTCAGAGAAACTGCTCAGTGTGCAGGTCTTCAGTGCTTATCATACTGTGAGGATGTGGGTGGGGGGTGCACACTCTATATTATACAATTTTTATCGTGTTCTGGCTTTGCAGACTCTAGCTGCTTGTGCTTCATAGAAAGGCCCTTAGAGGACTTAACCAGGACTTCCTCCCTTGCGGCTTTCCAGTGCTTCTGCCTCCTGAGTGAAGAGTTGTTGTTGTTGTTGTTGTTGTTGTTAAAAGGAGTTTTAACAGGAACAAACCAAATCAAAACTGCCTCGCTCAGCTTCACTAGCTCAATGAGAACCAGGCTTGTGAGCCACCAAATGAAAACCAGGCCTCATCTCCATGAAATGACAGCATGCAGGTGTGTTTCCTCCCACTATGCCTTTCAGCCAGTCAGTAAAAATGTGGGCAGCTGTAAAACCCCTCCTCCCTTGTTAGCTGGGGCTGTTATCATCAGAGATGCTGGGGACATTCATGCTGATTTACCGATGCACCGATGAAACTATTCCACCTCTGTGATGTGTCATTTTTCACTGCCTCCTTATCAAGGTGGTTCAGCTGTGCCCAAACCAGGCCTCATAATTGCTTTAGTTGCTCCTGGCAAAGTTACATCAATGTCAGGCGCTAAACGACTTTTGACTGTTTCTTGTCAGATGAGGCTCTGAAAAGAAGAGGGTGGACTTTTATACGGTGGCAGTGCATTCATTCCAACTTGAAAAGGTGTTACGGAAAAAGAAAAAGAACGAAAACACAGTGGGGCATAGCATACTGGTTTTGCCTTTCTGTGCGAAAGAGAGAAAAACAAGGGAATCTATGGACACACATCTAGCTTAATGTAGAGCAGCTGCCCTGGTTTTGCTGCATTCCAGGGCTGCAAAAATAGTGGATCCCTAGCATGTCAGCTCAGCTGGTGGGCACAATTCAGGCCTTATCTACTCCCCGCACCCCACCCAGTAGAAGAAGGGAAATTTGCTTTGGTCCAGAGGTGGGGGAGCCTCGGGCCCACGGAACAATTCTGGCCCTCTGGTTCCCCAGATGACCACACCCTTTTTTTCTGGCCACACCCCTGTTACCTGATCACTGATCATTTGATGGTTTTCCAGCTTTTGCATGTTTTGTTTTCTTTATTCTAAAAGGTTGAAATGTCTCTCCTCAGGCTTAATTACTAGCAGTAAGAGCTTTAATCTAAAATATGCTGGGGGTGGTGTGGTTGTATTTTGGTCCTGCCCCTTATGCCTTTGGCTCTGCCCATGCTCGAAAACTTCTCTAAAATTGAATTTGGCCCTTGGGATGAAAAAGGTTCCTCAACCTTGCTCTGGGTCATCCATCAACCAGAGGACTAGGCTGCTGGTGTGTGTGTGTGTGTGTGTGTGTGTGTGTGAGAGAGAGAGAGAGAGAGAGAGAGAGAGAGATTTGCATTTCTGCATTATTACATGTTGCTTATAAGCCTTCTTAGGAATCATTTGATTGAAAAATGGGATATAAATCTTTTAAATAAATAAATAAGAAGTCCCTTTAAAAATGTAGATATTATACTGCTGTCCGATCTTATTATGTTCATCTCCACATTAATCTTCTTGACTCAGGTCACATTTCTCCTAGAGCTGGGATGATGTTTGTCAGACAATAATTTTTAGATAAATTTTCTGAGAATTTTATTTTCCAGCGTCCCCCTAAACTGTTGGAAAATTCCAGCACCCAAATTCCTGGAGAATATTCATCAAAATCCCCTGACCCCAATTTTGATACCTGCAAACACGGTGCAGAATTTCAAGCAGAATTCTGGATTCCCCCCAACTGTATTTTAATATTGCTGAAGGAAGCAAGCAATGGGCTTGGACTTTACTCCTTCCAGTCCTCATCTGTAAGAACCAACAATATAGTTTCATTCAGTAAACAGCTGAAATTTCTAAGAAAAAAAATTTCTGATACATTTTCTGAGAACTTTAATCCCCACACCCCACCATGTTGGAAAAGCTGATTCTACCCAGGGAATGTTAAGCAAAACAACAACAACAACCCCCCACCTCCATTTCACTTGCAAATAGAGGTAGAGATTTGGGAGGACATTTTTGCTCAGCCCTTAACCCCCATTTTGCAGACTGGGGATCAAATACTTTTGAATTATTTTCTCAGTCAGAGGTGGTATGATGTATATATATTACTTTTTAAGGCCATTTGGGAGATGGAAATACGGAACAGAGAAGTGGTGTAGAAATGGGTGCTTGCTTAACCCACTCCTCATCTTCCATTTATTTACTTCAAATCACTGGGTCCCACCAATGTACCAGTGTAGCGTAGTCGTTAGAGTGTTGGACTGGGACTCAGGAGATCCGGGTTCTAGTCCCCGCTCGGCCATGAAACTCACTGGGTGACTTTGGGCCAGTCACAGACTCTCAGCCTAACCTACCTCACAGGGTTGTTGTGAGGGGGGGAAATGGAGAGGAGGAGGACTATGTAAGCCGCCTTGGGTTCCTTGTGGGGGGGAAAAAGACGTATAAATATAATAAATAAATAAATAAATAAAATATAGCATTATTTTGCCATAATGAGTATTCTATGCATGCAGACCGAGCTGGAAGAAAGAGATGAGACACCATAGCAGGATTAAATAAGGGCCACGTTTATTCATTAAACAAAGGATCTGCAGCAGGGCAGAATGTACAGTATAGACTAACTCAGGGTCCTTTATGCAAATAGCCTCCCATCTAATCGGGCAAGCTCTACCCTGCGCTGATTTCTAGGTGGGCATAAATTCCAACCCATCCTCCAAGGACACACCTCAGCAGGTGTGGAGCATGGCCTTTCTGACTCATTCCCTCCTGTTGCCTCACAACTCTGAGTACACCAGAGAGAATAGCCCAACGGCCCTCCCACAGCCCTAGAGCAGCAGGTCTCAGGCCTGGCCAATCATCTTAAAGGTTCTTCAGGGTGCTTACCTAATCATATCCCTATCCTGACCCAACCCGCACATCCCTGACAAATGCAACCAAATTAACCTGCCTATCCAGCAGCTCCACTAACAATCAAAATGCAATTACACCACCATCCATCCCCCACAATCTCTATGCAAAGCAGGCGAGGGCCACGAGGGGGGGGGACATTAACCAGGCCAGTCAGTCAATGAGCCAAATGTTCCTGCTTGGCCCCAGAAATAGGGAACCAACTAATCCCACATGCAGACCAGGAGGATGGGTGGGGAGCCACCAGAAGAAAGAGGGCCAGCATCCTTTTGATCTTTTGTGATGGGGAATGGCTTTAGACATTCAGTGGAAGACAATTTAATTCTGGTGAACATGGGAAGTTAGAATAAACCAACTACCCCTAAAATTAGTATTATTATTATTATTATTATTATTATTTATTATACTTATTAATCGCCCATCTGGCCGGTCACCCGGCCAGATTGTATTTTCACAATCACCAGCAGGAAGTTGTATAACAGCTCCAACTTTAAGGGCTTCTTGAAACATTGGGGGAAAATATATTGTGTTACTACAGCTATCCTGTTTGTGTAAGGAAATAGGGGATGAAGTAGTGTGGTGAGGTGTGCCTTGCAATAACTATCAACAAAGGCAGAGCTCTCAGTAGCCCTTCATGAATTTTGTTATACCAGTCGGAGGAATGGAAGTGGTTTGTCTTTGTGGTAATTGGTGGTTTTTGGAATGAGGAAGCTTGTTCTTCCTGCTGAGCTAACAGCTGCTAGAACAGATTTAGGAGGACAGCAAGGCCCTTCCTGCTGCCCATCAATTGCCGGAACATGCTTGAGAAAATGTTTTGTTGCCCTTGTTAAAGGTTTATTGCATATAGGGATACATTATAAGTTTGTGTTTATATAGTGTGTCTCAGAAAGTTTAAAAACATCTAGTAAACTGGCAAAATATGGATTGACAGTTTGCTAAAATGTACCAGTATTTTCAGTTGTTTTTGGATAGTTGGGGACACCTGTGTTCTCACACCAGGGATCATTCCTTCTACTATTGATGTTCAAGCTGTGAGTGTCATGGCTTACGTAGCCAAAACAGCACCATCCACGTGCAAGATGGGGGTGTCAACAAGCTAGGGGGAGCCAATGTTCATTTTTTAGGGAGAATATTATTTCTGAAAATACTGTAGTGGGAGAAATTAAATTACTCTTTGCTGCATAGAAATCAGAACATGAAATCTTCTTGTCCATTCTGATAATAAAATGAATTTAAAATCCACAAAGTAATGCAGTAAAAGCTATAAAAAGGATTCTGGGTAGATGGCTCTATTTCCCTCATCATTCTTCTTGTCTCCCCATCCTATTCTCACATACTTGTACATTACTTAATGATTTATGGCATAATGACCTGGAGTGGAATGTGTACACCAGAGGTTGGGTACCTCAGGCCCAGGGGTCAAATCCGGCCATCTGAGGTTCCCCAGATGGCCATGACCCCTTTCCCCCCAACTTCCAATCATTTGGTGGTTTCCTGACTTTTGTGCAGTATTTTCCCCATTCCAAAAGGTTGAAATGCCTCTTCTAAGGCTTAGTGACTGATAGTAAGAGCTTTAAGCTACAATATGCTGGGTTTTTTTTTTTTTTTTTGTATTTTGGCACCATCCCCTTTGCTCCGCTCATCACTGGAATGTGGCCCCTCAGAGTACTCTGAAATTGAATCCAGCCCTCAGGCTGAAAGAGGTTGCCCACCCCTGGTGTACACTGTCTCAGTTGAAAAGTATAGTATACAGTGCTTTTTTTCTGGAGAAAAGGGTACCGGAACTCTTGGATTACATTTCCTCGGGAGTAGATGGCGATTAAATTGTAATGCAATTAATAGAAGAAAAGGTGCTGGAACTCAGTTCCGGTGAGTTCCACCAGAAAAAAAGCCCTGGTAGTATATGATATGAAGCCTGTGTATTTGTGGTGTGTGCTCTGTGATTGCTGTTTTGCATATGCAAGCCATAATTTTATGTTGCAGTCATTGGCCCAGTTCAGAGCCAGGCATACAGTTCCCAGCTCACTAAACCATAGTTTGGTAGCTCGGAAGGAGTGATGGGACCACACACTCCCTCCTTGCCCCTTTCCTTGCCTCATCCCTCCCTCAGTGTTTACATACTGGCTTAATTAAACCACAGTTAGCCTTTATATCCAAAACAGGGGACTGTGGTTTAATGTCAGTTTATTAACCAGGATCTTAAGCCATAATTTGAAGCTGGTCTCTTTTGAGTTGTCCCCATCCAAATTCTCCCAAACCTTGCCATTCCTGCTTTAATTGCTTTGCAGTTAAGACAGGGACCACGAGGTTGTGTTTGTTTAGGCACAATTCTTGCCTCCTTCTCTGCCCCTAGCCAGTTCTGATCTCAAATAAGACAACTGTATGAAAAGTCTGCATTGGTCACCTGGTCTGTGCAATAGCTTGCATGGTGGCCAAGAGTAATCAGGGAGCAGGAGGGAGGGAAGAGGACTCTAATGATTCCCTGCCCTGCTTGCTTGTGGATGGATCATGCCCTGAACGTCTAACACAGATGACAACTTTTTTATATATATAAACTGTTATCATCCATGGCATAGATTCTATGCAGTTTATGATTAAAAAAAAGTTTGCCTTATAATGTAAAACTGGTGGATGTACTTACTAGTTAGATTAAATTAGGGGTAGGCAACCTGATGCCCTCCAGATGTTTAGGACTACAACTCCCATAATCTCTGACCATTGGCCATGCTGGTTGGGGCTTATGGAAGTTGTAGTCCAAAACATCTGATAGACACAAGGTTGCCTACCCCGGATTAAATGGTGTTATAGTAGTCCATGTATATATAGTAACATTAAGGTTACAATCAAAAGAGAGAAACACATGCTTCTCTAAAATACAACATTGTCTCTTTACCTTATTCTTTATATCCTATCTACATATCTCAAAATGAATAAAAGGTGAAGAAAGAGAAAGTGGGGGAGAGTGGGAAATTTCACCAGCTAATAACATTAAAATAATTGCAAGAAAGTAACCCAGATTAATTCAAATTATTTAATATTATCCTGCTTAATTCAAACTTCTTCCTTTGCTAACAAAAGCAAATTACGGTAGTTTTAAATCTAGCTTTTAATATCTGATACTTTTAGATTTCTAGCTTCACAATTAATTTTGCTTGCAGGTTTTTGTTTTCTAGGTTTGCAGTTGATAAAAGATCCATGTGTGCGGGAGCATTAGTTAGGAAGCTTTTTTAAAACCTGGATTTTGACCACCATTAGATCTGCATGAAGCTAGAAACCAAATAAGTTAATTTGCTTTGTAAAACCCAAGCTAACTGATGCTAATCAATATTGATCATTCAACCATTTTGGAGTTTCATCCTGATTAGTTTTTTAGTCCCTTTTCAGTCTCTCATACTGACATATTTTCATTGGCTGAGATCAATGATGTCTCCTAGATTTGACTGCACTTGGGGAACAGAATATTATTATCCATGATTTAATGCAGATCTTTGAAAACAATGGGATTTGAATCTATGGCCTTCTGGAGAGTTGCCTTCTGCAGTGGCCTAAAAGTTGGTCTAACTCCTCACATTTTCTCGAGCTTAAATTCTTGGAGCAAAATAAACTGCAGAGGAGCAAATTAACTAAAAAAGTGTCCTCACAGTCAGTGCTTTGTTTTTGCCCTGACTTTCCCCCAATCTGAAGTTTGTTTGCTCTTTATTCAGTTCTTTCCTGGGGAATAACTCCCAGTATTCAGAGACAAGTACAAAGATGACAATGGATTTAGGAAGGCTTTCATGTGAGCTTGAAAGATGCGAGTATGCTTAGCACAAAACAGTAATTTAAAGGTGAACTTGACAACTTGATCACTATCTTCAAAATGGTGAAGACGTTGCTGCAAAAGATAGAAAGAATGTCTTTAGGCAATTGAGCCAGGAAGAGGTCAAGAAAAGGAGGATTAAAAAAAAAAAAAAAGAGTAAGAAAGTAGATTCTAAATTGATATTAATGCAATTTTCATAACCGTGAGACCAATCTGACAACAGAAGAAGCAGGTTTCAGTGTGTTCCATGCCCATTATTGCTTATGTGGTTCTTTTTTTACCTGTGTGCTAGTGGTTAGGTTGTCAACACGCAGGGTGTGTGTATGTGTGTAGGTGAGAACCTAGAAGGCAAGCTGTGCTTCATTAATTTTGCTGTAGTGGTTCTTACAACCAAATTGGTCATCATCTTGCTTCCTCAGCAGAAGAAACGGGTACACTCCAACTGTTCCTATTCTTGAGGGAAAGTTCCTATGTTTTGGGCACCTGTCTATGTGAAATCACTCTCCCCAGTTTCTGTCTTTTGAGGCTGGCTGGTTAAAATGTTGGTAATATGAGTTTGGTTTGGTAATACAAGTGGGACCTGCAATAAGATGTTCCATTGCAGAGTGTTCCTGTTCATTGCCCTCTTACAGGATGCTCCATTCCATGCCCACTCGTCCCACCCTATTTTCTTTTTCTTCCCCTGCCATAGTCAGTCGGCATTCTGTGGCCACTGAGCATGCTCCTCCCTCTGGGAGGAATAATCTCATGATGCCTTCTTCTGGGCTTTAATTGAAGTGCAGGAAGCCGAGGAGGCTACAGAAGAGATGATTGTACAATGAAAAATAGAACACCTGTTCACACACTCCTCAGCTATCTTCTAAGGAAGGGAAGCACAAGAAACCCAAACCCAACCGATAGGAATTTCTCTGAAATTTTCTTCACCACTAAATTACTTCTGGAAAGCAATTTCTTTCCTATCAAATTGAATGAGAATGGTAAAAAAAAAAAAAAAAGTTGTAGAAATTTTGTCAAAGCAGTAGTAGAAATACAATGCACCTCACCATAGTGAGGTAGACTGTGACCAGGTGAACAGCGTGCCTGCTCAGTGATAACTGTTGTGGGAAATTTCAAGGCCCCTTGCTTTTCTCTTCTTATGGTTCTTTATATTTAAACCAGAATTGGTTTAGAGAGGACTGTTGCAGCATGACTGTACTTCAGATAGAAGACTGTCCCTTGTGCTTCATGAAATTCCTGAGCCAAACCACATGGGATTGACAATGCCACAGTGGCAGTGGAGGGTTTAACAGGAAGAGGCTGAGGAGTTAAGCCAAACCATTCCCACACTCGTGTCTTATAGAAATCATAGTCTCTGGTGTCTTCCAGCTGCAAGTCTCCATAAAGCTCACCGAAATCCCCAGGGCTCAAGGTATGTCATATGTTCATGATCATTGGGCACATGATAATCACTGCATGCTCTCTCAAAGCTAATGAAGAAAACTTCTATGTCATCCCAGTGTGGTATGAGGGAAACATTCCCATATCATTGTGGGAGGAGAAAGTAGTTATCGTACTGGTAATCATCTGTATGCAGCAGGTTGAACTTGGGCTGCACAACTGTGTGCAATTCTCACCCATTCAAGTTCCAAATCTTTTTCTCTCAGTGAAGTTCATGTTGCCTCCTCTCCACTTCCATATGAGCCATCTCAAGCTTGAACTTAATTATCCACAACTCTATGTGGTCAGGATTCATTTCTGAATGTTTGCCAGCTCCCTTTGACTTGGATACTTTCTTAGAAGGCATTCTCTAATCTTTGGTCTTTAACTAAACCAAACAATATTTTAAAAAATACTTGACTGTAATTGTTCTGTTACCTTTTAACCCTTAACATTCTGGTCATCCACACTCTAGGTCAGTGATGGCGAACCTTTTTGAGCCCGAGTGCCCAAACTGCAACACAAAACCAACTTATTTATTTCAAAGTGCCTTAAATTTAGCAGGAAGGAGGAGGGGGCACTAGCTAATCACTCCCCGCTCTGTCTCAGGGCATGGCTCTTCACCGGGCGCCCAAAGATTTGGGCATGCGCGCGCTGTGCTTCTGAGCTGTCTGTTCAGTTAGAAGGAGGGCTGGGTGCCTGTGCAGTCCGCTTCTGGGGGTGCAGATATTGGAGTGTGCCTGCCTGTGGAGGCCAGCGAGGAATGAGTGGAGAGGAGTTACTATGGAAAACCAACGCTGAATGCAGAAGGGGACGGTCTTTTCGCGATCTGGCAACCAATGGCTCGAGTGCCCACAGAGAGGTCCCTGTGTGCCAGCTGTGGCACGCGTGCCATAGGTTCGCCATCACTGCTCTAGGTGATCGAAGGCTTTTATCCTACTTTATCCCCCCCCAAAAAAAAATTCTGATCTCACAGATTTGAATCCCACTACTGTTACCACCAAATTGTGATGTAAACTAGGACCTCCCTATAAGGCCCTGGACCCTAGAGGTCACTGGGTCCAGACTTTTTCCTAGGACTCCTCAAAACAGAGAGATCAGTAGAACTCTCCTCTTTCTACCTTCTATTTTAAGATTGGCACGTGGGATGAGATATGCCAATCTTAAAATCCGCCCAGACCAGAACATAGGTATTGAAAAGTATAAACATTTATTTATTTATTTATTTAACAGGTCAACATTCAGAACAAACAATAACCGATAGATGCTGATGCTGATGCTGATGGTTCTAAAAGCCTAACACCACATCTCTCCTTTCATTAGGTTCTCTCCCTCTCTTCTCATTCATAACCTGTCTCTGTTTCTATTCACTGACTAACTTTACTAACTAGCTCTGTGCCCTAATTCCTCTTGCTGTCTCTGCCCATCCTAACTCAACTCCCTGCTTTCCTGACCTCTCCCTAACTCTGACCTCCTTCTAACAGCACTTTTTTATTTAACTGCCACTAGCTCCGCCCAACATTCCATTCTGGTCTCAGCTGCCCATCATTCCTGTCACTCACTCCTCCATTACACCCTTCTTATGGTTCTTTATATTTCATCCAGACTTGGTTTAGAGAGGGCTGTTGCATGACACAGTCCTTCAGCTAGAAGACCGGCCCATGTGAAGTAGGACAAATGGCCACTGTATATGGAACTGTTGCAGCAAAAATAATGAATGTAGCTCTCACCGTGCGCACTACTACTTTGGTTTTCAGACTCTGGCTGCAGTCCTGTGTAGAGTTACGCATGGCTGAATATTATTACTATAGGGCCTTCTGACATGTAACTGTCAGAAGGATTGCTGTTTTAGTCATTGTCAGTATTTAATACAAACAGCAGCAATGTGAATGAATTACTTATTCACAGAGCAACCGGATGGGAACTTACATTGTAAATTCATTTAATTCCTGTTTATACTTTTGCATGAAATCTGTAATGCAGACCAGAAAATGAATTCAAGCTGGAAAAACAAACCATTCCCCCACCCCGTGAAACCAGCAGAGATATGTTGACTCAGTGGATATCAGCATTTTGTCATCTGACAGCAGAAACCTTAACAAAAAGCTTTGCAGAGCATTGGGAAAGGCTATCCAGTGGTATTACGATGAATGGTCAAATACATCGTAGCAAGTTGTATTCATGTGTGGACAACACAAAGCCCTTTCAGCAATATCTCGGGTAGCATTTACTGGGAATTTGGAGGAACGAAGTTGGGGCAGCAGGGGCAATTACACATGAATAATGTGTTCTTCAAATGAAAGTACAGTCACGCCTTGGATTGAGAACATAATTCGTTCCGGAAACGTGCTTGTAATCCAAAAGACTCTTATATCAAAACGAAATCCCCCCCAAAAAATTTGTACAGAGATTTTTAATTTAAACTGTACTACAGTACTTGTATTGCAAGACGTCGCTTGTATATCAAGTAAAAAAAAATTAAATAAATATTTAAAAATTTGCTTGTCTTGCAAAACGCTCTCAAACCAAGTTACTTGCAATCCAAGGTATTTCTGTACTTGGAGCTGAGGAATATAATAACAAGTGGCTTTTTTCAGTAGATGCTTTCAAACAAGATCTTTGTCAACATCTACCGAAATGTTTTTTATTCCCCCCCCCCCTATTCACAAGCATGTTCTTTATTTCATCTCACTTGCTGTTAAATACCACTTGCTTACTATTCAGGGTTAAATGCACACAGTGCTTCAGTTGTGGCTTCTGATGGTCCTTAAGACCAAAACTCCCTTCAGCCATTTTTGTTATATTACAGAACTTACGTTTGCAATGTGTGCATACATTAAGGGCCAAACCAAACGTGACACCCTTCAAGCAATTAGCAGTTGTGTAAATAATTTTAAAAGTCTAAATTTTAATATGGGGGGAGGGCTGATCTGGTTATGTCCCTGGTGAGGGAGAGAAGCTTTAAACCTTTGTCCCCCACTGCAATCCTGAACTGGATTGGATCCCCCCGACATGCCTGCTATTCTTACTGGGTTGGAGGGAGCTTCCATTGGAGCTTCCATTGGTGCAAATGGGAGCTTTCCATCCAGTGCCAATATGAGGTGTGTGCAGCCTGATCACAACAGGGCCAAAGGGATAAAGGACTGTTTGATTCCTACCAGGGCCCCAGTATGGACCCAAATTGCTAATTGCATAAGTGGTGTCATGTTTCATTTGACTTGAAGTGGCTAGAGCAGGGCTCTCCAACCTTGGGTCCCCAGATGTTGCTGGCCTACAGCTCCCAGCATACCCAGCCAGCATGGCTAATGGCAAGGGATTCTGGGAGCTGTAGTCCAGCAACATCTGGGGACCCAAGGTTGGAGAGCCCTGGGCTAGAGACTGCTAGGTTGGCCACTTAGGGCTAAACTAAATGGGCATGGGGGTGTAATTTCACAAAAAAAAAAATGGGTGTGAGGTGGGAAAGCTTAAATCCTCCTCTCATGGAGTGTCATTGTCCTGATCTGAATCAGGACCATGCACACTTACAGGAGAAATCTAGCTCCCATAGCTCCACTATGTGTGCTTTAACAAATGTTTAGTTTGCCCCAACACACTGCCAAAAAAGAGGAAGTGCATCTTCAAAAAAGAGAGTGAGAACCAGTGTAGCGTAGTGGTGTGAGTGTTGGACTGGGACTCGGGAGATCCGGGTTCTAGTCCCCACTTGGCCATGAAGCTCACTGGGTAACTTTGGGCCAGTCACTGACTCTCAGCCTAACCTACCTCACAGGGTTGCTGTGAGGATAAAAAATGGAGAGGAGGATGATCATGAAAGCCACCTTGGGTTCCTTGGAGGAATAAAGGTGGGATATAAATGTAATAATAAATAAACAAATTTGCATATGCTAATTTATATGTTTAGATGCAAATTTAGATATAATTGTGAATGTGTGAATCTGCAAAAGTCGAGCATTCCGAATTGAGTCTGTATCAGGCTGTAAGCCTTTCTCTTTTTCCCCCACATGGAAACTGGTGTGCATTTTTGGTGCACATTTTTCAAAATGTGCACTAAAAAATGCATATTTTTAATGCACATTTTCCAGTTGTATGCATTTTCTCCCACTGGCCAAGTGTGCTTGTACACATTTTTAAAAATGTACACATTCTTCCTGCGTATTTCCCACAGGTACACATTTTCGAACACATTTTGTTGTTGTTGTTGGCCAAATAGCATTGCAAACTTGGAAATGTACGGATTTCAAACTGCAAATTGTGCACTCAGTTCCAGGAGGTGTGACTTGGATAAATTCTGGTCAAAACCGAACTGAAGCTAATTTCTTCCCCATCCCTAAGTGGGTTGTGTGTGACCAGGTCATGTGTGTGCCTGCTCAGTCTGCTATCTAAATGTTAGTAATGGGCAACTTCAAGGGCCCTGCTCTCCCTTCATATTATTATTATTATTATTTACATTTATTTATCGCCCATCTGGCCGGCAACCGGCCACCCTGGGCGATGTACATAAGATAAAAACAGAATAAAATACATTTAAAACAGTATAAAATTTTAAAATCTTAGCCCACCTCATATTCCCACCTGAATAGCCAAGTTTTTAGTAAGCGGCGGAAGCTCAGCAGAGAGGGGGCATGGCGGAGGTCACTCAGGAGAGAGTTCCACAGTACGGGGGCCGCCACAGAAAAGGCCCTCTTCCTAGTCCCCACCAGTCTAGCTGCTCTGGCTGAAGGGACCAGGAGAAGGCTGTCTGTGGCAGATCTTGTTGAGCGGCCTACTTGGTGTTGCTGGAAACGCTCCTTGAGATAGACTGGACCGGAGCTGTATAGGGTTTTAAAGGTCAAAGCCAACACCTTGAATTCGGCTCGGCAAGCAACTGGTAGCCAGTGCAGCTCCTTGATATGGCTCTTTATCTTTAAACTGGACTTGAATTGGACAGCCCTACAGATAGAGGGCTGTTCTCTGTAAAGTAGGACACATGGCCACCCTACTTCCAGTGTTATTTTTGAAATGTTCTGCCCACCTTAAAATATTCTTCACATCTTAAAAAACACTTTCTGATGTCCATGGGTGCAGCAGATGTTTAACAAACAGGAAGGACTGAACATAATTGTATGATTGTAATAATTGCATGAGTTGCTCTATCACGTCCTGCCTGTCATCTGCACATCTGTTCGTTTACAATGCTAGTGGAAAATTAGCAGCATATTACAGTCACACACAATATATTCCTGGTTTCCAATTATGTTTTTATGATTGCGTATTGGTTGTATAGTTGGTCATATTTCCTCACTTTTTCGTCTCATTGCACAGAAGGAGTTTGAGACCTGCACATCTTTTTTAAAAGATGGAGGCGAAAAGAGCTGGACAGGGGGGAATCGGCAGTCTTTGGTGTCATGTTGTAAGTTTTCTCCAGAGAGTAAAACACCAGATGATGGATGCTAGGATTCTTGCATAATGCCTCTGTAAATGATAATCCACTGTCTTCCTTTCAAAGGAAAGCTTAATAGGAAGTCTGTTTAAGAGCATTATAAATAAATACAAAAATCATAGGAAAGGAGTTTGCATAAATCCATACTCAAAACCGCTTCTCTTCGAACTCTATAAATCTCATGGTTATCTTGCATTAGGTGGATAAACTCTTTTTTTTTACTGCACACTCCATATATCCATTAGTTCTTAGTCGTCATCTTTAGCCCACTCTTGAATGTCTTAGAATGGATTATAAATATTGTCTTGTGTTTAAATCTGCAGAATAATGGGAGTCAGGAATCCTGAGTTCTATTTTCAGTTCTGCCGCAAGCTCGGTATTTATAGTTAAAAGATGGTTTGTGGGGGGAGGAAATATTGATACTTCCTGGTGGCATTACTTTTTGTATCACTGTAAATATGATACTTGTATGATTTTCTTTCTGCAGATTTTGTTGTGAACTAAGCTGCAGCTCCAATAAGGCCTGCTAATTACTTGGGGCTTTTTTAGTATCCTGGTGCTGCTAGAAATAGAAGATGTACAGTGTTATGCCATTTTGGAATAGTTAAAGAAATGTTGACTGAGTAAAATAAGCACATTGTGGCAATAAACTGCATTGCCTGGGGTGAAATGTCAGATCTTTCCATTTAGCAGGCAAGCTCTTCAAGATTGAAAAGCATGTCTTCTTTTGAAAAGATCAATACTGGACAGTGGACGGTCTCCCCTGACAAGGCTAAGTCCTTCCTGTGAGAATTAGGGACACCCATATACCGTAGTTTCTCCTGTGAGTAGGAAAATAGATTGGGGAAGGTGACTTTTAAGAAAAATTGTCATTTGGTAACCACCCCTATTAGACCACTTCAGTCAAACTTGCAGACTTCCATGGCTGCTTTCTGAGCAAATTTTCAACCTCCCAGGGAAGTTTTTCCATTAAAAAATAATAATGAGAGACTGTCGCACACATTTGCTATGTAAGATCTAGTTTGGCCTTAGGATGTTTCAGCACACCTGATCCCACAATACAAATAGTAGGTCAAAATCCCAAGTCATGCTCGTGCAATGGGGCTTTCCCCTCCTGTCCTCTCCCTTGTAGCTCACTGGCCCCCTAAAATCTGTTCCGGAGGGTCCCTGGGAGGCTGCAGCTGGGAGGGATTGCTCCCTCTCTGTTCGGCTTATGGAAGCCATTCTGGATATTGTGTAATTGGATACAACCCAATCAAGGTTTAGCGCTATGAAGATGATGTTTGAATATACACTAAGACTGTACAGACAAAAATGTGCACATTTGTGTGTGCAAATATGTCTACATTTGAAGAAATGTGAATGAAAATGTAAGCAAATTTTCATGCAAACTAAAAACGAAAATGCAATCAGATGCAGAAAAGCCTTTTGGACCCATAAGATTTGTTGAAATGCAGCAGAGTGGAGTTGGAGGAAAGGAGTGGAAGATGGAAATGTGTTGGTTGTAGAAGTTACAGCTCATTCTGCTGAACTTGTGCGGCTCAAATTGTTATTGCTGTAGATGAGGCAGTTTTGTATGGTGAAATGTATTCAGAAGCATGAAGCTCTGGGATACTGGGCTTAAGGTGAAATAGTTTCTAATCATTTTATAATGAGAATATAATCCAAGGATACTTTCCATTCATAAACCTAGGCTTTTCAAATACTGGGATGTGGTGAATGCACTTCTAAAGGACAAACTATAATTATGTTTAGTGATACATATGTTCTCTTCCATAAAATCATGACAAATATGTGAGGAATTTGGATTAGCAGAAATTATTATTATTATTATTATTATTATTATTATTGAAATTTGCCAGTTATCTCAGAAAGGGTTATAAGGTTATGAGGTTGTCAGCTATTTTGAACCACGTTGTGAAGAAGGCAAGCTTTTTAAAAAGCTTGAATGCTTAAATTAAGAAGATAACTGGACAACTGATTTGCACATTACTCATGAATGCTACAATTCATATCATTGTGATTCCCCCCTTATAATCATTGCAGTATGAGATTAACTAAGCTTAACTAAAATAGAATTTAAGGCTGAAGCAAATGGTAAAATTTAAATGCAGAACAACAGATGCAGTCCAAACAGCTTGGTGGGCAACACATTTTGCTGCTTTTTAACAAAGAAGATGGCAATTTTGCTTCTTTTGCCTGGCTTTCTCTCTCGAGTACCCAACCCTCCCACACTGGTCTCTTTTGCACAGAGGGCTATTTATCCCTCTGCTCATTTTCATGGTAGACATTCATTGTGGGATCTGTCTAGCATGGCCCACAGGAAAACCTTGAACTCACACCTGCAATAAAGAGGTGAAGGTACTGGGCTAACTAGGACTGCAACTTTATTAAAATATAACAGAGAAGGTCTACATGAATACTGAAAGCTGGTCAAAGACCAATACAGGAGCCGCCCTGAGACCTTCCATTTATTCGGGGTTGGGCAACCTCGGAAGGTTAGGTGGGCCCCCTCCCATGAGCCACACTCTGTAGGGCGCCGCACAGAACACAGGTCTCTGGGAAAAACATTGATGGGGAACCCCTACAGTGCACTAATGGGGTCAAAGATAGCTTATTCTTCAGTTAAATTTAACCCTTTTAGTGCTCCATAGCAGCTATAGAGTGTTTAAAGCAGTGTTCTCCAAACTTGGGTCCCCAGATGTTTTTGGCCTACAACTCCCAGCATGCCCCAGCCAGCTATGCCAAAAACATCTGGGGACCCAAGGTTGGGGAACACTGGTTTAAAGGGTCAAATTTAGCTTGACCTTTTTAGCATTCTGTAGTGTTAAACCCACTGATTTCCCCCTGGTTGAATTTGGTGGTGCAGTGGCAGGTGGGGGTGGGTGGCAGGTGCCACATGCTGCCCATGGGCTGTGCGTTGCCCACTCCTGCCTTACTTTCTTCACTGAGGATGAACCATCCTGGCCATGTAGGGTTGAACAGATCAGTCTATTTCTGGTCTGGTTCAGTTTAGCACATGTTCAGTCATAAGTACGTTACAGCATGTTTCTACATTATGCTGTAATTTAAAACAAACAACTACCACACAAATTCATATTTAAATACATGGTTTGCACATATTTCCTCATTTTTATGCCTGTTCTGATTCTGGTACTTTTTTGAGCTGAGAACTGCATTGCAGTGTTCAGAGAAGTGCAAAATCCGGACTTCCGGGTGAACATGGAGCTTTGAAAGCCGCACAGAAATTCTGTGGGGAGCTGGCACAGCGTTTCCTGGCCAGAGAATGTCTCAGGCTGGGGGATCTACTTCTCATTAGAGAAGCGAAGATCTGAGGTTACCCCCAAATTATCTCATAGGGTCATAAATCGCTTTTTTGTTTGTCGTATGACGAATAAATGCGGTGGTGACCTGAGGTGGGGGAAAACGGCGCTGTTTTCCAGAGACCGGTTTTACCGATCATTAGAAGTTTGCATGTTCGCTTCCAAAATAAAGGAGTACATCTGGAGTGGCTAATTGGAATCTTTCGGCAGCAGAGTGGGATTTATAATTAACTGTAAGTAGACTATGTTTATCTGGGAGGCGAAAAAGATAAGAGAGGAAACCTGAAAGGAGGTCTATAAATCTTATATGTTTGGAAGCGTCTTGAAAACATCTATACGCAAGGCAAGATGTTTGCAGTTACAGCATTCTTAAACCTGTGGAACGAAATGGAGAGAGAAATTCTAAACAGATTGGAAGTAAGGATCCAGGCTTGGAATGTAAATATGAAAGTGGATCAATCAGAAGAACAACGTAAGACGGATTTCTTTACAGGACCGGCAGAGGAGAAGACAGAAGAAGTAAATAAGGACTTGGGAAACTTACCAGAAATTCACAGAGACTTTGAAGTTTTAATTGGGTCGAAGTGGCATGAGAAGGCAGTTCAGGATGTTGTGACGCACTTTTTAAAATCTAAGATGGCGGAGCCGGAGATCGGTATGCAGGAGACCACAAAACAACAGAACAAGCTGATTTCATTCTTGGTTCAAAACCTGGAACTTAATGAATTTCCCTTTGACAGAGGAAAGCAATGAAAGGGACTATCTTCATGGTCTTTTATTGGCAAAAGATAAAGGGTTGATGTAACTGAACTATATGTCTAGTTGGAATATAAATAATCTTTTGATTTTAAATATTAATGGCAAAGGTAAAGGGATTGCTTATATGATTTATTTGAATTTTAAATATTAATGGTGATGTAAGGGAAATTATTATAAGTAAGGTATAATTATATTTGGTCTGTTTGGAAACATTTATTTAAAAAATAATAATAATAACTTGTTGTTGTTGGGGGTGTTGTTTTGTGGAGGCTTTGAAGTATTAAAGGGGAAGGTCTTTTGTTTTTTTTGGTTCTATAAGTAGCATGATGGCTTATGTGCTTCTGCTGTTCTGTCAGACGTCACTTATTTCTTAATTTTTTAGACTTATCTTTCTTTTCTTTCCTTTAAAAAAAAAATATCTTGGAGATTAAAAGTGAAGGAATTTCTGCTTAGATAGAAAGGAATAATGAGTAATTGTAATAATACAAATGTATTGATTCGATGGTTAGGTACTAGAGAGTGCGGGAGCGATGGAAATACAAAATGCTTTTGGTATGTGGTCATTTGCTAATTAGTTTATAGTTACTTTTTACTTTTGGGATTCTTAATATACTGTATTTTGGAATTGAAAACACTATTTAATGAAACTATAGGTTTTCTTTTTTGGAGTATCTATAAATGTTGAATTTAATAGATTAAATAGTTGATGTTTATTGGGGGAGAGTGGAGACCTCTGGTGTTTGTTCTTTTTAGGGTTCTTTTTTGCCATAACTGGAAGTGATTTTTTGTTAACAGAAAAGATTTTAAGAGTAACTGTGTTTGATTAAGCTGTGGAGAAGATTGGAAGTCCATTATTGTGTTTGTGTTTGTTTGTTTGTTTTATTATGAATAAAAAAAAAAAAAAAGTTAAAAAAAAAAAAAAAGAAGTGCAAAATCCAAAGGTTAACTGCATTCTGATTTCTGCATTAGTCTGGAGGGTGCAGAGCAGGTCAGTTTGCTCCAAAATGTGGACTGAACAAAATGTGGACTGTTGCTTGGGGGGGAACTCAACGCAGGCTGAGTGACTACCACAAGATGTAGCAATAGCCACTAACTTGGATAGCTTTGAAATGGAATTAAACAAATTCATAGAGGACAAGGTTATCAATGTGTACTGGTCAGGATATTACCCCCAGTGTCAGAGGTGGTATGCTCCTAATTGCCACTTACTGGAGAGCATGAGCAGGAAGGTGTTTGTGGACCTCCCATTGGCATTTGGTTGACCACCGTGAAAACAGAATGCTGGACTAGATAGTGATCCAGCATGACTCTTCTTATGTTCTTACAATCATGGTCTGAGCTGAGAGGTGTTGCATACTTTGATTCCTTAGGCCAAGGATGTTGACCCTCAGGCCCATGGTCCAAATCTGGCCACGCCCCTTCCCCTGGTCCCAACCCCTTTCAGACAATCACCAATCATTTGGTGGTTTCATGGCTTTTGCAGTTTCCCCCCTATTCTTGAAGGTCAAAATACCTCTCCTAATGCTTGGTTACTGGCTGTAAGGACTTTCAGCTAAAATATGAAGCTATTTTTGGTATTTTGGCCCCTGCCCCATTTGCCTTTCACCCTGCCCCCTTTGCCTTTGGCTCTGTAAGGATCTGGCCCTGACCAGTGGGCCTTGTGCTTATGAATCAAAGTTGGCATCAGCTTTTAATAAGCATAATGTAGAATTCAGTATAGCCGTTGAGAAGGTAGCTGCCATGACAGTGTATCACTGTTCAACTTCTCAGTGAATTACGGGGAAAAGGAGGGGTAATATCTGAAAGAGTCATTATGCCTTATCTAACAGCTGCATTTTGGCTTTGAGATGATTTCTGAAGGATTACCTATGAAATTTTCTATGGGAACCAAGCATGGGGGAGAGCTGTTTAGGGGTGAATCTCAGCTCGCAGCATCAGCCCAAGAGGGCAGAGAAGATGTCCTGGTTTGACGTATTGATTGTCTATAGGTCAAAGGCCGCGGTTGAGATGAAGGAATTATTAATGAGCTTAGCAGCCACACCCCTGTTTATAAGCTGTTGCACACACGAGGGAGCTTTGCTGGCGCCAATGTCTTTCCCGGTCTAGAATTCTTCTTCTTCGCCTAGAATGGTTTTCCTTTTGGCCGAATGTGTTCTGCCTGGTCTGTTCATGCTTCCAGAGAATCTTGTAACCAGAAAACTCTTCACTGTCAACTAATGCTACAGCAGGACATTGGGACTCTGTCTTTTACTGCCTGTGATACCTTCTGCCTGGACTTTGCATCAGTTGGACTAAGAACATGTTCTCTCCCCTGGACTTGTTATCCACTCTAGGACTTCATGTGTTGAATCCTGGTATTGTTAAAAATCTGTTATGGAATACAATACAATGTGGTCTTCTCAGAGACCACATAGACTAATGTGTGCCAAGAACCGAGTACCTGTTTTGATGGCTTAGAATGACTTCTGGTTTGGACTCTTAGTGACTTTTAAGACTGTGGTTTTGCCTTGATGCCTGCAGATCAGATATTTCCAATCCAAACTCTGTTGTTGGACATAATCTCTGCCTGTGTGTGTGTATTTCTAGCCTTCTTTAATTCCAAACCTGTCTCCAGAACTAAGATCTGCTCTGGAAGCTGGAGCTAGTGCAGAATGCAGCAGCTCGGCTATTGCCCCTTTTCAGCATGCAACTCCTTTACTGAAGGAACTGCACAGGCTACCAATTTGCTACTGGGGCAGGTTTAAGGTTCTGGTACTTGTGTACAAAGCCCAAAACAACTTGGAACCAGGTTGCCTGAGAGAGCTCCTCCTTCCATACCAACCTGCCCGGTCTCTGAGGTCATCGGATGGCATGCTCCTGGTGGTTCCTGATGGACCTTTGGCTGGATTGGAGTCCACCAGGAGAAAAGCCTTCAGTGTGGTGGCTCCATTTCTGTGGAACTTCCTGCCTCTGGAGGTCAGGCAGGCTCTGACATTGTGCTGCTTTCCACACCTGCTGAAGACCTCCTTGTTCCAGGAAGCCATCTCTGCTCTTCAACCACCAGTGTGATTTTAGTTTGTTTTCAATGTATTGTTTTTGCTTCTTTTATCTGTTTTTGACTTTTTATTGTTCACCGCTCCGGAATCTGCTTGATGTTGAGCAGTATACAAATACTGATGATGATGATGATGATGATGATGATGATGATGATGATGATGATGATAAAGCCCTTTTCAATAGAAGCTCAGAGGGGAAAACCTCCCTACTGCATGGGAACTCCTTGTCTAGTCCATTCCTGAATCCCTAGACCCAGTTTGACTTGGACCCCTGCCACGCAAGATCCTGAAATATGGACCGCCTCCCAACAGGCCAGGACTTTGCCTTGCCGCAACTTAGTACTTGTAACATTGAACCAGAGTCAGCTTGGGGTGACTGTGCATGGAAATCCTGCATTGGGGACTGTTTCTATTGTCTAGGGCTCTTTGGCCTAGTTTGTTCTCAAACCCCTGCACTTAGTTCAGCTGGAACCCCTGCCACGTGGCAGTGCTGTCAGAGGGGCTATTCCAAGAGCAGGGACTCTGCCTACCTGCAACTATTCCCAACCCTGAACCCAAATCAGCTCAGTCTCCCTCCTGAGCATGGAGATTCCACTGTTGGGAACCATCTCCATTTTTGCCTGGGGCTCTTGCCATGGCGCCTCATGAATTGTGAACCATAGCCTGTTTTTGCATGAATCTTGTATTATTCACCTGGATCTAAGGGGGCTTTGAACTCCTAATGTGGTTTGAGGAGTTAAGTCGTTGATTCTGACTCTATATTTGTTTCTGGAATGCTCCTTAACTTAAGCCTTGGGCTATTAGCTTACAAGTTAACTGATTTGTAACTTCTAAGACTAAGTGCCATGACGTCTGAACTGAGATCTGTGTCACCTGATTCACCTTTGAGTGATGCTAAGTCTCTGAATCTCTGTTTCTGTCATTCGGTCCTATGGTGAAGAAGCTAGGCAGACCCTGACAGGCCCCACCCACTGAAGGAAAGCGCGCCCCCCCGAGCTTCTCCAAAATTGAATTCAGCTCTTGAGCTGAAAGAGGTTTGACACTCCTGCCTTAGGCCATTGCTCAAGCCAAGCATGGATGATGTCAGAAGAAAACAGGTTTGCAGCACCAGAGTATGTGATGTAAGTAAAGTTCATTGCATTATAAAACCATTTTACATTCTGAAGAGAGCCTGGATTTTCGCTGGCTGTCAGCTCTTTAAACAGTAGCTTCTGGCACTTTCCTCGAAAGTCCTAATGTCGTCACTGGTTAATAACAAAAACCAGCCTTGTTACCATGTTATTATGAAGCTTTTGAAGGGTAGTGAAAATGGCTGTTACTCAATAGTAGCCACTCAGCATCCCATCCATCACATTTTGTCTTTCATGTAAAATTGTTATTGCTGGAATATGTGTTCATTTACCTAGGAGGAGCTGAACAGTAAGAGTCATTTTCTATTCAACAAAAGGTCTTTTATGTTATTATTTTTTCCCCCGAACTGGTACTGAAAGTGTAATGCGGCTCAACCTTAGCATGAGTTCAATGATATGAATTGAATTAGCAGCTAAAGCAGTTTAAATAATGTATCTATTTGAGATTTAAAGTGTGGGGGGGGGAGATTTAAATAGGGAAAGCACCATTTAAAAGAAATAAGGGGGGGGGAAGAAAACGAAATGGGTTTCTTTCTACCGCTTCTGCTTTTCAGCTTGTACTTTGCAGAGCTCTGAAATCGAGGAAGGTAAAATATTTTAAAATGACTTCTTGATGATGTTAAGATGTGAATCATGGCAGAAATCAGAGTGACAGTATGTCAGATGTTTAGAGTTTTGCTATCCCAGGAGTGCTCAATTGGCCAGTAAATCATTTGCTTAAATGTACCCAATTTGTTTTGATCATAAAATAGTTTTTCAATGATTCATATAACAGATATGCTAGACTCTTGGCAAGGTGATGACAGCACAGAAGTCAAGTCCGTTGCTGGTTCACACACACACACACACACACACACACACACCACCCCAAAGTAGCTGTTATTCCTTAATGTGTGCACATCTGTGTGTGCACACTTCTCTATATTCAGATTCTGTGTAATTGGTTTTCTGTTGAATAGGACTTGTTATTATGATGGGTATGGTGAATACCAGCCTTCCCTAGCGTGGGAAAGATGCATTGGACTGCAACTCCCATCATTCCCAGCCAGCATGGCCATTGGAGAGCACCAGGATGGGGAAGGCTGGTGTATATGGAGGGAGGACCCATTCATTTCAAGGACTCCTTGGAAATCCAGTGCCCACTGAGGCACGCAGCATGCCTAAGTTCAGCACGGACAGGCCATGCAATTTCAGGGCCTCAAGTGCAATACTTTACCTTTCCTCGTAGGAGTGGATGGCATCCATCTGCTAATGTGGGAGAAATTTAAGTGGTGTATATGGATGCCATCCACTCCTGTGGGGAAAGGTAAAGGACTGCACTTGGGCCCCTGAAATTGTATGGCCTGCCCTTACTGACCCTCGACTTTGAAGTTGCCCCTCAACAGTTAGCACCTGGACTACCAAGCTGAAATCACTCACAAGCCGCTTGGGTAGACCGGACCTCCGCCGGGAACCCAGCTAGCAGCATGCGGTTGACCGGGCATCTGCTGGAGCCCGAGCTGAACTAACTAGCTGAGAGCCCTGAAATCACGGTGTCCTTGAGACTTCTTGCTTGCTACTTTGTACCGTACTGATAAGCTGTATTGCTGGCGTGTGTCTGGGTTTGTGAAGGTAATTTTGTAAATAAACTTGTTTTATAAAAGATACTTTTGTGGCTATAAGTTATCCCTTTGTTCTGGGCTAAGGGTGATAGTCGCTGGGGGACCTCGGAGAAGGCCCGCCCCCAGGACTCGCTACCCCCTTAGTATTGAACCCGCGCAGAAGACCAGGTTGTCGGTCTTCACACATCTCCTGGTGAGAGTCACCCACACTATGGTGAGCTGCATTGTATTTCTATATAAACTATAGTTCATGTTTCTGAATTGGCCCCTGTACATAAAAATTTGCATATGCAAATGTTATGCAAATTGGTACCCTCTTGTGTCCTCTTCTTTGATGATGCAGTTTCCTCTTTTTTGGCAACGTGTAGGTGGCCATCCTAGCCACGGAGGATCAAGCCTGTTCCTCTCTGCATAATTGCATCCTTGGTCATGCTAGAGTGCTGCGATGGAATGTTGGGAGCTGCCTTCTATCTAGCTCAGTGTTCTCCAACCTTGGGTCCCCAGATGTTTTTGGCCTACAACTCCCAGCATGGCTACGCTGGCTGGGGCATGCTGGGAGTTGTAGGCCAAAAACATCTGGGGACCCAAGGTTGGAGAACACTGAGCGAGAGAGAGAGAGAGAGAGAGAGAGAGAGAGAGAGAGAGATGTGAGTCATGTTCAGACATTCTGATTCTATATATAATAAACATGCAAGAAGGAGGAACACACCAGCCCTGCCCCCCTCCATCCCTGTTTCCCCTGCCCTCTACGCATGGAGGCCAACTTTCGGAAGTGGGGAGCCCCCTCTCTCCATATGATTTAAACCCTGCATAGTGAGACTCTGCAGATAGAAGAGGCTCTCCCCTTCAGAAAGTCACCCTCTAGGGTGACAGTAACAGCTCTCCCTCCTTGTGCATTTATTATACATAGGATCTGGGTGCTTGAATAGAGCTAGATAGAAACCATCTTCAGACATTCTCTACCGAATGCATGAAGGGGCCTGTGGGAACACATGGCTAACTTTGCCTCCTCAGTGAAGCCCCATGTGCCACCCACTTCCCGAGCTGCCACTTGTAAAGGGACTGCACCTGATTTTGGACCAGGATTCCCCTCCCATGTACCTATTTGCTCCCTGTCAATGCTTGGCTACCTGGGTCCTCAAGCCGCTCAACAGGAGAGACTTTTTTTCATTCAAGCTTTTATTTCCATTGATCATTTTACACAGATACGCATTCGAAAAACTTGTGAAATAGCTTGCAGCACTTAAACTCTGCACCACAAACGATGGGCTTCTTCACAGCAGGGACCCCTCAACTTGACTCTGGGAAGGCAACCTTAAGCTAAAACCTTTCAGCATCGTAGTTCCTGGCAAAAGATTGACATATGTAAAGTTGATACCAGTTTATCATAAAGAGTTCATAGAATGACCAAGAGAATTCAGACCTGGTCGATATCCAAGCATAAAAGACATTGATCTCCATGAGGTCTCATTAGCTAGGGCCTGCTTTAAATACCTGCATATGCCTAGTTAACACCTTTCTTTTGACCACCCTTCTCAACCTTTAGCCCGTAAACACAGAGAACGCCACAGGGGCTGTAGCTGTTCCTCCCTCTTGATTGGATGTCTCACCCTGGGTGACACACCCGATCTCCCCCTCCTCCTCAGAATCCTCTTGTTCTCCAGTTCCCACCATCTTGGGCACTAAACCATGGGTGTGACATGATGCCTTATCTTGCTTCTGGGCCACATCTGAAGCTACACTCCCCCTTGTCATGGAATCAGTGGCAGAGTCAAGCAGCACCATGTTCCCAGGCCTTGAGGTTTCCAGTACAACACTGTAGTCTAAATCATCCCTCTGTGATTTGGAGTCAGACCCATATTCCTCAGTTTTAAGGCCCTCTGTGCTGCTTCAGCCAGACCCCACACTCCCCAACTTCTGTAAATAAACAGGCAAATGGGGATTTTTGTGGTTGGTGTTGCTGTTCAGATACTTATGCCTGATGAAAAACCCCCATAAGGCCTGAAATTAAATTGAATTGGCTTGGTTGCAAGCAATTTTAGACTTGAATTTCTCTACAACCTCATTTTTTCCTTCCCCAAACTGATGAAGCCTGCCAAGTAGCACAGTGGCTTATTTTGCCTCAGATATCTAAATGCAGAGCCAGTGGCCCTGTTTGTTTGCAGTGGTGTTGTAAACTATGTAACAAAAAGACTGAAAAGTAAAAGTGTGTGTGTATATGTCCACTTGTGTTACTTCTTGAGAGAAGAGAAAGACTTATAGGTGAATCCCAAACTAAGACAAAACACTTGATTAACACGAGTAAGGTGTAGGGAGCTCTTGGTTTCTGTGAGCTTTTAACATCCAGTAACCTGGCATGGCATGGGATTCTCATATCCAGATCTTAACACTAAGACTGGGTTTGCACAACACAGCAGCCTATCGTGGACTGATTTTCCCAGGGTGGCATGTTTGTGAGCAACAAGCCACCCCAACAACTCATGGGCTATTGCAGGGGTTGTTGTACCCATGATGGGTTGTGCTGTCATCTTAACCTGGGCGACTGACCCCATCATGGGTACAGGGGATTGGCTACTGAATTCCTTGGCAACAACGTCAAAAGAATCTTGCCGCTCTTGCCAAGCTGCTCCTGGGCAACCACCAGTGCCAGCCACCCCCAAAAGTGCCCAAGCGGCACTTGGGGCAGCTGGCTTTCCCCCCTCCCCACTGCAATCGCAAGCCGTTTCGGGCTTGCTACAGCTTTTTTCCCCTTTAAACTTCCCCCCCCCCAGGAGATGGCGAAAGCTAGTTGTCTAGCCAGCTTTCATGATCCCCATTTTGACAGCTATGGACAGTCCTTTCAAAGTGCCAAGTAATTTTTTTTGTTCCAAGTAATTTTCACAAATATTTGCATTTAAAAAAAAATATATATTACCTGTACTTACACAACTGCAAACATTTGCAGTTGTGCAGGTTCAGGAATGGGGAGCCTCGAGTGGGCTATGTGCTGGGGGGGGGGGAACCTGCTGGCAAAGTCCAGCAGGTACCCACCCTGGGCATTGCCCCACAGAGGCTGCAGGTAAGTTTTCACCCCCTTTCGTTACCTCTGACAGCTGTCAAAAGGCAAACTGTCAAATGTAACCAAAGGCACAAGTGATTTTAGCGAAACAGCTCGTGAATGTGGCAGGGAGGGGGGAGACAACTTGGTCCTCCTGTGGTGTCTCCTGAGATGCCCGTGAGAGGACTGAGGGGGGAGGAGGAGGAGGGAGGAGGCCAACAACCCACAGTGAGTCAAATCATCTGTTGGGTTCACTGTGGGCTGTTTTCAGGACAACCAACCAACCCACTGTGGCTTATTGCCAGAGTGGGTTAGTGTGGCATTGAGTGCACCCTAACACTTGTAAGATGTAGGGGGCACTTCAGTTACTCTTCAGCTGTTCTGTGTGTGCATTTACACAAGCACTCAGCTTAGACTGAAGTCTGCCTCTATAAATTGCACTTAATAAAAAGAGGCAGAGTAAACTGAAAAAATCAACAGTTGTTCTTTCGGTGATTAGAAGCTGAACAGAAGTTTATATAACCCATAAATTCTTCAAGGTAATTTCTTTCCCTTTCCCATGATAAAGTAGGTATTGATGATCCAGTTCTGCTTTGTATATGCAGGCAATCTCTTATTTTCTTTTTATTCCTTTTTTTTAATAGCAAGCAAAACAGAGCAAGAAAAGATTTTTATGTGGCTGCTGATTGTCATTAAAAGTACAAGAATGTGTGTGTGTGCAGGACCGGTGCAAGGCAGTTTGGTGCCCTAGGCAAGATCAAATATTTAGTGCCCCCCCTCCCACTTGAGAGCGCTGTATTTTTTTTCAAGGCGTTTCTGGCGCCCCCTTTAGCCCTGCGCCCTAGGCAGCTGCCTAGTTGGCCTAATGGTAGCACCGGCCCTGTGTGTGTGTGTGTGTGTGTGTGTGGTCCTCTCCCTCTCCACCATCTCCAGCTATCCCAACAAAGGCTGTCAAAGTTGTATTATCCAAGAAATCAACAACAGTGCTGTTTCAAAAGGTTTCCACTGAACGCTCCAAACTGAACGCTCCAACCAGACCTCAACAAGAAAAGAAAAAATCCCCCAGTCCTGGGCTAAATCTTCCAAGACCTAGAAAAACAAAGTTATAATTTCCTTTGGCCCTTGGGAGTGAACCATGACTGTTGCATTGTTCTGTTGTCATTTTTAAACGTTTTAGATTGTGTCATTGATTGATTGATTGATTGATTGTATTTATTAATCACCCATCTGGCCGGCAAACCAGCCACTCTGGGCGATGTACAACATGATAAAATATAAAATACAGTTAAAACAGTATACAATTTTAAAATCTTAACCCACCCCATATTCCCGCCTGAATAGCCATGTTTTTAGTGAGCGGCGGAAACTCAGCAGAGAGGGGGTATGACGGAGGTCACTAGGGAGAGAGTATGGGGGCCTCCACAGCTAGCTGCTCTGGCTGAAGGGACAAGGAGAAGGCCGTCTGTGGCAAATCTTGTTCAGCGGCCTACTTGGTGTTGCTGGAGACGCTCCTTGAGATAAACTGGACCGGAGCCGTATAGGGTTTTAAAGGTCAAAACCAACACCTTGAATTCAGCTCGGCAAGCAACTGGTAGCCAGTGCAGCTCCTTGAGCACTGGAGTGATGTGATCCTGCTGGCGGCTGCCTTTAACCAGGTGAGCCACCGCGTTCTGTACCAACTGTAGCTTCCAAACCAAGTATTGTTTGTCTGTTTCTAAGTGTTTCTGACTTGTTCTTCTATCATCAGTTAATCAGAACAACTAAAAAAAAGTATTTATATTATGGAGTTATGGGGGTGGTTTTTATATTGTCCAATGTAACTTTTGTGTGGAGATGTAATGTATAAGGTTTTTTTTATAAAAAAAAACAAACCACACAAAACACAACCCTACTTATTATCAAGTTATAAGCTTATCTATCTTGTTGGGATAGCTAATCCAAGTGCCAATTCATAGTGATGTTCATTACTAATTATGAGTATTTTTAGAGAACTCTGTAGAAACCCCCCCACACTACCTCACTTTTCCCAGGGAGTTCTAAATTGAGTCATAATGTTGGTTGCACTATATTAAATCGCTTTAAATAAAAGTTATTCTCTGCATGTGTGCAGAATCTCATTTTCTATTCTGAGTTGTAGAACTTGGAGAGGAATAATGTCTGACTCGTAGCACTTCCAAGCTAGGTACATTCGTATTCCAAACTAGGTGATTATGAGTTTCAACAATACCACTAGCTTGTTCCTAACTAGTGTTGGGCCCAAAGAACTGAAATTAAGACTGCCATTCTGTGATGCTTACCTGGGAATGAGCCTGGTTGTGAGCACAGTGGGCTTACTTCTGAATAAACATGCCTAGGATTGCACAGCATTCTGAGATGCTCTGAGCAATGCTATGTCATCATGTAGTGTTGCACCCGGGAGCTTTGGGCAAAGGAAAATGGCAGCTGCTGGCTGGCAGCTGCAGAGAGGAGCTCCAGGTAGCACTGGTGAATTTCATTCCCCGCCCACAAACGCAGCTTCTCCCCCACATTGGACTTTATGGACGGCAAATGGAGCTGGGAAAGGAGGGGCATTTTTGCTCAGCACTCAGCAGTCATTTCCCCAAATCTATCCCCATAGGCCTTGCCCCACACCATGGGGGGCTCAGGTGCCTTACTTTGGGAGAATCTATTTTGAGTGATTGGGATGCTAACCTCTTTGCTATTCCATTTTTAAACAAGACAAAAGCAGTCTGTATGCCATGCTGCCTAAATGTAGAAAAACTGTTTCGTGGAAGATAATGGAATAAATCAGTCAATAGCACTAATTGCAATTAAAAGGCTGAACAGATGGTCTGTGAGTGGCTGGGAAGTGGTAAGATGGAAGTCAGCCCGTGTGTTTGCTAAGATGGTTCTACTGCAAGAAAACACACCTGTTTGTTTCCCTAATAATAAAAATAAGTTGAATACAGTGTATATTTATTATTATTATGCAGCTAAATTACTCCATAATCTCTCTCAGTCCCTGTTGTATCGACAGTTAAGTAGCTTTCAGTATCTCAATCCCCCCCCCCCAGAAGTGGGTTTTTTTCTTCGTCTTCTCATGGGTCCCATAAAGTTAATCATGACATCAGAGTGGCAAGGTGATTTTTCCAACTTGCATAATCTTGTTTGCACACCATATGGCAAATACATCCCACCTAGAAATGGAAGGGAGAGTAGTGTTGTAAATCAGCAACTAGGAAGATGCCTCCTGTTAAGGTAAGTAACCTGCCAGATATAGTTCAAGCTTGTACCATATCCTGATATAGGGATGTGCAAATCAGTAAAACTTGAACTTGTCAAGGTCCAGATTCCACCTCGAAGTCTGCCCCAACTCATGTCCATATCAGATTGTGACCTGTTGTAGTTTGCCCAAATGTTGATTTGACTACGCCAGTGTGGCGTAGTGGTTAGAGTTGGACTGGGACTCGGGAGATCCAGGTTCTAGTCCCCGCTCGGCCATGAAACTCACTGGGTGACTCTCAGCCTAACCTACCTCACAGGGTTGTTGTGAGGATAAAATGGAGAGGAGGAGGAGGAGGATTGTGTAAGCCGCCTTGGGTTCCTTTCAGGAAAAAAGGCGGGGTATAAATATAATAAATAAATAAATAATTTTTTCAAAATGTACTTTTATTTATGTATGTATTTATTATATTTATACCCCGCCTTTTTTCCTGAAAGGAACCCAAGGCGGCTTACATAATCCTCCTCCTCCTCTCCATTTTATCCTCACAACAACTACTTATTCATTGTGCACATTTTTGCAAAGCATGCATTTTCTCCCATTGATTAAAAGCTGTCTGTGCACATTTTTCAGAAGCACGCACTTTTTTCATGTGTATTTTTTAAAATATACACATGTTCAAATGCACTTTCCTTTGCTCCCCTAATGGCATCGCAAGCTCAGAAATGAACAGACTTTGACCACAGATTGCGTTCGAGCCCAGGAGGTGCGAACTTGGTAAATTTTGGACTAAAACAAAATGAAACAAATTTCTCATACATCCCTACGGCAGCTGCAGCTTCCGGACTGTCTTCAAAGGCAGCTCCACATAAAGTGCATTGCAGTCGTCCAGGTTGGAGATACTCGGTGCATAGGTCCTACTGTTCCAGCTATGGTTGTAACTAGTGTACAATCCAGAGCTTGTAAAAGGCACTCCTGGGCACAACCACTACCTGCAACTCATAAGATAGTGACAATTCCAAGAGCACCTCCAAGCTGTGCACCTGGTCCTTCAGGGGGAATGCAACCTCATCTAGGGCTGGTTTCATACCACTGCCTGGACCTGCAGGGCCAGCCCTACCATTACACACAGAGAGGCGATCACCTCAGGTGGTAGTTGCTGGGGGCCAGTGGTAGCAGCCTCCTGGCTGTTCCCTTCTCTTGCAGGACTGAGCTGCATATGCTGTACAGTCTGGCCCAGCCCCCCTTAAACTACCCTGCTGCCTCTGATGTGTTGGAGGCCACTATCCCACTGCCAGTGTTGAAGTAAGACTCAACTGCCAGTCCAGCTGGCTTACGTATCTGAAATGGGGACAGGATGCCATTTTGTCCTTTGCCTTAGGCAGCAGAATGCCTTGGGCTGGCCCTGCGGACCTGACAGCTTCCCAACCACACAGCACCTCCCGCTTTTCCAGATTAAGTTTCAGCTTGTTCTCACTCACCCATCCTAGTTCCACATCCAAACACTCATTCAAGGGTTGCTTATTCCAGGGCTTAAGCTTCATTTAAAAGACCTGATATTTCACTCCCTTCAGCTTTGAATTTGCGTTTGTACTCTAACTCAGGGGTAGGCAACCTTTTTGAGCCATGGGCACATTTGGTAATTTGAGAAACTGTCCTGGGCACCACCACAAAATGGCTGCCACACGAGGCATGGTGAGGGGTTAGGTAGCCTAACGAAAAGACTAAGTACGAGGCAGAGGTGGAGCCTTTGAACTCCTTTGAACCCACCAAGTTTTCAGCACCAACAGAACACTATTTCACGGCAATCCCAGCTGCCAGTAAGAAAATGTGTTAATTTAATAGAATTAGTGGGAGTGCTAGGGCAGCTTGGTAGGTGCCAAGAAAGATGTCTGGGAGTGCACTGGTGCCTGCAGACACCGTGTTGCCAGTCCCTGCTCTAACTGCTCCTTATAGTGTATCTGTTAGTATTTAACAAAGGGATCGTAGGAACTCGCACCCTCCCACAACTTATCTTTAACCTGTACAATTTGCATGGAATTTGTAAAATTTGTGAAGAGACAACAGGCAAGCCCCTTGTATGTGAGTGTCCCACCCTTAAAGGTGGCCAGAAAATGATTTTAAATAAATCATTAAATTAAATAAATTAATGCCACCTTGAACTCCTTGGAGGAAAGGCAGGATACAAATGTGATAAATAAATAAGGAATTAATCCAGGGGGGAAAAATTGGGGATCATCAGCAGTTGGCATCTGTGTTACCATAAATAACTGAGACAAACCACCCCACTGTGTGTTGGGGGGTTGGGGGCAAAACTGCCTATAAAGACCATTTAAAGTGCACGTGCCTCCCCAAGGAAAAAGTTAACGGGAACTGCAGCTCTGTTATATGGGTTGTTGACTTTGTCTGCATTCGTCTTTGCAGAGTTCATTGCAGCCTTCTACCTTCTGCAGTACACCTACTTTAACCTAGTTTCCTTCTGTGATGAGAACAGCCTGAAAAGGGGGAGGGTGGGGGGAGAAAGGAAACTCCCAGTATTTAAAATAGAAAAGACCCAACACTTCTTGGAGTGGACAGTCTCCAGGTAAACAGCGCAGTGCTAAAAGGGACTTTCTCTTTCTTCGTACATAGTGGCATGCTTCACAGATTGATCGGGGTTTTCGCCTTCCTCTGAGAGGCCTTAATTTGATCCATATGCTCCTGCTGAGTTCTTGCATTTATTTTTATTTTTTTTATTATAGTTATACCCCACCTTTTTTCCTGCACGGAACCCAAGGCGGCTTACATGATCATCCTCCTCCTCTCCATTTTATCCTCACAACAACCCTTACCCTGTGAGGTAGGTCAGGCTGAGAGTCCGTGACTGGCCCAAAGTCACCCAGTGAGTTTTCATGGCCGAGTGGGGACTAGAACCCGGATCTCCCAAGTCCCAGTCCAACACCCTAACCACTACACCACACTGGCTCCACTAGTTTTGTTTGTTTCCTCTCTTCCTTCTATTGTGGCCATGCATGGAATGGTTTGTTCAGCTGCCAGGCCTGTTTATTACAAACCTCCAAATATTTTACTGCTACCTGGAGGCAAAAGAGAGCACTAAGAGTAGATCAATTTAAGCTAGGTGTGAGTTGAAATGGAGAGGCTAAGGGATGGATTCTTACTTAGCCTTTTTGAGACATTTGGTCATATACAATAAACATGGGGGGGTGCCTCCACACAACCACCCAATCTGTTCCCAGACACATTTTGTGATTCCCCCACATTTGGGGGGGGGGATCACGTTTGTGCACACTGGCCATGCATTTGTCAAGTATGAGAAGGGTGAAGAGCAATGTATGCACACACATTATGCATACAAGTGCATGCTAGTAGGCCCTATGGATGCAGGCTGCACATAGAGCTCGTCCACGTGAAGGGGACCAACCAGGACCCCCTTCTGTGAAGGACCTCTATGCATATACATGTAAGGCCCCTTCTCAGGTTCACCCACACACATGGCTGGGGTGGTGTGGTGCGGATAGCCTGCACAGCCCTGCCCACCCCTTCACATGTGTTTTTAATGCGTGAGGAGGTTGGTCTGATGTGAACACCCCCCCCCATGGAGAGAGCCCTTTTTGCTGTACACAATAGCACCCCCTGTAGGCCAGCTTTCCCCAGCCTGGTGCCTTCCAGATGTGTAGGAATGTAGCTCCCATAATTCCCAGCCAACATGGCCAATGGCTGTGCTGGCTGGGAATTATGGGTGTTGCAGTCCAAGACATCTGAGGGACACCAGATTGAAGAAGGCTGCTGTAGGTGTTCCAATGGATGGATGTAGGCTGGAGACAGAGCCTGCCCACCATCTCCACCATGTATGTTTATGTACCCTTATGAATTCCTGAAAGGGGCCAAGGTCATGTGCTTGTATGTTTGAATCAGCATAGAATTACTCCTCCCTAGATTGCCTGGGAATTCAGTGTTCCTCTTTGAGGTCAGAGGTAATGTAGAGAAATGTGCCAACTATCTATCTCCCCCCCACCCTCCCGCCCTGAGTGCTTCTTGCTTTGGTTCATTCACATGGGTTCAGTTTATCTTGTTCTTTCCCTCTCCTTTTTATCTGCTTGTGCCTACAGCAAGCTCAAGAGCAAATTTTGAAACTTTGCGTGATGCCTGGATAGATTTGGATTATTTGCTTGACTTGAGGAGTCCCCGTGTGAAAAAGTCTGGGAAACCCAGCCTAAAACATACATCAGGGGCCAAACTAGATGTAATACAGAGACGTGTCTAACATTACCCAAATAGCTTTAAAAGGGGGAGGAAAGCCATTTTGGAAGGGGCATTCAGGGGCAGGGAAGTGTACGACGACACAGTCCCTTCACACTAGGACCAGATGCATAAACCCTTCTCAGGCTAAGCACCAACACTTAAAAACCTATGGGGAGGGTATGAAACCTTTCCCCTACCAATGTGGGAAAAGATTAATACAGGTTATTAAGGATCTATTTTAAATCTATGATACTGTGGGTACAAAGGTGTGTGTGTAGATTTAACAGTAATGCAGGTTAATAATGCCAAGTTGACACGTAGGATTTGGGTAGCAAACAAAATAAAAATAAGTTTATTTTAATTCTCAAAATCTTAGTTCCAGAAAATAACTTTAAACCTGCCTACACCAAACACTTTGTAATTTACCTTAAGTCCCTATAACTCTAAATACTTTCACTCTTCAGACAAGCACTGATTTCTCTCAAAACTCCTGTCAGACAAGACACGAATAACTGTAAGAAGGAAAAGACAACGACCCGACTAACCCAACTCCCAACTCACTAACTCTGACATCACTTAAACACTCCTTATATACTCCTCCCCCCACCCTTTCCAAGACATCACAAACCACACCCAGTCAGTTCAACATTCTATACTCACTAAACATACTAATGCAGACATACAACAGGGAACTGAATTGTGGGGTTACGCCACAAAGTGGAACAGAAAGAGTGTTCTTAACCTTTGAGTCACTGGCTATTTTCCCACTCCAGATCGGTGACCACCATTGCTTCCCACCACCAAGATGTTCAAAAGGTATGTTTGTGAGGGCCTGAACATGAGATGAGAGTTGCCTTCCTCCACTGTAGCTTGCACCTGTTTCTGTATTCATTTGTCACCAGTTGTAGGAAGGAGCACTAGTGGCACAGTCCATGACCTTTCTTCATAAAGCCCAAACCTTCTATTGCTCTCGTTAACCTTCAGCGGTGCTGTATCCCAGATCTCTTTTACTTCCAATTCCTGTGTGTATGAATAATTATCCCCCAGTTGACCAAAGCGATAGTCAACATTCAGTGATATACTATCCTACTCTTGTAGCTCCTACCGTGTTGTTCATATTTGATCTTGAATCAGCAGTAAAGAAAGTGCTTTGCCCTATCCCCCTCCTCTCTCTTTCTCTTTTTATGGAGAGACTTTCATAAAACCAGTCTTGTACATAATCCCTTTTATGAATCTTTAGAGCATTATATATATATATATATATATATATATATATAAAGAATGAGCTTGAAATAATAGGTTTGCAAGTGGGAATAACTGGAGACACATCTGACATTTAAAAGAAATATTATTTAACAAATTAATCTGAAAGGAGCTTAATACAGGTAAGACATGTGTATAGCTCAGTAGTGTATTTTTCTGGTCATTGTGTAAACAGTAAATCATTGATTTTCCCTCCATCTTTTTCTTGCTCTGTATCTACCACTTCCTCATTTCCCATATGCACAGTTTTGGAGGAAAGAACCACAAACAAAACCTTTCAACTCAGTTGGCCCGAATAAATGAATCTGTCTCTGTTCCCCTTCACAGTCACCCCAAAGCATGTAGGGGCCATTTTCCTGTAGTGCTCTTCATATGGTTGCACTTGCAACACTGTGTGTGTGTGTGTGTGTGTGTGTGTAAATACCACTGCTGTGTCGGCAAGGCTGATCACATGGTTCTTTTCCATCTGATGGGCACCATCAATATTATTTTTATTTATTTACTGTATTTTTATCCCACCTTTCCTCCAAGAAACTGTGGGTGTTGTATTTGGTTCTTCTCAATGGTGCAGCTATGCCTGGACCTCTGGGCTAAAGTCCAGGCCCCCCAAATGACCATCTAGAGAGCAGTAGGTCATTTCTGGAATGGGGCAGGCGAGTGGAGCTTGCAAAATGGAGTTCCGCTGAGGTGTCCTGATCCAGAAATGAGCATTTCTACTCATTTCCAGGGTTCCTTTACAAAATGCTAACTCCCCGTTGTGAAAGCAATGGGTCCTACTGCTGCAACACAATCAGTGGGAGCACAGTGGCCCCATTGGATACTTCCTGATATATGTTAGTTGTGTGCTTCACAACTGAAGGAATATACATGGCCATCTAAAGTGCTCCCCATAAGGTCATTAAGTCCTGGGGTTGAAATGAGCTAGCTGCACCACTATTTCCTAAGAGAGGATAACTTGCCCAAGGTCACCCAGTTAGCTGTGGCTAGAGGTGCGGAGGACTTACTTGGTTTTGGGTTGTTGTTGTTTTCAAAAAGAAAAGTGCAAAAATTGAAATATGTTTTGGCTCCCCTCCTTTTTTTCTCATTCTTTTTTCTGGAAATGAGTAATATAACTCTTTATTCTGCAATAATGTTGATGATATCTATTTTTCACTGTAACTTTTTTGCTTGCTTTTCATAAACTGGCAAAAACTAAGAAATGCTAGATACCTTTGGGTTCAGCAACTTCTCCATTTGTTACAAAAAACTGAAATCATTTAAAAGTAAACTCAATTAGTAGATTTGTAATTATTGCCTGAATAAACTATACTTTTAAATTTAATATACTAAATCATGATACTTTTATGAGCAAACGAAGTTATATTTTATTTATTTATTTATTTATTTATTATATTTATGCCCCGCCTTTTTTCCTGCAAGGAACCCAAGGTGGCTTACATAATCCTCCTCCTCCTCTCCATTTTATCCTCACAACAACCCTGAGAGGTAGGTTATACATAACGTATTTTATGTTCCTAAAGTAACAAAGTGATTTTAGGTCTGTAAAGGGTGCTAAAAAAATAAGCATTGCATATTTTTCAAAATGTGCCTAAATTTCTGTTTTTTCCAGTGGGTGTAGGACAAAAGAACCAACCATTTTTAATATGAAATCTCATTAGCTGTCAGTTGTCAAAAACTAATTACTACTCTATGTTATCTGTCAAACAATGTAACATTTAAAAAACTAGATTAAATCTGTCCAAAATTAAATACTATTGCATGTCAACCATAGCAAACATTGTAAAAACATAAAGTAATCTTGTGCAGTGCAGCCCTCTAGTGAAATGCATTTTTTTACCATGATGAGCTGTGGCAGAAAGAAAGGTTCTGAGGAGACTGGGAAGAGAAGAGAGAAGGACAGGACAGTGAAAAGAGTTTCTCGCTTCCCGCCCATCCCCCATTAAATAAATCCTCACTCTTCTTTTTTTTTAAATCCCCAATAAGTTGCGTGTTGCTTTCCTTTCCTACTCTCCTTTCAGGGAACAGGTCCTCGTGGGCTGGAGGCACCACGTGCTACATTGAAGCCAGCATTTCCTCCCCTCCTCCATCCCACTACTGTGTCAATCCAGGTTCCATGGTCCCCACCTCCTCTCGGGATTGCTGGTAGGGAAAGTGTGCTGATAATAATATACTTCTGATTTTCAAAAGCTCTGTCAATACCCAATCACATGAGCAGAGTGGGCCGTGCCCACTGGCTCCACCCCTTCCGTTATGTCCCTCTACAAACACAATCCACACATTGGGAGCATGTCTGTAGAGTGGGGCCTGCTCCACATAGATGGGCTCCCCGCACACAGTGTGGAATGCTGCGTGATGTGATCAGTTCGTTGTTAACTGTGTGGGGGAGAATGCCGAAATAGGACTGCAGCGTCTTCCAGAGAACCCATGGCTCTCTGGAAGCACCTTGGGAGTTTCCTGATGAGAAGATCAATAATGGAGGGCACATTTCCGTATAAATACTGTTTGTCCACCACTGCAGAGTTTCCTTCATAGAATTCAAATATTAAACAAATATTCACTCCTCCATATCTAGAAAACATTCACTATCAACATTTGCAAAGCAGAATTTTGTGGAGAATGTTTAGGAGCAAATTCATTTCTGCCATAACAAAGAGGGCAATACTTTTCTTTGTTTCTACAAGGCGTTGCCGAAGTATTCAAACACACACACACACCCTTTGACTTTTCCACATTTTGTTGTGTTACAACCTGGAATTGAAATGGATTTAATTGGCATTGTTACCACTTGATGTACACAAGATACTCAACACTGTGAAGGTGCAAAATATTTTAATTATGGCACAAAAGTTAAGTAAACAAAAACAAACTGGCAAGTTGGTTGCATGTATTCACCCTGTTTGCTGTGACAGCTTAAATAAGCTCTTGTGCAACCCGCTGCCTCCAGAAGTCACATACTGTACAGTAAGTGGTTGAATGGAGTCCACCTTTGTACAATTCCAGTGCCACATAATCTCAGATTAAATACACCTGTTTCCGGAAGGCCCAGAGTTTGTCGGAAAGCATATCTAAACAAACAGCATCATGAAGACCAAGGAGCTATCCAAACAACTCCGGGATAAAGTTGTGCAGAAGCACCAATCAGGGTTGGGTTATAAAAAATATATATCCCAAACTAGGAACATCCCCTGGAGCACTGTTAAATCCATGATTACAAAATGGAAAGAATATGGCTCAACCACGACTCTGCCTAGAGAAGACTGTCTACCAAAACTCAGTCACCAGGTAAGGAGGGCATTAGAGAAGCAACCAAGAGGCCAAGCCCAATGGTAACTCTGAGGGTACTGGAGAGATCCTCAGTTGAGATGGGAGAAACCGTCCATGGGACAACTATCACCCAGATGCTCCACAAAGCAGGGTATTATGGTGAGAAGAAAGCCATTGCTGAAACAAACAAACAAATTTGCAAACCCTGTTTGGAGTTTGCAAAAAGGCATGTGGGAGACACAGCAAACATGTGGGAAAAGGTTCTCTGATCTGATGAGACCAAAGTGGAACTTTTTGGCCTTGCTGCAAAAGGCTATATGTGGCTCAAAGCCAACAGTGCTCATTGCCCTGAGAACACCATCCACCTGGTGAACCGTGGTGGTGGCAGCATCATGTGGGAATGCTTTTCCTTGGCAGGGACTGGGAAACTGGTCAGGATTGAGGGGAAGATGGATGGAGCCAAATACAGGACATTCTAGAGGAAAACTTATTTCAGTCTGCAAGGGACCTGGGACTGGGGCAGAGGTTCACCTTCCAGCAGGACAGTGAACGTCAACACACAGCCAAAGTAACACTGGAGTGGTTGAAAAACAAGAACCTGAAAGTCTTAGAATGGCCCAGTCAGAGCCCAGTCCTCAATCCAATTGAGAATCTGTGGCAAGACTTCAAAGTTGCTGTTCACCAATGGTCCCCATCCAACCTGACAGAGCTGGAGCAATTTTGCCAGGAAGAATTGGCACACATTTCAGGATCCAGATGCGCAAAGGTGATAGAGACTTACCCGAGAGGACTCACGGCTGTCATTGCTGCCAAAGGTGCTTCTCCCAAGTATTGTCTCAGGGGTGAATACTTATGCAACCAACAAGTGCCAGTTTGTTTTTGTTTACTTAACTTTTGTGCCACAATAAAAATATTTTCACCTTCACAATGTTGAGTATGTTGTGTACATCAACTGATAACAGTGCCAACTGAATGCATTTCAATTCCAGATTGTAACACAACAAAATATGGAAAAGTCAAAGGGGGGTGAATGTATACTTCTGCAAGGTGCTATACATTTCTTTGTTTCAGAAAACAAAATATTTGGACCAAAATCTCTCTGAGAAGCTAACAATAGAGTAGGGAAAGGGGTAAGTTTGTGTGGGTGGACCTAACTCTGTAAGGACTTGTTGCCAGCTTTGACCAATTTGCTGCAAGATCTTCTTAGGCTGGATCTTGTTTCAGCTCTTTTGTCTAGCTGAACATGCAATTATAGAAATCAAAGATGTCTGAAGGTCATTGCATCCAACACCCCTTTCTGAGTCACAATTCCCCTGTGCGAAAACACTCGTTAACACATGAGTCTGTAGCAGTCACATTACAGATTGCTATAAGCAAAGAGCAGCAGACGCCAAGGTGACCTTTGTGCACAATTATATCATGTGGAAATGTTGTTTCGGAAAGTGTTATGATAACTGCTTTTTTTCACAGGAGTCTTGCCCAATGTCAAAAGAGCGGTGCACCTTACTAAACAAGGCATGGGTTTCTCCCCCCCATCATTTTAGCACAGCAAATATCATTTTATCTAACAGTGACTATATATACAGGAAAATCCTAAACACCTTGGAACAATGGGAAGAGTAAATGTGTTGGCAAAATGGCAGTCAAAGGATAGCAACCTTGGTAAGCAGCTAGGAGGGGGAGTATCATGTTGTGCCGGGATGAAAAGGATAAACCACAGAACAAGATCAACACTCAGATACCCGAACTGAAATGTTGCATTAAAGATTGAAGACCATGCAGATCCTAGATGTGATAATAGTTGTCTGATTGTATTTCTCAACGTCAAGTTGGAGGAAAGCAGTAGAATTTTTTTATCTCTGCAATCTGAGTGGATCTTGGGAATGAAACCAAACAGAGCTATTAAATGATTAATACTGTGAAACAAGAAAACACACCGGTTCTCCCCATGCTACTTAGATGTAAACAGGAGAGATTGAGCCAGGTCAACCATCAAAGAAAAAGATTCATTAAAACTAAAAAGCAGACTTCTTTTTTTTAAATGAAAACCAAATTTTGCAATGAATAACATTGCAATAATAATAAAAAAAAACATTGTTGCTTATTGCCAGTGCTGCTGCACTGAATTTTCACATGCAAACATTTCCAAAGCAAAAATTAGGCTTCCAAGGGATATGAAAAGTCCTTTGTAAAAACCGCAACCTTTTTTCCCCATGGTTTCCCCCACCTGTTTGGAGCCCTGATTTGCTGCTGCTTTCATGCCATTTGTAAGGCTTCTTTCTTCTCCACTGAGCGATTCCAGGCAATCAGGGATCATGGGGGGGGCTATCAGAGAAGCCCTATGTATGTGTATGGCCCAACGCACGGAATGATAGTGGGACCGTGCCTCCTAGCCCCCTGCCGACCACACATTGTGTGGAACATCAGTGCGGGCCCTCCTGCTGCCATTCTGCTCAATGTGTGGATGGCGGGGGCTGGGAGGCGCAGTCCTGCTACTTCCCCATGCATTGGATATGCAGTCATGCCTTGGATTGAGAGCATAGTTCGTTCCGGAAACGTGCTTGTAATCCAAAACACTCTTATATCAAAACAAAATCCCTCCAAAAAAATTTGTACAGAGATTTTTAATTTAAGCCGTACTACAGTACTTGTATTGCAAGACGTCGCTTGTATATCAAGTTTAAAAAAATTAAATAAATATTTAAATATTTGCTTGTCTTGCAAAACGCTCTCAAACCAAGTTACTTGCAATCCAAGGTATTACTGTACACATAGAGGAGGCTCTTCTGAACAGATCCGCAGAAGAATGATTTGGGTTTTTTATCTGAGCCTTCATAGGCAAAACCCTGCTTCATCAGATGCAGGAATGGATAGAAGCAAGATGGGACCATCAGTTATTGGCAGGTAGAGAGAAACCGTTCTGTTTTCATTTAACAAGAGATCTGTAATAAATGAGTGGTATTAAGCACAGCATGCAAAATGGGAGATAACTACAAACCTGTGTGTCTCTGCAATGTGCATACAACCTGTAGTCTCTGTTCAAAGCCAGACTGACACAATTAAATTTTAGTATGAGTTCCTGTTCCGCTATCTCACGTTCCATTCATTCCCCTGAATTGATTTTCTTTAGAATGGCTACCGTGAGGCCTCTGACTTATATCCACGGAGGTTAAAATGCTCACCAACAGACTTCCTAATGTTTTTGGTCTTTATATCTGATTTATGTCAATTCAGTCTTTGTCTTAAAGTCAGGCTTGTTTGTCCGGTTTATACTGCCAGGGGTCATTTAATACACAGCATTGTTGCATGTATTATATTATAATACACAGCATTAGTTGACATGCAGCTGTAAGTACTTGGATGTGACCACTAATTGCATTTTTTCTGCTCATTAAAGGGCACAGCTGGCATTTTATTTTATTTATTTTTTAAATATTTTATTTACTTTTCAAAACAAATTATAACAAAAAAATATAACAGAATACAAGAATAACACAAAAATATAACATAAACAACATACAATAAATCATGAAGTGCACCCCACCCCACCCTCCAAGGGACCAATTAATATACTTCCATCCTCTTGATCAAATAAAGTCTAAATTCCAAAAATATAACATATCTTGACAAGGCATGTTCCCCTTCCCCTTTATTAATACATAATCTAGTAATTGATTCCATATATCCATAAAATTATTCTTCTTTAGCAATCCTTTTTTGCATTTGATACTACTAGTTAGTATATCGTTTAGGGCTATGACAGCTGGCATTTTAGTCTGATGCAAAGTCTGGTTCCTTGTTCCAAATCAAGAGAGGATCTTTTGCAGGGATGGGGACTCGGACTCCAGGACTCGACTCGTGAGTCGGACTGAGTCCCCCCTCTGACTCGACTCGGACTCGAGTCCCAATATTTTTAATGGGACTCGAGACTCGACTCGGGACTCGAGACCAAGGACTCTTCAACATCCCTGGGCTGTGCCAGAAGGAGTGGAGAGAAGTGCGATCACCGGCGAAGATTTTATTTTTTAAAATCATTTTCCTAAAATGCAACCTTTCAGACATTTTGGGTTTGGCTGCCTCTGCCTACCTGTTTGGGGTTCCCAGCCTCCTCTGCCTGCCTGGTCTCTTCTTAACCAGTTCCACAGTTTGAATTGTCCAAGACAAACACCTCTGCCTGCCTGCTTTGGGGTTCCCTGCCTCCTCTGCCTGCCTGGTTATTTTGGGTTTTTCTGCCTGGTCTGTTCTTGCCAAAATCAGTTGCAGAGTTTTGAAATAAAAAGGCACACTTGTGCCTAGAATTTATTTATGCCACACATCTGAAGTAGCCTTATTTTGTTGGGGAAAAAACCCATTGATTTTAATAGGAACTCGTGGAGTCAGCTTTGGGAGTGACTCGTGACTCGTGAGTCACCATTTTGGACCAAGGACTCGGACTCGGACTCGAGACTCGGGTCCAAAGACTCGTGACTCGACTCGTGACTCGAGACCAAGAACTCTTCAACATCCCTGATCTTTTGTCCTTAGAGTGCAGGAGGTTGCACCTATATGTAAGCATATATTTCCCTCTAGTTGCATTCCTGAGAGCAGGATCAGTCTCAATAATTAGTTGTAGGTCTTATAATTCAGTGTAAAGCCTTCAGTTGGGAACTGGAAGTGATTACCAGAGGTGTTCTGTCCTGTTCATTATGCTGACTGCTTTGCTGGAGTAGTCTTGCCCAAGGTATTGATCTGGCTTTTAAAAACTGGTTAATCATTGTATTAGGATTGTATTTCAAATTAAGGAAAGCTTGACGTAGTTTATCTAGTTGTTCTTTATAATCATGCAGATCTGTGCAGATACGCTTGTAGAGCATGGCTTGGCTTAATACGATCAGGATGGTAACTAGTGGCATGGAGGTACATATATTGGTCAGTTGGTTTCCTGTATAGGCTGGTCTGGGAGCTGCTATCTTTGAGAATGACAATAGTGTCAAGAAAATGTACATGGATGTTAGAGTAGGTAATGCTCAGGTTTATACTAGGATGGAACATTAACATCCTGGTGGAAATCCCCTGAGTGATTCCTCTCCATAGATCCAGATTAGTAAAATGTCAACAATATACCTTAGGTAGATCAGTGGGGCCTCTACAGCTGCTTAAGAAAAAGCTGTTCCTAGTCTGTGATAAACAGGTTGGCATATTGTTGTCGTGCCATACATGTACACATGACAGTGCCGTGGATTTGTAAGTATTGTTTGCCCATGCATTTAAAGTAGTTGTGAGTCAGGAAGAAACATGGCAGTATGGTGGCAGTTTTAGAAGCTTGCACTGTCAGAAATCTTGCTCAATATTGCTATTAATCCATCTTCAAGTGGGTTAACTGGGGGTCCTTTGATTCTCCCCCCCACCAATTTGTAATGAAGTCAGTAGTATATTCTGGTGGAACTTGCTTCCAAACGGGCCCAGGAGCACCAGGCAGTGTGGTTGGGCGGCTACCAATGGCCCAGTACTGCCTCCTCGCCACTGTCCTTCTTCCTCCATTGGTGGTGCTGCCACCACTTCTGGTTCCTCTGGCAGCAGCACTGCACATTATATTTCTCTCCCTGCCGTTAGCATGGAGGTCCCACCTGCCCAGTCTAGGGATGGGTGAGTGAGTGATGTTCGAGATTGCTAGGATTCGCTGAACATCGCCTCACCGGTCATCTCATGCCCAATCCCTGTTTGTAATCACTGCTCGCTTTGCATGAACAGAAGATTTGTGCAATTCGAGCACCAATTGAACAGGAGATCTGTGCAAATCTCCCAAATTCTGTGCAAATCTCCTCCATAGATTGGGGCTGATTCAGTCTACTGAGAAAATTTGCGCAAATTTGGAAATTTTCGCAAATCAGATTGGAAATCGAGAACGAGTTGAATGCGAGCATGAGATAACAACGGGCATTAATAAAGCATTTAGTAATGGCAGTGGATGGGACCAGCTTCTCACCATGGATTTACTAGCAACCAAGGCATAGCCTGTTACAGAGACCAGCAAGGTTCTGGGAAAGGCCCTCCCTGGATTTTTCAAACTCTACAACTTGATGAAACAACTGAATTCCAGCTTTTAAACATTACTGTGATCTCGGTAGAAATATTAGGACTGAGCCAAAACTAGGAATGTTGTTTCAGTTCATTTTTTATCAAGATTTTATCCAGTTTACACCTTCTGGACCAAACACAGACTCAGACACAATCTGCGGTCAAAGTCCATACTTGTAATATGATTCATGGACCCCTCAAAAATGTGTTCAAGAGGATGTGTACATTTGAAAAATACACTTGAAAAAATGTGTACTTTTGAAAAATACACAGAAATATGCTTTAATCCATGGGAGAAGAATGCGTGCATTTCAAAAATATGCAGAATTGATACGTACATTTGGAAAAATGCACACAAAAATACGCACAGATTGTTGTGCGAAAAGAAAAAAACCCCTCACAATCTGATATGGATCTGAATCAGAATGAACTTCAAGATGGAATTTGGAGAACTACAGCGAGCTTGAGGTTTGCCAATTCACACATCCCTACGACTTATTGTATTTCATGTTCATTTCATGAGTGTTAAAAATGTCTCCTGTTGATTGTGATTTGAGGCATTCACATTATTTGAGACCATTTCTCCTCTGCACCATTTTCATTCATCTTCTTTGCCCTCACAGTTCTTGACCTCATTGGTCCACTCTGTCATTTTCATCCTATTGGCTGTGGCAGCAAATGCTGTGTCTGATTTGATGATGTCATATATGCTTGTGAACTATTTCCAAATGGATCAAATGGTAGTATATGCAAATGAGGCTGAGAACTGTAAAGCGCTAAGGAGAAGCCACAGCCAGAGGAACAAAATGGCACCTGCAAAACAGTGTTTGGGAAAGTGACTATTCAGTCAGACCTTAAAAAAAATATCCAAAGCTCAATACTCAGTTGCTTCAAAATAAATGTTGATTCCATTTGATCGGGGGAAATGCTTGGAATATGTCCTGGCACCTGCTGAATGGTTTGGACCACAGCTCCCAGCATTCCTAACCATAGGCTATGCTGGTTGGGGTTCCAGGGTACCAGGTTGGGAAAGAATAGAATATGTAATCACTGAACTAGTGAATTGTATAAGCAAGTTGCTTTTGTACCAGATATGATCACAAGTACCAGAAAATATTTAATATGGTGCTTGCTGTAAGTGGGTAGCTCTTGGAATTGTAATTAATAAGGAGATCATCATGTTATACTATATGATTTGAAGCTCACACCATGAACATAGCCTCCTGCTTGATCTTCTGATTCCCCTGCAGCATCAGATTTTCTGAATGCTTTCATCAGTCTCACACTGTTTGGAATTCTTCTATTTTGCACAGGAAAGATCCAATATAATTATTGCATGTATAATATTAGGATATCGGGATTGTGTAATGCAAAATACCATGGGCATAAGTCCCATTCATTTCAATGAAAGATCTAGGCCAGTGCTTAATGCTCCTGTTCAGATTAATGGAATTTAGAAGTACGTAATTTGGCTGCCCAGTATTTTTATTTAATGCAGCAAGCATAGTATTGTAACTGTTATTACAATAATATTATTATAGTAATGTATTGTCAATATTAATTTTCATTTTATAAGTTTCATTAAGAAAAACCACTGCAAGTCTGAATTATTGTTTAGAGTTTTATTTATTTATTTATTTATTATTTATTTATTTATTTAGGACTGTTATTTTACACTCTCGGTGTGGCACTGTATGAAGTGTGGGGACCCTGTGGCCCTCCAGATGTTGCTGGACCCCCACTGTCATCTGCCCCAGCCAGTATGGCCAATGGTCAGGGATGCTGGGAACTGTAGTCTAAAAACATCTGGAGGATGTTGCACACCTGTTCTATACATTTTCTTTATAAAGTTCAGCCCCCCAAAAAACTAGCAAAGTCATCACCCTGAATTCATTTCCCTCTACCCCTTAAGGATCACCCAAACAAGTTCAGGCAATCCTCATCCCACCCCTAAATATTAAATGTGATGAATTACTGTTTTCTCTAGGGAAGCCAAATAAGATAGAATCTTAGCTGAGAGGGGCAATGTCTCTCCATGGGTAATGCCCCTTCACTGGAAAAAATTTAGCATCCATTTGAAGGATACTAAACATCTCTCTCTTTCCGTAGACTGGTATGGAGATCTCTCTGGTTGCTTGCATGGATATGGGAATTGCAGAAGCCTGCGATCCAAAACCCCTACATGTTTAGAAGCAATGAATTACCTTTTGTGAAGGAAATGCTCTGCATGTGCTTGGGGTTTCCTCAAGTAAGAGACAGGGGAACGTTCTGCTGGTATGCACGGTTATGCATGCATAGCAGTGGGTGAACAGCCCACTCATGTGTGCATATATCTGGTTTGGGGCCACAGAAAGTAAACTGTGAATAGACACTCTGCTTAGGACAGGGGTCAGGAGCCTCAGGCCTGGGACCCAAATCTGGCCCTCCTAGGGTCCCAATCCAGCCCTCCACAGTTCCCCAACCACCTATCATTGGGTAGTTTCCCAGCTGTTGTGCAGTCGTCGTCCCCATTCTAAAAGGTTGGGATGCCTCTCCCAAGGCTTTCTTACTGGTAGAAGGAGCTTTAAGCGACAATATGCTGATTTCCCCCCTACTTTTGGCCCCACCCCTTTTACCCACCACTGAGATGTGGCCCCTGAGAGCCTCTTCAAAATTGAATTTGGCCTTTGGGCTGAAAGAGCTTCCCTAGCCCTGACTTAGGGTAAAGTAGCAAAGGCACACTGCTACTTAAATAGAAATGGAGATGCTCTTAATTATGTGGCGGATATCACAATTGTTTACCTGGGGCCATGCAATTTGAAGTTGCTTACCAGGAAATAAGTCCCATTGAAAGAACTCTGAAAGAACACTTCTGCCTAATGTTTTGTTCTGTAGGCAACTCTCTTCTAACATCCAAATGAAAGTTGAAAGCTGTCTAGCAGTCATATATATTGTGCCCATCATCCACCATTCAAATTTATCCTTCCGTGCATCCCGTTCCTCCCCAGTGGTGTGAAGCTTCAGGGCAGGTTTGCAGGGTCAGTTTCTTTTGGAAAAGGGAAATACAGATTTTGAACAAACGCTTGAGAATGCTTCAAAGTCTTATCCAAATTCTGTTGGCTGTGCTCGACATCCCTTGGCGGCTTCACCCAGGGGAACATGATGTGACATTAGTTTCAAAATTCAGTTTTGGGAAAAATCAAGTGATAAACTAGAGTAGGGATGGGGAACCTTTTTTTCTGCTGAAGGCCACATTCCCTCAGGGGTAATCTTTCAGGGGCCTCATGCCAGCAATAGGCAGGGATGAAGTCAGCAGTTGGTGAGGCTAGAGCCAAAATGGGCAGTGCCACCTCTTTTCTCTCTCTCTTTCTGCCAGCCACTTCCTCTCTTGCTCTTTCTTTCTCTTTCTCCCTCCCCACCTAGCAGGTGACTAGGGGAGGAGGAGGTTGTTCTTGTCAGAGGTCTAACTGATCACCTTCAGGGCTGTAAGTTACCAGTCTCTGAACTGGAATGTGTGAAATCTCCCCCATAAATTTCACAAGTCCTGTGGAATCTCTTTTGTTTTGCTTCAGATCTCCTCAGCTGTTTTGCTGAAGGAGGAACCCCAAATTCACTTCAGTTTTTGCTTCATAGTGAAATTTTAGTGGCATCTCTAGGACTGGAGACACAGGTCTTGCTAGGCCTGGGCCAATGGGGCTCCAGCCCTGAATCTGTTTCCTAGGCCATTGGATCTGTTCCCCAGAGTCCTGAGTGTCCGCTGGTGCCACTGGAAGTCCCCCCCCCAGCTTAATTGCCATGAAGGGGGGCAGCTTTCAAGGGGAATTGAAGCTGAGGAGGAAAGGTTAACTCCCCCTCCCCACATGCTGCAACATACACACACCCAAATCTCTCCTGGCATGGCAATTAAGCTTAGAGACAGAGAAAATACTTTTTCCATTTGTTTGGAGAGGGGTCCCCAACTTTTTTGGGCCAGTGGACACATTTGACATTTTGAGAGAGTGTTATGGGCATTCTCACAAAATGGCTGCCATGGGGGCTTCTTGCCCTTTCTTAAAATGGCTGTCATGGTGGGCATAACCAGTCACAGTACATTCATTTCCCATAAGCCAAACTGGTGAGACAAAAAGAAAAGTAAGGGTGCAATCCTATGCATGTTTATACAGAATAAAGGCCTACAACTCCCAGCATGCCCCAGTCAGCATGCTGGGAGTTGTAGGCCTTTTTTTCTGTCTAAACATGCATCAGATTGCACCTTAACTTACTGAAGAACCTAAATACAAGACAGAGGTGGGGTCTGAGCTCCAGACCAGAACACAAAACCACTCTTTTGAACTCAATTAAATATGGCACTGATAGGGATGGGTGACCCACCCGGCACTCGACTTATGGCACCCGAGCCGTGCATGAGCACCAGCTGAGGTGCTCACTGGACTTCTGGGTCCCCGGTGTTGCGTTGTTTATGTAGAAAATGGCCTAATTTGTGCAAATTAGGCCGTTTTCTACGTAAACAAAGTAGCACCGGGGACCCGGAAGTCGCTTCCCCAGCTCGGCTTGCAAGAACACAAGACGAGCTGGGGAAAAGGTAGGGCGAGTGGAGCTGGGGGGGGGTTTGAGCCCAGCGAGTTTGCCGGACTTCTACCCCTCATTGAGCTACGGACACATCCCTAGGAGGGCAGCCCTTCATTTTGCAGCAAGCCAAACTCCCAGTTAAATGAAACTTAATTAAATAAATCTGAAGAAATAAAATAAAGACCAGGAGTGGCAGTGAGCCTGGTGGGTTCCAAGAGTGTCTGTGGGCACATTGATGGCCATGTGCACCACATTGCAGACCACAGTTTTGGGATGATTTTGGGCAGGGTGCAGATTAAATGAAGATTTTATATTATTTGAAATTATTTACGTCAGAACTTAATGGACTAGCTTTGCCTCCTGTGAAATTTAAACGAATCCTAGTAATTATTTCTACATTTGCATGTATAGATATAAACCAACATATGGAAATTTTATGCAGATTTATGTCCTATGAGCCTGGGGCCTGAATCTTTTCATAGATTTCATAGGTCATAGAGTTGGAAGGAGCCTACAAGGCTATCGAGTCCAACCCCCTGCTCAATGCAGGAAACTAGAGGAGGGGTCTCCCATCCAAGTAATAACCAGGCTTGACCCTGCTTAGCTTTCCACACTCAGACAAGCTGAGCCAGCACCTTGACTGGAGACTAGTGCTTCTCTAATATGTTTATGTAGCAATATACAAGCTGGGGGAGGCAGAGGAAAGGCATCCAGGGATACAGTATTACTCTGGAATCAACATCAGTTCCATACAAGCAACACTAGGCCCTTGTAGCTTCTCAAAGCTGTCTCTTGCCAGATGGCTGCAAAATTCAGGTTTCTTTCTCTTTTTTCCTGGCCAAAATTGAGAACTGCCTCTTTTCTTTCTCTCTCATCTCCTGCTGTACACACCCAGGCAGAAAATAGTCACAGCCCTCTCCTCACCAGCAGAGAGATTAGGGTGGCCAGGTGTCCTGTTTACAGAGTGTAATCCTCTATTTGAAGGATTCCTCTATTGGAAGGGCCGTCCAGTCCAGGTCTTGTTTAACGATAAAGAACCATAAGGAGAGAGAAGGGGCCTTGAAGTTGCCCATCAACAGTTAGCACCTGGACAGCAGACTGAGCTGACACACAGGTCACCTAATCAGTCTTCCTATGGTGAGGTATACTGTATTTCTCTTTAAATTATAGTTATTATTTCTAAATTTGCACATATACCTATACATTTGCAGCTGCAAATGCCATGCAAATTGGCATCCCCTTTGGTCCTCTTTTTTGGTGATGCATAAGTGTCCCCCCAAGAGAGATGCGCCCTGAATTCCTTGCAGACTTTGATGTACCCCCTCCCCTGCTTCAGTCAGCATTCTGAATTTCAGCAAGACACACTCTGGAGGGGGAAAGGGGATTGGAAATCACAGATTTCATGTTAGACAAAGGGTGAAGCAGTTGTATAAAAAAGATCATCTCTAGCTGTACTTTGTGTTGTCATTAAATAATAAAAAAGAGAGAACACTTGCATTTGGCTAGTTACATTGTGGTGTTTTTCTGGCGCATGAACACATTGCAACCAGTCCATTGTAATTCGTAACCCCTCTCCAATCTCATGTATATTCCAAGGGTGAACCGATTCACTGGTGTTGATGATACTATAGGCTTCCAGTTTCTGAGGGCCCAGCTATCTTGAAAGGGCACCTGTCAATCTTGGGAGCAGCTTTGGATACTTGTTCTCACCAGCCGCCATCCCCTGCTCCCTCCTGAGGTCCTGTGGTTTTTTTTTCATCCCTTCTATGACAGCCATGTCAGTTATAGGCCTAGGCTACATGTCTCTTAGCAGCAGACAATTACTGTAGGTGGTGGTGAAGCATGACTGAGCCCATGGGCACTGTAGCTGTCACACCAACTGCTGAGGTTTGTGAATTAATGATCAGATGAATCCTGCAGCTTGTAGAACATTAACTCAAAACTGGCATTTGGGTTAGACTTCCAGTCAAACTAGGAAACAACTTGTGATTCCTTCAAAATAATCACTCCATTATGCTGTCACGCTGCCCATTCTTCTGAAATTAGGTGAAGAAGGCTAACAAAGGGATGTTTGCAGTAGCACCTTTCCGGTGCCCGTTGGTAACTTTTCAAAGTTGTAGCTGCAGATTTGAAACTCATACAGTTTTCCGACGCCTAAGAACAATGTTGTTGTTATTGATCATTCTGTCTACCTCTAGACCGATTCACATTGATTTCTCTTTTCTCATCCTTTGATTACTTGACACATGAGGAGTGTTCATACCAATACCCTGTAATATTGTTGTAGGTGAATTGCATGTTGGGAGTTGTAGTGGAGGTATGAAAAGGAGCTGGGAGGAAGAGGAAGTGAAGGGAAGTATCAGGGTGATTGTAGAGTGATCGTGTTTGTTTTAGTTTAAGTTTTAGTGAAGGCCTAGAACAGGGGTCTTCAAACTACGGCCCGCGGGACACACCCGGCCCGGCGGGTCCTTTCATCCGGCCCAGCGGCCGATCTAGCCTACTCTAGAGGAGAAAAGAATTGCCTCGGGCAAAAGTTGCTGCTGCGCTACAGGAGTAGCGCTTCAGCTTGACGCTCCCACTAGGGGGAAGTGGGAGGAGAATGGGGAGGGGGCATGACATCAGCAGGAGCCCACATGAGTGACTCGAGGAGGAGGGGCCCCAAGTTGTGGTGGTGGTGGCGGCGGTGGCGGCAGGCAGCAGCTCTAATTTGAGAAAGTCATTCATTGATCATTAGCCAGGTAGGCCGAGTTTTCGGAGGAGGAGAGGCAGCCGATCGTGTGGAGAATCTGCTTCCAGAGCCTTGATGTCTGCTTTCTGCCCCGCCTCCATTCACGTGCTCTGGCCAGTGGGTTTCAGAGGGGCATCCTTTTTTCTCCCTCATGATTATTTCCCTCTCCTCCTCCCCCACAGCCCCCCCCATGACATCCCAGGGAGTGGGCACCAGGCAAGGGAGTCACCTTCCCCACCAACCAGAGCAAGGTGCGCAGGCAAGGCTTTGGGTTCTCCCCCACCTCCTTCCAAAGGGAAGAAGCAGCCGCCAGTCACTCTCCGACCCTCTCTCGGCTCGTTCGGGGTCTCGCTCCGCCACTCTGAGAGAGACCCCTGCATGCTGCTCAAGCAGCTGGCGGTGGCCAGGGCGAGAGCCCCGCTGCTTCCCTTCCCTCTCCTGTCTTGGCGCGCCTGCCTGCCTGCCTGCCTGCTGCAACCACCTCAGCCCAGACGCACCGCAGAGAGGAGAGGAGAGGCGCAGAGGGCATCTTTCAGTATAACTGCATTGTGTTGTCCACTTTAGTGCAATCCTATTGTCTGCTCAGAAGTAAGTCCTATTGAGTTCAATGGGGCTTACTCCCAGGTAGGTGGGCATAGGATTGTAGCCTTAATCCTGCTGTGATATTTGGGAGTTCATCTAACTTTGAGATGTTAGGTAGTGTTTTATGGCTTAAAAAGATTAAAGTTGCATATACTTCCAAACTGCCTAGTGAATTTGATTTCTGCCTCTGTATTTGTGTTTGGGTCCTTTTTTTTTTTTTTTTTCTTCACTTGATCCATTCATTCATATTTTTTTCAAACCATAGTCCGGGCCCCCAACAGTCTGAGGGACAATGAATTGGCCCCCTGTTTAAAAAGTTTGAGGACCCCTGGCCTAGAATAAAGAAGTTTTTAAGTGCCTGTCTCTGGTGTCTTGGGATTCTTGCAATACAACACACCCCTCATACACTGAAGGGAGTGTGTGTGCGTGCCTGACAGCCATGCCCCCCCCCCTCGGCTGACCATGCATGCACCTGCCATGCTCCCATCAGCTTCACATTCAGCCAGTGTGAAGTGGCTCTACATACATAGAGTGCCTCCACGTGAAGGGGTATCCTGGGCAGAATTATCTTGCACATGGAGGTACTCTACGTGTGTAGGCTCTGACCAAACATGTGGCTCCCAGACACAACCCCCTCCCCATCAGTGCATGAGGGGTGTATGTTTGAACACCCATTTGACTACTCACAAATAAAGCTTGGTCTACGTGGCCTGCAAAATCACAAGGTAATGCTTCCGGGACTGTAGCCGTAGGACTGAATGCAACACTACATGAAAAATGCCCTGCTAATGGAAAGCTAGGAAGGGTTCTAGCCTCCCTCTCTCTTGGACATACTAGCTTCCTACAGAAAAGGAGTTTGGTTTTCTGTTGTTTTAATCAAAATCATGTGACTCTCCACCCGAAATCTGAAACAGTGGGATGGTTCACATGATCGCAGTAAGGGAAATAAGCCACAGTGGCTTATTTCCCCCGCTGCATGTGCCGGCTGTATGCCAGCCAGATTTCCCTAATTACCCTTGCTGGTGCGGCTTGCCAGGTCATCTGAACCTGATGGTGTAGAATGTCTAAACCACCAAACCTGAATATGTGAACTTAGGACTACAGCTATTGCATTTTTAACATTTTAAATCTGGCATCTGGCATTAAATCTTTGGTCTCTTCAGGCTCATGCATTCACATGCAAGGCATTACTTGATTATTATGCATATGTGTCAAAAAAAGAGCGGGGGGGGGGCTTAATGGGTGCAGAATATGCAAGTGTTTGCCTTTTTTTTACATTACAACAAAACTGTGAGGTAAATTAATACTATTCCCTATGTACAGATTTGGGAATTAGCAGCAAGGACACTCAGAGTTGAGGAAGGATATAAACTCTGGTCTCCTAGAACAGTAGTGGGAAGACTTCAGGCTTGCAGGATCCACTTGTTTTTTCTTGAGCTCTGAGGTCTACTAACCAGAGCCAGTTGCAAAATGGCGGCCCAGGAGGCGCACACACACACACACACACACACACACACACACACACACACACAGCCTTGGGTGCCTCTGCTCTGAACACCTGCTCAGCCCAGGAATTTGTTTTCAGGGGCAGGACTGAGCTCACAGTCGCTTCAAACCAAAATCCACTCCTAGTTTTCCCTCAAGCTATCTTAATTCCAGCAGGCTAACTTATTTTTAAAAATCCCTTTTAGTTGTTGCTGTTGTTAAACAAATGGCAGAAGTCTCGCTGTACATCCCCATTGACCTTCTCCCCACCTCTGTCTTAGAACAGCCATTAAATAAACCACACTGGCCTTTCTCTCTAAGGCAATACTTCAATCCTGCCTGATAACCACACCTAATTGCTGTCATATGACCCTGCCTTCCTCATATGGTAGGTTTCTTCCTCCTGACTTTAGAAGACGTGGCAACGCTGCAGCTGCCAGCCAGCGAAGGGTGAAAGGTTTTCCTTCTGTGTTACAATTACTTTATGGCCTCTGGTCTCAAAATCCTACTTGATGGCGCACTGTCTGTCCCACTCTCAGCTGTCTGTTACCGAGCTTTGCACACTATCCCTTCCTGCTGCGACCCACAACTAAGACGATTCATGTAGATCAGCAAAACAGACCTTTGAGCTCGCCAGAATTAATACAATGCCATCGACACTGCCTGTGGTGATATATAATCTTAAGACGTACTATTTTAGAGCGATGTGTTCCGGATTTGCTTTATGAGCCGGCAGTGTGTTGGAGGTGTTTGCCATCTGAGAGCTCTTTCTTATGACTGTCCAATGACATGTAAAGTTCTTTGATCTCTCTGGGAATAATGATGTGTTGTATGTGGCTGTGTATTCTTTAAAGTTTGCCCCACTCCCCCGGAAATCTGTTGGATAAGTTGTTCCTGCCTTAATTCTGCCTGATCTCATTGAGTCACAAAGACATTTAAGGGGAAAGAATTACTGCATAATATCTTACTGTTATGTGATAAAAGGCAGTAAATTATGTCAGCTACCTTGGAGGGCTGTTGCAGCTTAATGTTTGCAAAGTGGTTCAAACTTCCTAGATGAAAGGTAACTGCAGTAGTACAGTAGTGTGTTATCATGTGTCATCGTGAGAAGCAAAATCAAAGTGAAACAAAGGATGGAAATCCAGTATTTCTGCTGCTGAACATAGCATCTTAGAGGTGTAAATTTAAAATTCAGGCTGCCTGCTCAGAAAATACCTGGTGGCATATCATCATCATCATCATCATCATCATCATCATCATCATCATCATCATCATCTCCAAAATAGTCAAAATGAATTCAGGTAAACATTTCAAACTGGGAGAGGTAGATACATTAAATGACAATTCTATGGAAGAAATAGCAGTTTTGTGAATGTAGAAGGTTGGATCCAGATTTAGTCATACTTAAAGCAGACCCACTGAAATTAATAGAATTAAGTTAGTCATGACTAGCTTAAGTCCCATTTATTTCAGTGACTCTAAGTATGACTAAACCTGGATCCAACCCAGTATGTTCTGGGAGTGCTCCATCTTTCCTGCTGCACTACCTATTCCTCTGCCCCCGGCTCGACATCTTTCTTCTCTATCACTTTCCAATGGAATTTGTTTTAGAATTTGGCAAGGTAGGCCCATATTTATATCTAGGATTGCCAACTGACCCCCCCCCCCAAAACAAGACTGACTGAGGGTTGTTGTTTTTTCCCCCTCTAGGGTGAGTTGTCAGGAAAACGGGTAAATCTGAATTGTTGTTGTTGTAGTTCTCATTGTTTAGCACTTGGTGCTCTCCCCTGAAGGGGAGGCTCTGCCTCCGGGACCCTCTCAAATACTAGAATTATTGTCATTTTATTATTTTAAGAGTTAGCAGCCCTATCTGGACCACAAAGCATATTTCAGGCTTTCTGGCACTGCAAAGGCAATCCTGCGGATCCTGGAGATGATGATGGAATATAGGAGTGAGTCCCCAAAATATGTGGAACCCAAAGCCATTCAAATGCCTGATGCTGAGGGAGCTGCACACAGCGCCGTCACAACCCTGAAGCCATCCCACCTTTGAGATCAGTGAAGCCACCCGTGCCCTAGGGAGCCCCCATTCCTGTTCCCTGTGCCAGTCAGCCATGAAGGTTAATCTTGGTGCTTCTCCCTTCACTGCAGTGAACTCCAAACTGGACCTGCCAATTATGACTACTTATCAGGGTTTCTTAATTAGGGGTGGATGAATCTGTCAAGTTCGATTCCACTCAGTTGTTCTTCTTTTCTTTTTTTTAATTAAGTTCATTCTATCCTGTTTCCGCATCAGTTTACTTTTTTTTTAAAAAAAAAGTCTGCATGAAAGTTTGGATGTATTTTCATGCACATTTCTCAAAATTCACATTGAGCACATTTTTCAAGTTATATGCACATGTTTCAGACAATTCCCCATAAGATAAAGCATTCTTATGCACACACCAATATGCACATTGTTGTGCACACTTTCTTGTACTATATGCATTTTTGTACATATTTTTTGATGCACAGACTTTGGGAAAAGTGCAGATATCTGTGCATTCCAGTTTATGTATGGATTCTGTTAGTGAAAATTTGGTAAATTCGCATACAAATGTGAACAGAGAATTTCTCCTCATCTCCATTTTCCCCTCTGTCTCCACCTCCCCTTGACCAACTGTGCAATGCAGGGGAGAAAATACCCAACTAAGGTCAAACGGGCAGGGAGAAAAACATTCCTACTCAGTCCCCATGATGCTGCTGACCAGTTAATCCCACACTGTTAATCCCAAGGGCCAGCAGGTAGGCTCCTGCTTTGCCTTGCACTGAGGCTGAGGGAGGGAGGGAGAAGCCATCTGACAGGTCTTTCCTCCTCCCACCCGATGGTCAGCCATAGATGTCGCACATGTGATACAGGAAATGCATGTGCCTCCAATTAGAGAGTTCCATCAGAATACAGTGCCTTGCAAAAGTACTGCAAAGTACCCCCTTTGACTTTTCCACATTTTGTTGTGTTACAACCTGGAATTGAAAAGGATTTAATTGGCATCGTTACCACTTGATGTACACGAGATACTCAACACTGTGAAGGTGCAACATATTTTTTATTGTGGCACAAAAGTTAAGGACACAAAAATAAACTGGCACTTCTTGGTTTCATAAGTATTCACCACCTTTGCTGTGACATGCCTAAAGAAGCTCTGGTGCAACCCGCTGCCTCCAGAAGTCACATACTGTAGTTGAATGGAGTCCACCTGTGTGCAATTCCAGTGCCACATGATCTCAGATTAAATACACCTGTTTCTGGAAGGCCCCAGAGTTTGTCAGAGAGCATATCACCCAGATGCTCCACAAAGCTGGGCTTTATGGAAGAGTGGTGAGAGAGAAGAAAGCCATTGCTGAAACAAACAAACAAATTTGCAAAGCCTGTTTGGAATTTGCAAAAAGGAATGTGGGAGACACAGCAAACATGTGGGGAAAGGTTCTCTGATCTGATGAGACCAAAATGGAACATTTTGGCCTTGCTGCAAAACGCTATGTGTGGTGCGTGCAAAGCCAACAGTGCTCATTGCCATGAGAACAGCCATATGGTGAAGCATGGTGGTAGAAGCATCATGTTGAGGGGATGCTTTTCCTCAGCAGGGACGGGGAAACTGGTCAGGATTGAGGGGAAGATGGATGGAGCCAAAGACAGGACATTCTAGAGGAAAACTTGCTTCAGTGCAAGGGACCTGGGACTGGGGTGGAGGTTCACCTTCCAGCAGAACAATGACCGTCAACACACAGCCAAAGTAACACTGGAGTGGTTGAAAAACAAGAACCTGAAAGTCTTAGAATGGCCCAGTCAGAGCCCAGTCTTCAATCCAATTGAGAATCTGTGGTAATACTTGAAAGTTGCCCATCCAACCTGACAGAGCTGGAGCAATTTTGCCAGGAAGAATGGGCGAACATTGCAGGTTTTATAGAGATGCGCAAAGCTGATAGAGACTTACCCAAGAAGACTCGCAGCTGTCATTGCTGCCAAAGGTGCTTCTACCGTATTGACTCAGGGGGGTGAATACTTATGCAAGTAATAAGTGCAAGTTTGTTGTTGTTTACTTAACGTTTGTGCCACAATAAAAATATTTTGCATCTTCACAGTGTTGAGTATCTTGTGTACATCAAGTGGTAACAATGCCAATTAACAGAAGAACATATGAAGAGCCATGCTGGATCAGACCAAGGGTCCATCTAGTCCAGCATTCTGTTCATACAGTGGCCAGGCAGCAGGTCATGGGATCCCGCAAGCAGGACATGAGTGCAACAGCACCTTTCTGCCCATGTGCCCCAGCAACTGGAGTACATAGGCATACTGCCTCTGATATTGGAGGAAGCATATAGCCAATCAGGACTAGTAGCCATTGATAGCCTTCTCCTCCATGTCCAAACTGGTGGCCATCACTACATCTTATGGTAGTGAATTCCATAGTTTAACTATACACTGTGTGAAGAATTACTTCCTTTTATCTGTCCTGAATCTCCCACCGATCAGCTTCATGGGATGACCCCAGTTTCTAGTATTATGAGAGAGGTAGAAAAAAATGTCTCCCTGTCCACTTTCTCCACACCATACATAATTTTGTACACCTCTATCATGTCTCCCCTTACTTGCCTTTTTTCTAATCTAAACAATCCCAGCTGCTGTAACCTTTCCTCATAGAGGAGTTGCTCCAGCCGCTTGATCATTTTGTTGACAAAATGTCCATAATACTGTCACATCAGGCATCACATTGTGATGTCACTGATGAAATTATGTGGCTTGCTATAGCCAAGAGGACTATAAGGTATGATGGGGAAATGAAGCCAGAGAGTGGGAACACAATGATAGACCAAGATGACCAACTCCGAAACAATATGAATGTGTTTACAAAACAAGTGCTGAAAATCACTGAACTTGGACACACTTTCAATCTATACTCACAAAGAATGAGTTGAGTCATCTGGCCCTGTCCTATGCTTAAACAATAGAGAATAAGGTGTGACCAAATCTACCACAAAGATTGTATCTGCCTTTGGTTCTTCCACAATTTTTGCTTTAGGAAGTTCACATAATCCCATTTGCAAGAACACTACTACAGTGCTACTAGGCAGACTGCCCACATTTTAATGATCAGCTTTCATTTCCAAGGACTGTCCTATTCCCCACTCCCAGGTGTTGAGGCTGGGCTGGGGTGGTGAGCCAGTAGCTGAAGGTACAACAGAGGGACATTTCAGGTTGTAACACAACAAAATGTGGATAAGTCAAAGGTGGGTGAATACTAATGCAAGGCACTGTAGATCATATCAAACAGCTGCCTAGCCCAATAGTGGCCTGCCAGATGTTTTTGGCAGGAGAGAGAAAGAAGGTTATGGCAAAAAGAAGGAACAGGTCTCAGATTAGTTGGGTATCTTGTTTGTGAAACAAGTGACCATAAGATTAGAAAATCAAGAGAGTGAGACTGAGAGTGAGAGCACTATATGAATGCTCCACACCACTTACAATGAGCATGATCGGCTGCAAACACATTATAACTTGTAGATTAGCCATCAAAGGCAAATGGTGACTATCACGTCTTTCACAGAGAGCTGACTTCATGAAGTAGGTACTGTGCAAGTGGAGAGATGTATGGGCAAGATTTTTCCATGCAGTCTTACTTTAGCAGAAAAAGAAACACCAGTGGGACTGAGTGGTATTTCTCCTGGCATGATATCTGCTTAATTGCCTAGGTGCTTGAGTTCAAATCCCTAGCTAGCTAAGCCTCAGGTATCAGTGCCTGGCAATTTGTTAGCATTAGCACAGCTGGGAAGTTCATAAAACATGTATTAGGAAAAAGGAAAGGGTGGAGGAATGTGTTTCTTATAACAGTATTTATTTTGCATGCCCCTGAAGCATATGTTTTCAGATGTGCCATGGTACAAAAGATTAGGGGCAAAATTCTGCTAAAATTAAGCCCTTCCATATCCCTGTGATCTCAGTGTGCCAGAGCTGAGACCATGCTTAGCTTCGATTGCATTGTGCCATAAAACCACCCCCCATATATTTAGTGTTATGTTCCTGCTGCTCAGGAGCTAAAATGGAGCATCACATTAACCACATTATTCTGATTATTAAAAGCTCCATGTTAAGTTGCTACCTTGTCTAACCCAGCATGCGGGGCAGGGGGCGGGGGGTGTTCCCGGTATCTGTCATAGATATACAGTCACGCCCAGTAATTCCTTTCAAAATTCAACTGGGATATTGCTTGCACAGAACTGCCGTCTGGTGTATAAATGCCTGATGTTATCCCACTACATTTGGAAAATTAGAATGAAGTTCAATAGCATCTGGGGGGGGGGACACACGACATACAGGTTGCCCACCCCAGCTGTATAGGAAAAGATATGGGATTCTGCAGTTCCAAGGAAATCTGGGAACTTAGTAGAGGTGATCTGCAGAGTTTACACACACATGTGAAGTGGGAAATGGCTTTACACACTTTAATAGAGGATAACTTGGGGGGATGTGCATGTTAATGGTTGCCAGAGTTCTCCAAATTCCATCTCGAAGCTTGTTCTGACTTGAGTCTGTATCAGATTGTAGCTTTTTTTCCCTTTTAGCTTGAAAATCTGTGCATATTTCCGTGCATATTTTATGCATCAGTTGTGTACGTCTTTGAAATGTATGCATTCTTCTCCCATTGATTAAAGCATATTTGATTAAAGTTTCCCCCCCGTCCATGAATCACATTGCAAGCTTAGTAAATTACGAACTGCAACCGCAGATTTGTGTCTGAGTCTGTGTGCAGTCCGAAAGGTGCAAACTTCCTGAAACTAAGTTCTCATGCATCCCTAGAATATCAGACTTAGTAGTAGTGAAATGCAGAGCTGTGTGGAATTTAGACATTCAAGCCATACAGAATTCTAAGCATATTTATTCAGAAGTAAGACCAACTGAGTTCAACGGGATTTACTCCTACTAAGTGTGCATAGGATTGCAGCCTTACACACCAGATCTCACACCTAGTAAAGTTACACACCATGGGTGACCCTTCCTAAATTATGCATATTTCAACCTTTCTAGACACCCATTTTCTTTCATATCAATTTTTACTAAAGCTGTGCCAGATATTGACGGATTTTGAGTTTTCGGCAGTAGCATTGGGAGGATAGAAGAGGGAGAGGGGGAGTGGATTGCATTTTAAAAGTGCTCTATTCACCATGTTTTTCAATCTTGTTTGCTACCATTGTTTCCCCCTCTGGCTGCTACTTTGGTCCCATTTTCTGTCTAATTAATTATCCTTCTTCCTTCATTAATCACATGGGTGACCCCATTCGCACAGCAATAATGTACAAAATGTACATTATCCTTCCTAGTCTCATTGGTCACAGTGAGACTATCTCTGAGTAAACATGCATAAGGTTGCACTGTAAATCAGATGTCACAAAGCTAGGAAGGAAATCAGAGCTGGCAATGTGACAGCAGTGCTCCTAAGGATAAGCAGAGTCAGTTCAGAGTGAGGGGCAGTGCTTTCTCAATAGGCAAACACTTTTGAAGCAATTACTGATAAATCACAGGAAGGGGGACTGCTCTTCTTGACACTGCTGAAAATGATCCTAGGGAATAAAAAAAAAAAGGGTAGCTCGCTCAACCCTAATTTTTACACTCCTAGAAATAAAATGTGGGTTTTTAGGTTGATTACACTGTGTCTTATTGCAGCTATGAACTAGAGATCCCTGGAAAGGAAAACCACACCTCAAAGAATACCACAGCCCCTCTTTTCAAGCTAGAAGCAGATTAGATCTCATATAGATAGATAGATAGATGTTGGCACAATGGGGAAAAAAATCAATCGAAACTGAGGGTTGCATGATGTGTTTCAGTTTGTGCAGTGTAAAGCTGAACCAGAATTTCTCAGAAGGCATTTTTCTGAGAAAATTTCTAAGATGTTTCTTTTTTTCATCCTGCTAGAAAAAGAAGGCAAGATTTTCTCTGAATATTCTTCACCAATCTTTTAGGTGGCAGGAGCCAAGCCCCCCCCCCCCAATGCCCTGGAATGATGCTAGGTCTGGGGTATTGTGGAGGATGCAAAATGGTGGCCGCCAGACTGCCCACACAGTTGCTACTGCTGTCACTTGCAATGGCAGCCAAAAAAAAAGAAAAAAGAGGAGGGAGGAGGGGGTGAGGAGGAGGGGGGGAAAGAAAAAGAAACTGAGGAAAAAAGAAAAGGTGTGCAACTGCCACTGCTAATAGTGAGATTCACCCGAGAAACATTTGGAGCATTTCTCTTCCCACTGGAGAAATTCAATTTCTCTGCCCACAAATAAGGTGGAAAATGTCAAGAGGCCATTTGCACACAGCTCCATTAGTGCTATGAAGATCCACGGCAAGATCCACATTGACATCTACTCTGCAGGTGCAATTCCCATTCCAACTAGGTAAATCCATGGGCAGAAACTGCCTTTGCACCTATATATTCCTTTCTGGTTGGGTGCTTTTGTGTATTGATTTTATGGTAATTCACAATGGGTTAAGTTCACAGATTCATTTCCTCTGATGGAAGGAGCCTTTCTGTCACTAGAAGGACTGCTTTCCATTCGAGGAAGGGAGCCTTTGGATCAAGCCCATTGTGTTGTTTGATGCTTTGATTTTCAAAATAAAAGTTTAAATCGTACAGGCTCAATTAAAAAACAAACAAACAAATCACATGGATCTAATTTTGCCATATATTCTGAGTAGAGGGCTGGTATATTGTTTCTCCCTCCAAACACCTGCATAAACAGAAAAGGACATTGGGTGGTTGCATTCAAAAGAAAGGAAAGTTAAGTTTTACTTCTTCCCCTGTCAAGGCTTTAGATTGTCTTTAACTCTCCAAATCATTATTATTGTTTATGACCGTGATCAAGCACATGTGGCAGGAGAGGGCAAGTTATGGGCTCAGCTTCCTCATGCTACAGGTCAACATTCAACATCTACAGTTTAATTACTTGGATTGCATTGGTGTATAAAGGGACATAATGAAGCGGCAGTCTTTGTCATGCCCCCATCTGAAGGTTCCTCCAAGGAGGAAGAGTTAGAGGCCCCAATGGAGGAGGATGCCCAAGGCCTGCACCGTGACAGGCGCCTGAGCCTGTGGAGGAGCCCTCTGAGGTCCCAGCCCCTTGGGATGAGAGGGAGTATGCCATGCCTCAGAGGAGGAGGCTGCCAGGCTGCAGCAGAGGTCTACTCAGGAGGAACGGGGCTCCTCATGAGCAGAGTGTCCTCACGAGGAGGACTCTACAGTTGAAGTAAATGACTGCAGCTAGGCTTGGGTGGGGCTCTGTCAGCTCCAGGATAAAAAGCCTAGTAGAAGCTTCCAGAAGCTGCTGGAGTGGAAACAGCATATGTGTTTGACTCTGGCTCCAGGTTGCTACCTGCCTTGGCCTGGCCCCCATACTATAGGTGAACTTGGCCTGGATTTGACTATTCTCTCTGCATAACCTCTTTTGTATATACTGTCTGGCTTTGCTATTTGCTACTTTGGATCTGACTAGGACTGCTTGTGGAGTCTGGCTTGGCTTGTTGTTGTACCTTCAGCTACTGGCTCACCACCCCAGCCCAGCCTCAACACCTGGGAGTGGGGAATAGGACAGTCCTTGGAAATGAAAGCTAATCATTAAAATGTGGGCAGTCTGCCTAGTAGCACTGTAGTAGTGTTCTTGCAAAAGGGATTATGTGAACTTCCTAAAACAAAAAATTGTGGAAGAACAAAAGGTAGATATATTTACTAAATCTTTGTGGTAGATTTGGTCACACCTGATTCTCTATTATTTAAGCATAGGATGGGGCCAGATGACTCAACTCATTTTTTTCAAGAACATAAGAAGAGCTAGCAGTCAGAGAAACAAAAGGATGGCAAACACACAAATGTACAGGAAGTTATTAGCCTGTTATTTTGAAGATGCTGATATCACAAATAAAAAATATTCAGTGTAGCCCAATGTAAGTGTATTACATGTTAAACTTTGTAATAATGTGAATGTTGTCCTGAGAGCCCAGTAACTACTGTAACTAAAAATAATATGATGTCTTACAGAAACATTGGGTTGGATCCAGTTTTAGGCATGTGCAACTGAGCTGGTGGAAGCAGATTTCCTCACCCCATCTCCCCACAGCAGCCATTCCAAGAACCTGAAAATGCTACCCATGCTACCCGATCAGGGAGTAAAATCCTGAATGGGATGCCACACTCAAGAGCTGCCTTAACTCCCCCCAGGAGAATTCTTGAAGGGGTTCTGCATATTTCTGATTCACCGAAGTGATGGAAAGTGTGTTTGTAATAGAATTTATGTAGTGATCTATTAAATTTATATATTTTCTTTCCACCAAAACTCCCACGCAAGGAAGCTAGCAATAACAAAATCAAGATTTTAAAAAGCATACCCATCCCTAGTCAATATCAGAGCAATTAATGTTCTTTCATTTTTGTAAAGTACATATTTATTTCAAATAAGTATTTTTTTACAGAGTGGTGAAACTTGGAGAAAAAGATTTTGAGATTAAACTTCAATCATTTCACATCCCTGTCTTGGTAGTGAAATTATCAAAGTATATAATAACTTATTCTGAAAAAGGAATTCTGTTCTAGAAATATACTTATAAAGTACACTTGGTTACATCATTTGAACAACATCATCATCATCATCATCATGCTTGGCCATAAAAAAAAACCCCTTCATAATCTCATAACAAAACCACTTTAGTTTCAATCAATATGAAAGAAGTACATTGTTGATAGCATTAAAATTCGAGGGGGTGAGTTTTAAGCTCATTATTTCTTTTTCAAATTAAATCTCTCTGCTGGATAAATAAGCCCCAAGGGAGCTGCAGAATGCTCATCTAAGTTCCAATTTGAACACTAGATTTTCTATATAGGGTGTCTATATATCACTCCTCTTAATTCCTGTGTCTGGATAAACCTGAAGATATGAAGTGGAATTTACCATAATTTACCTCTGTGTAAAATGTGCACTTCAGATCTCTAAAGCCTGGTTTGACTCTAGGGTACATGATCAAGAGGGTTCTACCCTTAAAGGCAGCCTAAACAATACTTTTGCATTAAATAAAACAAATAAGAACCAAGTTCATGCATTTAGCAATTGCTCCAATCTAGCAAAGGAGATCTTCATGCTTTCATAACTGTGGATACAGTCACATTGCACTCCTCACATTGCATTACCCATTGAATTGGCTGGATGGAAATTCTCATGCAGGGCCACTAACTGTTCCCAACTGTGCAACCAGTGCTGAACAAGGATTGTTTGCAGACTGATCAATGGGACTTCCTTTCAAGGCAAGTATGCACAGAACTGTAGTTTAAGTCTTCACTTAGTGCCCAGTGTAGTAACCCCAACTCAGTGCTGCCACCGCTGCTACCTTTTAGAGCTACAGTAGAGGACTCTGGGTAATCTGATGTCACATGGGTGCACTGAAAGAGTGCAGGAAAGACTGGAACTGGAAGCAAGGCCCGGAACAGCTAACATCAAGAATCAATGAGAGGTAGGTGGGGAGTGGTTCAGAGAATAAGAGCCCCCCCCTTTCCTGGTAGGGAAGCGCATAGGTGAGCTACAGAAGAAAAAGAGGTGAGAGGACATGTGCTGTGGAATGCAAAAGCCAAGCTCCTGAGAGGATATAAATGCCAATCCTAGAAAGTATCAACAGTGAGCACGTGAACAGCAGACTGAGCAGGAAGGCACACACGTCATCTAGTCACAGTCTTCTACACTATGGTGAAATGCACTGTATTTCTCTTTAAACTATAATAATTACTTCTAAATTTGTGTCTATACAGATAAATTAGTGTATGCAAATTTTATGCAAGTTGATGTCCTCTTTTGGCCTCTTTTTGGATGATTCATTTTCTTATTTATTTTTAAAAATTTTTGGTGATTCAGAAGTGGTCACCCTACACTACCTTGTGCTGGTGCAAGCAACTATAGGCTTCTATGAGTACAAATTAAGTTTTCACCTCCTCCTCGATTACTACTTGTCAGTGGTAGGCATTAAGTCCATGGGCCTTCTCCTCTTGGCTGCTTCTACGTGCATGAGCTCCTAAGGGGTGGAAGAAGAATGGACAGTCTTAAGAGGAGGAAGAGCTAGCTAGGCAATTCATACTGGGAATGGTGGAAAGTCCAGTGGGGTCAACAGCTGGGTGTGATGCCTACATGAAGTTATGGTTCATAGGGAAACAGTCTGCCATGGCTCTGAGAATGATGTACACACTGTGATTTTTGTTTTTTTGTTGGGTTTAAAAAAATATTTTCATTCGTTTTTAAAAAGTGAATTACACCAAAACAAAAACAAACTCCATAGAAAGAGAAAAAATGAAAGAAAAAAATAGAATTTTCTTACAGTATTTTAAATGGATCCATTACAGTTAATATGTATGAAATATATATCCATAAGTATCAAACAGTATGTAGTAATACAGTTATCGAGAAAAATGGTTATGCATAAACATCAGAAAAAGCAGACCACGTATTTATCCATCCGCAGGTGGCATCTAAATACCACCCACTATAGTGATTTTTGTTAGATGATCTTCAAATCTGTTCCCATCCTTTGGTTTTACTGTATTCAAGTATGCATTTGGATACCCATGTGAGTTTACTTCCTTAAGTTCTCTGTACTGGGGAAGAATAAAAGAAATGAGTTCTGATGTATTATTATTTTTAAAGAAGAAGCCTGGTTGCTCTATAAAATCTTTTAAGCTTTTTTTTCTTTCTTGCTAATGAGATAGATAAACAACCTTATCTGAAGGCTGAATCATTGCTCAGTTTGAAAGTCATTTTCTAAAATATCTTGAGTAATGTGTTAAACCTCTGCAGCGACAAAGAAATAATGACTGGTAAAGATTATTATGAATGGATGTGAGTTCGCTTCCAGCAATGAAAGGTCAAAGGAAGTGACAGTTTCAATGCCTCAAGGATTTGGAGTGTGGCAATCAGAATGTGCAAAAAGGACTAAAAGTTGGGGAGACACGTAGGGAGAATAAAGAAATGTAGAGTTGTGAAATGTTCTGCCATTTGTGTATGGGCGTGCATCCAAATGCATATGCCAGTGAAGGTGATTTATTGATGCTGCATTGCTTTTAATGGAATGCACACTCAAATGCATATCAAAATGGGCATCCCCATTGAAAGCAATGCCCCGGACTGCAACCACACCTGGATGAATATCTAAATGTGCATCCCATTTACTGTAGGTCTGATGCTATGGGAGAAGGAAGATTACCTCAGAAATCCTATGCCTAACTTCCTCCAAGGCCGATTTCAGTGTCACTGGGGTTTCTTAAGCCGTCGGGAGAGCAGGGGTGTTCCTCTCACAGTTTAAAGGACCATATGCCAGCTGGCAGACCTTCCTTTTGCTGTCTGCCGAAATGACCCAGCAAAGCTGTGTTGGCTGAGCCTAAAGGAGTCGGCCAACACAAGGAGCAGCCATAGCTCAGTAGTAGAGTAATTGCTTTGCACGCAGAAGGTCCCAGGTTCAATCCTTGGCATCTCCAAGAAGGGCTACAAAAACCTTTGCCTGAAATCCCAGAGAGCCACTGCCATTCAGCATTGACAATATTAGGCTGGAATGGATGGACCAAGGGTCTGACTTGGTATATGGCAACTTCCTATGTTCCTATGACTTCTTCAGTGGCGGGACTGTTTTCTAGGGATGTCACAAGAAATTGAAGAGGGATGTTCATAAAGGCTAGTAGCATCCCCATTCAATTCAGCAAGTAGGGACCACTTGACTGTGACCTCCACCAGCACCTGCCTTTGCCACCTCCCCCCCCCCCACAACCCACCTAATTTAGCAGGGGCAGGAGAAGGTGGAGGCAGTGCTCCAACTTCCCAGCAGAACGTTCATTCTCGCCAAGGAGGGGGCTCTGATGACTAATCCCAGCATCCCCAATGGCAAGGTGATCCTGTTCATGGGGTGGGAAGAAGGTGCTCTTTCCTAGGTGGGAAGAAGGTGCTCTTTCCTAGCAGGAATGGACAACCCACTGGGGAGCTGAAGCACCCTTCCCCATCGCTCTTGCTCTTGCTCTCTCACTCTCTGGTGTGCCCTTCTGGGGGTCAGGGGAATGGGGAGGCAATAGCAGGCAAAGTGTTTTGCACAGTCTCACATACCAATGTGTGCAAAAGATGGAGCACCTTCCGCGATGGATGGTGGACTGCACATGCATCTCTACTTGTTTCTGACTATATATGCATAGGATCCAGGTGCAAGTGTCCACAGTAACTGTTGAGAACATTAGTTAGCCTGAATCAGCCCTGGCACAAGCTCATCACCTGAGGCAGGAGAGAACACATGCTTCTGATGCCGCATTATGCTGCATTGCACCCCCCCTTCCCACCACATCACATACCCCATCCTGTGCCCACCCCTTATACCTTTGCCGTTGGCTACCCTCTGTTTGCCTCATCATGTGGAGAGCAATGTGGTGGGAGAGTGGCTGGTGGGGCTCTCCAGAGCACCCGCTGGAGACAGCAGTGGCAGTTCCGGCAGGAGCGGGGAGTGGCACAGTTCACCACTCCTCTTACTCCATCGCCTGATGCGGGCATCTCACCCAGCCTCATGGGAGAGCCAGCCTAGCCCTGTCCTGAATCTATATGTATCTATTATATTCATACCTCTCTCTATCTCATTCTTAGTAGTAGATATCTCCATGAAAACGCTAGCATGCCAAGTTCATTTCAGGAATCAGGAGTGTCTGAGAAATTAATAGCTTCTGATTCTCTGAACATTCAATTTGAGCTGCACAGATTTCAGAAAATGGAAGGTTTATGTGAAGCTTCTCCACTCTTTATTTGATTGATTGATTTATTTACTCTTTCACATGTTTGTGTGTGCATTTTCAAACATTCTCAGTTTATTTCACTTGATGCAGAAGATGGAGGAGTCTGAAGCAAGTGGAAAGCAAGAGGCCTAGGGAGGCTGTGTGATAGAAAGGCCTGGCCACCAGGAGTATTATGCTTGGTAGAGTCCTAGCTTCAACCAAACACCTAAAGGTGCTGCTCTTATTCTGCAACTTTTGAAAATACTTTTCAAACAACATCAAGTGTCTTATAAGTGTTGCTTTTTTTAGTTGATCCAGACAAACAGAATAGCAATGCTATCATCACTAACATCACCACCTTCAAACCTGAGTCTAATTAATTTACAACATTGTAATTGGCTGTGAAAATACAGTTTTAAAACCTTCATCAGAATTTCTGAATGGAGCCTGTGTGCAGAGTATATACAAAGAACAGACTGAGGCTTCAGAAGTTCCATACGGAAGTTGTGATGAATATGAGGAGATGTGGGGTGGGGGGGGTTCAACATGACCCCCAGCATGTGTTTGAAGAACACACAAGGACTGCATGGGCTAACCCCATCTTCTGGTGATTTGTGTAGTGGCCCTGCGCAACCCCCATTGCATATTCTTGCAACACACTGGGAGGTCAGTTGTGTGAATTTGCCTAAACAGATAAGCCAGTGGGTGAAATATTTTGTGCAGGTCAGAGGTGGGCAACTTGTGGCCCTCCAGATGTTTTGGCCTACAACTCCCAAGATCCCTCACCATTGGCTATGCTGGCTAGGGCAAATCGAAGCTGTAGTCCAAAACATCTGGATGTCCACAAGCTGCCCACCCCTGACCTACACAAAAGGTTTAGTACAAAAAGTACTTAGAGAACTGACTGGTTATATGATTATAGCTGTTCATTCTGTTCACATAGTGGCTAACCAGCTGCCCACAGGAAACCCACAAGCAGGACATGAGTGCAACAGCACCCTCCTGCCCATGTTCCCCAGCAACTGGTATGCATAGGCATACTGCCTCTGGTACTGAAGTAACATATAGCCATCAGGACTAGTAGCTACTGACAGCCTTGCCCTCCATGAATTTGTCTAATCCCCTTTTAAAGCCATACAGATTGGTGGCCATGGAAGTGAATTCTATAGTTGCCCATGGAAGTGGCCAATTCCATTGGTGGCCATAGAAGTGAATTCCATGTGCTGTGTGAAGAAATACTTCCTTTTCTCTGTCCTGAATCTCCCACCAATCAGCTTCATGGGATGACTCCAGGTTCTATTATTATGAGAGAGCATTAAAAAAAATCTCCCAGCCACTTCCTCCACATCATGCATAATTTTGTACACCTCTGTCATGTCTCCCCTTACTAGACTTTTTTCTAAGATAAACAGTCCCAGGTGTAATCTTTCCCCATAGGGGAGTTGCTCCAGCCCCTTGATCATTTTAGTTAGGATATGGGTCTTCACAGTGAATGGCCAAATTGATATCTTTTATGAGAATGAAGGAGAATCATCAAAAGGGGGACATGTCATGTACCAGTTTTTGATTGTTGTAAACTGAATTTATTAATGCCATGTGCAAACTTAAGTTTTAAAATGAATGAAGACAAATAACTATGAAGTGCACTAATAATGTGTGAAAAAATGATTTCTTAGTTAGAATGTGAGTGTTTGGGAAACATATATACTCCCCCTTGCGTTCCATGAGAAAAAGCTGAGATGTAATAAATTACCGTAATGGTTTCCACAAATTTAGGCCAATTTTCATTACAGTGATTTGAATGAACGGGCACTTCTGATATTCCAAGGTTGTTTCCTTTGGCCCTCCTATTCCTTTTTCCATTTGTTTGTCACCATTGCCTGTCCCATCTCTGCCACCACCCCCTACTATTTCCCTTTCAGTTGTAGGCCCTTTGGGTAGAATCTCATCTTCTAATCTGCAAACACCACGACCTGGTTTGCACATAACATTAACCCATGGTTTGTTGCCCTACCCAGGGTTTGTCTGGCAGATGATCAAACAAATCACCATTTATTTTCTCAATCCCTGAGTTGTCTGTTCCCCTCCTCCTTCACCTGCTCCCTCCTTGTATCCCAAATGCTTTTGTAATGCTGTAGTCGTAGCATCTAGAGTGACTGGGTTTTTTTTATCACTCTTGCCTGCCACCTCTGTAGTGTGATGTAACAACCCATGGTTCTGGGTTCACATGTAACAACAACCCATGATTGAAATAACCCGGAGTTCACAACCCAATAGCAAATCATGCTAATTGTTCTTGGTTAACAAACCATGGTTTGTTAGTGTGGCTATGTTCACACATCACAACAACCCAGAATTCAACAACCCATGGGTTAAATAAGCCATAGGCTAGCATTATATGTGAACCAGTTTCATGTATATTGATGTTGTTTTTATAAGTAATAGTTTATAAATAATAATGTGTCCCAATAGGACACATTTTCAAGAGCACAAGAATTAATTGTTGGAAGGAGCAGAAAAATGTCAATACTTACAAGAAAAACACGGGTGTGGGTCTTCTGTTTCCACTAGCAAGGGAAAATGTAGGTTAAGAGATGTAGCAAGGAATGAAGGTTGGAGTCCATTTGATAGCTAGGTAATGAAATGGCACACAGTATTCTCTGATTGCCCTCAATTAGCCTATGCAAAGTGGGAATTAATTACCAGTATTGAGAAAAGCTTCACCTTTGTCTCTCATTTCAGGCTCTTGCCTATATTGAGTACTTCTTGGGCAATATTAATAGAAGTCTTGGAAACTTGATGACAGCTTTCAACCTTCCCCCGCCTGCTTTCTTTCTTCCCCCCTTTCTTTTTTTCCCCTCTTTAGTAACAAGACTAATCCTCTTACACATCAGCAGCAGTTTAATTAATCAATAGATGGGTTAAGGACTAAATAATAGCAAATGCTCTTTAAAAGTATTGAACCCCATCTCATTCTTCCTTGCTATGGTGCTGTATAGAATTGCTGTACACAGAATGGTTAATTTGGTCCATTTGCTTTGCACTGAAAGATGGGTGTCCCTGAGCCCTTTTAAGCCGTTGCTCTTAATCAAGTTGATAGCTTGACCTGAAAAGTAAATAAATAAGCTAAATAAAACTGGCCTAAAACTACATGCCTTATTTCTGTACTTTCTTCTTTAATGAATCAGGAAGTATGATTCAACCCTCATTACAAGATACCAGGTCATTATCACAGTCAGCTGCCCACAATGGGAGCTTGGCTTATGAAATACAAACCAGACAAGGCAACTGTCTGTAGCTTTTACTGGACCACAGGTGACAGTACTTGGCCTTTATATAACACTTTTTGAGCATTCAAAGTGTTTCACATCTTCACCAACTTGCCTTGGTAGTCCAAGTCATCTGGAGGATACCACTCCCAGCATTACTGATCATTGGTCATGCTGGCTGGGGCAGATGGGAGTTGAAATACAAAGCATCTGGAGGGCACTAGGTTGGGGAAGGTGGGCATACATGGTATCAGTGATTCTTACAACAGAAACAAAAACAACAAGCACAGCCCTGTAAGGCAGGTCGGTATTCTTATCATCTCATCCGCAGAAGTGTGTGTCTGTTTCAATTACATGGAACTCTTCATCTGGTCAAATGGGGGGGGGGGGAACCCTACTTTATCAACTGAACAAAGTTTCTTATTAATGCACATACCTTTAGAAATGTCAGTTAGTACCCTAATAACTAGTGATCGCTGAGATATCATAGGCTTGGATCACATTGGCTTGGAATAAGCCCAGCTGTTCTCTCTCTCTCTCTCTCTCTCACACACACACACACACACACAAGCAAGAAATAGCTCAGGTTATTCCAAACCAAGCTGAATCAATTCAGACCCAGTCCTGGTTGTGGGCATGATGGTGTTTAATCCCCCTCCCCTCCCACCCCCCACTACCAGTGAGCCCAGTGAATTTCAAAACAAATTGCATAGATCAACACTTCCAAGACTAATGTGTAGATTGGAACTTAGTTATCCATTGGCTTTTGCACTTCCTACATGTTTTAACAGAGTTCTTCATTTAATAAACAGTATAAAAGTATGGCTAGATTGTATTACTTTGTACGGAAATATGTTTAGAAATATATATTTAACTGCCATCTTTTGTGTGGATTATAAAAAATGTAAATTAATGCAGAAATGGGATGAAACACATGTGAAAGTGATATGGACCATAAATAGGCTGAGAGTGCAATCCTATGCATGTTTAGACACAATAAAGTCTGGCTGGGGAATGTTGGGAGTTGTAGGACTTTTTTCTGTCTAAACATGCATAGGATAGCACCCGTTTTGACCCATCCCTAGCCCACAATGGCACATGGTGTCCTGCACCATATTGCACCAGGTGCTAGTAAAGATGAGAAGTTTTCTGAATGGCTGCAAATGTACCTGGCAAAAAGGAAGGAGGAAGGGGATGACTATACAGTACACAGCACTAGTAAAACAAAAAGTTGTCTTCATGTATCAAAGTTCTACCAGTCTACCATTTTCTTTTCAAGAGTGTCCAGACAAATGCCTCTGGAATTTCACAAGAAAGGCATGATGGGACATCACCATCTCCTGTTATTTATCTGCAATGTTGCATGCTCAAAAATATATTGTCCCTGAGGATGGAGGTTCTGTTTAGCGATTTACTTCTAAATACCAAGCTGCTGTGCCATCCGTTGTGGTAGACTAATGCTCCTTGAGATGCACCCAATTAAATAAAATGAAAAGTGAAATTAAAAATGAATTGAATGAATTAAAATTTTGCCACTGCTTGAGGTTTTGCTAGTAAGTCAATAACTGAACTCATGGCATTAACGTTCTACCATTACTATACATTACTTTTTAAAAAATGGAAAAGGAAAAGTACAATGGGGCATGTAGAATGGTTTGTCTTTTTTTTTTCCTTACTCCCAAAAATGGATAGAGATGAGGTGTGTGTGAGAGTGAGAGAGAGTACACACACACACACACACACACACACATATATCAACGTACACATTGAGACTACTTGCAATTTCCATGTAGGCTAAATTAGTGTAAAAAATGTGAAGTCATTGGCATAATGAATAGAAAACATTTAGATCTATTCATTTTCTGTAGCTGAATATCTCCCAGATGTATAATTCTGCTCCACACAGGAAATTATAGGTCTATGTTCTTCTGCTGATTTACTTTATTTAATAAATATAGAAAGGTTATTGGAGTGCAGTGCTTGGTTGGGAGAGAGAGTTCTGCTGGAATATTGGCTGATCAGTGACCACTGTACCAGAGAGCCATTAGCAGAAATATCTCTTGCTGAGAAAATAGAACAGGTTGTTACCTAATAACCAGGGTGCTCAGTGAGAAGGTGTCAAGGTTCCGCTACTGCAGGGACCCCTTGATCTGCCTTTGGAAGATCTCTGCCTCTTTCCAAAGCCTCTCCCGTTCCAGGAGATCAAATCCTTTGCCTGCTTCCAGTAACGTGGGTGTAGGCTTTAGACGTGGTGAATAAGTCACTCCAACAAACCAGGGTGCACAACAAACTTTACTTATTATATTTGGGTATTTACTTAATAGAGTGGTTATAATTCAAAAGCAAGTATGATAAAATTAAACAAACAATCCAAGGTTCTCTAGCTTACGTCAGACTACCTCTCTCCACTGCAGTCAGTCTCTCTCTGCAGTCAGTCTCTCTCTCTCTCTCTAGCTGACCACACCCCACACATATATAGCCTTCCCAGGAGTGGAAGGTTATAATCATGTGACTTTGAACAGGAGATACAATTCCTAACTTCTATTGGGTAAACTAAGACTCTCAAACTCCCCCTCCCATCCTGGAGTGTTTGGGCCTTCAGGCTTCAACAAATCTAGGGAAGTGTTTGGGCCTTCAGGCTTCAGCAAACTTAAGCCTGTGTAGGCCTCAATCCATCACAGAAGGATCAGCAGATCTTTTTCATCCTGGAAATACAGTCACTCCAGCTTTCAAGCAGGCTGCTGGGTTTTCCACGGTGCCTCAGAGTTGATCCCATGCCACTATGCCTTCAGAAGAATGTCTTTATTTGTATGCTCTTAGTGAGGGAGCTGGTGTTTGATTTTGAGCCCTGCTGTTGACACGATTGGTGACTTTGAGTCAAAAGCAACACACTAAAATTAGTGACACTTGGGTGGAAGGGAAATAAAAGAGACCATTTCTGGAGGAAAGGGAGGTTGCTGTTGTACTGTGCTGCACGGGTGGGCGGAAGGCAGAACTACTGGTAGATCTCTGAGTGATCTGTGGTAGATCTGCAAGGGTTCCCAAATCTCCCACCAATCAGATTCATGGGATGACCCCAGGTTCTAGTATTATGAGAGAGGATGAAAAATGTCTCCATGTTTTTATACAGAAGTAAGTCCCAGTCTGTTCAATGGGGTTTACTCCCTAGTTTAGGACTGTACCCTAAACTAGGCTGGGTGGGGAGTGAGAGAAAGCTTACACAGAGTGGATTTTGTGTGAAAGGCCTGTGAGCTCAGTTCTGGTACTGAAAACAAATTCCTGGACTGAGCAGGTGCTCACTATCCTGTGCATTAATTCTCTGGGTATATTTGCATATCATGACAACCTACCCTGGCAATAAGCCACGGTGGGTTGGTTGTCATGTGAACAACCCGTGGTGCGCCCAACAGACGATCAGGCTCACCGTGATTGATGGCCCCCTCCCTCCCCCTCCTCCCTCCTTGGTTCTCCCAGGGGACACCACAGGAGGAGCAAGTTGTCTCCCCACTCCCCTCTGCAATTGTGAGCCATGTGGGGCTCACCACAGCCCTTTTACAGTTTAAACTTTATTTTTTCTTAGGATTGCGAAAGCCAGCTTGAAGCCCTGATTTGACAGCTATGGGTAGTCCCTTCAAAGTGCCACAGTGGCACCTTGGAGGGGCTCCCTGTGGTTGCAAAAAAATAAAAAATTAATCCCCCTTAATTTTTGTAATTATTTCCTAAAATTAAATTTCAATTTTTTTTACCCACACTTGTGCAGCTGTGGATGTTCGCAGTTGCGGGAATGGGGAGCCTCGGGTGGGCAATGTGCAGGGGGATGCCTGCTGGCAAAGTCTAGTAGGTAGGTACTCACCCTGGGCATTGCCCCACAGAGGCTGTGGGTAAGCTTATTTCCCCCTTTGGTTCTATCTGACAGCTGTCAAAAGGCAAGGTGTCAAATGTAACCAAAGGCACAAGTGATCTTGGCTCGTGAAAAGGTGGTGGTGGCTCATTCATTCCCTTCAAGGCAAGATCCTCATGGGGTTGTTGTTGTTGTTGAACTCATGTGTCCTAAGGGTGACCTCCCTTTTTCACTTGTTCCCAAGCTTCTACCACCTCAGGAGCATGCAAAAGTGCAAGCCACCCCATTAACTGGAGTATTTACCTTTGACAGCTGTCAAATGAGTGTAAAAAATGTGAAGTCATTGGTGTAATGAATAGAAAGAATTTAGATCTTGCTGTCATTTTTCAAGTGACAGTCAGGAAGAGTTAAAAAAAATTTTTTCCAGGAAGCTATACAAGTATTTAGACTTTATATACCAGTATAGTTTCCTGGCAAAAAAATAAATAGAAATAATAACCCTTTAAATCCAACTTGAAAAATGGAGCTTTACCTTTGACAGCTGTCAAAGGTAGCTATTAGAATTAATGCACAGGATACCGGCTTGAGCAACTTGGAGAGAAGGTATGATATAAATGTAATAAAAGAAACAACTGATATATTTATAGAAACAACAAATATATACGCCCCTTCCTAGAGTTGGAGGACCTAAAGATAGTAGTGCACGCGCTGGTAACTTCGAGGGTCGACTTCTGCAATGCGCTGTACATAGGGCTACCTTTGTACCTAGTCCAGAAACTTCAACTAGTGCAAAATATGGCAGCCAGACTGGTTATTATTTATTTATTATTATTTATTATATTTATACCCTGTCTTTTTTCCTGCAAGGAACCCAAGGCGGCTTATATAATCCTCCTCCTCCTCTCCATTTTATCCTCACAACAACCCTGTGAGGTAGGTTAGGCTGAGTCAGTGACTGGCCCAAAGTCACCCAGTGTGTTTCATGGCCGAGCGGGGACTAGAATCTGGATCTCCCGACTCCCAGTCCAACACTCTCACCACTACGCCACCTAGGGGTCCCTGGTACACCTAGGGGTGCTCACATCACACCAGTTTGAAAAGCACTCCACTGGCTGCCAATCAGTCTCCGGACGAAGTATAAAGTGTTGGTTATTACCTTTAAAGCCCTTCATGGTTTGGGTCCAGGCTACCTACGGGATCGCCTTCTCCCATACAATCCACCCCGCACACTCAGGTCCTCTGGGAAGAATTTACTTCAGTCAGCCAAAACTAGGCTGACAGGTATTACCCAGAGGACCTTTTCTTCTGTTGCTCCCAGATTATGGAATGGCCTGCCGGAGGAGATTCGTCAACTCACCAGTCTCTTGGAATTTAAAAAAGCCATAAAGACTGATCTCTTCCGGCAGGCCTATCCGGCGGAATTTTAGGATGCCTTTAAGATGTTTTAAAGATATTTTAAGATGTTTTTATGATGTTTTTAATGATGTTTTTAAGATGTTTTAAGTTGTTTTAATAGTATGTATTGTGTTTTGTTTAGTCTATGTATTTTATATTTTTTGCTGTTCCCCGCCTCGATCTAGACGGAGAGGCGGGTAAGAAATAAATTTATTATTATTATTATTATTATTATTATTATTATTATACTGGCAGTGTTAAAAAAGAAAAAGAAAAGAATGATCATGATTGATCAATAGAAAACAGTGGAGGGGAATGATGAGTTTAAAAAGACAAGGTGAATGTGACATGGAACAGAAGGAGATAGGTTTGCTTATTCCTATTTGTGATGAAATCACGAAAGTACCATAAGTCATTTCAGAGTCCCCTTTAGTGGCCTGACAGAATTGCTAAAGTGAAAAGTGAAATTCTAGCCTCAGGTAAATCCCAGCATGTTGAGAAATTTTAGCCACTAATCAGTCTCCAAACTATATGTGGAATACAACATGGATTATTGATGGCATTTTAGGTTTGATTTTTTTTTTAATGTCTTTGCTGTGCATCTCTGTGCTATTTCATGTTGCTCATACACTGTGTCCAGTGTTATTTCCTGTTGTTCAATTTCAATGTTGCTGACTGTAGTGATTTTAAAATTGCTATCTCTTCTGATACAGAAAACACAGTAGTTTCCAGTGTCCCTCAGACATAATGTGCTTGTATAGTCCATTTGTCACTGACATGGTAACAGTAATGACTCTATATACTTTTTTGTGGTGAGACAAACAGTCTCTCTCTCTGTGTGTGTATAGATAATAGTAAGAGCTGAAGAAAAACATTTTGTCTTCTGTGGTGCTCTGTCGTCATTCTCCTTGTTCCATTAATTAAGTGTTAAAGTTATAGGCCCAATCCAACAGAATGTTCTGCTGTGCAAGCCCCGCCAAAATGAATGAGAATCGCGCAACAATGCGTGCATGAGAATAGGCACACGAGATCTTCCCTGTGGTTATTTCCAATTCAGGGGGAGAATTATGCAGTCAAAACAGCACCATCCATGCACAAGAACAAGGCAAGGCATAAGTAGACTCGAGATTTGCAGAAGTACCTGTTGGATTATCAAGCTTGTGCTTGCTTAAAAGTTTTACTTTCAGTATAACAGAATCAGTTGGCACTTCAGCACTGCACTGCTGAAGGTCTCAAGCAACAGGTGTTCCTTGTTTCCATATCTGTGTGTCCTTGAACACAGTAAGGAGTCACATAATATGGGCTTGTCTATGGTGGACAGTTGCTATACCGTCACATATCTGTCTTGTCTCTCATTGGCTCTCTTGTGCAGCTGGGTGTGATTTCAGCTTTACAGAAGAAGCTGAGTTCTCTTGAGTTTTTTCTCTTCTATTCTAATCTTCTTCTGTTTTTGGATGTCTGTGTTATGTTCTCTGAACTGACTCCGTATATATTTGTAGTTTGTAATTGTTTTATGAAATATAATAAAACAATTAGATTAGCAAGGCGTTGTTCCTGATTGCTGCAAGGGAGCAGGAGAGCTACAAGTCAGACTGTGGGTGGCATTTACTATTTGTGTGCTGGAAGCCACAGCCAATTAGGAAGAAGCAGGGATGTTGAAGAGTCCTTGGTCTCGAGTCACGAGTCGAGTCACGAGTCTTTGGACCCGAGTCTCGAGTCTGAGTCCGAGTCCTTGGTCCAAAATGGTGACTCACGAGTCACGAGTCACTCCCAAAACTGACTCCACGAGTCCCTATTAAAATCAATGGGGTTTCCCCCCAACAAAATAAGGCTATTTCAGATGTGTGGCTTAAATAAATTCTAGGCACAAGTGTGCCTTTTTATTTCAAAACTCTGCAACTGATTTTGGCAAGAACAGACCAGGCAGACAAACCCAAAATAACCAGGCAGGCAGAGGAGGCAGGGAACCCCAAAGCAGGCAGGCAGAGGCCTTTGTCTTGGACAATTCAACTGTTGAACAGGTCAAGAAGAGACCAGGCAGGCAGAGGAGGCTGGGAACCCCAAACAGGCAGGCAGAGGCAGCCAAACCCAAAATGTCTGACCCTAACCCAAACCCCCCACAACAACACATCAATCAAAATAAATCTCAACACATTGTTGGGGCTGCGCTTCTGGTAGCTGTCCATAGTAGCCGAGCAGCGGCGCGCCTCGCTTCCATGCGCTCTTCACCGGTGATCGCGCTCCTTCTGGCACAGCCAGAAGACTCGTCAACAGCCCAGGGATGTTGACGAGTCCTTGGTCTCGAGTCCCGAGTCGAGTCTCGAGTCCCATTAAAAATATTGGGACTCGAGTCCGAGTCGAGTCAGAGGGGGGACTCAGTCCGACTCACGAGTCGAGTCCTCGAGTCCGAGTCCCCATCCCTGGGAAGAAGCAGGCACACAGATAAGCTCACAGGACTTTAAGCAGACATCTGAATTCCAACAGTATCCCCCCAAAAACCCCACTCAGCGCAAGGAGAACTGAGTGTTCTAAATTCTTGAGGAGAGGCTGTCTTTCTGCCCCACCAATATCTGAAGCATGTTTCACAGGAACTTGAAAGAAGGCCATCTTGGTGGCCAGCTTCTCCAAGGCTCTATAACTTCTTGCTAAGTGAGGTCTGTGTGTAGCTCCGTCTCCGATTCCTTTCTGCCAAGCAGGCTTATTCATTCAGATGGGTCTTTGCCCCTTAAGCTGACTTGTTATATCTATTGTAAACCTGGTGTCCTCTGGATGTGTTGAACTACTACAAGTCCTATCATCTCCACTCTGCACCAGGCTGGGGAAGGGTGGCCTAGGGCATTTTTAACCCAGCTAGGCTATGAGACTGAAATTAAGTCTAACTGGAGATGCATGTGGGTACTGTGTGGGTGGGTGGGGTGCTGGGTAGAAATGGTAGGTCATGGTTAAGCACCTCCCACTCCTGCCTGCCAATTGTCACCAACAAATGTCCTCCACCTTCAAGCTACTTCTGTGAATGTAGGCTTGGGAATGCACATTTACTAATATATATTTTTCAAAAAATATTTTGAAACATTTGCTACAGTATATTGGAGATGTAGGTAACTGAATTTACACTGTACAACAGAGAGCTCTTCTTCTATGGAAGAGAAAGACCTTCTCCACACTGAAAATTCTTCCTGGCTCTTGTTCAGGTTTAGACAAAAGTGGCTGTTTCCACTTGAACCAAGTACCATACACGAAATACAGGTTGGCACTTGAACCCAAATAGCTGTCATCCTCTTTGAGGTGAAGAGCAATGATGGTAAAGGTGATTGCTTGTAGCGAAAAAGGGGTGGTTTCTTTGTTCCATTTTTGTTTGTTTTTACTGTGGTGGGCTAGGAGTAGAAATGAACAATTTCTTTTCTTTTTCTTCACTTCTTTTTTCAAATGCCACCCAGACAGTGTTACACACATATGAGCCAAATATGCTGGCTTTCTCTTCTATCCTAGCTACATTTCAGGCATGCTTAAAGACTATATTAAGATATGGAAATATACTATTAAAATGTCTTTCTCCCACCTTACTGACTAAAGTTCAGTATAAACATCTCTGTTATCTCACAGGCTTGCCCTTGATTGCCTGTCAGGTGTTTTTGCAGTAATGCCTTTTGGATGTAGATCAAACCACCTTTTGGAGCTGAAAACGTCTTTGCATCTTGACATTGAGGGAGGGGGAGGAACAGAAGGCAAATCTTCTGTGAGGAAACATTTTCAGGTACATTGTTTATAAGTGTTGTTTTTTTTAAAATGTTAATCCCGAATTTTATTTTAGTGAGCTTTTTATACAGACACAAAATAGGGCAGAGGGCAGAAGACACATTCCAGAGAGTCCCTTATCAACCCATATTTTGTGGTTAGGAATATAGGAAGCTGCTTTATACTAAGTCAGACCATTACTCCATCTAAAACAGTAGTGTGTAGACCAGTGTTCTCCAACCTTGGGTCCCCAGATGTTTTTGGCCTAGCGTAGCTGGCTGGGGCATGCTGGGAGTTGTAGGCCAAAAACATCTGGGGACCCAAAGGTTGGAGAACACTGGTCTACACACTGACTGGCAGTCAGTGGCTCTCCAGAGTTCCAGACAGGAGTCGTTCCCAGCCCCACCTGGAGACACCAGCAATTGAACTGGAACCTTTTGTGTACAAAGCATGTGCTGGACCACTGAGGTATGGCTGTCCTCCTATTTTTGTATTATGACAAGATATATATGGCTGGATTCCTACCCCACCACCTTCAGTGCTGTATAATCAAAATAATTTATTTGAACCCTTTCCTCAGTGTGTCTTCCTTGGCCTACCACTAATAATAATTAAAGGTAACATTATTATTAAAATTAAATGCACATGAAGTTATTTGGAACTACTGAGTATTCACCATCCATCTTCAAGAAATAACGTATAATGCCAGTTTACTTTTAGAGCATAATCTACAAACTCTATCTTGCTTCTATAACAGGAGTCACCAGGATCACTGTGGGCACCCAGGCAAATCTTTCTCCTATCTCGAAATTAGGCTGGCCACTTATGAATCACCCAAAAAGAGAAAATACATCACCCCCCAAAAAAGAGGACAGCAGTTTGCATGAAATTTGCATATGTTAATTCATATGTATACATGCAAATTTAGAAGCTATTATTATAATTTAAAGAGAAAAACAGTACATCTCACCAGAGTGTGGAAGACGGTGACCAGGTGACCTTTGCGCCTGCCTGTTCAGGCTGCTGTCCAGGTGCTGATCGTTGACGGGCCACAGTTCTTATGGCTCTTTAGCTTTAAAGCAGAATTGGACAGGAGCGACCTTGAAACAGGGGATGCCTTCATACAGAGGATGGTCTTCTGGCAGCCTTTCAAATAGAGGACCATCCTCTGTAAAGGAGAACTGGCCACCCTAGAGAGCAAGGTGATAGTAATCAATCCCTAAGGGTGGGAAATCTGTTGCCTTCTAGGTGCTATGGGACTACAACTCCCAACATCCCTGACCATTGGCTATGCTGGCTGGGGCAGATTGGAGATGGAGTCTAACAACATCTAGAGCAGGGCTCTCCAACCTTAGGTCCCCAGATGTTGCTGGACTACAGCTCCCAGAATCCCTTGCCATTAGCCATGCTGGCTGGGTATGCTGGGAGGTGTCGGCCAGCAGTATCTGGGGACCCAAGGTTGGAGGGGCCTGATCTAGAGGGTCACAGTTTTCCCACCGCTGTTCTAAAGGCTTGCTGGCTATTCTGAGTTCTGGTTTGAAGGGAGTCCCATCTCTCTGTCAGGACTCCCAACAGGCAAAAGAAGACTCTCATATACATGTTTCCTCTAAGAGATTTGTGCCCCTTTCCACCCCTTCCAGGATTCCATCCTGCACTCTGGTGTTTGCTATAACTTTTAAATCAGTACTTTAGAGGATCCACTTATCATACATTCCTCCCACTGCTGGGTGAGCATTTGAATTAATTTGTGAAAAGTGAAATCCAGATCTGGGAAAGGAAGATATGGGGAAGGGCTACATGGCTACTGCTGTCTGCCTGACTTCTCTACCCCACTCGCTCTGCCTTTCATGTTTGTATTCTCAAATTATCTGGGCATTCTCCAGCTGCCCTAGCCCTCTTCTAATCTTCTCTTCCATGTAACGCTGAAAGATGAAAGACTGCGCAGAGCAAGCATCCAGCTCCAATACATATTAATTCTGGCACCTGTGTCAATTTAACAGGAAGAAACTTCTCAGAAGAAGCTGGTCCCGCTTTGCAAGAGAAGAAAGGGGTCCTTCTGAGGACAAAAGCTCTGCAAAACCACTGCTGATTGTTGTTAAATATGAAGTTTTAGTTTCAAATCCTTTCTGTAGACATTATACAGGGCATCAAGGTTGGAGTTCAGTTCTGCAGTTCACCAATACTGGCTTGAGTTTCTACCAGATGCTAAGCTTTGCTTGATACCCTTGGCAGGCAATTATTTCCTTACTCAAAAGAACTCTGGTACTGAAAGGAAAGGGAACTTCACAGTTACCAGCAGCAGCAGCAACAATAACAAAAAGATCTGGGCTTGGATGACCCCATGAATTATGAGCAAAATAATAGTCAAACAGTTGAAAAGCCAGTCAAAGGAAAAACAACAATGATCGATGTCAGAAAATGCACACAACGTGGCTTCTTCCCACTGTGTACTGGGTCACACACTCTCTTGGGGCTAATAAAAATAGATTTAACCAGAAAATAATCTTCACCTATCACTGATTAGGTAGCAATGGGCAGTATCCAACACAGCCGCTCCTCTTATGCTACTGATGTACCATTAGTGTAAGTGGGAGGAATGTATGATAAGTGGATCCTCTAAAGCACTGATTTAAAAGTTATAGCAAACACCAGAGTGCAGGATGGAATCCTGGAAGGGGTGGAAGGGGGCACAAATCTCTTAGAGGAAACATGTATATGAGAGTCTTCTTTACTTTTGCCTGTTGGGAGTCCTGACAGAGAGATGGGACTCCCTTCAAACCAGAACTCAGAATAGCCAGCAAGCCTTTAGAACAGCGGTGGGAAAACTGTGACCCTCTAGATCAGGCCCCTCCAACCTTGGGTCCCCAGATATTGCTGGCCTACAGCTCCCAGCATACCCAGCCAGCATGGCTAATGGCAAGGGATTCTGGGAGCTGTAGTCCAGCAACATCTGGGGACCCAAGGTTGGAGAGCCCTGTTCTAGATGTTGTTAGACCAGCTTGTGCTATTGGCGTACCACTAGACTGAGGTTGCTTACACTAGCAGTATTTCAATAGTGTAAGTGGGCCAGCAGTGTAGGATACTGCTCAGTATATTGTATGAGAAATTCATTTCAGTTTGTTTTTGATCAGGATTTACGCAGTTTGCACCTTCCAGATCAAACATGGACTTGGATGCAATCTGCGGTTGAAGTCCGTACATTTCCAGGCTTGCAACATCATTCATGCACCAAAAAAAAAAAATGTGTTTGACATGCGTACATTTGTAAAATGTGCATGAAAAAAATGCATACTTTTGAAAAATGCACACAAATACACATTAATCAATGGGGAAAGGGAGCGTACATTTCAAAGATGCACACAACTGATGTGTACATTTGGAAAAATATGCATGAAAATACATATGGATTTTCATGCAGAAAGAAGAAAACAAAGCTCACAATCTCATACAGACTCGATTCAGAACACGCTTTGAGATGGAATTTGGAGAATTTTGGCAAGCTCAAGTTTTGCTGATTCACACATCAGCGAGGGCAGGGATACAGGCCTGGGATACATGCTGGGAGCTGGTGGGAGGACTGAGGAGAACTGAGCGTGGAAACAAGCCATGGAAAGCTTCAGAGCACCTGATTGCTTGTCGGGTTAGTGAGTGAACAACCAACCCAACGATGGTTTATTCACATGGTGGCTTAGCATGACGTGTGAACTTGCCCATTATTAATGCATAGTATACATGGCTAAAGTTTTATTCCCAAGTGATGATTTCTCTCTTCCCCATTTTAAGGCCATTTTCAGATTCTCTGACAATCTCCTAGGATACCAATTCAGTATCAACATATATCCCAAGGAAAAGCAACAAGCTCTTCACACACACCCCAGCTCCATTGCATGAAGTGAGCTCTCCCTTAGGGTGCCATTCACACCCACTTTCCCTAAAGCAGAGCCATTCCCTTTAATAGGCCCATTCTGAGCTCATTTAGCTCATTAGAACTGAATATTCACGGAGGACTTTTGTGGCAACTATAGGGTAGTTTGGAGGAGTTCTTAGATTTGATCTTTCATTTCCTGCACACAGCCATCTCCTATCACTCACCTCAATTTCCTTCTCCCACTTGCCCTTGTGACTTCTGCTGTGCAGCTCTTTCTTCTTGAATCATCCCCTCACTCTGAGTCCCTTAAGCCTCTTCCATTTCCTCTTGTTAAATCTCTCTCCCAAATCTACGTCTAGTCCAGGGCCCTTCCTGTTCTCCCACTTCTAGCTTTGTCCAATCAAAAAATGTTAAGCCATTCTGTTCCTTACAGCATCTAGGGATGTTGCAAGGCTGTTTTGTGAGACTCCCCAAGTCTTACACATTGAAAAAGAAGCACCACCCCTTTCCTCCTCAGAGCTGCTCTTCATTTTTGTCTGTACCTACCATGAAGAATATAATTTCCTCCACCTGTCCCTATTTTGCCTGGGACAGGCCATATTTCCTGGTACCTATTCCTATTCTGTGCCTGCTTTGTCCCCATCTTGCCTTTTAGAAAGATTTTCAGGATAAAATGGGTGCAGAGGGGTGAGAATTTCATTTCTGTTCATTTTTTATAAGAGTGTTCCAGAATTCTCAAAACTTCATTTATAAAATGTGTGTGTGCTTGTGTGTACACGTGTGCAATAGGACACAGTAGCTTCCCTTCCATCCATCCTTGCTTCCCATAACCACCTATCCAGGCAGTAAATGTTGCTCAATGCAATTGAGTTGCCACGATCCTATATTAAAGTAAAATAAATTGTCATCATTCTATCCTTCCCCAGCCTCTCACCTGCAAACTTCCAATCACTCTCACGTGGCCTAGGGATGGGTGAGAATATTGTTTCCGTTTGTTTGTTTGTTTGTTTGTTTTATTAAAAACTTGCCAAAATTCACAGATTTCTTCATATTTGGAATGGAAAGAACTTGAGATGAAAAAAGTATGAATGTGACAGAAACTGAAACTGTCACATTCATCCATCCCGGCCCAGGGCTTTGAGTGCGTTGCTCTTAAAAACCTGGGTTTGAATCCCTGTGTATTCAACTAAATTTGTGGTCCTGAATTAGGGTTGCCACCTCTTTTTCGTGACACGCACCTTATCTTTAATAGCTACCTGGCACTGGCAGGCAGGTACAACATGGTCCCCTCCATGCTGGCATTGGCAATAGCTGTACCTATGGAATATGGCTAGTGCAGAGGCATGAGCATTTCATTTCTGTTCGTTTTTTATAAGAGTCTTCCAGAATTCTCAGCTTCATATTGTAAATCATCATCATACGCAGGAGAAAGCAGAACTGACAGATATGTCCATCCCTACCCTCACCCCCATCTGCCAGTTTACGTTGCAGCTGCTATGATGACTGCAAGTGATGGTAGGATGAACATCTCTCTCCTCCTGTTCCTCCTGGCCCCAGAGATCATGTGGCTATAGCAGGCAACCGGGTACCAAGAGCACTGGGGAAAAGTAATTGTCCTGCCCTCGCACTCCTGACAGGTGTCAGGAGTGCTGAGCACTACATATCTCAGTGTTCCTGCTGTAACAGTGTCCGCACAGGGTGGTGGTGATGAGGAACATGATGGAAGCATCCCTCCCATCTTTCAACTGCTGGGGTCAGGTGGGTGAGAGGGTGGAGGGAAGCAGCTGACTAAGTTCTCTATCTCCGATTAAAATTCAAGCCAGAAATTATTAGGGTTGGTGGTGGAGCATCCTAGTTCTTGCATTGTATTTGAGGTTTATGAACTTGGGGATTATGTACTTGGTGGCATTTCTACTGCAATGTGATATTTCTGTACACACTCAGCATAAGGGTTGCTACTTACCTCCCAAACCACTAGGAAGAGAGCAGCCCTAGGATACAGGGCAGGCTTTTAAAAAATTATTTCTCTTCAGCCTCTCAGGAACCCTGAGGCAAGTCTGAATTTGACACAAGCCTAATATTCATCTTACACAAATCCTGCAAAGAAAGCTACATTCAGCTAAAAGAAAAACCCAGTGTTCCTCTTCCACTATTCCAAAAACAGGCTACATGACCGCCCCCCTGCCCCCACTAAAATATTTAATTGTGAATTCAATGCACAATTTTGTAATTGCACAGTACTTAATTGGTGGATTCATTACTGCATGTGTGTTTATGTGTTTTTTTCACATATCTGCACAGCAATTTAAGATTGGTAGTACCTACAAATCCAGAAACACTGAATGGCTATTGCACACATATCTGTGACTGGCTTTGGAATGCAACATGGGATTTGTAGTCATGACGTGGGCAAGAATAGAAAGAGTGACCATGATGTGGGCATGCATGACCCAAATCCCACTTTTGCCATAATCAAAAGTCAAAACTCGAGAAATGTAATGTTGTTGCAAACTCTCGGGGTTAAATAAACATGAAGCATTGGTGGCGATTTGCATGCAGACAAAGAAATACAACTGCAGAGATAGTGCCCTTGGAGTTTCACCACCTACTTTGTGGCCATCTGCAAATAATGGCAGCTAGGATTATGGAAAGTGCATGTCAAGTGGGTTCAGGTGTGCTTAAAATCAGCATCCAAAAGCTGTAAATGGAACAGCTCTTCATGCCCTCCAAAATGGCTGGTAATTTACATATAAATAGAAATAGTTTAAAAGAAGGATATTGTACAGGAGGATTCTACTAAACAATACTATGCAAATTTGTTTTGGCTTCCCCTTCAAACACCTTTTAAAGAAATAAAATAAAATAATACCCCAAGAATATTGCATTCATTATTACTGGACCACTTTTTGTGATTTAACACATTGCATGAGAGTAGGAGCCTTCCTGGTTGTCAAATCTCAGAGAGCAGGTGTTATAAGAGAACACTGATGATTTGGCAAGGCCTTTATTAAATAATACGGCATGTTATTTTCTCTACAAAACATTTACCTGTCTTTTTACTGTTCTCTTTACCTCGCATGGGTCATAGTCCAGGAGAAAAGACTCTTAAATAGGCATGGTTATTTTGTCAAATTATGTATCCCTCATGCATTCCTGGATTCAGAAATAAAATCATGGCTGCGTTTCCAGAAAGCAATATTCTGTATGCAAAGAACATGACTCAGAGTGTAAACTCTAAGAAGATTCACTCTCCCGGAAATAGGTCTGTATTCCTTGAAGAAAACAGAGGACACATCAAAATAAGCCCCCCACAAAAAATATTTGTAATTTTCTCTCCCAGCAGCCTCAAGCACGAGAAAGACCAAACCTTTTTCCAGTATTCCTTTAATAAAGTGAATCCAGTGATGTTAACTTTGCTTTGCTATCTCTAATAGTAACAATACTGACGTCCTGTTTTTCTTTTTCTTTTTATTAAAGGAATGACAAAATTTTGGGTGGGGGGATTGCATGTTCCATAATGTAGCATTGCAAAGCTAGCTGTTGCGCCAGGCATATGCTAGACTCCTTCCCTCACACCCGGGCGTGTAGGCCATGTCCACAGAACCAGCCATTTCAATTAAACCACTGAGTATCCCTGATGAAAGCGGCCCTGGGGCTGCGGGTTTAGCCATGCTCCAAGGTCGCACCACTCCTTCCTTCCACGCCATTGTTGTTGCCTTATTCAGCACGACTTCAGCAGCAGGGAGTCTCCTGGTCCTGTGGATGCTTCTCACATAATACAGAACTCTGCTTATGCAGGTTCTAAATTGCACAGGGACCTCCACGAGGGCCCCCCACTCCCTTCAGACATTATGGAGAACACAGCAATGGTGGGGTTGGGAGGAGTGGTGCAACTTCGGGGGTGAGGCTAAATGGGCTGCCCTGCTTCCCCTTTCACCGTGGATACCCTATTTTCACGAGTAATGTGTGGATAGAGCTAAACTTGCTTTAACATCTCAATTAAAACTCCCGTTTATCCGTAAATCCCGGTCCATGTGTGTGTTGGCTCCCACATAATCTTTCCTGGGAGTGTGTGGACCGCTAGCAGCCTAGCGATCTGGCACAAATTGTATGGGGGCACCAGTTTGGGTGCCCTGTGGGGACTGCAGGATGCCCACTGCCCCATTTGTATAAATCACAACTGTTTGAAAAAGGGAAGCCACAGTAGTACATGGAAAGACTACAAGCGACACCTACACAAGATTCCTACTAGGCCATGTACCCACTGGTAGCCCTCATCTAAACTTTCTTCAGTGGCTCAAACAAAATTACATAATTCCAGGTGTTCCACCTTCCGCCTTTCCCCCCTCACCCCTTGGCATCCACTTCTTACCACTCCTTGGAATATATGAAGTGGTCATGAAATTAATGCCATTCTAATGTAATTTCTGCTCTGTAACATGAGATAGGGAGCATAAATTAACTTTGGGCATAACCAAAGATCTTGGCTTTCTGCTGAATTTGTGGGACTGGTTGGACTCTGTACTTCTTGAGTGTTGTTCCATCGGTGGAAGGGAGACTGCTGGCAGAATGTGTTTCCTTTGGGGGACCCTCCAGAGCAGATTTGGGTGACACACGGGATGCTGCAGGGGGCAGCAGTCAACGGAGAAGCCCCCTTGCATGAGTAGAAGTCCCGTTGCATGAGCAGACAACCACTTGCATGTCGTTGCCTCCAGGCCCTTATCTGCAGAAGAGTGTTTCAGTTCTGCATTAACACAAGTTTCGGTCACTGAACACAGACTGCAGAGCTGGATTGCAGTGGGTCTTCAGAGGCTGCCATCCAGAGAAGCATGCAGGAAAGATTTCTACATGCAGAAGGTGTCCTGCCTCCTTTCAGAACCAGCTGCTGACCACACTGAATTATATAAAACCCTTTTGAGACTCAATAGGACTTTTTTTTTAAAAAGAAGAAGAAGAAGAAGCTTGCAACGTGGTGCTGGGGGGCTGTTTTTACTGAAACAAATCTAAAAGTCTCCTGTGTCTTCAGAATCTTTTCTGAGCACACTAATGAGCTTGCTGGACTACAGACAAAGTCTGTGTTTTGTTTTTGTTTACCTTTCCTTGCCACTCTCAATGCAGATCTCAAAAATGGGGAACATGGTAGGAGTTAATTGTTATTCAAACTTGTAATCGCAACACTGATAAAGGAAGATGCCCTTCCTTTCCTGTGGCTTAGAGTTATTAACTTTTGTTTCACAGGTGAAGGTACATTGGTTGAATTATTAATCCAATAAGACCAGGTCACCTGCCCAGTTCTCTTGTAAAATGAAAATAAGGCTGAACATGGTAATATTTTATACGACTCCACTGAACGATAGCTGCTGCACACAATTTGTGTTTCATCAGGTCTGCACAACTTGTAACGCACTAAAGCCAGTGGTGTTGAACCTCTTTCAGCCCAAGGGCCGAATTTCATTTCAGAGAAGCTCTCAGGGCTGCATTCCAGTGGTGAGCGGGGCTGAAGGCAAAGGGTGCAGGGCCAAGCTAACCTGCATATTTTACCTGAAAGCTCTTAATGCCAGTAAGTCGAGCCTTGGGAGAGGGATTTCAACCTTTTAGAATGGGGGGAAACTGCAAAAAAAAAAAAAAAAAAAGCTGGGAAATCACCAAATGGTGATCAGGGGAAGTGGGCGTAGCCATCTGGGAACCCTGGAGGGCCGGTTCTGTACCCCTACACTAAGCCAAATGCAGCCAACCATCCATGTGTGGTTGCCCACTGGGGTCTCAATAAACCTCTTTTGCTGCCTGCTGGGCTCCTGAAAGATAGAGCAGGATGCAGTGCAAGTCAGGTGGGCTCTGTTGAGTCTGTTGGATCACAAGAAGTGCTGCAGACCTGTTATTTGCCCTCATTTAGAGCCAGTGTAGTGTAGTGGTTAGAGTGTTGGACTAGGATTGGGGAAGCCTTAATTCAGATTTTCACTCAGTCATCATGAAGCTGACTGGGGTGCCAATGAACTAGTCACTCTCTCTCAGTATAACCTACTTCAGTGTTGCGAGTATAAAGTGGGGAGGATAGAAAGAATCATGTATGCTGCTCCTCCCTTTATTCAAGCAACTGCTGAATACATGTTGGGGTGTGTGTGAACTCATTTCCCCCACCTTGGATAGGTGGATAGCACTGTCCAAGCTATCCTTACCAAGCACCTGTTCAGCGGGCTGCCCCTGGGTCTTGGGAACAGGTTTGTTTTTCCAGTGCAAATGCACCACATTAAGAAGGACAACCTATGCCGAGAAGCCTATTTGTGAGTAGCTCTATTCATTCATTACCCATGTGACTAGGGTATTCATGGTGAAAGAGGGTGCAGGTTTACCACCACACCAAAACTTGTGACACTCCTCTCATCATGGTTCTTCATGATTTCTGTAGTGGAGAGCCGGGGTCCTTTTCTCATAGAGTCTCCTGGTGTGATTTATCTGCAGAAGTTATGCTGAACATGGTGAAGGTGGGGGTGAGAGCAGTGGCTCAGCCTTGGGGGCAGAGTTAAATGAGCAGCCCCACTGCCAACTTTCAGCATGGATACCCTATTCACGCAAGTAATGTGGGACTGGGTAGGGCTAGTACGGATTGAGCTCTCTGAGTCAGGGTGAATGTGTCAGTTACCTCCAAAGTTTCCATAAAATTAGTTATAGATGAAATTACTCTGGGCACAGGTATAATGAGTGTTCATATGCTTAAAATGAAATCCATATTAATCCGAAATCCAGGAAGTAATCCGTACTTCATTTGTAGTTTCTTTGTTCTGTGAAGTTGTAAATTATGTGTTTACAAAAAATCGTCAATACGTCTGTGTGTGTTTGTACAAGGTTATAATACAAAGTTTATCTCACTTCTCACAAAATATTAAAAATATTAATACTATTATTTATCATTATCCCAATTTCTTTTTTAAAATAATCAAAAAAAGCTTACAATAGATATTTATAACATAAAAATACATCAAAACTAACATCAAGTCAGCAAAAGTGATACATGTAAGGCAGCAGTACAAGTTTCTAAAAACTTCCAGCAAATTAAGAGCTTAAACGCTTTAAAACAGCAAACCAAGACAAATGTATAAAACGGCAGCTCCTATACAAAAAGCCAGATTTTTTAACACACACACACACACCACCACCACCAACAACAACAACAACAACAGTATTTCCCAACCATTTAAAAACTAGTAAAGTAGGCTAGGTTGACAGTGTGTAGCCATGCAGGGATTTACGTCTTTGTTTTCCAAGTCTAGCACTGTATCCATTAACAACACACTGCCCTTCCAGTCCTCTTAAATTTCCATCCTGTGCTTACCAGTTGAAGACCTTTCTGCATTCTTTTGGTCACCAGATCTTTATAAATGTAATTTCATTATTTGCATTTCTGTTCATGTGTGGGAAAATTATTACCTCAAGAAACACGAAACAGTTTGTTCATGGAAATAACCCCCCATACTTCTCTTTCCCAAGAGAAATAATGACAGACCTTTTGGATACTGTCCTATGATATCTGGCTTACATAAGATGTCATCAAAATGGTGACAGATGTATCTGCTCCTCAAGCCTGACCCTAGTCCTTTGTAGGGCCAGCCCAAAAAATGCCCCTGCATTTCACCTATCTGATTGGCAGGTGGCAAATTGGGGGGGGAGCATTTTGTTACTTTTGGGCTGCGTGGGTCTGCAACCGCAGATTACTGCAAGGAGAGGGGCACTTACTGTGCTCTTTCTTCTTCTATCATAACTGTGCAAGAAACTCTGCATACACAGGTGGCAACTCTTTTTAAATTTAATATTAGAGTCATTTTTAAAGTTTAAAAAATGGTGCATGTTCTGGTAGCCAAAGGAGAGTTTTGGCTGCTGTCATATCTTTCCCTCACACAATCCCCTCCCCCCCCCCCCCAGCACTAGCATTATTTTCAGAAGTGGAAACAGGGTGGTGGTTTAAACTTTAAAAACTAAAAAATAGTATGTGAGAAGATCTGCCACCAGAGCCGGAGGAGCTTTTTAATCTGTAAAAGAAAGAAAGCTAGCTTCCCTAAAATGATTTGCAGCATTTTGGGCACCCAAACCCCCAAAATTGTACCCCTGTTTCAGGGGGCTAATTCCCACCTCCTAAAATCTGGGACAACCAGCAATTTCTTGGGGGTTTGGTTCAACCCTAGATGCAAAGAATACTATCACAGGTACCAGTGTGTGGTCTGGATCTCGCACCCAGCTGAAAGTGTGAATGGATCCCCTTGAGAAGTATTGTGTTGGAAGTGACATGAAAGTTCTCCTTGTGAGATTTGATCTATGGTGAGGACTCATTCACACCTGCATTTTAAGTGGTAAACAGGCATGTGTGAATTGGCATTTTGTAAGTGAAGCATGTGTGAATCAGCCCTAAGGGAACTATACTAACTTGCTGTTGAAACAGAAAAGGGGAAAAACCATCAAGTGACTTCTATTGGGTCGGATCTAGATTTATGCTGCATCAACTGTACTGATAGGACTTAGATTTCATAGATCATAGAGTTGGAAGGAGCCTACAAGGCCATCGAGTCCAACCCCCTGTTCAATGCAGGAAACTAGAGGCGGGGTCTCCCATCCAAGTAATAACCAGGCTTGACCCTGCTTAGCTTTCCATGCTCAGACAAGCTGAGCAGCCCCTCGCCCCCTCCAACCCCCTGAATATGCAACATGGGGAGTCTGGAGACCCTGCTGGATGGGGTGAGCTGTGGTGTGAGGGCAGGAGAAATCCCCGAAATCAGGTGGAGAGCTTCTTCTCATGGAAGGTCCCTTCTTCTCATGGAAGACAGATCCTGGATCCAGTCCATTGTGATTTTGATTGCATAGATTTTCAGTCTATATTTTATTTTTTGCTGTAGTAGGCTTCTTCTGAATGATATTTATGGGCATGATCTTCTTTGTTTAAAGATAAGGCTGTAATTATTTTGCAAGTTGCGTTGTTCTTGAATGGAAAGGCGAGTGAGACCTGCAAGTAAGCGTAAATTGATAGCAATGAGAGAAATGGTTCACTTGAGTGCATTTCAAATGTGCTGAGCGTTGCATCATGGCTTGTTTGTAAAACAGTTCACATGATTATTTCAGAGGCAGAGAGAGAGAGATTAAAAATAGGCAATGGGAGGGAAGGATCAGCAAGCGGGAGATTAGGACAAATAAGACATTGATGCAACACTATTAGGAAGCTGGTACAGAATAAATCTGAGGAGAGCACTTAGTGAAATATGAGGTTTTTGAAACTACATTTTTTGGTTCACTGGAATCACTTATGTCCTGTGACCTAAGAAAGAGATTACATTTTCTGAATTATTTTATCTGTAAACAAAAGTGTGTAAAACATGGCTTGTAAAAATAAAGGAAGGTGACTTCACTGTGCATACCCAAAACAAACAAACAAACAAACAAACAAAATCTTGTATCAGCATGAACATTGAGCTGGAAAATTGGACTCCATCATATCCCATATTTCTTTTCTATCTCAGGCAATGTCTTTTTCAAAAGCACTTTTCTTTTGTTTTAATGTCAGTGAAGATAACAATCAGAAAGAAATTCACTCCAGAAGACATATAGTAGGATAGCATTCACTTACTAGAAAACAACAGCCATGGATCAATTCTCTCTTTTCCAAGTTTATTTTAGTTATTTAAATTCATTCCACACTCCACCTTTTTGGGTGGTGCTGGGCACCTCACAATATTTTAAAAGATTAATGTCATGAAAGACCCAATGCAAGACTAAGCTTTGGCTTAGAACTATTTAAATTCCTTCTTCTTCTTCTTCTTCTTCTTCTTCTTCTTCTTCTTCTTCTTCTTCTTCTTCTTCTTCTTCTTAAGAATTACATTTCCTCAAGAGAACGTTTATCGCTTTCCCACACATTATGAGGAAAGAGAAATAAAAGATGCACAAGGAACTCATACATAAGCCCCTTTCAGGCATTCAAAATGGATGTGTGAAGGGGGTAACAGGGTTGTGCACTTCAGCTCTTCTCTCAACATTCCCATCCCCATGAAGGGGGCTTCAGAACTTCATGCATTCAGTGTGAAGGTCTGAAGAGGGCTTCTAAGTCTAACCTTATTCAGCTGAATGAGCTTAACAGCTTCCAGCACTGGCTCAGGATGTGTTCCTGACTGAGGACAAGGACAAGATGGCATCCCCCATTCCACATACAGAAGCTAACCAGACTCACAGTTGAACCTTATTTCAGCACTGGCCATGGGAAAGCATTCTTCCTGAGGGCAGCAGCCTAGCTCAGGGAGTGCAGCACAGGCTGCTTGGCCCACAGGCTCCTATCGTTCCCCACCTTTCCATTGCTCCCCAACATCTGCTGCCTGAGGCAACTGCCTCACTTTGCCTAATGGTAGGGCCGGCCCCAACAGCCTCCATGCAATTGGAAACCCTGATAATGCAGGGTTACTAATCATGCAGATAATTCTAAGCACGTTCAGCTGAACAAGCTTAGAAGCCCCCTCGGGGTGTTTAGACTCCCTCCATGAGAATGGGGATGTTGGGGGTTGCACCTGCATGCACAGCCCCATTGCCCTACTCACATGTTCATTTTGAACACCTGACCGGGGCTGTATCTTTTTACTATTCCAGGTATTGGGCAGTATCCAACAGGGCTGCTCCACCTCCACTGGTTTCGCTGCATTCACAGGACCCACCGCTTGTGCAATGGGGCTTTTGTGCTTCCAAAAATAACCTCGGAAACCAATCTGAGCTCCACTGACCTGCCCCGATATGGAAACAAGTGTTTTCACTCACGTCAGGTTATTTTTAGAATCACAAAAGGCCTGTTGCACAAGTGATGCATCCCACAAGTGCACTAGCACAATAGGATACTACCCATAGTGTGTAAAGGTTGAACTTGTGTGTCTTTCGCATCTCCCCCCAGTGAAGATGCATGAGTTCCCCTTCACACAAAACTCAGAAGCTTGGGGAAAGGATGGAAGAGTTATCCTTTCTGATAGCATGGAAGCTAAGCCCCCTGCAGGACAGGGCTTTGGTGAGCCCTAAGAGGAAGGATGCTCAAAAACTGGGGAATGGCCGCTGGCTACAGTGCTGGGTGTATTTAACATATAAATGCTCACTGTCAAGAGGATGCCTTCAGCAAGCTATAATGGGGCACAGAGAAATTATGTACTACAGTTTCTGCAGTATATAAAGCTATTTAGAACACTGCTGAACAGGTGTGATGTGCTCTTAGTATTATTTTCAGTAGAGCACAGTGATCAGTTCTGAAAGTTACAAGAACTCATCTTACACTGATTTAGGAAATGCCCTCCCCAAAAGAGGCCTGCCTGGTACCCACATTGCTACTTTTCTGGCACTAGCCAAAAACATATTTCTTCTCTCAGGCATTTTAGATTTTTATTATTATATTTGTTGTTTTTACCTATTTTAACCTGTTTCATTATGTGAGCCACCCTGAGAACTTCTTGTTATAGGGCAGCATATAAATAAAAATAAAATAAATTGGAGTACAAAAAAAGTAAGCTGCTTACTTCCATGCTGAATGCTGATGGGCCTCTCTCTGCAGCTTGAAAATGTTGCCAGTGTGACCTATAAATGCTAGGAGTGCATCTGTGCCTCTTGGCATGTTGGGGAGTTCATCCATCACTCTATTAGGAAGAAGGCCCATGCATTCCTTATTAAATTGGCAAAAATTGTAAGTTCATAAGAACCCGTTCAGAAATTCTCCTGCACAAGCCTCATTGAAATGAATGGGAACCATCTAAGGTCACAGTAGTGCCCTTGTGTTGCTTCCATTCATTTAAGTGTGGAGCAGGGGTGGGCAGACTTCAGGCTTTCAGAAGCTACATTTTTGTTTTTACTAGAACCCCAAGATCCACAAGCTGGAACCAAGTGTGAAGATCATATACTTAGAATTAATGAGTTCTAAGCTCAGGAATTTGTTTTGAGCACCATTGTGGGTGGAAAGATGGGATATAAATTTAATGAAATCATCATCATCATCATCATCATCATCATCATCCTTAGAGTACCACAACTGAATGAAGCTAAAAGTCCTTCCTCACAAGGAATCTACTCCTGCATATCTCCCCCCAAAGGTTTCTTAATTTCAGCAATATAATGGGCGACGGGGAGCGAGATTTTGTGGCTGTTGATATTGTTGAACAATTGTGAGTCACAAATCTAGAGATCGAAATCTACCTTCTGCCCACCGCTGATATATAGTACTCAGGACAACTTCCTTTCAATGTGCCCAAAAGTCTTTTGCCTGGCCTGGGGCATCCCAGAGCTACTTCTACATAGAGTTCCTATTGGCCCAAGAGACCATAGATATATTTCACCATAAATGAAATAGACCAAAGAGCAGGATGTGACCAGATTACAAGACGATCAATGCAACACGAAAGCTTTTACAAAGATCATTTAAAGCAGCTTAGCAAAGTGCACCTCCCTATTAAACTCATTAGGTGTATCTCCAGAGACGACTTAGCCGAGCTGTAGTAGGGAAATAAACATTTAGAGCAAGAAAGGAAGAGAGCCTGATCAGAGGTTAAGAACTCCATAAAAATGTAATAATCAACTGACTATAAATATTTTAAGTGCCTTTGATAATGATGGATTAAGAAAAATGGCTGGGCTATAAAATAATGGAACAGTCAGAATTTTGGAGTGCACTTACACCCAGAAGCCATTATGAGCCACACACGTTTTAAAATGTTAATGCATTAAAAAATAAAAGTAGAGCATTGAGGTGAGGAATAGTTGAACCCCACAACTGATCTAAAATGGAGCAAAATTTAATCCTCCAACCAAGTTTTGCAGTATGTTAAATAAAGGAAGTATAAGTGCACAGTGAAGACTTTCAGAATAAGCATGAGTCAGAATAATAATTTCAACGTTTCGGTGGTGGCTGGTATTTTTCTCAATGTTAAGTCCTACCTCTTCATAGCAACAAGGGTTCCATTGGTATTCCCAACCCAACTCCTTTCTACATAGAAGTCTATGGTGGCCATGTGTCCTATTTTACAGAGGGCAGTCCTTTATTTGAAGGGCTGTCAGAGGACAGTTTTCTATTTGAAGGTGTCCTCTGTTGGGAGGGCTGTCCAGGCCAAGTCTGGTTTCAAGATAAAGAACCATCAGAAGAGCTGGACCTTGAAGTTGCCATCAACAGTTAGCACTTAAGCAGCAGACTGAGCAGGCACACCAGTAGGAATGTCAGAGAAATCCAAAACAGATAAAAATGACTTCAGATTTCTATGAATTCAGCCCATGGATGATCCCACAGTGGACTGGCATCTTCTGAGTTGCTCAGGTTCCACAGACTTGCAGACCATTTTTCTACTTTTCAGAATTGTTGGCAAATTTAGTCATAAGAAAATATGAAAAATTTCTGGAAAATACTCTAATATGTATGCCATTTTAACACACACACACACACACACACACGTTTTATACATTTCTGCTCACACTTCCGCCTCCACTGTGCCACACTCTTTTGTTGTTGTGAGCTCTGCTCATTGATTGTACACTGAGCTAAGAAAAATTGGGGGGAATGTTATGTGCCAGGAAAAGTTACATACGGTAAATTGTGTCAAACTTCTTTCTGTACTTTTCCAATTCCATCAATGAGCGGATGAGAGAACAAAAGATGCCTGGCAATCCACAAAACACAGACAGAACAGATGAAACAAAATCTGTAACTCCCTACACACTGGTCACCTGGTCCCAGTCTTACCAGCTATGGGGAGATGTATTTCTATTGAAATGATGGTAATTATTTCTAAATTTGCATCTATACATATATTAGCATATTTGTTTGTTTATTTATTATAATTATTTATAAAACACTTTCAGGATAAAATCCTACAAAGGCACGTTGCAAATAAAACAATAGTGCATTTTTTTTTTAAAACCCATTAAAAACAATAGGAAATAGAACTCATAAGGTTCTGTCCTATAGGGGTATTGGTGGTAGAATGCCCTGTGGGGGAAGGGAGGGACATTCCAGGTGAGGCAGGAGCATGAGGTAATCTCTCTGTCTCTCTTCTGGGATCCTTCCAGAAAAAAAAAGTCCATTAAGGAGCCCTGAGGTCACATGGGAAGAATTGATAAAATGGCTGCTGTGCAAAATAGCATTGAGCTAGCTCTCCAGAGGTGCAGTGCTAGTATGCAAGGTGTCATCAGCTCCTTCAGTGAACTTATGCTATCAGAACAGCTTGGGAAGCAGCCGCACTGCAGTGACTTACACATGCTGAAGTAATTATTTATTCATTATATTTTTATTTATTTATTTATTTAATTTCTATGCTGCCTTTTTTCCTGCAAGGAACCTAAGACGGCTTACATAATCCTCCTCCTCTTCTCCATGTTATCATCACAACAAGCCTGTGAGGTAGGTTAGGCTGAGAGTCAGTGACTGGCCCAGAGTCACCCAGTGAGCTTCATGGCCGAGTGGAGACTAGAACCTGGATCTCCCGAGTCCCAGTCCGACACTCTCACCACTACACTACACTGACTCTAAATAGGTTATATGGCCAGCACTGGGATTGGGGCAGGGGTAAGATAAAATGAAGAGTCTAAAACCTGAACTCCTGCTTGAAAGAAGATATGCAGCCCCACAGATGAGACTGAGATGGCAAATGCCTCTAGAACATTGCTGGAGAGGATACTGAAGGGTGTAAGGCATGAGTAGGCAACGTAGTGCCCATGGGCAGCAATATATCCCAGGTACTTTTCTTAGCACCCATCAAGGTGCTCTACCACTCCCTGTGAAATAGGTTTCTGTTGGTGCTGAAAACTGTGGGCTCAAACAAGTTGTTTAGTGTGTTGGGGCTCAGACTCCACCTCTGCCTTATACTACTCAGTCTTTTGGGCAAGTTACGTGTTCTTTGCCAGGCCTCCCATGGCAGCCATTTTGTGATGGTACCCAAGACAGTTTCTCAAATTGCCAAATGTGCCCATGGCCCAAAAAGGTTGCCTACCCCTGGTGCAAGGCAATCTGAGACTACTGAGCCCTGAGATAAGAGGTTGTGTATTCAGGATTAAAACTGCACATTTGGTGAGACTGTGAGTTCCATGTGAAAAAGTCTTTGTTAATAATAATGGCTGCTATTTCTATGCATGCAGGCCTTTTCATTTGCACAATGAACCTTTCTTTTTTCTAAAGATCATATCCCAATTCCAACCTCCAACACACACACGCCTATAGTAGAGAAAGAAAAAAACGAAGCATGACAAAAATTCTTTATTTTACAACTTCATCTCCTGTGAACTGTTTGCAAGCAATTTAGTCAGATCCAGCTAACTAAAAAAGCTGTGTGCATATTGCAAAGGCCTAGGTTTACAAACTGATTTTTTCCCCCCTCCTAGGGCTTGATGGGACATTCTGCTTGTAAATTTGTATTATGCTGCTGCTTCTTTTTTAGTTCCGCTGAACTTTTCCAAAGGTTTGCCCAATTGCCCAAGGCCAAAGAGAAATGGATGTTGAAATTCTTCTAACAAAAAGCAGTGCCAAAATGATAAAATATTAATTCTGTTACTTTATATGCAGATATGAGTGAAGCAGAAGCAATTACTCCCATTTTAATTGCTTCGTAGATGAATACAATTATGATGTTACTCATTCTGTTGGTAGTCTATGTATAAAATAGAATCCACATGCCACAATTGTGGATTTCATTGAAAAGTAAAACTTACCAATGTGAGATATATTAAAGCAATAAACGGGTAAGAGATTAAACTTTCATAAACAGAAAGAGCTCATTGTTTTGTAAATGAGTGTATAATAAACCTATTGGTAGTGCAAAGAAAACCATTAAAGTGACTGGGAGCCTCATGCTTTTGGGAAACTTTTGATTTATCTCTTTAATCATTTGTTAGTGCATTGTATACCAATCAAAGCATGAAAATGGGTTCTAGCATTCCCTCCTTCAATTGTCAACTGTGTGTGTGTGTGTGTGTGTGTAAAATAAGCAGTTGTAAAGATGCAACAGGGTATCAACAAAGTCTGCTATTAAGATGTATTTTAGTCCTAAATGACTAAAGTCAGAGGAATATTCATGACAGTTGAGTATCTTAAATAATTAAATGCTGGTGGATGCTTTTCTTCAATGAGAGCATTATTCAGCCCCCAAAGTGTTTAGTTATATCCATAGGATTGTTTTCTCCAATACTGTATCACACATTCACATTAATCAACCAGTACAAGCAGCACTGGTGGGAATAGATTTTAAAAGCTTTCAAGAAGATAAATTTTGTTTCATGTTCCAGGTGATTCTCAGAGTCCATTCACACAACCACTGTGCTCTTGTTTGACTCTCACACTCATGGCAAATGAGTTATGGCCCAGCACATTTGTGGCTAATGGATGATCTACATGGCTCATTAGGAGCACAAGCAGTCCCAGCTCCAGGTTTTGGAGGGCCCTTGGGCAAGACACCCTCAATGGGCCCCTTTTCTCAATGTCTACTGCTCACTCTTATTGTCACTGCCTGTTCCTCATCCCCTTTTCTCATCATTGCTACTGCTTACTTGCTTGGCAGGCAGAGAGCCAGTAAGCAAACAGGCAGTGGCATCTACTGTTCCTGTTTTTCATCACCACCATGGTCTGGGCCAGAGTGAGAGGCAGGTTGCAATGATTAGGAGGAGGAATAAGCCCAGCGGGCTCTTGTCATTGGGCCCTGCTGGGGTGTGGGCCCTTGGCAGGTGCTTGGCTATGTCTACCCTTACTGCTGGCCCTTAGCATAAGCTATCGTTTTACATACAACCATTCAGTTGAGATTTGGAAAGACGATTGTTGCCTTAAGAAGGCAGCTTGTGCTAGTACCAGATAATTCAGACAGGCCATGCCCTATACTATCCATTACAAACAGGGGAAGGGTAGCTGACCATGAGGAAAAGTGTGCTGATGGGCCATTATACTAGGCCTCTCTGGGGAGGTACAGTCCCTCTCTGACTCATCTACCCTGTTTTGTTCATGTTCTAACCAGTGCTGAGCTGAAATGGAGTGAATTTGCAAACCCTTTCACTCCTTGTAAACCACTTGGTAGATGTGTACACCTTTTAGTGAAAAGGTGCAAAGATGTTCAGTGGTGGAAGGGCATCAAGGGGAAGAGGAAGCACATTCCCATTGCTAAGGCAACCGGTTGAGTCTCCCTCTCCCCACATAGTTGACTAGTCCAGGCAGAATATGGATGGGGATGCACTTTCAGATGCACATATGAATGCACAATCAACTGAAAGTAATATAGGTGTGGATAGTTGCAATCCATATCCAGATGTGCATCCAAATGCAGATGTCATCCATCCACACTGAATCACTTCCACTGGGATGTGCATTTTGATGTACACCCAAATGTGCATCCTTCTTCTGTCCTCACTAGTTATGCATGACTACATGTAACTAGAGCTGAATTGGGGTGAAAGTCTTGCCTGCCCCCCTAGTACTCATCACAATGAAAGCACTAGAACCAGAATGTCAAAACAGGGAGTGTTGTTGGTCTGTTGGCTGGGCACTGGGGATGTGTTCCCTTTCAATATTCAGAGTGAGGGCTTCATTTGCCCTCAGTGCCATCATCACATAACCAAATCTGGTTGTGTGGCACCAAGATAACAGCATGTTCACAATGTGATCCCTGATTGGTTGGGATTATGCAGTGAGTAAATCCTTTTTGGTAAGAAAAAAATAAAAAGAATAAAAAAAAAAGAAAAATAAATAAAATATTTAAAAAAAAATGTGTTGAAACAGCAGCAGATTCGGGAAACCATGTTTGTGAGCACACAATATGCAAAGGAGTGTGTGTGGTGGGGGATGGGGGTTCCCCACAGATCTTTCAGTAGAATAACATCCAGATTGAAAATCAAGGCTTATTTTTTTTAAAAAAAAAATTAGCACAGCACTAGCTCTGATATACTACAGTAGCCTCCTCCAACTTGGTGCCCTCCAGATGTTGCCCCCCCACATGTTTTGAATGATAATTCCCAGCATTCCAGACCATTGGCCATGCTTGGTGGGAGTTGTAGTTCAAAACATCTGGAATGCACCAGGTTGGGGAAGAAGACTGCAGTACATCATGATGAGTATCAATATAGGTAGATTTTCTGTCGTTATTGTGATGTGTAACAATGCCTGGAAACAGTCAATCGCAACTGTTTTTTGTGGCGTTCCTGCTTGCCTGGAGTCCCTCTTTCAGGAATGTTAAGGCATGCCATTGCTCTCCATATTCCTACCCCATCTCTCTTTTACCTGATCTATGTCCCTGAGCTCGGAAAGGATATAAATGCCAGTAGGTGAGCCATCTGTACTTGTCCTGTCTTAATTACATCACAGGAGTCACCTAGGCCATTGACAGGCCTATCGCCTCTATGAAGGACTCGTTGATGTAGTGCTGTCAGAGTCTACATAGAAACACTCCCTTTCTGTTAAAAGGATCAAGAATTAGTATTCCAGTCGGATTGCTTTGTACTTCTGAAGTATCTCTATAATATCCATAAGGGTGAGCTATTTGAAAGCCAGATGCAACAATAACTGCTCAAGGGGTGGTAGAAATAGAATCACATAGATTTTGTTGCTGTTGTTGTTATTCTGGGCAGATGTGAAATTAATTTCCCTATCTTGATTTGAAATCTAGTGAATTTTCAAAACTAAAAATAGGAACTTTGTGATATATATTTCCACATGCCCCCCCTTTTTAAGGGAACTTTGGTATTTATTTAAGTTCATGCATGAATATTATTACCCCTTTTAGGCATTCTAAAACTGGGCAGAATCAGAGCAAGGGGGCAATCAGGATTTTGCCTCCTGGCCCCTTCTCTGACCACCACACATCAACAGTTTTTTTTTTTCACAGAACCTGCACATGTAGGTTCTATACATGAAGGAATGATCAATGTGAAGAAATCAGTGATGGAACCTGATGCCACATCCCAGCCTCTCTTCTGACATTCCTTCTACACAGTTTTAGAACATCTGAAAAGGGCTATTGTAGGAGATAGGAGATACCTATTGTAGGAGGTAGATATTGTAGGAGATACCTCAAGGTATGTCCTATACCAGGTTTGGGCAACATGGTGCCCGTGGGCACCAAGGTGCCCCTAGACACCTTCCTTGCTGCCCACTGAGTGGTGGGCGATCCTGCAGTGACCCAACCTGCCTCCAGCTCGGTGGGCACCACCGCTGCACCTGTTGAGCTGCTCGGCGGGCTTCTGTCTGGGTTCCCAGCGAGCCACTTTGTATGTAGAAAATGCTGTAAGATATGCCCAAAGTGGCCGCAATCTGCGTAACTTGCATAAATTGCAGCCGCTCTTGGCACATCTTACAGCATTTTCTACGTAAAAAGCGGCCTGCCGGGAACCCGGAAGTCACTTCTCTGGCTTGACTCGGGAGAATGTAAGTCGAAGGAGGTAAGTGGGACAAAGTTTGGAGGGGGGGTTTGAGCCCGGCCAGTTCTCTTGATTTCCACCCCGCAAACAAACTCCTCACACATCACTAAGTCCCTACTCCTCCCAATTTTTATTTAAAAAATATTTTTATATTTTCTTACTGGCAGCTGGAATTGCCTCAAAGTGAAGTGGGAGCCTCTATTTGCTGCCATCTAAATTTCCCATGAATGCCTCTGGGCAGGTTACATGCCCTTTGTGGCCAGCCATACCACCCCCCCATGGCAGCCACTTTATGGTTGTGCCCAGGAAAGTTTCTCAAATTTCCAAATGTGCCCATGGGCCCCAAAGGTTCTTACCCCTGTGCTGTACTTTATCCCATATGGTATAAGATGAGAATGTATTTCTCTGTCTTATTCCATTGTTTGTTATGTCCTTTTGCAACTAACAGCAACATATAAAGGACAATTTTTTAAGGAGATGTGTTCTCTAAAGTTTTTCATGCAACTTCCAGTTTCTCTCCATAATCTCTGTCTGGAAATACACATGTGTGGCTACTGATAAAAGCAGTTGTCACACAACTCCTCCTCCTTTCTTCCCTATTTTTGGGAGCAAATCATGACCATAAGGCAAGGGTGCCGAACCTCAGACCTGTGGGCCAAATCTGGCCCATGTGGGATCCCAGTCTGGCCCTCCGGAGTTCCATACATGGCCACACCCCTTTCTCCTGGCCCCTTTCCTCTGACCGCCAGTTGTTTGGTAGCTTCCTGGCTTTTGCAGTGTTTTGCTCCCATTCTAAAAGGTTGAAATGCCTCTCCAAAGGATTATTTAATGGCAGTAAGAGCTTTAAGCAAGAATATGCTGGTATTTTTGGTATTTTGGCCCAGCCCCTTTTGCCTTTGGCCCCACCCCTTTTGCCTTTAACCCCCCACCACCACCACTGATATGTGGCCCCCGAGAGCTTCTCCAGAATGGAATTCAGCCCTCGGGCTGAAAGAGGTTTGACACTCCTGCTGCAGGGTGTGCAGATGTCCCCCACTGATTATATGTGTGTGTGAGGAGGAGTAGCACTGCAGCCACTGACACACCCCAAATGCCAAAACACCTGCTGGCCATCCTGCAGAGCAGCCAAGCATTTAGCAGTAATGGCAAAGGACCCCTGTGTAGGGATGCCGGAGAAATCCACGATGGATTCAAATGAGTTCGGAATTCTATGACTCCAATCTCCGGATTCTGCAGGGGAGTATTTTTTTTCCAAGTTGCAGATTCTGTGGACTTGCGGACCGTTTTTTTAACTTGGGGTGGGGGATTTGTGCAAATGTACACTTGGGCAAGTGCACACTTGTGCTAATGCACATTAGTGCAAGAGTGCACTAGGGCAAATGTGCGTTTGCAAACCAGAATGGAATTCTCGTACGTCACTAAAATGAAACAACCCCCCCCTTGATTCTGTCAACAAGCAGACGACGCAACAAAAGATGCATGATAATCCACGAAACACAGACAGAACAGATTTAGCAAAATCTGTACATCCCTACCTACGTGTAGCCACTGTCAGCAGGTGTGTCGGCATTTGGGGTCTATGGTGAACAGACCTACTCTCCCCTCATGCATTGAGTGAATGTGTTTGTTTGCTGGTGAATATGTGCAGCATAAGTCTGTCTATAGACCAGGGGTGGGCAGGAAGTAGATCTCCAGATATTTTGGATTTCAACTCCCAGCATCCCAAACCATTGGCCATGCTTGCAAGGGCTTCTGGAAACTGAAGTCCCAAACATCTGGAGATCTACTGTCTGCCCACCTTTTGATGTAGACACGTTGCAAGTTTTCTTGCCCCCATAAGCAGTAGCCAATGAATTTGAGCAGGGCTGGGAACACTCACAACATGATGATGTCACATCAATCTTCTGCCTTACTAGAGGTTTACGGGCAGGGTGGAATAAAGAGAAGGAAGCACAGGGCTGCTGATTTTGGAGGCAGCCCAGCATAGCTCACAATAACATGTAGGTCTGCGCATTATTTCTCTTCTGTGGGTGGTGTATGCAACCTTAGCTATAGCTTGAATATAGCACCCTATTTTGCAGACAACTGGGGGTCTTTATTATGTAAATTAGGAGATCACTTTTATATGTTTTAATTATAGAGTGCATGTTAATAGAAAATATTGCCGTTTTGTGAGTTGTTTGTTTTCATTTCTGGGTTGACGCTGTGGTGGGTTTAGTAATGCCGGTAATAACAGATGAAGGTTCCTTTTGTGGGCTCTAACAGTTAGCTGATTAATTGTCGTTATGCTCCTCACTACAGAACATATTGTAATTATACTACAAAAGGATACATTAAAGTAGCATTAAGGTTGTGACTTAATCCCCGCAAAAGCCAGGGTACTCAAGAGTTTAACTAGGAAGTGCCTAATACTGTATTTTAAAACTAAATGTTCCTCAGAAAAACAACAACAATGCTAAGGTTGACTGCTGGGTTTAACTTCAATTACTTAGTGCTAATATGGCAATCTGCCTTTGTAATGTGACTGCTGGGTTAGATCTATGAGCTGGATTATTGATACAGATCTGGACTGTTTCTTATAGTGCTGGTGGTAGCATGTGATGGCATATAGGCTGCACCGCATAGCTCCCACCACTGAGCAGCAATGGAGAGGGGAAATCCACTTCTATTCCTATGTATGATGGGGGGCTGAGAGGGCAAGCCAAGCTGCGAAGTGCAGATACCACAGCTCAGTGGTAGAACACGTCCTTTTCAGACAGAGGGTCTCAGATTCAATCCCTGTCACTTTCAGTTAAAAGGATACGGTAGCAGGTCTTTTGAAAGGCCTGAGACCCATTGATAGTCAGAGTAGACGGTACACATACAGTTAGATGGTCAAGCAGTCTGATCTGAGGCAGCTTCCTCTGTCCCTTAGACTTAAGAATGTGTGAGAAATTAGTTTCAGTTCATTCTTTATCAGAATTTACCCAGTTTGCACCTTCTGGACTGAACACAGACTTGGACGCAATCTGCAGTCCATACGTTTTTGAGCTTGCAATGTGATTCGTGGACCCCCAAAAATGTGTTCGACAGCATACGTACATTTGAAAAACGTGCATGAAAAAATGGCTACTTTTGAAAAATGTGCATAAATACACTTTAATCAATGGGAGAAGAATCCATACATTTCAAATAGGCGCACAATTGATGCAAACATTTGGGGAAATACACATGGAAAGGCGCAGATTTTCATGTGAAAAGAAGAAAGAAAAAAGCTTGCAATCTGATACAGACCCGAGTCGAAATGAACATCGAGATAGAATTCGGGGAACTTCAGCAAACATGGGTTATGCTGATTTGCACATCCCTACCTTTAGTACAGGTGGTGTTGTGCAGTGCACCAGTGCAGGGGCCTTTAGACCTTAGAATGATATCATTCATTCTCACTAGTATCTGAAGAATCCTGCAAAGGAAAGGAGTACACTACAGCTTTTCTGCATTATCTGCTAGTTTTCTACATGGTGAGGGTTTAAAATGATGCAGTTTAAAATCTGTATTCCATGTGATTTTTTTCTGAATCCGTAGCTTTTGAGATATCCTGTAAAAATAATAATTAAAAAAAATAGAACCATGAATGCAATAAAAGACTGGATGCATACGTGAAACATAAGTCTCCATATAAAGATAAATGATCACATGTGGCCAGACATGGACAAATCTGTCAAGCTTGATTTCTCTCAATTTTTCATTTTTAAAAGGTGTTAAGTAGGTTCCTTTGCAATTCCCCCCCCCCCCCGCATATGTATTTCTCAAAAATATGCAAATTTTGTACAGACATTTCCACATGTCTTTGTATGCACTTTTCCAAATATACAAATGTTTTTCCAAGTGATTCCCCCCTAAAATAAACTGGTTTTTTTGCCCTTTTCTGTAATATATGCATTTGTGCATGCTTTTTATTATTATTATTTGCAAACTGCTGAAAAGTGTGAATATTACTGCGTTATGGTTCATGTATAGATTCAGGAAATGCAAATGTAGTAAGTTTGCCTTCAAATGTGAACCAAACTAATTATCTCACCCATCCCTGTTTGTGACTTTGGAACATGATATAGCATCCATCGGAATCTTCCTACTTATATGTGAAGGAAAAGAAAGCCTAGTTTTCTTATTAATTTGAAGCATGTCAGAATGTGGAATTCCAACTGCCGTGGAGAAAGAACTGACAATGAGGAAGTGTACCTTTTTGAGGTTCAGATTATTCATGTACCAAGCAGGACATTCAAGACAGAGGACTGCAGAAGCCCGCATAGCAAAATGTATCTATGGCAGGTTTTATAATTCAGGAAAGGAAGTTGTGTATCAGCTAGCTCAGTGCTTATAGAAATGCACATTTCACCCCCAGCACAAATAACTTGGCTGCATCATGCTACAGAAACACCCAAGTTTCTACAATTCCACTGTCCAGCCAAGTACATATGTCAGGCACTGTAGCAGATGTTTACCCCTGAGCAAAATACTTTTCTCAAATGAGGAGTTTTAATAGAAATTCTCCTCAGCCCCAATTGTTAATGTGATGTCTCCTCCTATTCCTTGGAGGTGGAAAAATATATGTAGAATTCTATCATCAGTAAAAAAAAGAAATAAAGAAAGAAGAAAGTGTGCTTCTATGCTGTCATATCTGCACAAATGAAAGTACATCTTGTAACACGTCATAAATATGCCACCATTGTGTGCCTAAAATAATGGTTTCATATTTGGTTTTTTCCCCACATATTGTCTAGAAGGATGTATTTTGATGGTTGCATGCCAGTTTTGACAAGATGGCTAATCCATTTGAATTTGCTGGTGCTCAGATGTTGTGCAAGTACTTTCTGTTTCTGACTGGGAGAGAGAAAAGAAGAATCCGGCTCTGTCTCTAACATCTGACAAAAATGATATGATGCCTTAGGGGGAGGAATGTGCAAGGTGTTTATTTTGTTATTATTAATTTTTTACAGAACTTTATTTTATCTAAATGATTCAGGCTACTATTCTAAACACACTTACAAAGGAGTAAGTCCCTTGAGCTCAATGGGACTTACTTTGGAGTAGGGATGGATGAATCTGACAATTTTGTTCTTGCAGAACTATTCAGATTTTCAGGATTTAAGCTAGTTCCATCCTGCTTCCGCAAAAGTGCAAGTGGGTTTGTTTTTGGGGTTTTTTTGGAAGTCCACATAGACTTTTCTACTTTTTTCTGTGCATTGTGAACATTTTTGTGCTCAGTTTTCTAATGTACACATTTTTTTCCAAGTAATGCATTGGTGCACTGCAATTTTATGCATAGTTGTCTCAGATATGTGCATTTTGTGTGCACTTTTCACTAATATGCACATTTATGTATCTATTTCCCACCGACAAACTGTGTTGCCAAGCTCGGAAAAGTGCAGATTTCAGAATGCAACATTGTATAATATCCAACAGGGCTGCTGTGCTCCTGCCGATTCCGTTGCGCAAATGGGACCTACCACTTGCACAGTGAGGATTTAGCACTCCATAAAGCAAGCCCTGAAACTAGCAGGAACGCTAATTTCCAGATTGGGACAGATTGATGGAGCTCCATTTCTGCTCATTTCCAGTTCCTATCAGAAGCACTAAATCTGCATTGTGCAAGCAGTGAGTCCTACTGGGCATCATTGGATACTGCCCTCTATCTTGGCTCACATACTTGTCCCGGCAGGGCTAATTTGCTAAATTAACATAAAAAGCTTGTCATAACAAATTTCTCACCCATCCCAACTTTGGAGTAAACATGCTTAGTAGGGTACTGCATGTTTCTGAAAGGGTGGGGATATTCAACCATCTGTCCTCCTCTGCATGTCCACTGGAATAGGGCAGCAGAAGTAATATGCTGCCCTATTGGTAGACTCACAAGTCCCCCTCTATTCTCTGACATTGCGGTTGCCCTGAGCTGACTCTTGAGATGTTGGGGGGGACGGGACAGTTGCTATGGCCCCAGTATTACTGCCTTATTGATGCTAATCGACCCTATTGTTGCTAATTGGCCTTATTGTTGCTATGGCCCTATTGTTGCTAATGGACCTGCTCTTGCTAATTCTGTTGCTATGGTCCTATTTTTGCTAATTTTGATTCATAAAAGAACTGATCAATGCTGAAATGCTCACTGACACCCTTCAAACAGCCTGATCGTGCTTGTTATGGGAATTCAATCTTTGCGAAGTCACTCTATGTCCAGTCCAAGTCATTTTCACATGCATTCAATCATAAGTCCATTCCATCCAATTTATGCATCAGTCTGCCCCTTAAAGATAAACAAAACACCTTTGTATTTATTTTTGAACTCAATTTTCCCTAACATATGCATTTTTATTACAATTTCTTCTATCATATGCATTTTTATTACAATTTCACCTAATATACACTTTTTTGTATGCATCAATCCCTGATACACACATTTCTATATACAATTTTTGAGCTGGGCCAAACAGAACTCTTTCCCATCCCTATAATGGAATTACCTGATTTTCATTTCCCATTCCCATACACATGTGCAGATTGGAACATAGCTTTCCATCTGATTTTACACTTCTCTGAATGTTCTGACTAGGGGAGAAATGTGTTTGGTTCTGATTTTAATGTGAACTTACCTAATTTTGCACTTTCGAACCAATATGTGAACTGAAACTCAGTTATCCATTGAAATGTGCATTTCTCCAAATTTTGTCATGGAGTTCCCTAATCAAAATATGCATATAGAAATATGTATATTCAGGAAAAGCGCATGTTAGCATGCATATATTAGTGAAAATAACATGCAAAATGCATCATATTAGGATAATTACTTGCCAAAAATATGTATATTAGGCAAAATTGCAAACAAAAAGCATGTATTAGGAAAAATGCACATTAAAATGTGTACAAATTTTCATATAAACTTTAAAAGGTTTTATTAACCTTTAGTATTGTATATTTTAAACTGTTTTTTTTAATTTTGGTTTTTTAAAAAATTAATTACAATGTTGTTTTTATTGTTGGTTTTATCTTGATTTTATTGTATGGATTGTTGTGAACCGCCCAGAGAGCTTTGGCTGTGGGGCGGTATAGAAATGAAATAAATAAATAAATAAATAATCCCCCAAGTGTAGTGCAAGCAAAACCTAAGATATGAAAAATGAGAAACTCTGAGAAAATGAAACTGACAGAGTCATCCATCCCTAGATGTGATATAGTTCCAGGCTCAAAAAAGTATTAAAAAATACACTGTTTGAGAGGAAAGGCATTTAGAAGTGTGTATTTAGAGAGACAATGTCTTTCACATACATATTTAAATTGTAGCCGTGTGCAAATGGCCTCTCAAAATTCTCCACCATATTTGTGGGCAGATATCTTGGGGGGATGACCATTTCACTGAATTTCTCCAGGGTGAGTTCCCTGGGGCGGCAGACTCTGGCCTCATCCATCGGCCAGAGAACCAAGGGCCACAGGGAGGCTGCACCCCTTGCCTCCCAGGAGTAACATCACAGCAAGGGGGAGGCCAACCTGGCCCCATACATCAGCTGGAGAGGGAGCAGCTACAGAGAGCAGCTACAGAGAGCTTGTTTTGCCCTTCCCTGCCAAAAGAAAAAGAAAAAAGAAAGAAAAACCTATAAGAACCTTTTTTTACTAAGAATTGGTGCCTGAGTTTTGCATTCTTCCTCCTCCCTCCCAATCCTTTTTCCTTTTGTGTCATGTCTTTTAGATTGTGAGCCTGAGGGCAGGGACTGTCTTATTATTAATCTTTGTAAGCCACTCTGGGAGCCTTTTCTGGCTGAAGAGCGGGGTATAAATGCAATAAATAAATAAATAGATTCTCCAACAATTTCAGTGGCTCGCCATTGGCAGTGGTTGTAGCACAGCTTCTTCCTCCCCCACCCCATGGGTTTCTTTGTTTGTTTTCACTGCCACTGCAAGTGGCGATGGCAGCAGCTGTCTTGGCAGCCTGACCCCCATTTTGCATCCCCCATAATGACCCATACCTAGTGTTGTTCTGGGGCATTGTGGAGGGGAGGGCCTGCCCACACACAAAAATAGTGGAGAAAATTCTGGAAAATTTCCTCCTATTTCTAGCAGGACAGGATAAACAAAAGAAAAATCTCGAAAATATCTTTTGAGAAAATTTTGGCTCAGCTCTAGTTGTCATTCTTCATGGTTCAGTACCTTTCCCAAATGCTGAACTTCTAAGGGGTGATTGTGACACATGTTGGATCTACTGCACATGCTTATAACATCATTCCTTCTCTATGAGTCCTGTAGCAGGTGTGAGGTGGGGGCAGTGTTGTGTCTCTCCCCAGGGAAGAGGCGGAGTTCATGCTGTGTCAAAAGTTTTCTTCCCCTATGAAAGAAGCCTCCATTTTTTCTGCCTCATTCTCAGGGCACTTATTTATTTTGAAATTCTTGGGCGGGGGGGTATGGAGCTTGCCTTATCACTGCATGGTGGCTGAGGGTGCTGTGCGTGTTGTTTTTTTTGCTTTCTGTTACATATCTCTCCATCGCTCTGCAGCTTTCTTGGCTACCCGCACTTCCTGATCTGAAAGTGCCACATGGGGGGATTAGTTATCTTGTGACATCTTGCCCTGGGCTTTAATTGAAGACTACAGGCTGCTGGAGAGATGATTGTACATTATAGTGGTGTAAATGAACCTGGGAGGGGGGGTGGCCTGGTTCTCCGCCGCCTCGATTCTGCGCAGGCGCAGTATGTGGCACAGGGGTCCAGCGCGCCTGCGCAGGGTCCCATCGCGTCATTTCCGGTGCTGGAAGTAACGCGACAGGACCGGAGTGGCAGTGCGTGTGGCGAGCCGTGGAGAGGTGAGCCGCCGCCGGGCTAAGGTAGGCTCGATGATACATCGCTACAATGAAAGACAGGGCATTTGCACACACTTCTCAGCCAACTCATAAGTAAGGTAAGGTAAGCGCAAGAATCCTGAACCTGACCTTTGAGGATTTCTCTGAAATGTTCATCTCCTTTGCATTTCTTTTCAAAATCAATGTTTTTTCTCTCAAATTGAATGAGAATGGTTGGAAAAACATGGCAGAAATGTTTGTCACAGCACTAAGTTAAATACTAACGTAAGTGCATTTTTTTTATGTTTGCAGTTTAATGTGGACATGGGATAAAACAGACTTATGGGTGAACACAGTCAAAAGTGACACGGGCCAGACCTAAAGTGATCTCTCCATCCTTAGTGCTTTCTAATTTGAAATAGTTGGAGCATTGCTCAGAAGGCAGATTTTAGAAGGACACACAGCAGCACACAGACAGACGGCACACACAAAAGCCCTCCTCTACATTGGCAAATGATCTGTCAAGTGACCCATGAACAAAATCAAGATTGAGTTGCCCTTTGAAATAAACCTATTTGAATTTTATTATCTCCAGAGCACCTTGTGTCTCTAATCTTGTGAAAGGTTAGTATTCCATCCATCAGAGCAAGATTAGAGCGCTAGTTGATGGCTGTGCTTGATGATAACTGAATGCAGCAGTTGGGGCCAGAGGAAGGAGATTCATTACCATCAGCCATTCAGAGGAAGATTAGGTAAACAGACACTTGGGAGAAAGCAGATTCTCCAGACAGGCCACCTATATCCCCAGGTCAGGATGGCAAAAATCAGAGGAGCAATGTGTCGCTGAAGATCTTAAACCTTTTAACAGCGGTCCAACTATGGCACAGACATCTTATTCCTCTCCAGATTTTTTTCTGCCCAAAGGGTAGCTGATTACTAGTCTCAAAATACTGCTGCCTCTCAACTTGAAATATTAATTATTTTGAAGACTGCTTATAAGGCAGGTAAAGAGAAGAGAAACAAAATCTCTTCTTTAAAAAAAAAACATGAAAGAAATACATATTCAGTACAGTTAGATGCAACAATTAGGGCAGTTAAAATAAAAGCATCAGCACATGCGTGCCGAAGGCAAGCTGTTTGATATGAACAGCGGAGAGGGGGGAAGTCAAACATTACATTTTAATTTACAGCTCACTTTCCTTTTATTTCAGGTAATAAGTACTTTTTGAGACAGTGCCCTGGTTCGCACGATCACGGCTGGGGGAAATAAGCCACGGTGGCTTATTTCCCCCGCTGCTCATGCAGGTCACGTGCCAGGGGGATTAGCTTAGTCACTTTCGGCAGCGCAGCTTGTTGTGTCGTGCAAACCCAGCCGGGCTGGCGTGTTGCCATGATTAACAAGCCACCCCAGAACCTAAAACAGCCCATGGGTTCTGGGCGGCTTGTTCTCCACTGCAACAAGCCACCCTGATTGGGTTTGCATGACACAACAAGCTGCACTGCCAGGGGTAATTATGCTAATCCTCCTGGCACGCAGCCGGCATGTGCAGGGTGGTTAACAAGGCTTATTGACAAGTCTTAATAACCACCCTGTGATCATGCGAACCAGGTCAGTGTCTCCTGAAAGCCAGGCTACTGTTAAATGTGAACCCTTCATTGGGCACGATGCCATCATTGACCTCTCGGTCTTAAACATCGGAGGTTTCATTTATGACCGGGTGGTTCACATAATGACCTGGTGGCATTTCACTTTCAAACTACGCCAGTGTGGCGTAGTGGTGAGAGTGTTGGACTGGGACTCGGGAGATCCGGGTTCTAGTCCCCGCTCGGCCATGAAACTCACTGGGTGACTTTGGGCCATTCACTGACTCTCAGCCTAACCTACCTCACAGGGTTGTTGTGAGGATAACATGGAGAGGAGGAGGACTATGTAAGCCGCCTTGGGTTCCTTGCGGGGGAAAAAAGGTGGGGTATAAATATAATAAAATGAATAAATAATTAAATAAATATGATCTGTGATTTCACTATCTCAGCCATATCAACGTGAAATAGCCACATCCCTGAAATTCATCTGGGGGGGGGGGAACAGGGTGATCCAAGGGATGACAATGCCTGCAGTTTGGTCCATTCGTAAAAGCAAACTGCTTTATGCTGCTCCATATACTCGTTTGAAATATATTGCAAATGCATACGGCTTTCAAAGAAGGGGGCGGAAATAGCCCCCTGAAGTGATTCTCACTGAATAGGAGAGGTCACTGGGATAGCAAAGCACACCCAGGCCACAGCTTATAATTCCTATGGGAGGCTGCTTTCTATGTTAGGCTGGGGCCATGGTCCAGCCACACCCTCATTCTGTAAGCGGAAGGGAAAACAGTGGAAGGGAAGGCAAATTCCGCGTTCAGAAAGGAATTGAAAATGAAATTGCCAGGATCATACTCCCCTTATACAAACCTATGGTACGATCACATTGAGAATACTGTACAGGTATGGTTACTCTACACCTGAAAAAGGATGTTGTCGAGTTGGAAAAAGGGCAGCAAAGGGCAACTAAAATGATCAAGGGGCTGGAGCAACTCTGCTGTGTGACAAGGTTACAATATCCGGGATTGTTTAGCTTAGAAAAAAGGCAAGTAAGGGGAGACATGATAGAGGTGTACAAAATTTTGTATGGTGTGGAAAAAGTGGACAGGGAGACATTTTTCTCCCTCTCTCATAAAACTAGAACCTGGAATCATCCCATTAAACTGATTGGTGGGAGATTCAGGACAGATAACAGGAAGTACTTCTTCACACAGTGCATAGATAAACTATGGAATTCACTTCCACAAGATGTAGTGATGGCCACCAATTTGAATGGCTTTAAAAAGGGGGATTGGACAAACTCATGGAGGATAAGGCTATCAATGGCTACTAGTCCTGATGGCTGTATGCTACCTCCAGTATCAGAGGCAGTATGCCTATGTACTCCAGTTGCTGGGGAACATGGGCGAGAAAGTGCTGTTGCACTCATGTCCTGCTTGTGGGATCCCGTGGGCAGCTGGTTGGCCACTGTGTGAACAGAATGCTAGACTAGATGGACCCTTGGGGCCGGTTCACACGACACGGGAACCGCGGGGGAGCGCTGCTCCCCCGCGGTTCCCGTGTCGTGTGCGGGCCTCCCGGCGGTGCCCCCACGGGACAGCCGCGGGCGGGACCCACGGAAAGTGACCACGGTCGGTAGCGGGGTAAGCCCCTACCGCGCGTGGTCACCGTGCCGTCGGAACAGCGGGCGTCCGTCCCGCGGGGTCCCCACAGAGACGGCAGCCCAGAGCGGCCGGAGCCGCCGCCGCTCCAGCCTGTAGGGGCAAACGGCCCCTCTGGGCATCCCGGGCCTCACCCCCTACCGCCAGGAGGCCCGCACTGCGGTGCGGGGACTACGGGGTCTGCCCACGCGCGCGGGGCGCCGGTCGTGTGCGGCGCCCCGCTGGACCCCGCGGACGGCCCCGCGGTTCCTCCCCTGCCGGCAGCCTGGGTCGTGCGAACCGGCCCTTGGTCTGATCCAGCATGGCTCTTCTTATGCTCTTAACAGGTAAAAGAGTGTGCCCCCAGTCCTTTTTGTGCTTCTCTTCCTGTGACCTTTTCCACTGCCACCAGGAAGAAATATTTTTTTCTCTAGCTTCTTCCAACAAGCCAGCCTTAAAACTCTCTGGGTCTCAGGTATCTATGTTAGGTAGTGGGGGTGTGTGTTAGCTATTAGACATGGGGTGGGTAACCCAAAAAGAAAAAAAAGACCACAAATTTTTAAATAACAGTGTTTACTGATAGGAAATAGTTAATAGGAAAGAGTTTTAAAATATGAATGGCTACACATATTCACACAAGTACAACACACACAAAAGACACATGAGCAACAGGGTAATAACCAGAGATAAACACAGCCAGATAACCTAACTATACCATGTCCCTATTTTATCCAGGTCCCTTATCCAAGTAATATCTTAGACATGGCTCCAACACTCTCTGAACCAGTTCTCCAGTCCCAGCAGCTCTGACTCTTTCCTTTTCTTCTTCTCTCTCTCTCTCAGCTTCTGCCTTAGGGTTTTTTTTTTAAATCTTAAAATTAGTTATTTTCCCTCCCCAACTCCAACCATTCAGGAGGGTAGTTTCTTGTTCACCTTTGATCAAAATTTATTTTCCTTAGTTCTTTCCCTGACCTTCGGCTGAGCCCCCTGCAAAACTTTTCTTTTTCCTCTGCAGGCATCCTGGTTCCTAATCTAACTAAACTTTTGACTTGAGCTGCCTGCAAACCTTTGGCTTCCTGAGCAGACATCCTGACTCTTGTAATCTAATTAAACTTTTGACCTTTTGCTGAAACTGACCAGCACACACACACACACACACACACACACCACACAAACACACACGCACACACAAAATTTAACCCCACAGTATCCAAAAACAAAACTAAATTCAAAAATGGATGACATTTCCGTTCCATTGCAGCTGGCATTAAGCTTGAATGGTCCTGTATTTCTGACTGTGCCTAAATGTGTCTTAAAATGTGCCATCGGATATGCATAGGAATTAGGAAGACCATGTGACTACTGCTGAACTGCTTCTAGAACCTCAATGCATTCGTGTATTCCACTGGGGGTTTCTCTGCAGCTTCACATGGAAATGTAGCAGCTCATGGGGCAGACTAGGCTCAGCCCCTCATCCTTCCATGCTAACTTTCCATGTGCAAGGAGGTTTTTGCAAATGCTCCAATTTTGGGGCACCAGCCCTAATTTTTTTAAAAATGTTGTCTTGTCCCTATTTGCCTTCCGGGAAGATGCCATCATATCACTCCTAATCTAAAATGGGTATTTGCAAACCACATACCTATAAAATGCAGAACCTGTTTTCACCAAACTGCAGAGGGGCAGATGCTGGCAACATCTTGGGCACCGGGCATCCTCAGGCAGCAGCTGGGGCCAAAGTGCATTTGTGAGAATTTTCCTAGAATGGTCTGGAGTGCCTGAAATAATATAGCTCTAGCGTATTGTGGGAAAATAAAAATGGCAGGTGTCTCCCCAAACTTCTATGGGTGAGTCCATGCTCAAGAAGAGGAACATGGGGTGGCCAAGAGAGCAAGTGAGTGGATGAGAAGGCAGGTGGGCACATCAGTGCAGGAGGTGCACCTACCAGAAGCATTTTGCCAAGAACTTCCTCTAACCTGGCAATATCCTTGAATTTCTAACAGAATATAAGTCACCAAAAGGATGCATTGAAGTATGTTGTGAGCAGGCAGAAGAATGGCTGCAAAGTGTGATAGGCCCACAGTTCAAAGCAAACATTTAAAACTGCTGCAACTCAGCCATTTTTCACTGGAGTGTTCTAAAATTTGGACAGATTATACCCCATGTCCAGGTGCCTTCTCTGTGCCAAACATAATACTGGCTTGGACAAATTGTCTTTATTGTACAATGAATAGAATATTCAGCTTGTATAGGGGTAGAATAGTAGAATCTTGCAAAAGCCACGCATCCTAGCTACAGACCCACTGTGAGATTATAGCATTCTTGGAGACTAATGGCTGGTATACTAACACACCCAGCTTCAGAAGCTATCACAGGTTGCAGAGTAAATGGATACACACAGTGCCCCCCCCCACACAATGAAATAATGTATGAGGGGGGTTGCAAGGCTACATGGACTAGCCCCACGCCCATGAATGACACTCAGCATGGCCACGCTCCATGCAATTGAATGATGTAGGAAAGGGCTCCATGCATACTGAAGTACACTCTGAGAGGGCTCCTGCACATGAGGAGGGACACTGATTGGGCCAGAGTTCCTCTACATGTGGAGGAGTGCTACATGCATGCATCAATACAGTCATGCCTTGGATTGAGAGCATAATTCGTTCTGGAAACGTGCTTGTAATCCAAAACACTCTTATATCAAAACGAAATCTCCCCCAAAAAATTTGTACAGAGATTTTTAATTTAAGCCGTACTACAGTACTTGTATTGCAAGACGTTGCTTGTATATCAAGTAAAAAAAATAATAATTAAATAAATATTTAAAAATTTGCTTGTCTTGCAAAACGCTCTCAAACCAAGTTACTTGCAATCCCAGGTATTGCTGTACATGCATAGAGCCTATCCATGCCAGTTGAACACATAGTTCACAGGGGAGTGTTTCTGCACCAGGTGACAGCAGCTGGGTGTGTGGCTGTGATGTGCAGCTGCTGGGGGTGTGGCTGCAGTTTGCATCAGCAGGGGTGGGGCTAGCCCACATGACCCTGTGTCCACCTTGCATGTTCTTTCAGAGCACGGGTCTTCGAGTAGGAACCATTCTGTAAAGCCGTTAGACAAGAGCCTTCAGCAATGTGTAACGGGGAGCTCCATGATGTGGGAATAAAGGGTGTTGCAAACACTCAGTGCCACTATTTTCATTTGTGAAATGCTGGAGGTTATTTATTTTTAACGCAGAGCATTTAAACATGTATTCACGCAACCAGAGTCCGAAAACGTACAATCCAGGAAGGTCAACTTCTGCACGTTTAAACAGACTGAGTGGGTTCTACCGTTAAAGGCAGCCTAAAAATCACGATAAATAAAATCAAAGAAATGGGAGGTTATAAAAGCACCTAAAAATACACGCAACTTCATACTACAGGCTGGAGGGTTGCCATTTTTTAACTGCTTCTCTACACTGAAAAAAATATAAAAACAAAATGTCCTAGCTCCTGAGGGAGAAAGGTCTGAGCTGGGCTGGCCCACATCTTGTGTAGCAGGGTTTTTCCCTTGCATTTTTTTTTAGACATAGGGGAGCATTAAAAAATGTTATTCCCCCCCCCCCACTCCCAGCTGAAATGTTGCAATCTGCTCTACCCCCTCCGTTTTCTATTGCCTTATTCTGATTCTTTTGTAGAGCAGACCTCAGGTAATATAACATAATATTAGTCAGGCTGGGCATTATTACCATGGTTAACTCTGGGCTGAAAAACATATCCACCAATTAAAATGGAGCCTGACGTAAAAGTCAAAAGGGAAATATGAATCAAGTACTGTTTGGCTGTGCAGGAGGGTTACATGTGCCTAATGAAATTAAGCCTATGTCGGTGAAAGTGACAACTCTATTCTAGATGCTAGGCTGACTGAACAGTATAATTTCATAATGAACCCTAGTATTATATTGCTTAATGGGAACATACGCTTAATTACATGCTTGGTAAATACAGCGGCACTTAACATCTAGGGCCATGTAGGGGACAATAAAATTATAACATACTGGTGATGGTTTTTACTAATATAGAAGGAAATTGTAATTAGTCAGCACCTAGTATTTTGTAGATTTTGAGTTGGCTGGGGTGGTGGGAGCCGATGTCACAAGTTGCTGTAATGAGGTCCAAAACAGCTTTTCAAAGTTATTTTTGTTTCTTTTTCCTTCAGTAGCATGAAATATTTCAATTTTCACTTTGCGTTGTGTTTTGATGTGCATTTGTGAGTGTATGTGGGTGCTTATCTACTTGAAACACAGTATTTCCAACTTCCAAGCAAGCATCCCAGAATTCTGAGACAGTTAGACAGAGCCTTAAGCCTCAGCACTTTCGAACATGAGGTAAATGATTGATTGATTGATTGTATTTATATCATCCCTTTCTTCCACAAAGCTCAAGGCACCATACTCCCCCATTTATCCTCACAATAACTCTGTGAGGTAGGTTAGGCTGGCAGATAGTGATTGGCCTAAGGTCACCCAGTGAGCTCGGTGGCTGAATGGGGATTTGAACCTGGGTCTCCCCAGTCCTAGTCTAATGCTTCTGACCACCACACCACACTCTAGCTCTCAGTTATGTCCAAGGTTAGCATATGGATTCTCCCTTTTTGTATGCTACATAATGTGGCATGGGCAAGCCACTGGATTTGCCACAAGGGTTGTATGAGAGCCATCATATAAAGCAAAGGTGGGCAACTCACGGTGCCACCCCTGCCACCCACGCCATGCCGCTGAAATTGGGCAGCCCAGCAGAGGCAAAAAATCTGTGATTTGCTGCTGAATTTCGGTGGCAAACCACTTCGAAAGGACAAATTTAGGTGGTTTTCAAGTGGTGGCAGCAGTGCAGGCCCCGGGGGGCCCAGCAGGTGGAAAGTGGGGCCCTGGACCCACTGTCTTTTCCCACTCCTGATATTAAGTGTATTAGTTAGTTGGAGTGGGAAGCTTTGTTTGCTTACCCTAACTTAAAAATGTGCAAGTCCATGGGTGGCCAGTAGAAAATGGGAAGCTTTATGCCAGCCTGATGATATAAAAGCCAATATTTGTCCAGAAATCAGACACAAACAGGATCTGTGGCTCCAGTTCAAATAGGCATGGAGTCCAGCAGTAAGATAAGCTGCAGATCCTGAGCTCAGGAATGGCCTTCTGTGTGCAAATGACATTTCATGTGAGCTGGGCATTCATGCGTACAAATGTGTGTACAACTTGAATGGTCCTAATCATTCTTTTGAGGGAAGGACCCTGGACATATGGTGAATCATGCATACAACTGTATGTCCAAATGTCCAGATCATTCAGGAGTTCATTCCTGTGTTGATAGGTGTGCACATTCCCAAGACTCAGGCCTGCTTCCCGGCCCGCCATGCATAGAATCACACTGCCAGGCAAAATGCGTAAAACAGCCCATCAAACATGCAAACATATGAGAACTTTCCATGGATCATCTAGTTATTCAGGAGGTCCAGGAAGAGTGTCCACTTATGGATCACCCAAAAAGAGAACAACGATTTGCCTAAAATTTGCATATGCTCATTTATATGTATAGATGCAATTTTTTAAAAAACAACAACAACGATAACTGTAAATAGAAATACAGTGCATCTCCCCATAGTGGGGAAGACTCTGACCAGGTGACCTGTGTGCCTGCCTGTTCGGTCTGCAGTCCAGGGTGCTAACTGTGGGTGGGCCACAGTTCTGATGGTTCTTTATCTTTTAAACCGGACTTGGACCAGACAGCCCTTCAAATAGAGGACACCTTCAAATAGAGGATGGTCCTCTGTCAGCCCTTCAAATAGAGAACTGTTTTCTGCAAAAGAGGATAAAAGGCCACCTTAGGTCCAGGGTAACTAGGTACCTGAAGTCTGCACTAAAACATTTCTTAGGTTGGCGCCATCTGGATTTTAAAAATGTAATTCCACTTTAAAAAAAAAAATGAAAAAGAATGTCAGTAGCAGTAGTGCATGCAGATTCTGTAATGTCACTCCCCTTCTCATAAGATCAGCATTATTGATTTCTCTTTCCAACATGCATTTTCTTTGCATCAATAAGTATGGCCACAATGTGCTTCTTGTGCTCCTCTATTACTTTGTGGTGGGGGGGGGGGGAACCCAGTGTTTAAGCAGATATTTATAGTGCAATCCTATGCACAGATTCATAGATCATAGAGCTGGAAGGGGCCTACAAGGCTATCGAGTCCAACCCCTGCTCAATGCAGGAAACAAGAGGAGGGGTCTCCCATCCAAGTAATAACCAGGCCTGACCCTGCTTTCCACACTCAGACAAGCTGAGCCAGCGTGAGCCACTGGCCTGTCTACTCAGAAGTATGTCCAGTTGCATTCAATGGGGTTTACTCCCAGGTAAGGTATTCCTAACCTCCTATTTTGGTTTGTTTGTTTTTAAGTCTCTCATCACTTAAATGTATAACCTTCTTGGAATATTTGTGCAAAATCTAACAGATTGTAGACACACGGACATATGTTAGCAATAAATGACTGTGGGATGAAACAACTATTGGTTTATCCAATGTTGTCCTTCTACCAGTGGAATGGGCACTACCGGTGGAGCGAATTTCCCTGCAGCCCCCCCCATGTGAGTCACCCAAATCTGCTCCAGAGGTTTGGGGACCCTTGAGACAGAGTTAGGGGATGTGCAGGGGTAGTAGGGGGAGGGAAACTCCTATTGTGTGAGTGGACGTCCACTTGTGTAACATTGGATTTAGCCCTATGTAAAGAATTTCCCATAATAAATTGGAGCAAAGTACTGATGAGGACCCAACGCTGAGAGCCCAAGTACTGATAAGAGCCAAACACATTTAAGAGGGCACACACTTGATTTGGTTCCACTGGGCATATTGATCTGAAAGTGGGGAAATTGGCATCTATCCCATTGTCATGGTTGGATCACTTCCTGTTGAGGTTTAGGCTCTCAGTGGGCGGCCCTTTCCCCTCTGCAAGGGTGTGGGATCTGTTGAAATGGTCCATTCACAGAGGCTAGTGGATTCCAGAGGGCTCTGGTGGATTTTCCTGCTGGCATATCTGGTGCTCCTGTCGAACCCCACATCACTCTGTGGAATGCAGAGATGACTAGGGGAGTTGACATGATCACTCCCAAGCACCCTCCCTCTCCCTCTGAGCAAAGCCTGGCCAGCTCCTTGGCATACACCTGAGCTGAGAGCAATGAAGCAAGAGGGAAGACAGCTAGAACACATCTGGAGGAAAACTTGTGCCAAGTCCGGCCAAACAACAGATTATAGTTCATTATTGAGCATACTCTGTGGCAGTGATAGTAGCAAAAAGGGAGTTCTTTTCCATCAGCATTGCATCTTCTCAGTGTCGTCCAGTGGAGCTTTTCCAAGTGGTTCACAGCCTGCTGCATTCTGAGCCGGGGAGAGAGATGGTGGATCTCTTGGTAGCGCATTGCGACAAGTTTGCGCAGCATTTTGAAGATACAGTTGCTCAAGGGGTTGGACTCGATGATCTATGAGAGCCAGTGTGGCGTAGTGGTTAGAGTGTTGGACTGGGACTCGGGAGATCCGGGTTCTAGTCCCCGCTTGGCCATGAAACTCACTGGGTGACTTTGGGCCAGTCACTGCCTCTCAGCCTAACCTACCTCACAGGGTTGTTGTGAGGATAAAATGGAGAGGAGGAGGAGGATTATGTAAGCCGCCTTGAGTTCCTTGTAGGAAAAAAGGCGGGGTATAAATGTAATAAATAAATAAATGAAATCTATAAATTTGTCACAAATTGGACACCACGATAAATAAAGTTCCATTAATAGAGGTGTCCAGAACACCACCTCGTTCAGTTTTATTGGATGAATGAATTTCAGTTGTTGAGGCCTGAGGATGTGGACAAGGAGTTTGGCCAAGATGCCCAGCTGGGTCCAGGAGGATGTAAGTTCTTCCTTGAGAGAGGGGGTGGTACCAGCCTCTTTAAAGGAAGTGGTAATTAGGCCACTCCTGGAAAAGCCTAACGTGGACCTGGATGATGATAACAACTATAGGCCAGTAGCCAACATCCCCTTCCTGGGCAAGGTTCTTGAATGGGTAGTTGTCGGTCAACTCCAGGCACTCTTGGATTAAACTGATTATCTAGACCCATTTCAACTGGGCTTCTGTTTTTGGAATGGAAACTGCCTTGGTCACCCTGTGGGATGACCTTTGCCAAGAGAGGGGCAGGTGGCATGCAACCCTGTTGATTTTCTTGGACCTCTTGGTGGCTTTCAATACTGTCAACCATGGTATCCTTCTGGATAGGCTGTCTGGGTTGGGAATCAGAGGCACTGCATTCCACTCTTACTTGACTGGTCTACTCCAGAAGGTGGTGCTGGAGGATTATTGCTCTGTGCCTTGGCAGCTATGCTATGAGTTGCCATAGGGCTCTATTCTATCCCCCATGCTATTTAACATCTACATGAAACCACTGGGGGTTATCCAGAGCATAAATACCAGGGCAACCCGGTTTAAAAGAGAGGTAGGGCTGAGTGTCATCCACATATTGGTGACACTGCAGCCCAAACCTCTGGATGACCTCTACCAGTGGTTTCATGTAGATGTTAAAAGCATGGGGGATAAAATAGAGCCCTGCGGAACTCCATGGCATAGTTGCCATGGCGCAGAGCAATAATCCCTCAGCACCACCTTCTGGAGTAGACCAGTCAAGTAAGAGTGGAACCACTGCAAAGCAGTGCCTCCAACTCCCAAACCCACCAGTTATCTATGCTCCGGTAAGGCGGTAACCTCTTTTCTGGATTACTGCAATGCATTATACATGGTGCTGCCTTTGAAAATAGGCAAGAAGCTTCAGCTGGTCCAAAACAGGGCAGCAAGATTGTTAATAGGGACTAGCCAACATGACCATATTATGCCAGTACTTTTCCATCTGCACTGGATGCAAGTCCATTTCTGGACCTGATTCAAAGTGCTAGTATTAACATTCAAAGCCCTAAAGAACTTGGGGCCAGGTTACCTGAAGGATCATCTCCTCCCATACATACCTGCCCAGACCCTAAGATCATCCTCAGCGGTCCTTCTCTGGGAGCCCACACCAACAGAAGTGAGGTGGGTGACTTCTAGGAAGAGGGCCTTTTCTGCTGTGGCACCCCAGTTGTAGAATGAGCTTCCCAGAGCGACTCACCAGGCCCCTACATTGTGCTCTTTTCGGTGCCAGGTGAGGACCTTCTTACGTATTTTCCTAGGCATTTTACTCTTTCACTTTCTGTTTTAAATCTATTTGGGGTGCAATCCTATGGCCACTAGACAGAATCTAGACAGCCATAAGAAAATTTGGAGTCCCAGCTTCGACCTTGGAAACATGCTCCAAGGTCAGGGCTGGGACTCTGAATTTGGAGCGCACTCCCTTTGCCCTCACAGCTGGCATGAAAAGAACTGCGCTGGCTGCAGCTCCGAGGTCAGAAACCGACCTTGGAGATGGTATTTGGTGGGCCACGGGGCCGGGAGGGGAAGGGAGGGAAGAGGCTCCACCAGGATATGATGTATCCTGGCAGTGCCTCAGCCTGTCCTCCTCACGAGCAGGAGCAAAAGACCGAAATCGGCTGTCTAAGTCTTTTGCAGGGCGGGAGAAACACAGAGGCTATCTTTGCCTCTGTGCTCCTCCCACCCTCAATAGGATGTCCCCAATCCTCCAAGTTCAGAGGGTCACGGGTAGCCACATTGGATCGTACTGTTACTGTATTTTAAAACCTTTGCACTGCTGCTAGCTTTTATTTTTGTTTTTATTTTTATTTTATACTACAGTTTTAAATTTTTATACTTTTAAATTGTCTTTTATCATGTTATATATTTTGGTTTTAATCATAGAATCATAGAATCATAGAAAAGTAGAGTTGGAAGGGGCCTACAAGGCCATCGAGTCCAACCCCCTGCTCAATGCAGGAATCCAGGTCAAAGCATCTCTGACAGATGTCTGTCCAGCTGCACCTTGAATGCCTCCAGAGTGGGAGAGCCCACGACCTCCCTAGGTAGTTGATTCCATTGTCTTATTGCTCTGACAGTCAGGAAATTTTTCCTGATGTTTAGGTGGAATCTAGGTTCCTGTAACTTGAGCCCATTATTCCGTGTCCTGCAAACTGGGATGATCCAGAAGAGATCCTGGCCCTCCTGTGTGTGACATCCCTTCAAATACTGGAAGAGTGCGATCATATCTCCCCTCAGTCTCCTCTTCTGAAGGCTAAACATGCCCAGTTCTTTCAGTCTCTCCTCATAGGGCCTTGTTTCCAGTCCCTTTATCATCCTTGTTGCCCTCCTCTGATAGTTGTTCCATATAGCCCACTCTTAGCTAGCTTACTAATCAGGATATCATGAGGCACTTTGTCGAAAGCTTTGCTGAAGTCCAGATAGATAATGTCCACAGCATTCCCACAGTCCACAAGGGAGGTTACCCGATCAAAAAATGAGATCAGATTAGTCTGGCAGGATTTGTTCTTGACAAATCCATGCTGGCTTCTAGTAATCACTGCATTGTTTTCAAGGTGCTTGCAGACTGACTTCTTTATAATCTGCTCCAAAATCTTCCCGGGGATTGATGTCAGACTGACTGGCCTATAGTTCCCAGGTTCCTCCTTCTTGCCCTTTTTGAAGATGGGAACAACATTTGCCCTCCTCCAGTCATCTGGCACTTCACCTGTCCTCCATGATTTCTCAAAGATAATAGACAGTGGTTCTGAGAGTTCTTCTGCCAGTTCCTTTATTACTCTAGGATGCAGCTCATCAGGCCCTGGAGATTTAAACTCGTTCAGAGTAATCAGGTGCTCCTTGACCATTTGCCTATCAATCTCAAGCTGCAATCCTGCCCCTTCAGTCTGCACTTCAGGTTTGCCAGGGGGGTCATAGACCCTCTTTTGGGAGAAGACCGAGCCGAAGTAGGAATTGAACACTTCTGCCTTTTCTTTGTCTTCTGTTATCAATTTGCCATCCTCATTGCGTATTTGAACCACCAGTTCTTTCTTCTGTCTTTTACTGTGCATGTATCTGAAGAAAGCTTTTTTGTTGCTTTTAGCATTCCTCGCTAACCTTAGCTCATTCTCAGCTTTAGCCTTCCTGACACTATTCCTGCAGTTCTGTGCTACCTGCCTGTACTCTTCCCCTGTAGCCTGTCCTTCCTTCCACTTCCTATACGTGTCCTTTTTTGTTTTCAGGTCATCTTTGAGTTTATTGTGAAGTCACATTGGCTTCTTCTGTTGCCCTCTGCCTTTTTTCCTTTTGGGAATTGTTTGCAATTGTGCCTTTAAAATTTCCTTTTTTAAAAACTCCCACCCCTCCTGGGCTCCCTTTCTCGTGAGAGTCGCTTGTCATGGGATCTTACTAATCATTGTTCTGAGTTTGTTAAAATTGGCTTTCTAAAATCCAGGGTACGTGTTTGGCTACACTCAGCTTTTGCTTCCGTTAGAATCAAGAACTCAAGTATAACATGGTCACTTTCCCCCAGAGTTCCCGAAACTGCCACTTTATCCACTAACTCGTCTCTGTTGGTTAGAATCAGGTCAAGGGTAGCCGATCCTCTAGTTCCTTCCTCCACTTTCTGTAGGAGGAAGTTATCAGCAGCACAGCTCAGGAATTTCTTGGAGGGGCCATGTTTGGCTGAATAAGTCTCCCAACAGATATCAGAGAAATTGAAGTCACCCATTACTACCACATCGTGCCTCCTTGAAACAATGGCAATTTGCTTTTCAAAAGTTCCATCCTCGTCTTCTCCTTGATTGGGTGGTCGGTAGTAGACTCCAACCGCCATGTTCGTTTTATTCTTTGCCCCCTTTATTTTAACCCAGATGCTCTCAATGGGGCTGCCAAGCTCCTCTTCCTGTATCTCTGTGCAGAGATACGTATTTTTAACATACAGCGCAACTCCACCTCCCTTTCTGTTGCTTCTGTTCCTTTTGAACAAGTTATACCCTTCAATTGCTGTATTCCAGTCATGGGAGTCATCCCACCAGGTTTCCGTTATCCCTATCAAGTCGTACTTGCCCTCATGTATCAAGAGTTCAAGTTCGTCTTGTTTCTTGCCCATACTCTGGGCATTAGTTTAGAGACATCGAAGACTATGTGCTTTATAGTCCGACTTTCCCCCTACATTTTGTGGTAGACTATCAATGGGCACCGCTGGAGCTGTTCTCTCCATTGTGGCATAGAGGCCTTCTTCCGTTGGTACCCCCGAGTTTATGTCTCCCTCCCCTGTTGGATTCAGTTTAAAGCCCTCCTGATTAAGTTCCTCATGCTGTGGCCAAACACATTCTTCCCCGTCCTTGTGAGGTGCAACCCATCCTTTGCCAGCAGTCCATCTTCCAGGAAGTGTAGCCCGTGGTCCCAGAATCCAAATCCCTCACGTCGGCTCCACCTTCGTAGCCAGTCATTCACTCGGAGTATTTTTCTTTCCCTTTCTATGCCTCTTCCAAGTACTGGAAGGATGGATGAGAAAACTACCTGGGCCCCGAAGTTCTTGAGTTCCCTTCCCAGCTCTTCAAAGTCTGCCGTGATTTCTTTGTAACTCCACTTGGCAGTATCATTTGTACCCGCGTGGAAGAGAAGAAAGGGGTATGTGTCAGTGGGCTGCATGAGCCTCGGCAGCTGCTCTGACACATCCTTAATCCGTGCCCCGGGGAGACAGCACACCTGGCGAGTCCATGGGTCTTCGCGACATACTTTGGCTTCGATCCCCCGCAGGAGGGAGTCTCCCACTACGAGTACTCTTCTCTTCCTCTTGCTGTAGGCCTTGGTTTGATTGCCTCCACTTGACTGACCCTCAGCCTCTTGCTCGCTGTCACGTTGGGTGCCCGGTAATCCGTCCTCTGCAGGCTGTCCTCTGCTCTCGTCCTCAAGTACATGGAAGCGGTTCCATAGCTCCACTGCTTCCACAGGCGCAGAATATCTTCTAGTTCTTCTGCTCCTAACAGTCACCCTTTTCCAGGGAGTTCCCCCTACGTTATTTTCCCTTGCCTCTGCAGTCTCCGACTCCGCCTCATCCTGCCGTTGCCCTTCTGGCTCCTGTACTGTGCTTTGGTGCTGTAGATCCACCGTTCTGTCTAAGAACTCCTCGCTTTCTCTTATGCTCCTGAGGGTTGACACTTGCTGCTCCAGTCCTCTGACCTTTTCTTCCAACAGCGTGACCAGCTTGCACTTGTTGCACGTGTAGGCCATGTTGATCTCCGGCAGGAAAACAAACATTGCACACCCCTTGCAGGTCACCACCACTGCTGAGTCCTTTCCTTCCATAGTGCTTTGTTCCCTTTATGTTTCTGTCTTCCTAGAAAAAAAAAAATTTTTTTTAGGGACCTCCCCCTTGACCTCCCCTGCCGAACTCCGCTGCCAAACTCCTGTTTGCTCTCCCTGTTCGCTCGCTCTCTGGGAGCCTGCTTGCCTTATCACAGTCCCAAAAACAGCTGGAGCCTCTCTCCTGTTGTGCTCCTGCTCATCTGGAAGTCAGGAACAGAACTGCCCAGAGAGCTTCAGCTACTGGGCAGTATAGAAATGTAATAATAAGGAAGAAGAAGAGAGAAATGTCTATAATGATGACTCAGTTGACTCAGCCATAATACTTAAACACACGGGTTCAAGTATCTGAGATCAACTGAAAAACTTAAGCCATTTATAGAGATGATAAAAGGCCAGTGTCTTGGGGATCATTTGAAAAAAGTGACTGCACAAAAAAGAATACTTCGTGCAGAAATTTCCAAATATCATACTTTATAGATACTCACTGTGGTGTGCAGCATTTGGTGTAAATTAGAGTTTGTGATATACTGTGGACCTTTAATTTACTGTATCAGTCTGTATGAACAATATTTTCCCTTTGACCTTGTAGGAACAGATGAAATATTTACAGAGGTGGTTGTTCAAGGGACAGGTAGTAAAATAGGGATGTTTCTCATCAGATGAATGAAATATCTTGGGGGAAAGAAGAGCTGCTCACAGATCCACTCCTGTGTGTTACATGTGCAATCTGTCTTGTCAGCACAAAATATGTAACAGATCTGAAAGCACTGAGCAAATCTGTTCCTAACATATCACTGGTTAGAAAACAGGCTCTTGTTTGTGTCTTAAATATTAGACAGGAATAAAAAAAGTATATATTCCATAAAAAGTTGGACTTCTTCCTCACCAACTGTGGTCTTCTTGTAAAAAACACTCTTTGCTATACAAGTCCAACTGGCATATTAATATACTGGGACACACTATATTCTAATGGTTTTGGCTCGAGCTTTGTCATGTTGTGGGGATGGGTTGTGTGTGGAGAAATATCTGCAGAACAAAAAGGATGACTATTTTCCTCTTCTCTTCTTCATGAGTTAACCACTTTTTGTTTTTCTCTGTTCTTTTGTTTTTCTTTTGCTCTTGCCCATCCCATTCTTCATCTATTAGCTTTTTGTAGCTTTTTCTTTTAAGTATCCTTACATATTTAATACGTGTCATAAATTTGATCTTCTAATCTGTTGCTTTCTTTTTGTTTGTGGAGTGATATGAGTTGTCTCTATGGGATAAGAGCGCACATTGTCAATCATCCAGTGCTGTGAACTCAGTCACACTAACACCAGGACGTGTCTTTGTAATACATGCAATTGCATATGCCAGCCTCAAATTGGACTTAGATCTTGTGTGAGAAGCCATAAAAACGAAGTACTTGTAGTGATGGAGAGAGAGAGAGAGAGAGAGAGAGAGAGAGAGAGAGAGAAATCTCCTATTACTATAAAGAATATTATTGTTCATCCTTGAACTGTTGTCATAATTTTACAGTTTCTTTAATAGCTGGTGATTTTGTAATATTGCAAAGAAGATCAAGATACATGGAGGTGTGTGTGTGTGAGGATTTCCAGTGAAGCTACATACATTGAAGCCTCTGTTACTAACAGACATTTTGCACTGTTAGAAATATGTGGGACCTGCTGCTCATGTCATCACATGTATATTGCACATTTAAAAACATTGTGCATAATTTTACCAAAAGCAGCACACCGTTTTCAAAGCAATATACACCCTTATGGATTATTCGTGATTGGGAGGAAAAATGCTCTTGCAAAAAAGAAGGTTTACGTATATACTCGACTTTAAGTCGGCCCTAACATAAGTCGGGGCCCCTAATTTCACCCCCCAAAACTGGGAAAACTTATTGCCCCCCAGTATAAGTCTAGGGTGGGAAATGTACGAGGGGAGACTCCCGCCGCCACCCCCAGACACCCCCCACCCCCATACCTACACCCGCCGCTGCCGCAGCCCCTCCCCCGCCGCAGCCCCCCCATGCCACCCCCACGCTACCCCCAGACACCCCCAAGACACCCCCCGTCACCGTACCTGCTCCCGCCGCCGTAGCCCCACTTCGGAAGGGGAGGGGCGCGAGCGATCCTCTTCCCGCCCGAACCTGCGCCTTTCGCAGCTGGCCGGCCGAGCTGGCTGGCTTGCTGGCAGGGGCCAGCTCGGAGCGCGGTGCCATCGCGCTGGGGGAGGGCGCACGGAGGCCCCCTCTCCGCCGCTCTCCACCAGACACCAGATCCAGGGGGGCGCCTGAAGTTTCCTTCCCCCCCGCCGGCGCCTCTCTCTCCGTCCTTCCTCCCTTCCTCCCTTCCGCTCAAGCAGCGCCCGGGCGGACTGTCCGGCGGAAGGGAGGAAAGCAAACGCCGCCCCCCGCCGGAAGAAAAATAGAGAGAGAGGCGCCGGCGGGGGGGAAGGAAACTTCAGGCGCCCCCCTGGATCTGGTGTCTGGTGGAGAGCAGCGGAGAGGGGGCCTCCGTGCGCCCTCCCCCAGCGCGATGGCACCGCGCTCCGAGCTGGCCCCCGCCAGCCAGCCAGCCAGCTCGGCCGGCCAGCCGGCCGGCCGCGAAAGGCGCAGGTTCGGGCGGGAAGAGGATCGCTCGCGCCCCTCACCTTCCGAAGTGGGGCTACGGCGGCGGGAGCAGGTACGGTGATGGGGGGTGTCTTGGGGGTGTCTGGGGGTAGCGTGGGGGTGGCATGGGGGTGGCATGGGGGGGCTGCGGCGCGGCGCAGCTTCGACGGGGGAGGGGCTTCGGCGGCGGCGGGTGCAGGTACGGGGGTGGGGGTGGGGTGTCTGGGGGTGGCAGCAGGGGTCCTGGGGGTGGAGGGGGGTGCCTGGCGGTGGCAGCGGGGGTCCTGGGGGAGCGCTGACCCACTTATAAGTCGAGGGGGGCATTTTTCAGCACAAAAAATGTGCTGAAAAACTCGACTTGTATTCGAGTATATACGGTAATTTGCTGAACATTTCTTGACTCCAACTTTTATCAGTTCAAAGGGCATTTTTACATACCATGCTTGGCATTAAAATAATGCCGTTGCCTAGTGACATGACAAGTGCCAGTGCCTTTCTGAGATCTGTTTCCTTCATTTTGTCTTCAAAGTAGGAGCAGTCAAATTTGATTGTTTTAGAAAGGAGAGAACAGCACGAAGATGCCCTATTCAGAAGCTCACCCCCCACATTATGAGAATCACATGGGGTGAGTGGGTAGTAGGAATGAGACCATTTTATTTATTTATCCATTTGATTTGTATCCCACCTTCACACAAAAAAAAATGGTGCTCAAAGCGGCTAGCAATAATAAAACCAGGGATGTTGAAGAGTCCTTGGTCTCGAGTCACGAGTCGAGTCACGAGTCTTTGGACCCGAGTCTCGAGTCCGAGTCCAAGTCCTTGGTCCAAAATGGTGACTCACGAGTCACGAGTCACGAGTCACTCCCAAAGCTGACTCCACGAGTCCCTATTAAAATCAATGGGTTTTTTTCCCAACAAAATAAGGCCCTGTGTGGCTTAAATAAATTCTAGGCACAAGTGTGCCTTTTTATCTCAAAACTCTGCCACTGATTTTGACAAGAACAGACCAGGCAGACAAACCCAAAATAACCAGGCAGGGAACCCCAAAACAGGCAGGCAGAGACCTTTGTCTTGGACAATTCAAACTGTGGAACTGGTTAAGAAGAGACCAGGCAGGCAGAGGAGGCAGGGAACCCCAAACAGGCAGGCAGAGGCAGCCAAACCCAAAATGCCTGAAAGGTTACATTAGTAAAATGATTTAAAAAAATAAACTTGGATTGTTACTGCAACTAGGTCCAGACAGCACCTGCAGGTGGCATCAAGCAGGGATGTTGATGAGTCCTTGGTCTCGAGTCCCGAGTCGAGTCTCGAGTCCCATTAAAAATATTGGGACTCGAGTCCGAGTCGAGTCAGAGGGGGGACTCAGTCCGACTCACGAGTCGAGTCCTCGAGTCCGAGTCCCCATCCCTGAATAAAACCAAGATAAAAACAGAATGACCATAACAACAGATAAATTAAAAGCACACTTAAAAACACAACGATAGAAGAAAGAAATAGCACCCAACCCAATGGAACCCCCTTCAGCAACAGACCAGTTTATACGTCAAAGGCCTGCCTGAATAAAAAAAACGCCTTTGTCTTCCGCCGGAAGGACAACAGAGAGGGAGGTGACCTAGCCTCCCTCAGCAGGGAGTTCCAGAGCCTGGGACCAGGCACTGAGAGAAGGTCCCCTCTGGAGTCCCCACCAAACATGCCTTTGATGGCAGTAGATTTAGCTTCCTGATGCAGATATCCAGTCCCCAACATGTGGAGGGCTGGGAAGATGGGTGACAAGGATGAGATGTAGGGGGCAGGGGTTGTCCCGGATCTCCCCCACATGCAGTACAATCTCATAGAGGTGAATTTCTGGATTGGGGCTGCAGTCACACTTCAGGCACTGATTCTCTCCTACCGGTGCTTCCTGTCCCACAAAAGCATTAGTGGAAAACCCTGGGTTGGGAACCCTGTGCTTCCGCCGGGAGTCCAGTTTCACCCTCTGAAAAGCTTTAGCTTACTTACCTTTAGGGGATAATCCTATAGATTTTTGGATGTGGAGGAGCCATTAAGCATGTGAAGGGGGTTCATCCAATGATTGGGGCCCCACCCCCTGGACATCCAAGTGTTGGGTCAGACATCTCTCGGGAAGGAGCCGATGCCTGAGTAGCTGATTAGGCATAGGCTTCCTCCCTGCAGACATCCACGCCCATGTCTGGACATCTGGGGCAGAGTCAGCAACTTTCCCAATGCTGGGGGCAGGGCCTGAGTGCATCCTTGCTCCCCAGTCATTGCAGGAAGCCCCTTTCATCTGAATAACTCATGAGGGGGGCTGTGGATTCGGCAGATTCTCTTAACATCCTGATAGCCTATGAATGTTTGCTCAGAACTACATCTCCGTGATCTCCATAAGTGTTCCTCACATGTCCGTGTGCGTAGGCTTGCAACCCAAAGCTCTGCTGCTCTCGTCTTTTTCATGGCAGGCAGGGTTCCCAATCACGCATGCAGGCCACATGCACAGAAGGGCCATCTTCTGCTCAACACATGGAGCTTAGCGTTACGGAGAGGCTGCATGGAGGTGGGGGTGGGGTGGGGTCTGCAGGTAGATTCCTCCCCTCCCTCCCCATGTTCAAGGAATGCATGAAGATGGAGGTGGGAACTGGGCTCTAGTCTCCTGCATTTTCTTCCTTGCAAGTATGACCCAAAGGTTTTCATAGCAGCCTGCCAGCAGAAGAGCAGCCTTCTCCTTGTTTTCAACCCATTTGTTTGTCCTGAAATGAGAAAAATGCTCAGCACTTATCTAATTGGCTTGCACTTTACATCTGAATAAATATCTGGTGTTTGAGTATTTAATACAAAAATAATCTGATTACCCATATATGCCCTGGTACTTACATCAAATAGTGGTACATGTTTTCCAGGTTGTGCGCAAGCATACAACAGGCTGATGTTGCAAATTCTTCTCCTCCTCCCCTTCCCCCTCCCCTCCTATCCTGTTCATCATATGGAACAGGACAAGAAGGCATAGTAATAAATTAGGCAGTGCTGGCTCCAGGTTCTTGAGGGCCCTTGGCCAAGACACCCTCAATCAGCCCCCTCCCTTAGTGAATCTACTTTCTCACCACCATTGTCACTGGCTGCTCCTCGTCATTGCTACCACTTGCTTGCCTCACAGGCAGGGAGCCAGTGAGGCAAGCAGGCAGCAGCATCTACAGCAATCCACCGTTCTCTAGGCCAGAGCGAGAGGCAGGTGAACAAGCAGGTTGCAGTGGTGAATAGGAGGATTAGGTCAAGGGGGCTCTTGTCAGTGGGCCCCTGCTGAGGTGTGGGCCCTCAGCAGCTGCCCAACCATGCCTACCCTTGATGCTGGCCCTGAATTTGGGTGCCCATGTGCCCTCTTTTACAGAGGACAGTTCTCTATTTGAAGGTCTGCCAGAGGACAATCCTCTATTGGAAGGGCTGTTCTGTCCGCTTCTGGTTTAAAGATAAATATAAAACCATATGAACTGTTGCCCATGAACAGCACCTGAACAGCAGACTGAACAGGCGGGCATACAGGTCACCTGGTCACAGTTGTCCACACAATGGTGGGATGTACTGTATTTCTCTTTAAATGATAACAATAATGCCTAAATTTGAATCTATACCTATACGTTAGCATATGCAAATATTAGGTGCATTGCTGTCCTCTTTTGTCCTCTTTTTTGGTGATGCATGCATTTTCTCTTTTTTAGTGATTCCAAAGTGGCCACTATAATAAACTGGAGTTTGGCAGAATGCATAATGGAATCTGCAACAGATTATGATGGCAGCCATGTATTCTACACTGGGACCCACTTCTTAAATTAAACAAATGTCTTTATTCCTCACAACGAAGGAGGCACAAGAGTGGTTCCTCTGCATCTTCCCTGAACCAATGTAATACTTGACAAAGGCCACAGAATGCCTCTGACCTCAGTGCCTTCTTTGGGGCCCAGTTCAGGTTCCCAATGCAGGATGGGAGCCACTTTGGCATGTAATTTATCAAATTTATAATCATCTTCTAGCAGTACGCTTGGCAATGTGATCCATGTATCAGGAGTGATCGAACAACCTCCCCACTGCACCCCGACTCATTGGTCTCAGAAAATTGAACAATTCTCCCCCCCCCCAGATTTGGAAAATGGGTGAACCCCCCCCCCATGCAGCTAAGCTAGTGATGCAACCCCAAATGCAGTGGGGAACAATCCCTTCCCCAACTCACTCCTGGTGAGCTTCTAAGACCTTCCTTTGCTCCCTTCCCTTCCCTCCCACCCACTCACCTGCAAGCCTCCAAGGCAATTCTTCATTTTAGACTTGTTGTCTTAGACATCCTATTCCCCAAATATCTCATTCGCTTATATTTAGTACTCAAAAGCTGGAATGCTAGCAATTCAATATCTAAGTGGTAGGCGTTTCAGTGCTTAAACAATCCTTGAAATATAAATGGAACAGCTTTTTCAGAGCAGTTTCCTTAAAAGCATATTTAACATTTAGAGCTATGGATTTTTGATTCTGCACCCTCATGAGGAATCCAATGCTTTCTATTTTTAATGTGATTTCAAAGGAACCGTTCTCCAATTCAAATCTCAGGCTGTATTACCTTACACACTTACTTGTGAGTAAGCCCCAGTGAACACACTAGGCTTTGCTCCTGAATAAACCTGCATCGTATCAGACTGTTTGTTATTCTTTTTTTAAAAATGCAAAGGCAACATAAGCATTTGAACAAATTTCTTCCTCAAGACAGCCCAGTAAAGCAGGGGTGGGCAACTTCGGGGGTTGGCCATTTTACCCTCTCCCTGGGCACCGGAATTGGTGGTGGTAGGCCATGCTCCTGTCACCGCCAATTCGGTGGCATTGGCACACACACAAAAAACCAGTGGTAAATACATCAAATTAGCTTGTTCTCTGCTAGATTTGACCTTTTCACAACTCTGTGGCAGCAATGGAGCAGTAAAAAGGTCAAATTTCATTGGAGAACAAGCTAAATTTGACCTGTTTACTGCTCCATAGTGGTAAACCACTGGTTTTTTTGCTGGTGTCACAAATTTCAGCAGGGTGGTGGCATGGGGGCTCCAGGGGCTGCACAAGGGTTGGCAGACACCGCTTACGGCCCACAGGCCATGTGTTGCTCACCCCTGCATTAAAGGATAGAACAGATATGATACACTGCAATCACCATTATTGTCAGAGGCTTTGCTGTTGTTGTTATCCTTGTCGTGGTTGTCATTGTTGTTATTATTATCATCATCATCATCATCATCATGGTTGTTAGAATTTTCACTGTTGCTGTTGTTATATATTCCTTACACACATACTTCTTTTTTGTACAGAATTTTTCCGAGAACTCCTGGAGAACGCAGAGAGATCCTTAAATGACATGTTTGTACGGACGTATGGCATGCTGTACATGCAGAATTCGGAAGTATTCCAGGATCTCTTCATAGAGCTGAAGCGATATTACACTGGCGGCAACGTGAACTTGGAGGAAATGTTGAATGACTTCTGGGCTCGGCTATTAGAGCGAATGTTCCAGCTCATCAACCCCCACTATCATTTCTCTGAGGACTATCTGGAGTGTGTAAGCAAGTACACAGACCAGCTTAAGCCTTTTGGGGACGTACCCAGGAAACTGAAGGTTCAAGTGACGAGAGCCTTCATCGCCGCGAGGACCTTTGTTCAGGGACTGACCGTGGGCAGAGAGGTTGCTAACAGGGTATCTAAGGTAATAAAAATGATTTCTTTTTTTGTTGCTGGCACTTTCCTTTCAATTGCTTGGCTGGAGATCTGAGCTCCTGAGCGCTGTCATTGACGGCATGCAACTTTCCATCTATGTCACCATTATAGCTAAAGGGGAAGTTTGTTGGTGTGTGAGTACCTATAGCATGTTTTCCCCCTTGGATTCTGTCAGAATGATAGCAGGACTGCCAAGATTTCCATTTAGAAAGGAATGTTGTGTCAATACTCATCTAGCACAAAGCCCTTTATTATCGGAATGCCGGTGATACCAGTCGGCTGGCCCCTCATTCTTCCCTCTGCATGAGTCTCAGTCTCAATCTCTCAGAGGATTCGTGCACATAGAAAAAGCAACACGATGTACCTGAATGGCACCACTTCCAATTAATACTAACGGATGACATGTTTGATACCACGTATGGAAAGCTAGCATAACAGGAAGGCCCGAAGTGGTACCACCTCAAGGGCCAAACTGAGCATGATAGTACCAGAGAACAGTAGGATTTCCCATGTTTGATGATGATGATGATGATGATGATCATCATCATCATCATCATAGAATCATAGAATCATAGAAAAGTAGAGTTGGAAGGGGCCTACAAGGCCATCGAGTCCAACCCCCTGCTCAATGCAGGAATCTAGGTCAAAGCATCTCTGACAGATGTCTGTCCAGCTGCACCTTGAATGCCTCCAGAGTGGGAGAGCCCACAACCTCCCTAGGTAGTTGATTCCATTGTCTTATTGCTCTGACAGTCAGGAAATTTTTCCTGATGTTTAGGTGGAATCTAGGTTCCTGTAACTTGAGCCCATTATTCCGTGTCCTGCAAACTGGGGTGAAGGAGAAGAGATCTTTGCCCTCCTCTGTGTGACATCCCTTCAAGTACTGGAAGAGTGCGATCATATCTCCCCTCAGTCTCCTCTTCTGAAGGCTAAACATGCCCAGTTCTTTCAGTCTCTCCTCATAGGGCCTTGTTTCCAGTCCCTTTCTCATCCTTGTTGCCCTCCTCTGAACCCTCTCCAGTTTGTCTATGTCCTTCTTAAAGTGAGGTGCCCAGAACTGGACGCAGTACTCAAGATGAGGCCTAACCAGTGCCGAGTAAAGGGGAATTATCACTTCCCGCGATTTGGAAGCTATACTTCTATTAATACAGCCCAAAATTGCATTTGCCTTCTTTGCAGCCACATCGCATTGCTGGCTCATATTCAGTTTGTGATCTACCACAATTCCAAGATCCTTCTCACTTGTAGTATTGTTGAGCCAAGTGTCCCCCATTCTGTAACTCTGGATTTGGTTTCCTCTCCCTAGGTGCAGCACTTGGCATTTATCCCTATTAAATTTCATTCTGTTGTTTTCGGCCCAGCGCTCCAGCCTATCGAGGTCACTTTGGATTTTGTTTCTGTCTTCCAGAGTATTAGCTGTTCCACCCAACTTTGTGTCATCTGCAAATTTGATAAGCATTCCCTGTACCTCCTCATCCAAGTCATTAATAAAAATTTTGAAGAGCACCGGGCCCAGGACCGAGCCCTGTGGTACCCCGCTCGTTACCTCTCCCCAGTTTGAGAAGGAACCATTGATAAGCACTCTTTGAGTCCGATTCTTTAGCCAATTGTGGATCCATCTGATAGTTGTTCCATCTAGCCCACTCTTAGCTAGCTTACTAATCAGGATATCATGAGGCACTTTGTCGAAAGCTTTGCTGAAGTCCAGGTATATAATGTCCACAGCATTCCCACAGTCCACAAGGGAGGTTACCCGATCAAAAAATGAGATCAGATTAGTCTGACAGGATTTGTTCTTGACAAATCCATGCTGGCTTCTAGTAATCACTGCATTGTTTTCAAGGTGCTTGCAGACTGACTTCTTTATAATCTGCTCAAAAATCTTCCCGGGGATTGATGTCAGACTGACTGGCCTATAGTTCCCAGGTTCCTCCTTCTTGCCCTTTTTGAAGATGGGAACAACATTTGCCCTCCTCCAGTCGTCTGGCACTTCACCTGTCCTCCATGATTTCTCAAAGATAATAGACAGTGGTTCTGAGAGTTCTTCTGCCAGTTCCTTTATTACTCTAGGATGCAGCTCATCAGGCCCTGGAGATTTAAACTCGTCATCATCATCTAATTAGCATCCCCATGCAGTGGCTTTCAATATTGGGGAAATGGTACTCTGGTAGAGGATTTTACCCTTTCCTTCCCAATCCCCAGTCTAAATCACACACATACACTGAAGTTGTGGAAGAGAAAAAAAAAGAGTGGCACAGCATCTTTACCTGTTTCAACCCCACACGCACGCATACACACACACACACACACACCTAATTAATTACAGCTTGGGGCAGGGGAGGAATTAAGATCAAGAAAGGGTAAGGCAAGAAAGGGCTACTACACATCCTCTCCCGGAGTGTCACTTTCCTTCCTGATCTTCAAAGCATCCACATGGAGCTAGCTGCTAATTAGTAAAACCAAAACCGAAAAGGTTAATCATGGCACTTCTGCTTGAATGTTCAGAGTTCAAAAGATCAGCCAAGATCTACTATTCCTGGTGATTGGGTATAAGTGATCTGTGCCCTGCTGGGAAAGATCAGTCAGTGCCTTGAAGCAATGTGAGTTGTGAATCCCTTTTTCAGGTTTTAGCATCAGTCCATTTTGTCTTGTGCTTCCTTCTCCTGTAAATGGTCTGATCTTCCTTATTCGTATTTCAGAGTCAGCACCCTGTGTAATACATTGAAGTAGTGCTGCCACCACATTTTGCATAATACAAAATACAAGAGAAATGTGAAGGGTCCTTCTGAAGTGAAATATTTACATGAATTTTCAGTGGTTGAATTTGAATAATGATCTATTTCTCTAGTTTTGTTTGGGGTGGTGTTTTGTGTGTGTATGTGTGTGTGGCATTCCGTTTTTTTCCAAATGCTTGAGACAGCTTACAAGATTAGTGAAATGTTTCATGGGGTGTGTCTCTACTTGCAACCAAAACCACCTACCTCCATCAAAAGTGAAGCTAAGCCTGACAGAACAGAACTTATTCAACAGACCAAGAGTTGAGCTAAGCCTGACAGAACAGAACTTATTCAACAGACCAAGAGTTGATCAGACTGGTGTTGTTCTTGATGTTGTTGTTATTTCTGGAGCATCCACATCAATGAGGTGCTGTACATTAGACAACAGATCCTGTCCTCATTCTTACAATCTAGAAGACTGGGCATAGAAGGGAACAGGGCCAGCCCTACTATTAAACAAAGATAAGTGGTTGCCGCAGGTGGCAAATGCTGGGAGACAACAGCAAGTTGTTCAGAGGAGAGGATTGTGTGCCACATGGCCTGCCCTGCACTCCCTAAACTAGCCTGTTGCCTTCAGGTGTGGTGGAAGATGCTGTCCCATTGTCAGTGTTGAAGAAAGATTCAGCTGACAGCTCAGTCAGCTTTTGTACATGGAATGGGAGAGGTGTCATGTTGTCCTTTTCAGTCAGTAAAACGTCTTGGGCCAGCTCTGCAAGGGAATGCCGAGGGAACAGATAGAGGAGAGAGATTTGTTTGATATGAGTTGGTAGCCATTTACATCTATCTGGATCCAGGCTGATCTTCCCTTGCTGATGTTTTTCCTGAAACTTAAGGGATGGAATTTCCTAGTGGTCCATAGTCCTCTGGCTGGCGACAGAGGTCTGAGTGTCTTGTCCCTTTTTTAAAAAAAGAAAAATCCTTGAACATTTGCATGGTACATTGTATAGTGCTTTAGCTGTCTACATATAGCCCCCAGAATTCTACTGTGGCCAAATGACCAACAGAAGAAAAGGGCATCTAATATGAAAATATGTTTGTCAGTCTTTTTGTCTATGAAGAAATTCTCTCAACCGGTAGGGTAAATACTGTTAAAAAATGTAGCTTTGTGCATTTGAGTGACAACTGCTGGGTTTCAGAATTAACACATTCCCATCTTAGGTGCTCTCCTTATATGTTGCTTATTCATATTTGGAATTTACTGTATCGTTCAATCATTGCTGGATCAGGAATTTTTCTGATGAAAGTCAGCCAGTATTATTCATTCCCCTATTGCGGGAGCAGGGGCTGAGGCTGAGAAAACGATCTCTTGCCTAAAAAGCCACAGTGAGTTCATTGCTGAGGTATATTTCAACCAAATTGGGGGCTTCCTGGCTTACATTTTGAGCCACTGCACTACAACAGATCTGATCTCTTCTCAAACCTTTATGCTTGACAGCTAAACATAGAAAACAAAACACAGAAAGGTATGACATCAGCATCCCAAGAGAATGGATGATTTGCTCAAAGGTTACATGCCAAGCAGAGCTGAGACGCCTCGGGATTGATGAGGGAAGGCAAAGCACTGATTGTCATTTCTACATGCATCCATCTTTGTGAAGCCTTTAGTTTTGACTTACAACTTCGGAAGATGTGAAATTAGGTAAGTTGACTAGGGATGTGTGAATAGAGAGAAAGCTGCTCCACTGGTGATTTGCCAATTCTGGGGTGACTTTCGCTCTGTTGTCCGCTGATTTGCATGTATTTGTGCAAATTTGGATTTGTGTAAATTTGCACTCTGGAAAATGTGCAGATCAGCCAAAAATGCACAAATCCCCCTATCACATGTATTTTCACACTTTACTTTGGGGGGGGGATTTGTGGATTTTTGATCGGTGTTTTTCTTTTGCATATTTTTTCTGTGGCTAAATTTACACAAAAATATGCAAAATAAAAAGAGGTCTGCAAGCCACAAAGACTCTGTGTGACCTGGGAAAGCCAGTCCACTGCGGAGTCCATGGGGTGAACTCTGAGAAAACTGGATTCATCTGAGTCCATTGCAGATTTCTCTGACATCCCTAGAGTTCACATTAAAATGTGAACTGAACAAATCTCTCACTGATCCCTAGTCTTATATTTGTTCTACTGTAGACTGAGGCCTCCAGAGTAGTGCCAGCGGCAATACATACAGGTCCAATCACCACATTTTGAATTGGCAAATGTGATTGCCCAGGTCACCTTCTGATTCCTATTGTTCACATCTCCTTAAGCAACTGCTCAAGGAAGTCAGAGTCTCATGAATACAATGCCTTTTGCTAGCCAATTTTGAGGTCCTTTAAAATAAAATCTACCAGTTATGTACAGCACAAGCTCTAAACATTGTGCACTGGCAGTCCATCACATACCAGTAATGGTTGGTTAGGTGGTTCTTAGGTGGAATTTCACAAAAACAAAACAAAACAGGTGAGCAGAAGCTTACATCCTCCTCTTCTGGAGCACCACAGTCCCAATCTGAATTGGGGTCGTGCATGCTTACAGGACAACTGAGAAAGCTACCATGCATAGCTCCACGAAACATACTTTACTGAATGTTTAGTCTGGCCCTGACACCAACTCCCGAGCAGGTAAGTGGAGTTCCATGAGTCCCCACAGCCTAAGTCCAGCAAACCCAGCACTTTCTCTCTGGCAGCCTGGTACAGCGAATGGCAGGGAACCCCTTCCTGCTAAAGGTGGTGCTTGCCAGCAACTTACAATAAGGTGCCACCAACTCCAAACAGACAGCCAGGGGGCACAGCTAGGATGAAGGAGAACTGATCTTGCCACCTCTGCTGCCTCCTCTCCCACTGCTTCATAGAAAATCCAGTAATGAGCTCAGCTTCTCGCACAAAGAGTGCGACGGATGTCCTATCACTGTCTGAAAGAATATAGGGAGGGAGGGGTGCTCTGAGGACTTTAAAAGCGGGTACTGTTTTATGGTTGCACCAAGCACTACTCTAATGGGGTCTGTGTGCATGTGTAAAATGCAGTCACACAAGAAAGAACACACAGTAAACTGCCTACAAAAGTGTGGGGAGAGATCCTTTTAAAAATATCCCATTCTTTAATGGCTCTCCTTCCGCTATATAGTATGCTATGCACAAGCTTTATGGTGTACACATTCCAGGGATGTTGAAGAGTCCTTGGTCTCAAGTCACGAGTCGAGTCACGAGTCTTTGGACCCGAGTCTCGAGTCCGAGTCCGAGTCCTTGGTCCAAAATGGTGACTCACGAGTCACGAGTCACTCCCAAAGCTGACTCCACGAGTCCCTATTAAAAGCAATGGGGTTTTTTCCCAACAAAATAAGGCTACTTCAGATGTGTGATTTAAATAAATTCTAGGCACAAGTGTGCCTTTTTATTTCAAAACTCTGCAACTGATTTTGGCAAGAACAGACCAGGCAGAAAAACCCAAAATAACCAGGCAGGCAGAGGAGGCAGGGAACCCCAAAGCAAGCAGGCAGAGGCCTTTGTCTTGGACAATTCAACTGTTGAACTGGTCAAGAAGAGACCAGGCAGGCAGAGGAGGCTGGGAACCCAGACAGGCAGGCAGAGGCAGCCAAACCCAAAATGTCTGAAAGGTTGCATTTTAGAAAAATGATTTTAAAAAATAAACTTGCTGTACTTCCTAAAACTTATCCATGTTGCATTTGGGGAACATGATTTTTTCTAAATGTTTGGCCCCCATTCTGGAACGGTGAGATCTCATCACAATTCCACCCTCACTGAACACCCGCTCCACTGGTGATGAACTTGCTGGAACCAGAAACACACTCAGAGCAGCCACACAGAGTAATCTCAGGTCCTTCTTCTGCCTCTCCCAAGTATGCAACACATCAATCAAAATAAATCTTGACACACTGTTGGGGCTGCACTCCTGGTAGCCATCCATAGTGGCTGAGCAGTGGCACACCTCACTTCCATGCGCTCTTCGCCGGCAATCACGCTCCTCTCCACTCCTTCTGGCACAGCCCAGGGATGTTGAAGAGTCCTTGGTCTCGAGTCCCGAGTCGAGTCTCAAGTCCCATTAAAAATATTGGGACTCGAGTCCGAGTCGAGTCAGAGGGGGGACTCAGTCCGACTCACGAGTCAAGTCCTCGAGTCCGAGTCCCTATGCCTGACACGTTCATATGTTTTCTCAATAAAGTGTCATCCACTCCATCAAGGATGAAGCACTTTCTGTGACGGTGATGCTGTCGATCGGGCAGCAAACAAAACAACAATTTTAAAGACTCCCCTTGCCCCCAGTGCCCTGCACCTGTCCTTCTGATATATTTTTTTCAGATTACTTACCTAGGAGCACCTCTAACATATATGCCATTTTCAAAGAGATTGCCCACAAAAACCACAGTGGGATAAGCAAACCCTTTTGTGAAAACACTCAGACTTTAAAGGCTCCCGTTCCACAAAACCCCTAGCACCTATCTGTCTGAAATTGTGCATGCTTCATCCCTTCTGAAGGGGAAACTATTCCTGCAATTTTCACTGAATTCTGCCAAGAAATAAAAAGAATTATAGGGCTACTTGCACAACAATAAACTACACCCATTTGTCTCACGTGTTCATCCACTTGGAAGAGGCTACTGTTCCTGTGAATTGCATCCAATTCTATCCCAAAGAAACAAGGTTATATCCATCTCTTGATTTCCCCATTAATCAATTGGGAGACAGATGAAGCTTTGGATTTCTGAAGCAAGATTTTTATTTATACCCAAGTCAGAGCAGGTGGCCTCTAAAATCTCACCTTTGGTGCACACCCATATTCATAATTTACACTCTTATCCTATGATGCCTATAGAAATGAACACTCAAATAGTTATGTACACAAAATCAAATCAAACAACACACTAATCTACTTACGGTAATCATCCTAAGTGGTCATCCTACCCATTTGGAGCTCAGAAGACTACTTACCCTTATTGCGGAATTATGCATACTCCCATCAGCATTGTACAATGAGTGTTGTGCTTTTCACATGCAAAAAAAAATTCCTTGTTCTCTCACTATTTTTCACTGTTCTAGTCTAAACTGAGACTATGAAGGTGGCAATCTGATCGAATAATTTATATTCGTATCACAGAGTATAGTTGAGTAGGTAAAGAGTAGATGCATAAAATCCAGAATATAAAAATAAATCAATTGTCACGTTCCCCCGCCCACTCTGTATTGCAGATCTGTGTAATCTGCCGGGCGGTGTTCAGATGCAAAAAGGAATGATGTGGATGATTTAGAGTCTTCATGATTAATGAAATATTCAGCAAAGAATTTGCTTGCCTTGCCTTCAACTGTGTTTCCCCTCCCTTTTTTTGAGGCAGCGTTTCTCTTCTTGTACTTTGAGAACTTACAACAACCCATAGCTTTGACATATCTTTAATAAAGATAACTGAGTGAGTGTTTGCAGTTGTTTCAGGAAATGCACTATATTGGTGATGATTTTAATTTCCACTGTGCGGTAACACTTCAAGAGACAGGCCCTCGTTGTGATGAAAGGAGAGAGGAAAAAGAAGTGATACTTTTCTCAGGGCCAAGGATGTTGCAGAAGTATCACAATCTGTGCTGCTAATGTGGTGTAGTAGCTACTTTGTTGGATTTGGGTCAGGGAGATGTGGGCTTGAATTCCCGCTCAGCTGTGAAGCGCCGTGAGCAAGATACTAGCCCTCTGCAGGGTTGCTGCGAGGATAAAATGAGATGCCCCAATGTTTTTTTTTAACGTTTTTATGCCACAGTTCATCAGATTGGATTCCAGGGTGGTGTACATCAATGTAAATGATAAATTATTTAAAACCTAGCTCAATGCAATAAAATACTTAAGATCACAGAACCATAATAAAACGCAGCAATCTGCAGACTGAGGGATTATACGAATTAAAACTCCTGGGTAAATAAAAACACATTTACCTGGTGCCAAATAGACTGTATAAGTAGATGCCAGGCACATCTCTTTAGTGCAGTGTTCTCCAACCTTGGGTCCCCAGATGTTTTTGGCCTACAACTCCCAACATGCCCCAGCCAGCATGCTCCCAGCATGCCCCAGATGTTTTTGGCCTACAACTCCCAGCATGCCCCAGCCAGCTGGCTGGGGCATGCTGGGAGTTGTAGGCCAAAAACATCTGGGGACCCAAGGTTGGAGAACACTGGTTGGAGAATGGCACTGGTGGTGGTTCCTCAGCTTTGAAACACCCTTGCTAAGGAAGTGCGGTTAGTGCCTGCTATGTGATTACACAGTGCACTTCCAATAAGTTAGGTATGTGGAGTAGGACCCCAGTGGAAGATCTTAAGAGTAAAACATGGGGAGGCTGGTATGGGAAAAAGTACTCTGAGCTCCTTATGCAAAGGTGAAATCTGAATGTGAGAAAAAATAAATAATGTCGCTTGAACAAAATGACTTCTCTTTTCCTCTAAGTTAGTGAAATCTCTGTTACACATCACTTTCTGGTACAGGTTGCCAGTGAATGACACAATGCGGGCTCTGCCTCATTCAGAATGTAGAGTTAGAATTGCTGAAGAAGAAATCACCCGGATTCAGAATTTGAGGTGGGGAGTTGTATTCTTTCACAAAACCATGCAAAAAAGGTTAGCCCGCCCCTCCTGTATCTCTGATGCACTCTATCACTTGCATGATTACTGGCTGGGTCTAAGCTAGAACAATAGTTCAACAGGGATATCATGAAGGACCTGTATTCTTTTTCTGTTTTTCATATAAATTACTCAATAAGGTGGGTTGGAATAGTTAATTCATCTCTTTGTAAATCACATCTTCATTCCGCCCCATTACTTTTTGCCCCATCATGGAAACCATCCGCAGACGAAGGATTTTTTCCCCTCCTGAAAAGCTGTGATCATACGAATAATGTGCAGATTATAATTAGAATTGTGCTAAATTACCCTTGTCATTTTTCAAGGCATACTAGTGCTTTTGGGAGGCCAAAATATTTCCCAAATTTCTTTTAATGCTGGGGATATTTAATTTTTCATGCATGTCGCTGCCATTGTTTCCCTGCTCTGCTGCTGATTAGGCACTTTTTAAAAACCAAGTCGTCTTCCTGGGAATAGTCACATGGAAGATCCCAGTCGATAAGGAATTACATAATGAACAGGATGTCTTTATGTAGATACATGGCCAACCAGAATTGGATGTGTGATGACATCACTGGTGGCAAACCAAGGGGAATATCCAACCATGTCATTCCACTAGTGCAAATGATGTTGCACTAGTGGCAACTAGTTTCTGAACTATGAGCAAGAGAAGAATCCAACTAAAGTTATGTTTGAGCATAATGCACAAGCACTTGCACAACAGAAAGATTTGGCAGAGCTCCACTAGCGCTATTTGAATTTGCGGAATGACGCCATTAGATACTGCACAAAGTAGCATTGGTCTCACACTCAATGACCAAAATGTTTATTGTCTTTCAGTGGGCCACCCCCAAATCTCTGAAGTTTTGGGCATGCTTTGGCACTTCAGTCACTGAAAATGTTCTTTAAAGGTGCCCCCACCATTCAGCTTTGCGCTAATTATAATGGAAGCAGACTTTCAATGATATCTTAAATGCCTAGCATCTAGCACAGTGTTCTCCAACCTTGGGTCCCCAGATGTTTTTGGCCTACAACTCCCCAGCTATACTGGCTGGGGCATGCTGGGAGTTGTAGGCCAAAAACATCTGGGGACCCAGGAGAACACTGTGCTAGCATCTAGAATCAGGCTACAGGAGAAGGCAAGAAGGGAAGCAGGGCTATTCCCTCAACACTACTGGGAGACCAGATCTAAGCCTGTTTTTTATTGATCTGTTAAGCCACTTTTGAGAGTCGCTGCAGCCAGCTGGAGAGTGGAATAAAAATACTTCAAATAAATAACAGGGCCTATACATATCCAGTGATACTTGGTAATTTAACGATGCACCTCTCTCTCCTTTCACCCTAAAATATTGCTAGCCTTATCAAAACTCCTTTTGTTTCCTTCAAAACGCCTTGGACATTTCACCATGCAGAAATACTCAAATTGGCCTCACAATGTTGCTTTAGGCAAACTTTCATGAGAGATTTAATTTAAAAAAGAGACAGATGAACAGAGGGACAGTCTGGCTGACAATTATTAAAATGTAGAAAGGAATGGGAAGAGAAAGAAATTGACTTATTGTTTTTCAAGAGAGATCTGCAGGACTAAGGAGAGGTTTGCTCATGGGGAAGGCTGGGTGGTTTTTCTTCCAATGTATCCGTATGATCAGAATGGAAGAGCTGAAAATGATAGGTTATATGTTACCTTGATCTCCTTGGTGGAAAGGTGGGATATAGATGTCAATAAATAAGCCAATTTCCTAAGATATCTCTTAAAATAAATACTATGGAGCCTCCAAAGCATAATAATGTTTTAGTGTGGCAAAAATATTAAGCCCAACAGAGCCTCTTGAAGTATCCTTATCCACAGAGGTACTCCCAGCTCCAAACCAAACGCTTTAGCTGTAGAACCAAGGGATATATGAGAAATTCATTTCAGCTTGTTTTAACCAGAATTTGCACAATTTGCACCTTCCCAACCTGAACGTGGACTCGAACACAATAGGTGGTTTAAGTCCATACATTCTGAGCTTGCAGTGTGATTTGCGGACCAAAGAAAAAAAATGTGTTTGACAAATGTGTACATTTGGAAAATGCACATTTTTTTGTACATTTGAAAATTGCATACAAACATACTTTAATCAATAGGAGGAAAGTGCGTACATATAAAAATGTGCAGAATTGATGTGTACATTGGGGAAATAAACATGAAAATGTGCATGAATTTTCATAAACAAAAATATTGGCATGAATTTTCGTAAACAAAGAAACAAAGCTTGAAATCTGATATGGACATGAGTTGGAATAAGCTTTGAGGTGAAATTTGGAGAACCTTGATGAGCTTGAGTTTTGCTGATTTGCACATCCATATAATGAATTTGGTCTTCAAATGACATATTTTTCCAAGTGTTCACCCAGTTTATTACAGGATTAATAATCTCCTCCATACTTCTGTTCAAGGTCCAGCCCATCTTTAAAAACAGCCAGTGGCTACCAGGAGCTGTGCAAGTGGCCCATCCCTCGAGGCAGTATTTTAGGCTAACTATCATTTAGAAGCAACAAACTCACACCCCTGGTCATGCTGAAAATAGAAGGAGTTCTGCCACCATCACAACTGTGATTTACACAAGGGATTAGCAAGCCCAAAATAAATCAAAACACCTGCCCCCATAACATAACAAGAGCCATGCTGAATCAGACCAAAGGCCTATATAGTCCATCATTCAGTCCCTTTAGTGGCCAACCAAATGCATATGGAAAGTGTCAAGCTCCAGGGAAAAGGTGGAGCTAGTGCTGTGCCACAATCTGTCCTCTAATTTCCTGAAAAAATTCTTTCCCCATGAAAGAAGTTTCCTTTCTGCCTCATTTGCAGGTCATTTTATAATTTAGTTTGAATATATTTTGATGGTGTTTTTCACTGTGAGGTGGCCAATGGTGCAGTGCACATTTTTTCTTTCTATTATACATCTCTCCATTGCTCTGCAACCTCCCAGGCTGCCTGTGCTTCCATGTCTGAAAAGGACCTATGGAAGGAATTACCTCATTCTGACTTCCCCGGGTCTTTAATAGAAGTGTGGGAAGCTGAGGAGGCTGCCAGCTGCCAGAGGGATGATTGTACAATGAAAGGCAGGACACTCATGCACACTCTTTGGCCAACTCCTAAGTGAGGTAAGCACAGGAACCCTGAACCCAACCCATGAGGATTTCTCTGAACTGTTCTTCTTCAAATTTCTTTTCAAAAGCCATTTCTTTTCTCACAAATTGAATGTGAATGGTCAAAAAAAGGGTGGAAGAAATTTTTGGCACAGCACTAATATACAGCCACCATGACTAGTAGCTATTGATAGCCTTGTCCTCCATGAATTTGTCTAATCCCCTTTTAAAGCCATCCAAGTTGGTGGCCATCACTACATCTTGTGATGTAACCTAATCCAGGGGTCCCCAACCCCCGGTCCGCGGACTGGTACCGGTCCGTGGCATGTTAGGAACCGGGCCGCGGTCCGTGAGCACCCTACCTGGCTCTTGGGGTGTTGGGAGCTCCGGCAAGCACCTCCAGCCACTCATTCCTCTGCTTACCTCTAGGCCAGCATTTCCATCGTCTCACTTCCTGATTTTCCGGCACTCTGGCGCTGGTCGTTTTACATAAATACCATGCCTTAAAACAGCCATGAATAGCAAATCGCGGCTCTTAAGGTACTTACACAAGTGGTATTTACGTTAAAAGAGTCACGAGCCAGAGAACCAGGAAGTGCACTGTAATCATCCAGCCAGTAAAATTTTCTTTAGAATTTCCTCCTTTTAAAATCTCCTTTTTGTAATTTTTTTCCTGGAAGACAATCTTACTTGGTCACAAGTGATCGCCTGATGATGATGATGATGATGATGAATGAATGGCTTTGTAAATGTAAAGCAAGGCACCACCTGGAGGCGTTTGACTATTGGTGATTAACTCACAATCTACATACTCAGGAGATTTATCTTGAACAATATTAGAAAATAAGTGGTGAGTTAGTAACCTTCTGGCGAAAATGTCTTTGGTAGATAAGCAATATAAAATGGCTTTGAATGAATTGTATATTCATATATTCAGGGTATAAATATAATACATAACTATGTATAATAATTTTGGGGATCTGTTAAACTTAGTACTTTATTTATTATATTTATACCCTACATTTTTTCCTGCAAGGAACCCAAGGTGGCTTACATAATCCTCCTCCTCCTCTCCATTTTATCCTCACAACAACCCTGTGAGGTAGGTTAGGCAGGTAATCCAGTAAATAGGATAACAGCATTCTAATGTTCATTACAAAAGGGATAGGATCACTTGCTTACCTATATGCAATTTTAAAGTTTATAGAGAAATGATTTTTAAGTTGTGAGGTGTATGATTATTATTAATTAGGTTACAATTGTATAATAATTTTAACATTTTATGAAATTTACATGTTGATGGCTTTGAATTAATTGTAACTATTTTTGGTGATCTGTAATCCAGAAAACAGGATAAAAGCATTTTAAGATCACTTGCTTACCTGTATGCAATTTTAAAGTTTTATTGGAATGATTTTTAAGTTGTAAGGTGTATGATTTTTATAAATTAGGTTACAATTACATAACTATTTTAACATTTTATGAAATTTACATGTTGGCAATGTACTCTTGGGTAGGCCAGCTCTGATTAGATTTAGCATGATTTTTAGTGCAGGGCTCCCACTGATTATGCATTATGGTGAGTTGCATAATTATTTCATTATATATTACAATGTAATAAGAATAGAAAAAAGTGCACAATAAATGTAATGCGCTTGAATCATCCCGAGACCATCTCCCCCCCCCCCCCCCCAGTCCATGGAAAAATTGTCTTCCACGAAACCGGTCCCTGGTGCCAAAAAGGTTGGGGACCGCTGACCTAATCCATATGTTAATCCGTTAACTATGTGCTCTTTTAAAAGTACTTCCTTTTATCTGTCCTGAATCTCCCACCAGTAGCTTCATGGGATGACCCTGGGTTCTAGTATTATGAGAGAGGGAGAAAAATGTCTCCCTATCTACTTTCTCCACACCATGCAGAATTTTTATGCACCTTTATCATCTCCTCCCTTACTCACCTTTTTTTCTAAGCTAATAAGTCCCAAATGTTTAATCTTTTCTCATAGGGGAGTTATTCCAGCCCCATTTTGGTTGTTCTTTTCTACACATGCCACCCCAATTCTGTTAAAGATGTGCCTTTTCTGATATCTCTGTTTTGAAAAAGAGTAACATCTCAAACAACTCTTAAGTCACATACATTCAAGCCACACACACATCCCTCCAAGTGCTCTCATAAAATAGTTATTAATATGGGTGTGCAAATAGCTGTAGCTTTTCCCACTGTTGCTAACATCCCGTTATTCCTGTGCAGGAACTTAACAATTAAATGAGCATCCTTTTTTTTAATGGCTATTTGAAACTTCTGAGCACCTGATGTCAATTATGCAGTTGCCTTGCTTTCAAAGCTGACTAAATCAATTTTTATCTCTGGCTTTCATTATTAAATTATACAGATAGCTGGTTTCTTGCCACAAACACGGTACTTTCTGGGCAGAGCGAAACAAATGCAGTAATAGAATTAGAAGGTAAAGGCAAGGTTTTAGCAATGAAAAATGTGCCCTGCTAATTGCCAGTGATCACTTCGAGTTGCTGCCTGCCAGCCCGCTGCTTTTTAAAGACACTGAATCAATATTCTCACAAACTCAGTTTTCATGGTTTATAAATAAGCAGTCGCCCTCTTTTCTAAGAGGGAGAGAGAAAGTTAAAAATAAAGGTCAATATCAAGTGTCACACTGATTCAGAATATAATTACTGGGATGGGGGGAACAAATATGACATGCTGATAAAGCTGGTAATTAGGAGCCAAAACAAATAGTATATTAATGCTGGAAAATGCAATTTGAAGACAGTGATAAAGTGTTATGTGCATGGGATGGAAAAGGAGTTATTGCACAGTGGAGGCAAAACGCTACCTCTGCTAGGCTAGAACATATAAAACAATGTCGGGTAAAGATTGCCTTCTTTCCCAGGAGGTGCGTGGGTAGGTGGGAGCCATTTATCTCTTACAACATGTGTAGATTAATTTAAGTGTGTGTGTGTGTGTGTGTGTATTTGTATGTGTACACATTCTCATTCGCTCAGTGTGTGTGTGTGTGTGTGTGCATGTATACAGTGTATATGTATATATATATATATATATGTACATGTATGTATGTATGTATGTATATCACCACAAAATTTGACTCAGACCCCTATTCAGCACTGCAGAAAACATCCTGATCCTGCTTGGACCTATTTAGAGGCTGAACCTGATGCTGTTCAGTCCAAATCCAATGCACATTCCATGCATGTGTGAGTCCCTCCCCCCCTTTAAATACATATAGAAAGGCCTGTGGCTTACGCTGGCTCAGCTTGTCTGAGCATGGAAAGCTAAGCAGGGTCAAGCCTGTTTCTCCTCTAGTTTCCTGCATTGAGCAGGGGGCTGGACTCGATAGCCTTGTAGGCTCCTTCCAACTCTATGATCTATGAGATAGATAGATAGATAGATAGATAGATAAATCAAAACAGTTTTTCTTATCACAGAAGGATGCAGTCAGTCACTTTAAAATATGTATTTATTATTGTGACTATCAAAACAGAAAAATTGAAATCTTAATACAAAATGTTTTGGCTTCCACTTTCTTCAGCTGCTGTAATATGAATCAAAGTGTCCTGTAGTCAAGGTTTCCCTCATGTCAGAGCAGCTGAAGAAGGCGGAAGCCAATACATTTTGTTTTAAGATTTCAATTTTTCTGTTTTGTTAGTTGCTCATTTGTATATATTCACACACACACATACACAGAGAGGCATGTGTGCACGCACGCATGCACACACACACACACACACACAATAAGCAAACTAAAAATCATGATTGAGCCTGATGCCTTGCACCAGTTAGCAGCCTAGCTACCGCATTTTGCACAAAGTGCTCTTTCCAAGTGTAGCCCCACGTAGAGTGCATTGCAATATTCTAAACATGATGTAACCAAGATGTGGATAACTGTTGCCAAGTCAGAGTGACTCAGGAAGGGTTGTAGCTGGCACACCAAGCATAATTGTGCAAATGCACCCCTTGCCATCACTGCCACCTGAATATCCCGGAACATTGTAGGATCTAGGAGTACTCCCAGGCTATGAACCTGATCTTCCAGTGGATGTACAACCCCTTCCAGAAAGAGGTTGAATCCCGATCCCTGAGTCAGACTTTCTGCTGACCAAGAACACCTCAGTCTTGTCTGAGTTCAACCTCGGCTTATTCACTCTCATCCAGACCATTATAAAACCATTATCCAGGCAATGTTGAAGGGGTTTGACTGCTTCCTTGGTGTTAGGTGACAAGGACCAATAGCGGTGGAGGTCATCAGCATATTGGTGCCATCTTACTCCAAAGCTCTGACTGAGCTCTCCCAGCAGTTAAAGATATAATATGGGGGACAAGATAAAACCTGTGGGACATATAGGCCAACTACCATGGAGTTGAACAGTAATCCCACCACCACTACCATCTTCTGGAGACGATTGATTAAGTGATTATGGGTGATTTGACGTCTATGTGACCTGCCTGAGTCACTTCAAAACTGGGATTCTTGACAGGCTCTCTATTCATTCCTTCTTCCATTGGAGGAAATTTGCTGGCCTTTGTGATGAGAGTCAAGGAAGTATGCTTGAGTAAGTCTGTGTGAGTTATAGTAAGTGTGTGGGTTCTACCATAGAAACTGGCAGGAGCCCAAGAACTTCTAAAATACTGTTGTGGGAGCTTAATCCCCTGTCCTTGCCTGGGTTGCACACCTTCCTTGTGTCCGAAGCAGTGCCCACAAACAAGGCTGATTACTTTAAGTCATTAATATTCCTTAACTTCTTTTATTTAACAGTCATGAAGTGGAGCGAAACAATCTATGGCATAAAAAAGCAGCAACCAGTTATTGCCATTGTACAAGATATTCATGTTGTTATCCAGTCCACCTCAGCACTAAGCTTTTGAATGTGCACACCCTGAGCTGGATCCAGACCAGCTGTTTGACAAATGGAAGGGCTCTTATCCAGCAGAGGGGGAAGTGGGGGAAAGGCGATTTTTGTCAATTTCCATTCCCCACTGCACCTCCCAGCATCACCCCCACATAGTTCCAGAAGGTCTCCAAACCCTCCAGAGTAAATTTTGGGGAGCAGACTTTGCTCAGAGGAAGTCTGGGTCCAACCCCTCGATTTCCAGGGTATTATTTTTTTTTTTACTCCATGGTATTTTTAGCATCAAGAGAAGGGGTAGGCAACCTTTTGGGCCCATGGGCACATTTGGAAACTTGAAAACTGTCCTGGGCACAACCATAAAATGGCTGCCATGGGGGGGCATGGCTGGCTACAAAGGGCATGTAACCTGCCCAGAGGCATTCATGGGAAAGTCAGATGGCAGCAGCTAGAGGCTCCCACTTCAATTTGAAGCAATCCCAGCTACCAGTAAGAATATAAGCTTTCAACAAAGTAAGCTTTCTACAAAGTGCCTCATGATATCCTGATTAGCAAAGCAAACTACCTAAAAGTGGGCTCGATGGAACAACTATCTGGTGGATCCACAGCTGGCTACAGAACCAGACTCAAAGAGTGCTTATCAATGGTACCTTCTCAAACTGGAGAGAGGAAATGTACAGAGTGCCACAGGGCTCAGTCCTTGGATGAGGACTTGGATGAGGAGGTGCAGGGAATGCTTATCAAATTTGCAGATGACACAAAATTGGGTGGAATAGCTAATATCCTGGAAGACAGAAACAAAATTCAAACTTCAAAGTGATCTCAATAGGCTGGAGCTCTGGGCTGAAAACAACAGAATGAAATTTAATAGGGATAAATGCCAAGTTCTGCACTTAGGAAAAAGAAACCAAATGCACAGTTACATGATGGGGGATACTTGGCTGAACAGCACTACAAGCGAGAAGGATCATGGAATTGTTGTAGATCACAAGCTGAATATGAGCCAACAATGTGATGTGGCTGCAAAAAAGGCGAGTGCTATTTTGGACTGCATTAATAGAAGCATAGCTTCTGAATCGCGTGAAGTACTAGTTCTCCTCTACTCAGCACTGGTTAGGCCTCATCTTGAGTAATGTGTCCAGATCTGCGCACCACACTTTAAGAAGGAAGACCTTTCTATTCTCCCAGGCATTTTAATCATTTTAATCATCTTAATCATTTTAATCTTGTAGCTGTTTTTAACTCTGTGATTGTAACTGCTGCTGCTAGCTCTGCTGTTTGTTTTTAATCTGGTTTTAAATTTTATATTTATTTTATATTGTATTTTATGGTTTTAACTGTTGTAAACCGCCCAGAGAGCTTCGGCTATTGGGCGGTATAAAAATGTATTAATTAATTAATTAATTAATTAAGAAGGATGCAGGCAAACTGGAAAGAGTTCAAAGGAGGGCAACAAAGATTGTTGAGAAAATTTAGTCAGGGGAGTGGAAACAAAGCCCTATGAGGAGAGGCTGAGGGAACTGGGCATGTTTAGCCTTCAGAAGAGAAGACTGATGGGAGATATGATAGCACTCTTCAAGTACTTGAAAGGTTGTCACACAGAGGAGGGCCAGGATCACTTCTTGACTATCCCAGACTTCAGGACACGGAATAATGGGCTCAAGTTACAGGAAGCCAGATTCTGGCTGAACATTAGGAAAAACTTCCTGACTGTTAGAGCAATATGACAGTAGAACCAATGACCTAGGTATTGGGCTCTCCCACACTGGAGGCATTCAAGATGCAGCTTGACAGCCGTCTGTCAGAGATGCATTAACTTGGATTCCTGCATTGAGCAGTGGGTTGGACTTGATGGCTGAATAGGCCCCTTCCAACTCTACTATTCTATGATTCTATATACAAATATTTTTAAATAACAGTTGGGAGTAGCAGGGTGTCTTGGTGGGCATCAAGAAAGGTGTTTGGGGGCACATTTGGGACCCCTTGATCTGGAGCATGTAGCATGGCACAATATGTATTGTCAGCCCCCAGGCATGGTCAGAAGAGATTAAGCAGATGGCTTGTGTGAAAGTGAAACAACTTTAAAACTACCTACCGGTATTGCTGAAAAATGCATGTGAAAAGCCAGTCTTCTGGAGGTTTCCAGGACAGGTAACTGCATCACTGCAAGGACTTCCACTAGCAAAAGCCACGAAGTTGTGATTTACAGGGGAGGGCGGGTGTTGAAATGAATTCTCTGGTGAGGACATTTGATAAACGTACCACCGATGAGCTGGAGCTCATCTGATCTCCACCATTGACTCTCCTGCTGACACTGCCAGAATTGAACATAGTATCGTTTGTCTGTGATTAATCTTACAGCAGCTTAGGCATTAAAAATTTTTTTTAAAAAAAATCTTTGCTGTTTTAGCATGGTGAAGCAAGAGGGGATGATGTGGGGTGGGGAAAATGCAGAAGAATAAAGCAGAGGATGGAAATGGAGATATTTTTTTAAAAAAAACCTGGAAGGTTAAACAGCACTCTGAGATGTACCTAAATCATTCTTTGACATGCTGACTTTTTAGAACTACTGGAGTTACTGATTATCTTTAAGAAGTTTTAACAGACTGCCGACAGAAGCTGTGTTTTCAAACCATGGCTTGATAAGGCCTACTTACTTCATTTCATATAGATCTGAAGTAAAAGGAGTAATGGATTCTCCACATCATGTCTGCATGGAGCGTATTATTCAAAAGGATATCTGATTTGTGTAAAATGGTACTTCCTCTGAATAGTAATGATATTTGAACTGGTTGTCTATTGAAGCCATTGCTTCAGGTGGAGGCATTGGAAAAATCTATATTTGGCACAGATCCAGGCTGTGCCAAATATTCACCCACAGCCATTTTCAGAGTGAACTTCGTGCTTTTAAAGGGGTCAAAGTGGTTCCTATGGAGGTGGAGGACAACCTTTGTCTTTACTTTTTCAAATATCCTCCATTCTCTTGTACTGTTAGGATGTATGAGAATTTTGTTCCTGTTCACAAATCATGTGAACATGAGCAGGAACACAATACTCGAGAAATTCCCACAATTTCCTGAACTTGCATTCATGTTCGAAAGTATGCATTTCTGCATGTGTGCACTTCTGGAAATGCAGATTTGAACATACATGCACAAGTACAAGTGCACATGTGCACACATGCACAAACATGCACCCCCCAACCCCCCCCCCACATTTTGATGCTTTAACCTATGGGGGGAAATGCAAATGCATATTTTTGGTAGGGGGAAATGAGTACTTTTTAAAATGAACGTGTTTTCAATTGGAAAAAATGCAGGCTTTTAAAAACGTGCATTCATCCTGATTAAAAATCTGCATTTTTCCCAACTGGAAAAAAAAGACACTCATTTTTGGGAATGCAAATGAGGCAAAATGAGCTTCGAGGAAGAATTTGGAGAACCTCAACAAGTTTGAACATTGCATGTTCGCCCATCCATAGATAGGGATGTCCACAAACCGTGGGGGGGCACGCCCCGCCTCTCCACAGCAGGGCCCCCCACCATTCGATCCTCAGCTGCATCGAATGATTCTCCGTGCCACTCAAGCCAGCCACGCTGGGACCCTGCGCTGGCGCGACAGGACCCCAATTCTATGTATTTTCCATAGAATTAACAGCCCTATTGCCCTGGTTTCTACAGAAAATACATAGAATTGGGGTCCCAGCGCGCTGGCGCAGGTTCCCAGCGTGTAACTTCTGGCCAGCCGGAAGTGATGCGACAGGACCAGTGCGGGTGGTGTGGGTGGCTCGCTGCGGAGAGGTGAGTGGGCACCGTGACCCGGTAAGGCCCGCTCGCATCTTGCGGGCATGAGTGGGGCCGATTTCAGCCCACTACGCCCGCTCGAGGCAAGCGGTTACATCCCTATAAGATTTGAATGAGGATCAAATGACATGTTCTGCTAATCGCGTTGGTGTACTGGGCCTGATCTTCTTCTTCAGTGTAACTGTGCAGTCCTGATTCAGATGAAGCGTGCGTGCCCTTGGAGAGAAGGATTAAGCCTCCCCACCCACCCATTTCCCCCCTGAAATTCCAGTTTAAGAAGTTTCCATTGGAATTATACTGGGGTTTAAAAAAAAAACAAAAAAACAGGTTCAGCTACACCTACACGATCAGCAGAACATGTAGTTTGGCCCTTAATCTGTTATTTAAATGGTAGTTCAGCAGTTGATTAAGTTCTTTTCCTGATTACAGGACTTGGTCTTACCAACTTTTGCCTATCCAAGGCTAGCTCCAAGTTTAGATAAGCTGAATAACAGTATTGGGTTTAGCTGGTAAAGAACAGCAGGCTTGAGAAGCATTCTTTTCCTACTCAGAAGAAGTCTTATAGCTCTGAAGTGCCTCTGTTTTCAAAGCTGGGAAAGCAGTGATGGTAGCTACTGATTGTAAGGGGGCGTAGCTCACCTCGGAGCACTTCCTTGCTTGCCACCAGTGGGCCACCCGGGGATTGGTGCAAGGCGCATGTAGGCAATTTCTGTCCAAGGAAAACAGTGCTGTGGGATCATCTTCAGAAGGCGTAAAGTGTCCTGCCAGACAACCTTATAACTTTAAAGGAGGCTTGGTAGCCACTGCCTTGAGAGCCAGTGTGGTGTAGCAGACAGATTGTTGGACTAGGACTTGGGAGACCTGGCTTCAAATCCCTACTTGGCCATGAAGCTCAGTGGGCAACTTTGGGCTGGTCACCGATTCTGAGGCTAACCTACCTCACATGGTGGTTGTGAAAATGGAAAGGAGGATCATCTTGTATGCCACCTTGGACTCCTTGGAGGAAAAGGTGGAATATAAAGGTAACAAACAAACAAACAAACAAACAAACAAACAGTTCGGTGTGTGGCTGTTCTGAACTTCTGACCACATCTATAAGGGTCTTAAGCGACAGGTTTTCTGAGTTCAGGTCCATGTCACATAGTAGTTTTGGATCAAGGGGGAAATTAAGAAAATAGGACTCCATTGTTCTAGACTAGCCTTTCCAAACCTGGTGCCCTCCAGATGTTATGGACTTCAACTACCATCAGCCCGACCCAGCATGGCCAATGGTCAGGAATGAACTTGGGTCAGGGTTTTGCAATCAAAGTGCCCCTTGAATATTTCTAGATATAAGCAGATTCTATCTACAGTGATATCTCAAGGCTCCAGTGCTCCCTTGGCTGAATCAAAGGAAGCCCCGTAGCTCAGGGATGGGGAACATGGGGCCCTCCAGCTGTTGTTGCACTGTAACCCCCATCATTCCTCACCATTGGCTATGCTGGCTAGGGCTGATGGGAGTTGCAGTCCAACAACATCTGAACAGCCACACATTGCCCACCCCTGCTGTATCGCTGCTTCTGGCCTCCTTGATGTTTGGAGAAGTGGAGAATAACCATATAAAAAGGAGCTAGTTTAAGCGTTTGGCCAAGATCCGTGAAAGAAAAATCAAGGCATCCCATCCCCTTGCCGTACCTTCTAGAGATCTTAAAACAACTTTCAAGTGAGCAACCTTCCCTCTGCATCAAATGCAGGGAGTGGACTTTTTCAGGATGTGTACGGAAAGCTGCTCTTCTCCCATCCGTCATGCGTGACATGTACTTCGCTAGCAGAGATAAGCACTTACAGGTCTTTCATCATCTCTCCTTCCACTGTCCCTGCTTCACCCCACCCCCACCCCGCCCTGCTTTTCTCTCATTCCTTTTTCAGAGTACAGGACAGAAAAGCTAGACCACAGGGTTAGCTCCTGTCAGAAACCTCCATAGAAAACCTTCCTGCCTGAAGCTCTTGTGGGAGTCCTCAGGCTATTTCCTCGCCCAGTGTAATAAACTACAAAAAATCTCTGAACTCCCAGATTGAATGCATTATTACTGTGGTACAATTCATTCCATCTAAGCTTTTCAACCTGTAATGCTAAGAAGGAATATGCCGGCAAGAAGCTGCTACTCCCACTGTCTTATGCTGTATCTGTGTGAGACAAACAGCTCTCTCCCTCCTTTGAGCTGCCTCTTCAACTAACAGAGAAAGCTGTGCTCATCTCCTAATGCACTAAAGTTGTCAAAATATTTATTAGCGCTAATACTAAGTTTACACAGAGAGCTAGATTTCCCCCCCCCCTTAATATTTCTGGCTGAAAATAAAAATGAACACTGTGAAGAAAAGAATGTCCCCAGCAGAATAAATCTTGAGTGGTTGGATCCAGGCTTACTCATACTTAGACTAGAGTAGATCCTTTGAAATCAGGGACTTCAGTTAGCCATGATTTCAGTAGGTCTGCTGCTCTTCCTAACTATGGCTCCAACCTGAGATATTTTTACACAGAGAAGGAAAACCCAAAACCCAGTCCCCATTTATCTTATGCACCAAGAGATGGGGATTTTTCTTGATCTCTTTATGGAGCAATGGAATGACAGTGGAACCAATTACCAACAATATGACAATGGAACTAACTACCTAGGGAGGTGGTGGGCTCTCCCACACTGGAGGCATTCAAGGTGCAGCTGGACAGCCATCTGTCAGGGATGCTTTGACTTGGATTCCTTCATTGAGCAGGGGGCTGCACTCGATGGCCTTATAGGCCCCTTCCAACTCTACTATTCTATGATTCTATGATTCACATAGAATTTACATTGAGAAGCAACACAATGTCAGAGCCTGTCTGACCTCCAGAGGCAGGGAGTTCCATAGAAGTGGAGCCACCACACTGAAGGCTCTTCTCCTGGTGGACTCCAATCAGGCCATAAGTCCATGTGGAAGCACTAGGAGAATGTCCTCTGATTACCCCAGTGACTGGGCAGGTTGGTAAGGGAGGAGTCACTCTTTCAGGTATCCTGGTCCCAACTTGTTTAGGGCTTTGTACACTAGTACCAGAACCTTAGACCTGGCCCGTTAGCAAATAGGTAGCCAGTGCAGTTCCTTCAGCAAAGGAGTTGCGTTACCACTGACTGGCTACATCTCTCTGCAATGTGAGTTCCATGGTGGAAGAAAGGTGGGAAATAACTAAAATGTACCCTGTGTGATTAGATAATTGTATCTGCCCTTTACACTTTATGTGTTTATCACCAGCCAGTGGGAGCGAGTAAAACAGCCCACAGCTATCCTGGTTGCTACATTAAGTGGGAAGCGGCTCTCAACAATTATATTATCAGTGGCAATTTGTTATATGCTCATCAGTTTCAGCCTGATCAGAGTTACAACAATATGCATACAGGTGTGTTCAGAAAGAGAGAGAAGAGACAGATAAAAACTATGAAACTCTATTGACAGACACTATGTTTTTAAATGGCATCATTTATCTGCAAAACTGTTTATTCCTCTGTGTGCTGGTGTGTGGTCTCCATCAACCCTTGAACAATAACAGTGTTGTGGCAATGCAAAGTGCTATTAAAAGGAGATGTTGTCAGAGGAGACGGCAGATCTCCAAAGGATGTTTTGAACATTGTTCTTCTGTCATCTGCAGAGATTCAGTAGTACAAGGACATTGCCTTAGGCAGTATCAATACAGTATTGAGGTTTACAAGCCAAGATGCACATCACAAAGAATTTTAATAAAACTTGACAGAAAAATTGCATTAATAGTGCTGATGTTAGTGAGGTGGGACTTTCTCAGCATTGGCTAAGATGTGACAAGAGCTGGTTTATACAGCAGATATAATCAGAAAAATATCCATTTGAAAATATTACCCTTGTTGTTCTTGTGATCGGTGTTACGATGGTATTTATTTATTTATTTATTTATTCAATTTATATCCCGGCTATACACAAATGCCCCAGGCGGCATACAAAATCATAATCAAACAAAACAAATATACAATAATATACAATTAAAACTAACTAATACGATTAAGCATAAAAACAGAATAAAAATCCCCTAAAATTCCATAAAAATTGATAAAAGTTCCATTAAATTCCATAAAAATTGATAAAAGTTCCATAAAAGTGTAATAAAATACTATAAAAGGAAGGCCTGTCGTTATCATAGAACTATGTGTTATGATATCAATGCAGCTGCCACAGAAACTGGCAGCAGTGTGTCACATTTCCCACTTCCCCTCAACTTGTTAGCCCACACAGTGGTTCAGGGCTTCCACAGCCTCCTTGGCAAAAGTAGAACATGAGAGGAAGGGCTGGGTATCATCAGCATAGTGATGAGACCCAACCCGGAAACTCTGAATAACTCCCCCCAGTGGCTTCATGTAAATGTTAAATAGCATAGGGAACAAAACAGAGCTGTGGGGAATCCCATAGGCCAGTAGCCATGAGGCCAAGTAGTAGATCCCCAGCACCACCTTCTGAGAAGGTTCAGACAGTTAGCAGTGGAACCACCATGAAAAGGAGCCCCCATGTCCCATAAAGCCAAATGTCCCAGGAGGATACCATGATCAATGGTATCGAATGCCACTGAGAATTCCAGCAGAACCAACATAGACATACTCCCTGTTCAGTCCTGGGTGTAGGTCATCCATCAAGGTGACCAAGGCTATTTCTGTCCCCAAACTGGGCCTGGACCCATATTGGAAAGGATCCAAAGAATCAGCTTAATTCCAGGAAACCCGGAGTTGTGTTTCCACCGCTTATTCTAGGACCTTACTTTAAAAAGGAAGATTGGAAACTGGCTGATAATTATCTAGGGTTATAGGATCCAATGATAGTTTCTTCATCAATCTCACAACAGCTTCTTTTTGAGGAACTGGAACTCAAACTTCATTCAAAGACTCATTTAAAATCTGCCTCTCCTTCTATCTCCGATACATGACCTTTAAAGTCTCAATTCATTATAGAACTCCTTGTGCAGCTTCTTTAGATGTCTCCTATTTTTCCTTTTCATTGGAATAATTTGCAATTGTGCCTTCAGTATTTTACTTTTTTGAATTGCCCATTCCTCTTGAACTCTTTTCTCCTTCAGAATTTCTAGTCATGGGAACACTACTCAACTTTTCTCTGAGCTTTTTGAAATCACCTTTCCTAAATTCCAGAGTGTATGTATCCAACTGTAGAGGCCATACTTCCCCTCCTCCTTCCAAGAAGATCCAAATAATGGCTTCTAACCAAAAAGCTTTATTAGAAGCCTAACAAACTGGCTTAAAAGTACAAATGAAGTGGATTGCAGAAAACAATCACAAAGGAAACAAGCTTAGTTAGAATACTAGCCATTAAGGAAGATTGCCCTATTGTTGAGAAGTTAATTCCAAACTGGAAAGCTCTCCTTCCTTCCAGAATCAAATTACCCACACCCCTAAGGCGGTTCCTTATTCTTAGGGGCCAATCTCTTGGAGCTCCTGACACTGCTCTGCTGGCCGATCTTCCTTAGCTGAAGAGAGCTCAGATTGCTTTCCCACGGAATTTGACACTGATTGATCCTCACCAACTGTTTGGCTTATCTAAGTCTGCTGGCCTTGGCAAACCAGCTGCAGGTTCCCTCCCCTCCATCTCTTCCTCCTCCCCATCAGACTCAGAATCTGTTCCCAGATCCTCCTCTGTAGGAACAGTGGGCCCAATCCCTACACCAACTATGCAGAGTTTTCACATTCCTTGTGATTACAAATTTCAAGATGACAGGGTTCCTGCCACTTTCACTTCTTCATCCAGTCCATCCTTGTTGGTCAGGATTAAGGTCAGGATAGCAGATTCACTTGTTCATTTTTTCCTACCTTCTGAAAGATGAAGTCAGCGAGACAAGGCAAGAATTTGTTGGGCATTCCATTCTTAGCAGTTGATTTCTATCAAAAGTAAGGATAGTGGAAACCCCCGATTAGTGCTGTGGCTTGCCTCTGTGGATGATTTGTAATCTGTGTCAGGGAAGGATCATCTGTGTCTTCTGGCTGGATGGGTGGTCTGAGGTATACTGCTGCAATAATATCACTTTTGTTTCTCTCTCCTGTTATACTCGGATGCTTTCAACAGGGCTTCCACTCTCAGATTCATGGATTTCCATGCAGGTGTATGCATTCTTCACATATAATGCTATGCCCTCCCTTTCTCCTGGGTCTATTCCATACTTCCTCAACCTGGTGCTCTCCAAATGTTTTGGACTTCAGCTCCCAACAGCCTGAGCCAGCATGACCGATGATCAGAAATCCTGGGAGTTGTTGTTGAAAACATCTGGAGGGCACCTGGCTGGGGAAGGCTGGTCTATTCATTTTGAAAAAGATATGCCCTTCAATTACAATATTGCATTCAGGAGTCCCATCCCACCAAGTCTCACTGATACCTTTCATATTGTACTTACCTTCTCGTATTAAGATTTCAAGGTCATCCTATTTCCTGTAGTCTGTGCATTAGGATCTCGGCATTGGAGGCCCTACACCTTTCTGGTTTCCCTGTTAAATTTACCTGCAAATTACCAGACACCACCCTCTATTGGCTTGCTTCCTCCTTTGTCACACACATTCTTGCCCGTAATACTTTTAGTACTTAACTCTGGGCTTTTTCTTCCCAACCTTCTGGTGCAGGATTTAGTTTAAAGTCCTCTTGATCAGTCTTGCAAAGCTCCTGCCAGATATCCTCCATCAACCTTGTGAGGTGTGCATGCACCTAATCTCTTGCTAGGAGATTTTCACTTGGATGGCACAGGCCATGGTCCAAGAAACCAAACCTTTCCTGATGTCACCATCTGCTAGGGCTGTAGGAGAAATTCATTTCAGTTTGGTTTTTTTTTATCCGGATTTTACCCAGTTCAGTCCGAACATGGAATCAGACACAATCTGCAGTTGAAGTCTGTACATTTCAGAGCTTGCAATGTGATTCGGGGACAAAAAAAAAATAATGCATTCGACAGCTTGCAAACATTTCAAAAATTCGTACATTTCAGAATGCATACATTTCAGAAATACATATATTTCAAAATGAGTGTATTTAAAAATGAATGCATTTCAAAAGGAGTACATTTCAAAAGGAGTACATTTAAAAAATGTGCACTATTGATGCATACATTTGGAAAAATACGCAAAGAAATACACACAGATTTTCATGTACAAAGGACGAAAAAACAAAGCTCACAATCCGATATGGACTCTAGTCTGAAGTAGCTTTGAGGTGGAATTCGGAGAGCTTCAATGAGCTCGGGTTTTGCTGATTCACACATACCTACCATCTGTGTAGCCACCTGTTCCCTTCCCATATCCTACCTTCTCCATCAGTGCTCTGACCTTTTATAGGAAGGAGTGCTGAAAACACCACTTGTGCCCTCAGGCCCTTTACTTACCTACTCAGTGCCTTATAGTATTTGCGGATCCATTCAAGATTTTTTTTCTGACTGTATTATTTATTCCCATATGGATCACCAGTTAGGTGTGTAAGAAGTTAGTCTGTTCATCATTTTGAACCTTTTAATCTTTTCATTTGTTATGCCATGTGAACTCTGGTTTCCTTAATTCCATTTTACATTTTAATTACTTCTCTGTACTTTGGGGGTTAAATTTATGCTCAGCCTACTTACTTCACTGCTTCGTCCATGCTACTAAGGCAGGGCTAGGCAACCTTGTGCCTTCCAGATGTTTTGGACTACAACTCCCACCAGCCCCAGCCACTATGGCCAATGGTCAGGGATTATGGATGTTATAGTTTGAAACATCTAGAAGGCACCAGGTTGCCTACCCCTGTACTAAGACAACTGAAGCATTCCTAAACAAGGGGGCTCTTTTAAACATATTTTGGACCCCCCCACACACACAATTGCTGAGGTCATTCTCAGTTGTTTTAGATATCCTAGCAGCCTGAGAATTGCTAGGGAGTAGCAGCTGGTAAAGTTTGCTTTATAAAAACTTGAAGCCTACCTTGAAACAGTCCTACAAAAAGGAAGGATAGGCCTCTTTTAGGTAGGAGTTATAAGGAGGAGGCAGACGTTTTGGTTCCTTTGGTAAATTGTTCACTCGTAGCAAAGCTGTTGCAGTATATGTCAAAACCTGTTTATTTAGTAATTTATTTATTTGTTTATTTATTTATTTATTATATTTGTATCCCACCTTTTTTCCTGCAAGGAACCCAAGGCGGCTTACATAATCATCCTCCTCCTCTCCATTTTATCCTCACAACAACCCTGTGAGGTAGGTTAGGCTGAGAGTCAGTGACTGGCCCAAAGTCACCCAGTGAGTTTCATGGCCGAGCGGGGACTAGAACCCGGATCTCCCGAGTCCCAGTCCAACACTCTCACCTCACCACTACGCCACACTGGCTCTCCATAGTACATTCTACTATAGTAACATTCTGATAAATAATTTGTGTCTCCAGAAGTATTGGTGTTGCTGCTGCTGCTGCGCCTGCTGCTTTGTTGCATGCCCAGAAAGTATGCCAGCACCGTCAGCAAAAAAAATTCCAACTCCAAAAGACTAGTGACAATTTTAAAGGATCTGGAACTTCTGTTGCACAATTTTGTCCCTTCCCCGTCCTATAACCCATTGCCCCATTTTATCCTTCCTTACCCAGTCCTGTCCCAGCTTCCTAGATTCCCTGAAGTACCCTTTCAATTCCCCAAATAATCTTAAATAATGGGACACTTCCAAAATCCAAGTCAGTTTAGAACTATGTGAATGAGGCAGATTTGTTGTTGTCTTTTTATGGGGCTTTTGGCCATGCCAGTAATGTCTCACTGTCACGGCTATCTGCACACTAGTCTGAAAATTGATGTCTTGGTAGTTGAAAGCCATGTCCCTTCTGACAAGTGCTGTCACCATAAAATCCATGATTCTGATGAGTTTGTATTGCCAATTCCAGCTAAAAATAAAATAAAATGCAAATACCTATTTAATTTGCAAACTATCTTGTTTCTTCATTTTCTACTAGTGTTTCATCCAAATTTATGAAGCTTTGCCCTTAATAAGGGCAAGTTGCTCTTTTCTTTTTGCAAACAGTGAGCTTGATTCCTTTCCCATAAGTACCAAAACCTATCTGAAATACATAATACAAATAGACTGCAATCTTAGGGTGTTATTAAGAAATATTTTCAGATGGAACCATTCCGTGGGACCACTTTTTATAAAAAATATACACCTCACAACATAATAGGAAGCCATTAAAGTGGAATATTAGCTGCACATGTCATTGGAACCTATAAAAGAAGTATAAAATACTTACCAAATAATCCATAACCAGTCAGCTATAACTATAAGTACAATATGTAAAATATTAGTGTCACGGGGAACATCTAGCAAAAGGCAAGGATGGGGAATAGAAGAACTAAGAAAACTGACTGGCTCAAATCTTTTTCTATTGTTACATGAGAAGTAGATGTAGTTGTAAGGTACAATCCAGCAGGCACCACTCAGCCTTCAGTAGAGCTTACATGTGGTTACTGGGTGACATCAATTTGTACTTGCTAAAAAGATAACAATAAGAGACAATAGAAAGTATGAAACACTGAGCCAACCAACATTGACCTCTCTAACAAGACGTTGCTTGGCCAATGGTGAGTGATGGCTTCCTCCTTACCAGAAGCACAGGGATGGCAAGGGGGAAATAAGCACTTCTAGCTTCTTCAACCATCCCTGTCTGGAGGGGCAGCTTCATACATAAAGCCCTTGACTGCTCTACCCAAGCAGATCTGAGATGCTTGGGCTGTGAATAGAGTGACATGTACTATAGTTTAGCTCCAATCCAAGTTTGGTCTGTCTATCTATCTTGATTGATTGGTAACTGAGAGTGAGGTAAGCTAGAGTTCTTCTACCTGATACATTGAGCTGGTTCAGACCATCATATTTTGGCTTAACAAACTGAGATATGACTGAGCTTTTGGGGCAAAAACACACATAGACCCTTCACTCAAGCTGCAATGAATGCAGGGTCTCTAATTAACTACAGTTTTCTCTTTTCTCCAAACCAGGAAACTATGGGCTAAAACAAACATGACTTTAAGGGTGCAATCCTATGCATGTTTTGACAGAAAAATAGTCCTACAACTCCCAGCATTTCCCAACCAGCATGGCTGGCTGGGGAATGCTGGGAGTTGTACGAGTTCCTTCTGTCTAATAGGATTGTACCCTAAATGTGTGTCTAGCAGCTACGTCTTTTTTCACTTTTAATCTAGAGTAGGCACAGGTCCCCTGGCCCCAATCAAGATCAGGACCCTAGCATGTGGGGTAGGGGGCTTTTAAGATCTGGAGGGGGGGGCTGCACCTATTATAGAGTAAAAATAAAAAGGTTATCAGCTTTGGAAAGAGCCAGAATCTTAAAGCAACTTCAAACCATGGTTTAAGATCGTGGCTTGTTATGAACTTGGTGACCATAGTTTCTTTGTCTGGACAAATGGGAAAACGATGGTTAATTAGAACTGCCTGGTTTAATCATGACTTACATGAAGAGAGGACCAAAAGGACTGCGTATGTGGGCAAAATAATTATTCATACCTCAGGTTAAGCTGAGATATGACTATCTGAGAGGGCCCCTCATTTTCTATGTAGAAGGATTCTCTTGCTCTCTGTCTCATTATAAAGGAGTATTTGATCATATGAGCCCACTCCCTGCAGTCTGAAGGAGTACAGCTCAGAGCAGGTTTGCCTCCTCAGTGAGAACTAGACCAAAGTGTGAGCGGGAACCCTCCTCTATGTTCCCTTGCCAAGGGAGATGTGGCTGGCGGCCACAAGGATCTCTTCAGTGGCAGCACCCCAGCTGTGGAACTATGTCCCAAGAGAAGGTCAACTGGCTTCTTACTTGATGGTTTTAAGGTGGGCAGTCAAGATGTTTCTATTTTGTCAGGCTTTTAATGGGTTTTAACTTTGCATTGACTTGGTTGGTTGTTTTTATCATGGCTTTCTTGTTTGAAATCAGGATTGTGTTTTTCACTTTTTACTATAGGGAACTGCCTTGGGGTGGCCAGGTGTCCTTTTTTAGAGAGGACAGTTCTCTATTTGAAGGGCTGCCGGAGGACTGTCTTCTATTTGAAGTTGTCCTCTATTTGAAGGGCTTCCCTGTCCAATTTTGGTTTAAAGATAAAGAACCATAAGAACAGTTGCCCATCAACCATTAGCACCTGGACAGGAGACTGAACAGCAGGCACACAGGTCACCTGGTCACAGGCTTCCACACTATGCTGAGATGTACTGTATTTCTCTTTAAATTATAATAATTATTTGTCAATCTGCATATATACATATAAATTAACATATGCAAATGTTATGCAAATCACTGCCCTCTTCTGTCCTCTCTTTTGGTGATGCATGCCCTTTTTTTGGTGATTTATAAGGCTGAAAAGTAGTATAAAATATTTTCTAATAAATAAATATGTCCAGATAATTCTTGCTAGGTACTACATGCTACCTGCCACTAGGAAAGAGCCCAGCATTTTGATATAGGTTGCAAATCCCAGTGTTTGTTTCTGCTTATGTGAAAATACTCTTTTTTCAGAGAATGTTGCAGCTGTTGACTATCATGGAAGGAAAGAAATGCCTTCTTGCCAGCATTTAATATTACTGGCTTATGGGATTTCCCAAGCTAAGAGTCCACATCCCCTTGCAACCAATGGCTTTATGATTGCTGTCAAAGGTACAGTGACATTTGGAGAGGCTTCTGGCAAGAAGGAGACATGCAAATTTGGGAGCGGTTGTCTGAAACAAGTTGGCAGTTGCAGCTCCATGGGACAAAAATAAATCAGTAATTCTCCATTCTCCATCTCTTTACTGTATGTTTAGTGGATCAGAAATTGGCATTGGCAGGTAGAAGCCAAAGGATAGCCAAAAGCAGCTCCCATCAATATTCATATGTCTAGGGTTGCAATGACAGGATGTGAAAACAGGCTGTATTTCTCGAGCAAATAAAGCTGAACTGTTTCTGGAAAGCTTTCTTTCCAACAGCAAATGTTTTAAAGCAAATATACCTCGTTTTAAAAATTGGGGAGGGTGGAGCCCCTCCATGAATCCAAACAAAGGATAATTGACAATTGCTGTCAACCATGGTGGGGTTCATGAGGATATTTTTGTTCCCAGCATGTTTGCAGAGTTCCATTCTTATTAGAAAGGTAAACTTGCCTTTGATTTGCTAATTATATATATATATATATATATACACACACACACACACACACACACACACACACACATGCACGCACACACACATGCACCAAGACCAAGGCCTCTAAGCCTATATGGAACTTTTCATTTGTTTTTCATAAACTGATGATGGATTGCTGGTGTTCACTTTTTGATATAGAGCCCAAACTGAAACCGGTAAAGGAGTTACTGCCTTAGTAAATAGCACCAGCCGCTCTCCGAATGTGCCCTGGCATTCTAATGAGACTCATCTCCAAGCATGTGGTTTACTTAATGAGAGAGCTGACTTTGGGACTCTTTCATAAATTATATTGTGGTCCAGTCAGAAAGTATAATATGATTTCTCTCTCCTTTTCCTTTCCCTTTCTATACACACACACACACACACACACACATTATCTTTCCCATCCCTGGAAAATGTTGCAGCATAGTTCTGGACACAAAATTGACTACCCTTATAATGGATTGAAGTAATGCTTCACTATTTGATTGTCTCTCTCCCTCCCTCCCTGTCTCTCGCACTCTCTCCATGAAGATGTAGGCTGGTAGCAGATAATAGTTTTTAGTGAGCTGAAAGTGTTATGACAATGCTGTCATTGTTTGTAGTGTATACATGCATTTCTTTTGTCCCACTATTGCTCATTTCTGGTGCTTCCAAAACCAGAAAATATGTTTCACCAGAGATAACAGCAGGACAAAAGAAACTAGTGTGTACACACCATATAGGCAATTATGGCTGTACCATATGAACTACAACTGCACCAAATATTTTCAATATTTTATTTTCCAACCAGAAACTAGTTTTGGCATAGAACCCCCCCCCCCCCCCGACAACAACAATGGCTCTGTGAATATTCCACTACTGGAAACATTTTAACCTTGCTTGGCAGGATTGTTTCTTCTGGCTTCCGGTATTCTATCAACCTTCCTGGATTAATTGTATGGGTGATCCCAACTAATTAGGTATCACACCATGGGTAAAATGACACCATAATGCTCCACGGCCAATCAGATCTCATTACATCATAATGTCGCTGAGTGCAAGTGAGGGCTACTGAGAAGGACAGCAAATGAAGGCAGTGCTTCCTGGAATTGTCACATGGGTGATGCCACCTAATTAGTGATCATCACAGAGCCAATGGGACAATGCCACAATGCTACATAGCTAATGCATGATGGCATTCCTGAGTTCAAGTGAAAAAAAATGGGGGGGGAATAGAACAAGTAGGATAATGTAAATGGACAAAATAACCTTTTCACAAAAATTGTCATAAAGGGAAGGCATTTTTGACAGTGCCAAAAATGGTTGTGAAAAGCTGTGACTGCTTTCAGTTCAGTGGTACATGGAACTTTCTAAAAAACGATTGCCATAAAGGGAAACGATTTCCAGTCTTCTGGCTGTTTTACATGTTATAGCAAGTGGATGGACAGGCCACAGTAGCTGCAATACATTGAGCTGATATTTTTAGTGAGTGTTTCAGTATGAGACTTAAGATTTCTTATGTAGACTCCATTGGAGAGTGCATTTGTTAAGTTAGGCCAACATGCATCCCTTGTCACTCATTAACATTGAATCTGTTCTGCCATTCCATTGCCCAATTTGGAGAGATTCTTCTGGAACATTTCACAGTTTGTTTGATATTTCACTATCCTGAATAGCTTGGTGTCATCTGCAAATGGGTCAGACTCACAGTCCACTCCAGAAAAGGTCAGAGAAGGCATCAGTCCCAAAACAGGACTTTGAGGGACCCCACTGTTCACACTGTGGAAACGCCCCATTCACCAATGCACGAGGACCCTTATCTAATCCTGAGGTAATATCTAATAAGACATTAAGGCATTTGCCTGGGATTAAGTTCCATTGAACTCAATGTGATTTAATTCTGAGTAGACATGTTATAGGATTGTGTTGCAAGTCTTCAGTTTACATGCGGGGCAATGGAGAAATGTTACAAGCAATACTTATTCTCATCTTTTGCCTAGTCTATTTTTAAATGTCTCAATCCATTGGGCTGGCATTACTTCCTTGAGAGACTATTCCACAACCTAATAGATCTCAGTGCAATGTAATTTTGTGTCGGAATATATCTTTAGAGGTAGAGATATATTAGCAGGTTAAAAGATTTATTTCCCCTTTGTTTCCACAAAATGGAGGGAGAGGCCATTCTTTCTTCCTTCTCTGCATCTGTCACGGGAATTTCAGTTCATATTTCTCACTGGGGAACAATAATCACACACTTCTAAACAAAAAAGAAGTGAAACATTTCACAGCAAGGCTGACCTCTGAAGACGTTTAACTAAAAGAGGGCTTGAATCAGAATTACATTGCAGTGCTCGTTCCTAAATTCATTAAGCCAAGATTCCCATTTTTTTCCTACCACAAAACTCAAAAGGCCCAGTTTGCATAGTCATCGTAGGCTAAACAAGCCAAGGTGCATGCCAGGCACGATTTGCATAACCATGGGCTGTTGTTGAGTTATTTGATGGATATTTCCCCTTCAGACAAGCCATGCTCCCTAAATTCGGATGACACAACATGCTGCAGCAAGGTGCGTGATTATGCAAATCTTGCCTAGCACATGCTGCAGCTTCAACAAGCCGCCATGGCTTGTTTAACCTATGATGATCATGCAAACCACACCAAAGCATTCTTCTGTGCATTCTCTCTCTTGTTTCAACTTATAATGGCAATTTAATGAATAGTATTTAGTTGCCTGCACCCATTATTTATTTAATTATTTATTCATTTGAAATATTTTTATGCTGCTCCTCAGCCAAAAAGGCTCCCAGAGCAGCTTACATATAATCAATTAAACAAGACAGTCCGTGCCCACAGACTTACAATCTAAAAAGACACGACACACAAGGAAAAAGGAATGGGGAGGGAAGAAGAGGGGGTAAATTAATCAATTCTTCTGGCAGGGCTGGTGGAATGGCCCTGCGCTCCCTCTCATCTCCCTCTGCACAACCCGCTGGAGTGGCTGCCGGTGGTGACAGTTGAGGGAGGAGGCGCCTTCATGAGGGAAGGTAGGTGAAAATGCATCAGGTTAGTATCATGTTATTACAAAAGAGCAGGGCAGGTCATTAATTCTAAAGAGCAAAACAGACAGATGTTACTGTAAGGCACCTTCTTTAAGCAATCTAAACATTCTTCTAGCACTACAAGCTCATGTCATGCACCAGAATCAGCCAATTTATAGGACCAGGAAGTACCTTATTGGCCCCTGGTGTCACTTGATCCCTGCTGAGTTGGTAACTGCAGTACCAGCCTCTTGCCATCTGTAGTGGTGGTGCTATAGTGCAATGATGAGCAGGCCAGCATTTGCTCACTCTGGCACTAAACTGCACAGAGTAAAGCACCTGAGTCTCACTGCTGGAGTGCCAGGATTGAGGCCTCTGGTACGAGGTCCCCAAATCTTTCAAACTGAATCGTCCAGTATAAGCACAGATGTAGTATGAGAAATTTGCTTCAATTCATTTGCACCTCCCATTAGTACCTCCTGAACATGAGCCCAATCTGCAATCCAAGCCTGTACATGTCCGAGTTTGCAAAGCTGTTTGCTGGGGGGGGGGGGGGTTGCATTCGAAAATGCATACATCATCATCATCATTATTATTATTATTATTTTATTTTATATATTTTTTTAACGCACACAGACTCATTTTATTAAATGGGAGAAGATTACATACTTTTGAATGCACACCCAAGTTCATGATTTTCATACAAAATGGTGCAGGGTGAAGCTCACAATCTGATACGGACAGAAGTTGGACCGAGCTTTGAGGTGAAACTGGCTCAAGTTTAAGTTTTCATTGATTTCCACGAGGGATGTACCAAAACAGGGAAATCCAGCTCATTTGAGCTCGATGGATTTCCCACCCACTTCCGATGATCGGAAACAGGCAAAGTGAAGGTTTTTTTCCGTAGACTTCCACCTGCAAGACTGACCACGATTTGCATTTTTTCTTTAATCGCTAATGGAATTTGCGCAGACTGGCACCCGGAAAGCACATGGTTTTAATGCGATTTTAATGTGCTAAAGCACATGGCTTTCGGGTGTTCGTTTGGGCAAAAACAGTTGCTTTTGCGCAAACCCGCACCCGAAAACTACGTGGATCTAAAAAATACTCCAATCGTGGTCTGTCTTACAGATGGAAGTCTGTGAGCTGGCTCAACTCACACTGCAGTGAGTCGGCACTCGGCACCAGTGTATAGTCAATATCTGGAATCCAGGGGGCTGAATCATGAAAATCTGATGGATTTCCACCACCCTATTGGATTCTTCACACATCCCTAATTCCACATCCTTCTTTCCCTTTCGCCCCACCAGCTCCCCTTAACAAAATACACATGGGAAAGGATGTGAGGAGAGAAACCAGTTACAGGAAATGCTGAGGAAAGCAGAGGGCTGGTGGAGAACAGTTGGAATGTGCCAGGGCATTTTGGTATTTCCCGAGCATTCTCGGGAAAAGCTTGGAAAGAACCAGTTCCTCCTGAACTGAGATAGAGGGAGTTTCGCCCACCTCTGATAAAAATCTGCATCACAAACCAGCCAAAGTTAAGCACTTCAAACTCCCACTTTTGTTGAGCGCTGTGTTAAACACTGGATCTATCCCTCTGAAACTGAGAATATAAAATTCAGCTTATTTTACTAGTATTCGTTGTGGTTACTTTTTATCCCTCAAAACAACTGCAACATAGCCATCCACACAAGATGGCCACCCTCTTTTCTCCCCTTTAAGGAAAGGGTCGAGTTGCCTTTAGCTTACATCCCTAGGTACTACATGAGCTCATTCAGTTATTTAAAACTGTAGTCACTTAATGTGTAGAACTGGCAAGCAGTTCCTGATAGATAATCACATTGGATCTGAAACACAAGGTGGGGAGGTGGGGAGCTGGCATGTGCCGCCCTCCTAAATGGCACCCCTGCCAGGCTCTGTTATGAGATGTGTGTTGAAGATCAAAATGAGTTATTCTCTTAGTATCTGCCTGCCCACGTAAACATCTTACGCTGGCTCAGCTTGTCTGAGTGTGGAAAGCTAAGCAGGGTCAAGCCTGGTTGTTACTTGGATGGGAGACCCCTCCTCTAGTTTCCTGCATTGAGCAGGGGGTTGGACTCGATAGCCTTTTAGGCTCCTTCCAACTCTATGATCTATGAATCTATGAAATCTATTGTTGCTTCAGTACAGCTTTTACAGTAATACCAGTAATACTCCATGCTAGCTATTTCAATGGGACAATGGGGGCGTTGAACATGAGATCTATTTGTAAAGCTGTAATCTTTTGCATCCTTACCTGGGAGTAAGTCCTGCTGATCTCAGTGGGAATTCTAAACATATAACATCATGTGGCATGGATCACAAGAATAATTAACTTTCAAGTGGTGCATCTTCATATTTTATTTCATGTGGGAAAACCTCTAATGCCAATGAGGAAATTAGGTGGTTTTCGTACTGGCTTTCCATTGTATGCCTTTTTTCTGGACAGTCATGTTTTGGGGTTCCATTACTGCAGGGGTGGGCAACTTGTAGCCCTCCAGATGTTTTGGCCTACAACTTCCCGCAGCCCTAGACAGCATAGCCAAAGGCAAGGGCTGCTGGCAGTTGACTCTCCAGATGTCTTGGCCAACAAGTTGCCCACCTCTGGATTACTTCTTATTTTCTTGTTTTTTGATGGGATGGGTTGTTTGCAATTTGCAGACTTTTCATTAGAACATTTGAGAGTTGCATTTTTGATCTCATGTGCTTGGACACCTGTGCTCTTAATAGGTTTCACAGGTACCTGCGGCAATTCCATTTGCCTTTGGCAGGACATGGCTGGAGGCGCCATGCCAACATTTTCCCTATTGTTCACATATTACATGTTGGCATATCAGGTGCTTGGCATTAATGTGACATAGTGCATGTAAACTGCAGCCTTCCCACAGCAGAGATAGTACTGGCTGTGTCTCATCACCTAAACCCATCTTTGAGTGACAGCTGTGCCCTAGAAAATTGGCATAATGCTTTGTTCAGAGGCATGGTGCCACTGATGAGAGATTAGGCAGCAAAGTGATTGCAAATGTGGTCTTCCAAGGCTGTGAAAACTGGCAGAAGTGCTGTAATAATAAAGACTTCAGCCTTTTCATGACTTTGTGTAGAGCCCACTTTGAGATGAAAATATATAAACTGGTGTTTCCCCCACACCAGAAGGTGGAGGACATTGTTGATATAGCTTGCACCTGAATATTGGCCATGCTGGCTGGGGAAGATGGGAGATGTAGTCCGACAATATCTGTGGATCCAAGGTTGGAAAAGGCTACTTTTAGAATGAAAAACTAAGAGTTCACCCCCTCAGAAGAGCCCATCCCTGGTTTCTGCCCATTTTCTAGTCATGGTGTGCCTCCAGGTTAGAAGGAGGCAAGACCAGAGCAGTGACTCCTATAGAAACACAATGGGCATCCACCTTTGAGGGCTTACAATTTTGCCAGGTCTTGGCAACAGGCATGTTTGAATGACCCTATCATACCTGATGCAGATACATGGCACAAGAATCACACATGGTGGAGACTGACTGCAAGGAGGCAGGGTGTCAGGACTGGTCTGTAGGCAGCAGTCATAGGAAAGCCAGAATCCATGGGGCAAGCTAGTTAGTTGGGACTAAAGAACAAGTCGGGAACAGAAAGCAAACCAGGAGTCAGGGTGAAGAGCAAGCCAGAAGTCAGGACTAAACCAGGAGGCGGGGTCAAGGAGCAGGCTAGAAATCAAGTCTAAAGAGCAAGTCAGTAATGAATAACTAACCAGAACTCAGGACAAACAAATAACCAAGGTTACAGGCCCACAGCTCAGAAAGACCATGTTATTCAAGCAAGGCTTAACTACAACAGGAAGACCTTTTGATACTCCTTTTTTTAAAAAAAATATTTTATTTACTTTTCAAAACAAATTATAACAAAAATATATATATAACAGAATACAAGAATATCACACAAATATAACATAAACAACATACAATAAATCATGAAGTGCTCCCCCCCCCTCCAAGGGACCAATTAATATACTTCTATCCTCTTGATCAAATAAATTCTAAATTCCAAAAATATAACATATCTTGACAAGGCATGTTTCCCTTCCCCTTTATTAATACATAGTCTAGTAATTGATTCCATATATCCATAAAATTATTCTTCTTTAGCAATCCTTTTTTGCATTTGATACTACTAGTTAGTTTATCATTTAGGGCTATGTCCCAAACTTCCTTATACCAGTCTATTATTAGGAAAATATGTTGTACTTTCCAATTTCTCGCTATCATTAGCCTGGCCGCAGTTAACAAGTTTACAATTAACTCCTTCGTATTTTGGTCGCAAATAAGCTTCTCCGTTATTGATAACAATGCTAATTTTGGACAGACCTCTAAATTAGTACCAATAATTTTCGATATTTCTGTAAAAACCTCTCGCCAAAACGCCAATACATTTTTACAACTCCACCACATATGAGCATATGTCCCTTTTTCCTGACATCCTCCCCAACAAAATGCAGAACAATTATTATCTATTCTATTTAATCTTACTGGAGTTAAATACCATCTCCAAATTAGTTTATAAAAATTTTCCTTTATCCTAATTGACATCATTTTCACAATCCGTCTATCCCATATATTGTTCCACCCTACCTTTGAGGTCACCTCTTCAAATTCATTATCCCATACTGCCTTAAGCTGATCCTCTTGTTCTTTTGCTTTTTGAATCAATCTATATAAATCCCTTGTTATACCTCTTGTTGGTGCATTACCTGGTAGGCCGTCTCTAGACATGACCATCTTTTCAAAATTAGTTAAATCTCTCTCATACTCAGTTTTCCTTTTCCATTTCTTCGACCACTGTTCTAACTGTAGTAAATTTAACCATGATAATCTTCTTCTCCCAACAATTTCCATTATTTGATCTCTAGTCCCCATCTTTTCCACCCAATTGGACAATCTAATAACCCTTTCTTCTCTTAGTTTACCCTCCAGCTCTGATCTTAAGTTTTCAGAAAAATCGTTAAGAGCTACCACCGGAGTTAATGGAGATATCCCTGGTATAAATATGCTCTTCATAGTACCCCAAATCACTAACAAATTTCTTTTAAAAAGGGTTGTCTATATTTTTAATCAATTTATTATTATTTTTGGGGGGGAAAAAATTCTCCAAAGTACTACGTAATTCACATGTTTCTAACTCCAACCACATTATTTCTTTAGGGCGTGCTATAATATCCACTATATGTCTTGATTGATTCGCTATATAATACCATTTTAAATTCGGCAGACCCAAACCCCCTTTGTGTGCTTTATACCATCTTGTTTTAGTAATCCTAGATTTTTTTCCCTCCATTACAATATGTATTAATAATTGATTGCCAATTTTTAAGTTCCTTATCTGATATCGCACTTGGTATCATCCAAAATAAAAAAATTATCTTTGGCAAAATCGTCATTTTAATCAAAGCAATTCTACCAAACCAGGAAAGTCCAATTTTTTTATACTCCTCTATTTTATTCTTTACCTCATTCTTTAATTTCCTATAATTCTGATCTCCCAATTTATCTATATCATTTGGAATTACAATTCCTAGATATTTAATTACATTATTAATCTTATAATTACTTTTTTTTTACACATTTCAATCTCTTCTCTTTTACTATAGTTAAACAACAAAAATTTAGATTTATCCCAATTAATCTGTAGCCCCGTTACTTCCCCGAACTCCTTTAAATGATTCTCCACTCTATCCATATTTTCCATAGGGTTTTCGATTGTCAAAAGAGTGTCATCTGCAAAAAGATTTATTTTTATCTTCTCCCTAATCCCTATCCCACCTATATTTCTATCTTGACCTTTTGATACTCCTTCCTACCCAGAAGGATCCAATAGCCAGCCTAGATGGGCAGAATCAATCTGGGGCCTAAAGGTACTACACTGAGAAGGCTACTTACTACCTGTGGTTTACCACATGGGGGAACCACAGACAGATCCAGCAGCTCCTGGCACCAGGCCCAGAACAGGAAAGCATGCAGAGATGCTGTGACAATGGGCTTTCGGTTCACAATGGCCATCAGGGTGGTTTTTTTTTAATGGATGTATTTCTAGTAGGTCTCTTTTGGCTTGCTAGTGGTCCTTGACACTCGGTTTAAGAATTACTGGTATAACTTTTATTAAAGTATGGTAATGCATACTAAGAGTGCACATGCAGACTTAGAATTTCAATAATGAAGGGTTGTTTGGGCTTGGAGGAGGAAGATATATTATGAAGTGTCCAATAGGGCAAAAACACTGAAGAGCGATTGAAATGTATTGCATCTTCCTGGTCCTCTACTAATAAGAATCTATCGCAAGAAGTGAATGGCTGTGACAAGAGGGATGAAGTACAATGGCTGCTAAAGGTCATATAAAATGGAAGAAACGAACTATCACTGGCTTCTTTTGAGAGAGGCACTTTCTGGGAGGTCATGAAGTTAGGGAGTTTGCATACTGAAATGTTTAAATCAAAATCCTGTTTTGAATATCAAGGTTCAAAATACAAAGTGTAGTTTTTGGAGCAAATCATGGAGTAAGATGATCCACAGATACTGAAATCACTATGGCAAGAGAAGAGACCGGTTTAGCCCCCTTCCCTGAGCATAATCCTAGCTTTCCTTCACCCATATGAACCTATCCAAGCCCTGCAATTGTCTCCAGAGGCTCTGCTTTCTGGCCCAACATCAAGGACAATTAGGGTACCAAGGACAGGGCCTTTTCTGTGGTGGCCCCATACCTTTGGAATTTGCTTTATAGAGAAGACCTGAATACCCTTTCTAAATCTTTCATAAGTCTTCTCTGCCTTTTCCCCCTCCTTGCTGGCTAAATATATATTTAAGCTGATGTGTTCTTAAACTTTGTTTATCTTGATGTTTTGTGCTTTTAATGCTTATTTTTATAAGCTGCCTTGGACTTTGTCCTAAAGATGGGATATCAATACTTAAAGTAAATAATAAGTGCGGGAATTGCTGTCTTTCATTTCAATGGGGGAAAGTAATGTGCTAAACTTAGGGGCATTATTACCATGGAGGCAAACCTCCCTCCCACTAACAGTGACTGGGTTCAGACAACACCATAACCTACACTCAAGGGTTGAGTATGGGTTAAGTGTGGGTTGTCATTGAACCATGGGTTGTTGTTGAAATGTGGGTTATCGTGTTGTCTGAACCCAGCCTGAACAACCCACAGTTCACAACCCAACAACAAACCATGGGTTCTCTTCATGGGTTGTTTGTGGTTAACAAGCCATGGCTTGTTAACATAGCTGGGTTCACACAACATGATAACCAATGTTTCAAGGACACATGTTGTCTGAACCCGCCCAGTGAGTCCAAGGCAGGCTGGAAAGGACTATGTACTCTATACACATAATATTGCTGGGGGAGTTGCAATATAAAATCCTTTCTTCAAAAGTTATTCCTACCCATCATAATGATGGGGATTTTGTACTTCTACATAAAACAATGTGTAGAAATATTTGTAAAAAAGCAAAGAAAAGAAATAGGTGATTGTCTCCATTCTTATGCTCAAAATTGTAAGTGGGGAAGGAATTGCCTTGCTGCTTATGCGTCTTCCAAACTACAAAGGCCAATTGAATACAAAATAATCAGAGAATACAGCTTCCTGTCTAGCACAAAGGCACTTGAAAATGATCCAAATGAAGCTGCATCTGAAAATTAGTTGCTCATTTGCTGACAGCTTAAGATCACAAAAATACAGTTGACTGTTTTTGAATGCATCTCTTGTAGCCCGTATGCTAATCCCATTTGTATGCAATGCTTATGCAAATTTGGTCTTTATGTATTTTCCCTCCTCTGGCAAATTGAACTTGTATGCAAGAGGTCTGAATACATAAGATCTAATATAAATACACACAAGGGCAAAGCAATTAATTCAAAATGAGCTTGCTAGTCTCAAAAAGGTGTCAGATACTATAGCGGTTGTAGGCTTTCTCTTAAAAGTTAGGATCTGCAAATCTGATTAGACTTTTATACACTGAATAAGGGTGAGATCCTATGCATGTTAAGACAGAAAAGAGGCCTGCAACTCCCAGCATGCAGCATGGCTGGCTGGGGCATGCTGGGAGTTGTAAGCTTCTTTTCTGTCTAAACATGCATGGGGTTGTGCCTTAAGCCTTGTAAAATCAGATGCTTGTGCAAATTTAGGTTAGCAGTATGTTCAAAAAAGGGGTAAATTGCCTCAGGGCCTTGTAATATACAAGCCCTTTCTCTCTCTCTCTCTCTCTCTCTCTCTCTCTCACACACACACACACACACACACACATCCTGCCCATCATAATGACAGGCATTTTATGGGCAAATCCAGCATAATTTATACAAAATTCATAATGATCAGTTGAAAGTTACCAGCCTTCTTGAGGCTGAAAGCTTGGCCCCTGTTACAGTACTTTGTTAATCATTGGGGATATTTACTAGCCTAAATATGTTTAGGACTCAGCGCCACCAGTGGCGTAGTGAAGCCAAGGCTCGCAAGGCCCAAGCACCAGGACTATTTAATGAGCAGGGAAGATTATGTCAGACTTCCCTGTTCCCTCTGAGTTTAGCTGTAATCCTCGCAGTAGCTGGGGTGGGGAGAATGGATTTCCCCAGCAACAATTTATTGTTGTGAGCTCTGTACTGTTGCTTTTGCAGGGTGGGGGCGGGATGTACACACACACACTTAATACTCACATATGTAGATGTAGATTAAGACAGCTGCCTGCAATTTTGGACTTTCCTTGGAGGCATGGCTATGGGGGCTATCACGATGAGCACCTGCATTTCAACATTTACCACTTCACAGTGGAGGCTGGTGGCGCCAGCATCAGTGGGGGGGGGGGTATCCACACCAGGTTGTAGTCTGAACTTTTAAAGAGCTATCTGTGGTGCTGAATCCCACCACACAACCCCAGAAGAGATTCAGCACCGTGGATAGCTCCTTTAAAGTTCAGAGTGAAACCCGGAGGGGATACACCGCCCAACTGACATTGGGACCACCAGCTTCGACAGCCACTACCCCACTGAGCACAACGAACGGTCACCAAACTCCCTTGAAATATCAAGACGTACTGCATTGTGCCAGTTTCTGATCATCCACTGCAGCTGCACCAGTGCAGTAGAATCAGCCAGTATCAATGCTGGAATCATAGGTTGGCACCAGGCCCGTAGTCAGCCTGAAAGCTGGGCGAGGGGCACCAAAGACATAGCGGGGCAGGTCATTTGATTTGCAGGCTTTTCAAACACAGTTGTTAGCTGGGTTTTAATTGTTTGTTTGTTAAAAAAAAATAATTAGGGGGCAGAGAAAATTTTGAGGGACCAGGGTCCCCCACAGCACACCCCTGGCTACAGGCCCGGTTGGCATTATTGGGCACCTCCCAAGGGCCATGCCTCTGCAGTGGTCCCACTGCCAGCCCCTAGAACCCTCTGGCCCTGCTGCGCCTCCTCCTCGCCAGCACAGCCTGCTTAACGGCCTTCTCTGAGCAAGCAAGCTGGCATTGCAGTGACAGGAGAAGCAGCAACCGCCTCTGCTTACCTTGTCCTCCCATGCTGGCCATGGAGACTGGACGAAGAAGGGAAGGGAACAGGAAGCAGAAACAGTGGAAAGGAGGAGGGAGAGGCCCATTCAGGAAAGGGGAGCCCAAAAACAGTATCTTGGCAAAGCTTCCCAGCTGTCCCCCAACCCTCCCCCCCCCCCGGAAGCAGCACTAGCCAGCATGCTGAAGAGCATCACAGGTATAGAATTCCCTTCTTTAGACTGTGCATTTGGTCATCTTCCAAAAGCTGCTGGAGATCTTTCTCTTTCAGAAAGCAAAAGCATTTGGGATGATGTGGTGATATTTTAAAATTGATATTTAGGGTCCTTCATGTTAGAAATGGAGTCACACCCTGTTGAGAATTGCAGGTGTCTCCCCCCCCCTCGCAACACTGCGTTCAAGTGCACATCTTACCACTGTGTTGGTGGGAACAGCATTTCCTGGTGCCCCAAGTGTCTGTAGTAAGAGGATATGTTGTGCACCGCCCCCCCCATCAATGCATCCCAAATTGCAGCTCATTTACTTTTCCCCATAAACCCCAGTGGAAGCCACTGAGAACCAAGCCAGTCTGTAGCGGCTGCTGAACCCCCTCCTTTTTCTACATATCCCTACCCTGGCTTCAGTTGTTTGGTGTGAGGCTAGAATGTAAAATTACCTTGAGACCCGACATTTATGCATCTGATGATGACAAATGCTAAGTTCCTTTGCTGGGATCATAGCACATCACCACAGTGCGTTTGAGCAATAGAGTTTTCTAATGAATGGTCATGTTTGCACTTAACCAGAACAGGCAGGGTTTAGCAATACTGGACATTTCATTTGCAGAGGTTGACTGGCACAAAAGCAGGGGTGGGCGAGGGAACCACATTACAAATATAAATAAGAGAGTTAAAATATGGTGAACTTGTAAATCATACCAATATAGATTTATGTATGGTGTCACTTTAAATTCATGCCTTTCCCCCCTTACTTTTATCTCCACTCTAAAATTAGTACTCCTTTTCCCTGTAGCTGTGTGAGGTCAACAGCATGATTATTGTAGTTGTCGGTTCTTTCTAATCTGTTTTCTGTTTAAACAAGAATCACTTATTATCCCTTTAATTGAGCTCATGTATACCCTAACCACGGACTGATTGAGCTCATGTAAACAAGCACATCTTACTGCTCCGACTGAGAGACATGCAGGGCTTACTTTTGTAAGAAAAGAAGTGGATTTCAGTTGCTAGGTGGGCGGGAGTGCCGGAGTTTCAGCTGGGAATTCCAGCAGGGCAGCCTCAGCTATCTGAGACATAATGGTTTGGATCCAGACTTAGTCATGCTTAGAAGACTCAAAGCTGTCATCAGCTGCCGGAGGAGGTGGGGGTGGAATATCCGTAGGGATGGGTGAGAATTTAATTTCATATCATTTTGGTTAAGAATGTACCAAAATTCACAAAGCTCATGGTGTTTAGGAGAGAAAGAATTTGAAATAAAAACAAACAAACACTGAATGTGGAAGAAAGCAAAACTGACAGAACCACCTATCCCTAAATATATGGGCAAAAAACCTGAAAGAGAAAAACCATGGGGACTTACGGTCACAGAACTGAGAACCAGTGTAGTGTAATGCTTAGAGGGTTGGATTAGGATTCGGGTGATCTAGGTTCAAATGAAGCTGACTGGGTGACCTTGGGCCATTCTCTCTCTCTCTCTCTCTCTCTCATCCCAACCTACCTCATAAGGTTGCTGTGAGAATAAAGCTTGTGGGGGTTTTTTTTTGGGGGGGGAAGCTATGTAGTTTACCTTGAGCTGCTTAGAGAAAAAAACAAGATATGAAAGCAATGAAAAAAATAAACTCTCATATGTTTAGTTTGGCTGTCAGACAAGCCCCTGTAGCAAGCTTCAGTTTCCCCTTCCTCATTAGCTCTACTCAGAAGTTATTATTCATGTGTAGACCAATGCACGAGCAGGGGTGCGCTGACTAGCCCCGCTCCATACTTTGTGTGGGCTTTCTAGCCCCACATCCTGTGAACGTCGGCAGGAATGGAGGCTCTGAGTGTGCAGCTATATGTGCAAAGTCTTCCACGCTTGCGCAGGTTCCAGGTTGCACGGAACGGAAGCCTTTGTATGCACGAAGGCTCCATTCCTGCAGACATTTGTGCCATGCATGCGGGTGCCAGAGAGTGTGGCTAGTCAGTCCCTGCAATGTCAGGAGCAGGGTTCGTCAATGCATCCCTGCTCAAGCATTGATCTGATATCTTCTGAATAGGGCTTTTCTGAAAGGGGGATGATACTGGTCTCTCTCAAGAATCCATTCAACAGTCCTTCAGGGACTTAAGAAAGTGAGTAAACAGCACATAGGAAGAGGGAGGTTGTATGTAGTTCATTCACCACTGAATCCTTCCACCTCCCAGCAGCCTGTATCAGTCACACACTTTGTAACAGTCTTTGTGGTGATGCTGAGCTATCTGATGTAGTTGTCCCCTACCCCCTGCACACGCAGGCAAGTGGTCTCTTGTGGAGTCCTTGAATTTTTGCCTTTATGCAAGGAATCTTGCACTTCTGACAATACTGGACTTCTTATCTTCAGATACCAACAAGTGCTGCTTCTATACTGAAGTCCCATGTTTTTAAGCACTGGGCTGCTGCAATTTGGGTAGAACGTTAAATTTGCGCTGCGATTTAACTTTTAAAGTAGACCTGGTCAACAAATATAGGCATGAAGTTGAGCTTCCATCAGCTGATTTGGAGGGGCAGTTGTTTCGTAGCACAACACTTGCTTTGTGTGCATAAGGCTGCAAGTTCAATCCCTGGTGGCTCCAATTAAAAAAAGATCTCAGGAAACACAGCTAAAGAACACAGCCCTGGCCGTGAGACCTGGGGAAACTGTTGGCAGTCTCTGAGCAGACAATATGGACGGAGCCCCAATGGACCAGTGATTTGACTCCATATGAGTGATGTGTAAGAAATTTGTTTCAGTTCGTTTTTTTATCAGAATTTACCCAGTTTGCACTTTCTGGATTGAAACGGACTTGGACGCACTCTACAGTCAAAGTCTGTACATTTCCAAGCTTGCAATCTGATTTGTGGACCCCCCCCAAAAAAATGTCTTCGACAGTGTGCATACATTTGAAAAATGCACATGAAAAAATGCGTACTTTTAAAAAGTACGCACAAATACGCTTTAATCAATGGGAGAATAATGTGTACATTTCAAAGATGCGCACAATTGATGTGTACGTTTGGACAAACATGCACAGAAATATACACAGATTTTCATGCAAAAAGAAAAAAAAACAAAGCTTGCAATCTGATATGGACCCGAGTTAGAATGAGCTTCGAGATAGAAGACAGAGAACTTTGCTGAGCTCGAGTTTTGCTGATTTGCACATCCCTAGGGCTGGTGGGGTATTCCAGGGCGGGGCAGGGGCAAGATGGAGACAGCCTAGGTCCAAAGCTGGATCCAACATCCCCTGCATTCATCAGAGGGGCCCCAGGATCACTCCCTATATGCTGGCCTGGAGCTGGCATACCTAATCCCCTGCCCGTCCCCCGCACACACACAGTATTGGAAGCAATGAAGGAAAATGCGGGGGGCGGGGCGGGGGACAAGAACTAAGCAGGACAGGCAAGTGAAAAACTTTCCCTCCTGTATGTATCTGCTGTCCTGGCCAGCACAAGCTGGCAGAGCCTTGGAAGTGGTGGATGATCTGCCACTTCGCTCTCCCGCAACCCCACTTTGGATTGCTGTGTAAGTTATGAACATATGAAGCCGCCTTCTCCAACTACCGCTGGTGGTAACACCACCAGTAGTAGATTTATGCCTCCAGAACTTTCCACAGACATACTGGGGGCAACCACAGTGGACACCTACAAACACGCACACTGTGTGAACACCTGCACGCGCGCACGTGCACATACATGCGCACAGTGGACACCTTCCTACAACACATACACACACACCAGATGAGCTCTTTTTTTTGCCAGTGGAGCAGTACTTCCTCCCCATCCTAGCCCCCTTTGGAGCTGTGCAAGGGGGTTAGGATTGTGCTTTTCATAGCAGAAGAAGCAGCTTCCAGTGATGTGGCTTGGCAAGTGAGAATAAAATAATGTATCCAGACATTACAACAGATGTGGGGTTTGCAGAAGAGTGGGTGCTTTATGCTTCTCAGTCCCCTCCTGATGTAATATCCAAAGTGGTGGCTCATGATACGATCTCAGAGTTCCTCTTCAGGCATTACATCAAATCAGAGCAGAAAATAAGAAGCCCAGGTTGCTTTCACATTTGCATGACCTGCTTCTGTAAATCAGCACTCCCTTTTGCAATGTGGTAAAGAATGAACTCTTAAAAGTGCACATTCCAATTGAACAATATTTTTTTTTGCATTTACACAAACCAAATGATCCCTTTACTATTGTGCAGAAAGGTAAGGGAAAAAAAATTTTAACGGTAAAAATAGCCCACTTTGTTTTTTTTACAAAATCCACACGTACTCCATTTGGGAGTGTATTTTGCAGTTGTGATGCATTGCTTTTCACAAAATCTGATCAATTCCCAGAAAATTGGGACCTCGGATTTACATTTCCTCAAAGTTAGGCTTCCCATTACTGTAAAGGTGGATTTCCAAAGGCTGGTGTTCCTGAAGCTGCTTTCCCTAATATTTAGTTTCAGAATAGTGCAGTAATTGATTGCTGAACCTTTACTTCCATTGAATGAGTGACAAGCTGACAAGATGAATGACTGTCACTGAATTTTGTTTTCTCCATGTACTAGATGATAACATGTTTTCCTCTGAGACACTGACAGGCTGCCAACAAGAGCACTCCTCCGCTAGGGATGTGCGCGGAGCTCGATTGGGGGACGGAAGTCTGGCAAACTCGCTGGGCTCAACCTCCCAAGCTCTGCTCGCCCTACCTTTTCCCTGGCTTGACTCGCGTTCTCACAAGCCGAGCTGGGTAAAGCGACTTCTGGGTCCCTGGCACTACGTTGTTTACATAGAAAACTGCCTAATTTGCGCAAATTAGGCTGTTTTCTTTGTAAACAATGTAGCGCCGGGAGTCCAGTGAGCGCCTCAGCTGGCGCTCACGTTCAGCTCGCGTGCCGTGAGTCAAGTGCCAGGTGGGTTGCCCCTCCCTATTTGTGGTTAATAAACCACGGTTTGTTAGCATGGCCACATTCACACATCATGACAACCCAGAATTTTTGTAAAGGCGTATGGCTGTATACAATAAAGTTTATGACTGACTGACAAACCCAGAATTCAACAATCCATACCATGGATTAGTGTTATGTGTGAAGCAGGCCAATAAGTTATGGCCAAAATAGATATTACTTTAAATATGTGTCTAGCAGTGAAGTCTTTTCTTCATTTTTACTCTAGCCTAGGTGCAGAGGACCCAATCCAGATCTTTAAAGTTCTCCTACCCATCCCTCATGCTAGGGTTCTAACCCAGATTGGGAGCCCCTGCACCTACTCTAGAGTAAAAATGAACAAAGATGTACCTTCTAAGCATACATTTAAAGTCATGTTTGTTTTGGCCCTTACTCGTATACTTTTTCCTTTAATTCAAAAACTCCTGGAAGTATTCATAAGTCATTATAGGTAGCAGCATCCCGACTGTGGCATTCCCTCCCAAGGGAGATGAGGTTTGCCCCCTCATAATTATACTTTCAAAGGGCAGTAAGGACTGTTTTGTTCTGTTAGCTTTTAGTGCTTCTTGATGTTGTTTTTAATCACTTTCTAACTTTAATTTTAATTGTAACTCTTGTATTTTATTTTATCTATGGTTGTGCTCCTACGTTTATTTTTTTTTAATGATGTGAACTTTTTTTCATTATATTTTTATTGTATATAGCCACAGGTGCCTGTTACTTGGAAGGTGTGAACTCATAAATTGATTGATTGATTGATTGATTAAAGAAGGCCTTTAGTCAGATTATGTAATGAGAGATGCCAGTGTTTTAAGTAACTGGCCTGCCAAGTTAGCAGGTGAGGCTTTTTTTTTGCCAGAGGTTCTCCTATACAGGTATTGTATTTGACTGTTACCAGTATTTTGCAATGTGGGTATAAATATTTGGGAAATGCTGTGCATGTACATACTGGGAGGGGTGCATATAAATGGGTGTGCCAAACCTGTCAAAATGCATCTGGAAAGGAAGTTGGCTGCAGGTGGTTGTCACCCAAGGAGTGCACATGCAAAGGGAATTCATCACAGCTCTAGCCTTAGGCTTACTTCGCTGGGCACACACCGTTTGCAAATGCCGCTATGTTTAACGAGGCAACTGGAAAGCTGGAGTTTTCCTTGAAATGCTCAAAGTAAGAGTGAAGCAGATTGCATGGGGCAGCAGACACGAAAAATATCAGAGCTGATCAAAATGGTTGGGGAATACTCTGTGATCGGATACATGCATGTCCACTTGGTCTTTGTGAATATTACAGCTGCCGTGTACATCTTCACAAGAGACTGTCCTACAATATGTAGCTGTCTTGAGAACACGTATTTTCTTTCTGCTGATTTGGGGACTGCCCTTTTTGATGCCTGCTTCTTTGCTAGTAGAAAAGGCACAATTCCGCCATATTATACAAGTCGGTCTTTAACTTGGGAAAATAAGAACATTAGAAAATATGCCAAGCACAAAGTGACACTATGGGAGCACTGTACTGCATGCCACTGCTGAATGTCTGAGTTAGCTCAAAACTCAGCAAAGAGGGAAATGGTGGGGAAAAGAATAACACACAAGCTACAAAGCCAGTGTGGTGTAGTGGTTAGAACGCTGGACTGGGTCTCTAGAGAGACCCAGGTTCAAATGCCTACTCAGCCCTGAAGCTCATTGAATGATGCCTAATTTACTTCACAGGTTTGTTATGAAAGTAAAATGGGGCTGTGGAGAACCATATCTGCTGCCTTGAGCTCCTTGGAGGAAAAGACAGGATATAACCTAAATAAATAAATAAATATCTTGTAATTTTGTTTACGAGAGTTATTTTGAAACTATGTTTCAAGGGGTGGGGGCAGGGGACCCCACAGTTATTCAGAGGCTTAACAAGAGTTTCTCAATGGGCATGTTTGCACAACACACTAAGCCACCCTGAGAATAATCTTCACAGTGTAGATTATTGAAACCCATGATGCTCATTTTGCTGATGGTGCTGTGCTTAGCTCTTCTTAATATTAGGTTGTTATCATTTGTTGTTGTTGTTGTTGTTGTTGTTTTTCTGAATATTTGGGGTTGTAATATATTGGTTGCCTTTTAAATTTGTTTACTATAAATTTTAAAAAAAAACCCTATTCCTTTTTAAAAGCTGTTTTGAATTACGTTCTAAGAAAAGTGTGGGACACATAATTTTAGATAAACAAATAAAGTGACAACTATGGCAGAAATGCTTTTAAGTCTGGGCAGGTTGACTTTTATTAATCACAGCCAGCCAGCCCTCCTCTCACTCCAACCCCACCCCAGGTAAGGTGACAGAGACTTCAAGTCGGAGGGCATGGTGTCTACTTTGTCTTAAGCACTGTTATTTTAGAAATGAATGACTGCCACCCTTCTACATTCAAGGCCAGATTCAAGATTTACAATGTGTAAATAAATGGCTGATTCACCATGCAACTGGAAAGCAAAGCAATGACTGTGTGATACCTTTGTATGGTGGTTTTGCCCTTACACTTTCTCAGGGAGCTCCCTATTGGTCTTAGGGTCCTGGCATCTGCCACCATTTAATACTCTCGTATGGCCAGCCATGTTTATAGATATATGGTCAGCTTTCTTTGCTGTTTTTTTTTTTTTAATTTTAACAATGTATAAACTGCATCTTCCTCTAAAAATGGATTTCAGGGTGGCATACATAAATCAAGTATCTGGGGCCCTCCAGATGTTTTGGACTACAACTCCCATCAGTCCTGGCCAGTGTGGCTAATGATCAGGAATTTCAGAAGTTGCAGTCCAAAACATCTGGAAGGCACCAGGCTGCTTGCCCCTGACATAAATACTTAAAACCAATACAATATTAAAACAACATAAGACATCAACAGTACAATAAAATTAAGAGGGATAACAACTATACAACCAGCTGACAATCCAACAATTTAAAATGCCTGGGCAATTTTTTTTAAAAAAAGTTTTAACCTGGAACCGAAAAGAATACAGTGTTGGCATCAGGTGCACCTCCCTCAGGAGGGCATTCCAAAGTCAGGGCACCACCACAAAGAAGACCCTCTATTTTGAACACATAAACTTGCCTTATACTGAGTCAGTCCATTGGTTCATCTAGCCCAGTATTGCCTTCTCTGACTGACAGCAGCTGCCCAGGGTATCAGCCACTAGCCAGAGGGTCTTTCCCATCTTCTGTTACCTGATCGTCTTGCATACAATGCATGTGCTCCTCCAGAAAGCTACCCCATTTCTAGACTGAAATATTATCAGAAGTAGGATAGAGGGGGAGAGAGCTATTACCCTCTGGACATAGAACTAGAAGCAGTCTTTTTTTTTTCCCCCTCAAGATGTTGTTCTTTCTACTGAACAAGCATGAGCCATCGCTCCCTGCCCTATATATCATTTTTTCCCTCGACAAGAGGGGAAAGACAAGTACTAACCTACCTCACAGGATTGTTGTGAGGATAAAATGGAGAGGAGGATGATGATTATGTAAGCCGCCTTCGGTTCCTTGCGGGAAAAAAGGCGGGGTATAAATATAATAAATAAATAAATAAATAAAATCCCTGTGATTCTTCTTCGGTACAAAATGGCTCTATGTACTGTAGGTGGCAGTTAGCCTTGTTTGTCACACTTTATCTCAATTAAAGTTGTGGGAAGAAATCATGTATCCTGGTGTGTGGGTGTGGGTGTGTATCTCCCGCCCCTCTGTCACCATTCCACTGTTGAGTGGGCAGTACCTGTGATTATTACAGGATTTCATTTCATCTTTTCAAGGTCAGCGAAATGGCCAGACTCCTAGGCAAAGGCTTTGTCCATTAAATGCACACAGTTGAGTTTCCCACACATAAAAGGAAACCGTGTCAGGAGAGACGCTCTCCCTTGCGTAACTGGGAAAGCAACCAACTAAAGTCCCTGTTTGACCAACCTTGCCTAGCTAATGAAGCAAACCCAGAATGTACAAGATGGCCCAGTTTCAGTAAAGATGGCACTTAATCTATAAGATGAAAAATATGTCATAGTTATGATGACACAGCCCAAACAAACATTAGTCAATAAATGTGAATGTGTTAGTGGAAATCATTAAAAGGAGAATGATTGCTTAAATCCAGAAGGGTAAAAGTCAGTAATTATTAACTGAGAATCATTTGCCAGCTTGCCAAGATACAAACCTGTGAATATTTATTACCCTGAAAAGAATAATCAATATATTCTAAATAGAAGCTTGTGCATTTTAGACTTTATTGAAATTTGTGAAACTACTGCGTACAGATCCTTATCATGCTTAAAACAACTCCCTTTTGTCTTTTCCCACATTTATTAATTTATTTGTTCAGAGCTACACATAATTTTTCACTGTATCTAACCAGTTTTGAACAGCCATGGTTATTATTTGGTGGGTTCTAAAACTAATTTTATCTATAAATATGCCTCAGCCTCAGTCACTCATTGAGAAAGATATCAAAATTGTGAGGAAGGTTCCGCATCACATAGAAAGCTAAAAATTGGTATATGCATACCTGAAGACACACCTGGTTGGATCCAGAGGAAATTCGTCACTCTTCAGTCCAAATGAAATCAATGGGACACGTTAGTCATGACTCACTAACCTACTTTCCATTGATTTCAGTGTGATGTAAAGCATGACTAGCTTTCTTCAGATTCAGCCCATTGATTATTCTGAAATGGAGCATTTTGTTGCTTTCCCAACTGAAACAAGGAACATGAGGTTTGCCCCAAAATTCTTCTTCATATGACGCTGCCCAAGGAGAATATGAACACTCAGATGTGAGTCTGTTAACTTATATCATTCAAATTTAATTGCCAAGTAGGGATTTTCATTTGAATGAATTTAACATACTTCTTTCCCTTTCAGATACTCTACCAATTAAAAAAGCACACATTAATAACAACATGGTGTCACTTGTGAAAGCATCTCTAGTATCCTTGTAGGTGTCCAGGATAACAAAAGCAGCATAACAGAACCTTTAAGACTGCAATCCTATACCTACTTTTACCTGTGAGTAAGCTGGTCCTTTGGGAGAAAATAGCAGCGTGGGGTGGGGTGGGGCATTTTCGGCAGAAACATGGCATGGGGAAAGGGTTAAATGCTCTCTCCCCTACAGTGTGGTCCCAATCTGGCTGCTGCTTTCTGTTAAGAAAAATGCCTGGCCTGCCCCAAGCTCACTACATAAATGCAATTATCAAGGTTAAGGCATCTTTACTGGTAAGTAAGAGGCAAGATGAAAGGGGGGCTGCCTGACCTATTCTGTTTTTTTATTGCTGGGGTGGGCAACCAGCAGCCTAAGGGCTGCATGAGGCTGTCATGCCCCTGCCCATGGGCAAAGCGTTATAGCAGTAAGTACCGTATGTGAGGGGAGGAGGGAGTGTGAGAGGAGTGTGGAATGTTGAGACGTCTGCTGATTGGCTGAGAGAGTGGGTGGGGTGAAGCCTGTGTTATAAAAACAGTGGGCGGTGCTGTTCAGGAGGAGAGGGGGAGAGAGTGGGGTTTTGGTGAAAGGGTTGAGAAGACTGAGTGGAGTTGGGAGCGGGAGTCTTGTGGGAGTATTGGAAAGTGCAGTCTGAGAGAGTGAGTGGGAGTTTTCAATGTTTAGAATCTCTTAACATTATCTATTTCCCAACCCTTAATTGTAATTAAATAAACTTGTTTCCTTTTTAAAAACTTAAAAGGAGTGGTCTGAATAAGTTACCCTGAAGGGGTTGGTGGTGGCAGCGGAGGAGATTAAGAGAGTGCTGATTTCTGAAGCACTTGCAGAGGTGGTGACAGGAGGTGGTGGGAAGGACAAGATGGAGGCAGAGCAGAGGCCTGACAGAGGCCCTCAGCCTAATTTCATTCAGGGTTGGGGGGAGCCCAGATGTAGAGAAAGAGGGTGACATGGGGGGGAACTGAAATGGACAAAGAGATGGAAGGAAGTGGGAAGCCCTCTGCAAGAGATCAGTTCAGACCTCTGGCAAGAGCGAGGTGTTCCTCGCCCAATCTGTCTCACCTGCTGGGTGTGGAGGAGAGACAAAAAAGGGGAAGGCAGGAAGTGTGAGAGAAGAGGGGGTAGAAAGAGAGAAAAGGGGATGACATAGCAAAAGCAAGGGAGAGAAGGTGGTGGCAGAGAGAGAGAGAAGGCACCCACTCATCTTTGACTTTGAGTCACTTGATTCTCTGTGGAATGGGAGTTGTTGCTGGAACAGGAGAATGTGGGTCCAAAGGAGTGCTGTTGTGTGCCTGAGTGATTTCTCCACCCCCTTTGCATGTTTTATGCCTCAGTTTTCCCTTTCTGTGGTATGTGTTGCTGACTGTTGGGGATTCAAAGGATGCTCCGCCTCTGCTGACCCCTTGGCTCTGCCTCTGCTGACCTGCACTCTACCCCAGTACTCAGACTGGCCGCCAGCCTCCCCTGTGAATTGCCGTAGCGTGTGCTCAGACCACAGATCCTCAGTCTACATTTCAGCTTATTTTCAGGATTGGGTATATTTCATCCAGGAAACTGAATTATAGATTTACTGAAAGAAGCTAGCTGTGCTAAAGCATAAGCAACACTGTTATATGACTCCAAAGCAAGGCAACATATCACATTGCTTCAGGAAAAAAAGGCCTGATGTCTCTTGGAATTCGCTCATTGTGAGACAGTTTCAAAGCTGTGAAGGAACTGTGGACAACACTGTTTATCTCTCACCAACTGGAGCATTAGATGTACTTTTGTCTCATTGGTATTCACAAGCTTTGCTACAGATTTATATCTCTTCTTGTCCCTGTTTAAAGGGGTAGAGCAGATATTTATGTTTTTAGCCATGATGATTCTCCTGGAAGCTGCAATTCTCAGAGTGCCTCCATATACTACATGTGACCTTTTATTTACAAGCAAAATAAATCAAAAGCTCAGGAGCTTTTCGTTAGGATGGTCTCTTACAAATGGGGAAGTTCCCACTTACAGCTGTGGTTGAAACGATTGAAAAATGTAACATGGAGAGCTGATTCGAAGGTAGCTGATGGAATTTATTATCTCTTCCCTTGAAGCAGTGTATGATATCTGGCCTTCTTCTACGAGCCACATAACCAGATTCCTGCTATGCATTTTTCACACAACGTACGTGCTTGAATGTACATTTTCCTGACCTCTCTCACAGATCGCAATGCTTCTTGGGGCTGGTGTTCTTCAACCCTTAGAGGTGGGTGAGCAACCCAGAGCTTGCTTTGGATGGGCTCCATGATAAGCTGAGCCATTTTCCAGAAAATTGGGGAATGGCTCAGTTCATTTCTGAGCCAATTTGAATTCAAAACCCTGCCCAGTCATGCTTAGTTCCTCTCCCCAGTCTCACCAAACCTCTACACCAGAAGTAAGGAACCTCAGGCCAAGCTTGGCCAAATCTGGCCCACTTGAGATCCCAATCCAGTCCCCTGGGGCTCCCCAAATGGCCATGACTCCTTCCTCTGGCCCCACCCCCTTTTGGACAAAAACCAATCATTTAGTGGTTTCCTGGATTTTGTGCAGTTTCCCCCTATTCTAAAAGGTTGAAGTGCCTCTCCTAATGCTTAGTTACTAGCAGCAAGAACTTTAAGTTAAAATAGGCTATTATTATTATTATTATTTAGCCCCACCCCTTTTGTCTTTGACCCTGCCCCCTTTGTTTTCAGCCCTGCCCACCACTGGAATGTGGCCTCTCTGAGAGCTTCTCCAAAATTGCTTTCAGCCCTCAGACTGGAAGACTTCCCCCACCCTTGCCTTTCCCATCCTGACTGTGTGAATCTGTAATTTGCGGCAAGGGAACATGGGGCAGGGGACTTGCCAGCCTCCACAATCCCTAGCTGGAAATGGCAGCTGTGCACAGCCCAGAGAGGCCCCCTCTCAGAACCGCTCCTGGCCACATGTGAATGTCTCATTTGCGGTGTGGGATCATGGGGGCTTGAAAGGCTCCACAACCCCTGACTACAAATGACAGATTCACACAGCCAGGGGAAGATCTCCTGGCCATGGAAAGCAAACTGTTTATTTGCAGCCAAGAATAATTGCTCCTGTTGCCGTTTTATACAATGCACTCAGTACTATGTACACACAATACATCATATATTTTTATATTATGAAACCGACGTGTTCACAGTGCCTTTCTAAAACCTATTTCTTTATGAGTTATTCCCTTTAAAGTGAAGGGTATATTTTGCTTCTTCTTTAAACTTTTTTCTCCATCTCATTTACAACAAAGGACCTTCACATGCAAACCATGGTACTGTAAGTATAAATGTATTTATCAAGTCATTCCCTTTAAAGGGATTCCTCCTTCCCAGTTTAGAACTTCATTCATCTATTATATAACAAGCTCAGACTCAGAAAGCTTTAAGAAAGGAATAAATCTTTTCTGACCATTATTTTAACAATGTTTCCATTAACGGAATCATAAGTCATACAAAGGCTGGTGAAGTATTTGACAACAAACATAAATGCCTGAAATTATTTAACAACAGGGAAACTGTACTTTTGGAACCCACAGGGAAAAAGCTGCTGGGGGAGAGGGTGGGACTGAAGTGGAGAAATAGCAACCAGCTAAAGAATAAGTTCCCCCTTCTTCTCCTGGTGCTTCTCCCCCTCCCAGTGTCCCCAGAAGTTAGTTATATTTGTTTGCACTTTAATTAATTAATTGTTTATTTATTATATTTATATCCCACCTTTTTTCCTGCAAGGAACCCAAAGCAGCTTATACATAATCCTCCTCCTCTCTGTTTTAACCTCACAACAACCCTGTGAGGTAGGTTCGGCTGAGAGTCAGTAACTGGCCCAAAGTCACCCAGTGAGCTTCATGGCTGAGTGGGGACTAGAACCTGGCTCTCCCAAGTCCCAGTCCAACACTCTAACCGCTACGCCACACTGGCTCTCTTACTGCATGTAACATTTACTTCGCAATAGAGGTCAAACTGAGATTTGATAGCCAGATGATCCATCTAGGACAGGGCTCTCCAACCTTGGGTCCCCAGATGTTGCTGGACTAAAGCTCCCAGAATCCCTTGCCATTAGCCATGCTGGCTGGGTATGCTGGGAGCTGTAGGCCAGCAACATCTGGGGACCCAAGGTTGGAGAGCCCTGATCTAGGAGAACCAAGAGCTGTGAGGGCAGAGTTAGGGATGTGGGAGAAAAATTTGCGGTTTGTATTTTAATGCCAGATTCCCTAATTTCACACTTTTGAACTGCTATGCGAACCAAGTCTTTGAAACGTGTACTTCTCCGAATTCTGTAATGGAGTTCTCCTTCTCCAATTTTGACAAATGCATACAAAGATGTGTATGTTAGGGGAAATAATGTTCCAAAATTGATTATCTTGTGAAAATTGCTTGCAAAAAATTTTTATATTGGGCAAGATGCATACAAAATGCATGTATTAGGAGAAATAAGGAAAAAATGTTTATGAATTCTCATGCAAACTTAAAAACAAAAAACCTCTAAAAGTTCAGCATGAACTGAATGTAAGGCTGGAGAAAGTCTCAAAGTTCAAGATGAACCGCTTAAGATTGGAAAAATGAGAAACAGAAGTAAATTGAAATTTCGTCCATCCCTGAGCTGAATAGACAGGTAGCATAGATAGCCAGGAGAACCCCAATGAGCAGAAAAGAGTGGGTACATGGACAGAATATGAGACTACCAAACATTAAAAAAAAGACTTGTTCAGGCAGGCTCCCCAGCCTGATCTAGAACAATACCGTGATGCATTCCCCACTTCTCCAACTGGTGAGATGTTTCATAGGTAGCACTTACCTGGGCTTGGTTTTCTTTGGAAGGAGAGATCTCTGGAGGCTTGTAATATTTGGTTGTTTTGGGGGGCATTGGGACATTTATCCCTAGCAAGAGGGTAGAATATCACTAATTTTGGGGTGTGTTTGGGAGGAGGTGTCTGTCGTACCCCACCCCTCAATAGGGCCTCAAGCTTGCCCTCCTTACTGGGATCTCTGGGTGTGCTTACGTAAGGTTGGGGGTTTCTTTTCCTCTAACCCGTGCCCTTACACCTCTCACACTGACTTTGAGATGTCCAATCCCTACCTTATACCTCTTTGACCAGTACAATAAGCACAGCACCCCACACAGACTGTTTCAAATAACAAAGAAAAGTTTATTTTAAAACACAAGTTCTAGAAATAAGTTTGGTGTGTAAATTTCAGATAATCTTAAGTAGTGTACTATCTTATCCTAGTACCAATCCTCCCTCAACAACTGTTCCCAATATCAATCCCTGCACTCACTAGCTAAACTCTTAACAATCCTAATTTAATGGCTCAACTCTCTCTCCAGTCAGCTTCGCATCCCACACACTCTTCTCTCTTCCCCACACACTCTTCACAAATCCCCACAAAAACCTCCAAACCCTCTGAAAAAGCACTGCCCACTCTTTATATAACACAGGCTCCACCCCCTTCTCACTCTCTCAGCCAATCATGTCACATTTGCAAATACACCATTCTTCCTGCCCATCCTTTCTCACTCACCCAGATACAGCAGGAATACATACTTATAATCATATACTCTATACAAAAACACATTGTACTTACCACCTATACACTTTATATTTAACCCCAAATAACATAACATCATATATCCCCCCCTCAAAAGACACGTAAAATTATACTCAAGTCCCAAATGTAATTTGTAGTGTCCAACGTTTGTGTGTGCCACACAGAGGAGAATGTCCATGGTCAAACAACAGTCCAATTGTGTTAGTGTGTTAGTCTTGTGGGTCAGATTGAGGATCTGCCTTCCACAAGAGGAAGGGCTCCACTTGTGAAAGATCCCAGCAACCAATTGTTGGGGATTTCCCCGCTCACACACACACACACACACACACACACACACCATGGCTCACTCCATTCAGCAGGGCCTCCTGACCCTCTTTAGCATTTTCGAGGGGCTGCTGTGAGAAGGGGTGTGTGGGCAAGTTCACTTCCACCAGTAGAATTAATCCAACGTAAATCTAGATCTAACCGTATATCTCAATCTGTCTCTAAAAATGCTTCTTTTGTTCTTTCTCACAGAGACATAGATTACATCATTCTTGTCTTCAGGGTGGGGGTGTAGGTATGCCTCCTCTCCCACTCAGAATACTCAAGGAAGATCCAACTATTTTCTAGTTTCTGAGAGAACAACCGCTGACCATTTATCCAAGGTCCTCAGGGGTGGGGTTATTGCGCGCGTAAAAGGGGAAAAGAAGAGGCGAGACACAAGTATATGGTGTAAATAAAGGGCCACATTTTATTAATCAAGATCTGCGAAGGGTGAAAGTGCGGGTACTAACTAAAACTCGCCATTGGCCAGTGAGGTATCCCGGGCAGATACATCCAAACCCGGGGGGTGGCGCAGCACTTCGCCACCCCCCCAGTTTTACACCCTCTTGGGTGCTGGGAGGCTTTCTCACAGTCCCCACCTCACGGTGCCACAGAACACCGATCCGTGTGATGTAAGCCATCCTCACTGGCGATCCGTATTTCCCCCCACTGAGCCACGAAACTCAGCAAGCGCTGAGATACAGGTCTCGCCAGCCACCTGAACAGTGCCATTGGATGATCACCAAAACCCTAACCCCACTGCCTATTCCCGCACTTACTAGCCACAGAGAGAGACGTGCTTAAGCTAAGTCTCTTCTCCCCCACCTGGCGGAAACTAACTCCAGGAGGGCCCTTCGCAGATCCTGAAGAAAAACAAAATTGCCGACCTCGGACAAATGCACCCCGTCCGGTCGGTACAGCTCCCTCCGAGCCAAGGATATCTCGGGATAAGGAATCGCAACGCCTCTCCCTCCAAGGCTCCTACAGATTGCTCTATTCACCTTCTGGCAAGCCTTGTTCAGGCCACTGGGATTGACAGTATCCCTCCAACAGCATCGTGGCAAGATGTGGGACCAGAGAATCTGGACACCAGGCCATCTCCGACGAATCACAGCAAGGTCCGCAGACACTTGCAAAATCAAGGCCATGCCCGTAAGCACGCCTAATCGCTTTCCCCCAAATGCACTACCAGCACTTGTGGGGGCAGGCCAACCAGGCCAGACCGGAATAACGTGGATAGGAGGTTCTGCTGCTGCTTTGCACGCTGACCCAAGCACTGGGTGCAGCCAGTAGACCGATCCCAAGCTGAGATCCGAGACCTGACTTATCAGTTCTCCACGCCGTCCAAATATCATACAGTGCCAGAACACAAGGACACAAGCCGACCTCCTTCCACTCCGGGAATCTGAAAAGACAGAAATGAAAACAGCAGCACCAGTCATGGTAATTCGTGTACATACAATCGATATGTTTAAGAGCGCCAGCGACACACCGCCCTGGACACTGTCTGCGAGAAAATTCAGAGCAGCAACCGTCTAGAAGATACTGATGACTGTAGAATGCTCTAGGCACTCGCCTTATACAGCACTGAATGGCTGACAGGAGTTTCTTAATCAACACTGCACCTCTCAAGAGTGTGCATAAGGTAAAATCTTGGCCTTGCCTATCAAGTCTGCAACGGCCACAGACACACACAATATTGTCGATCAGGATAATCGCAAAATGCGGGCAGCACTCAGTTCATATTTTGCTTCTGCAATGCAGCCACTCCAGTCCAGTCTATTTGAAGAAAATGATGTTGCTCTCATGTGCAATCGCAATTACGGTGTAGGGAATACACGGCGCTCCCTGACTGGGCCCAGATTTCAAATTGGCCAAAGCCGTTGCTGTGGGCACACATGGCAGCTGCCCACCACTCCAGTGGCCTCATGGAAAAACGAATTGGGAGCCCGCTGAATAATTATGGAAACGGAAGCCTTGGAAAGAAGGTGTCCGTAAAAGGCTCCAGGTCCCAGGCCTGAACCATACCAATGTCTGGTAAGAGTTCCTTTAATGTAGACCACATCTCCCTAAAAGAGAGCGGATAAAGCAAAAGCTCGACACAATTCCCGAGCCTGCAAGGGCCCCCCAGACATGATCCTTCTATTGGGCTAGGGAGCTGCAGGAGGAGCCCCATAGACAGGGACTGTAAAAGACCCCAACATGTGGCTTGGATTTCACGGCCGGCAGATAGAAATTATAATGTGCCGCACTGTGACAACCGAGCGTGCATAAAGCAATGCCCAGCTATGACTACAAAGCCCATGCAAAAAACTGCCACAGACAGACGCAAGCAGCAATCTGGGCCAAACAGTGTGCGGAAGCACATAGGTCGGCTTATACTTATGCAGTTGCAAACAATCCTTGCACTGCCAAAACAGTTGAAGCCTTCTCAAGAAAATTCCTGCTTCCTTAGAGGAAAGCAGGGTAAGGCACTGCCTAGGGCCACCTAAAAGGAGGCTTAAAAGAGAACGTGCTTATGGCAACAGAGACCCCAAATGATGCCGTAGAGGCAAGGGATTACCGCCCACAGCTCAGGAATACCAACATGCTGATACCCTGAGCAGTCTCCCAGGAAGGCAAATACAAAATTGGGCCCTTCCCACATTAACAGGAATATGAGCCTCGCCCACCTATAGCTGGCACCCCGAGGCAGCCTGTGCCAGAAAATTGGAGGGCAAAGCCAATTATACTGGGACATGGGTCGCTCTATGAGAAGCATTAAGTAACATAAAACAGGACCCCATCCCCCATCTGTAGGAGGCATGTAGCCAAGAGAGGATGCTTGAAGTAAAGTCCACCTGGTTACTTTCCATCGACAACACTGCTTGCTACCCAAAATTCAAGCAAGGCATGGGAACCAAAATCAAATTAAATAACAATGAGGCTGAACACAAGTCATTATCAAATCCCAGAAATATATGGGCTAACAGAGCTGCAGGAATGGAATTAACCCCTTCAGAGTTATATGCTTCGATGGCCAAAATAAAGTATGGGCCAGTGGCAGGCCTAGGGCATGGGTTGCCACCCATGCCTCCTAGGCCAGCCATACCGTAACCACACCGGACAGCCCACCCGCTGCCAGCCGAGTAGGCAATAAAGAACATTACCAACACCATATACAAGCCAGAGGATTAGATAAAACTGACAGCGCTGATAAGCGAGGCCCAAGAGTAAACCCAAACTCCATAGTGAGTAGAATGCGGCAGACGAAATAAATATAATGTATCATGCAAATAAACCTGGACTAGATTAACGACCTGCTGCACATATTTTCTAAGAATGCACCTCCAGCTTAATGCACAGAATGCATTCATAAGCCCCATTGCAATGAAAGGCAGCTATAAGTCTCCCTTGTTAAGTTGAGCCCTTAAAACCTACTAAAAATGGATATAAGTTCTGGACGTCCCAGGACAGAACCGAAACACACAAGGCAAGACCACCCACACTTACCAGTCTGAAATTGTCATGAAATGATGAAAGAAGCTTCGGCTACCTGATAGATCACATGGCTTAAGAGCATTGGGACTCACGACTGTTCGCTGCGGGAAGAAATAGATGATGAAAATAGTTCAGCAAACGGACCAACAGGAACACCACTGCAGATCCGGATGTTGTCTCGAGATCAGACAAACACAAACTACCTGGAAGACCCACAGCTTGTGAGCACTGGGGAAAACAGCCAAAAGAAAACACATGGTATTAGGTGGCATGGTAGGGAACAAAACAAAACCCCGAAATGGACAGAGACATCGTAAGGCACAGACAGCCAAGGGAACAGGTAAAAGGAAGGGCTGCACTCAGCCCTCAGGTACTAACTAGCAGGGCGTATGGATCAGGACCAACCGACTTGCAAATAAAACTGCCAACAGAACTCCCAGCATGGCTCGGCATGATAAAATTGTTCGTGCCAGCACAGAACATTGACTTGGTTGACTATGCAGGAAGCAGTGAAATAAGTAAAGTGAATAATGGGTCGGCCATTATATATAAAAAAAAAAAACATAAGTGAAGCAATAGCAATAGCAGGATTCAGGTGGGCATATGTCACCGCATTCTAACTAATACATAAGGCCATTTAAAAACTAAGAAGGCAGACATAAGTTCCATTGAAATGAACACACCAGCACACCTCTGGCCGGATAAACTGAGTCAGACCAATGGGCCGTCCAGCCCACTACCACTGACACTGAGTGGCAATGGCCCTCCGGGTTCCCAGGCAGGAGCCCCCCCCCCCCCATGAAATGCTGGGAACTTATCCAGGGACCCCCCGGCATACAAGCCAGTATTTAACCATAGAGCCACAACCAACTGCTTGGGGGCACACCCCATCTTTTTTCCTGCCATCATGTCCCTTTGGGAGGCAACCAATTCCTAAACAATAAAAATGAGAAAGCTTACAGAAAATTATGGGCACCAGCACATCAGCCCACTCTGCTCAGTATTACCAGCTGGCAACGGCTCTCCATAATTGTAGACAGAATTGTTTCCAAAACCCTCCTAGAGATGCTGAGGATTGAACAAGAGTACGCCGGCAAAGCAGGTGCTCTACCTACTGAGCAATGGCAATTAACTAGAAACCGGATAATTTTTGAATTCATTTGTTTCAGTACTGAAGCAATCAAAATGTTTCATATACTTTATCACACACTGACCCTGCGAGGTAGACCAGCTTGCAAACCCCCTCTTCGAAGGAAGGTATTATATAGTATTGTCCTGGTATCCCGCCTGCTTTCTTGCAAGGAACATGAGGCGGTACACACAATTCCCCTTACATATCATCCTCACAACAACCCTGCAAGGCAGGGTAGGCTGAGAGTCAAGAACTGGGTTGTATTCATACCTAAAGTAAACAAAGCACTTCCCCTACATTAACACACAACAACCCTGTCAGGTTGACCAGGGTGTAAACTCTGTATGTCAGAATGAAGGCCTAATGTAGGAACTGCATCTACCTACTGAGCAATGGCAATCAACTAGAATCCAGATAATTCTTTAATTCACTTGCTTCGGTACTCAAGCAATCAAAGTGTTTCACATAGTTTGTCACACACTGACCCTGTGAGGTAGACCAGCAGACAAACCCCTATTACAAAAGGAAGGCATTATGTAGTATTGTACTGGTATCCTTCCTGCCTTCCTGCAAGGAACCCGAGGTGGTTTACACAATTCCCCTTACATGTAATCCTCACAACAACCCTGTAGGGTAGGCTGAGAGTCATGGACAGGCTTGTATCAGTACTTTGAGTAAGTGCTTCACCTACATTATCACACAACAACCCTGTTAGGCTGACCAGCATGGTAATCCACATATGTCAGAATGAAGGCCTAATGTATGTACTGTATTTGTATCCTGCCTGTTTTCCTGCAAGGGACCTGAGGCAGCTCACGTAGTCCTCCCTAACCGTTATCCACACAACAACCCTGTGTGGTATAAAACAAGGGTGGGGGGGAGTAAATCAACCCTTAGGTGTAGAACAAGGCAAAAGCCCCTGCAAGCGAAGCAAGTCTACCACCAGAACCAATAAGGGTCTGGAATATAACTTTAACAATTAAGAAAGAGGCAAGGCCTTAAGAAAAGTCTTCTTTTAATATTTAAATTACCTCCAGTGCAAGAGAAGGAGGCCTCACCAACCCAACCTAGGGTTTTTGTTGTTGTTGTGAGATGCCCTATTTCACAACAGGGGGGCAAATAACAGGAGGCCTGGGCAAATCAGGCCGATACAGCAGAAATGCCACTCAGAGAAGGCGGGCTGCAAGGCCTGAGCAGCACACAAGGCCCCAGTAATAACACCAGGCCGCACCTGCCAGGAGGAAACACAGCCTGGCTGGACACAGGCCTATCCCTGACAGAAGGCCTGGGCCAACTAGCCCCACGCACAGAGTAAAAAGGCTGTGCCTGTTAAGGCAGGCCATGAGGCCCAAACAACATAAATGGGGGGGGGCATGCAATCAACAGGCAGAACCAACGAAAACGTATTGGAAAAAAGGCCTGGTGGATGATAAGCTTCGATCCTTTACAGAGAAAAGGAAGGGGGGATGTATGGCCACACTCAAACACATGTCCTGGCACGCAAGGACACCCATGAGACTGCCCAAGGATCTGTATTCTGGGGTGGGAAGTAACCCACCCCAGGAGACACAACGGGCCTCGGGCGGGAGCTGGTCTCGCCCACAACGCACAGTGAGCGGCTAGAAGCCACTGGTAATGTTACCAGAAGGGCTGCTGCCAAGGTAAGCACCCTTTACACAGGCCTGTAGAGGCCAAAGGATCCCCGATGGTAAGCGAGCCCAGGCACAGCCGTGCTGCAGGGCCACAGCTAATGGGCTATTGCAGGGGAAATACAGGGCCTGTAGAGGCTGAATAATCCCCCAGGGAAAGCAGCAGGAAAAGGTGCCCACACCCCCTTGTAATCAAACCAGTCACTCGTCCTTCGGAGCTTCTGAATGTGTAACTGCTTGATGATCCTTCTTTCTCTGCAGCTGCAAAAGAAAGAGCCCAGAGTGTGGGCAGGCGGGCCTAATAACGGTCCTGCACGCTCCACCCTTGTATCCTATTGGAGGGTGAGATCACCCCATAGTGGTCTCACTCTCCTTTCCTCCGCACGCAAAATTCTCCCCGCCCACAGTTGCACGTGGCCGGGGGAAGGGAAATCTGGATATTTTGTCTGACAAGTGGATCATATAATCTGTTTGGTTTGGTAGTGATTCCCTGGCTAAGAAGCCAGGGTGCTGCGTTCAGGTCTAATATGGACAACTACAAATACTTCTGAAAGTTGTTCTATAAAAAGTTGGGGAAGGGGAAGTGGCCAATTGGGGGGGGGGAATCCAAGCGACCCTTAAAACAGCAACAATCAATTATTTTATTTAGCACTAGGCACTTATTGGTTTAATTGTGGTTGCCTATTACTATATGAACATGAAACATGAAATTTCAAAATCCAAAGTATTTAATATTTGTTTTGGATTGGAGGTGTAGAGTATACGTGTTTAATTGGGGGCTGAAGGACACCATGTTGCTATAATGGCAGTGACTGGAAAGGGTTCCCCCCGCTTTATTATTTTTTTAATGAGTGTTATAGCACTATAACACTCATTCATTTAAAGACCCTTTCACTAATATTTTAATATTTAAAAATACAGCTGAAGAAGCATTTTCGTGCTAAAAGACTGATTTAAAAAATTAATGGGGTTATAAGATGATGCTCACCGCCAAGTTATAGTGAACATGTGCTGAACTGTAATAGGTGCACCTGCCTGATACATCCCTGCCCATATCAAAACCACATCCCTTTAGAAAAGACAGAAGAATAGCACCAAGTCAGAGGTGGGGGAACTGCTTTTGATTCAAAGCCAGCAAAGCTCTTGGGGGCCACATTCCATTGGTGGGAAAGGGAAAAGGGGGGTTGTAAGCTGGACACTAACAGTGGTCCTGATATCTAGGTTTGGTCCAACCAGACCTCAGCAGCCACAGAGGCGAGACTTCTGTTCCAAGCTTTATTGAGTGCACCCAATGGCCGTTCTCCGCAGGTCAGACACACAGGACTAAAAAAACCAGAAGAGCCTCGCCCCACTTGGGCAAGGGTCTGATATACTAAAAACTACTTCTCTCTACTGCGCGTGCGTGTTACTGGGCAGGCCTTCCTTTATTCATTACATTACCAGACAGAATATTTATTCTTAGCTAAGGGGACTTTCTATACTTCCCCTTTTTCACATACCACTAGATTCTACATATTATGCACTTATACAGGATGCTGTGAAAGCAGAAGCAATGGTTTTTACTGTCATTAGCCTTAAAGCAATTTTCTGCCTTGCTTGTCGGGGCTTCCAGCCTCTGGATATCGGCAGGGCCGGTGCTACCGCTAGGCAGACCCAGGCGGCTGCCTAGGGCGCGTGGCGGAAGAGGGCGCAGAAACGCTGCGCTCCTTCCTCGCCGCCGGCACGCTCCTGCCCCGCCTGCCGCCTCCGCCGCGCCTCCTCGCCCGCCGCCGCTGCCGCCGCCGCCGCTACACCTCCCCCCCGCGCGCCCGCCCGCCAGCCACCTACCTACCTTCGCGTCGTTTCCGGAGCCCCGCCGGCGTTGTTTTGGCGGGAGGAACCAGGGCAACAGGGCTTAAACAGCCCTATTGCCCTGGTTTCCCCGGCAAAAAAAAAAAAGCGCGGGGGTCCCGTCGCGTCGGAGGAGGAGGCGGCAGCAGCAGCAGCAGCAGCCAGCAGCGGGGGGGGGAAGGTAGGTGGTGATTGTGGCGGCGGCGCAGGGGGGGTTGCAGAGCAGGGCTGCTTTGCTCCGGAGCCCCCCCCCGGCACGAGAGGGGGGCGCTAAATATAATTTGGCCTAGGGCGCCAACAGCCCTGCACTGGTCCTGGATATCGGCACCATTTCGAGGTGCCTATGGCGCAGTTTAAGATTCCCACAACAGGGGTGGGGTCAAAATGCCAAAAATACCAGCATATTTTACCTTAAAGCTTTTACTGGTCGTAACTACATCTTAAGACAGGCATTTCAACCTTTTTACAATGGGGGAAATGGCACAAAAGCAGAGGAAGGGAGCCTGAACATCTGAGGAACCCCAGGAGGGCCAGATTTGGTTCCTGAGCCTGAGGATTCCCACCCCTGCACCATGAAGATTATTATTCCATCCTTTACCAAAACGTTGAACTTTCTTTGGTAAGAAAAAAGACAGAAGCAGCATTCAGAAAACACAGGAGGGCTACAAATGGATGATGGTGTTGTGTGGAGCCCTTGTAAACTGTGAATGAATGAGGCATGGCGATTCCACACTAAATGCCTAATGTGGAAGCAGCCACAGGCTTTGGTCTTTGGCTAATGAAGGGTGTTAATCGGATGGCATCCATAGTTTTTAGCTTTACTGTATCAAAGCCTTGAAAATGGAAATATACAAACAAATTTGTTGGGGCCAGTTATTATTGTTATTCTCTTAAAGCAGATAATCACCACCTTTCAAGATCTCCTTATGAGAAGAAATTTAAACTACAGTAGTGAATTTCATGCAAACATTCTGGTTAGTGTGGGTGGATTCATTGACGCTGAAAAGTGAGGTGAGGGTTTGCTGCAGATCTATGAATGGCAGACAAGACGCACCAGGAGACGGATGAGACATTTGTTCTTCCCCACTCATCATTTCTCCACTCCAAATGCCACCTCTGCTGCTTGCTAGTTCTTCCCTTGCAGCTCCTTCCCCTGCAGGATTCCAGATGCACCTTTGACTTGTCACATTGCTCACCAGCATAGCATTTGTGGCGGAGTTGAATGCTCATCCGCTGGTCCCACACCTGCTCTTTTGTCTCATCAGCTTTTGAAAGAGTGATGAAGCAAGGGATCCAGTTGTAACAACATGAATGTCCCCCCCCCCCTTCTGCTACGGCTAGGCACACTTCTGGGACCTCTTCCCCCCCTCAGTATGTGTGGGCTTGCTTATTAGGTACAAAAGGAGTAGATAAATGAGAACTGATAGTAATATAATGGCGAGTTCTCTCTGTTTCTCTTTCTTTGTTATGACTGATGGGAAAAGTTAGTAAGTAGAATACCTATCATTCAAAGCTAAGCGTTCCATAACTCCTGGTAGTATCTTTTGTGGCCCGTTGTAAATCTGTGTCAATTGTACCAATCTCGTGTTGCCAGCACTGTTTCCACAGCACTGACTAGAGGGAACGTTTGTGCCTGTTCCCTGATATAATACCAGCTTTATGCTAATTGAAAGGGTCTTGCTTCTGCATCACATTTTGTCCCAGAGCTGAGATCAAATCGGTGAAGTTTACCAAAGGTGTCTCTCTCTTCCCCATAGTTAAGCCCCTTATCAGGAAAGTGATGGAACTCATAAGTATGCTTGTGTGTTACACAGTCAGTGTACTGTCTTCATAACATGCAAAGCAAGGAGGAAACAGATTAGATTGTAAATAATTATTTCTTTGTTATGTAAGTGCTGCAGCTTCTCCACCTGCACTTTTCTTTGCTGGCTTTGAATCACAAAGTCTAAGGAAATATTTGTCATGTTTACTTCCTAGCAGTTGGCTGCCTGCAGCCATAAAAACAAACAGCTGAAGTGAAATGTGTTGTCAAGCAAAGAGTGGGATGGGAATTTAAAAAGAACACCTGTGTCTTGTTATTACAAATCATATCCACACTGGACTTCTAATAGACCCAATAATAAAAATTTAGCTACAAGTAATAAAACAAATGGAAACATCTGTATGTGCCATGCGGTGATAGATATTGGAAGGTGGTAGGATGCCTGGCTTTGGTCTCACACTCAGTTGGTGTTTTCAAGACTGTGGATTTTTTATTCCTGCCTTCCGGAATCCTTAACCATTTGAATGGTCTCTGCATTTTAGACAAGAAAAAGAAAATGGGCAGTCTCCTATGTACCTGCGCGCCAGTGAGACCCACTGCTATTGCCACACTCATCTCTGGAATGGGGCAGATCAGCGGAGCTCATAGAAGGGGACTCCACTGTCTTGTCCGGATCCAGAAATGAGCATTTCTGCTCATTTCCAGGGTTCCTTTATGAAACGCTAACTCCCTGTTGCTCTAGCAGTGGTTCCCGCCAGTGCAACAGAATGAGCGGGAGTACAGCAGTAGTATGGGAAACTGCCCAATGTGAATTACTGTTATTTGATTAATGCAAGAGCAGAAGCCAGTTTTACACCTGTATAATGCAAACAATTGCAGTTGTGACTCATGTCTAGACTTTACTAAGTGCGAGGCACAGAGTGAGCTGGACCCTTGTAAGGAGAAATGGGCCAATGAATAGAGGAGATGTCAGCCCCTCTCTGATTTCTAGATGATGTTTTCTACTATGAAGCCTCTACCAGTTCCTCTACATGTGTGTATGTGGTGGGGGCACAACAGCATGGACAAAGTAATGTCCAGAATGATGTGCAACCCTTCACCAAAGGCTGCTGAGAAAACTTGGTAGTCATGTGAGAAGAGAAGAGGTCTTATAGATTGGTAGCTAGTTAAATAATAGGAAGAAGAGGGGGGTGGGCTATAGGCAGACATTTGGGGTGAGCCAGTGATTGGGAACTAGGAGCTACGGGACAGGCCAGTAATCAGGATCCCAAAGTAAGTTAGGACTGAAGGATGGACTAAGAGTCCAGAAATCAGGCCTGAAGAATAAGGATGCAGGAACACATCAGGATGACCATGTTGCCCAAGCAAGGTTCAAACAGAACAGGAAGCACTTTCATATGCCTTCCTGCCCAGAAGGATGCAATGTCCAGTGTGGGTGGGTGCAGTGAGTCTAGCGCCTGAAGGTACTTTATTGAGAAGCTGTCCCCTGAAGTTCAGTGGTTCACCATGCAGGGCAGTATCCCACAGTGCCTGACAAAGGGTAGGAATATATGGACACAGTTCACACTGGAGGAACATAAGCAGTGGAGTTTGTCCCTTTTGAGGGACCATTTAATTTATTCATAAATTATCTGGAATCAGAGATGAACAGTGAGGTCCCCAAATGTACAGACAACACCAAATTATTCAGGATTCTGAAATCCTAAACAGATTGTGAAGTGCTCCCAAAAGATCTCTTTGCTCCGGATGAATGGGCAATAAAATGGCAGATGATGTTCAATGTAAGTGCAAAGTGATGCAAACTGGAATAAGACCCATTCACTAATGTATGCTGATGGGATCTGAGTCAGTGCTCCAAGTGCCATCCCTCTTCTTTTCAGTAGAATGCGACTGAGTCAGGCCTAACCATCCCGTTTTTTTCTCCCACTCCACCCAGCCTGACTTTGTGCTGGTCTGAATGGGCTACAAGTACCCAGCAAAGAAATCTTGGCTGTGTAGTAGAAAGCTCACTGAAAACATTCACCAGCAGCAGTGAAAAAGGCTGCCTGCCTCAACTTTGGAAATTATTAGGAAAGTGAATGAAAATCCATAAAATGTCACTCACACAACTAAGTCAATGTTACTTGAAATCAATGGGATTAGCTGTGGTTACATTAGTCCCAATCATTTCAACATGACATAGGCTTGACTTTTTATAGATTTGAGCCATTTAATTCATTCATTTTTTAAATATTCGGTTAGAGCTGAACGTATTCCTAGAAAGTACGTCACCTTCATTAACTTTCTGCTCCTTTGAGGTTACTGAGCTATTAAACAGCCCCTTCTAAAATGTCTGCCAGGGCCGGCGCTACCGCTAGGCCAACTAGGCGGTTGCCTAGGGCGCGCGGCTGAAGAGGGCGCGGAAACGCTGCGCTCCTCTTCGCTGCCGCTGCGCCGCCCCCGCCAGGCCTCCGCCGCCGCTGCGCCACCCCCGCCAGGCCTCCGCCTCCCCACCCTCCTGCCTGCCGCCGCCGCCGCGCCTCCCCCCGCCCACCCGCTCGCTGCCGCTGCGCCTCCCACCGCCATCGCCACCCCCCCGTCACCCCCCCAACCCCCCCAACCCCCGTCACCTACCTTCGTCGCGTCGCTTCCGGAGCCCCGCCCGCGTTGTTTTGGCGGGAGGAACCAGGACAGAAGGGCTTAAAGAGCCCTGTTGCCATGGTTTCCCCCCGGCAAAAAACAGCGTGGGGGTCCCGTCGCGTCGCTTCAGGAGGAGGAGGAGGAGGCGGCAGCAGCAGCAGCAGCAGCAGCAGCAGCAGCCGCCGCCGCCGCAGCAGCCAGGGCGGGGGGGAAGGTAGGTTGGTGGTGGCGGCGCAGGGTTTTTTTTTTTTCTGCTTTGGAGAGGGGGGGCGCTAAATATTTTTTCGCCTGGGGCGCCAAACTGCCCTGCACCGGTCCTGATGTCTGCGTTTATCTTTTCAATATAAAGGTGAGTTTTGGTGCAGTTTTATTCTGCAATTTTATTGATTAATCCAGCAAGCATAGGGCAGTATTCAGCGATGTCATTCCGCTAATGCAAATTACAATGCACTAGCATGACACATGAGGGACCTCTAGCACAATGCCAATAGTGTTAGCTTGTGCAATAGATTTTCCAGGGAATCCCACCATGGGAGCTACCACTACTGGCATTGAGCTAGAAGTCCCTTATGCTAAAGGTCCCTTTCTATTAGTAGAATTAGTAGAGCCAGTGTGGCGTAGTGGTGAGAGTGTTGGACTGGGACTTGGGAGATCCGGGTTCTAGTCCCCACTCTGCCATAGTGGTGAGAGTGTTGGACTGGGACTCGGGAGATCCGGGTTCTAGTCCCCACTCGGCCATGAAACTCACTGGGTGACTTTGGGCCAGTCACTGACTCTTTTTTTTTTTTTTTAATGAATACAACAACAAAAAATACAACATAAACATTGTGTACCCCCCCACCTCTTGGGACCAAGTTATATTTCTCCCCCCAATTTTTTTTTTATGTATATATACAAGATATTATTCTATATTCCAAAAATATAACAAATCTTGACAAGGTTTGTTCCCCCTCCCCTTTACCAACACATAATCCAAAAATTTACCCCAAATGTTCACAAAGGTGTCTTTCTCCAATTGTCCTTTTTGACACTTAATATTACAAGTTAATTTATCATTTAACGCGATATCCCATACCTCTTTATACCATTCAGTAATTGAAAACACATGTTGAACCTTCCAATTCCTAGCTATCATTAATTTTGCTGCTGTTAACAAATTCACAATCAATTCTTTTGTATTTTTTAAACAAACTAACTTTTCTGTAATTGTTAACAATGCTAATTTTGGGCAGACTTCTAATTCCATTCCAATTATTTCTGATATTTCTGCAAATACTTTCTGCCAAAATTCCAGAACATTTTTACAGCTCCACCACATGTGGGCATACGTACCTTACATTACATCCTCTCCAACACAATGCGGAGCAATTTTTATCTATCCGATTTAATCTTACTGGAGTTAAATACCATCTCCATACCACTTTATAAAAGTTCTCTTTTATCCTAGTTGACATAACTCTTACAATACGTCTATCCCAAATATTTTTCCAACTTTGTTTCGATATTTCCTCATCAAATTCGTTATCCCATAACACTTTAAGAGAATCTTTATGCTCTTCTTCTTTTTGTAACATCGTATATAAAGCCTTTGTTGTGCCTCTTGTTGAAACATTACCTTCTATAGCTTCTCTAGTCAAAACTATCTTTTCAAAATTGGTTAGTTCTCTTTCGCTGTCCATTCTTGTCCTCCACTTCTTTAACCACAGTTCCAATTGCATTGAATTTAACAATGATATTCTCTCTCTTCCTACTATTTCTATTATATGTTCTCTAGTCTTCAATTTTTCCACCCAATCCATTAATTTAATCACCTTTTTTCTCCTTAATATAGCTTCTATATGTCTTACATTTTCTGGAAAGTCCTCCATGACCGGAGTTAACGGGGATACCTCTGGTGTAAAAATTTTCCTCGTGCTATTCCAACTCTCTAACATACTCCTCAAAAAGGGATTTTCTAGTCCTTTTATAATATTATTTATATTTTTCTTAAATAATATATTCACCATCATGTTTCCTAATTCTCGTGATTCTAATTCCAACCACATTTTGTTTTTCCCTGCTATAATGTCCAAAATATGTCTTACTTGGTTGGCTAAATAATACCACTTTATATTAGGAAGACCTAAACCACCTATTTTTTGCGCTTTATACCAACTATATTTATTAATCCTTGATCTTTTCCTTCCATTACAATATTCATTAATAATTGATTGCCAATCTTTAATTTCTTTTTCTGTAATCTTTACTGGTAACATCCTAAACAAAAAGTTTATTTTAGGCAATATCTTCATTTTTACCAACGCAGTTCTACCAAACCAAGAAAGTCCAATTTTTTTATACTCCTCTATTTTATTTTTAACCTCTATCTTTAACTTTCTAAAGTTTTGTTCTCCTACTTTATCAATATCTTGTGTAATTTCTATTCCTAAATATTTAATTACATTTGTAATTTTAATGTTATATTTTTTCTTTAACATTTCACTCTCCTCTTTTTTACTATAATTAAACAGTAAAATCTTGGATTTACCCCAATTCATCTGAAGCCCAGTTATTTCTCCAAATTCTTTCAAGTGGTTCTCCAACCTATCCATTGTTTCAATTCAGTCACTGACTCTTAGCCTAACCTACCTCACAGGGTTGTTGTGAGGATCAAATGGGGAGGAGGAGGAGGAGGAGGATTATGTAAGCCACCTTGGGTTCCTTGCAGGAAAAAAGGCGGGGTATAAATATAATAAATAAATAAATAAATAAATAATAGAATGACATCATTGGATACTACCCATAGCGCATTAGCTTTATGCAGAATTTTCCTTTTGCTAGTCCTTCCATGTTCCTAATTTGTAAATGCAAAATTAGAAAGCCAGTTCTGAATCTTAAATCATGGAACAGATTATTTATACTTGACCATTTAATCCTGGGATAGTCTGCTAGTGGCACATGAGCCCTACCAGCAATCTTCTGGCCCATCCTACTCCACATTGTAGAAAGGGCTGTAGATGGTGCACCCACAGTGCTGGCCAATTCAAAGGCACCAGGAACTGGGAGATTGCCCCAGAAGCATCTGTGATAATGCAGAGGCCTCTTTGAGGACCTCCTCCAGTTCATGACATGTGTGCATGCCTGATGGCTGGCCAAAAACCAACCCTCCAGGGTGTTGTGTGTGTGTGTGTGTGTGTGTGTGTGTGTTGGGAGAAGATGGCCATATTCACTCTCCAACCAAGAGAGTGGCACAACACTGGCACAACACTCTCAAGGGCACAACACTGTCATCAAGGATCTTACTTGGACAAAAATCTACCCCGCTAAGATGAAGAAGTTGGCCATTCCGTATCTAATGTAACTACAGTGAAAGGAAATCTTCTGGGACAGTAAATCTACCAAACTTTTCTGTTCATGGCCTATAAACAATGTTTTAAGGGGAAAGAACATGTACCTGATATGTCTGTTCAGTTGTGCAGTTCTTTATACCTAGAGGTGAAAAAGAAATTCTTTTGGTGTTCTAGAAAGCAATCAATTTATGCCCTGAAGCATAAAAAGGTGGTGACTTCTTATAACTTTTTGACCTCAGGCACATAGTATATGATGTTCCCGCTGTTGGTGTAACTATTTAATCCAAAACTGGGATCCTACCAGAGTGTTTCCTCCTCCAGTAGTTTCTAGCAGATAGTCTGCAAAGTTTTGCTATGCTTGAGCTTGATGATTTTGAGATACTTTTCAAGGAGAACAGGGTATGTTAGGAGCAACTTTTTCATTAAGGACTTCTTCTTTTTAGACCCAAAAGCTGAAGTGGCATAATCTATTCCACTATGACCGTGTCCTGTATTTGTATGGATGTATTAAAATGGAAGGATGTACTTTGAAGGCTCCTATCTAGCTGCGCAGTATGATATCCAGTAAACAAGGACACACACTCGCGCGCACGCCAACAGAATAAAAACGTTTTTAATGTATTATTCACCCACCTCTAGGGGTTCACCGCTATTCTCTATTACTGTGCTTCCTATATAAATTATTTAATGGGCTACAAATAGAGTAACCCATTCAGGTGGTAATTCAGACTATACATGGAGAACACGAATTATCCACCAGAACTCCTGTAATCATAGCCTTTCCTAAATACGCTGCACATTACCATAATGTTGATCTATTGTGTGTGTGTGTGTGTGTGTGTGTGTGAACAATCATGCAGCATATTGTTATTAACATGGTATAGTGTTAAGGAAGAAAAATTATATACACTCGCAGTGTTGCCTTCACCTGCTGAATTACATGTGCACATGGCCGTTAAAGGCAGAAGGTAAACTTGAAAAAAGTGGATCCATCATATGTGCAGACACACTTTTTCAAAAAGCTACCTTCTAACATTGGATCAGGATGTGGTGTTTATGTGTATGCAAGATTTCTGAGAGGGTTTTTGTTGTTTTGTTTTGTTTTGTTTTTGAGATTGAGACCCAGCAACCTCCAGGCAGGGACTAATAGGACATGCTGTATACATTTATTTATGTACATCTGACTGCCATGGGCCATTATTCAGAACAGAAGGCTTATTGCAGGAATGGCCAACAGATGGCCCTCAAGGCGATGTGATCTGCCCCTAGTGGCCTTACCATGTTGTTGTTGCTGCTGTTTACCTTTATATCTCACCTTTCCTCCAAGGAGCGCAAGGTGGCAGACATTATCTCCCCCTCCCCCATTATCTCTCTGAGGTACAGCTGAGAGAGCAGGAGCAGGACTAGTCCAAGGTCACTTAGTTACCATGCTTCATGCTGAGTCAAGATTTGAACCTAAATCTCTCCAGGCCTAGTTTGACAGTGTAACCACTGAACCACAATCAAGTTAACTAATTGATTCATTTTAAGATTAGATCAGATCAATTTAAAACATTTTCTTAATTAAAAAGGTGTATCCAAATGATCGTGTGTGTGTGTGTGTGTGTGTCTGAGGGCTTGAAATATATTATATATATATATAGAGAGAGAGAGAAATATAGAAATATATATATATAGAGAGAGAAATATAATATATATATATATATAGAGAGAGAGAGGCATTCCCCTTCTTTCACACACAGGAGAGAATGCCTATTCAAAAAGGATGTTTACTCTGATACACTCATGCATCATATAAAAACAGAGGACTTGTGGGGGTTTTCCCCTCCAGAACTGCTGCTGCTTCATTTGCATTCAGATTTACACAATCAATGAGTAATTGTTTATAATGGATATGAGCCCCATTGTGTTCAGTGGAATTTGCTCTCATGTAGGTGGGCGCACCTGAAATTTCTTTTATGAATTTCTCCTCCTAACCGAGAAGCCCTTATTACTAGTTACAGTAATACCTTGGATTGCAAGTAACTTGGTCTGAGAGCGTTTTGCAAGACAAGCAAAAAAAAATTTTTTTTTTTTTACTTGATAAATGAGCAAGGTCTTGCAAGACAAGCAGTGTAGGGATGTAACCGCTTGCCTCGAGTGGGTGTAGCGGGCCGAGGCGAAATCGGCCCCGCTCACGCCCTCCAGACACTCGCTTTGATATAAGAGTGTTTTGGATTACAAGCACAGTTCCGGAACGAATTATGATTGCAATCCAAGGTATTACTGTATTCTGAAGCCTGATTCCTTTGAAAGGGGATCCATTCTGCTGCAAAATATATTTCAAGCCCTCAGACCACTGAATGGAGAAAAGAATGATCCCTGAGAAGATGGCCATCCCTGGTTTAACTGATGCAGAATGCTACCAGCAGGTCATTACATCAGTGTTCCTGCAGCGGTATGGGCTTTCTAATTACTTTTAGGTGCAATTCAAGATGCTGATTATTATGACCTATCAAGCCCAAAATAGCCTGAACCCTATATACTTCAGAAACTACCTCTTATCATTTTGTCCCATTTGATTTTTAACATTGGCCAGGACTGCTCTGTAAGTTAACCATACAGACACTATTAGTTAGGACTGCAAGGATATGTCAAATGGCATTAAGACCAGTTATCTGCCAATAACAAATTTCTCTTTCCAAGTACATCTCACTTTTACCCAGGGGAGGCTGGTGATTCCTATTTCAGTGGGGCTCCTAATCTATTGAAGGTTTTATTTGGAGCTTTATAGGACCTATCCATGGTGCTGAACTCCATCCCCAAAATAGGTTCGCCACCACGGAGCACCGTGAATAGCTCCTATAAAGCTCCAAAACCGCAGTGGATAAGGAGCCCCACCGAAATAGGAGTCAGCCACCCGTGGTGGCACGGGTGGGATGGGAGACACAGCAGTGGCAAGGGGCGGGCGGCAGCACGGGCAAGTCCTCCTGGTGGGTGTGTGTGCGTAATTTGCCACTCCTCCCACCATGCCACATGATTCACCCTGCCTCGTGAGAGGGCCAGTCCTGCCGACACTCTAACTACTACACCCCCCCATTTTTTTTAATATAAAGAGTCCTTTTTTTAAAGAACCTCAGAGTACTGACGCTCTTGTTCAGTTGCTCTGAACTGGGTTTTTTTTTCTTCCCCTTAGCTTGTTGTCAGGTATTGGAATTGTTGTAGTGCTGTTATTTTTATCATCATTTAAATGCTGCCACCGGTTACTATATGGTTGTGGGTTGCTCTCTGTTTTATGCTGATCATAAAATCACTCAGACTGCATGAAGCCTCCTTAAATCACTATATTGGCTTCTCTTCCCTTTCTGCATTCAGCACTCATTCTCTTTATGTTTTAAAATTCCCCATTGCCTTGCCCACCCTAACATCTCACCCTTTTTTACTTGCTATATTTCTATATTTTTCTTGACCTGTCCATATGACCTTCTGTGCCTCCAGGTCTATCATCTTGAGTGAGCCACCAAGGTTTTCCCTGTTGTCTCAAATTAATTTCTCTCTCCTTCTCTTTGTGTATTAATTACATTTTTTTATATTGTGCTTTTCCTGCAACAGATTCAAGGTATTCTTCATGCCAACACACATACTTTATCCTCAGAACAACCCTGTGAGGTAGGTTTGGCTGAGAGAGAATGACTGCCCCAAGATTGCCCAGTGAGCTTCTGTGATCCATGCACTAGAAACCTCACATTTATACTACATGGGACTGCCCTTGTGCCTGGTTCAGAACTGCAGCTAGTGCAGAATGCAGCAGCTGGATCCTCAGTGGAGCACCTGGGTATACATATATTACACTTGTGTTAAAAGAACTGCACTGGCTGCCTATTAGCTACCAAGCCATGTTCAAGGTTTTCCTGTTGATATACAAAGCCCTAAATGACTAAGGACCAGCATACCTAGCCGAGCCGACTGTCTTCTCTTATATATACCCAGTCGACCCCTGAGATCTTCTGAGGAGGCCTTACTGGTCATTCCGTAGACAACGGAATGTCTCCAGGGAGCGGTATGTAAGCAGGCCTTCTCAGTGGTAGCACCCACCCACTGGAACACCCCCAAGTGTGATTTCAAGAGGCAGAAATGGTGGCAAGATTTAAACGCCTCTTGAAAACACACCTAATCACACAGGCTTTCCCTGACCTGTTGTAAGGTCCAGGGCGTGGGCGGCAAGGGTTCAGGACTGGAACACCGGGGCCGGGGAAGATGGAGGCAGAGATAAACAGTAGGCCCAAGGTTCAGCACAGGTTCCAGGCAACAGAGTCCACACAGGGGCCAGAGGCAGAGGGCAAGTCCAGGCAACAGGCAGAAGGTCCAGCACGGGTTAGAGCAACAGAGTCCAAATGGGCCAGAGGCAGAAGGCGAGTCAAGCAGAGTCCAGGCAAGGGTCAGAGGCAGAAGACAAGTCCAAGGACCAAGAATAAGCAGAGTCCAAACACATACCAGGCAGAGCAAGGGCCAGAGGCAGGAGCGTAGGTCAAGAGCAGTCACGGGTCAACACCAGACCAGGCGGAGCAAGGAGCAAGCAGCCAGGAGGAGCCAGGAGCAGGAAGCTACACCCTGTGAGTGCCTACAAACCCTGGGCTCGCTCCTGCAAGGAGGTAGCGTTGCCACCAGGTGGAGCTGTGGAGCTACCATGGAGGAGCAGATCCTGACACCTGTGAGGGACTCTGCTAGGGATGTGCACGGAGCTCGATTGGGAGGTGGAAGTTTGGCAAACTCGCCAGGCTCGACCCCCTGAGCTCCGCTCGCCCTACCTTTTCCCCGGCTCAACTCGCGTTCTTGCGAGCTGAGCTGGGGAAGCGACTTCCGGTTTCCGGCACTACGTTGTTTACATAGAAAATGGCATAAGATATGTTAAAAAGGCTGTGATATGTTAAAAAGGCTGTGTAACTTGTGCAAATTGTGGCTGTTTTAATGTATTTTATGCCATTTTCTACGTAAATGTAGCGCCAGGGACCTGGAAGTCCGGCAAGCGCCTCAGCTGGTGCTAGCACTTGGCTAGGCTTGGGTCGTGCAGCGGCAGCACTTGGATCACATGCCGCGAGTCGAGTGCTGGGTGGATTGCCCACCCCTATTTGTTATTACCCTGTTGTTATTGTTATAGTATTATGATGTTTTTAATGTTTAAATTATGTATTATTTCATCTGAGCTGTTATATCGTTATGTTATATTCTAATGTGAACCGCTTAGTGATTATAATATATCAAGCAGTATATGGAAGCATTTTAATAAATACATAATGGCTGAATGGGAATTTGAACCTAGGTCTCCCCAGTCCAAATTTAACACTTTAACCCAGTCTTCTACAACCTGGCACCCTCCATACATGTTGGACTACAGTTCCCATCATCCCTGGCCAACATGACCATGGTGACTGAGGGTGATGGGCATTGTTGCCCAACACATCTGGAAAGCACCAGGTTGGGGAAGGCGAATCCACACTGGTTCTCTTGCCACCCCTTATGCCTGGTCCTCCTTTCCAGTTCACCTACATGGTGCTGCCTCTTTCTCTTTCCTTCAAAACCCTTTTCAAACCTCACCCGCACTTTTTGATGCTTTTGCTTTAAATGCCCCCCCACCGCACAATAATACCCAGGGATGGGGACTCGGACTCCAGGACTCGACTCGTGAGTCGGACTGAGTCCCCCCTCTGACTCGAGTCCCAATATTTTTAATGGGACTCGAGACTCGACTCGGGACTCGAGGCTAAGGACTCGTGTTCCAAAATCGTGTTCCTCAAATGCAACATGGATAGGTTTTAGGAAGTACAGCAAGTATATTTTTAAAAATCATTTTCCTAAAATGCAACCTTTCAGACATTTTGGGTTTGGCTGCCTCTGCCTGCCTGTTTGGGGTCCCCTGCCCCCTTTGCCTGCCTGGTCTCTTCTTAACCAGTTCCACAGTTTGAATTGTCCAAGACAAACGCCTCTGCCTGCCTGCTTTGGGGTTCCCTGCCTCCTCTGCCTGTCTGGTCATTTTGGGTTTGTCTGCCTGGTCTGTTCTTGCCAAAATCAGTTGCAGAGTTTTGAAATAAAAAGGCACACTTGTGCCTAGAATTTATTTAAGCCACACATCTGAAGTAGCCTTATTTTGTTGGGGAAAACCCCCATTGATTTTAATAGGGACTCATGGAGTCAGCTTTGGGAGTGACTCGTGACTCGTGAGTCACCATTTTGGACCAAGGACTCGGACTCGAGACTCGGGTCCAAAGACTCGTGACTCGAAACCAAGGACTCTTCAACATCCCTGATAATACCTCATTTCAGACAAAATAAGACTGAATTACAAGTAGCTGTGTTTGCTCTCCTTTCCCTTTGTGTCCCTTCCTATGCTGCCCCCAAATCCAAATTTTGAATTTGTAAGCTCCTTAGGACAGGGACCTCTAATTTGTGCTTATATTATACTATAAAGTGGCATGTAGCTGGGCACTACATTAAGTGGGAAGTATGACTAGAGCTTTTAGAAATAAATATGGAAACAATCGCTGGAGACTGTAGTGGAGCATGAATGTGACTTTGTAGGACACGTTGTGCCACTTCCATGGTAAGGACATTTCATTTGGTGTGCCTGCCATTCTCTCACAGGTCCCAGATGTCAGTACTAAATTGAATATTTTAGTAGAGGGAGAAATGAAGAAGAGAGGCTTTTATTAAGGTAATGGAACAAATATCCTATAATGCACAATGTAATACAGTACATCACATATGTGTGTAAAATTGTTGCTCTGGTGCCAGACTCTGGCTTCAAATGGCACCTGAGAGAGGTCCTATTACAGCCATGCAGCAATCAAATCTGAATTCATACTTTGTCCTAAAAAGTCCCTCTGCTTTTCCTGTCACTTTCCCACATCCTATGTGAAGTAAACCACCGGTGTCTAAATTTTCCATAGAGTGAGCAATTTGTCAGTTTCGAAAGATGACACTAATTCCCCAAGCACATTTTTACACTTTGAGCAACAGTTTCTGCACCTTCTTCTTTCTCACATCTACTGCATACAAATTACTTCCAAGCCATGCCTTGTGTGATTCTCATCTCCTTTGTATTAATAAACTTTGGACTGGGACATAAGCAAGGAAATGCTGGATGGTGTGAGGGTTTTAAAAAACCAAAGCACCCTACACTTTTAATTCAGGTTTTTAACTCCAGAAGACCCCTACTCTTTTTTAGCTGTTTTTGCAAGCAGAAAACAACTTATTTAAGGCATAAATAAGGAAATATAAATTATGAGAAGTTGTGAAGAAGTGTGGCCATGTGTCCTATTTTATGGAAGACAGTCCTCTATGTGAAGGGCTTTCAGAAGGCAATCCTCTATTGGAAGGCATCCTTAGTTTAAAGGCCTATCCAGTCCAAATCTGCTTTAAAGATCAAGAACCATAAGAAGGGAGAGCAGGGACATTGAAGTCGTCCATCAGCATTTAGAACTTGGACTGCAGACTGAGCAGGTACGCAGGTGACCTGGTTACACTCTTCCCCACTATGGTGAGATGTACTACATATATCTATTTCTATTTATAGTATTTCTTTCTAAATTTGCATAGGAGAAGGACACAGGGAGTGCAACCCTGTTAATTCTGCTTGACCTCTCATTGGCTTTTGATACCATTGACCATGGTATTCTCCTGGATTGACTCCATGGGCTGGGCAGTGGAGGCACTGTGTTACAGTGGTTCCAGACTTGCCTGCAGGGTCGATTCCAGAGAGTAACATTCGGAGACTATTCCTCGGCCTCTTGGCAGTTGAGCTATGGGGTTCCACAGAGTACTGTTTTGTTCCCCATGTTCTTCATGGGCCTATGGCCTGATTGGAGTCCACCTAGAGAAGATCCTTCAGTATGGTGGCTCCATTTATCTGGACCTCTCTGCTTCTGGAGATCAGACAGGCACCCACATTGTGTTGTTTCCGGTGCCTCCTGAAAACATATTTATTTCAGAAAGTCTTCCTTTGTTGATCAGCCACTGTTTTTTCCTGTTGTTTTTTTTAATTTATTTATTTTATTTTTTTATTTTTACTGATTTCCCATTTTCATTTGGTGTTTTATTCTTTTTAATCTCCCCCCCACTTTTATTGTTCACCGCACCGGAATCTATTTAGATGAGGAGCAGTATATAAATGTTGCAAATAAATAAATAAAATAAATCTATACAAATAAATTACCACATGCACATTTGAAGCAAATCTGTGTCCTCTTCTCTTTTGTAAGTAGCAACCCTATTGTGAAGAGAGTTGGAAAACGAAATTCTCACCCATCTACTTAGGCCAAATTCAACAGACACAGCTGTTCCCAGCATGGAGAGGACCATGCTGTACCTCCCTCCCACATACCTGTTAAATTTGAGGAGCCTGTCAGACAAAAGAGGTGGCAGCCCTAATTTAGCACCACTAACATGAATGAAGACATCAGAGATTCAAACCCAGACTTTTAAGAGTGAAGCACTCAAAGTCCTGGCCCAGGATGGACAAAGCTGTCAGTTTTAGTTTCTCCCACATTCGATTTTTTAAAAATTTCAAATTCTTTCCTTCTTGTTTATAAAGAAATCTGAAAATTTCAGAAAAGATTGTCTGGACAAGGCTTAAGTTAGGGCCAAAACAGACATTATCTAAATCTAGCAGCTATGTCTGTTTTCATTTTTCCTCTAGAGTAGGCATGGGCAGGTCTGATCTGGACCCTAGTGTGTGGGCTGGGGGGCTTTTAAGATCTGAATTGGGCCTCCTATGCTTATGCTAATAAAATGGGGGCGGGAGTAATACCTGCTAAATATGGATTTAAAATAATGTCTGTCTTGGTCCTTACTGGCTAATTATAGGATGATACATAGGAACATAGGAAGCTGCCTTATACTGAGTCAGACCATGGGTCCATCTAGCCCAGTATTGCCGACACTGACTGGTAGCGGCTCTCCAGGGTTTCAGGCAGGATTCTTTCCAAGCCCTATCTGGAGGCCAGGGATCGAACCTGGGACCTTCTGCATGCAAAGCAGGTGCTCTGTCACACTGAGCGATGGTCCCTCACTACAGCACCTGGCATTCCAAGGCGGGTCACCCATCCAAGTACTAACCAGGCCTGACCGTGCTTAGTTTCCTAGATCAGATGAGATCGGGCTGTTCAGGGCTGTTCAGATGGTCTTGCTTCTCTAGACCTTCAGGTAGAGAAGACATGTTGTTAAATACAGGATAGTAGGGCTTTACTTTTAAGAACTTGTGTTTGCCATCTCAATCATGCGGTGGTGTATATATAAACAAGTTTAGCCAACATACTAAAACAACTGCAACCCTGCTAGTGGAAATGTATCATTTCAAAGAGAATGAATCTACTTAGACTTCATTGTGATATGTTACCTTTTTGTGTGTAGGACATTTCTGAGACAGGGGAGCATTTCAACATTTCGCAACCTGCCAGCTGAAATGGTACACTCCCAGAGGGCTGTAACATACATTGTTGTTTTTCCTGAATGTATAGATTGGCTTTTAGAATTTCTCATTTTAGCCTTTCATATCATGGCTGGTCATAAGCATTTTAACCTCATTGATGAGAAAAAAGCCCCTCTTTCCCCTTTTTACCAGAACCCTAGGTCGGGCAACCATTATTTTTCCCCGCTCTTGATCCAGTTACTGCCCTCCTTGGCTAGGGATGGACAACTTTGTCCTTTTTCATTTTGTCCTGCATTCATTTTTTTAAAAATAATTTAAAAAAAATCTCAAGTTCTTTTTATCTCATATATGAAGAAATGTGAGGATTTTGGTTAAAAAAATTTTTAATCAAAAACAAATGGAAACGAAATTCTCACCCATCTACTTAGGCCAAATTCAACAGACACAGCTGTTCCCAGCATGGAGAGGACCATGCTGTACCTCCCTCTCACATACCTGTTAAATTTGAGGAGCCTGTCAGACAAAAGAGGTGGCAGCCCTAATTCAGCGCCACTAACATGAATGAAGACATCAGAGATTCAAACCCAGACTTTTAAGAGTGAAGCACTCAAAGTCCTGGCCCAGGATGGACAAAGCTGTCAGTTTTAGTTTCTTCCACATTCTATTTTTTAAAAATTTCAAATTCTTTCCTTTTTGTTTATAAAGAAATCTGAAAATTTTGGTAAACACACACACACATCGTGTGTGTGTGTGTGTGTGTGTGTGTGAGAGAGAGAGAGAGAGAGAGAGAGAGAGAGAGAGCAGAACATTGTTCTCAACCATCTGTATTCTTGGCTTCCCTCCATTCACTCCACTGTCCTTGAAAGCCACCCCTTATGAAGATCTCCCAACTGAGACCTGCATCTCCAATATTTTTCTGACACAGATTAATTGACAGGGGGAAAGTGTGTGCCTCGTAATTAATCGAAACACATCGTGAGCATCTCCCCACCACCCGACACATGGAGACTGGGGAGCTACGGCCTACATCCACTTTGTTTCAATATATGTGCTGGGGAGAAAACTGATGCTACCACCATCATCATCCATATATTACAGCATATACACACCTTTTTTGACACAGATTATCCTCCAGGATGGGAAAAACTAATATGTGATGCAATGTTCATTATGTTCCGGCCCCTAAGTCTTGGTAGACTGCTGCTGCAACTAATCTCCCAAGACTCACCTGTGGGCTGTGGCACTCTTGCTCATTTGACTCTTGCCTGCCACCTCCCACTGGGATCCTCTGTCTTGTCTGGCCTTGCTCTAAGCTGTCTCCTTCTCTCACTGCACCTTATCAGCAGCAGGATATGCACCCGTGTGACTCAGTGTGCCATTAGAATGAAGAATTCTTCTCCCACACATGCTCCTCGAGAAGCCTTAACTATGAGGAACATCCCTCATGTATTTGTGTTTGCAAAGGCTCTCTCTACCTTTTGGCTTGGCTCAGTATTATGAATTTCTTGTACACTGACCCTAAACACACTTAATCAGAAGCAGAACCTAAGAGTGGCTCCACACTTTGCCATAAGCGCCTCAGTGATACACTGCTGTTTTTTCACCAAACATATAAAGTCTTAAACACTGGTGCTCATCCATAAGCATCGTGAGCCACACTGCAACCATGGCCCTCAGGTGCAGGTAGAGGGGTTTGGTATTGGGCAAGCACCAAAGTGCTCCCCCCCCCAATCATTTGCTCCTCAAGTGTTTTAAAGCTTGGGAACTCTCAAGCAGGTGCTCCGAGTATTTTGACTTGAAGAGTACAAAATAAATAACAGATCCATTCTTGATAGCATTTGGGCAGCATCATAGAATTGGAAGGGGCCATTTAGACGATTGAGTCCAACTCCCTGCTAAGTGCAGGATACAAAGGGAAGTATCCAACACTGTCATTCTGCAAACTTAAATAGCGCTAGTGAAGCTCTGGCGAACATTTCAGTTGTGCAAGTGCTTGCACATTGCAATAGCAGAGTGCATTGCGCTAGCGGTGTCTAATGGCCCACTGTCCTGAAAGTGGTTGTGCAACCACCTGTGAAAGCACTTGCGCAAACATACCTTTAAATGTAGCTTTACTTAGATTCTCCCCTCACGCATAGTTCAGAAACTAGTTTCCACTAGTGCTTTGTCATTTGCGCTAGTGGAATGTCACCACCGAATACTGTCCTTTGTTTGCACACAGAAATACAAAAACAGATTTGAGGTTCAGCAGTGTCTGAACATTCCATTAGTATAGTTGTATATTTTAACCAAATTATCCCTCTAAGACCAGCAGTTAAGTGATTTGTTGTAAATAACTCTCCTTAGGGTGAGAAGTACTATAGCCTATGTTACTATGGAGATCACGGCAGAAAGTATGTGTAAAATAACAGCTTGCTTTCATGATCTGACAGAGCAGACGTGAAAAATCTTTAAAGGGTTTATTCAGTCACAGTAGTTAAAAGAAGGGAGTAATGAAAAAGATGCAATACTCTTTATTCATTGATTCCTCTGAAGTGTGGTGATTTAGTAATAAGTTTGGGGAACAAGGGAGAAAGGACATCTGCAGTTTTGTGATTATTAGTCATACACATATAGAGAAACCTAAGGGGAGTTCTTATCACTTCTAAACACTGGATTTATAAACAAGTATACTTCAGAGAGAGTCCTTCAATATAAATAAAGTTTGGAGAGACTGTACCTACTAATATTATCAGAGGTGCTTTATAAATTTTTAAAAGATAAATTGTATGAATTTATTCTGTAGCAATAGTGGTATGCACCTAATCCTTGTAATCCTGGGCAAGATGGTCGCTTTCACTCCACACCAGGTAATTTCTGCATCTATCTATGTGGTTAGGGTGGACTGTATGAATGCTAAAGTAACACGTTACTGACACACCCCTCCAATGGGGTGGGGTGTCAGTAGGCGAATGCGTAGCAGCTAGCGGGAGTGTAATAGGGACAAAGGCGGTAGTCACCATGCTACTCCAAGTAATGTAAACAGGGCAAAAGTCCCCAGATTTCTAGTATAATGGTGTGTAATTCATATTCAGGAGTTATTGTTCTTCATGGCTGCTATATCTTCAGTGTATTGACTGAAAAGTCATTGAGGGTTGTGCCAGCAAAGTAAATATTTCTGCTAAGTAAAGCTACTCACACTGGGGGAAAGCTCTTTCATCCAAGTAGAGGCCTAGGGGTGGATCAGCCTGTATCTGGTCCATGTCAGTTTCACATGCATTCAGTCATAAGTCTGTTCCATCCAGTTTCCACATCAGTCTGCAATTTAAATGAAAAGAAAACCCACACCTGCATACAGCACAGGAAAATTTACATTTATTTTCTCATGCAGCTTTCTATGACATTCGCATTTTGTATGCACCTACCTGATTAGAGGGGTGTGTCACCAATGTGTTTTATTAGCACCCATCTAGTCCACCCTAACTGGTCCTAATATACTCACTTTTGTATGGAAGTTTCCCTAAAATACATATTTATGGTACACAACTTCCCTACTATTTGTATGCAGTTTTTGAGCTGAGAACTGCGTCACAAAATTCAGTGAAGTATGCAATGCAAAGGATGTGGAGTCCCAGTCCACTTATTGGGAAGTCTCGGAAGTGCGATTCAGATCATTTCGCTAAAATGCGGTCCAAATGAAATTCTCCCACATTCTTAGTAGAGGTACTGCCACTTTAGCATCACTTAATCTGCTATAATAAAGACCCACATATTTTTCAGTCATGCTGGGTCCTTGGCATCTCCAGGAACAGCGGGTTGTATAAGTAAAGGTGAAAGTGAAATGGGGTCGAGAGGGAAAGCTATATTAGGGAAATGCAGATAGGAGAGATTGAAATATGTCATTGTGCTGGTATGTAAAAGGCAAAGTCTAATGGCTTAATCAAAACTTAGGTAATGGGTTTTGCAGGTGACATTTTGGGCTACTCCATTTGCCTCTGGGGTACAAAGAAAGGGCAAAGTTGATTGGAAGAAGGCAAAAGTGGGAAGGAAATATAAAAGTGCAGCATAGGCTAGGGGGCTTCTCTAGTGATCATAAGATGCAAATGGAAAATTAAAGAGGACACCCTGCCCCCAGTTCCTATGTCTTCGATTTTATGGTTGACTAATCAGGTATTTTTCTATGTCAGGTATTTTCACAGGTTTGTAATGAAGACACAAAACAGTGATTGGGGTTAAATTGTCACAACATTATTTACTGATAAGGATCTGCATCAAACTACCTAACGTTCCCACGCCCCTGTGCAGGCACCCTATAATGGGGGAAGCTGGGAGAGCCTCCCGCTTCCTCCTTATTGGGGCAACACTCTTCTCGCTCAATGTGCCAGATCAGGCACATCACTGGTCCATGCCTTTCATCACCTGCTCACCTTGGAAGGCAAGCCAAGGGCAAGCCTGACTGCTCCACCCCACCTCTGTGGACAGCGGTAGATGGGCTAAAGCAGCCTTCCCCAACCTGGTGCCCTCCAGGTGTTTTGGATCCATTGACCATGCTGGCTGGGGCTGATAGGAATTGTACTCCAAAATACCTGGAGTGCTCCAGGTTGGGGAAAGCTGAGCGAACGCTTTTAGGGCCCAAAGTCGGCTCCCTGTCTTCATCCCTTGAACTGTGCAGCAATGAGATCTGGGTTGGGTAAGCGACTCTTTGCCCCCAGGTCCCTGAGGATGATCACCAGGGTAGTCTGTCTCACCTCCCTCCATGCCCACACTACCTGCCAGCTGGCCAAATCAACACTCACCACATCCATACGTGCCGTCACTGCAAGGAATAAGCAAATAAGGTATTCTCCATATGACAATGTATTTATTTATTAAAATACTTCTGCACCACTTAGGGCGCAATCCTATGCATGTTTAGACAGGAAAAAAAGCCCTACACTTCCCAGCATGCCCCAGTCAGCATGGCTGGCTGGGGCATGCTGGAAGTTGTAGGATGTTTTTCCAAATATGCATAGAATTGCACCCTTAATATAGTAAAATCCCTGGCTCACATCAAAATATAACATAACAATTCTGTATAACAGCCCTGATAAGATAATAAATAAAACATTTAAAAACATTACAATAATACAGCCATAACAACAGGGTATTGACTGAGTCCCTCACAAGGACAGCCTGTGTGAATAGGTGTGTTTTCAAGAGGCATTTGAAACTTGCTGTTTCTTCTTCTCAAACCATACATGGGAGAGTGTTCCAGTGGGTGGATACCACCACTTATGTACTGCTAGCTGGCAACATTACATTGGCTGCCGAATCACCAGTAAAGCCTCCTCAGATGATCTCAGGGTATATATGAGTGTGTGTGTGTGTGTGTGTGTGTGTATACACACACACACACACACACACACACACACACACACGTATATATATGGGAGACTAATCCTCCAAAATCCTACTTAGCTCCCAAAGGGTGATTTGCTAGTCCCTCACTAAGCAAGTTGCCACATTGGATCTAAAGAGGCCAGGAGGAGTTAGCAACACTGCCTTATAAAGGCATGTGCCATACTTACCTGGCAGGGGAGACAGACACCATGATCCTGAAGGTGGTTTTCCCATGGTGAGGCTCATCCATTGCACTCTGGGTGCGCTGACCCCTGCAATTTTCACAAATGTGGGAAACTCGACTGCATAATTTGTGGTAGTGGGGGACTGCGTTCGTGCTTTCCCCTGGAAATTTTTTTTAAAAAATAAAGGCATGTGTCTCCCCTCCTGATTGGCTGGCCATTCCTGGCATCAGGATGTGGACATGTTCTCCCATGTGTCTCCATTCCAGCCCAAAGGGGGTGGAGAAAAACAGACCCTAGTAGCACAGAGCTAGAGGAATGACCTTGTAGTAAACAATGTAAAGCCCTTTGTAAATTACAAGTATAATATAATGACTTTTTGAAATGGTGCATTCGTTTCTAAAAAGTCTAGCAAAACCTTCTTATCCTAAAGGTAGCTTGAAGGCACCTGGTTGTCTCATCCCAGCAGTAGCTCTCTCCAAATTTTATTCAGAATGGGAGGACTCTTTTTAAAGTGTCTTTCTTTCATTTAGATGTCCAGTGTTTAGAACTGATAACAACTCTCTTTGGGTTTTGCTGGATGGACAACTTACAATCACAGCATTGCACACGACCACTCTTCCCTGTTCCCCAAATACATTACTAAATTGCCCACTTCAGGGAAGGCTGTAAATAAACAATACTGTATTTTTCATTAGTTCCTACTTTCAGGGATTTCATTGGCCAAGAAAATTAGGTCTGCTTTTGTGGAGAAGTGTCAGTGTGTTTTCACATGCACCCTTCCTGATGATCTTCAGTCAACAGATCACAACACAACATAGGAGATAAACCTAATCATTCCATGCGTCAAAACCAAGGTTGTAGAACCCTCTTGCCCACTCCTGGTTTAGAGTAACTTGTAACTCTCCAGATGTGGTTGGACTGAGACTCCCATTATCAATCACCATTGGCTATGCTGGCTAGTGCTAATGAGAACTGTAGCCCTCCAGATGTTGTTGGACTACACGTTGCCCATCCCTGCCTTAAACTTCTTTTTCCAAAGTATGTTTCAAAAAGCTTGGCTAAAACCAGGACAGGGTGCAGTGGAGCAAAGATCTTTCATTCATATTCTCTGTTCTGCTTTCGCTCAATACTCAATTTTAGCCAGTAGAAAAAGATATTGTGATACCAGTTAAGAAAAGAAGGTGAGGGTAGAATGAAGGACAGGAAAACCTTTGGGTAGGATCCAGGCTTAGTCATACTTAGAGTAGACCCATTGAAATCAATAGGACTGAAGTGAGTCATGACTAACTCAACTCTCACTGATTTTAATCGGTCTACTATAAGTATGACTAAGTCTGGGCCAAACCCATAATTTGCTTCATTGATCAAAAACATACCCCACCCCAAACCACTTGTATTTTATAAATCAAAATATCTTAAATTATCATTGTTTATTAATTAAATTTATTAGATGGCTTTCTTAGAAAAAAAAATCAAGCCATCTTAACAAGAAGGGTTAAAACATACAAAAGTTTAAAGCAATTTAAAAGAGCTAAAATAAATTAACAATAAAGTACCAGTAACCAACAAATTGAAGGCCCATCATGTGCCGTCAAATGCCTGGGAGTAGAGGAAAGTCTTAACCTGGTGCCAAAAAGATGACAATGTTGGTGCCAGGCAGATCTCACTGCAGAGAGCATTCCACAATTGGGGGGGGCACCACTGAAAAGGCCCTGTCCCTTGTTACCATCCTCCAAACCTCTCTAAGAGGAGACACTCAGAGGAGGACTTCAGATGTTGATCGTAGTGTATGGGTAGGTTCATACTGAGAGAGGCACCTGTGACATTCAAATTTTAAATGATCAGCCCCTTTAATTAGTGAACAAATTGGTGCTGAATCCCGAGGCCTGGTTGCTAGTTCTGTGGCTGTCGGCACCCCAGGGTGACCAGTTTATGATTTTCTACCAGTCAGAGATTTCCATGTCCTCATTAGCATATATAATCTTCTGGGGGTGGAGGCAGGACATTTGCCTTGTTCATGGATTCTAACTACCATGTCCTGAATTAATTGTAGGATTGCAAGGGGAAAATAAAAGATGCAAGTGTCACCATGGACAGTTCAGGAAAGACATCTGCTCTCTGTACAGCTGCTGTCAGTGAGGATAAAACAAAGAGAACAGGTGTGCAGAAGGCTGGCTCTTGCTTCTCTGGGAGTTTGCAGGTGAAAGAGTGGGCAGGATCAGTCAGTGTGTGTTAAAGTGGAGAGCCATCATTGCCGACCATGGGGGAGGGGGGAAATGCCAGGCCAGATGTCCCATTGTTTCCTCCCAGTATGACAATTCATGTGAAAGGAACAGCATTTTTATATGCAAGGAGGAACAAGGGATCTGTAGGTAACAAGCAATTAGCAGATCAAAGGGTAATTAACTAAGTTCTGAAATAAAGTTGTGAAGGTGACAGAGGCAGATAAGCAGAGAATTGTGACAAGGAAGGGATAATACGCTATATACATCAAGACAGGTTTTCACCAAACCATTTAGCGGGGTTCAAAAATACTCAAGCATAGTTTCATAAATAATAATTCCAGTTGAAACAAAAGACAAGGTGCTGTACAATAGAAAACATAGTATAAAACAAAGCCCTGCTCTCAGGCTGGTGATCTAAATAACAGGCACACAAGGGAAAGGAACGGGCTATGGGAAAACAAAGGAGGAAGAGACATAGGCTGGGTAATGGAGAACCATGATTTATGTGAACAAGCTGTGACAAACTTTGGGCTTGCATGTTTCCTCTTTCCCTCTCCTCATAGGGATGGGTGAGAATTTTGATTCAGTTCATTTTTTAAAAGGGATTTCCCAGTACATGATATTTGCACATTTCTCCATATTTGGGACAAAAGAACTTGAGATTAGGAAGGGGGAAAAATGAATGTGGGAGGAAGCAAAATAGACAAATTCATCCAACAAAGACCAGGGCTTTGAGTGCTAAGCTCTTAAAAGGCTGGATTTGAATCCCTGACCTGGTTCACACATTGGCAACAACCCACAGTTAATGAACTGTGGGTTGTTGGAAATGCAAAGGTGAGCATGCACACTGGTTCCCTCGTGCCTGCCTGATTCCGCTGTGATAAACAGGCCAGGGATAAATGCCCTGCCACTGGGTTGTTTACATGATGTCAGAACCTGGAATTCTGGGTTGTTGGGGGATGAATAACCCAGAGTTTTAACCCATGGCTAAGTATGGGGCATTCATTCAACCAGGTATGTGGTATTTAGCTAGGGTTGCCAGCTCTTTTTTTCTGACAGAATCCTTAACAGCTATGTGGCAGGCAGGTCCAATATGGTTCTTTCAATGTACCTATTGAATTTGGCGGCGCAGTTTGGGGAGAATTTCATTTTGTTTCAGTTTTGACCATAATTTACCAAACTTCACAAAGTTCTTCATATTTGGGATGGGGAAAAAGTTAAGATTTAAAAATTTTGAATGCTGGAGAAAGTGGAACAGACAAATTTGTCCACCCCTACTTTTGGCATCCATGAAGAAGAAATTGCAAGGGTTTTTTTTGCTTTTAATGGTAAGCAAACCACAATGGGGCTTACTCACAAGTAACTGTGCAAAGGATTGCCACCTGAATGAACGCTGTGGAAAGCACTTCTTCTTATGTTGTCAGTACTGAATGGCTCAGTAGTTGCCTATGGGTGAAATCCAACCCCTGGCCTATATATTATGCTTGCTGCCCCCAATGTCCCTTGGGATCCATGCTGCTGTGACAGATGAAACAAACCCGTGCTCTGCTAGTTTGCCTCTTTTTCGCATTTTGCGTGACAAGCGAGAATCCCTGTTTAGGCATTATGCCTGGATCAGGTCCACAAACAAGTGTAAGAGGGACAGGACTATGCATGCAAGCCATGCCCCCGAACTCCAGTGTTGAGCAAGGAGGTCTTCAGGGCTTCTGCTCACATTCAATTGAATGCAAGTAGAGTGTGAGGAAGTAGCATCCCCAGTCAATGTGGAAGATTCCACATGAGAGCCAGCGTGGCGTAGTGGTGAGAGTGTTGGAGTGGAAGTCGGGAGATCTGGGTTCTAGTCCCCGCTCGGCCATGAAACTCACTGGGTGACTTTGGGCCAGTCACTGACTCTCAGCCTAACCTACCTCACAGGGTTGTTGTGAGGATAAAATGGAGAAGAGGATTATGTAAGCCGCCTTGGGTTCCTTGCAGGAAAAAAGGCGGGGTATAAATATAATAAATAAATAAATAAATTCTACTCACATTCATGTGAATGTGAGTAGAACGTAGAAGTCCCTTGCAGACCTGCACAACCCCCTGCATAGGAAGGGTGGGGATTTAGAAGGTTGAGCCAGCACAGGCAAGGATGTTGAGGGCTGGACCACTGTGCCAGACTGTGCATAATATTATGATCACATCACCCTATTTATTTATTTATTATATTTATACCCCGCCTTTTTTCCTGCAAGGAACCCAAGGCAGCTTACATAATCTTCCTCCTCCTCAATTCTAAAAGATCTGCACTGGTTACCAGTTGTTTTCCAGGCTCAATTCAAGGTGTTGGTTTTAACCAGGGATGGGCAACCTCTGGAGGTCTGGGGGGCCTTTGTGACCCCCAGCATGGGCTGAAGTCTGCAGGGTGCCTGGAAAGAAAAGGTGAAACCATTCCATAGCACCACAGAGTGCTACAATGGTTCAATTTAGCTTGTTTCTATCTAAATTTAACCCTTTTGGAGCTAAATTTGGCCCTTTGGACACTCCATAGCTGCTACAGATGCCATTTCCCCCCATTAAAAAAATGGGGGGGGCAATGGAGATCGGTGGGGGCCACATGCAGCCTGCAGGCTGTGTGTTGCCCACCCCTCATTTTAACCTTTAAAGGTCTAACAGTGCAATCCTGTGCAAGTTCAGACAGAAAGAAGGCCTACAACTGGAGCATGCTGGGAGTTGTAGCCCGTTTTCTGTCTAAACTTGCATAGGACTGTGCCTTAAATGGCTTAGGACCTGGCTATCTAAGGGATCACCTGTCTAGGCATGCACCTGCTTGGTTATTAAGAGCAGCAAGAGAGGCCCTTTTGAAGACTCCCTCACTTGCAGAGGCCCCTTTGTTGTGCATGTGGGAAAGGGCGTTCTCTTGTGCTGCCCCCAAACTCAGGAAGGCGCACCCTTAGGAGTTGTGACTGGACCCCCGCTCTCTCTGCAGGGAGTCAAGATGCAACTTTTTAACTGGGCTTTTAAAATTGCTGTTGTGTTTTTTTAAGGTTGTTCTTAACGTGTTGCTACATTTTTATTTGATTATGGTTTTTATTTTCTGAACTTCTTTCAAACCGCCTTGGTAGGTTTCAGAAAGGTCGTATAGAAATACAATCAATCAATACATCACGTTACTGTTCAGTACTGTTACCGTGCAAAGGACTGGAGTGAAATTGTTAAAGCAGTGGGCAGAGATGGTTTTTTGTTTTTTTTTAATCAGCAGAGAATCTCAACACATATTAGCAAAAGAGCTTTCCGTGAGTGTTCAGTTTGCTGCAGATACATCACTCTCAGAGTTCAGGAAGACATTCCGACTTCCAAGACTATGCACAAATTTTGTGTTGGGTGTTTGTTTGTTTGTTTGTTTTAGCTGCTTGCAACTATTAGATTTGACAGACAGATCAGTTCACTGTTCCAATAGGGCAAATCCTATATTCTCAGTATAATTTGAGGTTCAAGTTTGTTTATGATGCTGCTATGTGCGTATGCAACAATCCCACACAAAATCACTTTCTGAAGAAATGGCTACAGTTTCAGAACACACATGTCTTAATTAGAGCAAATTGCCCCTGATGGAATAAACAGTCTGCTAAAGTTGGGAGGGGGGGTTAATTTCGAGTGCTATGGGAGGGCAAGGCTATTCAAAAACTGTCTTTAAATCCTAGCAGCCATGCTTTTGAAGTGGTAAGCTAATAGAACTGAGCAGGAAATCAGCCTGATTAGCATTTTGCAAGTAATTGTGAGCACAAAAGATATATTAACAATAAACGCCAAGACTTATTGTCGGCAATGGAAGTTGACACTTCTGTAAGGAAAATAAATAAATAAATTGAATCCATTAAAATGGCTTTAAATAAATTAGGACATTCGTTTGCTTGTAAATTGCTTCTCATTTTCGTTTTTAGGAAATATGGCTGGAGCTCTCAAGAACTTAATTGGTGTGGGGAGGAGGTAACAATGATTTTGATGGCCTATGACATGTTTATGTATGTTATCCTGTTGCTGTTCTTAATTCACAGCACAAGAGTCTCCAGCGCAATCCACTTCAATGCAGCAATATTTGTAATAAAAAAAGAGAGGAATATATTAGCTTTATCTCAGACAATTTAAATCCATATCCTAAGGACCTTTCTGTGCAGGATTAAGTTGCATTCTGCTGCAGTAGTTATGGAAGGATTGTGGGTCTTGCTTCTTTGCCCTCTGGAGAAAATAGACTCTGTAGCCTGACTGGACCACGAAGCTAATTTCAGAAGAAAAACATAAGAAGAGCTGTGCTGGATCAGACTAAAGAGCTATCCAGTCCAGCATTCTGTTTCCACAGTGGTCAGCCAGGTGCCCTAGTAGTAAAGTGACCATATGTACTGGTTTTACCAGTACAGTACTGGTTTTTTGGACATTGTCCTGGTTAGTCGTGAGATGTAACCAGTACAGTTTAGGACTACAAAATCAAAAATTATTAATTTATCAAAAGATTGAGTACATCAAATCAATCCTTGATAATCCAGCCTAAATCAATTTTATTAATTTATCCTAGTTTTAGTTTTATTTTACACTACAGTTCTCGTTGTTGGATCTCGGCAATACTCAGCATTCAGCACACGCACTCTCACCATATTGTGGCTGTGGGGACTCTTCGATAATACTCCCACGCAGTACATACAGCCCGACCGTGGGAACTCGATGATGACGTCATCACACAGAGCCCGCCAAAATCGACCAATTCGGTGTTAGCTTCGGACTATAAAAGGCCCTCCACAGCACACGACAGGCACCAGTGATCTCTGCCATCTTCAGACCGGCCCTCAGAGCTCCACGCTCTCTCGGTTACTTGAGCTTTTTGCTCCGCCGTTTTCATGGAACACCTCGCTGCTTCACCAGGACTAGGCTGACCATACATACCATTTTAAAAGGGACAGTCCCATTTTTTTTCATATTTCCTGACCATGCCTTCTTTTTAATATAAATGTCAATTTTGTCCCATTTTTTAGTAAACTATATATAGTGTTTAATTTTTTGTAAAAAACTGAACACGGCTTGTTTATTTCTCATAAGACTCTCAGCGTTAAGAAACCTCGGGGGGGGGGGGTTGAGCCAAGCCCCATGTGGAGCTGCTCCCGCGCTCTCCTTAGCCCTTAGACAGGGCGACTACTGATGTAGTCGAGGTAATTAGTAAGGTAATTATAACCTCCGTTGTGGAACTTCAGTATGCTGATGATAATGTGGTCTCCGCACATTCAGAGGATGATCTCCAAACTATCCTAAATGTTTTTGCAGAAGCATACGAAGAACTTGGTCTCTCACTTAACATCAAAAAAACCAAAGTGCTTCATCAGCAAGTGCAAGCTAACCCTTTGGTGATGCCATCTATCCAGCTTGGCGGGACAATACTGGAAAATGTCGATCATTTTCTCTATCTTGGCAGCTATCTTTCTGTTACAACTAACATCGACAGTGAAATCCAGAACATGTGCCTTGGGGGGGAGTCATGGGGCCAAGTGGGGGGTTCTGTCGGGGGCCCAATTAGTGTAGTGATGGGTAGAGGGAGATATGGCATTGGGAGGAAGACTAGCCAGGTAAGGGGAACACGGCCCAGACACTTAATGGCTGTGCCTTGTTCCGGTCCTCCTCGCACCCACAGGTTTGGTGGTTGCCCTATCAGCCTGCCCTCGGGTCTCCAGATGCTGCTTCTAAATGCCAGATTGGTGCAAAATAAAACCTCCCTCATCCATGATTTAATAGTGGAGGAGGAGGCCGATCTGGCATGCATTACCGAGACCTGGTTGGGAGAACAAGGAGGAGTTAGTCTCTCCCAGCTTTGCCCACCGGGGTACTTGGTGCAGCATCAGGGTAGACCTGAGGGCTGGGGAGGGGGGGTTGCCGTGGTCTATAGGAATTCTATCTCTCTCTCCAGGCTCCCTGTCTGTCTGACTACTGGTCTGGAGTGTTTGCACCTTTTGTTGGGCCAGCAGGACAGATTAGGGATTCTGTTGGTGTACCGCCCACCCCACTGCTCAACAGACTCCCTGGCTGAGCTGACGGAGGTGGTCTCGCTGGTGATGCTGAGGTCCCCCACGCTGTTGGTCCTGGGGGATGTTAACATCCATGCTGAGGGCACCTTGTCTGGTGTGGCTCAGGAATTCATGGACTCCATGACAACCATGGGACTGTCCCAACATGTCATCGGCCCAACACATGTAGCAGGGCACACTCTAGACCTGGTTTTTTCAGCCGAGCATGGAGATGGTCATCTGAAGGTGTGGGACTTTGAATCAGTCCCCTTGTCATGGTCAGATCACTACCTGCTGACATTTAGGCTAACGGCAGCTTTCCCCCTCTGCGTGGGGGACCTATTAAGATGGTCCACCCCCGGAGGCTGATGGATTCGGATGGTTTCCAGAGGGCCCTTGGGGGGTTTCCGGCTGATATGGCTAGCGGTCCTGTCGAATCCCTGGTTGATCTCTGGAATAGAGAGATGACCCGGGCGGTTGACACGATTGCTCCTGAGCTCCCTCTCTGTAGTAGAGCTCGTACGGCTCCATGGTATACCCCAGAGCTGAGAGTAATGAAGCAAAACAGGAGACGGCTTGAGTGCAGGTGGAAGAAAACTCCTAGTGGATGCAATCGAGCCCTGGTACGTGCCTATAGCCAGGTATACCTAGAGGCAGTGAGGGTGGCAAAGAGACAACATCTCACTGCTTCTATCCAAACATCTCTTTGCCGCCCAGCGGAGCTCTTTAGGGTCGTCCGGGGCCTGTTATACGCTGGCCCCAGGGACATCATCGACCCATCTGATGCCTGCTGCAATATATTCGCTAGGCACTTCCAGGAAAAAATCTCTTGCATCCGCAGTGACTTAGACTCCAGTGTTATAGCAGTAGAATCAGGAGAGGTGCCCAGAGCACAGCCTGGTCTAGTTTCAGTTGGTACAGCTCAAGGATGTTGACAAGGTGCTTGGACGGGTTCGTGCAACCACGTCTGTTCTGAATCCTTGCCCCTCTTGGCTTATAAAAACTAGCAGGGAGGGAACGGCCGGCTGGACCAGAGAGGTGATCAATGCCTCCTTGCGAGAGGGAGTGGTCCCATGCCACCTGAAACAGGCGGTGGTGAGACCACTCCTGAAGAAACCCTCTCTGGACCCGGAAGATCTTAACAACTTTAGGCCAGTGGCGAATGTTCCTTTCCTGGGCAAGGTCCTTGAGCGGGTGGTGGCCAACCAGCTCCAGGCATACAGTCTTGGATGAGACTGATTATCTGGATCCATTTCAGTCGGGGTTCAGGCCTGGTTTTGGCACAGAAACAGCTTTGGTCGCCCTGTATGATGACCTATGTCGGGAGAGAGACAGGGGGAGTGCGACCCTGTTGATAGTCCTGGATCTCTCGGCGGCTTTTGATACCATCAACCATGGTATCTTTCTGGAGTGGCTGTCTGAGTTGGGGGTGGGGGGCACTGCATTGCAGTGGTTCCGCTCCTACTTGGATGGCCAGCTCCAGAGGGTGGTGCTTGGGGAATGTTGCTCGGCCCCATGGACTCTCCAGTACGGGGTTCCTCAGGGGGCGATCTTATCCCCCATGCTATTTAACATCTACATGAAACCACTGAGTGGGGTCATCCAGAGCTTTGGAGTGTGTTGCCATCAGTACGCTGATGACACACAGCTCTATTTCTCCTTTTCATCTTCAGCAGCTGAGGCTGTGGATGTGCTGAACCGGTGCCTGGCTGCGACAATGGACTGGATGAGGGCTAACAAACTGAGGCTCAATCCAGACAAGACTGAGATGCTGTTAGTGGGTGGTTCCTTTGACCGGATGGAGGGTGTTCAACCTGTTCTGGATGGGGTTGCACTCCCCTAGAAGGAGAAGGTTTGTAGCTTGGTGGTGCTCCTGGAGCCATCTTTGTCACTTGAGGCTCAACTCAAGTGGCCTCAGTGGCAATGAGTGCCTTCTACCAGCTTCAGCTGGTGGCCCAGCTATGCCCCTACCTGGACAGGGATAGCTTGATATCAGTAATCTACGCTCTGGTGATCTCTAAACTAGACTACTGCAATGCACTCTACGTGGGGCTGCCTTTGAAGACTGTTCGGAAGCTGCAGCTTGTGCAAAATGCGGCAGCCAGGCTTATTGCGGGGACCGGAAGGTCCGAGCACATTACACCAGTTCTGGCCCATTTGCACTGGCTGCCAATATGCTTCTGACTCTGAGCCAAATTCAAGGTGCTGGTTCTAACATATAAAGCCCTAGCCAGTGTGGCGTAGTGGTTAGAATGTTGGAATGTGACTCAGGAGATCCAGGTTCTAGTCCCCGCTCGGCCATGAAACTCACTGGGTGACTTTGGGCCAGTCACTGACTCTCAGCCTAACCTACCTCACAGGGTTGTTGTGAGGATAAAATGGAGAGGAGGAGGAGGAGGATTATGTAAGCCGCTTTGGGTTCCTTGCAGCAAAAAAGTCGGAGTATAAATATAATAAATATAATAAATAAATAAATACATGGCTTAGGACCACAATACCTGATGGAACATCTCGTCTCTCCCAACCGCAATCTACCCGGACACTACGCTCAACATCTGGGGCCCTCCTCCAAGTGCCACCTCCAAGAGAGGCTTGGTTGGTAGCAACAAGGAGGAGGGCCTTCTCAGTGGTAGCCCCCCAATTATGGAATAAGCTCCCCACTGAGACCCGCCTGGCGCCAACCTTACTATCATTTCGGCGCCAGGTTAAGATTTCCCTCTATGCCAAGGCATTCAATAGTTAAGAGCTCAAAATAGCACCGAGGGGGGGGTGATTGTCACCTGTAGACTTAGTTTTATTAACTTTTGGATTGTATTTTAAACTGTGCTTTTTAATTTGGTTTTTAATCTTTTTTTGTATGTTTTTATTGTTGTTTTTATGTACAAACTGTTGTGAACCATCCAGAGAGCTTCAGCTGTGGGGCAGTATAGAAAATAAATGAATAAATAAATGTCCTGGTTTTAAATTTGAAAAAAATGGTCACCTTACCTAGTGGGAAACCCACAAGGAGGACATGAGGGCAATAACACCCACCTGCTCAAGTTCACTAGCAACTGGTATTCAGGGGCATGCTGCTTCTGATACTGAAGGTAATGAATAGCCATCATGACATTGATAGCTTTATCCTCCATGAATTTGTGTAATCTCCTTTTAAAGCTGTCCAATTTGGTGGCCATCACTACATCTTGGATTCATAGGATTCATAAGATCATAGAGTTGGAAGGAGCCTACAAGGCCATCGACTCCAGCCCCCTGCTCAATGCAGGAAACTAGAGGAGGGGTCTCCCATCCAAGTAATCACCAGGCCTGACCCTGCTTAGCTTTCCACGCTCAGACAAGCTGAGCCAGCATAAGCCGCAGGCCTGTATCTTCTGCTAGTCAATTCCATAGTTTAACAATGCATGGGGTGAAGAACTATTTCCTTTTCTCTGTCCTGAATCTCCCACCAGTCAGCTTCGTTGGATGGCCCCGGCTTCTAGTATTATATGAGAGAGAGAGAGAGAGAGAGAGAGAGAGAGAGAGAGAGAATTCTCACTATCCACCTTCTGCACATAATGCATAATTTAACACCCCTGTCACATCCCCCCTAATCTTCCCCCCCACACTCTAAAAATCCCCTACCTCTATAACCTCTCTTCATAGGGGACTTGTTCCAACTCCTTGATCATTTTGTCCCCATAACCACACACCCGGAAGGAGAGTCCAAAAATGCAGGCAGCTGCGTTGATTCATATCAACAAACCAGTTCTGGCAGTTCTCAACTCCACCAGGAGCAGGTCTTTTGTGAAGCTAATGGCTCTAAATTGTCCATTCAAGACCAAGCCACCCCAAAAGACTTTGCATTACAATAGGGAACAATATATTGTTGCTGGGAAAATTCATTTCCCCTCAACTACTGTGAGGACTGCAGCTAAGCTCAGAGGGAACAGTGAAGTGAAGGGGTGGCAGATGATCCTAGCATCCCTGCTACTAAAAAAAGTGTCAGCCCTGTGTCCCTGTGAATCACTGCAGCCATTGTGTCAGCCACTGCACAAGAGCTGGATCTGAAAGCATCTCTTCCAGTCCCTCTTGTCTCAGTTAAAAGTGCCTTAGAAAGGGGTTAGGCAATATAAAACCCACAGGACATTATATCCAGTCCACCAAAGCTTTCTCCGCTTACCCTTAGGGATAGGGGAGAATTCATTCAGCTTGCATTTTAATGTGAACTTACCGAATTTCACATTTTCAGACCACTCAGTTATCTTTCGAAATTTGCCCTTCTCCAAATTTTGCAGTGGCGTTCTCCAATCAAAAACTATGTACAAAAATGTCTATCGTAAGGAAAATAATATTAATGATGCATTTTATTAGGAAATTTGCTTTCAAAAATGGGTGTAAGAGGCAAAAATGCTTTGAAAAATATGTTAGAGATTTGGAACAGTAATAGACAGATTTTTATACCAGGGATATCCCTGTTAACCCCAGTGGTAGCAATGGAGAACTTTCCAGAAAATGCACAGCATTTGGAAGGGTTACTTAGGGGGGAAAAGGTTATTAAATTAATGGATTGGATGGAAAAAATTTAGTCTAGACTAGAGGTTTAAATAAGGGTGGGGGTGCTGCCCGGCCTTATTCCCGCCGCCGCTCTTACCTGTTTGAAGCCTCGCTTTTTTTTTAACAAATAAGTGAAATGTTTGGGTCAGGTAGAATTTCATGGTTAACTTTAATGCAATTAGATCAGTGGACTAAGAAATGGAAGAAGAGAAAACAGTATGAGAGGGAACTCACTGGATTTGAAAAGAAAGTGCTGTCTAAAGAACTTATAGAGGGGAACGTTTCTTCCAGAGGGTTAACAAAGAAGATATATAAAATGTTTCAAAACATTGAAGTGCAAAAAGATAATCTTAAGATGATATGGGAAATGGAATTTGAGGAGGAGATATCAAACACGGGGTGGAAAAATATTTGGGGCAGACGTATATTAAGAAATATGTCAGTAAGGATAAAAGAAATTTGGAGATGGTATCTGACTCCAGTAAGATTAAATAAAATAGATAGTAATTGTGCTCCATTGTGTTGGAGAGGATGTCAGGAACTTGGTACTTATGCTCATATGTGGTGGAGTTGTAAAAGCGTTTTGGATTTTTGGAATAACATTTTTGTAGAAATTTCAGAAATTATTGGCATTAATTTGGAGGTCTGTCCAAAATTAGCATTGTTATCAATAACTGAGAAAATTCTGTGTTCTCAAGAGATAAAGGAATTAATTGTAAGTTTGTTAACAGCGGGGAGATTATTGATAGCAAGGAAATGGAAAGTTCAACATCAGTATTTAATTATAGATTGGTATAAAGAGGTGTGAGATATTGCTTTAAATGATAAATTAAGATGTAGTATTAAATGTAAAAAGGGACAATTAAAGAAAAATAATTTTAAGGATATATGGGGACCATCTTTAGATTATGTTTTAGTAAAGGGAAAAGGGAGTAAGCCATGTCAAGATATGATGTATTTTTGGAATATAGATTAATTATGGATTATGTGGATAGAATTAAAAAAAATTGGCCCCGTGGTGACGGGTGCACTTTGTAGTTAAATGGATTTGTGGGTTTATATTTTATTTGTATGTGTGTTCATTTAAAAAAATATATATTATTTAAAAAAAAAGAAATGTAATAAATAAAAAAGAAGAAAAGAAGAAAAAAGAGAGGCAAAAATGCATGTAGTTGGAGAAATGCACCTTTTTTGTGTTTTTTTCAAAAACTGCAACATTCAGGACAAACTGAACTGAAGATAGAAAAAAAATTCCCAACATTGAGATAAGACTTGAAAAATAAGAAACTGAGAGAAACCCAAACTGACAGTTTTGTCCATCCCTGCCTGGACCACATACATGGTAGTTGCACTAGGGGAAAGGAAATGGTGTGGACAGATGGTTGCCGCTGTCACAAGGGTATGAGAGATCATGGCTACAGCAAAAATGTAACATTGGCTGATGTAGGCTTGCACATCAGATCCAAACTACATGTAACAATGGCAGACCCATGTCTTTAAACATGCCCCAATCATGTGTAAAGTGGGGGCATAAAAAGAATGTTCACGTGATGGGGGTGCCACTGGACCCTCCCTCTGTTCATCTCTCTGTAGCCACCTTTCTCCAAGGTGGCTACAGAGAGATGAACAGAGGGAGGGTCCAGTGGCACCCCCATCACATGAACACTCTTTTTATGCCCCCACTTTACACTTCCGGTTCCCTGGCGCTGCAAGCAGCAAGAGCGGGCGGGGGGTGAACTCCCCGCTCGTTTTACATCGCTACTCCCAGCAGGGCTCACTTCTTGTCGTGGAACCTAGATGAATGAACTATTACCCCAGGGTAAAGTACTGTGAAGTGGTAAGTAGGAGGCAGAGAGCATAGGGCCATAAGTACAGAAGGAGCAGTTGATCATCCTCTCTTGTTCTAGGGTGGGAGTGTTGGTAGCATTCATAACACTCCTGTTTTCTTCATAATATTGCTACTCCTTTGTAAGAAATGTAGGCAAATTGATTGAGGGCACATTCCAATCGTGGTGCCCCTAACCCTCCGAAATTGGAGGATTACGTGCACTCCTCTCACCCTGCAACTTGGCTAGATTGCCGATTTCAGCCGTCTAACTGAGGCACTTTGGAACAGGAGGGAATGTGGCTGCTGAGGCGTTGCCAGGATACCTTGTAACTTGATGACACCTGTCTCTTCCCCTCTCTGCCCACCAGAATGCCCCCTAAACCCCATCTCTGAGGTCATTTTTGCGACCTTGGAGATAGCCTGAGACCCTGGAAGGACACTGATACTCAAAGTAGACAATGGGTAAGTTCACATGTCACACTAAGCCACCCTGAGAAGAAGCCATGCTGGGTGGGTGCCTTGTTCTTTACTGCCAACAGATGCTCACCTGTTCGGCAGCTTCCTGTGGCTTGTTTCTCCTCCAGTCCCTCTCAGTCCTCCAGGCTGTTGCCAGCACATTTTCCAGGGCCTTTGCACCAGAAATCCTCTTTCCTTATTCCTTACATTATTAGCACCCTTTCTGCAACTGGTCTGCTGCGGTTGCCAGCTGACAAGGGAAACTCCCCTTGGAGTTTCCCTTGCTGGTGCAGTTCTTTCTGCACCAGCTTCAAGGGGGGGAGGGCACTTTATACTTCCGGTTCCCTGGCGCTGCGAGCAGCGAGAGCGGGCGGGGGGTGAGCTCCCCGCTCGGTTTACATCGCTACTCCCAGCAGGGCTCACTTCTTGTCGTGGAACCTAGATGGAGTGTGGAGACGCAGCTACGAGGTTGGAGCAATTTTCCATAGCTGGGTCTCCAAATAATCCTATGGCCATCTAGATGCTGTCTAGTGGCCATAGGATTCTGCTGCCCATTAGGGACAAGTTTCAGTGAGGAGTGGTGTTGGTTGTAGAAATTAGGGCCACCTCTTAGTGCTAGAGTGCTCAATACATTTGGGAATGGAGAAGGGCATGTCCTTTCAACTTCACTATAGCAGCCCCACCTTATGCATGTTTACTTGGAAATGCGTCCCACTGTGCTCCGCCGTGGGGCTGACTCCCTAGTAAGTATGTTTGGGATTCCAGACTTAAGGTCTAAGTCTGGCAACTTTCAGGGGAAAAGGTGGGGTATAAATATAATAAATAAATAAATAGGTTATGAGAAACCCCACATTTTAGGATTGGGGTTTAGGGTTAGGATTGGACTCTACGGAAAAATTCCAAATTATTCCAGTGCCCATGTTGCCAAAAAAGAGGAAATGCATCACCGGAAAAAAGAGAGGACAAAAGTTCATACATGTTGGCATAAAATGTGCATATCATGATTTATATGCATCGATGCAAATTTAGAAATAATTGTGATAATTTACAATAGAAGTAGAAATCTCACCATAATGGGGAAGGCTGTGACCAGGTGACCTGTGAGCTTATTCAGTCTACTACTGTCAGGGCCCCTGTTTACTTTCCCTTCTTATGGTTCTTTATTTTTAAACAGGACTTGGAGTGGACAGCCGGCCCATCAAACAGAGGAAGCCTTCAAATACCTCTGTAAAGTAGGACACATGTTCACCCTGTTCAAGTTAAGGAGGAGTGCCGGGTGCATACGGCATTTTCTCTCTCCGGTAGATTCGCATCTCTTGGCTGCCTCCACAAATGTGTCACTGCCTGAATCAATAGTGGATAGTTTGCTTTCCAGATTTTTATGTCTCTTTTAGCCTTTGAACTTCTCCAGGAATTAACTTTCTCATCATTGCATGGCTCAGGTGTGCAATGTGCTGATTCAGTTCATAATCCTTCATGTTCCGCAGAGAAGATTTTGTTTAACCAAATTCTCTGATGTTAAAAGCAGGTGTTCTACAAGCCAGATGTTCAAATCATTGGCTTGGAACACCTAAAGGTCTTCAAAAGTTCTCGCCGGTAGTATATTAGTATTCTCTTTTATTCCAAATGAGGGCCATGTGGTTTGCAAAAAACACCAACTCATTTAGCTTCAGGTTATTAATTATTCAAGTTCCATCCATTTCTTTTATCTTTGCAGTCTGAAAATGCTTCAGTGTGTCAGCAAAGGGAATCACATTAGTTACAAGACTGTTGATATAAAACAGAGGACTCTGATGTGCTCAGCATTGCTTCCAGTTCAGATAAGAAGTTGGAAGGGGACTATATTCCTGCTTCCTAACTGAGCTCTGATAGAAAGAGGTTTTCAATGTTCAGAAATCTCATCTTTTTGCTTCATGTTAGAGGCAGATCCTAATTACTGTTGGCTTTTATATTTTCAAAAGGAGAACATCTTTTGTCTCTTTATCCTAGCCATGCCATGCTGTAACCTGAGATTTAAAAAAAAATAAAAAAAAATTGCACCGGGCACCATTGAACCTGCTGAGGTCTACAAAGCACCTCTCACATTCAGATCTGCAGACTGGGTTTTTGCATCATGTTTTTCAAATTCTCCTTCCCTTTCCCCACCCAACAACTAACCCAAAGAAGAGTTCTGACAAACCTGAAAGCTTGCTCCCTACTTCATTATGTTTCAATTGGTCCTAATAAAGGTATTGCACAGCCATTGCTTTTGGATCTTTCTCCAGTGACCCAACAAGGCTGCCTACATTTTTTAATCTTCTTTTGATTTCTTTTGTTTTCAAGAAGAGCACACTCAAGATAATATAAGGGGCCAACACAATTATTTATTTAGTCTATTTAACACATTTCTATCTCACCATTCTTCCATCCTGAAGCTTAAAGTGACCTACACAGGGTTCCCAGGTCATCTCCCATTGCAGCATTAACCAGAACGAGCAAGGTAGCTTCTGGCTTCAGTCAGACCATGTGCTGGGTACTTGCAGATGTGCTCAAGCAACTGTACCTGGTTGAATGACCAAACATTACTTTTCCTTCATCTTTGGAAAAGTCTATTGCTTGTTGCTGTCCTGTTGTAGATGAATTGAAAGATTCTTCTCCATTTGGGAGCAGAGTGAGGAATAGGCCTTCATCCTCACCACATAACCTAAACCAGGGGTACACAACCTGGTGCCCTCCGGATGTTTTGGAGTACAACTCCCACAATCCCTTTCCATTTGACTTGCTTTCTGGAGCTGATGGTACTTGTAGTCCAAACTTTCTGGAGGGCACCAGGTTGTTGACCCCTGACCTAAACTATTGTCCCCATATAAAAAGAAGGGAAAGAAGAAATGCTTACAGTTGGTCTGTTGGATCCATTTCTTACCCAATCAAGTGAAGCAAAAACTTACACTTAGTATTGTTTTTTCACAAAACCATAAATATATTACTGGCCTGGTTTGGATGAGGCATTTATTGGGGGCTCGTGATTGCTCACTCGTGGTAATTTGTGAGTGCTTTACACAACTTTTTCATCCTCCATGGCCTCTCCCATTCTTTGCAATCATTTCCATGGCTTTTTTTTTAGATCGAGGAAATTTATTTTATTTATTTCATTTATACCCCGCTTTTTTTCCTGCAAGGAACCCAAGGCGGCTTACATAATCCTCCTCCTCTCCATTTTATCCTCACAACAACCCTGTGAGGTAGGTTAGGCTGAGAGGCAGTGACTGGCCCAAAGTCACCCAGTGAGTTTCATGGCTGAGCGGGGAATAGAACCCGGATGTGAATGGAGGCATGAAACCCTCATGTATTTGTGTAATTCCACTATACCACAGCACCACCTAGTAGTTGTGTAATGGAACTTATAGAAAGGCAGAGAAAGAAAAACCTTGGAAAAAAACATGTGTAAAGGAGCTGATCTTAATCCCACAAAGAATCTGGAAGCGGAAGCCTTGATCAAGTGGCGGGTTAAAAGCCTCATGTAGAAAAGCCCTAAGTATCCATTTTGAAATAGGAGAAGTAGCATTGTCACGTTTTGATGAAAAAGTCACTTCCATCAGCAAGCCGCTTATACTAACCAATAGGTTAGTATAATAGGTGTTGTTTTGACCCTGAATTGACAGAATTCTTTATAAATAAATTTAGAGAAGGATGCGTTTTGATACAAAAGAATAGTCCTTACAGGTTCCATATTTATTTATTTATTTATTATCTAAATGATATTTCAACATTGTCCAAAGTTAAACATTTTCAGATCCTATTTATTCAGTGTCTCCTCTGAATAAATGCCTGGAGGCAGTAATGGGCTGGATGAGGGAAAACAAACTGAAATTGAATCCAGACAAGATGGAGGTGCTTGCTGTCAAAGGCCACAACCTGGGTTTGGAGGTATGTCAACCAGTTCTGGATGGGGCTACACTCCCCCTGAAAGACTGTGTTCGCAGCTTAGGGGTGCTCCTGGATCCGTCGCTCCAAATGACATCCCAGATGGATGCGACGGCTAGGAGTGCCTATTATCAGCTTCGGCTGATACGCCAGCTGCGCCCCTTCCTAGAGTTGGAAGACCTAAAGACGGTAGTGCACGCACTGGTAAATTCGAGGCTTGACTTCTGTAATGCGCTGTACATAGGGCTACCTTTATACCTAGTCCGGAAACTTCAATTAGTGCAAAATATGGCAGCCAGACTGGTTGCTGGTACACCTAGGGGTGCCCATATCACACCAGTTTTAAAAGCACTCCACTGGCTGCCAATCAGTTTCCGGGCGAAGTATAAAGTGTTGGTTATTACCTTTAAAGCCCTACATGGTTTGGGTCCAGGCTACCTACGGGATCGCCTTCTCCCGTACAATCCACCCCGCACACTTAGGTCCTCTGGGAAGAATCTGCTTCAGTCAGCCAAAACTAGGCTGACTAGCATTACCCAGAGGACCTTCTCTTCTGCTGCTCCCAGATTATGGAATGGCCTGCCGGAGGAGATACATCAACTTGTCAGTCTTTTGGACTTTAAAAAAGCCATAAAGACTGAACTCTTCCGGCAGGCCTATCCGGCGGAATTTTAGGATGTTTTAAAGATGTTTTTAAGATGTTTTAAAGATGTTTTTAAGATGTTTTAAGATGTTTTTAGGATGTTTTAAGATGTTTAATAGTATATATTGTGTTGTTTTAGTTTAGGTATTTTATATTTTCTGTTGTTCCCCGCCTCGATCTAGATGGAGAGGCGGGTAATAAATAAAATATTATTATTATTATTATTATTTCCATGGGATCATTAAGCACAAACTGAAATATATTCCACTGAAATTAATAAAACCAAAAAGTGTCCATTTTTTACTGAATAATCCCCAGTATGTTTATGTTTTGGATACTTAGGATACCATAGAAAAAGTCATATTCATCAACAATTGCCAAGGCCAACAATGTTGGCCTTGGTCAAAAAACAATCACAAGTTGTGGGAACAGTTGACCCCACTTCACATTTTGAAATTATGAGTTTCATAGTTTCCTTTAACAATCTCAGATTTTGTTTTTTTAAATTGTCTTATTCTTCCTAGACCTCTGAAACAAGCAAATGATATACATATACATTCTGTTGACTTCTAACAACCCTTAGAAATCAAGGGAGAAAGCTATGCCAACTAGCAGTCAGATCCTAGAGGAATAATCAAATCTGAACAATGTTAAAAAGCCATTCTCTCAAATCTACCATATCAAGTGCAAAAAGGGGAGGAGGACAAAACAGAAGCATATGAGGAACAATAAAGAAAAATGTAAAACATGCATCAGAAATCTCATTAAGAGACATACATATTCATATAAGCTGTAACTTTGACAAAGGCCTCCAAATTAGAATTATATTTCACTGTCCAAGCAAATAAGTGTTCAGGTTGTCAAATCCTCTTGAACAAATCTGTCTAACTATATCTCATATGTTTTAATCACAGCATACACTGCAAAGTGCTACATCTTCAGATCCAAATAAGCCAATCATGCCTCTTTAATTAACTGCAATGATTTTAATTGAACGGGAATAACAAGAAAACAAAATGATAACCAGAATGTATCAAGTCTCCACAGCCTTTTAAATAAATTGCTTGTTGCCGCGCCAGATTCTTTGTGCAGCTGCTGCTCTTGGTAGATTTGCATGTGGCACACCACCCCATCAATCCAAAGATGCATTGTCCTGGGTAAGGACATTAAGTGAAGGAGAAATGGCTTAGATGAACTGCAAAGTAACAAGATGCATGTCTCCAGTTCAGTAACCTGGAGAATTCTGTTCAGGAATACTCTATTGGCTGCACAGAAAGATGTTGCCAAAGCATGTAGAAAAAAAGAAAACTTTTAAGAGATCTGTGAACACTTCTGATCCATGATTTATTATTGCCTATTCCAGATGCAGTAGCAGATGAAGGCACAGCATATTGTCATATTGTGTACAGTAATACCTTGGATTGCAAGTAACTTGGTTTGAGAGCGTTTTGCAAGACAAGCAATTTTTTAAATATTTAATTTTTTTTTACTTGATATACTAGCGACGTCTTGCAATACAAGTACTGTAGTACGACTTAAATTAAAAATCTCTGTACACATTTTTTGGGAGGGATTTCGTTTTGATATAAGAGTGTTTTGGATTACAAGCACGTTTCCGGAATGAATTATGCTCTCAATCCAAGGCATGACTATACTTCTCTTTTTTCTCTCCCCAGATCAGGCATGGTTTCTCCTCTAGAACATTTTGGTGTGGAATGCTGTGGTGACCCTTAGTTATTTGAGGGGAAGCCTTACAAATAATATTTCTACAGTACAGTACACAGTATCTATGGCCAGGTTCAGACATGACAATCCCAGACTCATAACCCATAGTTTATCCAGGAATGAGCCTGGGGCTCGCTCATTCTCTCCTCAACCCACCCCTCCCCTCCTCTTGTGCATCCAGATTTGGCACTAATATCATGGCTTGTTAATTTCCTGTAATGTCTGAACAAGGACACTGTGGTTTCAGCCAGAGGTGGACAGACTTTAGGCTTACGGGTTCTACTTTATTTTTTTGCAAGAACTCCAATATCCACCATCCGGAGCTTTGGGTGGGTGAGAAATTCACTCTTGAGTATTTTTCATGGATATACCCCATTGCACCACCCAGAACTGAATGCAGAAATGGATGCAGTTGTGATCAGAAATCCAGACATTTTGGGGGGCTTGTGATGCTTCCCACAAAAAAACCCATGTTCAACAACAGGTGCATATTTGGAAAATCGGGGGGGGGGGGAACCCACCGTGTACATTTCTAAAATGCACACAAACATGTTTTAGTCAATGGGGTAATGCTCACAATATATCCAGAATGGAACAGACTTGGGGTGGGGAAAGGAGGAAGTCAGCAGAAATGGACTTGACAGATCCACCCATTTCTAACTGAAGCCTCGTGCAAAAGACACACACTTAGAATTAAAGAAATCTGTTTCTCCCAGACACAAGGCCACTCGTGGTTACCACAGGGATGGGGAAGAAATTCATTTTAGTTAGGGTTTTTTTTTAACCAGAATGTATCCAGTTTGCACCTCCTGAAACCGAACATGGATGCAAATACAATTTGCAGTAGGAAATCCGTACAATTCCAAACTTGCAATGTGATTTGTGCAACAAGAACAATTGTGTTTGAAAAATGCATACATGTGGAAAATGCACTGGAAAAAATGCATAGATTTTTAAATTTTAAAAAACGTGTACAGTTGAAAAATGCACACAAAAATGCATAAATTTCTAAAAATGTGCTCCAAAATACACCTGAATTTCTGAGCAAAGAAAGAAGCAGCTTGCAACCTGATATGATCTCGACTCGGAACAAGGTGTGAGGTGGAAATTGGAGAAACTCGATGAGCTCGGGTTTTGCTAATTCACACATCCCTGTTTAACCTAGGGTTGGGGAAGACCTGGCTCTCCATCCCAACTCTGCCAACCTCCAGCAGACAAGTTCTTTTTTTTTTCTTTTCTTTTTGCCAGCAACTAACTTTTGTGGGTTTATTTTATGAGGCTGATATACAACATTGGACCTATCCTATCATTATCTTCTTCCTTGTGCTCTCAAGTTACCAGCCAGCTTTATCTTCTGTGTTACCTTCATTTGTAAACTAATATGCCCAGAGATAATGTGCTTGGAGCACATGGAGGGGGAACAGAGAGAATGCCTGTGTAGTACTTAAAATGAAGGATGCAACCCTATCAGGTTGCTGCCCACCAGATGGAAGCCTTTAGATCTCAGAGGCTTCTACATATTCTGTGCCCTGCCAGGCTGCTGCCAGCAGGGGCAACGGAGCTAAATTTCACCTCTCTGTCCTCCTGTTTTTACATTTTCCTCTAGATACTTCTCTGAGCCTGTCTAGGGTAGTTGCACAGGCGGGGGTGGGGCCAGGGCTGGAAAGGCCATAGGAATTTGCATCTCCCAGCCTCCCTTCTCCCCCTCCCTTCATTGTCCACTGGAAGGCCCCCTTTTTGACTACTACAAGGTCATCTGAGGCTGCTTTTGCAACCTAGGAAAGCAGGTGCCACGGTTCTTACTGTGGCAGCTGTGAGGGGGCAGTGGGAGGGATTGCATTCCGGAGTCCCCCTCCCAAGGTCATAGCAGTGTCTACAGCCTCGGAGGGGGGACTCCGAAGCATCCTTTGGTCCCTGGGATGCTCTCCAGGGACCATAGGATCGTGTCTTAACCTAGATAAGAAAAAAGGTGCACATATATTGTCAGTGTCAGTGGGTGCTTTCTGCCCATTTTCTGGAAAAGGTTTTAATATCTTAGGGTGAATTTTGTTTTTAAATGCAGCTTTCCGTGTAGCTGCCCAGATGAGCATATATATATATAGTCTGGGAGTGTCTTATTTTTCTTCTGAAACTCCCTGTTTCTGAAACAATAGTTATGCATGATAACATTTTGTTGAGATGTTTCAGGAGAGATTCCTGTGTGATTAAAAATCATTATTCCATTAACTCTCATGCCAAAAAAGAATTAATGACTTCATGAATCATAATTAAGGCTCCCAGGTTTTTGGCTTGGAGAAAGCTAAACATTCCATGGGTTGCCTTCTTATCTGGCTTCATGCTTCATTTTTCAACTTGTATTCATTTTTACATGGATATCTGTGCCTTTCTGTTCCATTTCTCTGCTGTCCCTACCATTACGATCACAGGAGTGTCAGAGCAGAACAAAAAAATAATAATATACAGCTTTATATAAAAGCTGCCTGCTAAAATCTGAACTTCTCGCCACCACTTATAAATACTGTTTTATTTAGTTTGGAAGCCATATATATAAAACTGAAATTCCAGGCAATTCACTTTTTGCTTTGGACCCAATCTACAAACACTGCTGCTATGCAACCTTTTTTTCTCTGTTTATCAATGATGAATTACCGTAACATTTCTCTAGTTTCCTAGGAACTAGGAAACTAGTGCAACTAGGAAACTTGCCTAATCAGGGAATGGGTTCAGCATTCAAATTGAGGGGGCAATCCTATAATCAATTACCTGGGAGTAAGCCCCATGGAACACAACAGGACTTACTTCTGAGTAGACATGGATAAGAGTGAAATGTTAATGTCATAGGCTGCAGTCCTAAATGCACTCATTAGAGAGTAAGTCCCACTGAATTCAGAGGGACTAACATCCTAGTAAATGTGCACAGGTTTGCACTGTCAGAATGCTTTTTGATTATTAGTCTATTATGATCATGGGCTGGATGCAGATTTAAGGTGCAATCCCCTGCATGTTTAGACAGAAAAAAGCATGACTGGCTGAGGAAAGCTGGGAGTAGTAGGACTTTTTTCTGTCTAAACCTGCATAGGATTGCGCCTTTAGTCACATTTAGAGTAGATCCATTGAAATCAATTTAGTCATGACTAATATAAGTCTCATTAGTTTCAATGGGTCTACACTAAGTATAACTAAATCTGTATCCAAAACCATGAGTTTCTGCAATGCAGAAGGGAGAAATGCCCTTGTATCATGGTCATCTTCATGGAACCTGTTTGTTGATAGGGACAGTCAAAGCTGATCAACAGGCAAGTGGAATTCTGTGGCAGCAAGTAACTATCCATGTCAAGTTGAAATGTATCTGAAACCATTATATATAAAAGTAGATATAAATTTGTCAGACATTTGATGGAAGAAGGTATAGATTCATAGAGTTGGAAGGGGCCTACAAGTCCATCGAGTCCAACCCCCTGCTCAATGCAGGAAACTAGAGGAGGGGTCTCCCATCCAAGTAATAACCAGGCCTGACCCTGCTTAGCTTTCCACACTCAGACAAGCTGAGCCAGTGTGAGACACAGGCCTATATGTGTGTTGGTTGGTGGCCTTCCTTTGGGGCAGGAGTTTCCTGACCCAAAATTCTAGAACTCAGCCTTCATGAAAATGGACATACAAACGTACAGAGAGACAAAGGGCCTTCAAGCACAGGTACATGATCAAGAAGAATCAGGGTTTATTAACATAGTGCAGGGGTGCTGGACTTCTTCCAGCCGGAGAGCTGAATTCCATTTTGGGGAAGCACTTTGGAGCCACATTCCGGTGGCCGGTAGGGCTGAAGGTGGAAGGGCTCAGTCAAAGACAATAGGGGCAGGGCTCAAAATACCAGCATAATGTAGCTTAAAGCTCTTTCTGCCAGTAACTAAGCCTCCTTAGGAGAGGCTTCTCCACCTTTTAGAATGGGGAAAAACCTGCATGAAAGCTGGGAACCCACCAAACGATGGGTGGTCCATGGAAAGGGGAAAGGGAAGGTGGCATGACTATCTGGGGAACCCCCTGAGGGCTGACCTCCAGGTCTGAGGTTCTGCATCTCTCCCATAGTGAGATGCAGAATTACAATCCCAAACTAACCATATTCATAACCTGGTTGAAAGCCACAGCTCAGTGCTCTGTGCAGCACAAGTCTCTGGCAAAACGTGAGTCTTACTCATGTTTGTTTCTGCTCAGATCGCTGCATCTCTTCCCTTAGTGTAGTGTGTGTATTAAAGGGAGCGACCCTCTACGTTACATCAGCCCTAGATTAACCATTAAGCAATATAAGCATGTGCTTAAGGCACCAAGGGAAGGGGGGCACCACAGATTTTTGCATTTGCATCTTTCCCTTACAACATTTTAATGAAAAAATGCATAAAACAGTGATGAAGATTTGTATTTCTTTCTGTTGCCCTAGTAGTTATAAGTAAGTAATTGGCTTATATTGCTTGCTGCTATTTAGTGTTAAATAAATATAATAAAAAACAGTTTATATTTAATATAGTTCTGTGTTCTGGTGTGGGGCCTTGAAGAAAACTGAGTTTTTAATGTCTTTTTTCATCTTCAGCACTTATTGAGTCTTAATGTCCTGCCAGCTAAGCAATGGAAGGGCCGGTTGTGCTTAGGGCATCAACTGGCCTTAATCCAGCCCTGCGTTACATAGAGTTGTGTGTGTAATTTATGATTAATGGAAAGCTTTGTGTGTTTCTTTATAACACAGTGTTAAACCAAAAATTCACCTCTGAAAACAGATGTTCAGAATTGGGTTTGTGTGTGTGTTCTTCTCTGATAGCCGCTTTTGCCGAATCATGTACATTGCCGCTTTAGCGGAGCCTTTTGGTTTTGGCTATGCCTTCCTTTTCAGTTCTGCCACTCTTAGAATAAATATGGCATTGTGATAACAGTCTTTATCCACATACTATGCCTCCCACAAAGGGATGGAGACTGAAAACGATTGCCTGGCCTGCCTGACCAAGGGTGGCTCACATATTACATGGTTGGCAAACATGATTGCGGCAATTGCACAGCTAAGGCGGAAATAAATGTGTGAAGTGTGGATGCCATGCCAATGTCTTTAGCTACCCGTTGAATGAGGAAACCTGGTCCAAGCAGGATTTAAACATGGATGTTTATGCAGGCATGTTCTCCAAATTTTTCACTGTTGGGAAACAACAGCGTAACGCTGAGGTATCCAGAGCACCGCTGTCTGCTGTGTAGAGCAGCGCTAGGCAGCCTGGTGCCCACCAACACTGATGGGTGTTTTAGTTTTACACTAAAACACCCATCAGCCCCAGCCAGAATGGCCAAGGATTATGGGAGTTGTAGTCCAAATAGCATCTGGAGGGTACCCGGTTGCCGACCCCTGGTGTTACAGTGTGGAGCCACCCTGCGCAGCTCAGAAAGAATCAGCCAAGCAGAAATTTCCTGCACTGCCGCTGAGATCTGCTTGAGTTTGGTGGTGCTGCATGGATGTTCCTTGGGGATTAGCAGTTTCTGTACTTGGTTGTGCTCCCTTACTTCACCTCTTCTGCCTGTACATTTGTAAATTACTGATTATTACATGCACACATCATAAGACACCAGTGCTCCAAATGAATTCAAAATAATGTTTTCCTGTTTAAGCCGCCAGCCTGTAACGAACAAAATACATGAGTATATAAATGAGGGGTGGGGAAGTCGTGGGCCCGTGGCTCTCCCAATGTCTTGGACTACCATGCCCAGAACCCCTGACCATTGGTCATGCTGGCTGGGGCAGATGGGAGTTGTAGTTCAAAACATCCAGTGCACCAGGTTGCCTTCCCGATATATACAATACAAAATAAAGGCGCTGAAATGCAGCCACAATTATGGTCTTACATTAACATTAAACCTGGTGCCCACCAGATGCTTGGACCACCTCCCATCAGCCCCAGCCAGCATGGCCAATGGTCAAGCAGTTGTGGTCCGAAACACCTGGAGGGCACCAGGGTGGGGGAGGCTGCATTTAAGGATCTCCTTTTTTTATTGAAGTTTTTCCAAAACAAATTAATTACAATAATTGCAAATAATAACAAAACAATTACAAAAACAACATTTAAGGATCTCCAAGGCAGTATATTTATTTATTTTATTTATACCCCGCCTTTTCTCCTGCAAGGAGCCCAAGGTGACTTACATAATCCTCCTCCTCCTCTCCCTTTTATCCTCACAACAACCCTGTGAGGTAGGTTAGGCTGAGAGTCAGTGACTGGCCCAAAGTCACCCAGTGAGTTTCATGGCCGAGCTGGGACTTGAACCCAGATCTCCCAAGTCCCAGTCCAACACTCTTAACCACTATGCCACACTGGCTCTGTGTGTATAGCATATTAGTTTCTTTCTTTGTTTGTTTGTTTCTTTCTTTCTTTCTTTAGTACTTCTGTATCAAGTACTGTGAAGTAATTAGGGTGTCATCATCATCAGGCGATCACTCGTGACCGAGTAAGATTGTCTTCCGGGATAAAAGGAGGAGATTCTAAAGAAGATTGTGTAGACTCTAGCGATGGGTCCGTAAGTGACTGTGGAGGCCAATTCTAGATCCACACAGCTTCCCACAGTGAGGACACAGGTTACCAGATAGAAGATGGTCCTGTAAAGGATTCATTTGACGTGCTTTTCGCTTAGCACGTTTCTCCCTTTCACCTTGCACTCGGGCTTCTTCAAAGTCCATGGAACCTTTGTGAAAGGCCAACCTCCATTTAGATCGTTCATGGGCCAGAGCTTCCCAGTTTTCGATGTTTATATTGCATTTTTTTAGATTAGCCTTATGAACATCTTTAAACCTCTTATATTGACCACCGATATTCCGCTTTCCATCCTTGAGTTGGGAGTAAAGTAACTGCTTTGGGAGACGGCAGTCAGGCATTCGAACAACATGACCGGTCCACTGAAGTTGGCGTTGAAGGATCATTTTTTCAATGCTAGTAGTCTTTGCTTCTTCCAGTACACTGACATTTGTTCGCCTATCTTCCCAAGTAATTTGCAGGATTTTCCGGAGGCAACGTTGATGAAACCTTTCAAGGAGGTGGAAGTGACGTTTATAGATAGTCCATGTTTCGCAGGCATACAATAAAGTTGGTAATACAATGGCTTCATAAACCAGTGTTTTGGTCTTCTTACAAATATCCCGATCCTCGAACACTCTATGTTTCATTCGAGAAAATGCGGCACTTGCAGAGCTCAGACGATGCTGGATTTCACTGTCGATGTTAGCTGTAACAGAAAGATAGCTGCCAAGATAGAGAAAATGATCGACATTTTCCAGTATTGTCCCGCCAAGCTGGATAGATGGCATCACCAAAGGATTGGCTTGCACTTGCTGATGAAGCACTTTGGTTTTTTTGATGTTAAGTGAGAGACCAAGTTTTTCGTATGCTTCTGCAAAAGCATTTAGGATAGTTTGGAGATCATCCTCTGAATGTGCGGAGACCACATTATCATCAGCATACTGAAGTTCCACAACGGAGGTTGTAATTACCTTACTTTTTGCTTTCAGCCTGCTGAGATTAAAAAGCTTTCCATCTGTTCGATATATAATTCCCACACCGGTGGGAAGTTTCCCCTCGACAAGATGTAAAACCATGGTGATGAAAATGGCAAATAATGTTGGGGCGATAACACATCCCTGTTTAACACCTGATCCCACTTTAAATGGAGCACCATGAGAGCCGTTGTTGTCCAAAACCGTTGCCGTCATGTTGTCATGGAGAAGTCGCAAGATAGCCTGAAGTGTTAGGTGTTCCATGTTTCTTTTTGAAAGGTCGATGATATGAGGTACACCAAATTAACTATCATTTGTAAGGCTAGTAATCCCTTACTTTCAGAAACCTCCTTGAATTGTTCAAATGGAACCAGTATGGGGTCTTTCCTTTGTTTCTGGTGTGAACCTTACTGTCCATCTACCACCACGTTTTCCCAATATTAAAACTGTCAGGCTTGGCATATACACTGTGTGAAATTGGTTGTGGCTTTAGTTGGACCTGAGCCCTCAGTCCTGAGCCTTTCAACCAGTGACATGAGTGTCAGGTGGGGATTCCCCCCAAAAAAAGAAATTCGAGAACTCCCCTTCCACATGAACCGCTGTACCTATCCTTCTAAAACTTTGCAGGTTTCTTACTTAGGAACACCTCTAGGCTGGCTGTCATTTTCAGAACAATGGTCCACAAAGAAGATAGGGGGATAAGTGCCTGCAAATATCAATGCACCTATTTTTTTCTGAAATTTGGTGGGCATAATTCCCTTCTAAGGGGCTACTATGCCTGAAACTTTCATGCACTTCTGACAAACAAAAAAGTTAAAGCCTTTTTTTTAGTTTCCTATGATAGTCAATAGAAGACACACACAAAGCCTCAGATTTCTAAATCTTAGCTCTGGTTCAGTACCCTAGTTGAAGCAGACAGCCTCCTAATCAGTCTGAGCAGAATCAGGCCATTTTCTGAAGCACTGAAGCAGGGACTGAGTCAAATATGGGGGCTGGTGCACACTTTTAAGATAGATAGATAGATAGATAGACAGATAGATATAAAATTAAGATTGCTTTCCTATATTCCAATATTATTAGAATAAAAAACTGCTTCGAAAAAAAGATCCTAGAGGTCTTACAAAAACATTATCTTCAGCACCTGTCCCTTTCCACATACGCACAATAAAATTCTAATTCATATGGGAATAATATTTTCTAAATTCTTTGTGAAGAATAAAAATGTCACCAAATAATAAAATTGAGTAGTCTGACATGGAAAGATGTCCCCCTCATGAAGTAGAAAATTTTATATCTTTCATCCTAGCTGTTTTCAGCAAAATATGATTTCTTGCCCAAAGGCAAGGAAAGATTAACCAACTCTGTTCGGCTGCTCAGCCAATAACTCAGCTGGAAAGGCATCTAAAGAGCAAATTGTAAGCTTCACAAATGCAATCAGTTTATCAAGGTCAGATAAGGACAAGAACATGAACGGATCGGATTCAGGATAAAAATGGAATAGATACCGATACAGTATGATTAGGACGAAAATGAGGCCACCTGCTGAATCACAGGGCTGAAATACACCACAGTCGGCAAACTCTATTGTCACAACTGCATTCACTAGCTGGAAAGTCCTGCTGCTGGGAAGAAATTAGTCGTGCAGGCAACAAAATTATCTCTATTTCCCTTTTGTTAAATAGAAAATGGAACTGCCTGCCAGAACAGAATAGAATGACTATAGAGATAACGGATACTTTTCCAGAGAATTTTGTAGTAGGGTCCTAAGAAGTAGTAAGTACAGGTAATACATCACTAAAAATGTTATGTCTAGTAGAATTATAGGTGGTGCTTGCGGGAGGATGGCATGATTCAAAATCCAGTAGTGATTGCCTGGTTTGCATTTACTAATTTTCAAGAGAGAGGAGAAATTGTTCATGCAGATATTGATTATATTATCTGTAACTTAAGCATAGTCAGTCAGTCAGTCAGGCGATCACTTGTGACCGAGTAAGATTGTCTTCCAGGATAAAAAAGAAAATTTACAAAAAGGAGATTTTAAAAGGAGGAAAATTCTAAAGAAAATTGTGTAGACTCTAGTGATGGGTCCGTAAGTGACTGTGGAGGCCAATTCTAGATCCACACAGCTTCCCACAGTGAGGACACAGGTTACCAGATGGAAGATGGTCTTGTAAAGGATTCATTTGACGTGCTTTTCGCTTAGCACGTTTCTCCCTTTCATCTTGCACTCGAGCTTCTTCAAAGTCCATAGAACCTTTGTGAAAGGCCAACTTCCAGTTAGATCGTTCATGGGCCAGAGCTTCCCAGTTTTCGATGTTTATATTGCATTTTTTTAGATTAGCCTTAAGAACATCTTTAAACCTCTTATATTGACCACCGATATTCCGCTTTCCATCCTTGAGTTGGGAATAAAGTAACTGCTTTGGGAGACGGCAGTCAGGCATTCGAACAACATGACCGGTCCACTGAAGTTGGCGTTGAAGGATCATTTTTTCAATGCTAGTAGTCTTTGCTTCTTCCAGTACACTGACATTTGTTCGCCTATCTTCCCAAGTAATTCGCAGGATTTTCCGGAGGCAACGTTGATGAAATCTTTCAAGGAGTTGGAGGTGACGTTTATAGATAGTCCATGTTTCTCAGGCATACAATAAAGTTGGTAATACAATGGCTTCATAAACCAGTGTTTTGGTCTTCTTACAAATATCCCGATCCTCGAGCACTCTATGTTTCATTCTATGAAACACTATGCTTGCTCAACTGCTACGATTCACAGATACACACAACCACAAAAGCACACCGTTTGTATTAAAAAAGTAAACACATAGGGTTGGTCCAGACTTAGTCATGCTTAGAGCAGACTCATTGAAATCAATGGGACTGAGGACCATTTCCATCCATTGCTTCCAGACTCGTAAGGCAAACACAGAGTAGGAGTGTTGTATAGACAAAACTGGATAGTCCTATGTATGCTGTTCTGAGCTCTTTGGACAAAGGTGGGGTACAAACGTGATAAGTAAAAGGAAAATTCCCAAATCCATACTGGCGTCATGCTCAATGGCCACAAAAATGTACAGGTTTTCAAGAGTTCTAGATTTCCTTCATCAGGCAAGATGTTCTCCAAAAGCAGGGGGGAAGGAGGGAAAGAAAGAAAAAAAACCACACCCTGACGAAGTTGATGAAGACATGATGTTTGCGTGGTCAGAGCTGGCATCAATGGTAGGCAAGGTTGTGCATTTTGTTTCCAGCAGGATCGCTGGGAATCTGACTGTGCAGCCACTTCCAGTTGTAACATGGCCACCTCCAGCAGTGGGGGAGGGGTGCAGCCTGTGGTGGGTTCATGGGGAGTAATGCAGCCCACCAGCCCACCAAAGTTGCCCACCCATGTGGTATACCTTCTCAAGCAAGACCTTAGCACTTCCTTGCTAACTCTCACAGCCCCCTTAAATGGCTGGCGAAAAGGACATCTTTAAAAGCTGCACTTCACTCTGTTCCTTCTAACTCAATCAGACCTAGATTTATTCCAGTGACACTTAAATTAGAATTTTGGATTCACTTCTGGCATCAGCCCTATGCAAGCATTTGCTCTGTGATCTGAGTGTCCAGCACAAAGGTCTGAAAAGGGCTCTTTAAGAGCTCTTGTGACTGGAAACCATGCTCGATATGCGACGGTCTAAATGGCAAGCAGGTATGTAGGGATGTTGGGGGGCAGGCTCATGTGCATGCCAACGTCCTCCTCCCTGCTTTAGCCCGACAACGAGTGTACAGCTGAACGCCTGCGTAGGTCAACTAAGGATAATGGAGTGTATGTAACCATTACATTTAGAAGAAGTGGCAACATAATTCAACGTATTATTGAAATAAAATGAATCTTTCATAGATCATAGAGTTGGAAGGGGTCTACAAGGCCATCGAGTCCAACCCCCTGCTCAGTGCAGGAAACTAGAGGAGGGGTCTTCCATCCAAGTAATAACCAGGCCTGACCCTGCTTAGCTTTCCACGCTCAGAGAAGCTGAGCCAGCGTAAGCCACAGAGCATCATTCCAATACTTAAACAGTTAAAAAGAGATGTGTGTCTTTAATGGTGTAAACTATGAGGGATCTATTAAATGCTAAGTCTCTGTGGATTGCTTCTCATATTACTGCTGTTGTTGAAGGACAAGGTCAGCAATGCAGAGTAAATGCAAGTAAAATAAAATCAACCTGTAGCAGAGGGCGAGATGAAGCAATATAAGCAATGATAAGACATCATACTTTAGGGGGTGAAGCTGATTTGCAACCTTGAGCTTTCAAAGATTCTGTTAACTTATTTAGTATATATTTTAAATGTTTTTATCTCACCTCTCTGCAAAAATTTTCAAGGCAGGAAACAGAACACAACAATACTGTATATCTGATGTTATCAAATCAAAATTACAATGAAAACTACCTTTAAGAATAGAGAATCAGTACAAAAATGGCCACACTCAGAAACCTGTTTTAAAGGCAGTGCTCAGAGGTGCCCAGTAAAAAGCGATCGGTCTTGCTGCCTGCCAGAACGTGAACAGCAATCAGGCTGGGCAAACATCCTTGGCATGGCATTCCATTGTTTCAGCAGCAGCACAACAGAAAAAGTAGGGATGGGCAAATTTGTCAGTTTCAGTTGATCTCCATTTCTCATTTTTCCAATCTCAAGTTCTCCCTGAACTTTGAGATTTTTCTCCCTAAAAGGTCACATGATCATTCATAGATTTCATAGATCATAGAGTTGGAAGGAGCCTACAAAGCCATCGAGTCCAACCCCCTGCTCAATGCAGGAAACTAGAGGAGGGGTCTCCCATCCAAGTAATAACCAGGCCTGACCCTGCTTAGCTTTCCACACTCAGACAAGCTGAGCCAGCGTAAGCCACAGGCCTGCATTTCCCCCGTCTTCTTGGGGAGTGTCTGCAGAGGTGTTGGGCCAAATCCCTACAACCGCTATACATGCTCACAACAGTGCTCCAGGCACCAGGGTAATATGGCAAAATGGGGCTGAACTTCAGAATAACTCAGAAATAAAACATTTTATGTTTTTTTTTAGTAGTAGTCATTTTATTTTGGAAAACAGATAGTCTTATCCCTGCTCATTCTGAATTGAGCTGGCTGGGCTTGTCCGTCACTAAGTAGGATATCTTTTCTACTGCTCACAGCTTCTCCTTAATGCAGAATCTGCTTCAGACAGAGATGAAGGCAGGAAAGACATGGCAGGTCCAGACACAAAATAGAGGAGCAGCTGGTGATGCCATGCCCAGTGCATGGCTGTTGCTACATGATAATCAGATGTCAGATGTCTGCTGTGCTCACCAAATTGTTACAGTCGGCACATTCTGTCAGAAAGAAGTACTATAAAATGAAAAACAACCTGTGAAATAGATCTTAAGTGCCTATGAAACTCCCAGGCATTAAACTAGTTACTCCATGGTATCAACATTCAGAAAAACAAGCAAGAATAAAATTATGAAGTGACAGCTATGATGAGTTAAGAAGGCATTTTTTTAAAAAATATAAAAAATGAAAGATTCAGAAAAACATAGTATTGGGCTTTGTTTGGTTTCGTTTGCTCTAGACTTCACTATGAAATATAATTTTAAAATACCTGAGGGAGCTGCAGTATGGGCTACAGCATAAAAGAATCTGTTATCACACTGGCAGCAAGTTCAAATGTGACAGAACAGAATGAAGAGTGACTAGACCTTAAGCACAGTTTGTAAAAGGAAGGGCAAAGGACACAATCACAATGTTTAATCCACAATACCCCAGAACAGGTAGAGCCAAAAATTATTTATTTCAAAGAATTTTTACCCCGCATTCCTCTCAGTGATAGACAAAGAGGCTAATGGTATTTTGAACCAGTTGAAATTTCTGGGCAGCTCCACATACAGTACATTATGGTAGTCTAATATGGAAGTCATCATAGCATGTGAGATTGAGGCTAGTCTGCATGTAAAAGGCCCCTGTCCATTGCCATCACCTGGGAATCCAAAGATAATGCTAGATCCAGGAGTACACCAAGTTGCGAACATGGTCCTTGTTTCAGGGGGAGTTAAACTTCCTCCAGAACAGGTTGAATACCTACTTCCAGATAACTGGAACCCCTAACCCACCAGCCAGCAGTGCTCCCATCTTGTTTGGAGATGAAGCTTCACCAAACAATGCTTGTGGGTTGCCTGCAACTCATACTTTTTGTACGCCTGTTTTAAGTGGGGGGAAGGAATCTATCTGCTTCAACTTGGATTACATGAAGAGGTGGCACTTATTTACCCATGAGATTTGTTGTGCTGCGAGTTCCTATACAAAATATAGCTCAATACTAAGGCATTGGGTAGCAGTTTCCTTCCCCCCCCCTTAAAGTAGGGATACAAGAAGTGTGAGTTGCAGGCAGCCCCAAGCCTTGTCTGGTGGCCCCATACCTCCACCACCTGCCACTGCCAAAATGGGGGGGGCATGCTCTAGGAACAGACTGTGGTTCCTTCCATAGAAGCCTCATTGCTAGAGTGTCCCTAGAGTGTTCTAGGAAGCAGTGCCTGAAGGTTCCTCCTGCAGCTGGCAGCTAGGACACTCTGGGGATGCTATGGGGATGAAGCTTTCATGGCAGGAACCATAGAGCCTATTCCTAGAGCATTTCCCCTCTTTTTTTGGTGATCAGATTTGATTGGCTGAGGAGGGGGCTTCAACACTTTGATGCTGGGAGATAGAACAGATGCTGTTGCTGCAAGACCAAGATCTGTTGCTGCTGCTGTGTATGTGTGTGAGAGAGAGTGAAAGTGGGATGTGTGTGCATGTGAGGATGTGTGCGCACATGTTTGCACATGTGTGTATGTGCAGCCCCTGTCACCCCAGCAGACACCGGGTGTGACCCTCAGGTTGAAAAGGTTGTGCACCCCTGCCCTAAAAAGATGAACCAAATTGTTTTGTTTCTTGTATTTCTCCAAGGTCCATCTGATTGATCCCATTACATTAGGGGGAATTCATCCATCTACAGCCCCATAAACTACATTGTGTCAGTTGCTACCATTGGCCACCTAATGACCCATCAAATGATCCCAGCCCATTTTGGAAACACTTGGATGTGGCAAAACTATAACTTAATTTCTTTCCTTTTTATATTCTGCATTTTTAATTTCCTGCCTTTTTAAAAACACAGGTATTTTGGGTGTTCCTATGCATTATCGATAAGCTCTCCGTTAAAAAAAAAATTGCCCTTTCAAATTATCATTCTCAAATCACAGAGTTCAGCAATTGTGTTCTTGAATTCTAAACTTAAGGCGAGGTCAGGGGAGAGGGTGTGGAGAAAAGATAAAGCCAATTGTCCTGAGAGATGAGAAATCTGTTTCTCAAAGCGCAAGCTGCTCAGATGTGAAAATCAGTCAATCCTCTGGTTTGCTTTAGGAAGGCTTTTTTTCCCCATTACTTATGATCTTGCAAAATGCATCCATCTTTCCTCCAGGGTGACAACACTGATTAAATTAGAATGGTCAGTACAAGGTAATTTTTAAAAAAAATATGCCCAAAGAACTGAACGTACTCAGTACATTAGAATAATTTAGACATAGTGAACTGAAGCGAACGGGGTTTGAAGTTTTGTTAGCCTCTTCAATATATATTTTTTATTTTCTGGAAGAGCTAATATGAGTTCTTAAACCAATTCCTCACTGTAACGTTAACCATGTATATTTATTTTGTTCTGCACATTGCTTTGACATTAGCACAACAAGATTCCTACATAGAGTGAAAAATGTACCGAATATATCTTTGCATTAGCAGTATCTCTTCCCTTTTGTGCTCCTTTTTAAGTCTCTTCTGAGACATGACACCAATATATGAATTTGAGTTACACACCTCCAAAGCTGAAAAATAAAATAAGCTGCAAAACGAGCTAACTGCCTAGTCCTTTTTGCACTGCCTAGTCCTTTGAATAGATTGTATGGAAGAGACCATTTATGAAATTTATTTAGGATGGGCTCCACTAACACTGCTCCCATATACAGTCCTATATACAGCACCTAATGGGACTGCAGCCTTTTAACAAGAAACACTCCCATGGTAAATATATTGCTACAAGTCATGATGTCTATATATTTCCTCCAGTATTGGAGGGAGGCAGTATGGCTATGTACATCAGTTGCTGAGGAACAGGAGTGGGAGGTGCTATTCCACTCTTCTGCTTGTGGGCTTCCTATAGGCTTTTCGTTGGCCACTGAGGGAACAGAATGCTGGACTGCTAGATAGGAACAGCAGTTCTTAGGTTCTTATGTTTTACTCAATGGTTGTCCAATTCAGATGGTGTTTCTCTAGTCATCTTCCTAGTTATATCCATATTTGTATAAAGTGAGTTTGTACTTGAATTTTTTTGCACCCTGTGGACCATAATCTGTGCCTCCAGGATACTCACTCTAAGCTGTTAAGAGCTTGAGTAAGCCATCTCGCTCTCTCCCGGTCCATTTTCCTTTCTTTCTTCTACTTCAACTGACAACATTCCATGGCCCAACTGTTCTTACCATTCTATAGGCCAGTCCACCTGGTGCCCTCCAGATGTTTGGACTACAACTCCCAGCATTCCTGACTATTGGCTGTATTTGCCAGTTGGTGTCATCTGTGTCTTAATTAATCATATAACTTATGATATAATTATCTAAATAGACATATAATATTAATATTATGGCATCAATTGTTTTAATTTATAATAGTATATGGTTTCATCCTAGCAGTGGAATTGATCTTATCTGCATGGGTCATTTTCCTGGCATAGCCTCTCATCTTTTCCCTCTTTATGAGTAGTGGGACTACTGCCCCCCCATCAAGCATACCCAGGAACGGTGCAGGGCTGTTTGGCGCCCTAGGCCAAATTATATTTAGCGCCCCCCCTCTCGTGCCGGGGGGGGCTCCGGAGCAAAGCAGCCCTGCTCTGCAACACCCCCCCGCGCCGCCGCCACCACCACCACCTACCTTCCCCCCCCCCCCGCTGCTGGCTGCTGGCTGCTGGCTACTGCCGCCGCCGCCTCCTCCGACGCGACGGGACCCCCGCGCTTTTTTTTTTTTGCCGGGGAAACCAGGGCAACAGGGCTGTTTAAGCCCTGTTGCCCTGGTTCCTCCCGCCAAAACAACACCGGTGGGGCTCCGGAAACGACGCGAAGGTAGGTAGGTAGGTGGCTGGCGGGCAGGCGGCGGGCGGGCGGGTGCGCGCGGGGGGGAGGTGCAGCGGCGACAGCAGCGGCAGCGGCAGGCGGGCGGGGAGGCGCGGCGGAGGCGGCAGGCGGGGCAGGAGCGCGCCAGCGGCGAGGAAGGAGCGCAGCGTTTCTGCGCCCTCTTCCACCACGCGCCCTAGGCAGCCGCCTGGGTCTGCCTAGCGGTAGCGCCGGCCCTGAGCATACCAGCAGTCATTCCATTTATACCCTCTTTTTCCTCCAAACATCTCACAGTAGTGTACCTGGATCTCCCTCCTCCACACTTTATCCCCACAGCCGTTCTGTGAGTTAGATGAGACTAAGAGAGAATGACTGTCCCAAGGTCACTTAGAGAGATTTATAGCTGAGATGGGGTTTGAACCCGAGTCTCTCTAATCCTGCTCTGACGCTTTAGCTTTTGTTGTCCAATTTTTATTTCTATATAAAACAAACACATAATATCAAACATATAACAATTAACAAAACAAAATAGCAAAACAAATGGCTTTAGCCATTGGCTCCAGGATTACTATAGCAAGGTCTCTCTGCCCTGATTAATCAGGCAAGAGCACATGCACATCACTGCTAGAGACTGCGGAACCAGAAACTCCTGAACTAAAAGGAAATCTCCATCTCCTGGGTTGAGGGCACATGATACAACTACCTTGCCGAAGTTAAGCAGGTCTGGATGGGAGACACACACACTCCACCTCCGGAAACCCGATGTAAGCGGCCTTAATGGAAGAAAGGCAGGATATAAAGGTACTAAACAAATATAAATATTAAGAATTTGGAGGAACAGGGATATTGAGGTTTGGTGCGTATACTCATCTGCAAAGGATCCAGTACATGTGGCAGGAGCTGCACACACTCCCCCCATCACACACACACACACACACACACAGTACAAACAACATGTACCTGAAGTCACCAGGTAGCCTTAGTAAAACTGCTCCCTCTCATCTTCAGACCCCTTTTGCAGCACTGGATAATCATTCCTAATGTACACTGTTGTAAGTTTTACACAGTTGTTGTAAGTATGTGAAGTGCTTTGAATTCTCAAAAGCATGATAGAAATGCTATTATTGTTGTTGTTGTTGTTGTTGTTGTTATTATTATCAACATATTATTATTATTATCAACATATTATTATTAACCTGTTATCAGAGCATGTGTAATGGATGCTTGGGTGGTGGGTATGGGTGTGAACTAGCCCAGAATTGTACTGCTTTTCCTTCTCTTCCATGCGTAAGATGCCATGGCAAGCCAAGGATAGGAAGCCATGCCATGCCAAGTGGAAGCCACACTTTACATTGCCGGGGCTCAACAAAATTCAAGCAATTTAATGTAAATGAATCATGCATTAAACCAAAAGCTCATGAATTATTTCATGTTATTTTAGTAATCCTCTCTCCAGTTATTCCATTTATGTTCTAATCTGATTTATGTTCGAAATTTTGTGGTATCTTGGGGAATGAAAAAAAAATGACGGTGTAATAACTCTCCTACTCCTTTAGTTTAAAAATATCTTACTCTTCCTGCATAAAGTTTAAATCAAATTTAAACTAAATAATCCAGATATAGCTCAGAATGATTAGTTGCCTATATTACCTCACATTGGAGTGTGTGTGTATGTGTTTCAATTGGCTAGATGTTTTCAAGTTTCAAAATTTATCCATTATAAACCCCCTGGAATGGAAAAGAACTCAATGGCTGTCTAGTATAGCCACTGATAATGGCATGATTTTTCTATTCTGAGCTAATGCTCATTACCCAACACATCCAAGGAAGTTGATCTTACAGGCACCTTTTTACATGCCACGTTTCCATGTGAAGGATGCCACCCTATCTACATTTTACAGTAATACCTTGGATTGCAAGTAACTTGGTTTGAGAGCATTTTGCAAGACAAGCAAATTTTTAAATATTTGTTTTATTTTTTTGACTTGATATACAAGCGACGTCTTGCAATACAAGTACTGTAGTATGGCTTAAATTAAAAATCTCTGTACAAATATTTTGGGGGGGGATTTCGTTTTGATATAAGAGTGTTTTGGATTACAAGCACGTTTCCGGAATGAATTATGCTCTCAATCCAAGGCATGACTGTATTTGTGAGTAAGCCCCACTGAAGTCATGCAGACATGCTTATTAGCATGGGCCAGGGATGTTGCTAGGCACTTAAAAGAATCAGGGCCCAGCCTTTCCATTAGCATCAGTGGAAGGGTTTTTCCCCCCTATGCTGAATTGTTATGCAGGGGAGAGTTGGGGGGGGCACAGTACATGGGGAAGGGAGGGTTAAACCTTCCCACCCCAACTGTGATTCCCATGGAAATTCTAAGCTTGGGGGGGGGGGGTGAACCACTGATGCCAATGGAAAGGGGTTTTTTCTAAGCTTAATTGCCATGAAGGGGAGGCTGGGCAGTGGGGATGTTGCAACATGCAACATGTTGTGTGGGGCGTTGCAATAGATTCTCCTGGGAGAGGGCATTGCTTGCTGGCTAGCTGGAATACTGAATAGGAGTACTGCACACTGGGGGGGGGGGGTGGAAATTAGTGAGGAGAGAAACTCTCCTCTCTGTACTATACAGGGATGTATCCTGGATAGGGTGGCCATATGTCTTACTTTATAGAGGAAGGCATCCTTCAGATATTCTGGTCCAAGACTGTTTAAACTGTGTGTACTGTGTTGGCACAGAATGTTCAGGTGCTCAAGGAGCTAAACAGTTACCCTGATAAGCAGTGTTTTTCCCTCTTCTTTCCATTTATATATGAACTAAAGTCTAGAAGAAACCAAGGTTTTCTCAGACCTTCATTGTGAAATCTATATTACATTGCACTTGTGGCAGTGAAGCCTCTGACCGGGGCCAACATTAAAGGGCATGGTAGGGCCCATTGACAAGAGTCCCTAAGACTTGCTACTCCTCTTCACCATTGCAACCTGCCTTTTCATCTGCTTCTGGCTCTGACCCAGACAATGGTGGTGGTAATAGTGATGAAAGCAAGCAAGTGGTAATAGTGATGAGAAAGAGGATGAAGAGCAATAGCAGCTGGTAACAATGGCAGTGAGAAGGTAGACTCACTGAGGGAATGGGCCCTCTGAGTGTGCATTGCCTGCCCAAGGGCCCTCAAAAACCTGGAGCCAGCACTGCCTCTGACACAAGTTGAGCTAGTGTGGTCTCTCAGCCTGTTCTGTTCCTCAAGGAACGAACCATTATCCTGGTAAAAATGGTTCCCCGCTCTTCTTTCAATTTATACATATGTAAACAAAAGACTAGAAGAGACCAAGCTGAGATAGTTATACTGTTCTCTCAGACCTTACTTGTAAAATCTGTATTGTATTGCCCTTGTGGCAGTGAAGCCTCTGACACAGGCTCAGCTAGTGTGGTCTCTCAGAATGTCCAGTTGCTCAGGGTTGACAGTCCAGCTATTGTGCAGGAAAGGAAAATTATCCGGGATTAAATCTTCACACATAGCAAGCTAAGGACCAGGAAGAGATCCCAGAGTGTAAGGAAATGAAAAGGCAGTGAGCCCAGAGAAACTAGGAGGAAGGGTGCAGAGTAGGCAATGCACAAAGAAACAGGGACTAAAGGAAAGGTTTTTAGGGCAAATCAGCAGGTAGAGAAGCAAGATCAAGTTGGAATTTGGTAGGTGGTTCCTGTCATTACCATTGACATGCAGCCTGGCAGCCCCATGGAAGACAGTAGAGCTGCATGTGCCTGAGCACAAGAACCTAGTCTTGAATTCTGCTTTGAACTGTAGCTGACCAGCTGCATCTTGAACTCACAAATGGGACATGATGGGGAGAACCATCTGGTTTGTCCACAGCATGTGTTACCAAGAGTTATCCTGTCTCTCAAAATGGAGTCCCTATTTAGGAATCCTGGCAAAAGGCCATTGGCGGAACAGTATTTCCTGACCAAACAGAAGGCTGTGCTTTAAATAGCTCCACTGCAGTCAGAGGTTCTGTAGCGGCATTTTTTCTTCTTGTCACTGCAGACTGAGAAAAGAAGCCACACTTGCTGAACATATGTAGTCACTGCTAGGGCTGCGTGAAGAATACCTTCATACCTTTGCAGCCCCGCCTGCAGGATAAGAAGTGAGGGCATTTTTGGCCTCTTTTCTCCAAGTGGAGAAAGTTGCAACGTTTTTGGAGTTTATCAGTAAAAGCAGCCGTCACATCATCTCCCCCTCTCTCTTGCTTAAGCCCACATTTTCATTGCTGCTTCAAGTGGCCAGGCAGGCAACCATGTTCCCCCACAGTGCCCATGTTGGGATGCTGCTGCGTCATGATGGGGTGTGGTTCCAGAGGCGTGTGCTGTGCTATGGTTTTGTGGTTCATCTTTCTATTTATAAATTAGGGTTGATGCTTTTAACTATGTATAAATGATGGATTGGATCCAGGACCTGCCTTCCACAAGAGGAAGGGCTTTGCTTGTGGAAGGTCCCTCCTTCTGATTTTTGGGGATCCCTCCTCCCTGCCGCACCACAGCTCACCCCATTCAGCCGGGTCTCCTGACTCTGGAAGCTGGAGGGGCTGCTGTGGCATGGATTGGTTGGGGAAGTCCACTTCCATCAGTGCAGCATCTGGAGCCAACCCATCAGATTTTGATTATGTTGTGCACTGCCCTGGGCTCTCTTGGGAGGAAGAAAATAATAATGAAAATGAGGAGGAGGAGGAGGAGGACGAGGAGGACGAGGAGGAGGAGGACGAGGAGGAATGCAGTGGTGACAACATCATTCCAGCCTAAGCATTATGGGGGAATATGGCAGCCCACCTGATCCCTGATTGGAAAAAAAATGATTTACGTAGGGTGGGGAGGTGATCTGGCCTAGCTTTTTCTGGTAAGCCCCTCCCACAAGCCCCCCAAATATCATGACTTTCTCCTGCCTCCTGAAATCTGCTTTAATTTTATCCTCTTTGTTCTCCCCCAATCCTGAATTTGTGAGAAAATATAAAGCACTAGTCACTGCATGCAGACCATGAAATGATGACTGTTTGGCTGCAATCCTAAACATAATAAAGTCCCATTAGACTCAATGGGACTTAGTTCCAAGTTAACATTCTTAGGATCTGACTGTTCTTTTCTCCTCTGTGCCTGAAGAGGCAGAGTACTGCATCCATCACTAATCTGTTAAACCTACCGGGATAGCACTTGGAAAGATGCTTTGAGGGCAACGGTCCAGGTTCATTATGTAAAAATGGTTCCTTTTTTCATGTACTTAGTTTTTCCCCCAAAAACTTCCAGTTTAATTATTTCCAACAGCTTGGCAATATCCATAAAGCTATAAAAACACTGACTTTGGTATATTTGCTTCTTCTTTTTAAAGTCTGCCTGAGGCTTATGTTTGGGTGCATTAAAAATGTATGTAAAAATGCAAGCTAACTTCCTCTCTACAGCAGAGTTCAGGTGACACACCAAAATCTGGGTCCCATTATTTTATCAAACATGTGCAGCTGATATACCTGTGGATTAGCACTTACTAATCTCCATTCCTTCCCCAGCCAGAAACAGATGGCCCCCTTCCTGTGTGCAGCGAGCATCATGGGAGGCACTTCAGAGTGGCATAATCCCACCCTACTGGGGCATGCATATGGATAACATATGAGCCTGTCCCATCCAATAAGCACCCTGACAGAAGAGAGGATGCCAACTGGATAGGAAAGGCCCACTCACTTGGCTTCATCCACGTGGTCATATAACGTGTCCAGGCACCATGACGATATGGTATTACACCTTGTGAAAGTGACTCCATGCTGTGTATGTGAAGGGGGCCATTGAGGAGGAAGAAAAAAGGGGCTACTTCAACAATGCTATGATCCCTAATGAGGAAGAGCCCACTCTGAATCACCGAAAAGGAGGAAATACATCACCCAAAAATGGCAAAAGAGGACCCCGATTTGCATCACATTTGCATATGTTAATGTATATGTATAAATGCCAATTTAGACATTGTTATTATAATTTAAATAGAAATGCAGTACATCTCCCCATAGCGTGGAGGACTGACCAGGTGACCCATGTGCCTTGCTCAATCTGTTGTCCAGGTGCTGTTCATGGCCAACTTCAAGGCTCCTGGACTCTTCCTCCTGATGGTTAGGAACACAAGAAGCCGCCTTATATCGAGTCAGACCACCGGTCCATTTTGCACAATATTGTCAACACTGACTGGCAGTTGCTCTCCAGGGTTTCAGGCAGGATTCTTTCCTCGCCCTACCTGGAGATGCTGGTGATTGAACCTGGGACCTTCTGCATGCAAAGTAGTTATTCTACCACAGAGCAACAGACTCTCCTTTTATCTTAAAGAACCCCTTTGGTTCCATGACTGAACTTCACATACAATGTTTAGCAACAGGCAAATGTTAGAAACATTCCATGGAATTCTGGATTGAATTACACTTTCTCTTTCTGACGTTCTAGGCAAATATGAAAGGGAGAAAGTCATGTATGGAAGGGATAAAGCCTAGGGAAATATGGAAGGGAGAAAGCCTATAAACTATAAAGAGGTATGTGGGCACCTGATACAGGGGTAGTTTGGAGGGATCTTCCCATTTGCAAATTATTCTGGCAATGAGTTGCAATTCTTGGTCCGGTGCCTCCAGCAATGTTTGAAACCTCCCACAGAAATCCAGCCCAATCAGAATTAAAATCAGGGCAATAATTTCTGCAGGTTACCTACATTTAAACCATATCAAGCTTACATGGTTTTGATTGAGTTCCATGTTGTCAAGCATTTCTGAATTGGAACAAGAATGCTGGCAAGGATATATGAACCGCTGTGACAGTTACGCAGAAAGTAATTTCCTGTAGTGACATACCTATTCTGTTCCAACTCTAGTCTTCTGATATTTAGGACAGATTTGGGGCCCTGTTGCGTGATGGGAGATTTGCATACTGAAACCGGTCACCACACTCCTCTGCACTCAGCAGAGATGCTCATCTACTCATTCCAATGCCACATCTAGTAGCTTAGCTTGTGTGTGTGTGTGTGTGTGTGTGGAGGAAACCCAGGGCCGGTGCTACCATTAGGCCAACTAGGCAGCTGCCTAGGGCGCAGGGCTAAAGGGGGCGCCAGGAGTATAGGGCTGAAGGGAGGGAGGGCTCAAGTGGGAAGGGGGGCGCTAAATATCTGATCTTGCCTAGGGCACCAAACTGCCTTGCACCGGCCCTGAGGAAACCCCTGCCCCCAAACCCATTAGATCAGCAACAATCTGTGCATCTGCTTCTGTACTTGAAGAGTGACCCCTCCATCTCATCCTAGGGTGGCCAGATGTCCTCTTTTACAGAGGACCTTCTGCTATTTGAAGGGCTGCAGCATGGCTAATCCTGTATTTTGAAGGCATCCTCTGTTTGAAGGGCTGTCCCGGTCAAGTCCAGTTTAAAGAGAAAGTGTAATTCAATCCAGAATTCCATGGAATGTTTCTAACATTTGCCTGTTGCCAAACATTGTATGTGAATTTAAATCATGGCAGTGAAGCTTTCTCCTTCTGTCTGTCTCTCCCTCTCAGATTTGCCATTACATATCTTCTTTTTTGTAAAGTCCCTAACCTTCTGTGGTGGAACACTGTGAGAAAGTCACACTGTTTTCTTAAAGTATTATTGTGGAGAAAGCCTGAACACATACACACAGTGACATGAACCCGGGCATAGTTTTCCCTTGGTAACCACACGTAGTCTTCCTGGCAACCCCTGTCTGCATAATCCCCACCCCAGCGGGGCCAACCTGCCAAACCGGCCCGGAAGGTAACACACATAACTTCAATGGGCCAGACAGGGAATGCACATATCCTCAGTGAGGCACATCGGCAGGAATCCACAGGATGAAGCATGGACCATCAGGAAATACAGGGCAGTCTCAAAGAACTGTAAAGTACTCTAGACAGGCATGATAAGCCACAAGGTGCCTCCAGTTCCCGGGCAAGCATGAATTGAGCCCACCTGACCCAAAAGGGGCAAGGATAAGTCCACCTTTCCCGGGCAAGCACGGGTCCACCTGACCCGAAGGGGCAGGGTTAAGCCCACCTGACCAGCAAGGGGCGGGCGTGGGGGAAGGTCAAGGTAGAAAACCCCTCTACCCACCAAGAAAGGGTGGTTAGGAACACGGGCACGCTGCCTCCAAGGCCAGCTTCCGCTGGGTCAAGCAGTTCCTTACCCTGAGCACGGAGGCTCGGAGCAGGCTAGAAGCAAGGCATCGCATGATCTCTGTCCCAAGGTAACCTTTTGCTGTAGTACGCTAGCCTGGGAAACTGCTCATTGATAAAGTCTGAGGTCACGCTCAGGTCTTGTTGTTGTATAGTATTCCTAGAAAGTCTATTAGTTCCGCTCCATTTAACTCATAGTAAATAAAAGCCTTATAAGGTCATACAAAGGCTCTGGAGTTTCTTTTTGCTGCGCAAGTGTCCTAGTCAATTTCATTTGCTTAAGCGGGCTGTAGCTCAGTGCCGGTTTACCCGTTAAGTGCCGAACTCAAGCAGAGGACCCGGTTGCTGGTCCTCCACAATTATCATAGCCAACTTTAAAAAAAAATTAAACTAGGAAATTTATTTATTTATTTATTTCTTATATTTATTAATCACCCATCTGGCCGGTCACCCGGCCACCCTGGGCGATGGCTCAATGTTGTGTCCATTTAATGCTCTTCAAATCAATTCCATCTTGTACCATTTCCCTTCTGTACTCTTCAAGTACAGAAGCAGATGCACAGATTGTTGCTGAAATGGGGGAAGTTATACATACATTTCTTTTTCTTTTCTTTTTTTAAAAAAATGTATGCTAATTAAATAGCAGCAGTGGTGGTAGTAACAGTAACAAAATTTGCCAGCCTGTCCCAGTTAGGAGGCCAATGTATTATTGTATTATTGTACAATGTATTATTGTATTATTGTATTATTGCAATGAAAAAGGGACCAGGTGGCCAAGAAAGGGCTGCAACACCAGATGTAGCTCTTGCCAAAATAAGTTCAGCTGTCCCATTCTATCATTCCCCTGCTGAGCAGAATTGATCCTAAGAGCATAAAAAGAGTATTGCCCCAGCATTTTGTTTGCAACAGTGGCCATCAAGATCCTTATAGGAAGCTCACAAGCAGGGCGTGAAAACAACAGCCCTTCTCCATTTTTGTCCCCCATGTTCAGAAAGGCGTATGAACACACGCACACACAGAGCTTCCATTTAGCTAATGTAACTAATAGAGCCAGCATGGCGTAGTGGTGAGAGTGTTGGTCTGGGACTCGGGAGATCTGGGTTCTAGTCCCCACTCGGCCATGAAGCTCACTGGGTGACTTTGGGCCAGTCCGTGACTCTCAGCCTAACCTACCTCACAGGGTTGTTGTGAGGATAAAATGGAGAGGAGGAGGAGGAGGAGGAGGATTATGTAAGCCGCCTTGGGTTCCTTGCAGGAAAAAAGGCGGGGTATAAATATAATAAATAAATAAACAAACAAACATAAAAAAGCAGCATTGGATCAGACTGGTAATGGAAGCTCTTTGAGTGATTTTATTTTATTTTAGTCCACCAGCAGCAGCCAAATGAAACCCTGACCATCCCCCCCCCCGCTGCTCTTTGTTTGAAAGATTTATCTTTGATACATTGGATCCAGGATCTCCCTTCCATGAATGGAAGGGCTCTGCTCACGAAAGATGCCTCCACCTGATTTGGGGGGATGCCTGCACCCCATACCCCATTCAGCAGAGTTTCCCAACCCTCTGTGTAGCTTTTTCAGGGGCTGGAGGAGTTGCACACGTCTAAATCTGCATCCAACCCCATATATTATTATCTTCAATATTTTCACCTATTTCATTTTTCAAGTTGAAAGTTCTCCCAAAATGCCCAAATGTCCCTTCTTTCTTCGTGGCTCTTCACGGCCATTTTTTCCTCTCTCTGATGCTGCTTTGGCTACCATTTTTTCCTTGTGCTTGAGTGATACCAACTAATTAGGGATCACATCATGAATATCATGACATCACAACACACCTGCATGGTGACATCACTAGGCAAATGAAGCTGAGGGTGTGAGCGGTGCTTCCTTGACTGATTACATGGCTGAACCCAGCCTATCGGATCACTGATTTCTCTCAATCTATACAGGTGAACACTTCTGTCTGCTTTTGGCAAATTCCATGAAAAATTGCCAAAGAACACATTTTCCCTCTTCCAAATGTATACACATTTGGAAGAGGGGAAAATGTGTTCTTTGGCAATTTTGGCAAGAAGCACCCCCTTTCAGCTCAGTCTTAATCTTCCATTCTACAACAGAAACATTTCCAAAAATTTTGCCCCAAAGTTTAGAAGCTGATATTTAGCCTAGTAGAATGTGTAGTGTTGCTGTTGTTTCGACTCTCTCAAAGCTGTCATAGCCTAATTTTAATCTTATTGTTCATTTCATTAAAACATGCATATTCGTTTTGTGGGACTTAAAAAAAAAACAACCTTTGATATATGAGTCACAAATTTCTTGTTTTGCTTTGAATTTCACTACCTTGTTCCAGTGACTAACGTTAATTTATCAGCATGGCAACAGGGCTGCACTTACGATCTACGGATGATGAATTTAAAAAAACGAACATCACTTTCTGTAGAAAATATTTCATCTTCTTTTGCTGTGTCAAGGCTTAATAATTTATCATGGACATTTCAAGCCACTTTGGCGAGGAGTCGGAGCCTGCTGAGATTACTGATCTCATTAATGTCTCTTTTCTATTTATATCTTTTAAGAGGGGGGAGAAATAAGTTCAGTATGACTCATGAGCATAGTCATTTCTCTGCCATTGTTTCTCTTATTATACAGAGGTGCCCATCGCCATATAGACATAACTTGGCTCAACCGTCAGTAAATTTATTTCTGTGTTAGTCAAAGTTCATCAAAACAACAAATATAATTTAAAGGGGTGGGGACAGTACAAAAATCAAGCATCTATTCTGGTAACATACGTAGAGCAACACACCACCCACAAAGATCATACTGAAACCTACTGTCTTCAACATGATCATTGGACGTGTGAGATCTGATGCATACAAGCTTGAAAAGTCCCTCTTAGTTAATAACAGTACTTAGCATTGTAGGGCACTTTAGAGTGTTCTCTGTCATTCTTATAACAGTCCTGTAAAATGTCAGTAGTACTGCTATTCTATTTATTTATTTATTTAATCTTTAAAACACACACACACACACACACACACACACCAAACACAACCTGCACTTTCAACTATGAGTTGGAGTTGGACTTTGTCATACGTAAGAGGAGACCGATTGAAATCAATGGGACTTATGTTAGTCATGCGTCTGAGCTCCCAAACGCAAAACCACCCTTTTGAACCCCAATAAAGATGGTGCTGGAAGGCACAACTTCGCTTTGCAGCATGCCATCCTCCCAGTTAAAAGAAAGTTAATTTTTAAAATCTTAAGATATGAAATAAAAATCAGGAGGGTCTGGGAGCCTGGTGGGTGCCAAGAGAGGTGTCCATGGCACACTGGTGTCCATGGGCGCATTGGTGTCCACAGGCACCATGTTGAAGACACAAGCTTTACTAGCATAATGCAGAGGTTTTTGTTCCCCATGTGGTTCATTCAAAGAAGTTTATCAATTTAACAAGAGAGAGTACTCATTTTCTTCCCCCATTTCCCGCCTTGCCAATAATCATCTACTGAAAGAGATTCGTTGCAAACACACAGCTGTTCTCTGCTCCTAACTTTAGTCCATTCCAGTCCCCCAGATGTTTTGTAGGTGCATTATTCCAATGTAATTTCTATTAAGAAAAGTGTGTTTTGCATGTTTCCCCATCAAAGGGTGTGGGAATCACTTAACAATAGTGCCTCAAAGTTTTCAATTTGCATTTTCATTGCACCTGGGAAAGCTGCTCTATGAGAGAACATTGACTTTCTCAGACAAAAATAAACCCAAAGAGCATTAATGCTTTGGCAAGATGCCAACGTTTCATCATTTCATTCTCTGAGACTCTGATGGGCTATAACTCAAATTTAATGATCTGATTCATTGAAATGATAAAATCCTAGCATTTGGGGTAGGTTCTTCTTTTTGTGTAAAAGGAAAATGTATTTGCTTCTTCTGAAGTAAGTAGCCTCAGCTGCCAACCAGCCGGCCGGCCAGCCTCCAACAGATTGCAGTCACCAAGGAAAGTGTCTGAGTCACCCCGGGAACTTGCACATACATGGAGATCTGCATTTCAATTTCTAGCAAACCCAACCTCCATCAGGAAAGCAGAGTTCAGCGCTCTTGACTGATAAAAGTAGGTAGGTGATCGCACGAGTCTTGGAAATAGGTTAGTTGCCTGTCCTGGATGGGGTTGCACTCCTGAAGAAAGAGGAGCATAGCTTGGGGGTGCTCCTACTTGGGGGTACATCTGTGTCACTAAAGGCTCAGGTGGCTTTGGTGGCTAGGAGCTCCTTTTACCAGCTTTGGCTGGTTCACCAGCTACAGCCATTCGTGAACCATGATAGCTCAGCCATGGTGGTTCAGGCATTGTTGACCTCAAGATTGGATTATTGTAATGCGCTCTATGGGGACTTCCCTTAGACCTTGCCCAGAAGCTGCAGCTGGTGCAGAATACAGGTACGAGGCTAGTAACAGGGGCCTCTCTTTAGCAGCATGTTACACCTCTGCTAAAAGCCTCCCTTTGCTTTAAAAGATGTGTCAAGGTGCTCACCAAATTGTGTTTTCCCATTATTTTCCCCAGACTCCTACAGTGTACCTGCCGAGCTGAACCCTTTAAGCACTGCCTTTCAACTAGCCTCACTGTCAGGTCAGTGTGGTGTAAGCAAAAAAATAAAATAAAAATCCCCACAAGTCATACAAGCAATCTGGGACAGCACAGTAAAAATTACACAGCCCCATCAACTGGAGACCAGTATCCCCACAAAGAATTCAGGGAGGGCGGGTGCCAGGCCAAGGTGGGAAAGAAGAGGTCCTTGGGATAGAGTCAGGATGTGAAGTATCTAGCTCCAGTCCCTTCCTACCTGGCACACCAGATTAAAGCCAGTATTTTGCCTACTTCCCCCACCCCCCAAGAGCTGGGTCCAAAAGAGTGACCCGCCACCTACTAGTGAAGCTGGTGGCAGGAGAAAGTGATGACATGTTAGAAATACAAAGGCAGACGTGGTAATTGAGTTTGGTACTACAATAGGGATTATCAATGTTCAAATGTCATGGAAACAAACAACCTATTTTTATGAAATAACACACTGTTGACATCTCAATAACGTGAAAATATTGCATGATTATGGTATGAATTTCCATCATGTATTTGTGCAGAAATCTAATTGCACCTAGGTCCAAATGGAATAGGGATTTGGCTGTGACTTGCTTGCTTCCAGCAGTATCTGATTTCCTCCCTCCCATTTCTAGCTGTAATTTGTAAACTAACCTCAGTGCTGTTAATTTTTTGATCACCCATAAGGTAAGAAAGCTCAAAGCCAGGTGGATTGTGCTAACAACTAAGCAAGTTCTAAAACAAGAAGGGTAAACAAAAAAAAAAGTTGAGTTATACCTATATATGGAGGCTTTACCTCCCTTCTCTTGGGGACATTTTGTTTAATTGTTATAGCTGGAAGGCAATGACTACTGCCCTGTATGTACACACCCCTCTCTCCCCCTTCCTCTCTCTCTCTCTCTCTCTCTCTCTCCCTCATTCTAATAATAATAGTATGCTAACCAGTTAGCATATAGTTATGATTAATTATTACTACGGGGACATGGGGGAGTGTTTCCGTAATGATGGGAACCTGCAAAGGACCCTCCAAAAAGTATGTCACACTTTTAAAGGCCTTCCTATACATCTCCCACCCCCTTCTCCCACTTTGCCCCAGTTTAACCGATGCCCTGTCCTTTCTTTTCTTTCTAAAAATGTTACTTACCCCCTTTCTTTCTCCCACTCGATGCATGCCATACTTTGTGGAAAGTCCCAATCCAGCAGTGTTATTGGAGAAACTATGGGGATGAAAGAAAGGAAAATTCACAAGCAAAGCAAGCAGGTATATTCCTCCCTGCTCTTGCTCTCTACTCCTTTGTGCAAACTCCATGTGAATTTTCCATCCTGCCCTTCTTCTTCCACTGGTATTCCAACATGGAGGAGAACTTAGTATTTCAACTGAGTCTACCCATATATTGTGTTCTCCAGTTCCGTCATCTCATGTTTACAGGGCTGTGTTGGTTGAAAGAAAGTAGCTGTAGGCTTTTGAAGATGTTGATAGAATCCTATAGGGAGAATTAGTCATTTCAAGGTAGAATGCATGATGGACCCAGTGCCTGTTTAAAATTCAAAGTCAACTTCATTTTTATTGTACAAATATTGACTTCACTCAGAGGAATTCTAATCAGCAGGTTCCACACAAAGAAAAAAGTGTAGATTAGAGACACTGCTCAAAAGCTCTACATATGCTCATCGCATTGCCCAACATAATGCTTACGCCATCTGCAGGTCAAACGAATGTACCTGCATAGACCTGGGGCAATCCTGTTCTGGAAATCGCTGTCTAAAGTAACCCTGCCCTAAGAAAACCAACGTGTACCATTGTTCTACTTCCTTGAGTGATCACACAGAGGAGGGATTTGAAGCCTCCTGCTCCACTCCACTTCCACCCAGCACACTAGGATTACAGCTGGTCCTTTGCCCCACCTCCCCCTGAGGGCTGGGTACAAAAGTGCCACCCACCACCCATGTGCAACCATTTGATTATTTGTCATGTTGCACATATATAGACACTGAGGAGATTAATATTAAAAATTCTGCATGAAATTCAGCATTTGCTTTATAACCACACTCCAGCTAAAATGCATTTGTGGTTATTTCCAGGATGGAAAATATTGGTCGATTGTGGAGAATGGTTTAGTCAAAATGAACAGAAACATGTGATCCTAAGAACTGTGTGTTCTATCCCCCAGGGGGGATGCCATCAGAAATATCCTCTCTGTTATCCACCTCCACTCATTAACCCACACTTGCTCCATTTTATGTATGGAATAGCTTAATTTACAGCAGGGGACAGGGGTGCATCTAATGTTTCCTTCTCATTGCTGGTAATGGTGGTAAAGGGTGAGAGTGATTTTTTTTCTTCCGGCCACAGACAGAAGGAAAATGCAAGAAGCCCCATCTCCCTCCTGATGTCTGCCCTACTGGTAACAGCCAACAGGGCCAATATCGGAGGTTTTGCTCTGAGAGCATAGGATTGCTTTCTTAATTCATATGTAGAGTACAGTACAGTAGACCCTTTGAAAACACTGGGTTTACTGAAAGCATGACCTAGTCTAGATCCAACCCCCCTTTTTGAACTTCTAATGTTAATGAAAGAGAGCAGGTCCAATATATTATTTACAGTTAATGAAAAGATTTGCTTCCTTTTATCTGCTTACATACATGGGTGATAAAGGTCTTTAGAATCTATATTTTTAATGGTACCCATGATCTTTTGGACCAGTCTCTTGTTTTGAAAAGAAGCAGCATCGTTTGCTGTCATTTTACAAAATCACTCTGCACACTGAATTATTCAGCTTCAAGAACTCTTGGCCTACAGGGACGGTATTTTAAGGATGTCAATGATGTCAGTTCAGTGGAAGTAACAATCCACCCTTTTGTAGCCGTCTGCTTCCTGCTGCAGTCACTAGATTTCAGGGGCATTGTTACTGACAGCACAGGCTCAGCCTAGTTTAAAGACGCTTGGAGGACCTTGTAAATTATTGTTGAAAAGATAGTCACCTAACCTAACAGGCTCCCTCTAAATGGACCTATAGTGCACTGAACCACATTGGAAGATAAATAAATGGTTTGGGGAGGCAGCTTTAAAGTGAAATTCACCCATGCACACTTTCATGGATAAATCAGACTAGTGTCAATACGGCAAACATTCAGCAAAGAAATATTAGCCTTGTATAGACAAGAAAGCCAAACTCTAACTTTCAGTGTCGGCTAATAGTACGAGGCAGCCTCCTGCAAGACCAAAAAAAAAAAAAAAAAAAAAGACCCCTGAAATGTGCTGTATTTACTTAGCCAAACAGTGTGCTTGCTGACAAATCAAAGAAATCATTTGTGTGATAAATAAAGTTTCTTATTACTAAGCTAGGATAATTATAGTTATTTTAATGAAATTTTAATTAAATTTTGTGGCTGCTGAGATCTTGGTTTGGAACAGTGAGTTACTCGAGAGGCATTTCAAAGAAGGGAAAAATCCAATGGGAAATGGCTTATTTATTTATCTCAGTGTATTAAAATCCAAACATCATGGAACAGTCAGCTGGGAGGAGCAGACCGTTCAAGAGAGTTAATATGTTCTCCTAAAACCAGAAGATATTAACTAAACTGATCAGGAAGAGTCTTGAGGATGTGTCGCAGATGCATGTACAACACTGATGTCTCATGATTTGATTACTGAGCACTGCATGACCTACAGCTGAACAGGTGAATTGTCACAATTGAAAAGTGCCCCGAAATGTTTGAGTTTGCAAAAATGGCCCCATCTCAGGTTATATATATATATATATATATATATATATATATATAATTTATTTATTTGCTGCTGCTTCTTTTTTTGCGCTCCCTCACGTGACATAACTTTTTCTGGGTGTCTTACAATAAATAAATATCAAAACAATTAAAATACAAAATAAAACATAAAACCATCAAAGCAAAAACCACATAAAATATATGGCAACAAAATAAAACTTGCAGCACCCCAAAATTCAGCACACATATTTTAAAACCGATAGTCCCAGACTACACGAATTATTTAAAAGTCCTGAGGGGATAGCCGTGATAGTCTGTTGCAGCAAAAGCAACAAAGTCTTTTCACACCTTAAAGACAAACACATTTATTCGGGCGTAAGCTTCCATGGACACTGCCTGATGAAGTAGCAGCCTCTACAGAAGCTTATGCCAGAATAAATTTGTCAGGCCTTAAAGTGCCACAAGACTCTTCGCTGTTTTGAAAAGAAAGTTTCATAGATTTCATAGATCATAGAGTTAGAAGGGGCCTGCAAGGCCATCGAGTCCAACCCCCTACTCAATGCAGGAAACTAGAGGAGGGGGTCTCCCATCCAAGTAATAACCAGGCCTGACCCTGCTTAGCTTTCCACACTCAGACAAGTTGAGCCAGCGTGAGCCACAGGCCTGTATGAACAGAAAGTTATTCACCTGGCACTGAAGACCACTAGGATAGTGCCAGGGGACCCTTTCTAGGAAGGCTGTTCCATAACTGGGGTGGTACTACCAAAAAGGTCATCTCCCAGCACTTGATGGTGGAAACAGCATCTTTTGTTGACTTGGTCTACCATAAGCAACAGACATTTGTGTCACCTCCCCCTGCATGGATAGGAACTGAGAAAAACAGGTTCTTGCAATCTCAGTGTGGTGGGTTGACTTCTTATATCAAAATGAGCACATGGGGATGGGGGATAAGAGCGTACCCCGCCTTCTGCTCCACATTACCTTGCCACACTCAACTGCTTTAAGACATTTCTCCTCAGCCCGGTCCCAATACTGGAAGTGAGGTGAGCTGGGGGTGGGGGTGAGGGGTGGGGAAAGCTTAAAGCAGCCAAGCACAGCAAAGTAAGATGGGGAAGGAAGGTGAGTTTCAATCCCTTCCCCTCCCCCACGTGCTGATTTTGATATAAAAATCAAAATATCTTTGAGTGTGGGGTACTGCTCTCTGGGGATCTGATGTATAGATAGATATATAGATATAAATATAGATACAGTGTGTGTGTGTGTAGGCTTACAACCAATCAACAAAAAAGACAGGCTTCACACAGGCTTACAATCTAAAAAGACACGACACACAAGGGAAAAGGGATGGAGAGGGAAGAGGGAAAAATTAAGAAGACTGCTAGCAGGGTTGGAGGAATGGCCCCGCTTCCCCTCTCATCTGCCAGGGGGTGGGGCAGTCCAACTGGAGCAGGCCCTGATGTTCCCTTTGCCTGCCCTTGCCTCCCTTCTTTCCCACAGGGCTGTTGATGTCAGTTAATCCAGGGGTGTGGTAGTCCAGCTGGAGCAGGCCGGGATGAGGGATAGCAGGTCTGCTGCCTAATATGAGTGTGTTTGCTGCTTGTCTGCACAGATGCGTATTTGCAAATAAAGCAAATATTACCAAAGGAAACCAAAACCCAGGTAGCATTGCCCCAATGCATGAGTAAGTGGGGGGCACCCAGTAGTACTATGGGTGAAGTGATGACCGATGATAGGAAAACTCTGTGGTGCTTAATCTAATAATGAACTTGGTCTTCCTCCAAGGAGCTCATGGCAACATACATGGTTCTCCCTTTTGCTCAATTTATCCTTGCAACTACCCTGTGAGGTAGGTTAGGCTGAGAATTGGCGACTAGCCCAAGGTGACTGTCTATCACTGGCCCAGTGAGCTTCATGTCTGAGTGGCTATTTGAACCATGTTCTCCCCAGTCCTAGACCAACACTCTAACCACTACACCATACTACTAGGTATCCATGATGGATGTTTCACACATGCAGTCATTGAATCATGTTGAATTTGTAGTATGAGAAATGAACACACACACACACACACACACACTTATAAAGCTTCTTCCCACAGCACAAATGGATGCTTAAAGGTAGTACATCCATAATTGAAAGATGCTGCAGCCTGATGCTTCTGCAATTTAACCAGCCTCGAAAATCACTGCTTATTTTAGCCATTGTTATATAAATATGATGACAGTGGAATTGGGAGGGTTCCTAAAATAAATAAATAGATAAATAAATAAATAAATAAATAAATAAATGAGGAATTGGGAAGAGGGTCCTAAAAAAAATCAATACAAAACTGTATTCGGAAAGAAGATTCATGAGTGGGTGGCTGAGTGAGCTAGTGCATGAGTCAGAAATGCAAGAAGTCTCTTTTAACAAGATAGAAGCAGATTGACACTGAATTGATGTGACAGTTCCCCATGTTTAGCCATTGCATATGTTTTCTGTCTCACTGATTTATTTCCTGTTGTAAATTACACAGGACACTGACTTCTTTCCAAAAACAAAACAAAGCAAAGCAAAACCCAGTGGCCAGATTTCCACACTATTTCATTTTTTGATTGCATTGGTTCTTCAAAAATAACCCCACTTCCCACCTTCTGTAAGTTGCTCTCTTTGGAATAAGGTTTCTACTGCAATAGCTAAGTGTACATCTTTATTACTGGATAGGCTTTTCTGTACACTGGCAAAAAAAAAAAAAAAAAGCCTCCCTAGCTTTGGGGAGTGTGACATCAATCTGTGGTCTGTGAATGAGTCGATCAAGATTCAAACAAGGAAGATAATACATAGATACAGGGAGACATACCACTTCAATTCCTATTAGGAATGCCTGGTCTACACAGGGCTAGATTTTACCCTATGTCCTTAGGCAGGGTATAGAGAACTACCAAGGTAGACAAAAATACAATTTATTCAGCCCAATGTGTTCCAAATACACTTAATTTATTTGTTTTAGAAATGTCTTACCCACGTTGCATTATAAAAATAATCCAAAAGCAGGGTACAAGCACTAAAAACCAAGTAAAATAATATGTTAACAAAAAAAAACATAATCAAACAGTGGAAACAGTAACAGATAAATAAGACTCTATAAAATGCAGCAAAAGAGAAGAAAGATTCAGCCAAAAGCCTAGGTAAACCAATAGCTCTTTAGCTGGTGCCAAAAGCTTGTGGGACTTGGTGCCATCCGTATTATATATTAGGGGTAGTTCCACAGTCAGGGTGCCTGTATTGAGTTGTTTGAGTATGTCCTCCTTCAGGTTACTGCGTATGAAACTCCAGGCAAATGTGGCACCATCAAGAGGGCATTCCTGCACATCTTTGGCAAGGGAAATGGCATAAAACAACTGATGAAGTTGGTAAGAAACACAGCACATAGGATATAAGGCAGAGTGTTGCTTTGTTTTAACTGTGCCCCTGACAAACACTCAGTTGGCTTGAATAAATCCATTGGCTTCAATAAATAGTATTTTGGGGCACCTAAGAAGCTAACATACGAACATAAGAAGAGCCCTGCTGGATCAGACCAACGGCCTATCTAGTCCATCATCCTGTTGCCAGTGGCCATCCAGATAGTGATGACAAGTTGCACAGCCAGGACATGAGGGCAATAGCTCTCCCTGCAGGTGTTCCTCAACAACAGGTATTCAGAGGCATGTTGCCTCTCACCCTAGAGCAGTGATGGTGAACCTTTTTGAGCCCGAGTGCCCAAACTGCAACACAAAACCAACTTATTTATTTCAAAGTGCCTTAAATTTGGCAGGAAGGAGGAGGGGGCACTAGCTAATTGCGCCCCGCTCTGTCTCAGGGCATGGCTCTTCACCGGGCGCGCAAAGATTCAGGCGCGTGCACGCTGTGCTTCTGAGCTGTCTGTTCAGTTAGAAGGAGGGCTGGGTGCCTGCGCAGTCCGCTTCTGGGGATGGAGATGTTGGAGTGTGCCTGCCTGCGGAGGCCAGCGAGGAATGAGTGGAGAGGAGTTACTATGGAAACCCGACGCTGAATGCAGAAGGGGACGGTCTTTTCGCGATCTGGTGACCAATGGCTTGAGTGCCCACAGAGAGGTCCCTGCGTGCCAGCTGTGGCACGCGTGCCATAGGTTCGCCATCACTGCCCTAGAGGTAGCATTGAATCATCATATCACATAGGCCTTGATAGCCTTATCCTCCGTGGATTGGTGTAATGCCCCTTTAAAGCCATCCAAGTTGGCAGCCATCACTATGAAACCTTGTGGTGGGATGTTTCCAGGAGGAGGACTCCTAGCGCTACCCCTCAGAAGGCATTGTGCAGGTGTTCTGTCTCTCCCTCCTTAACAGATTTCCCGTGGTAAGGAAGGAAAAAGACAGGAAAAGCGGTGGGAATACCAGAGAGGGTTTTGGGTGGAACCCTCTGTAAATTTCTGTGAATGTGACAGGGTGATTATGTGATAAACGCCTCACTGGGAAGCACCATAGCAAATTCCACACTTTAAATATGCACGCTATGAAGAAGTATTTCCTTTTGTCTGTCTGGAATCTCCCACCATCCAGCTTCCTCCCCTCAATATCAGACTTTTCTTTTCTACAGAATTAGCTATTTCACTTTCCTACAGTGCTGCTGAAATCAATTGATGAATACTGAAACAAAGAAACTCTGAAAGTTCATTTAACAAAGTTTTGAAAACGCATAAAGCAGCCATAGATTTATTAATCAAGGGGGTTATTCGATGAACGATGAAGCCTTACAAATTACTTTCAGTAGTGGTACCTCATTAAATTTTAACTAACAAAAATATATCCAAAGGAAGTCATAAAACGTTAGTGAGGATGTTGAGGCATGCAGATATTTCCTCATAAATGGTGGGTTTGTAGAAAAATGGCAAATAAAAATCTTATAGCAACAAAGGCTGCACCGGCCACATAACCTATGTTGTATATATTGGCCTGTAGCCCAACATTATGCATTCAGAGGCAGATTCTTTACTATCATGACTAATACAGTTCATTTTGTTGACAGAATGATTGAACCATTCTGTGCGCTTTTATTACCCATAGTGTCCATATAGGAGGGGTGAATGTTAATTTATATTTACTTACATATAGTGTCACATCATGGCTTAATGTATTTGAAATGTATGAATTTTACTGCCATTGGTACTATAATTTGGCAATAAAATTTGACAACTGAAAGTCAAACTTTTTGTCATAATGGTGCCTGGCAATTGGCACTGGAAGCCAGTGGAAATGAAGAATGGTAAAATGTCCTGGAAGAGAACTAAACATGTTTTAAACACACACAACATACACATGCCTTATTGTTAAAGCATTGACTGCAAAAGCCAAGTTAGAAAATGCAAGAATTGAGGTTGCATCTTCAGCCATGATATTGCTTAAATTACACAGGGATCCCCATCCTTTTTCAGTTGATAGGTACATTTGGAATTTTGAGGCTGTCATGGGTGTTCTCAGAAAATGGCTGCCATGGAGGAGGCGTGCCCATTCACAAAATGGCTGCCATGGTGGGTATGGCCAGGCACAAAACACCCATTTCCCAGAAGGCAAACTGCTGAGGCTAAAAAAAAAATTTAAAAAAAAGGAAAAGGAAGTTGCCCAAGAACCTAAGTACAAGGCAGGGGTGGGGTCTGAGCTCCAAAATACGAGGCCACTCTTTTGAACCCCAATAATGATGGTGATGGAGGGTAGCCTTTCACTTTGAATATGCCAGTCTCCCGGTTAAAAAAAAAATAATTTTAAGGAATTTAATAAAAATCAGGAGGGACTGGGAGCATGACAGGTGCCAAGAGAGGTGTCTGTTGGGACATTGGTGCCCATAGGCACCATGTTGGAGACCACAGCATTATGTACATGCATGGTGATTTGTGCTCATAGTGGAGATAGGGGAATCAGTTAATACTGACAATATGCTGGAATTTAACAGGAAAAACACTTGGTATACACAAGAAAGAACATCTGGGTACAACATGGGAAGGTACTGGGATGTTACTGGATATCTTACAAAGCTGTGTGTGCAAATGGGCTCTCAAAATTCTCCACCCTATTTGTGGACAGAGAAATTGGGTGAGGCATTTCACTGAATTTCTCCAGGGAGAGGAGAAATTCCCCAACACTGTTTGGCAGTAGCACAGCTTCTTTCTTTTTTCCTAAGGTTTTGTTGTTGTTGTTTTGGATGCCAGAGACGGCATTTCATTGATAATAACTACATTATTAACTACAAACTAGCAAACAGTCCTAACAAACTCACTAGTGCAGGCTTCTCTTTCATCTGTCTCAGTCCTTCTGCTTCTACTTCCACTTTTCCAGATAAAGCATTCTCGACGACGCAATCTCTATTGAGGGTCTTATTTCACTACACCTGTGTTCCTATACTATTCATCTCAACCTCTGGTGTTGCTCTGTTGGCTGCCCAAGGGTACAGGCCTGATTCTCACAATGAGCAGACGAGGAGGCAGACTTATTTTCTTGATTGTAACACTTCAAGCAGAGCCTCATATGACTGAATGCTCCTCATGATGATGATGATGATGATGATGATGATGATGAAACCCTGAATCTAGAAAACTAATGTCAGGGAGAATAGTTCTATCCTAGCCTTCTCCTTAACATGTTCATTTTCTATGTGCAGGGAATTCTTGTTTTGTTTTCTATCAGTCATGTGAGAACACTACACACCTATAGTCTGACATGGCAAAGTGAAGACGTGGTTGTAGCTCTTCATCTGCTGTTAGTGAGAACTAGGCCTCATTTGCACTGTTTCAAATACCACTTCCACAGCATACTTAGGGGTGGGTGAAGATGTGTGCTCCTAGTGGTGACACTCCAAATGTGGTCAATTCCAGGCCTGCCCTGCACTAACATCCTTTTCTCCCCCAGGAGGGCCACTTTACACAATCAATCTCTATTGACATGAGTTAATTACAAGATTGTTCTGACTACATGCTTTCAGGAAAACTGTTACCATTCCATTTCAAAGGAGACAGCAAGCAGCTATGATTATTACAAAGTGCCTGATGTTGTACTTGGTGCTGTACAATTAAAACATCACATACACTCCTATCAACAGCCTACAATCCATAAACAAAGTTACATTGTTCATCTGCAGCTGAAACAGACAGTTGCTTTATTGTCCTTGCATTTTGTGTAATTGATTCCTACCATGAACAAGAATCCAGTCAAGAACTACTGAGCTGTAGTACAAAATAAATAAATAAAAGGAAATGGTATCAAAAGTCACCAAAAAGTCTAATGGGCCTGATTTCCCATATTCCCAACCATCTAGGCATAGATTGTTGATTAAGAAAACAAGGTCAGTTGCAGTTTCACACATGGGTATAAAGCATAATGGTTTAGAGGTCGAAAGCACATTGTGCCATGGTGTACAACCTGTGTTTTAAACAAATTTTCCTTTAAAAAAAAAGTGTGTGGTCGGTTTTCTATCAAAGCAGTTGTGAAACTCTCCATTCAGTATAGTAAACAGTTCTTATGAATGCTTCTGTACATTTGCAGATATCTGGATGATAGCTGCAGAAGCCAAAACATCAGATATTCACTCATATCATGATTATATCAAGAATCATTAAGGCTACAATCCCATCCACACACTCACCTGGGATGAAGTCTCATTGACCTTTAAATAGAAACATAAGACATTTCACCATAATGGGAAAGAATGGAGCCAGATGACCTGTGTGCCTGCTCAGTCTGCGGTCCAGGTTTTAAGTGCCGATGGGCAACTTCAAAGCCCCTGCTCCCCCTTCTTATGGTTCTTTAACTTTAAACCAGACTTCGGCTGGGCAGCATTTCAAACAGAGAATGCCTTCAAATCAAGGACTATCCTCTGACAGCCCTTCAAATAGAGGATGGTCCTCTGTAATGTAGGACATATAGCTAGCAACCCTAAGTGTAAGGAGGAAAGTAGGCATGAGGCAAAGCATATGAAATGAGAGCATGCCTGGGGCACATAATCAGTGGAAAGCACCAGAGTGCCTTGCACTGCTTTTGTTTTGGCAGCACTGTTCCCAAAAAACTTGGTTCAATGAACAGCAATGCCCAGGTCGAAAGCAACAATGTTATCTGGCCTGACAGCTGCCCCACAGAAAGGGGAAGCTTTATCCGGAAGCCCTCAGAAGTCTCTGTTGTGAGCCCTTATTTTGTATCAGGAGGTGCAGAACCATACAAAATTGGGGCAGGAAGTAGACGTTATCTATGGCCATCACTGGTCTAGAACCCGAGGTCATCCAATGAAGCTGAATAATGAAAGATCCAGGACAGATAAAAAGAAGTACTTCTTCACATCGGACACAGTTAAACTATGGAATTCACTACCACAAGAGGTAGTGATGGCTATGAATATGGATGTCTTTAAAGGGGATTAGACCAATTCATGGAGGATGCTATTATTGGCTACTAGTCATGAGGGCTATATACTATGTCCAGTATCAGAGGTGGTATGCTGGGGAGCATCAGCAGGATGGTGCTATTGCACTCATGCCCTGCTGGTCAGCTTCCCATAGACATCTGGTTGGCCAGTATGGGAAGGGAATGGGCCTTTGATCTGATTCTGCATGCCTCTTTTGTGTTCTTATTGTCTAGGGCAGCATTCCCCAACTTGGTGCCCTCCAAATGTTTTGGACCAACTCCTATCAGCCCCAACCAACATGACCAATGGACAGAAATGCTGGGAGTTGTAGTCCAAAATGCCGAAGGCACCAAGTTGGAATAGGCTGTTCTAAGGTGTCTTATCTAGATGCCACTGAGGATTGCTTCACACTGTCAAAATGTAGCTTGTTTTTCTATCCATTGGTACACACAGTACATTTCTGCAAGCTGTGTTGTACTGTTTGAGTATTTGAATCAGTTCAGTGTGTCTGTGAGTGTGCACATGCACACACATGCACATCTGCATATATTCGAAAGAGCCTGAGACAGAAATTTGGGGGGGGGGGATAATTGTCTATGGGGAAAGATATATAATGCCTGATTTGTAGATATTTATTGATTTTTAATTTTTTTTACTTCAGAGGAAAACTTGAAAGGGGCTGAAAGAAGATTAGGCATATCACTGCTATACTGATTTTTCAGATGCTGCAGAAAGGGAATAGAAAGGCCAGAGAGGTGGTCAAGGCTTTGGATCTAAGAGCACAATTAGATGTTTCAAAAGAAACATGGCTGTTCTTATACACTCCAAAAGTAATGCTAGAATCAAAAACACTTCAGGACACACGCTCCCAGTACTCAGGGTGAGGGAGAAAGGAAGCAACAGCCCAGCCCTCTCGTCACCTTAGTGGGGAGAGCAGAACACCTCGAAAGTCCAGACTGAGCATCTGACCTCTGGCCCCAACCATGTTTGCAAAGAGTTCCCCTGCCTCTGGGGATGATGCAACATCTTGAGGTCACAACATTCCCATGGACAGTCTTGCCCGGCCCCCAGGAAATAAAGCCTTGCCTTGTGATACTTCAAGTGGCTGCAAAGCTGCTTCTTCTTTAAATTAAGAGAGCAAGTGGGTTTGGGAGGGGATGAAATCCCGTGGAAATCTTGTAAAGTTAAGGAAGGTAAGCAGGGGGGCAGCTGGCTGGGGAGGGAAGGGGAGCAGCAAACTGCTTACTGCATCTAATTTCTGCCACAATTCATGCTACCAGCTGCTGCAGCTGCGCTGTTTGGTCTATCTGGTGGCGACTGCTCTAGCCTCCATGCCAGCTGATCTGGTCTCTCTGCCTGCAGCTGCTTTGGTCTCTCTGCCAGAGCTGCTCTGGCCTTTCTGATGGCTGCTGCTCTGGCCTTTCTGATGGCTGCTGCTCTGGCCTTTCTGATGGCTGCTGCTCTATGCTTCTGGGAGCTCCTGGCTTGGAGTGACATTTTTGTGAACTAAGCAGGCATGCTCAGAGCGGACAACATTTAATGGGGGCCAGAGGCAGAACCGTGGAGGGCAATCTTCCAGGCGCTCCTCCAATACAGATTTATTTTATTTTTTTATAATGCCAGGGCTGCAGCCTCCACTCACTCTGCCTCCAGCTAATTGGAATGAGTCCAATTCCTCAGAATGGAGGGATGTTAATGTGATGGAAGCTGTTGCAGTCAGAGCTATTGTTAACGTGGTTTCAAAATCTGAACTAAGTTTCCAGACTTTCCTAGCTAAAACCATCATGCACACACACACAATGGTGTTGATGTCTTCTGATAAAGCCATTACAAAAGGCTTTTTATCATGGAAATGTGTGATTCCTCTTTTTGGTCTCTTCTGACAGAAGGACTATTTCTCTGACTCATCTTCCCGAGAGCCATCCAATTCCTCAAGCTCAAAAATTGAGCTCTAAACATTTCGGCCATTTCAATTTGTTCCAAACATTGGGTTCAGTTTTAGGGGTTGTCTCCTTATTTTTTTATTTTTTTTTAAAAAAAGATAATTTAATAATGCATGCTTGTTCTTCAACTTAAACTAGGGGGATCCCTCTATACGCTCTTTATTATTGTTGTTGCTATTGTAAATTGGAACATTCATCTTTTTCTCTCTCCAGTTAAAATATTTATTTCCTGTGTAGACCATTGTGAGTGTAAAGGGGGAAATAACGAGTTGAGACACAAATTGGGGGAAATTAGAGCCACATTTATTCAATGATCAAAATTATCTGCAAAGGGAGAAGTGTGGGTGCTAACTAAAACTGGACATTGGCCGATAGGCAATACACAGGTGAAGCATCCAACTCCAAGGGGTGGCGCTGTAACTTGCCACCCCCCAGTTTTACACCACAGTGGTGCTGGGAGGCCTTCCCACAGTCATCCCCCTCTTGGGGCTGCAAACTCCGATTCGGGTGAGGTGAGGTGGCCTCAAAGACAAGCCTTATCTCCTTCATCTGAGCCACAAAACTCAGCGATAGGGAGCCTTGGGACAAGCCAATCACCTAAAAGGAGCCATAGGATGATCACCGAACCCTAACCTGCTGCCTAATTCCTGCACTCACCTGCCACAGAAAGAGACAACCCTCTGCTTAGTCGAATCTCCCTCACCTACGAGGAATAAATTCAAGCAGGGCACCTTTGCAGGTCGAATAGATCATTCCCAGCATCAGACAAATGAACCCCATCTGGCTGATACAGCTCCTTCTGGGCCAAGGATATTGTAGGATGAGGAAACGCAAATCCTGTCCCTCTAAGGCCCCTGCACATCTCTCTATTGACCTTTCTGCCCGCTCTGTTCAATGCCTTGGGGTCTGCACCACCCCACCAAGAAAAGCGTGGCAAAATATGAGACCAGACCACTTGGACTCCTGGCCAATGTTGCCATATCACAGCAAGGTCTGCAGATAGGGATGGCCACTTACCCCCCTGCTCGTCCCGCGGTGCTCGGCAGCTGCGGTGCTCAGCGGACGTCCGGTCTGTGGTGCGTCACTACCGGTTCCCCAGCACTGCGTTTTTTATGTAAATAGCAAGGTAAACTACCTTAAAACTGCCGTGATTTGCTCTTCACGGCCATTTTAAGGAAGATTTACCTTGGTATTTACGTTAAAAAAAAAAAAAAGCGCCTGCCAAAGGTCATCATCCTTGAAGTCCCACCTAAGGGAATGATTGAAGGTGGCTTTCTTACGGAAGCCTTCATCATATGCCAGCCAGGCAGTGCTCCAAACCCCGAGTATGCCTGATAGATGATATCGAGATACTTGGTCAATACTACGCCCTTGTTCTGGAACCTTTGCTGTATAATCCCTATATATTAGGAAACCAGGTAACCAATTATCCCAGGTATGGGCAAGTTTTTTGTGCTTAACAACATCATTGTCTTGGTCCTGTGACTTTTCTTTATCCAGAATATCAGGTTCTTTGTTCAAGAGGGAAAAAATGTCTACAAATTCTCCCCGCAATATCCTTTCCTTGACTGCTGGGGACAAATGGTAGCCCAGAGGGAACGAGTCGAACGACGCAGCGCCAGGTGGGATGGAATGCTCATCCACATTAGGATAGTGGTCCGCCATATCGGGGGCTGGCACACCATTTGAAGCGGTGGCAACTCAACCCACTGGCCCCGACCATATGGAGGCACAAGCCAGAGTGGCAGATGATAATGTACAGCCCTCTACTGTACTGCCTGTGAGCACAGATGGTGTGGCACCCATAGCCGTGAGAGCTGGGGGAGCCCCTACTATTTGCTCAGCTCGTAAGGTTGGGGGGGGCGACCACTGGCCCACTGATGATGTTCACTGCCAGCAGTGGTTGCACGGTGGCAGGAGAGGATCCCATGTAGTGGACAACAACCGGGGTGCCACTGTCAGTAGGCTGCCCATGGGTCGAGGGATTTGGAGGAACAGAAGCAGCAAGTGCTGGAGAAAGGGCTGGGACTGAAGCCTTAGGCCCCATGGAAAGCAACCCGAAGGAGTATAATGGTGCATGTTAGCCCAAGCAGCCAATGTGGCCTGACCTGGGGACTCTCACCAGACGCTACTGGTGTGATGGAATGTCCAGAAGCCAAAGCCGTCTGCAAAGATGGAGGCTGGGTCACTGAAGGGTGTTGAAAGGCTCCATCCGGGCCCTTGGACGGGCCTAGCCCGACGACAGCAGGTGGCATCTCCTGTGGCCTGTCATCCAGTTGAGATGTCGCAGACTCGAGGGGTGGCACAGGTTGCTGAAGCACTGTGGAGCTGGTGCTCGCCTTGATGGCATCCAGGCATGCTGCAACGGATAGCCACAAAGCACGTTGAGCTTGACTCCCTCGTTCAAACCCCCCGCCCCAATAGACCCTTGAGTGCAGGCTCGACTGGGACATTTAGGCCATGCTCCTTCTGGGTCGCTGCCAAGCAACCCAACATTGAGGAGACATCGGGTGCCTCATCCTCCAAAGAGGAAGAAATCACAAGCCGATGAACACGCTTGGCAGGGTGCTTAGGGGCTGGCCCCTTCCCCCCCCTTTTTTTTACCACCGTGCCCTGTCTTTGGTGGCATCGCAGCTCCTGAATAAAACAAAGAAGAGTGATAACAATGGGAATGTCTGGATGATCACTGGATATAAATTAAAATCCAGAAAAGTAAAGCTCTGCTCAGGCACTGAAATGATTAATAGATTCAATTCCACGCCTAAAGCACTTGGTAATCAAGGTGTCCATCCAATAAATAACCAGACCTACCCCTGCTTAGCTTCAGCTCAGACAAGCTGAGTCTGTTCAGGTCTGGCCAGTGCCTAGGCCAACACAGGCCTCTGGGAGAGAAAGGAAAACGTGCTATATCACACTGAGCTGTGTTCCTCTCCTAATGCATGTGGTATTCCAAGGTGGTCACCCATCCAAGTAATAACCAGGCCTGACCCTGCTTTGCTCCAAAGCCCAGACAAGCTGATACTGTTCAGGGCTGTTCAGTTCCGGCGGAAATCGGGAGGGTGGGGGGAAAGTGGGGGGGAGATGACCGGGTGTGCCCAGCAGTGCGTGGACGTGCTCTCCACCCTCCACATGGAGGGGGTAGGCAGGGAGGCGACCCAGGAGAGGAAGGAGCCACCGCTGCAGATGCTGAGCGGGAAGAGCCCAACCACCCCACCAGGTAGGGACGTAAGCCTCAGCCAAGGATTGTTAAGGGGGGGAGAGCTGCGGTTAGGAACGAAAAAAACCCAACCCCACCCCACACACCAGTCATCATCTTCCTTGGGCCACGTAAGTCGAAGACAGCAGAAGGCACACAGATCTTTCCGCAAAAGAGAAAGAGGCTGAGGCTGAGGCTGCCAGCCCTAATATTGAGTTTGGCACCACACACCCCTTAAGCCTTATTGGCGGGCCAAGATCATCTGATGGTGGTCTCTCTCTCATTCCCCCCACTCACAAACCTCTCCCCCACCCACAGCTGCGCGTGTTCGGGGGAAGGGAAATATGTTTAATTCATACAATAAGAAAAAACAATGAAACCAGCATAGTAAAAACAAAACAACAAAATGCCCTAAGAACAGTATACAGTATATAATCTTACCAAGTATTCATTAAAACGTTTATTAAATGTGACTAACGGGAGACCTAGTACTTGTAAATGTACAATATTTAAATGCTTATCACTTGCTACTCTTTTTTTTTTTTTTAACAAACAAAGGATTTGTAAAAAAAAAAGTATCAATCTTGTTGTGGTGGCTCTAACGTCTTCCAACGGCCTTCTTTCTGCTGCGGCTGCTGCTCCCACTGATATTCCCAGACTAACCCTGAGTCTTCAGAAGGTCTTTAATATCCTACTGCAATTACATTTATTGAATATTGTTTCCATTCATGTGGTTACAGCATCCCGACTGTTGTTATGGCAGGGTGGTGAAGTGCTAAATGTTACGGCCCACACAGTGAACTAACTCGGGAGGGAAATACAATTCCACATGTTTGTGGCTGCTACCTCCAGGCCCCATGGATGACCCATTGCCATGCCCCCGCCCAGGTAGCCTTGCAGGAAGAAGGGACCCTGGTGTGCCAATGGCATTCAATTAGCCGTTGAAAGTAAAAAGCAAGTATAGGAGGAGCCCAAAGGCAGAGATGTAGGAAAATGAAGCCAAGAAAGGGGGAAAGGCTTGGAGATTGGAAGGAGCGAAAGTGGGAAACAACCCTAGTGCGGGAAAGAGCTAGAGAGGTGAAATAAAAGGAGCCCTCAAACAATCTTACTGATAATCGCCAATTGCTCACTGGCTAACCTGACAGTAGGCTGAAGTAATGATTGCAATTGACTGGGGCAGAGAGGGCGGTGGTGTGGCTGTCCAGAGATGTTTGGCCCTTCCAAAGGCCTGGATTCACAGCTGGAAAAGGGGAGGGTGCACAGAAGAAAGCAAGACACACCGAGAGATCTGGTAACAGCAGAAGATGAAGAGCCCAAACAAAGAGGCACAAGGAGGCAAGGCGACAGAAACATTGGAAAACAGAGCAATGTGTGGAGCAATGGCAGAGAGATTAGCAGGGATGGGGACTCGGACTCAAGGACTCGACTCGTGAGTCGGACTGAGTCCCCCCTCTGACTCGACTCGGACTCGAGTCCCAATATTTTTAATGGGACTCGAGACTCAACTCGGGACTCGAGACCAAGGACTCTTCAACATCCCTGGGCTGTGCCAGAAGGAGTGGAGAGGAGCGTGATTGCCGGCGAAGAGCGCATGGAAGCGAGGTGTGCCGCTGCTCGGCCACTATGGACGGCTACCAGGAGTGCAGCCCCAACAGTGTGTCAAGATTTATTTTGATTGATGTGTTGCGTACTTGGGAGAGGCAGAAGAAGGACCTGAGATTACTCTGTGTGGCTGCTCTGAGTGTGTTTCTGGTTCCAGCAAGTTCATCATCACCAGTGGAGCGGGTGTTCAGTGAGGGTGGAATTATGATGAGATCTCACCGTTCCAGAATGGGGGCCAAACATTTAGAAAAAATCATGTTCCTCAAATGCAACATGGATAAGTTTTAGGAAGTACAGCAAGTTTGTTTTTTAAAATCATTTTTCTAAAATGCAACCATTCAGACATTTTGGGTTTGGCTGCCTCTGCCTGCCTGTCTGGGGTTCCCAGCCTCCTCTGCCTGCCTGGTCTCTTCTTGACCAGTTCAACAGTTGAATTGTCCAAGACAAAGGCCTCTGCCTGCCTGCTTTGGGGTTCCCTGCCTCCTCTGCCTGCCTGGTTATTTTGGGTTTTTCTGCCTGGTCTGTTCTTGCCAAAATCAGTTGCAGAGTTTTGAAATAAAAAGGCACACTTGTGCCTAGAATTTATTTAAACCACACATCTGAAGTAGCCTTATTTTGTTGGGAAAAAACCCCCATTGATTTTAATAGGGACTCGTGGAGTCAGCTTTGGGAGTGACTCGTGACTCGTGAGTCACCATTTTGGACCAAGGACTCGGACTCGAGACTCGGGTCCAAAGACTCGTGACTCGACTCGTGACTCGAGACCAAGGACTCTTCAACATCCCTGGAGATTAGAAGGTGTGTAGAGGAACACAGAGCAGGAAGAGAGGAAATCTCTCATTGTGCTTGAGGTAGAGGAGAAACGAAAGTGGGGTAGCTTACATTTGTTTGAATGCAAAGAGGAAAAGGAAGAAAAAAGGCAGAAAAGGGATTGGCTGGCAGAACAGAGGCTGAGGTGGCAACTGCACTGTAATCATATGAATGCATTGCAAACAATATTCGACAAATATAATTGCAGATGTTGTCACGTCTCCAGAAGGGCTAGGCTGGCTGGTGTTCAGAAAGATGAGCCTAGTAGAGCCCTAATTGGAATAGATTAACATTTGTCAGAGAGCAATACGGTCCATCAAAAAGTAGATAAACTGGCAATCTCCAATGATAATAGCATCCAGAGTTGAGATATTTTGGATGCAGTTTAAAATCAAGTTGTTAAATATGGAGGAATACAAAGGATAGTGACCTCCTGGCCAGGAATTCGGGTGGCAGAGCTGGAGCTGCTTGAGAGCTTCTGCTCATCTGTTTGTGCCCTTGGCTGACATGTCTTGTGATGTATGGGTTGATCATCTGGCCTGGCAGGAGGCCGTAGTAGCACTAGATGGCCTCCTGTGCTCACCTAATTCTATAATTCCGTGCATCATTGTCTTCATTTTTTAAGATGTTTGTTCCACGTTGCATGGACTCTGATGAAATAAAGAGATCCGTCTCCCTCTATGTTTTATCATGTGAAAAAGGTTTCTTAGGATGAGAGACTGTGACTTCCTCAAGGTGCCCAAGAAGCAGCAAAGTTGGCTAAGACAGCAACCACCTTGCCCTCGATGCTGCTTGCTGATCTAATAGGCAGGAGCTCGTTGATGCACAGACGATGTTTTGAAGGCATCTGTGAAGGATTAAAAATGGGTTAGAATTCATATGAAGGAAACAATTGCTTTGTGTGTGAGAGAGAGAATGCCAAAAGCATTCCAAGATGGCTCCTTGCTAAAATAATCAATATAAAAAACTCTAAGGGTCAAAACAAGACATGTAAACGTTTTAAAAGGAAGTGAGAACGGAAATGAAGTAACGGTGCCCCTGGAATTGAGAGGTACACTCCCAAACAAGGATAAAGGAGTTTGACACAAGGTTCCTAAAGAGTATTTGGATTGTCTTGCCTATGCGGCGTCTGCGGTTTTTTCTACTAATAATCAAGTCCTCACACTTCTCTACCATCCAATTCATTTTTCACTTAGACCACTGTAACTTTAATATAGTCTTTCTCGTTCACCAAACACTTTGCTGACATAATGTTTATCTAAGTTTTACACAAGATGAGGAGGTTTTCAACAACAACAAAAACCCTTCTGTGTTGTGGAATATGTAAGAGAACATGAAAAGTTTCAAAATAGTTGTACCTCACAAAAGTCCTGCAGATAACTATACACTGTATTGAGCAGTTGTGTAGATTTAGTGAGGGCCATGGCACGGAGGCCAATGGCAGATAGTGTCATGAGATTGGTATTTGCAGATCCTAAATTTTCAAAATGTTGAAAACCCATCTGTGTTTTTAGAAAGAGAGAGAGAGAGAAAGAAGCTATTATTTTACTGTATGCAGTCCTAACTAGCTTAGGGCACTATGTAAATTCATGCCTGTTTCCCCCATGCATCATCTTACAATTTCTAAAGGCTACTTCTCACATTTTATTTTCTACTAAGGTACAGCTATCCAAGCATACAATACTGCATGTAGGACACTAGGTGTGATGGACACCCAAATGTAAGAAAGGCTGACTTTTCCTTTAAAAGAATCACAGGTCCGGGAATATGAGCTTCCTTTCATTGAAAGAGTAAGTTGTTTAGGCATCTTATTCTTGGGAGATTCTAACAGGAACTACACGAGTAAGCCCTTCTTAGTCGTAGTGCTTTCTCTATATGAAAATACATCACTTGATGCTTTTGCAACTTCTAGTCATCCAGTTATTGAGCACTCGGTATATCCGATTGTATCCCGAAAAGTGAGTTTCCTTCTCATGGAGAAGGAATTTGGTGGTATGAAGAACCACTCATTCCAATGCCAATCCACCACTTCATCACTTATGAAGGTTAGTTCCTCACCAGGGTCATCCAGATCTTCTTTTGGATGCACATAAGTATGTCTCTCTCCTGGTAATTTTTTGGAATGCAGAGAGAAATCTGGAATAAGGTCAAAAAATAAAATATATGTAAAGTTGCAGTAGAAGTTGCTGAAAGCCAAGAAGTGTCCTAAGGTATTTTTGAGCAAAGAAACTAGATCTTCTTGGTAGGCTCCATGGTAGAAAGATGATATACCAGTATAGAACTACTGCTATGGCCTCCCTGAAAACAATGTGACAAACTTTGGACACCATTAAGGTTTCAATCCTGCACATAATTATCCAGGAATAAGTTCCAATGAATTCATTGGGACTTACTTTTTCTAGGGAGATATGTATACAATTGCATTGTAATATTATATATATATATATATAGAGAGAGAGAGAGAGAGAGAGAGAGAGAGAGAGAGAAGGATTTCTTTCAGTCTGCTTTTTAAAGAAAACCAACCTGCTCTGTACTTCCCAGATCACAATGCAATTATCCTTTGGATTTTGCCCTTCTTTGAGTTTTGCAGTACAGTTTTCTCCCTCAAAAATGTAAAAATGCATATTTTAGAATAAAATAAGTTTAGAAATGCATACTTTGAGATAAAATATATTTAGAAATTCATAGTTCATGAGAGAATAAATTCATAAATATGTATTTAACTACATAAATAGTTAAAATAAGATTTTTCATGTGTGCTTTTTCAAATGCAGATTAATCCTGAAATGGGTTGAAATTGACTTATGAGTGAATGGAAGTAAAGCTGATACAGACCAGAAATACACTGATCTGTCATGCCATGTATATATCTATATCTATATCTATGGATGGATGGATAGATAGATAGATAGATAGATAGATATTCCATACAGGAGAGGGGGAACATATCAATAAACCTTTTCATAGTGGAAAAGAAGGGTCTTACAAAATCTTACTGAAAATAAAGACAATTGCAACCTTTTTGATGGTTACTTAGCTTTTCCTGTGCTTGTCATATAAGGAAAATGTCATGCCATCTATCATCCCTCCATTCCTACCTTGGTAGAGGACATGCTGAGTAAACCCGTCATGAGTGAAAAAGTCAGGCCTTAGCAGAATTACTTTGATAGGCACCAAATGGAGGTGTTGATTTTAGTTTTGCTGGCAAATGCAGTCAGAACACGTAGTCCTGGGCAGTAGAAGGTCAGATCACATGTGGCTATCAGTAGCATTTCAATTTCCTTCATTTTCTTTCAATTTAAATTGCCTGCTTAATTTGAACCTCCTCATTATTTCACATTTGATTGTGTTCGTTGTTGCTGCTTGTGGGGTATTTTATGGATAATAAGGACATATTTCAGGTAAATTTAGAGTAAGAAGCAATACAGTAAATCATTAGTTACAGATTATAGCCCAAAGCTGAATTAACTAGATCTTGGAGAGGGTGTTATTTTTTTAACAATAACATTTTTGCCAGACCTTTCTCTAAAGTAAGATTTATTGTCAAGATAGTAGGACAGCCACTATATGAGACTAGAATTTCAACTACAAATAAAATACACTCAAAGAGCATCTACTATAATGGGGGGAAATTCTTATGGTTTCATATGAGAATGTTTTTATGTGTCTTAGAAACAGAAGAAGCTGCCGTATACTGAGTCAGCCCATTGGTCCATCTAGTCCAGTATTGTTGACACCGACTGGCAGCGGCTCTCCAGGGTTTCAGGCAGGATTCCTTCCTAGCCCTACCTGGAGACACTGAGGATTGAACCTGGAAACTTCTGCATGCAAAGCAGGTGCTCTGTCACTGAGTGACTTCCGGGTCAGTCCAGAAAAAGGACTCCAGATGTATGGTACCTGTATGTTTTCCCCTTAAGGGAAAATGGCTTTGTTGGGGGGGGCAGTTTAAATCAGGAAAGAATCACAGGGAGAAAATGTTAGAAATTTATCTCCGCAGCCGCCATCTGAAACAGCCTCCCCTTCCCTCCACTGCTACATTTAACTTTTAAAATTACTCAGAAGAACTGATCATACATCTCCCACCTTAGCTCTGAGAAAATGGAACAGAAGCTGGCATTTTTATAAGCTTCATGACCTCAAGTATTTCATGATCTCATATTTCATAAACAAGTACTGGACACTGTAGACCAGTTCACAGGTGCAATGTTCATCACTGTGTGCCTGCAGCATCAAATGGTGACGTGACTTGCATGCATGGCCATGCCATCACAGCTCAATCCCTTTCTTATCACCTCAACCTCAGACACTGTGCTTTTCAGTGAATGGAGCCAGATCACACATGCAGCTGTGAATCATCAACTGATGAGAAATCAAGTGATGTGTCATACTCCATGTGTGAACCGGACTGTAAATTCCTGAAAGTAAAACTGACCATCAGTGTTTTTGCATACTTGGGCCTGATTTGTATGCTCTAAAATACATCACACAGCGCATTTTTGTTTTTTTCAGCTGCCTTGGTGGTTTTTGTCAATGTGGTTGCACCAGCTCAACTGGTAGTTCCTCCACATGTTGCATATCAACAGGGATGCTGCACATGGAGGTTTTTAGAGCATAGGAATTAGACCTTAGATATTACAAAATGGAGACTACAAAAATACTTGTCCCATGTGCCACAGATGGGATGTCACCGTTCTGTGTTTTTTTTTTTGCATTCATGAACAGTAAGATGGTCTGAGCAAAAGGAGAACGTTCGTGAACAGACTCGCGTGAGCCGAACAAGGCGAGTTTGCTCTTGCTGAATGGTTCCTGAAAAATTCTCACACAACCCAGAATGCCAGTTTTGCAATAGCATTTTGTTGTTGTTGTTATCACATGAGAAAATATGCCAATGTTTTGTGGCAAAGGTGTCAAACAACTGTCAGCCCGAGGGCTGAATTCAGTTTCAGGGCGCTCTTGTTGGGACCACATTCCAGTGGTGGATAGGGCCAAAAGCAAGGGGGCAGGACCAAAGGCAAAAGGGGCAGGGTCAAAATACCCAAAATACCAGCATACTTTAGCTTGAATAGTGATGTATCACCGAGCCGAGTGGCGTAGTGGACCGAAATCGGCCCACTCACGCCCAAACGAGGCTCGGTCGAGCCTACCTTGCTCCGTTGGCGGTTTGCCTCTCCGCGGCGAGCCGCCCGCGCCACCCGCTCCGGTCCCATCGCGTCACTTCCAGCACCGGAAATGACACAATGGGACCCTGCACAGGCGCGCTGGACCCCCGTACCACGTACTGCACCTGCGCAGGGTCCCGTCGTCATTTACTGTGCCGGAAGTGACGCAACGGGACCAGAGAGGGCAGAAGATGGAGGCGGGGGGGGCGCCGCCGTGGAGAATCAAAGCAGGGGCGAGCCCCCCCCCCCCGGTTTGATTGCCAGTAACTAAGCCTTAGGAGAGGCATTTCAATCTTTTAGAATGGGAAAACTGCACAAAAGCCAGAAAACCACCAAATGATTGGTGGTGGTTGGGAACTTGGGAAGGGAAAATGGCCATCTTGGGAACCCCAGGGGGCCAGTTTGTACCCTATGCTGGTGAGATCTGGCCCATGAGTCTGTGCTTCTACACCCCTGTTTTATGATGTGCACATACATACACAAGAGTGGAATTCAGTCTCTCTCTCTCTTCACATTCTTCTGTCTTACATCTGTTCTTAATCTCATGCCTGACACTGACAACCAGAATTACTTTCTCGCAACCATCCTTCATACTAGACAAATAAAGTGCAGCGCACTGCTACGTTCTTTTGGATGTATCTGCGTGACATCACCTCTCCTTCATTCCAAGCTGTCATTTTTATTGATTCTATCTTCATCTTCTCTCACAAAAAAGAGACAGTTCTGTATGTGCCATAATTGTTTTGCTGGTCCCAGAGAATATGACGAATGAAATGGCGATCCCTTAGCTCCCTGGTCAGCAAATACTTTTTAACAGGAGGCCACATTCTGAACTGAGCAATGGGCTGAGTTCCACGCATCACTCCACGATCACACAAGCCAAGCCACAGGCACAGGGCTCTTCAGCGCTGTCTGATCTGGTGTGAACAGCAGCTGAGGCCTCGACAGAGCACTTCAGTTGCTCACGAGTATTTGCCTGTTCCTTGGCTTATGTATGGTAGTGAGCATCTAAGGTGTTTATAAGGAGGAGAGGGCCCTGTTGCCCTTGGCAGCAGCAGACAAATGACAGTGATATAAAACAACAGCAAAAATGTCCAACCTCCCCACTTCCCCCTGCAAAAAACTTTCCAAACCATGACAACTATCAAAGGAATCATTATTGCAGTGTATGCAGCACCCACACAGAGACTCTTGTTTTCACAAATGGTCCCGCCTCCACATCAGCTCAGCCAGTTGCAACCTGACAACAACTCCCGTGTGCCTGAGTCTACTGTAGGTGGGGGTGTCACTGTTGCATATGAATTACTCCCCCATCTGGTGTAACTTTAAATCATAATATTGGCCTCCCCTTTTGCTTATTCATATAAAGATAATGTGATCAACTTTTAATTTTATCCCAATGTCTGACTATGGCAAGTCAATGAGAGTCTCCTTTGAGCACATATATATTCTGTTCTGGCTTATTTGTATGAATGGCTAGAGGGTACACAAAATATATGGGTAGATTTATGTGACACGCACAAGGTTGAATCCTTGTACTCTGCATTAATCAATCAAAATAACCATCACACACTGAGTTTTGTACTTCCAGTCACTAAAATAGGTTAACAGTTGGAAATGGGGAAGAAATTTGTTCATTTTGCATTTTAATGCCAACGCACCTAATTTCACATTTTCAAACTCCTATGTGAACTGAAATTCAGTTATCTTTTAAAATCCACACCTCTCTGGATTTTGTAATAGAGTTCTCCAATCAAAATATTCATAAAATGCATATATTGGGGAAAATACCATTAAAAATGCACTATATTAGGAATTTTGATTGCCAAAATGTGTATATGAGGCAAAATGAATACAAAATGCATGTATTAAGAGTGCACAAATGCTTATGAATTTTCATACAAATGTTAAAAAAAACCCTCAGTGTTCAGGATGAACCGAACTTAAAATGGAATAAATTTTCAAAGTTCTAGATGAACTGAATGTAGGTTTTGAAAAATGTGAACTGAGAGAAACTGAAATGTAATGATTTGTGCATCTCTATGACTCTCCTTCAGCCGTAAACAAACACAGAAAGGTAAAAAAATACTCAACATTTTGCTATTGTTTTCACAGGAATGGCAGGTTAGTTAAAGAGTTCAGTGGTTGCTAATCCATGTTAAGTGTTCTCGCGTAGGGATGGGTGATCTACCCGGCACTCGACTTGCAGCGTGCGAGCCGAGTGCGAGCGCCAGCTGAGGCGCTCACTGGACTTTCAGGTCCCTGGCTCTACGTTGTATATGTAGAAAACGGCCAAATTTGTGTAACTTACGGCCAAATTTCTGCAAATTTAGCCGTAATTTGTGCAAATTTGGCCATTTTCTACGCAAACAACGTAGTGCCGGAACCCGGAAGTCGCTTCCCCTGGCTTGGCTCACGAGAATGCAAGTCGAGCCAGGGAAAAGGTAGGGTAAGTGGAGCTCGGGGGGTCAAGCCCGGCGAGTTCACCAGACTTCCACCCCCCAATTGAGCTCCGCAGAGCACACCCCTAACTCGAGTATGCTACGAGTATGAATAAATAAGAATGCTAAATAAGATTGCCATTTACATATGATTACATTGATAGAGGAGACCAGATTGACATGTCATACTGTGAAGTGGTCTTGTTAATATTCTCCATTTCATTGTAAACAAATGCAATAGTAAATAAATTATTGGTTATTATTTTCAAGGAGTTATCATTGAACTCATTTATCCCTACAGAAATCACTTATATTTCAGCTTACTTTAGAAAGAAGGACAAAAGCCTAAATGTTAGTCATACAGACAAAGCAGCTGCCTAGGTATGCATTTAGTGTTAATTCATGAGGTCTCTCTTGATTTATGTATAATACTTGTGTGTGTGGAGCCTGACAGCTAATATTGTGTATGGTTTGAAACCATTTTAGATGACAGCGTGCAAAGAAGCTCAACATATGATATTCACGGTTCATTAGAATTTATCTTTCAAAATCCAGATAGCGTGACTGAATTATCTATGGCCAATCTTGATGTCTGCATTTCTGTGGCAATTGATGCTCCTCTATATTTACTGTATTGATCCATCAGCAGTCTCCCAGATGACACAAAACAGACTGCAAATCAGTCCTCTATGTGTGGGTTTACTCCATTTCTAATCTATAGTACAGTGTGACTGTAACCAAAAGGCATTGCCGTGCATGCACTGTGCTAAATAGAATTATATAATTATAGACCCAGAAATTTAAAAAAAATCTAAATCTTTCTTGTGGTGAGGATGCGTATCTCTAAACACATCTACAAATTCCTAATATTTTTAGTCCATGATGAGTTAGCCTATGGCAGGCAGCCTTCCTGACCTGATTCCCTCCAGATGTTTTGGACTACAACTCCCATCAGCCAGAGACAACATGGCCAGTGGTCAGGGATGCAAGGAGTTGTAGTACAAAACATTTGGAGGGCACCATGTTGGGGAAGGCTGGTCTATGGCCATTAAAATAAGAGCTGTGTGATGTAGTGGTTAGAGTGTTGGACTGGAACTCTGGAGATCTGGGATCTAGTCCCCACTCAGCTATGAAGCTTACTGGGTAACTTTGGGCCAGTCACTGACTCTCAGCTTGGCCTACCTCACAGGGTTGTTGTAAGGATAAAATGGAGAGGAGGAGGATCATGTAAGCCATTTTGGGTTCCTTGCAAGAGGAAAAAAGGCGGGATATAAATGTAATAAATAAATAAAATAAATAAAATCATTGTGTGCTCCAAGCCATTAGCAGCAGGATGGACCAGTGTAGGATGATCCAAACAAGGAGGAGATTTCACGAAACAAACCAAGATGGCACCGCACAAGCAGCAAGCAATCTGTAACTAAACATGAGAGGGAGGCAAAAAATTCCCACACTCCAAAGCCATTCAGATTTGAGGGAAAGAAAAATAGTACTAGTAGTTAAATTTCCTGGATGCCTTTCTCAAAAAAGACAAAAGGCAACTTACAACAAAATTGGAACATACAACATGTAAAACAGCTTTAAATTTAAAACAATTCATTCCTCATTCAAAATATGGCAACCAAGATGGCCTCTGAACCTTTTTTTTTTTTTTTAGGAGCCAAGGTGTCAGGGCCCCGGTCCTGCAATCACTCATTGTAGTACTCTGACACCGGAGAATCCAAATCAGTGAGATACTTCGTTACAGCAAATCCCACGGCATAAGCTTAACGGTTACAGTCTTCAGAAATCATATGGCTGATGGCATTTTGCTATAGGCTCTTGAAAGTATTCCACATCAAGGTAGGGGTCTGGAATGTCTCTTAGGGACCAAATATTCCCCGACATTCCACACCAAGGAAAGGGTTCCAGATATCTTTGTAGATGAACTTCCCTCCCTGACATCTCACGCCAAGGGAAGGGACTCGGATGTCTCCTTTAGACATCTCACATTCAAGGGAAGGGATTCAAATGTCTTTTGGAGATCATCTTCCAGACATCTCACACCAAGGAAAGGGACTCAAATGTCTTCTCTAGACATTCCGCAATCAGGGTTCAAGGAAAGGATCAGAGCCAATTCCAGATGCTCCTGCGACAAGGGAAGGGATTCTGGAACCAGGCCTGACTTACCCACCCACCCACCCCATAGAGAGCTGAACCAACCTTGCCACTGAGTTGGAACCTCGGAGGTGCTGTGAGTCTTGGCCTTAGGATCTGAGCAACTCCTAGCTGCTCCTCCGACAGGGGAAGGATCAGAGCCCTATTGCTCCTGTGACAAGGGAAGGGATTCTAGAAGAGGACCTGAACCAGCATGCACACGTCCACAGAGGTCGACCAACCCTGCCACTTCGGTTGCTCCCCCCTGGGTACTGAGCATCCAGGCCTCTCAACAATAAGAGTCCAGAACAAGATCAGACTTGAGTCCAAAGTACTTCCCCACACACAGAGATTCCAATGTCCAAAGCTCCCAGCTGTGGGATCTATATGCCACATGGGTCAAGGCATAGGAATGTCCAGAAGTCAGGAAATAGCCCCAAGCCAGCTGGGCTCTGGGCTCCTCAACGAAGACACATCCATAGCCACAAGAATGCAAAGTCTATGAAAAGTATGACAGTCCTTTCCATGGCAGGTTCTTGACAGTAAAAGCCCAAAGAGAAGAAAGGTTCTTGACAGTAAAAGCCCAAAGAGATGTTCCTAGCAAAGGCTCTGGAGGCTAAGCACTGACTTAAAAGCGAAAGTGTGGCCATCTTAACCCTCCTTCCATACCACTAACTGACAAGGGGACTGGCCCATCCACAAGACCCCTATCCCACCTGGGTGTTTCCCATCTACCCTTCGGGGTGATGCTTCAACTAGGGATGTGTTAGGATTTCGTTTGGGGGATGGAAGCCTGGCGAACTCGCTGCACTCGAACAAACCCCCGAACTCCATCCCACCTACCTGCTTCCCTGGCTGGACTCGTGTTCCCCTGAGCTGAGCCAGGGAAGCAACTTCCGGGTTCCCGGCCAAGTGCTTTTTACATAGAAAATGGCATAAGATATGTTAAAAAAACGGCCGCAATTTGTGCAAGTTACGCAAATTGCGCCCACTTTTAATGTATCTTACGCCATTTTCTAGGTTAAAAGCACTCGGCTGGGAACCCAGAAGTTCGCTGAGTGGCTCGGCTGGTATCTGCTTTCGGCCTGGCACAGTGGGCGTGGTGGCAGTGCTCGCCCAGCATCCAGCGAGTCCACCACTAGCTTCAACCAGGGTGACACCTCTGCAAACCACCCCTCCCCTCTCCTGAAGTTCCCAGAGAAGGCTGCCAGCTCCTATCTCTGCAAGGTCCAAGTTGCAGCTGGACGGGGGAGACAACTTGACTCCTGCCTGCTTTCCTGAGAACTCTAACAGTGATAAGGTCTTGACATTCCACAGACTGACTAGGACCCAAACCCTTCCAACTACTGCTGACCAGTTTCTGGCTATGAACTAGAAGGCCCACTGTGTTACTGACACTGACCCCCCCCCCCCTGAACAGTAGGAAGGTAAGAGAAGATGTGAAACAGCTTATAGCTATTCCCATTGGAAAGGTCAGATTCTGACACCTGTGCATCCTAATAGCTGCATGTGCAATCCTGGAGTGCAGAGAGAGAAAGCTAATGGGGCGACAGAGCTAGAAAACAGAAAGGTGCCAGCCTTTGGGGATTGTCTTCCATAAAACTTAAGATTTTTGGCAAGGGCCCTGAATCTGACAGCGAGACCAATTTTCCAAAGCTCATGGACCTAAAAGAGGAAATGTCATTTGTACTTTGAAGCCCACCTCTTTGGTACTGAAATTCTAACTCTTCAACCTGCTCTGTCCATTTAAAGCACTAGAGCACGGGTGGGCAACTTCAAGGGCTCTGGGGACCAATTTCAACCCTCCCCCGACTCCCCTGGGGGCTGCGCGTGTGCACACATACATATGCACACCACACACTGCCAAATTTTGTCAGCAGCAAAGCAATGGCCTAAAAAAGCCAAATTTAGTTTAAAACAAGGCTGATTGTTTTGTTGGTACCACCACAGCAGCTAATTCGGTGGCTCCACTCTCTCACTTACCACAGCCTGACTCTACTTGCACCCAGGGAGGACTGGGAAAAAACCAAAGGAGTTGTGCCACAACAATTGGCACCTCCTTTTAGCTGGCAGCAGAGAACAACACTGTCACTGATGCCCCTCCACTGCCAAAGCTGCCTGCTCACACAGCCACATTGCAATTTCCAAGGAACATTGCCAGAACACATGGGTCCCAGAAAGGAATCACATACATGCAGTTTAGAACTCTCCCAATAAAACAATTTTCTTAGCGTTCTCTGGTGGCACTCATAATTGCCAATTGGATTCCAGATCAAGCCAAGGGAAGTTCACTCATCACAAATATTTTCATGTACATGTCACTTCAAGAAAGCAATCCAGTGATGGTGTAGAAGTATATAATGTAAACAATACTGAACTGATGAATTTCATGGCCCGGATGGTTTTCTGGTTTCATCCTCTCCCTTAAACAGATGGTATCTTTGCTGTGTTGTTGTGACACTTTGTGTTTGCTGCCGGATGATGACTCACTAGAGTAAATCCCAGGATGCTCAATACTAGGAAATAAGATTGTTTGGTGTGGTTTGCTACATCTAATTTTTCCAACAGAATTTCGACAGATGTGACAATTTCACTGAAATATTGTCAAAATAACATCAACACATTGACAAATTAAATCTGGCTCATTTTCATCCCCTCGGTATTACAGTGCTTCATCTGACATAACTGGGGATTTTATATCAGTGTCATTCTTGACAACTTGATCATTTCAGATGGCAGATTATCAATTTGTTTGCCCATCCTGATGGCTTGCTTTGCAGTCTCTATGCTACTCTCCCCGGTCTCTTTTTTTTCAAATAATTATAACCAAAGAAAGAATGCCTGGAACAGATCCATACGCTGTTTGGGGATGAAAGGAAATCATAAGCACCATTGCTCTCTGAGAGAGGTCAAACAACTAGCTTCAGCAGCTGGTGGAGCAAGTTGGCTATTGCATTGGCTGTCTATTGTGTTGGCTGTCTAAGGCTGAAATCCTATGCACACTTAACTGGGAGTAAGTCCCACTGAACATAGTGGACTTAGTGCTGGAAAAAAACATGTTCAGTGCTATGCTGCAAGTCTACACTTTCTCATGAGTATGCTCCATTTATTCAGTTTCTGAATGAACATGCATGGGATTAGGATGCATATTAGATTCTGGAGTGGGATATTTCTCTGATAACAATCACCATTTTATAACATCGCTCTATTAGAAAATGTTAATTGCTTATACAATGTTTGCCAGTAGACATCCTTCTATTGGTTATATTTGAAAACAGGCCCCCAAGAGCTTGATGGCCCTACCAAAAGGTCATCATGGGTAGGGTAAAATGTTTGCCCACTGATTCACTCGTGAGGAAAAGATAAATGTTTTCAAGCTGTAAAAAATAGTAATAAAAAGATCTTGCTCACAATACACTTAAGAAGCATTTCAAACAACAACATTTCAGACACGTCCCTGGTCACCATAAGTTACTGAATACTTAAGTCATATCTAAACTACAGCCATTCCCTCTCACCCACAATCCTGTTATGTCTGTGTGTCCTACTGATAACTCCGGGACACAGCACTGTAGTAACTTCTTTATTAGACAGACATGTTGCTTATTTGGGATGGTTACAGAATCTGCCTCAACTAGATTCTACACTGGAGTTTGCAGTTCTGTATTTCCAGCATCCAGTTCCCAGAATGGATTTTTCAGATTTTTCTGCAATGGTGTGATGATTTTTAAAATTATTTATATCCCACCTTTAAGGATACAAATCATTTGAAGGTGTGGTTTCTGCGTAAAATAAAAATACAATAATAAAATCACAATATTGAAATGTAACAACTCATCAGGACCCTTCCCACAGGGCAGTTGGTGTCAGTTGGCCCCAGGGAAGGGACAGTTCAGCTGCAAACAGGAGCAGTTGTCTGGTGTTATCTTCATCTCCCTCCCTCCGACTCCTTTTCCTTCCCAAAGTCAGTAGTAAATGGCCCTGGGAAGCTTGAGCAGGAACAGGCATGTAGCATTATCATGACCTGCCTCCCTTGCTCATAGTGCAATCAGGGCCAGCATCAAGGGTAGGAGTGGTTGGTTGGGCACCTGCTGAGGGGCCACAACCAAGCAGAAGCCCACTGACAAGAGCCCCCTAGATTTGCTCCTCCTCTTCACCATTGAAACCTGCTTGTTCACCTGCCTCCTGCTCTGGCCCAGCCCATGGTGGTGGTGAGAAGGAGGAGCAGTAGATGCCACGGCCTGCTTGCTCCCTGGCTCTCTGCCTGTCAAGCAAGCAAGTGGTAGCAGTGATGAGAGAGAGGATGAGGAGCAATTGCAGCAGGTGGTAATGGCAGTGAGAAGGTAGCTCACTGAGGGAGGGGGCCCACTGAAGGTGTCTTGCCCAAAGGCTCTCAAAAACCTGCAGCTGACACTGGGTGCAATAGTGCAATTGAAACTGATAGGGAGATTGAAAGAGGCTGCAGCTACAAAAACAACTGCTGAGCACCTTCTTGCCCCAAGGTCTTTTCTTTAGCGATGAGTTGATATTTTTGCTCCGCATCAGGCATTTTCATGGTTGTAGCCTCTTTCAATCCCCCTATTGATTTCAAGGGTGATATCAATCAAGGAAAAGCTTTAAAATAAAATTAAAATTAAAATGCATAATTTTTTTAAAAAAACCCGCTTTTCCAAAATTCCATAACCTATGTTCCAAAATCTAGATTTCCAACTGGAACTCAACTAGGGTGGAATCAACCAGAGGTTGGCATTCCAGAACAGTAACAAAATGGAACTTCTCCATTCTGCTGTTCCCTAAAGACATCCAAGATGGCCTCCATTTGCACTTCAGATTGAGCTTAGGATCTGCCATTCCATCTGGATTGCAATGCAGATGGAATGTGCATCCCTTCACCACCTTAGCCTGTGCAGTAGTTAAGAGATTATTAAGGTCAGCCAGTGCCTTCAACATCAGAGTGATTGTTACTAAGAAAAAATATGTTGTATTTGCCCATAGATCACAGTTCAGTGGTGGTGGTGGGATTATATACCAAACTGATGATCAGATCAATAATACTTTATATAAGGAAACATTCTCCTACTGTAAAAATAAAGCCACTCACAAAACAAAAGAAGCAGGCACACATTATTTTCTACATCAGGATAATTTTAAGTAGCAGATGGGAATATATTTTGAGTGATAAAACCAATATGGTAAACTGGGATGCTGCAAAACCTCCCTGGGGTTTTCAAACCCAGTTTCAAGTCTTTCAAAACAAAAAACGACATTTGGACTGGTGAAATGTCACCATACCACCCATCTCTGTTGCCTGCCCTCCAAATGTAAACTGAAAAGGGGTCTCAGTAGAGCTCATCAAGCATGCTGTGGTTTTCAGTCAGGAACCTTCGTCTAATCTTTATTCTGTTCTCTTTCTTTCAGTCCCCACCATACCCGTTGATTGTAATGCTAATACTGTAATACATTTATATAGCAGGGTTTTTCCTCATATTATGAAAAGGGAAGGGGATATTTGAAGGAGAACTAGTTTATTTCCAATTCAAACCACAGAGGCGAAAATGGAAGATATTACAGATAGTTTAGTTCCAAACCATTATTTGATATTGCATTGTTTGAGTTTCTCATTATTAGAACACTACTGTCAGGATGGTGGGAAGAGCCATTCCCCTATTCCCAGCCCCACAACCCGTAATGAAGGGCAGCAGCCTGTTCCTCCCTTAGCCAGCAATGATGGCCCAGATGACGGACTGATTGCAGAGCAGTAAGTGAAGGCGTGTGAGTGACAGCAGAGCCCCGCGTATGCTGGATGGGAGATTTATAATCCTGTCTGTGCATAGAGGCCCATTTTTCCACACACAGATCTTCCAGATCTCACCCCCTTCTGCGCAGCATGCAGCGTGTCGGTTTGAAGCTGCCAGCCAGCTTGCCTGTAATCCGACTCCAGCTTCTAGCTTCCCTGGTTTGCAGACTAATCCAAGTGGCAAGGAAACACTCTGTAACACCACAGGTCTATTTCTACCTGTTTATTTACTTAGCAAGTAATATTCTACAGAGTATACATTTCCTAGTTACAGTCCATGTGCAGAGTACAATGCATAGCAAGCATTATTTCCAGTGGAGTAGGTTGAGCTTCACTCCACTTTAGCAAAGACGTTACATTGTTGCAAAGTCCAGCAAGCAATAGCCAGAAGAGAGAAGAAATAGAGAAAGCAGTCCTGCTCTTCTCTAAAATGGCTTCAGACAGAAAAAACAAGTTAGCACGTCATCAGAACATACAAACCATGTGACTAGCTCATAATGTTCCCAGGGCCTAGCTTTCCCATGAGAAAGAACATGGGAAAGTAGAAAGACATAACACACTTGTTTACACCCATTCTGTTCCTTTCCATGTGTAAACACTGTGCTACAGCTGGTCAATGTGATACATATCACAACAGTAAGATGGCCTCTTTCCCCATCCCACTTCCATTGCAAGAGTTGGAGACACCACTGTGTGTGTGTAGGGTGTGTGTGTGGTGCAGTGCAAACATGGATCAGTATGCCTTTTCAATGGGCATATATCTGTAAATTGCAGTTGTTTTCACACATAAATCAGTTTTTAGAACAGGGTGAGCTATCTTCTGTGCTCTGTTTTGCAGACTATGGCCAGGGGCCCAGAAATATATTATGCCATACACCTGGCATAATACACTGTGGTGCTCAGTAAAATCTCACACATCATTCAGGATCTCATGTGAGACTAGATACATCCTTGGCAGCAAACCATCTACCAGATTTTAAGGCCATTTGAACAACTGTTGTGGGCAGATGCAAAATGTTCCTGGAACAATATGGGGCGGTTGGCTCCAGTGTTGCCACAAGCTATGAGTCCCAAAGCACCAGTACATCAATTGCTATATGGCAAAACAATGCTATAGCAACAACAATCCAGGCCTCGGTGCCTAAGATTCAAGACGCAAAATGGCACTCATTGATGCACTCAGCGCCACTGGCATTCAAAGAGATCAGGCCATAAACCAGGGGTAGACTACTTGAGGCCCACCAGATATTTTGGCCTAAAACTCCCATCAGCTCTAGCCAGAATAGCCAATGGAGAGGGATGATAGGAATTGTAAGCTAAAACATCTGGAGGGTCAGAAGTTGCCACCCCTGACTTTAAGAGTCTTTTGCAGGGGGGAGAGATATGTGCCACAAGTTTTGCTGGCGACTTCATCAGGTGCCCTTCTGTAGAAATAGGAAGTAGCTTTTTCAAAGCACGTTGCAAGCTTGGTCTTTTTGTAGAAGTAATTTTTTTCAGTGAGACTTCCAGAGCGGTAGACATATTAGTATGTAGCTGTAAAAACAACCAAGAGACTTGTGCAGGGATGCAGAATCTCAGGCCTACGGGACAAATCCGGTCCTCCAGCTGTTCCAGTTGCCCCCCCCCACCGGGGTTCTGCAGACAGCCACACACCCTTCCCTTGACCCCATCCCCTTTCCCCCAGCCACCGATCATTTGGTGGTTTTCCAGCTTTTGTGCAGTTTTCTTCCCCCATTCTAAAAGACTGAAATGCATCTCCTAAGGCTTAGTTACTGGCAGTAAGAGATTAAGGCCACACAATGCTATCAAGATGAGCGGGAGCCTCCGACCTCAGAGGCTCACGCTCATCCAATGCAGAGTGGGAGCAGCAGCAGACGCAATTCTTCACCTCCCTGCTCTGCATTTTTGCTAGATGGCCATTTTTGACATCTAGCTATGGCATTTCAAAGCGGGGGGGGGGGGGAGGCTGAAGTGGCTTCAGGATACCTTGTATCCTGGCCAGCCAAGTCCCCTCCCCTCCCTGCCCCCTGAAATGTCCCCTTTAACCCCTCTCCGAGGTTGCTCTCCTGACCTCGGAGAGAAGCCGGCACGGTTCTTTCCGCGCTGGCTGCTAGGGGGAGGAGGGGGGGTTGGAGCTCCGATTCCCAGCTCCAAGGTTGGCACTCAGTCTCCAGTGTTGGAGTGGGGAATTTGAACTAGCCTATGCCCCGCCCAGACGATGTCTAGGGGCCATAGGATCGTTCCCTCAAGCTATAATATGCTGTTATTTTGGCCCACCCCCTTTCCCCTTCCAACCTACCACTGGAATGCAGCCTGAGAGCATCTCCAAAATGGAATTTGTTCTTTGAAGATGTTCTGCACTGGCTCAGCTTGTCTGAGCGTGGGAAGCTAAGCAGGGTCAGGCCTGGTTATTACTTGGATGGGAGACCCCTCCTCTAGTTTCCTGCATTGAGCAGGGAGGGTTGGACTCTGTGGCCTTGTAGGCCCCTTCCAGCTCTAGAATCTATGAAGGTATAAGCACAGAGATTATTTATTTATTTATTTATTACATTTATACCCCGCCTTTTTTCCTGCAAGGAACCCAAGGCGGCTTACATAATCCTCCTCCTCTCCATTTTATCCTCACAACAACCCTGTGAGGTAGGTTAGGCTGAGAGTCAGTGACTGGCCCAAAGTCACCCAGTGAGTTTCATGGCCGAGTGGGGACTAGAACCCGGATCTCCCGAGTCCCAATCCAACACTCTCACCACTATGCCACACTGGCTCTCAGATACAACCACAATGAGAAAAAGGCTGTGGAATTTGGGAACCTTTAGACGTTTCAGTAGAGAACAGTGCCATGTGAATCTTAATGACTGTCTGGAGGCCTTTCTCAATGCTCTCTAGACAGACAAAGAGGACGACCCAGTAGGTCAGAGGGCAAAAGCTGGTTGTGCCGCTGGTCATGTTGTACCTGCCCTGATGCTGAACTGAGCACTTAAGTACCCACAGCTGTCAGCTTAACTGCTTACACAAACACAGGTTTTACAGCAGGCACACACTATTACAATATATTGAAGCAAACAAAGAAAAAATACAGTGCTGCCTAAAGGTATTTCCATCTGACAGCAAAACTCTCTTTATGATAAAGTATACTGGGTGTACTGGCTAAGTTACTCAAAATGTCATTTAAAAATGCTTGCTGACTGACAGTAGCCTGACTGGCTTTTACCTCATAGCGATCATTCATCTCTGTAATATCAATGATGCATGCTTTTAATTAAGGATGTTAAACTACCAGAACAAATGGAAAGAAGCAGTGAAAAGAAGCTTTTTTGAACTGGGCCCATGATGCTTTTATAGTCAAATCATCAGTAAGTCTTTATACAGTGTTGCAAGCAAACAAGTCACCAAAACTTAAGAGTTCAGTGGTCATGGACTCTTGCAAGGGTATTAGCACTTAGAAAGATGGTGTTGTTGTTAAAATGTACAAGTAATTTGCCTTGGTGCATTTGACAGAGCAGAAACTGATACATCAAATATTCTCCTTACTAAAGGAAACATAGTCTAATTAGGTACAGTTTGAATGAAACATTTGTATTGTATTTTCTCACCGTCATTGGCTGTAACAAATCTGATATCAGGGTATGTAATCATCATTATCATCATCATCGCCAGTCTATTTTGTTGTTGTTCAAGTTCTGAACACCAGTTGATGCTTAGCCGTAGCTAATAAAATGTCCCCAAAGGCCACTTATCTCAAGTAGATTTTATTGGGAACCATGAAAAATCTTAACCATGACAAAGAGTCTCCTTGAAATCCATTGGGAACCATGCCAATTTGTGCAGCCAGGCGTGACCCATCTTTTAGGACAGGAAGAGTGGACCCCTGCTTGAGTCCCCCACCACCACTCATAACTCCAACTCGCAAACAAATACAAGCTGGGGGGGGGTGGCGGGGGGGATTCCTTGGACATGGTAGCATGGCAGCGCACAAACTGTCCTCCTGTCCTGTCCTTATCTGAATGGATGTCTCTATGTTGGTCACTGGTCTGCACATGTGCAAAGGAGGGAGCTTTTGCATATGCTCGCTCCTTTCTTGAATTCCTCATCTCTTCAGTACAGGCACTAGGGAGGGTAGGTGGGAATCCTGATATGCCTGGGTGCCATATATAGGCATGATAGGCCCCACCTCGGCATCCAGAGGGCCAACAAGAATAACAGTAGAAAATGGGTCCATTGAGTCCAATAGCCCCTCAGGACACACTGTTTTTCCCAGCCAGGAAAGAGGAAGCAAACAGCTGGGGACAGGTTACATTCACTCACTCCATGAGCTAGTTGAGCAGAGCAGCATATTACAGCAGAAGAGCAGAAAGACAAGCATCTCTCTGACTTTTCTAGTTTTCTGTGCAAGGCAAATTTAACTACAGTGTATTTAATTTGAAAGTGTGTGTGTGTGTGTGTGTGTGTGTGAGAGAGAGAGAGAGAGAGAGAGAGAGAGAGAGAGAGAGAGAGAGATTTAGGCTGCAATGCATTGCTATGCACATTTACCTGGGAGTAATTCCCAATGGACTGAATGGGGCTTATTTATGAGTAGGCAGGCACATTGCATCTTTCCTGGACTTGCATTACCCCATCCCTAAAAAATCATAGCCCCATTCTCCCACTGTGTTTTTAATGCATCGTGGGAATCTGAGGCATTCTCTGTTGGATTTTGATACTGAACCCTAACCTACTGAAATTTTTAAGACTGCAATCTTATGTATGTTTAATTTGGGAGTAAGTAAGCCCCACTTAATTCAACAAGACTTTCTCCAAGTAAACATGCATAGGATTGGGCTGGCAAGCAAGTCCCACTGAAATCAATGGCAAATCAGAATCTGTTATGCTGATAGATGTCGCATTCCCCCCCTTTTTGTGTGTGCACACTTTCATTCAAGTTATTGCTTGCCACTGTTACTACAGTCTAATTTGCAGGGGATGCAGAGTGTACAGTGAAAGAAAACAGCTTCTTTTCCAAGTGCAGCTTCAATTGCATTGTGTGTGTGTGTGTGTGTTGCTTTCTTGTCTGGTCTGCTCTTTTTCTCTAGTCTTTCAGCTTCTGCATCCTTTCTCTTAGTCTTCCTTGCCTGTTTCCTGCACACTCAATCTTTCCAGCATTCTCTCTTCTTCCACCTGCAATCTCTTTTCATGCATTTATTCTTAGTATGCCCCGCCCAGTGTGCCCACAATTTTCATGAACACCAGCCTCTTACCACCACCCTCACAGACTCACAAATCCAGGAAATCTCTCCATTCCTCCTCTAGTCTTCCCCATAGGATTACTTTGGATGCTCAGAACTGACTGTTAGTATTTCGTGTAACATCACACATGGTAAGTTTTGACTCACAGCGAAGGCATGTAACTGCCTGCACCTGTAAACAGGGCGAGGCAGCTAGTTACTGCTACTTAAGACAGCTGAGCTGTGCTCTAGGTTGCTGCAGTAGCTACTCTGTTGCTGCAAGTCTCTTACTGTGTGTGCCTTGGATAAGAAACAACTGCTGCTGCTACTACTACTGAATGGTAAGCTCCCTTTGTACAGGGAGATTGCAATATCTATACTCTGTTACTCTACAATAAAACTGTATATATATAATCACTCATTGCTACCCTCTGCTTTCTGGACCTGCTGCATTGGAGGTAATTTATTTCCTCCTGCTGCTGACACTGGCTGCCCATGTTTGTTTGTTTTTCTAATTTTTTTAAATTAAATTTTTAATTTTTCACATCTTACAACTACTAATGAATACAACAACAAAAAATACAACATAAACATTGTGCACCCCCCCCACCTCTTGGGACCAAGTTATATTTCTCACCCCAATTTTTTTTTTTGTGTGTGTATGTATACAAGATATTATTCTATATTCCAAAAATATAACAAATCTTGACAAGGTTTGTTCCCCCTCCCCTTTACCAACACATAATCCAAAAATTTACCCCAAATGTTCACAAAGGTGTCTTTCTCCAATTGTCCTTTTTGACACTTAATATTACAAGTTAATTTATCATTTAACGCGATATCCCATACCTCTTTATACCATTCATTAATTGAAAACACATGTTGAACCTTCCAATTCCTAGCTATCATTAATTTTGCTGCTGTTAACAAATTCACAATCAATTCTTTTGTATTTTTTAAACAAACTAACTTTTCTGTAATTGTTAACAATGCTAATTTTGGGCAGACTTCTAATTCCATTCCTATTATTTCTGATATTTCTGCAAATACTTTCTGCCAAAATTCCAGAACATTTTTACAGCTCCACCACATGTGGGCATACGTACCTTTTACATTACATCCTCTCCAACACAATGCGGAGCAATTTTTATCTATCCGATTTAATCTTACTGGAGTTAAATACCATCTCCATACCACTTTATAAAAGTTCTCTTTTATCCTAGTTGACATAACTCTTACAACTGGCTGCCCATGTTAACTCCAGAGCAATCCAGTCCATTTTGCTTGTGAGGAGACATGCATAAGATGAATTTCAGTTCTGTGCTGCTTCTCACTGTTACTTCTGATTAGGTATAGAGAGGGGTGGCTGTGGGGAAGTTCATGAAAAGAGGTGGATTTTGGATGCTCAGAACTTGCTGCATATGCTTACTCCCAAGTAATCCAGTCCTTCTTACTTGTGAGTAGAAATGTATAAGATAGGGTTTTATACTGTGCTTCTTCTCACTGTTACTTCTGAGCAGGCATGCAGAGAGATGGCTGCTTGTGGGGACACTCATGGAAAGAGGTGGATTTTGGATGCTTTTCCATATGGCACTAAGGATATGATCAACATCATCTTTCAATGTCTTCTTTTGCAATGGGTTGCTGCTGAGTTCCAAAGACTGATTTTTTACTTTAAGATTATCATTATTAACATTATTATTATCATCCCACCCACCCCCACACACTCAGCTTTGCAGGCATATTCTCTCATTGTCCCCTTTTGCAATGGGTTGCTGCTGAGTTCCAAAGACTGCTTTTCTGTGTTGTATGATGTTGTTGTTGTTGTTGTTGTTACATGTAAAGGAATTTGGATGCTCTCAGAACTTTCTGTGAGGTTCCAAAGATTGCTTTTCTGTGTGGCTCTGAGGATATCACCATCACCATCTTGTGTGGCTGTGTGGATTCCTCTTCTCACTGTTCGGCAGTCATGACCTTGAAGTCTTGATTCTCTGTGCATAGAATAGAATCATAGAAAAGTAGAGTTGGGAGGGGCCTACAAGGCCATCGAGTCCAACCCCCTGCTAAATGCAGGAATCCAGGTCAAAGCATCCCTGACAGATGGCCATCCAGCTGCACCTTGAAGGTCTCCAGAGTGGGAGAGCCCACCACCTCCCTAGGTAGTTGGTTCCATTGTCTTATTGCTCTAACAGTCAGGAAATTTTTCCTAATGTTTAGGTGGAATCTGGGTTCCTGTAACTTGAGCCCATTATTCCGTGTCCTGCAAACTGGGATGATCGAGAAGAGATCCTGGCCCTCCTCTGTGTAACAACCCTTCAAGTACTGGAAGAGTGCTATCATATCTCCCCCCAGTCTCTTCTTCTGAAAGCTAAACATGCCCAGTTCTTTCAGTCTCCCCTCATAGGGCCTTGTTTCCAGTCCCTTTATCATCTTTGTTGCCCTCCTCTGAACCCTCTCCAGTTTGTCTACATCCTTCTTAAAGTGTGGTGCGTGCCCAAAACTGGCCGCAGTACTCAAGATGAGGCCTAACCAATGTAGAGTAAAGGGGAATTATCACTTCACACGATTTGAAAGCTATACTTCTATTAATGCTGAAGGGGCGGGAATGACAACAGAGCCCCGTGTGTGCGAGATGGGAGATTAAAAAATCCTGTTCCCGTGTGCCCATAAATCCACACACAGAAGTTCAGATCTTTCTCTCCTTCTCTCTCTGCGCAGCGTGCGGCGTTTCGGTTGCAAACAGCCAGCCAGCTCCAGTAATCTGACTCCAGCTGCCAGCTCCCCTGTTTGCAGATTCCATGTAGCAAAGAAATAACTCTGTAACTCCACAGGTCTATTCTACCTGTTTATTTACTTTAGCAAGTAATATTCTACAGAGTATACATTCCTAGTTACAGTCCATGTGCAGAGTACAATGCATAGCAAGCATTTATTCCAGTGGAGCAAGGTTGGCTTTACTCCACCCAGCAAAGACGTTACATGGTTGCATAAGTCCAGCAAGCAAAAGTCAGAAGAAAAGAGTGAAGAGAGAACAGTTCTGCTTCTCTCTAAAATGGCTCCAGACAGAAAAACAAGTCAGTACGTCACCAGAAAGCATAAACCATGTGACAGGCTCATACTGTTTCCCAGGCTTAGCTCCCATGAGAACCAACACGGGAAATAGGAGACAAAACATAACCTGTTTACCAGCCATTCTGTTCCTTCCATGTTGTAAACAATGTGCTGCAGCTTGTGAATGTGATGCAGATCACAACAATGCAGCCCAAAATAGCATTTGCCTTCTTTGCAGCCACATCGCATTGCTGGCTCATATTCAGTTTGTGATCTATAACAATTCCAAGATCCTTCTCACTTGCTGGAACAGGAGAATGTGGGTCCAAAGGAGTGCTGTTGTGTGGATTCCCCCACCCCACTTTGAATTCATGATTTTAAAGTTCAGGTGACTCAGTTTTCCCTTTCTGTCATATGGGTTTCTGGCTGTTCGGGATTCAAAAGACTGCTCCTCCCCAGGTGGTCCTCTCTTCTGCCCCACCAGCCTCAGTGGACACCAGCCACCACTATGTGAAGCTGTCTTGGGGGGGGGGGTCTGTTAAGGCTCCAGGTAACTATCGGCAAAGCTCAGAAAGCAGCAGAGCCTTGAGGAACATGGAGCTGTGCAGTTCATGAGGTTCTCTGCCCAAGCAATGGGAAACCCTCCAAACCAGCCAGCTTATGGCTTTGAAAGGGCTTTGATTTAAGGCATTCTCGATTAGCTATCCCCAGCATATATTTTCTTGACCTTTTCAGCTAATGGTGACACACACACACCCTGCCAAAAAAAGGCCTTTCTCCCTGAAACCTGACAGTGTTAAATGTATATTAGGCTATCAGTCTGCACCACCAGACTACTTGTCAGCCAACCTACCTGATGCCAGCACAGCTGATTCTGGGCTGCCCGTGTGATGCTGGCCTTCCTGCCCTCTTGATTGTCGCCTACCTGCCTGCCATCTGCTTGTCTGCTCCGAGTACTTGCCAGCCCTGAGACCTGAATGCCTGCCACCTCCATAGTGGCTAAAACGGCTGCTGGGCCTTCTTGACATAATTTAATATAAAACAACTACCAGCTGTGTGTATATCTTACAGTGGCAGGGTCTCAGTTGCAACATCTGAGAGTGAATGAAGCACTGAAAAAGCCAAGTCACGCATCAAAACAGTTTTGTTTTTGGTCCTCCATTACTTCGATAGTTACAGACATTTCAGGCCACATCACACATCTGATGAAGTAGGCTCTAGCTCATAAATGTTCACATATCAATATATTTTGTGCAGCAAGATCCTGTCAAGGAAGAGCACATGGAGATGCACATCTGGAGGCAAGTAGCCCAATGCAATCCCCCTTCTGCATTGTGCCATTCATATGGGTGTGGATGAGCCTGCCCATCTATATTAAAAAAGCAGATGGTAATGTGTATTCTCATCAGCTGTCGCAGGCCATTAGCCACATACTCAACACCTTGTTGCCCATGGCTGTCTCTGGGTGGGGGCCGAAGTGTGAGAGCATTCCTAGTTCTTAACACAGATCTAGTAATGCATTCTAATTATGAACATAAAAATGCTTCAGCTGGTTTTAAACAACTGCTTTACTTTTAGCAGAGGCAGAGATCCATGGGGAGGCTGGAAAATGTGATGGGGGCCAAGGTATTCTTAGTCAGGGAAGAGCTTATTTTGTTGGTTGATTTACCACATTTATGTAGCGCCTTTCTGTCAATGCACTCAAGGCAGCTTACAGTTTAAAAGGTACCAACTCTTTCATAAATGTTATTCAGTTATGAAAAAAATCTGCCATTTTAAGACCAGAGTTAAGGCAATCCCATTTTGGCTCAAGCTCCACAAAGCCAGGAAATAGGAAGCAAAGGATGCTGCCTTAACAGATGTGCCCCATGATCAGTAATGATGTTGTGCAATGCCACAAATTGTGCTTGCTTACATACAAGCACAATTTACACACTTTTCCTTGGTGGTCTTTCAAGACCAAATCCAGATGGAGAGGATGGTGTGCCTGGGACCAGCAAAGTTGCCCCACGTCCTGATCCTGTGTTGCCTTATGAAGCATCTTGTTATTTTTTTTCATAGAATCATAGATTCTAGAGTTGGAAGGGGCCTACAAGGCCATCGAGTCCAACCCCCTGCTCAATGCAAGAAACTAGAGGAGGGGTCTCCCATCCAAATAATAACCAGGCCTGACCCTGCTTAGCTTTCCACACTCAGACCAGCTGAGTCAGCATGAGCCACAGAGCCTTATTGTATTGCTAGAAGAATCCTCCTGTGAGTTGTTTACCCATGCCTGTTTGTTGCCTACATCAGCAGCTGGCGGGATGGGTTAAACAATGGGAGGGGGCTCCTCTAGCCCCCTTCATCAGCCTTATGCTGGTTTTTGTTTGGCGCTACAATAAGAGAGTTGAAGTTTCTTATTCTGGATCTGGATTTGGAATTGCAAGATGATGAATCGGAGAAAAACATTCATTCACCACTACATTGAGATTTTTACTAGCAGGTATGCTGCAAGACATCTAGGGTTGCTTTGGAACTTGAGATGCTTGGTGGGGATAAAATGGGTTGGGTAGTATAGTGTTGCAGTAGAAAAGAAGTGATAAGTGGAAGGGTTAAGCACCTTTTCCCAGCCAACTATTTATTTACTCCAAATTGCATCCTCCCAACATCAGTTCACAATGGAAAAGCTGTGTGGGCTAAGGTTTGTGAACTCATTTGTTTAACTTGATATTAGTCCCTATGAGCACATTTTAGAGGAGAAAAGGCACTGAACTACAAATGCACTGAAATATAAATAATTAAGCAACCCATTCATTCCTACTCAAAATCAGTGCACAGGCCAATAAAAACTCTGCCCCCAAAGCAGTATTCCTTGGCTATCAGATATACAAGCAAAGGCTTACCGATGCTAGGCCTCCTTATGCATGCTCAGAATGAGTCCTGATAAGCATTCTGGCTTCTCCATTTCACTCTGGCGTTTGGGCAGAGCAGAATGACTGAATAATTTGTGCAGCAAAACTGGGTAGTTCCACCCATCCCTACTCTTTTTCAAGCTGTTGGCTTAACTCTTTAATCCTCACCCAGAAACAGCCTAAATACATGTAACCACACTCACATATATTTCCCCCATGTTATCCTTGCCTCCGTCTTTCCTCCCCCTCCCCTCCCCCCCATTGTTTCCCCCTTTGACAACATTTAGATTATGAACTCCTTCAGTCATTGACCTGCCTTTTTGTGTGTGTTTATGTTACTCTTCATATTGTCATGTGCATCGATAACGCTCAGTATACCATAAACAATAAAAGCACTAGTGATTTTGCATTCAGGTTGCATGAAAGGGCTGCATTTAATGTTTTCTACCAAGCAGTTCATCCATATATGCTGTCATATCAATATATTTATGCAGTGACAATTGACCCTGTTCTGTTGTTTTTGCTCCTGCTAAGAAGGGAAGAATAGACATCTAGATGTGAAAGGCCATTGAACTAGATCACTCTGACGCCTATCACACCTGATCTATGGCACTGATGTTTTCATTAGAGATTAACTGAACAACCTGCACCATATGTTTACTGTAATATTCAAATGCCTGAAGGTAAAAATTATTAGTCTGCCTGATGGTGAATGTCCACTTTAACCTTCACAGCCTCTTTGAGTGCTAATTGGCTCACACTTTGATGCTTGCTGACAGAGATGTTATTTTGATTATAATGCCATTAAATGAATTCCCCTCCGAGTTTGTTTGTTTGGCTTCAGAAGCAGTTCAGGTTTCTGTGAAGATTTCTGCATGGTATTTATTAAAGACTTTCACCCTGATCCAGCTATAGTATACTAGAATGGGGATCAGGATTCTCACCAAATTCCTGATCTGAATTGGGGCTCTTTGGCTTATGTAAATATCATCACCCTGGTGCAAATAAGAAGATCCACATACCAAAGTGCTTGTTGATGTCATCTATCTTCAATGCATTACTTTCAGTTTGATGCACTTTCGGATGTGTATCTGAATGCATACCAACAACATCCATACTCCAGTACCACTAGTCACACATAACTATGTGCAACTAGAACCAGATCTGGACACATTTCTTTATAGCAGGGGTAAGCAACTTTTTTGGGCCGTGGGCACATTTGGCAATTTGAGAAACTGTCCTGGGGCACCACAACAAAATGGCTGCCATGGGGCATGGCTAATCACAAAGAATAAGTAACCTGCCCAAAAGACTGAGTACAAGGCAGAGGTGGGTTTGAGCCCCAACACACTAAACAACTCATTTGAACCCACAGTTTTCAGCACCACCAGAAAAATATTTCACAGCACTCCCAGGTGCCAGTAAGAAAATGTGTTGTTGTTGTTTTTAATGGAAGGGGTAGGGCACCTTGGTGGGCACCATGAAAGGTGTCCGGGGGCACATTGGTGTCTGAGGGCACCACATTGCCTACCCCCTGCTTTATAGACTCTTACAGTGTTATATTAGGTGTCACCTGTATATTAGTCGTTACTATTACTTAAACATTTTTGGCGCTGTTCAATCAAGATAAAAGAAGACAGGGACTTTCCCTCGGGCTTAAAATCTAAATGTGCTGGGAACTAGTGAAAGTGTAGTGGTACAATGGCCATTCATTCATTCATTCATTCAGTATGAGGGACAATACAGGACCACACTACCAGAAGGGAAATTGTGGGGAGGTTCTTATCTCTCTTCTGCACCTTGTTGGTACTGACACTTTCTTGTCATGTAAAGGAGCTCTGATTCTCATTCGAAAGGAACAGTGTAGCATAGGATCGTGCTGCGCAGATACTGTTCTCTCTCCATTGCAGATGGCACCTGCACACAGTTCAAACAAGGATTGTGTCAGCTTGTCATCTGGCTTTTCCACTGTGGCAAGGTTTTCATGCTGTGACACCATCTGGCTTCTCTTTTGGAGCTGCAAAGTGAATTCACTGAGAAAATGGGTACTGTACTACTTATTGAATAGATATGAAAATATGTAGTGTTCCCAGTGAGTGCACTCTTAAATGACTAGTACTGCTGAAATGAGTTGTATTTCCTGCCCCACACTTCCACCAAAACTGTTGGCCAGTGGAATACTTGCCAGTGCACCAGATACACTAGTAGGATATCACTTCAGCTGTATAGAAATGGCTCCACCTGAAGCAGGCTATTATGAAGCTGAGCCTGAGTTGTGCGAACAAGAGAACATTCGTAGGGGATAGCAAGGCATCTATCTGAAGGTGTGCAGTTCAGTAATTAAGCCCTGAGTGTTGGAATGATAGTTGCCATATGCTATTCATGGTAGGCCTCTTATTTCTGCCTCAGAGGGCAGTTCAGCAGGTGCACTTTCCCCTGGCTTCATCTACCTGTTTCTCCTTTTGCACAACCTATGAAAAGAACAATACCCCATTCTGAATATGGAAACCTAGGCCCAAACTTAGCTAACTTTAAAAATTTCAGATGAACCTGCTAGGGTGGCCATGTATCCTCTTTCACGGAGGACATTCCTCTATTTAGAGAGCTGCCAGAAGACTGTCCTCTATTTTGAAGGTTCTCTGTTTGAAGGGCTGTCCAGTTTATGTCTAGGTTAAAGATTAAGAACCATCAGAAGGAAGAACGGGGTCCTTGAAGTTGCCCATCAACCCTTAGCACCTGGACAGCAGACTGAGCAAGGCACACAGGTCACCTGGTCACAGTCCTCTACACTATGGTGAGATGTACAGTATTCCTATTTAAATTATAATAGTCATTTCTAAATTTGCATTCATACATATAAATTAGGATATGCAACTTGTATGCAAATTGGTGTCATCTTATGTCCCCTTTTATGGTGATGCATTTCCTCTTTTTTGCCAGTTCATGAGTGGGTTCATGGGCTACAAATTAAGGATAGCCTGTGGTGATTAATGTGTGTGGCAGCTTGGTCTGCAATTATTTCTTGGCATCTTAGTATGAGATCTGCTCAGAAGAAATCTTGTACCAGTTACCAAAATCTACATCAAATCCAGGCTTTTGCAAAAACATTGCCAGTTCCCCAGCCCATTGATATATGTGCTAATAAATTTCACAGACAAAGACAATATAATGCAGATTTTCCCCCTGAAGAGAGGTTGGTGATCTCTCTATGTGAATATTTATGATAGCTTCCTAGTTTTTCCATTGACAGAATGCTTATGTTCCCCTTTCAATAAAACTTCCTAAACTGATCTTTTTCCATTACCTCATATGGGGGATTACATTTCCCCACTACTGCCACCCTCTATGGGGAAACTGCTCCTTCACTGGGCAATCCCACTTATGGGGTTTCTTATTTATAGCAGATGTTTATATTTCTGGGCCTAAGGAACTCTCTATCACTATAACTCAAAGAGTTACACAAGCTGACTCTTTCCCGCTGTCACCAATTCTATTAGAATACTTTAAAACCTCCTAGGAGTTGGTATAAGAGGCTTAGGCATAGGATGGGCACCAACACTAGAGACAAGTTGAACAATTAAACAAGTAATTTATTAAAGGGTTATTTTGTACATAAGAGATTACTAATATTTACTTTTGGGATTTCAAAACAAAAGACTGCTTAGTGACAATTCTTTAGGCCTCAAGAGACATTGTTGCTGTTACAAGCCTCTAAGGACTTCTTTTACTTCAGGACAAATTCCCTAAACCTCCACCCCAGCCAAATACCCTTACAACCAGGTCCAGCTTCAGGGTACAGTCTTCCTCTGACACCCAAGCTCCTCCCATTGTGTTACTGGCTGCTTGGACGGTTTACCTGCAAGGAACCCAGGGCGGCTTACATAATCCTCCTCCTCCTCTCCATTTTATCCTCACAACAACCCTGTGAGGTAGGTTAGGCTGAGAGTCTGTGACTGGCCCAAAGTCACCCAGTGAGCTTCCTGGCCAAGTGGGGACTAGAACCCAGAGATCTCCCGAGTCCCAGTCCAACACTCTAACCACTACACCACACTGGCTCTATACAACATGGCAACGATATCACCAGTTGCTGTTTAGGCACTCCCAATTCTTGCATTCTGTGGGGGAAGGAAACGTTTAGATGCAACATTCTCTACTAAGAAAAGTAAACAGAATTCTTGTTCTATTAGAAGGAACAGTTAGTTGCGGCATAATGTATTCAAATCTGTCAGTTTTGGATTCTTAACTTCTCCTTTTTCCAATCTTAAGTGACAAACTTTGAGACCTTTTCCAATTTTAAGTTTGGTTTGTCAGGTTATTTGAGGGTTTTTAAAAAGTTTGTATGAACATTTGTACATGTTTTCATATGCATTTCTCCTCATGTACATTTTTATGCAATTTTGCCTAATATATATATTTTGGAAGCATTTTTCCTAATGTAATGCTTTTTAATGTCCGAATTTTGAAGGATAACTGAGTTTTGGTTCATAGCTTGGTATAAAAGTACGCTGGGGCATGCTGGGAGTTGTAGGCCAAAAACATCTGGGGACCCAAGGTTGGAGAACACTGTTCAATGTGGATAACTGCAATTATGTGGACAGCTTCTATGAGGACAATTATATGGGAGTTATAAGATACAAAGAAACCCTGAGATTTCACATGTCAGTGTTTCTTTTCAAACTATTCATTTATTTTTTAAGAAAACCAACTTAAGAAATCCCTCAGATGTTCAGAGAACATCTGTACCAATTTCATGTTATTTACTGCTGCATCTTCCATTTTCAGAATTCATTTCCAACATCAGTCAGATTTTCTAAGGACATCAAAATGATGGTCATTCTGACTGAAGTTTTCTTCTTTTCTGGTCCCCAGCATTTTAAAGGAGATCAGGGTGGGGGGTGGGGGGGTAGCTAAAATTCTTATTTTATAGCTCTGGCAGGGTCAAAATATCTTCTATACATCAATACCCTTGTAAAACTGTCGGGCTAGCAGGCAATCTGTCCCACCTGATGCTTTTGAAATAAATAAAGAGTCAGAGTTGTAAACTCAATAGTATAGGTTGTTGAAATGAAAACCAAAGAAGAGTATTTTATACAAAGAGTACATGCTTGGTAACTTCACAAAACAACCCTGCATGGGGGCTGTTGTGACAAATATTCTTCAATAAAATGGGACAATCACACTGCTTGTGGGCAAATGCCAGTAAGATTGCTGTGTTACACATATCTCACACATAAACTTCTGCAGCTGGCAGAGGAAACATTTCCTGAGGGCTGGATCACAAGAATTGGGATGCTCCAGCCTCAGTGACCTCTCATTCTTTCCCAGAAATAGGAGACCATCACTTCTTGCTCACTGGCACATTTACTTTTCTTCAGTTGTCAGAAACACTGCTTTCAGACATGCCTTTGTATGCGTCAGACATTTTGGCCTGGATCCAAAGTACTGTGTGACTAGATCCATGTTCCCAAGAGAGTGTTGTGTGTGCATTCTCCTACAGCAGCCGCCCATGCTGCATGGCACACCTTGAGTGCCATTTTTTGATGGAAAGGCAGGATATCAAACCAGTCAATTAAATAAATAAACCTTCTGTGAAACTAAGGAAATTCTGGGTTCATGATGTAGCACAGGGGCCTGTCACTCAAACGTGGGGGGGGGGGATACATTTTAAAAGAGCCAAACCACTGGGCATGCCTAAAGTAGCTCTTTGGATCCTGTTCATGAAGTTGACATCCAAGAAAGTTAACATTGTCCTTAGTCCTCACATGAAATTTCTACTAGTACTGTAACTGTAATAAGATGCTCACAGATAATTGGTATTTTTGCTGTTGTTGCATAACTTGATTCTAGTTCATGTAAACATTATGAATGAGCGAAGTCCCCACTTCTGCTCCATTATTGTCCCACTGATCCAATAACTCTTGGGTTCTGTTTTGTTTGTCTTCTAGTAGAAATTCTGGACGGTGGAATGTTAAGAATGGATTATGTGCATGCAACCTCATAGTGTTGTTTTTTTTAAACCAACCCATTTTCTGGACAGAAGAATTTGAATTTATTTTATATAGAACTTTCCTGCAGGAGCATAATTGCAATCCTGCAGAAAGAAAGAAAAAATAAAATTAAAAACTGGATAATGGAAGTTTAAAATTGAACCAGGCTTTGTGGGATGGGATGATTTAACTTCTCCATTATTCCAATTTAAAATGGCCGCTACAGCTCCTTGTTGTTTATTTATTTATTTTTAATATCCATTCTGCTGGGGCACAATCGGAAGGGGAAAAAACATTTTAAAAAACAACAGTCCTGTGATAGCAAGTAAATTAATCTATGACTACAATCCTAAACTTAAATAAATATGAGGGTCCAAGCCCTATTGGGCACAGTGGGACTTACTTTTGACTAAACATGCATATCATTGTTCTGCATGCCATTTATTTTTCCCCTAAACAATGTTGCAGTCACCTGAACAGGGATGCAATGCATCCCCCTCAAAAATATACAGGCCCTCTATCCATCCACTGGAAGTCATGACAAGCCCTTTTGACATACTGTATAACATTAATTCTAAAGAAAAGTTATTAGTTAGTAGTGATGAACACCTTTCAATCTGAAGTTTTTAAAAAATAAACACCTGAAAATAGTATATGCAAACATATTCGTGGTGAATTGAGCTTTGAGAGGGAGTTATGAGAAGTCATATCATGTTTCTGTTAAGGCATGGCATTCATACTTAGTTTTATTGACTGAATCCATTTTTTGTACTGGAAAGCATGCTGGATAATTGCAGCACTCATGATTGATGTACACAACTCTTTCCCAGAGTTCTGATGGCTGAGCCAGGACACACTTTTTCTGAATTAAAACTGGAGGCAAACGTCACTTTTCCACCCCAAACATATACTTGTACTGTGTACACAAATGAGAATTACCTGCCCAGCCCCACCAGAGGTAGTTTTTCTAGGTGCGTTTCTGTTTTGCATGAGCCTTCTGACTGAATGCTCCAATCGCACCTAATGCAAGCCATAACTATGCACCCACAATGGAGAATGATATGAAGGAGGAAGGACAAAGCAGTGCATCATACAGAGACTATACTATAGCCCCCTTCATGCATTACTCATGTGAAGAGGCAATGTGAGTAAAAAGGAGCTGTGGAGACTTGCCTCTGGCTCCACTACTGAAAACACAAGTCTCCCACTGGACCTACCCCATACTGTCCACATGTCTGAGGCAGGGAATCCTACACGGCATGCATAAACTTTCCCGGGTCTTAGAACCCTACGTTAACAGCAGTCCAAGATCCGGGGAAGTCTATGCATGTAGGCTTACCTGCCACGTTACTACATAGATGGTGGAGGAGCCATCATCTGGGGCAGGGCCAGAAGGCATAGCCTGCAGCCCTGGTCTACCTGTCTTGCCCCTTCACACAAGTGATGTGTGAAAGGGGCTACTGCATCGGTACGTTCTTTTGGCTCACAACAGCTTTAATTGTTTAATGTGTTTCTCACAGCACAGTATCAGTTCTCTTGCGTATTAGTGTGGCCTAGCATGCAGTGTGGGAATAACTACTGGTGTGTGTGTGTGTCTGTCTGTCTGTCTGTCTGTCTGTCTTTGTGTGTCTGCACATACTATATATGTAGTTTCTGTATGTGATATATAGATATAGATTAAAGGGAATGTACACTTAATCTTATTTATCATTAACATTTTTTTTGATATTTTATTTCTATCACAATTAGGTTTCTTTGATACAATGTTTCTACAGTTTAATTTGGGCCTGATTAACTCTGGTCACTTTCAGCCTGGCATGTTCAGCCTCCCCAGTGTTGCATAAGTGCTATCTCTGTCCTGCAAATGTGGAAATAAAGTGGCATGAATGGCCATGTTATTTTGCTGCAGTTGCCTAGGAACTATACTCTTTTCTACTAACTGCACCAAAATGGCTGGGTTTGGGAGTGAAGGACAAAGGCATTGTAGGAAAGAAGAAATGGGAGTGCATGCAGTGAGCAAATGCATATAGAAATTATTCCAAAAAACAACCTACAGTTCAACTGCCATTTTGTCAACATCTTTACGGAAAATGTGTGGCATGAAATCAGTTGTATACTGGCTTAGATATAGTTGAAACTATGATTAACGTGGTTGAAAATCAACACATAAGGCTTCCCACTCAAGAACTAGTTTCCAGTGGATTGAACTAGTAGAGGACCCATGTGTCCTATACTTTACAGAGAACAGTCCCCTATTTGAAGGGCTGTCCCTTCAAATAAAGATAAAAGACCATAAGGAAGACCAGGGGCCTTCAAGTTGCCAATCAACATTTAGCACGTGGACAGCAGACACAGCTCACCTGGTCACAGTCTTCCCCACTATGATGAGGTGCATTGCATTTCTATTTAAATTCTAGTAATCTATACATATAAATTAGCATATCCAAATTTTATGCAAATGCCCTTTTGTGGTGATTTCCTCATTTTCAGCAATTCTTAAGTGACCACCAAAAGACCCAATGTCCAGAAACAGCTGCGCCACCCATGGGAATCTGAAGATTTCTCATTAAATATAGGCCCTGTCCCCAGAAAATATCTGACCCTTTGGAATTTCCCCAAAACTCTATTTTGGGAATTTCCCCAAAATTGGGGAGGAGGGGATATTACACAAAATTTGGAAGTAGGATTTTGCTTATGTCTATTTACTAGGTAAATACAGAGCTAAACATTATGCCTTCAAACAACTTGATCCTGGATAAATGCACAGAAACTGTTCCTGGTGATTCACAAGCTCTACAGGTTCTAGTTCGAATCAACTCCTGTTCACAGATTTTGCTCCCCATCTTTGCTGGTTTTGCATTTCATCATTCTTATCCTGCATGTACTGTAATTCACTTCTTACCTACCATGCCTTTGTGCCTCACTCCCAACTCCAGCCATTTTGTTGCAGTTAACAGTATGGTTGCTAGGCAACTGCATCAAAATAAAATGGCCATCTCAGAACAAAGTATGGGAACAGCACACTGGGGAAACCCAGAAACTGCTAAGGACCTCCTGCAGTACTAGCATTTGAAGGAAATGTTCTGTTTGGTCAGGACAACAGCCGCTACTTCAGTGACATACTGCCTGGTTCTTCTGTGCATGTTTAGTCGGAAGTAAGCCTCACCAACGGGACTTCTTCCCATTGAATTCAGTTTTAGGAATGAACTTTAGTCACTATGACAGCTCACTGATAAAGAATTACAAATTAATTTGTTCATAGTGAAGGGAAAAATGAGGAGTGTGGTGGCCTCTTATCGCTTAGGAGTGCCATATCGATTCATAATTAGGTGACTATTGTTGCCTTAAATGTGTATTCCCCAAGCTTATGTGTTCAACGAAAATGAGAATACAGGCAAGAGGCACTTGCATTGAAGAACTAATGGAAAAGATGGGTGCATAACCCCGCCGACACATACTGATTCTCATCTGCAAATGCAGTCCTTGCCTCGGCTTCATTTCCCACAGCTGTGCTTACTTCAGATCCTGGCTTGAGTGGGAAAACAATTAATTAATATCCTGGGGTGCATTTGCAGGTGGCAAACACCCACTTTCTGCCCACAAAATCTTCCCTGCAAATCCTCTCCACCACCGCCACCCATGCTGCCATATGATGAGTAAAAGATGGGATTGGAATCCCCAAGGTTGGAACCTGGCTCAACTGAACACAGGCCTGTGGCTTATGCTGGCTCAGCTTGTCTGAGTGTGGAAAGCTAAGCAGGGTCAAGCTTGGTTGTTACTTGGATGGGAGACCCGTCCTCTAGTTTCCTGCATTGAGCAGGGGGTTGGACTTGATAGCCTTGTAGGCTCCTTCCAGCTCTATGATCTATGAAGGCAGGTTGGCTCTTAGAAGCAAGCTAACTAGCATGAAGTGATTTTAGGAAATACTTGTTGGCAACTGGTGGCCTGTTTCTTACTGACGGCCTCCTAAGATCTTCATGTAGAAGAAGTATGTTTCGTCTCTATTCAGATCTACAGTCAGTAACATCTAAGTACTATTGACAAGCCTTCTCTGTGCAAGAGAGAAATACTCCTGCTAAGTGCATTGATTACACTTGGCAGGTGGACCTCTCTCACCTTGAGCCTATTCAGCAGCTTTTTTCAAATCATTGTCACCTTAATTTCACTGGGTTTCAAAACACATTCCTTTCTTGGCTTCCTAGGACAAGGAGATCTGTAGCTCAGTGGGAGAGTGTCTGTTTTGAATGCAGATGGTCCCAGGTTCAATCCCTGTCATTTCCATTTAAAAGGAATTCAGGTAGGAAGGCTATGAAAGACCTCTGACACACAGAAGTTATGTTTATAGCTTGCACTTTTGTTTGTGGTGCAATAAAAAGATTCATTTTTATTGCATGGATTGGATTTAAAAATCTCCTTTTGTCGCCAGTTGTGGTCTGATTTTGAGCCAAACAACCCTCTCGTTCTCCTTTTCCTCATCTATTACTATCAGTGAATGCATTACCTAATTAAAGAGAGAGAGAGAGAACATTACAAATGTCTCTTATTTTTAGATGCTCAGACCAAGACATCTGCCCTGAGGAGGATACAGTTTAATACTGCTTGAAGTTTCTATTAGTGTAGGAGAAAATGCATAGTACTAAATAAAAGGAGACAAGTTTGTAAATGGAAGCGATTAAAAGGCTGAAATGCTAAACAAAGGTGAAGGGCAACAAACTGGGACTGCAGGTGTTTGAAGCAGCACGTGTCTAGCACACCAAGTGAGTACATTTGTTCCATAGCATAGCCACACGTAAATCTGCCATTTTTTCTAACTGCTCAGAAATGGCATACACTCAAGCACACAACAATCTAAGCATCCTGAAAATGGTCTCTGATGTTCATGCAAGTAGTTTCTTCAATACATCTGAAAGAATATTTTTACATGGTTGAAACTGGGCCTAACCCAATCATTTTTCTATTATTTCAGGAAAAAATCTGCATGCTCTACCATATTTTTGCTCTGCCAAACATTGGAGCAAGCTTTTCCATTCTACCACTGCTCAGTTTGGGAGCAAGGGCTGCCAAAATGTGTATCCTGTTGGAAAATGCGACGGGAAGATGTAAACTCTGCAGGAAGGGTTTTTTAAGATGACTGCCCATTAAAGGGTTAAGGCAAACTGTGTAAAGTTTGGTTGAAGGACAAGGGGCAGGGTTCAGTGGACTGAACCACTTGATTGAATCAAGGGAGGGAATACTGGATGTTGCCTAGCAACAGGTTTGAATTCCATTCTAACACTCCTCTGAAAGTTAGACTGTTTCCAGTGCTGACTTAACTGACACTTCCTGGGTTTAGCAATGAAGGAGGATTGACCTGTGTGTTTTCCTTACCTCACAGACTGAGTAATGTTTAAGAAGCTGCACTTCTGTAACCATCAAATTTTAGTACCCGAGTAATCTTGTTACAGTTGTTTATCTTCTTAAAAGTATCTACTTTGAAACAAGTCCTGTGTTTGTCTGAGAGAAATCTGCTAATGCTTTTGTACTCTGCCATCATATCCAATATTCATGTTTAGCCCACTTTACAATTCATTTTAAAAACCTTATCATTTTAAAACTTTATCTTTAAAAGTTCTGTGGATTTCCCATTCAAATATCCCTTTCCCTCCCCGCCACCCCTCATCCGGTATTTTTCTTGGTCACAATACTATTAAATAATTTCATGGAGTGAAGCAGGCAACCTGACAACGATGTGGGTCTGATCAAGTTTGGTTAGGAAGAAGAAATACTTTTTTCACATCTGATCTCATACTTGCTAAGGTGCAACCTTCGCAAACTCCAAAAGACATATAGGTTGATCCTAAACACATATATTTAGAAAGTAAGCATGCTTAGGATTGAAGCTTCAGATTTCTCCCCTGATCTTGAAGCTCCCATCATCTTGTCCCAACAACCTCAGACATAATGAAAACAAAAAGAAAAATAGAGTAGAGACAAGTGGGATCTGCAACAAAAAGTGGAGTGTTCCTCTTTACTGTTCCAATCAGCCAGCCATGCCCTCCTCCATGATAGTCCATTCCATTGCCCTCCCACCCACTTGCATACAGGTAAGCACCTTTCCATGAGATTAGGAAACTCGGGTCTCCAATTGTATGGAGAGGTACCTACATGATACAAACATATGTGCATAGGCTGATTCACATAGTGAAACAATATGTGTAACTTGGAAGGGGAGCCTGCTGCCCCCAATGCCCCCCCACACACATGCAAGTTCTTTCTCTACATAATTAAAAGTTTGTAAATGGTAAGTATGTACAAAAAAAGCAAAAATATTTAAGATTTCATATGGCCACACATTAGGGTTAACTAGCAGATTAACAGCACAATTCCGTACACGTACACTAGTAAGACCTATTGAGTTCAATGGAATTTACTTCCAGGTAGGTGCTTGACATTTCTATTAGCATGGAAGAAAATGTATAATATAATAAAAGGAGACAAGCTTGTAATTGGAAGCTGCTATCATCATCATCATCATCATCATCCAATAGCCAAAGCTCTTTGGACAGTTTACGAAAGATTTGTATGGGTTTTGACTGCAACTTAATTATCTCACAAGATTAAAACCTTAAAAATACAATATAAAACATAATATAAAACATAATATAAAACATAATATAAAACATAATATAAAACATAATATAAAACATAATATAAAACCTATTTACAACAGGATTACTGCCTAATTCTGTTTATAATTCTAGTTCTACCCTATGCATCTTTTCCTTAGCATGCTTGTAACGGAGCTAAGGAAAGAGTTGTAACAACTTTCCCCACCACAACTGGGTTTTGTCAACTCAGGAAAAATGTAACCTATAAAACATGTCTACATTGCGGGTGATAGGTCTCCTATTAAACCAGCCAGCACGGTCTTACTAAGAAGCTCAGCCATGATGGCTTTGTACACGCATAGTCCATATTTTGGTATTTGGTTGGCATCACCCTAGCACTTTATCTAATATGCATTGTTGCTCTGAGGAAGGGTGCACTAGCAGGGGTTTCATGGAATCTGGAAGCTACAGGATCCTACTGTGAGTAGGCAGGACTACATGCCTCTATAGTAATCAAACTACATGACCTTTGCCTTAGTTGAATCAAAGAGAAGTTGCCCTGCCACAGTATGCAAATCTTAGGAACTCTGGATGAATGAAAATGCCTACCAAATCACCACCCTAGTCAAGCAACGCATGAGGGTACCTTTAAATTAACCAATCTATAGCCTTGGTGGAAACATGGCCCAGTGATGAAGTTGTTCTATGTACATCTACCTAACTTGTTTCTTGGAAGCATGGCTTTTGTAATACTTAGTCAGCTCACTTTAATTCAGTAAAATACAGGCCTGTGGCTCATGCTGGCTCAGCTTGTCTGAGTGTGGAAAGCTAAGCAGGGTCAGGCCTGGTTATTACTTGGATGGGAGACCTCTCCTCTAGTTTCCTTTATTGAGCAGGGGGTTGGACTCGGTGGTCTTGTAGGCCCCTTCCAACTCTAGAATCTATGAATCTATGTAGCCAGGAACCTCTTCAAGGTTTGTTTCATTCCCCAGAGTCAAGCTATTGATCCCTTTATCCTACCCTATCCTGCACAAAGTCATTGCCCTTAGTTTGCAGTCTATAACTGCCATAGAGCTCACAGTCTGTTCCTCATGATCCCTCCTAGCAATCTCCCTCTCCTACTGTGGTTTCCTGGGTTAGAGTTTTTCTCACTGCTCTCCTTGCTTGCACCATCTTGCAGCATTGTGTGCCCAGAGAGATCTGATGCCTCTCATACCCAGATAAAGCTTCACCTTTGGTGGAGCATCCATTGCAGCTTTCTAGCCAGCTTACGTACATGGCGCAGACCAATTACACTGTGAGCTCAACCTTTCCACCTAAGACACCCACAAGCCTCCCATTCTGGGTTTGCAACCACAAACGTGGGGGCATTGACTTCTTGCAAGCCTGTCCGAATCCTAGGGAACCATGCCTAGCAGTTTGTAAGTTGTTTATAACATATAACTGTGTATAAGTTGCTGACTCTAAGCCCAGAGATTTACTTTTTCAGTGGATAGCCTGTGAGCCTAATTATTCTAAGATCTTCCAAGATCTCAAGCCAAGTGCAACCACTCATATCCATGCAAACTTTGCTAGTTCCCCTCCCTTGCCTTTCATAAGTTCTCTTACCTCTCTCCATGTTTATTGTTTTCCTCATATTGACCTTGCTCTTGGACTCTCCATTACAAATTCTCTTTTTGCAACCAGCTTGTTTTTGGCTCTGGGGTCCTTAATAACAGCTTAGCCAGCCATTGACCTGGTTTACACATAGCGACAACCCATCAGTTTAAAAACCGATCGGTTGTCAGGGATGCATGGGTGTGCTGTTTGTAGTGCGCCCGCCTCTTTTGCTTTACAGCACAGCCCACAATTGGCTCCTTCATAGGTTGTGAAGCATGACATCTCATTCCTGACCGCTGGATTGTTTCGGGTCTAAGCAACCCAGCAGTTAACCCATGGTTTGTTGTTGGGTTGAACCAATGGGTTGGGTTAAACCAATGGGTTGCCCCATTCAGTCTCCCTATCATTGCCTTGAGCTCAAGAGACCAAGCATCTTTGGATGTATCAGCCAACAAGGACATGTGATAAAAATGCTGAGCCACTTCATTTAGTTAAAAAAAATAATCCAGAAAAACATTTATTTATGGCATCTATACTAAGAAAAGGGGAATTACACATCAGTGCACTGCTAATAAAAGATATAAACATCTAGGCTACATTGGGGGTCTCAAACCTATTGTTTCCAGGCACAATTTATCCCACCCTCTATTCCCCATTGAAATAACTACTACAACAGTTGACTCCTAACTGCCATTTTGACTCCTAACTGCCAGGCTGCTTTTCTCAGATTCTGGAGGCTATTTATCTCTACAGTGCTGGAGGAAACTGACTCCTTCACAAGGGTTAACTTTGCTAAATCTGAGTGAGCAGATATTCCAAACCTAAGAGCCCTATGCAGGCATTTGCTTGCTCATGTGCAGGGCTAGAGTGGGGAGGGGAGTATTGGCGGGCACGTAAGCCTTGCCCCCAACATGCATGAGCTCTCGGCTGCCATATAGACTTTCACATGTTGAGCGCAATCCCACAATGACAGGAGCTCTATATGCGTATTCAGCTGAACATGCTTGCAGAGCCCTTTTCAGACATTCACGCTCAACACATGAAGGTCGGCAGGGCAGCTAGGCACATGGGAATGTTGGGGTGTCAAGGTTCCACCTGTACCAGGACACCTTGATCAGCTCCTTAAAGATATGTCTGCCTCTTTAAGAGCCCCTCCTGTATCAGGATGCCAATTCTCTGCCTTTTACCTCCTCTTCCCAGTAATGTGGGATTAGGCTTTAGGCGTGGTGCAAAAGACACTCCAGACAAGTAAAGTTTAACAATAACTGTTTACTTTAGTAAGATTGGTATAGTAAATCCACATTAACTTAAGGTAATTACACAAATAGAGCTATATACTTTCAAAAAGCAGATATAATAGAAATAAAAGAAATAATAACAGTTCTCTCTAACCTAGGTACTCTTTCACCTGTAACCTTAATAGAGATTCCTTCTCAGCCTAGCCCTGGCTGTTCTGCATTCTTCAGTGATATTCAGACTCAGTTTCTCTGTCTGCTCTCTGCTTCTTGGTGCCTGCAGATCCTCTCCTCCACACAGCGCACATGCACGTGTGTGTGTGTGTGTGTGTGTGTGTGTCGGTGCCGGCAGCTCCAGATCCTCCCTCCCTCTCTCTCTCTCAGCTTCTGCCTCCCCTTTATATACACTCTCACTGAACTAGAAGACTACAAACCTGTGACCTCAAACTGGGGAAACAAAACTTAACTCTATTAAGGGGGAAAGGTGACTTCTCTCACTGAAAAGGAAACTTTTAACTCCTTGAGGGGAAAATGAAACTCACAAATGCCCCCCTCCCATCAGGAGATGTTTGGGCCTACAGGCTTCAAATTAACTCCATCCTGTGTAGGCCTCAATCCTTCACATGGGGTCGGGGTTTACATGCTAGCTCATGTCCTCTTCCCCATTTTAGCCAAAGCAGGTGAACAACTGCAGAGGGCTAAAGTCTTGCAAGATCCAAATACAAGACAGTACAGCACACCCCACCCCTCACAGGGCCTCAAGCTTGCCCTCCTTTTTGGAGCTATGGGTGCACTTACATAAGGTGGGGGGGGGGGTTTCTCTTTCTCAAACCCTTGCCCTTACCCTTCTCACACTGACCTTGGGATGTCTATTATTCCTACTTTATACCTCTTTGACCATTATATAAAGCACAGCTTCCCACACAGGGTGCTTCAATAAACAAAGTAAAGTTTATTTTAAAATACAACAGTTTCTGGAAATAAGTTTCATATGTAAGTTTCAGTCAATATTACTTTTTTATTCTATTACCAATCCTCCCTCACCAAATGTTCTCAAAATATTGATCCCTGCACTCGTAGCTAATCTCCTAACAATCCTAATATAATCCCTCAATTCTCTCCAGTCAGCTCTACAGACTCCCAAACAGCACTCCAGCACTTCTCACACACTCCCCTCTCTTCCCCACACACTCCTGCCTAAACAGCACCGCCCACAGTTTATATAACACAGGCTTTACCTTCTCACTCTCTCAGCCAATCATGTCACATATGCAAATACACCATTCATCTTGCCCATCATTTCTCACTCACCCAGACTTAACCAACATAACACAGAGAGATGTAACAGAAATTTCATAGATTTCATAGATCATAGAGTTGGAAGGAGCCTACATGGCTATCAAGTCCAACTCCCTACTCAATGCAGGAAACTAGAGGAGGGGTCTCCCATCCAAGTAATAGCCAGGCTTGACCCTGCTTAGCTTTCCACGCTCAGACAAGCTGAGCCAGCATAACCCACAGGCCTGTATACATACTTCTAATCATATACTCAATACAGAACACATTATCATACTTACCATATATACACTTTAAATTACTCCCAATAACATAACATCACAAAGACCTCAGATCTAAACTGAAATACAGTCAAGCTGTCAAAATCAGGTTTCTCCCAAACAAATAGTTGACACAAGTTGATAGCTGCAGTACTTAAGTTTTCTAGCCACTTGTATGTGACTTTTTATTGTTTTTTTGTTATAGTTGTTACAAGTTGTGTAAATTTCTTTTTGGAATGTTTCCAGGGCCAAATACCACAGAAGCCATGGGCAGCTAGAACTGTTTAAGTGTATGGTTGAGAGTTACCATGGCCAAGAGATTCATAAACAGAACTGTAACTAGAAAGGAAGTAAACCTGGTTATAAATATTTTAACTTAACCCTAAGAAGTGTTGCATCACAGCTGTCATCATTAATTCCTGAAGTTCAAGAATGGTTTTCTCTCTACATCTGGGATAGGCAGCACACAGCCTGTGGGCTATGCCCCCTCGCCACCCCACAACACCGTGCCCCCCTGCTGCTGAATTTTCTGCAGGGCAATGCCATAGCTTCAGGACAAGTAGAGTAAAGGCCCTGCTCCTTGCTACAGATCTCCACACTACATGCAGTCCAGGCACAAAGCTTAAGGCAGGCCTGACATGCAGAATGCAAACAGCAGCAGCACTCATGTGATTCGTCTAACATTATGTTTAGCATGTCATGTGATTCACGCATCCCCCAAGGGCCCAGGAATTGCTTATATGACATCGCGAACATCCTGCTAGAGAAGCCAGATGGGCAGAAGCATTCACACAGATACCACCTGAGCGGGAGCCACCTTGATAGTATGGATGATAATCAGAAGCTAGACAGCTGTCAGTCCTAATGCATCAAAATACATTTTGATCCTTTATTTTATTTTTGGCTGACCATTAGAACTAGTGTATCAATCTAGTGAAATATACGGATGCCCCATCTTCAGAATGTACCCATTTCTCTCATTCTCCCTCCCACTAGCATTCCTCCATTCCCCTTTTCAAGTCAAGCAAAGCTGGAATATAATGAGCTCCCTTGGCCTTCAGGACATGCACATACCAAATTCATGCATTAAAGTTCATAACATGGGCCAAGTTATAACAATGAAATACATGTTACGTTTGTTTGTTTGCATCTGATTCAGGCTGACTTCAGTGTGCACATCTTTCATCCTGAAAGATGGTTCAACTTTTCAGCAGCTCTCAGAAGTGACCTTTAGAGCACAGGGTCCTATTTGCATCAGCAAGGTATTCATTTGGGGTAGTGAAAATACATCAACCTGAAAAAAAAACACTGCTTGACTGAGTAAGAGGTCTTGGCCTTTCTATAAGACAGACAGTCAAACACAAAGCTGCTACATGATATAATTTGACAATAAGTCCTTCGTATGATGAAGAACTAAAGTTAGTATATTAATACCTAAACAAGAATTTTGGAATCACCGGTCATCTGTGATGGGATGTATTGAGTCATTTACAATGCAGATCGGAAAGGTACAATATTTGCTGTGTCTGCAGAGGACTTTTTGTCTTTATATTTACATCAATTGTCACTTTGGAGCAGTGGGTTTGAATGACAGGGCTGCTTTGCCCATGAAGAGTTAAGATCAGGATATTACAACAGCTCCAACTAAAGAAGAGTGGCTTATAACATTTTGAGATATAAGATGGTAAAGCTGACTACTTTCAGGGTACAGAAAAGAACAAAGAAGGTTGTGTTAGCTCATAAGAAAAATTCCAAAATCCATAGTTGGGTAATACCTTTATTTAACAGGAGTGGGTAATTTTGGGGGGCAATGGGCACATTTGGCAATTTGAGAAACTGTCCTGGGCACCACCACAAAATGGCTGCCATGGGAGGCATGGCTGGTCACAAAGGACAAGTAACCTGCCCAAAAGACTGAATACAATGCAGAGGTGGCATCTGAGCCCCAAAACACTAAACAGTTCCTTTGAACCCCCCTTCTCTGCAAGCAAATGAAAAACCACATTCACTCTTTTCCAAGGTCCCTCCAAAATCCCCCCCAAAACCCTTTCTCTCTCCCTTCTCTCTTTCTCATACACCCCCACCCTCCATACAAACATACAAGCACACAGGCCTCCCCAACCCCTCAGATTTATTAGGACCAACTAAAATGTCACAAAACATATATTGTACCATACTGGTTGATCCTGATAAACCAGTCCTGATTGCCAAATTGTGGATTTTGGGGTACTATCAAGGTAACACATTAGAATTTACAGGGCATATTCAGACTGGTTTTAAATTATATATCCTACTCAGAAGTTAACCTCTTTTGAACATGTGGAGGGTGTTAGTGGGGCTGTGCGTGCTGGTTCCACCCCCAATCTTGCAGCTCCACCCACTTCCAGCTCCACCCCCAATCTCTGTGTGTTTGGTGAAAGATCTGAAGGGGGAATCTGCACATGTTCAGCTGAATGCATAGGCTCTCCCACACAACTGGGAATCTATCTTACATAATCAGGGAACCTACACCGATTCATCTGAACACGTATAGGTTCCCTTTCCAACCTTTCATCCAGTGTGCAAAGTTTGGGGTGGGAATGAGAATGTTTGGGGACAGGGACAGTGTGCATGGCCACACTCTTTGAATGTTCCTTGAATGTGTGGAGGTTAACACCTGAGTAGGGCTTAGGTCAATATAAATCTGGTCATATTAATATATTGACAATTGTATCCATCAAATCTTTTTATTTGTTCATTTTATGTATTTGATGATTTCCAAAGTAATCTTGGTTTAGAGTAAATGAAAACATAATAAAAAACAGAACAAGGGAGATCTGGGGGTGGATCATTTCCAGCGCTTTTTTTCTGGTGGAACTCACCGGAACTGAGTTCCAGCACCTTTTCTTCTATTAATTGCATTACAATTTAATCGCCATCTACTCCAGAGGAAATGTAATCCCAGAGTTCCGGTACCCTTTTCTCCAGAAAAAAAGCACTAATCATTTCCAAAATGTAACTAGAATATTTTTTACAATGCAAGTGTTTTTTCATGTCTTACACACACACACACACACACACACCTGAAATTATTTGATGAACTGCAGTTGATGAACATGGGGGGAAACCCCACACAATGTTTGAAGATCCTTATTAAAACAACTACACACACACACACACACACACACAGACAGACATTCTCTCTTTCTCTCTCTCTCTCTCTCTCTCTTTCCTGGGCATTTCAGTTATTTTAGTTATTTAGTTCTATCATACATTATTCTTGTTCTAGGAATTCTATTAAGTATGATAAAATAAAAACTAAATTATACCTAGTTTGATAAATAGCCACTTTCATCTTAATGGGATCATCATATTGAGTTATGTACTTAGGAGGGCTTTCCTTTGCAAAAGAGAGTGCAATTAATGAGTTATATTTTTAGTTCTTTGACAAACCATTGTCATAAAAAAGACATAAATGTACTAAAATATTATCTGTGTACAAGTGCAATCTTTTTGGGAAAAAGTTATTTCTTTAACAGCATAATCTTGTACATGTCTACTAAGATGTCAGTCCCATTGAGTTCAATGGGGCTTACTCCCAGGTAAGTGGGTATTGCAACCTAACTATAGAAGACATTGGCTCATAATAATAACCCACATACTTCATACTACTATGGAAGAAAATGAGTGAACTGTAGGAGATAGACGCAATGAAATTAATTATACAATGGATAGGAAGCGTTAGTAGATGTAAGAATGCTCTTATGACCAGTTTACATTTAATAGTGATGGGTGAATTTACCCCAAATGAGTTCATGATCATGATTTCCTCAGAAAATAACAAATTCATTTGTGTAATCTCGTACGAGAATTCTCCTTTAATTAAAGATCTCATTCTGTGTATATGAGTTCATAAGGAGTTTTGTGCATGTGCAACATCAAACTGCATCTTGGGAGCTGTAGTTTGGAATCATGTAATGCGTCATGATGTCATGCATCACCACATTATGTACCCCTTCCTGATGGTTGTTTTCACATGGTCTTTCTACATAATGTGTACTCACCATCGCCAATCAGTTCAGTGTAGAGGAGAGACAAATGGCACCACCACATCCTCCTTGTGGAGCCAGAGCATGGTGGCAAAGATAGAAGATTCAAGGCAGATGCCTCGCTGGAGGAACCAGGCTGGTGTTTGTTGTTAATCCAACAAACTCAGTGTATATGTACATATATATATATATATATATATATATATATATACTTAGGTGCCAGGTGAGCCTCTCTGGGAAGCCCATTCCACAACTGGGGTGCCACAGCAGAAAAGGCCCTCTTCTTAGTAGCCACCCACCTCACTTCCTTTGGTGGGGGCTCTCAGAGAAAGACTGCTGGAGATGATCTTAGGGTTCAGGCAGGTGCATATGGGAGGAGATGATCCTTCAGGTAATCTGGCTGTAAGCCATTTAAGGCTTTGAATACTAATACCAGCACTTTGAATCGGGCCTGAAAATAGACTGGCAGCCAGTGCAGATGGGAAAGTACTGGCATAATATGATCACATATGAGTCAATGTGTACTGCAGTTTAAGTGTATTGACTCTATGTGACATTATGTCTCCTGCATAGATGTCCAAGAGGCCTTCAGGTGTAACATGGGTACCTAGTGAGTAGGGCAATAGACGATGGTCCTGCTTCTCCAACTCATGTACTATAGTCTATTGCACTGTTAGAATAATAAGTGGTGAAGGAATGAAGCATGAAAGATGATCTGCCATGTTACATTAGTTGTAAAAGATTTTAAAAATGCAGAGGTTTTGGAGATGGCATTTTTACACAGGACGGTATCTACAGAATGAAAAATGCTGTGTATTTTCAAATGCTGTATGGAGATTTTGGGGTGATTTGTATTAGATCCATATAGGTTTCTGACTCCCAGTTCTTTAACGATAGCAAAAACGGGCAGAACAATCTTAAGTAGGATGGGTGGTGGAGCCATGTGGCAAGACATCTGCCAGTTCCAATGCCCTGCCAGCTAATACTGCCCAGGGTGGGGGGTGCAGCTTTACCAGCCCTTTTAGTCTGCAGATCTTTCCCTTTTTTGGCAATCTCCCCACCAATTGAAACCAATGGGGGAAATTAGCTACACCAGGTCCAGGCTGGCATAGCTGAGGGGCCCAATCTAGGGGCATCTTGGGGGAATGGAGGGGGTTTGGATCCAGTTGCTCTGGAACACCCCAGTTTGGGACCTACCATGGCTCACAGTAGATCTGCACCCGAGCTTTCCATAGGCATAATTAGGGCCCCTGGGTTGGATATCCTCCCATCCCCACAGGAGCTCCTCTCCACCAGCAGAGGGGCACTTCTCCCTATCCTAACCCCCTCCATCCAGCATCCTGACCCCCTCCATCATGAGGGTTAGGACTGCACTGTAAAAGCGTGATTGGGGGGAATCGATCTTTCCCCCATCATGCTATGAGCCTGCAGCCCTAGCTGTTGGATCAGAGAGGAGAACCACATTCATAGTACCCATCTCTGTGTGTAGAATTTCCCAGTGCAGCACTATGCTTTTGGTGTGCTTTTGTTTTTATTATGTTTGGCCAATTGTTTTGTGGGTGCTTGCCCTAAGAGATGGGAAAGAAATATATTTATTACGTTGAGATAGATACATAGAAGCTCGCTTTCCCAATCATATAACCCTAGCTGGATTGAGGTGAATGACTGCACAAAGAAGAGGCCCTTATTTGTTTTTCTTTTCTTTTAATGAATCCTATAGGTCCCAAATTATTAAAGTTCAAAAGAAAAAGTAGTGGTAACTTTATAAACCTCATAATAGTAGGTTTTCAGGTTTCCATCTTATGAATTTTGACCCATATGTTTTTTACATATGAGTTTTCAATAAAAATACATCACTTGACAGTAGTTTGAGATATGCTGATGTCCCTTTTTTCCTTGCGTTGTGGTGTGTGTGTGTGTGTGTGTGTGTGTGTGTGCACGCATCACTACGTCTCCTTGCAGGGGCCAATAGGTGGCGGGGGGGAAGGATCTTTTCACCCATTTGAAATGGTACATGTGCAAGAATTTTGCATAATATATTTTTAGAAGTGGAACCCGCAACAAAATGTTGCAGTGTGAAATGCTCTTGTTCAGCCAGCCACATCCTTTCCCAGGATACTGCATTCCATCCCCCCCCCCCAATTTTGTTTTTTCCCCAACAATCAGCATTCCATGTCCACTGAGCATTCTCAGTCCTCATTAGGCTGTTTTATTCTAAAGCTTTTTGTACTTCTGTAAACCTTGGGGTTCCCCCAAGCCTGCTGATTCCTCCATCTTGTGTGTGGATGGTGCTATTTCAGCTACATAAGTATTGGCACTCGAAGAACTGAGTTTGCTATTAGTATACATAGCTAGTATACATATGATTCCACAGAGCAGTTGCTGAAACATTTTCAGGAACCAAATACAAGTTTTAGTAAGGAAAATCTCTTGGAGGCTTCTATTTTAAAGCTAAGGTTACCATCAAGGTTAATTCGAGGTGTCAAGGAAGTGTGACTGTGACAAGATTTAGTGACAATGTAAGGACAAATTAATGCAAGATCAGTGGCCTGGCTATTGATTCTTATCATGGGATCCTGCTGAAATGAAGTAATTATTTAATTAGACTTTTATGTATACTATAAATGGTTCCCAGAATAGACTGCTCTCAGCTTTGATGTCTGCAGTTCCATCTTCACTCTCATAAGTGAGAAGAGAGACTCTGGAGGATTGATTGAATAATGATACAGGAGCACACACACACATGCACATCCCATTTGTTAAATGATTCCTGCTGTTGTTTTCCTCAATCGTGTGTGGCTTTATCATTCTCATTCAAGCTTTAGGATTTTGGAATTGCCACATGGGAATTATTCACCTGTAGCAGCAACTGCTTAAGCCTGAGTGTTTGTGCAGATTAAGATTTCTGATTATTACAGAGAGTTAAGGCCTGTCATAGAATCATAGAATCATAGAAAAGTAGAGTTGGAAGGGGCCTACAAGGCCATCGAGTCCAACCCCCTGCTCAATGCAGGAATCTAGGTCAAAGCATCCCTGACAGATGGCTGTCCAGCTGCACCTTGAATGCCTCCAGAGTGGGAGAGCCCACAACCTCCCTAGGTAGTTGATTCCATTGTCTTATTGCTCTGACAGTCAGGAAATTTTTCCTGATGTTTAGGTGGAATCTAGGTTCCTGTAACTTGAGCCCATTATTCCGTGTCCTGCAAACTGGGATGATCGAGAAGAGATCTTTGCCCTCCTCTGTGTGACATCCCTTCAAATACTGGAAGAGTGCGATCATATCTCCCCTCAGTCTCCTCTTCTGAAGGCTAAACATGCCCAGTTCTTTCAGTCTCTCCTCATAGGGCCTTGTTTCCAGTCCCTTTATCATCTTTGTTGCCCTCCTCTGAACCCTCTCCAGTTTGTCTACATCCTTCTGAAAGTGTGGTGCCCAGAACTGGACGCAGTACTCAAGATGAGGCCTAACCAGTGCCGAGTAAAGGGGAATTATCACTTCCCGCGATTTGGAAGCTATACTTCTATTAATACAGCCCAAAATTGCATTTGCCTTCTTTGCAGCCACATCGCATTGCTGGCTCATATTCAGTTTGTGATCTACCACAATTCCAAGATCCTTCTCACTTGTAGTATTGTTGAGCCAAGTGTCCCCCATTCTGTAACTCTGCATTTGGTTTCCTCTCCCTAGGTGCAGCACTTGGCATTTATCCCTATTAAATTTCATTCTGTTGTTTTCGGCCCAGCGCTCCAGCCTATCGAGGTCACTTTGAATTTTGTTTCTGTCTTCCAGAGTATTAGCTGTTCCACCCAACTTTGTGTCATCTGCAAATTTGATAAGCATTCCCCGTACCTCCTGATCCAAGTCATTAATAAAAATGTTGAAGAGCACCGGGCCCAGGACCGAGCCCTGTGGTACCCCGCTCGTTACCTCTCCCCAGTTTGAGAAGGAACCATTGATAAGCACTCTTTGAGTCCGATTCTGTAGCCAATTGTGGATCCACCTGATAGTTGTTCCATCTAGCCCACTCTTAGCTAGCTTACTAATCAGGATATCATGAGGCACTTTGTCGAAAGCTTTGCTGAAGTCTAGATATATAATGTCCACAGCATTCCCACAGTCCACAAGGGAGGTTACCCGATCAAAAAATGAGATCAGATTAGTCTGACAGGATTTGTTCTTGACAAATCCATGCTGGCTTCTAGTAATCACTGCATTGTTTTCAAGGTGCTTGCAGACTGACTTCTTTATAATCTGCTCAAAAATCTTCCCGGGGATTGATGTCAGACTGACTGGCCTATAGTTCCCAGGTTCCTCCTTCTTGCCCTTTTTGAAGATGGGAACAACATTTGCCCTCCTCCAGTCGTCTGGCACTTCACCTGTCGTCCATGATTTCTCAAAGATAATAGACAGTGGTTCTGAGAGTTCTTCTGCCAGTTCCTTTATTACTCTAGGATGCAGCTCATCAGGCCCTGGAGATTTAAACTCGTTCAGAGTAATCAGGTGCTCCTTGACCATTTGCCTATTAATCTCAAGCTGCAATCCTGCCCCTTCAGTCTGCACTTCAGGTTTGCCAGGGGGGTCATAGACCCTCTTTTGGGAGAAGACCGAGCCGAAGTAGGAATTGAACACTTCTGCCTTTTCTTTGTCTTCTGTTATCAATTTGCCATCCTCATTACGTAGTTGAACCACCAGTTCTTTCTTCTGTCTTTTACTGTGCATGTATCTGAAGAAAGCTTTTTTGTTGCTTTTAGCATTCCTCGCTAACCTTAGCTCATTCTCAGCTTTAGCCTTCCTGACACTATTCCTGCAGTTCTGTGCTACCTGCCTGTACTCTTCACTTGTAGCCTGTCCTTCCTTCCACTTCCTATACGTGTCCTTTTTTGTTTTCAGGTCGTCTTTGAGTTTATTGTGAAGCCACATTGGCTTCTTCTGTTGCCCTCTGCCTTTTTTCCTTTTGGGAATTGTTTGCAATTGTGCCTTTAAAATTTCCTTTTTTAAAAACTCCCACCCCTCCTGGGCTCCCTTTCTCGTGAGAGTCACTTGCCATGGGATCTTACTAATCATTGTTCTGAGTTTGTTAAAATTGGCTTTCCTAAAATCCAGGGTACGTGTTTGGCTACACTCAGCTTTTGCTTCCGTTAGAATCAAGAACTCAAGTATAACATGGTCACTTTCCCCCAGAGTTCCCGAAACTGCCACTTTATCCACTAACTCGTCTCTGTTGGTTAGAATCAGGTCAAGGATAGCCGATCCTCTAGTTCCTTCCTCCACTTTCTGTAGGAGAAAGTTATCAGCAGCACAGCTCAGGAATTTCTTGGAGGGGCCATGTTTGGCTGAAAAAGTCTCCCAACAGATATCAGGGAAATTGAAGTCTCCCATTACTACCACATTGTGCCTCCTTGAAACACTGGCAATTTGTTTTTCAAAAGTTCCATCCTCGTCTTCTCCTTGATTGGGTGGTCGGTAGTAGACTCCAACCGCCATGTTCGTTTTATTCTTTGCCCCCTTTATTTTAACCCAGATGCTCTCAATGGGGCTGCCAAGCTCCTCTTCCTGTATCTCTGTGCAGAGATACGTATTTTTAACATACAGTGCAACTCCACCTCCCTTTCTGTTGCTTCTGTTCCTTTTGAACAAGTTATACCCTTCAATTGCTGTATTCCAGTCATGGGAGTCATCCCACCAGGTTTCAGTTATCCCTATCAAGTCGTACTTGCCCTCATGTATCAAGAGTTCAAGTTCGTCTTGTTTGTTGCCCATACTCTGGGCATTAGTATAAAGACATCGAAGACTATGTGCTTTATAGTCCGACTTTCCCCCTACATTTTGTGGTAGACTATCAATGGGCACCGCTGGAGCTGTTCTCTCCATTGTGGCATAGAGGCCTTCTTCCATTGGTACCCCCGAGTTTATGTCTCCCTCCCCTGTTGGATTCAGTTTAAAGCCCTCCTGATTAAGTTCCTCATGCTGTGGCCAAACACATTCTTCCCAGTCCTTGTGAGGTGCAACCCATCCTTTGCCAGCAGTCCATCTTCCAGGAAGTGTAGCCCGTGGTCCCAGAATCCAAATCCCTCACGTCGGCTCCACCTTCGTAGCCAGTCATTCACTCGGAGTATTTTTCTTTCCCTTTCTATGCCTCTTCCAAGTACTGGAAGGATGGATGAGAAAACTATCTGGGCCCCGAAGTTCTTGAGTTCCCTTCCCAGCTCTTCAAAGTCTGCCGTGATTTCTTTGTAACTCCGCTTGGCAGTATCATTTGTACCCACGTGGAAGAGAAGAAAGGGGTATGTGTCGGTGGGCTGCATGAGCCTCGGCAGCTGCTCTGACACATCCTTAATCCGTGCTCCGGGGAGACAGCACACCTGGCGAGTCCATGGGTCTTCGCGACATACTTTGGCTTCGATCCCCCGCAGGAGGGAGTCTCCCACTATGAGTACTCTTCTCTTCCTCTTGCTGTAGGCCTTGGCTTGATTGCCTCCACTCGACTGACCCTCAGCCTCTTGCTCGCTATCACGTTGGGTGCCCGGTAATCCGTCCTCTGCAGGCTGTCCTCTGCTCTCGTCCTCAAGTACATGGAAGCGGTTCCATAGCTCCACTGCTTCCACAGGCGCAGAGTGTCTTGTAGTTCTTGTGCTCCTAACAGTCACCCTTTTCCAGGGAGTTCCCCCTGCGTTATTTTCCCTTGCCTCAGCAGTCTCCGACTCCGCCTCATCCTGCCGTTGCCCTTCTGGCTCCTGTACTGTGCTTTGGTGCTGTAGATCCACCGTTCTGTCTAAGAACTCCTCGCTTTCTCTTATGCTCCTGAGGGTTGACACTTGCTGCTCCAGTCCTCTGACCTTTTCTTCCAACAGCGTGACCAGCTTGCACTTGTTGCACGTGTAGGCCATGTCGATCTCCGGCAGGAAAACAAACATAGCACACCCCTTGCAGGTCACCACCACTGCTGAGTCCTTTCCTTCCATAGTGCTCGGTTTCTGTCTTCCTATATATATATATATATATATATATTTTAGGGACCTCCCCCTGGACCTCCCCTGCCGAACTCCGCTGCCAAACTCCTGTTTGCTCTCCCTGTTCGCTTGCTCTCTGGGAGCCTGCTTGCCTATCACAACCCCCAAAACAGCTGGAGCCTCTCTCCTGTTGTGCTGCTGCTCAGCTGGGAGTCAGGAACAGAATGAGCTCCCAGGCCACGCCCTGCAATCAGCCCCACTTCCTGCAATCAGCTGCAATCAGCCCCAGGTAGTTGCAGTCAGCAGGAGCTTCTGCTCAACAGAATGAGCTCTCAGGCCACGTCTTTCCCTTGCAGCACTTGTTGTTGTACTACTCCGCTGCCAAACTCCTGTTTTCTCTCCCTGTTCGCTCGCTCTGTTCGCTCGCTCTCTGGGAGCCTGCTTGCCTTATCACAGCCCCAAAAACAGCTGGAGCCTCTCTCCTGTTGTGCTCCTGCTCAGCTGGGAGTCAGGAACAGAATGAGCTGTCAGGCCACACCCTTCCTTTTAAACTCTCAGACCACACCCTTCCCTTTCAGCTCTCAGGCCACACCCTTCCCTTTCAGCTCTCAGGCCACACCCTTCCCTTTCAGCTCTCAGGCCACACCCTTCCCTTTCAGCTCTCAGGCCACACCCTTCCCTTGCAGCACTAGTAGTTGTTGTTTGTACAGCAGCACTTGCTGTTGCAGCACTTGTCGTTCTACTCCGCTGCCAAACTCCTGTTTTCTCTCCCTGTTCGCTCGCTCTGTTCGCTCGCTCTCTGTCAGCTCATTACTTTCTAGGAAGAAATTTCAATCCAGTCTTGAGCATGTAGGGTGGCCATTTACGCAATGCCAAAAAAAAGAGGAAATGCATTATCCAAAAGTCAGGACAAGAGAGGGCAGAGATTTGCATATGCTAATTTACACATACAGGTGCAAATTTAGAAATCCTTACTATAATTTAAATACAAATGCAATACATCTCACCATAGTGGGGAAGACTGTGATCAGGTGACCTGTGTACCTGCTTAGTCTTCTGTCCAGGGACTGTTGATGGGCAACTTCAAGGCCCAGCTCTTCCTTCTATTGGTTCTTCATCTTTCAACTGGACTTGGACTGAACAGCTCTTCAAATAGAGGACACCCTGAAATAGAGGACTGTCCTCTACTGATGCCAATGGAGACTTTATTTTCTTTTGGTAATCCTCCTATGGGGGGGGTGGATTTTAGGGGGGCAAATGATGGTAGGGGGACGGTTTAATCCTTCTCCCAGTGCATGGTGGTTCCAATCTGAATTTGGGCCATACATGCTTACACTACAGTAAATTGAAAGCTAACATTTAGCTATGTGCTATGCGATTTGCATAACGTGCAATTTGGCTCTCAGTGTCTGTGAATTAGCTTCAGAAAAGTATAAACTGAATAAGAACAGTTTAAGTTTGGAAGCTTTTGCTTATGTATAATGTACTTGTTCTTTAAATAAATAAACACCTTCTTTAATATTATCCCTTAAATAATGACACCTCATTTATTCGCATCCATATAAATAAGAGAGGTTTATGGATGAGGTTCTGCAGGCTATATAGAAGAAGTCAAGTCTAACAGAAAATTAAACCACCTTGGATTAAATGACATATTCAGAAGAAATGAGGGTGTTAATAGTAGGCAGCCACCCTTGGTCAATGTTATGCTTGAGTGAAAGTAGAATGCAAAAAGTGAATAGTGCAATGCAAAAAGCTACTATTCTCCAGATTTGCCATCTAACCAGGAAATTCCCAAACAACAAAGCACTGGGATTGTCAAATGAAAAAGGATGACATGACACAAGTGAAATAGTCTTGGGCTGGGGAAGACAGATTGCTAGTAGGAGCAGGAACAGTTACCTATTATTGCAGAATGCTATCTGTTTAGGAGATATGGACAGGGTTCAGATGACATGCTGTGGCTCGTTGTGGGTTATTTAACTCACGATGAGCTGTGGTGCCCACTGGTGCCACATTGCATGTGCAACCCACACTCGGGGGTTGTCGTGTTGTGCAAACGTGGGTTATGATAGGGTGTTAAGTTTCTACCTGTACCAGGACACCTTGATCAGCTCCTTAAAGATATCTGCCTCTTTAAGAGCCCCTCCTGTATCAGGATGCCAATTCTCTGCCTTTTTACCTCCTGTACCAAGTAATGTGGGATTGGGCCTTAGGCGTGGTGCAAAAGACACTCCAACAACTGAATTTTAACAATAACTGTTTACTGTAGTAATTATTGGTAAAGTAGAATCACGTTAACTTAGGGTAATTACACAAATAGAGCTGTAAGATTACAAAAAGCAAGTATAAGGGAAATAAAAGGAAAAATAACGCAAGGTTCTCTAACCTAGCTACACTGTCATCTGTAAGCCTCAGTTAAGAGATTCCTTCTCCAGCCTAGCTCTGGCTGTTCTGCATTCTTCAGTGAAATTCAGACCCTGCTTCTCTGTCTGCTTCTCTGTCTGCAGCTTCTCTCTCTCTCTCTCTCCAACATTCTCTCTCTCCCTCTGCCACCACTGCAGCTCCAGATCCACTCTTTATATACACTCCCCCAGAACTAGAAAGTTACAATCATGTGACCTAAAACTGGGGAAATGAAACTTAACTCTATTAGGTGAAAAGGAGGCTTTTTTTTTCATGAAAAGGAAACTTAACTCCATGAGGAGAAAATGAAACTCACAAATGCCCCCCTCCCATCAGGAGATGTTTGGGCCTACAGGCTTCAACTAACTCAGGCCTGTGTAGGCCTCAATCCTTCACAGAGGGTTAAACAACTCTAAAACAAACCATGGGTTATGGGACGGTTGTTTAACCCCCACATAACCCACCCTTGCCAGGTTTGCATGACATGACAGCCCCCGAGCGGGGGTTGCATGTTCAAAATGGTGGCCACACATGCTCTGCATGCAGTGGAGTCTCACTGTTGGTTAAATAACCCACAGTGGGCTGTCATGTCGTGCGAACAGCCCCATGGGGTGCTTCTAAACGAAGGGCTCCTAGTGCTCCCAATTAGAAGGCATTCTGCAGCTATTCAGTCTTTTTCTCCTGAATGGATTTTCATCAGTAAGAAAAAAGATTGAAGAAGTGATGGGGAAAGACAGGAGGGTGATGAGTGGAAGAAGACATTGTCTGCCTCTCCCTGGTAAAATTCAGTGAGTGAGGCAGGGTGATGGCATGATAAAATCCTCATCTAGAAGCACCAATGGACTAGATATATTTGGTCTGTTTTATTCCCCCCCTCCCTCAGAACTGGTTCCCACACATGTGTAGATCATTCAGTCTCTCATCACTTGGTTACCCAGTACTTGTGGCTCACGCTGGCTCAGCGTGGAAAGCTAAGCAGGGTCAGGCCTGGTTATTACTTGGATGGGAGACCCCTCCTCTAGTTTCCTGCATTGAGCAGGGGGTTGGACTTGATGGCCTTGTAGGTCTCTTCCAACTCTAGAATCTATGATGACTCCTGGTTGAGTGTGTGAACTGTCTCCATTAAAAAGCACTGTGTTCCAGTTGACCTAAAGTGATGGGAAAGTTCCATCTGTGTGGCATGTGATCTATCATGGCTCATTCACACATGCAGTTCATGACTTGATGCTGCCATCAACAAGCAAAAAGCATGCATGTGTGAACCATGCCATCTCCTTGGTTCACCCAGTTGTAAAGGCAAGCTGATCGATAAGCAAAAAGGATGTTCATATTTGTGTGGCTGGATGATTGAAGCTTAAAATACAATGATGTGAATATTTTAGTGTGCTTCTGAATGTCAAAAATTGCCATTTAAGTGCATTGCTTGCCCAGCATTATGAGGACACATCTCAGAGGCATGTTGTTTCAGACTTCAGTCATTATCCCATGGTATACGTGAGCATGTGTTAAATATTTCATTAGGCTAGTTATGTTTTCCATGTCACTCAGTAGATAAGACTTCGGGGGGGGGGAGCAAAAAAGAAAACAAAAAAACCACCACCCCATAATCAGGGATGTTATCAAAGAGCTAATAAAGCATGATCCAGCCAATGGTAAGTCATAAGCTATACTCAGATCAAATTGCATTTTACATGGAATTCAGTGGGTCTTTCCTTTTTATCCTAAAGCAACTTGGAGTAGGCTGCATCTGAATAGGGGAAGGCTGTGCAAAGAGAGACTTTTCAGCTGTTTCTCCCCACATCCTTTTTCAGTTTAAAATTTCCTTCCCTGGCTGTGTTTTCACCCATGATGGGGAGTGGGGAGAGATATACAAGGTCCCATACAGGGCCGGTGCAAGGCAATTTGGTGCCCTAGGCAAGATCAGATATTTAGTGCCCCCCCCACTTGAGCCCTCCCTCCCTCCAGCCCTATGCCCATTATGAAATAAATCCCCCCCCCCTGGGAACTGCAGAGCCCCATAGAAAAACTTTGTGGACTTTGAGACTTTTCCTTTGTGTTCACGAGGAAAGCAAAGAGGCAACATCAGCCCAGCTATGCCAGGAACTTCCAAGGGCCTTCTCCTACTCCATATATATGTAAAAGCCTGTCTCCTCCTGCGGACAGCACAAGGGATATGAAAAAAGGATGTGAGAGAGGTGTGGTGGCGCTACCTGTGAGGAATAGAGACAAAAGGGCGTCTTGCAGCCTGTCCTACCTCGCAGGGTGGAGGTGCAGAGACACCAGTTTGACTCATACACCTTCTGGGTTGGGGGGGATCAAGAGAGAGCCCGTGGATCATCTGGTTCAAATTTAGGAGGGGCTTTACGAAACTTGCTGCTTCCCCTCCTCTCTCTATCACTTTGTTGCAATATTTCTTTATCAGAATAATGTATATTATCCTGTCTTTCCCTTTACCAGCCTAGTGCTCAAGGCAGACAACAATATTCAAAGTACAGTAAGGAAAACATCAACAGCTCAGGGCACAATCCTAAACACGTTGAGGCAGAACAAAGCCCCGCAACTCCCAGCATTCACCAGCCAGCATGGCTGGCTGTTGGAATGCTGGGAGTTGCGAGGCTTTGCTCTGCCTCAACGTGCGTAGGATTGCGCATGGCTGGCTGGAGAATGCTGGGAGTTGTAGGACTTCCCCCCCCCCTCCAAACACGCATAGGATTGCATCCTAAAACCATTTAAAACCAAAACACAGAAACAGCATGGTAAATAATTAAAACATTGGAGTCCCAGCTAGCTTAAAATACCTTTCCCTCCCTCCCTGGTTGATGGAAATAACTGCTTTCAGGGGACGTTGAGCTGAGGAACCTGAGGCGCTGCGCCGGAGGGAGGGAAGGCGAAGGATGTGTTTGCAGGTGCATCCTTGGAAGGAAAGGGGAAGGAGGTGTCCCTCCTTCAGCCTGCCGCCTTCTCTGCCTCTTTTGATGCTGGTTGTGAGGAGGGGCCTGCCTGCTGCTGTTCCTGGTAACGCTGGAGACCGAGCCCTGAGGTGGAGGAGAGAGAGGGAGGGGTGCACTTCTTTCTCCTCCCCTTCCCCACCACAGGACATGATTGGTAAAACGAACTTGGTAAAATACGTGCTGTATTTTTTTCCCCAAGGCGTTTCTGGCGCCCCCTTTAGCCTGTCGCCCTAGGCAGCCGCCTAGTTGGCCTAATGATAGCACCGGCCCTGGTCCCATATCTTTCGCAAGCAATGAAACTTGGTTGTGATTAAGTCTCTCTGATTTCAATAGGCAGTGTATTATATTCTTAAATGTATTCAGAAGTAAATCTGACTCATATGAATGTATAATGGAGAACCAGTGTGGCGTAGTGGTTAGAGTGTTGGACCGGGATTTGGGGGATCTGGGTTCTAGTCCCCACTCGGCCATGAAGCTCACTGGGTGACTTTGGGCCAGTCACTGACTCTCAGCCTAACCTATTTCACAGGGTTGTTGTGAAGATAAAATGGAGAGGAGGAGGAGGAGGAGGAGGAGGGTTATGTAAGCCGCCTTGGGTTCCTTGCAAGGGGGGAAAAGGTGTAATATAAATATATTAAATAAAATAAATAACAGGACTTATCCTCCCCTCTGAATGCTTAGGATTGGAGCCTTAGGATTGGAGTATGGCTTCACTGAAATAAGTCCCACTCATTTAAGAGGGCTTATTCCCTGGTCAGTGTGTTTAGGATTGCAGCCTTACAGTGCAATCCTGTACATGTCTACTCAGAAGTAAGGCATATTCCCAGGTAAGTGAGTATAGGATCACAGACTTAATGACACCAGCTTTTGTTGGATTTTGGCCACTATGTAAGTATAATGTTTTATGAAGCAAAGAATAGCATTTGTAAACACAGAAAGTTCTTCTTTAGACAGCATATGTTCGCAAACGATGCTTACACCCATTGCACTCTCCAGCATATGAGTATTCTTGAAGGCACTTATAAAAACTCTTGCTGCGCTTTTAATTCAAGCAGAGCTATCTTCAGCTGTCCTCAAGAAACCACTCACGTAGTACTGCAAATGCTCAATATATTGTTAATGTTCAGAGAAACACTTCTTCTAGCACTCTGATGGTGATGATGTATGTTTGTGCCCAGCTCCAAGAAGAAGAGGGCCAGGTTACTGCCTATAGTCAAAATTAAATACTATACCTGAATGTTACCGGTTAGGGACTATGGGTCGTACTCAGTTCTACTGACAGAACAGTTTCCATAAGTGGAACAGAGAGGGAGGTGATTCCCCCTGACCAGGCAGCCCCCTAAGTGCCCTCAAAATATGTTTTGGAGGGTTGGAGGGCCCTCTGGAACAGGTTTTGGGAGAATATGGAGGCCTGCAGTGGGAAGTGGAGGGGAAAGTCTTGTTGCATGACGGGAAGTCCACTTGCATCACATTGGATCTCACCCTATAATACTTGTGTGGTATCATAAACATATTTAACAACATTACAGAGTACAAAGTCAATTGTGAGAGAACACGTCACCTTGCCAGTCTGACACCTTCCCTGAGGGCAGTAGAGAGAATGCTGCCTTCTCTGCTGGACATTAGAACAATTTGTCATTCCTGTCTCAGAATACTGAGTTTAAAGCTACCCATCTGAGAGGCTCCTGTCTCATTACAGTCAAGTTCAAAGCCTGGGTTGTGTGAAGATTGTTGGAAGGAGGGATATCTTGTTCAGTAAAGTGAAAAGTTCTGGCAACACTGAATTCTGTGATAAGTGTTTTCGTTTATACAGACTGACATTGGCAGGCTAAGAATTATGGCCCCAAGATTTACATCTCAAAAAAGCACTGGCACATGGTCTTTACAGAAAATTGGGGAAGTAATGTCAATATTTCTTGTTTGAGTTTGTAGTACACTTTTAAATATATATTTTTTTGCTTGAGTCTCAGATTTAATATCTGACTTTCTGTACTACTTTCTGTATGTTCTCTTATCAACATTTGGCCAGTCCTGTTTTAATTAAGTTCATAATTAAATTTCCTTTCTGTTGCCAATTTGTTCTGTTTCAGCCATTTCCTGGAACCTGGATCTACCATTTGATTATCTGCCATTCCCCCCTCCCGCTTAATTATTTTTCTCACATTATCTTATCTAGAGCTTTGGAAATCTAGCCTTAACGGTGGTGCAGTACAGTCCTAAGGATGTATGCTCAGAAGCTACTCTAATTGTGCTCAAAAGAACATAGGCTTGTTTGTATGTGTTCAGGGCTTTTGCCACCAATTATTTGTAGACTCCTCTCCAAACATCGCACGGAGTCCCTTTGACCGGAGCTGGAGCTTGCAAAAAAAATAAAAATGTTTACAATATCTGCATTTCATGTGGCACTGTGAACACGTGCTTTGGACCTTTCAACGAAGGGTATGCCAAAAATCTCCCACCACTTTTGGCAGGAGCATTCATCCCCCAGGAAAGTGAGAGGGATTTTTGGCTGCTTTCAAGTGGGCAGGAGAAATTCAGATACATTTTTGGGGTGGGTGGATGTGTTTGATTTACCTTAGTTTTAGGTGGGAAGGAGAACTTCTTTAGTGGGTTTGTTTTCCACTGTAAAAAAATGTCTCCTGGTCAAGTAACTGAGTTTATTGGGGCTTTGGGCAGATTGTCCATGGGAACATAGCTGGAAAGGGAGCCTTACGGTTGTGATCATGAAACAATTTCTAGCAGATGGGGGGAATAATTTGCGAACGTAAGGGGGAAATGACGAGCCGAGACACCTGTTTGGTATTTAACTGGGCCACATTTATTTGCATACAATGAACTGCAAAGGGATGGAGTGCGGGTTATTCTAATCTGGCCTCCTAGGCCACTCAATTGTCCAATTGGGCGGAGCATCCAAAACCGGGAGGTGGCGTTGGATCCGCCGCCGCCCCATTTTCCACTTTCCAGTGTCGGGAGCCTTTGTTGCATCGCCCCCTCTCGGAGTCTCACGACAAGCTTGGCGAGCACAAAGGCATCACAGGCGTTCCTGATCCTCAGCTGACTGAGCCTACTGGCCCATCAATCTGAGGCGTCCTGAAACCGCCTGTCACCTGAATGGTGCCAAGGATGCTCACCTCACCCTATCAATATCCTAACCCGCACTTACCTGCCTACTATCCAAATGTGACCAAATTTGACTTGCAATGCATTGATTACAAACACCCCCCAACCCTGCTGCAGTATGGAGTAGGGCCAGGCGAAACGCGCTCATCCCTCTAAAAGGGATGAACCAAAATTCCTACTCGGCCCCTTAACGGCGACCAGAGGAGCCCATACTGTATACAGGGCGGGAGGGAGGGAGCTGCAAAGAACAAAGAGGGTGTGGGTTGGGGCTGCCGGGCCTAATATTGGCTCCTGTAGCCCCGCCCCCATGCTAGCTAATTACCTGCGTAAACAGGTAAGCCTCGACTCTCCTCCTCCACGTCCGCAAAGTTTCTCCCCGCCCACAGCTGCGTGTGCTCGGGGGAAGGTCCTTAAAAATTTCTCACAGCTACCACATCTAAAACTAAGGTATGCCAAATCCACCTTCCCACTCCCAAAAGTTTCTCCCTCCCTCCCTTCCCAAGAAAATCCTTGTGGATTTCTCTCTCTCTCTATCTCTCTCTCTCTCTCTCTCTCTCTCTCTCTCTCACACACACACACACAAGCTCTCCCTTTTCCACAGCAAATGAGAAATAACACTTGCCCACAGTGTCCAAGTCAGGACATCGATAGAGAATGGTCTCAACTGAAAATACCTCCGAATAAAGGGGCGTTTTGAACAGCATCTTCACAATGCACCTGCTTCCCACTTTTGAGCTGTGTGTGCGTGCTTCCCCCCCCTCCCCAGTAGTGTTTGTTGTCTGCCTCCATCTGCATTCATTCATATGCTTTTTGCCTCTCACACTTTTAGAAGAGATCTGAACTTCTTTTTAGGCCAGCTTGCTAGTCATTGATGAGTTGGCTTCTCTGTTAACTCTCAATTTAACCTGCTTATGAAATCAGTTTAAGACAGTTTTTTTCCTCACACCTTTGAAATTGACCCCCCCTTCTAAACTTACTCTGTCTTCTGGCCCATCCTTAGACCAGCACCACCTGTGTTGTTTCATAGACAAGTTCCATGGAGATGCTCACATACAGCCTTCTGCAGCATGCAAGAACCCATGGACTATGGCAGCCACTCCCTTCCCCAAATGTCTCACCTCAGGTTATTCAGTCTTTTCTTGGAAGCTGCAGTGCCAAACTTTAAGTGATGATGGAGTAGAGGAATTCCCCATCTCTTCCTCAAGGAAGACCTTCATGCTCCCCGCACCCACAAGTGTCTACACATGTACACACACACACACACACACACACACACACACACACACGGGGAATCATCCCACAGCTTGGCAGCCTAGCAACTAAGTTTAATCATGCCCTAATATGAGGTTTTCTGAAATGGTAGAACTGGTGCAGTTCTGGTATATGAACCACGCAAAATATGAGAGATGCTGAATGGAAGAGAGAGAAAGATGGAAGCCAGATGAAGGAAATAACTTTGGTTGCAAGTGTGCTGATAGGGAAGATTTCAATCATCTGAGACATCCCCAAACATGCCTGTGCTGGCAATGTCATCCCCCCCCCCCCGCCATTCTCCTACGGGGCAGCAGAAGGAAATGATAGGCAAGCAGCCACTGCCAGCAGCTGTAGGTGAATCTATTGATAGGTGAAACTACTTATACCTGAAATGTAGTTTGCATAGAAGAGCTGTTTTACACATGATATTAGATGCACACCTCCTCTCTCCCCTCCCGCCTCCCACTCCAAGTAGACAGCTACAGTTGTAAAGTGTGAATGTAACTAACCAGTGTCTGGAAACATGTCACACTATTATGCTGGTCAAAGAGCTATGACCTGCCATGGCTTCCTTTTGATTGTACACTAAGTGGCAACCCTGGAGTTGTAACATCCAGGGAATGTTAATGGAGCCAGTTAGTGGCAGTTCCAGTGCCATTTATTTATTTATTTATTTTATTATATTTATCAATCGCCCATCTGGCTGGTCACCCGGCCACCCTGGGCGATGTACAATTAAAATACAGTAAAACACAATAAAATACAATAATTAAAACAATATAAAAAATTCTCATTAAAAACCTAACCCACCCCATATTCCCGCCTGAACAGCCATGTTTTTAATGCACGGCGGAAGCTCATCACGGAGGGGGCATGGCGAAGGTCACTAGGGAGGGAGTTCCATAATGTGGGGGCTGCCACAGAGAAGGCCCTCTTCCTAGTCCCCACCAGCCTGGCTGCTCTGGCTGATGGAATAAGGAGAAGGCCGTCCGTGGCAGACCTTGTTGAGCGGCCTACTTGATGTTGCTGGAGGCGCTCCTTGAGCGCTCCCATTCTCTCTATGATGGGCTCACTGGTGGTGCAAAAAGCCGGCAGCGCCAATGTTCCATTAAACATGCATCCTGCAGGTGTACAACCTGCAGGCCACATGCATCCCTCTGCCACTCCTGGTGTGGCCCGCGAAGCTGGCAGACCCCACCCATTTTTTCCCTGCAGCCCAGCTGGACTATGGGGGTGGGGGGACACACACTGCTGTTCCAGCATTGCTATTAGCAACGCTGGGACAGCAATCCCGTTTCTGAGATAGCTGTTTTACTGCAGCTAGTAGCAGCAGAGAAACAGCAAGCTCAGCAGTGATCACTGGGGGATGGGAGAACCTTTCAACTCCCCTCACCCTCCCCAACAATCCCTAGATCACAGCGGGCAGAGGGGTAAGGTTCAAACTTCCCTCTCCCTATGCTCTGGGAAGTGTATGTGGGATGGGGAGGGAAAGTGTGTGCATGTGCATCTGTATGTGCATGCACATGTGCAGCCCCCTCTACCAACCGACACCAGATGTGACCCTTGAGTCCAAATATGTTGTGCACCCCTGAATTAAACATAAGAAGAGCCCTGCTGGATCAGACCAAGGGTCCATCTAGTCCAGCATTCTGTTCACACAGTGGCCAACCAGCTGCCCACAGGATCCCACAAGCAGTGCAGCAGCACCCTCCCACCCATCTTCCCAAGCGACTGGTGTGCATAGACATACTGCCTCTGAAACTGGAGGTAGCATATAGCCAATCAGGACTAGTAGCCATTGATAGCCTTCTCCTCCATGAATTTGTCCAATCCCATAGGAACCAGTGCAGCTGGTTTAATGCAGCTAGAGCAGCTAGATACAATGCAATGCAACTAGAGGATTTCAGGGCCAGTAAAGCAAGCAAGCTGAAAATTGTGAAGGGAACAGTTTTCTTATATACTCCAAAACTGAAAGGACCAGTTATACAATGGGAGACGTGGAACAGCCTCTCCCCTTTTGAAAGCCAGGGATTAACCCAGGGAGATTAAAGAGCAATGCATCTCTAGATCAGCCCCTCACTCCTCCCCAGCACAGAACATGGCGAGGCAGATAAATTGCTGTACAGATTGTTCAGTGAAACCCAGCAGTAACAAACTGGACTTGGGAGAGATAAGCGATTGTCAATGGGAAAATGAATATTTTGTGTCAAACAGTGAGCAAATTTAGTTTAAAAAGAAAGAGAAAACAGGAACATCTCTCTGCCCCCCCCCCCGAGAACATCATTATTTGCTAAATGGCATGTGCTTTCTCTAATATTTGCAAAACAGTCAGCGGGAAGCAACTCCATTCTGCTAAGATAATGAGTCAAAGAAACACAGAGAGCATATGGAGCTGAAGGGATGATTGTGTAGCCCAGTAAACACAACCAAAATAGGTTCGATATTAGCAGAAAGGGACCACGGCTACATTCTTTTATGGACACTCAAAGCAGAAATGTAGATAATAACATTTAATTTGGTGTGCATGTGTGTATATGTGCTTTTTTCCTCTTTAAAGTCATCTACCAGTCTTAGCTCAAAAACATAAAAATATGTTTGAAGTTCGTATTTCGAGAGAATATTTAGAAATGCATATGTTAAGAGCACATTGGGGCAGATTTTAAAAAATTGTAGATTAATGCGGAAACAGACAGATGAGTTAATGCAATGAAAAAGTGACACAGACAGAGTGATTTTCCATTACTAATTGTCCAGTCTTGCCAGCCTGCAGGTGTTTTTAATTCAAGCAAGTCTTTTCAGGGAATCTGGTTTTAAATACCACAGACACCAATACCAGAGGTGTCAACAGCCACATTCCTTGGAATTACTGATTGTCAAGGTTCCACCTGTACCAGGACACCTTGATCAGCTCCTTAAAGATATCTCTGCCTCCTTAGGAGCCCCTCCTGTATCAGGATGCTAGTTCTCTGCCTTTTACCTTCTCTTCCCAGTAACGTGGGATTAGGCCTTAAGCATGGTGCAAAAGACACTCCAAACAAGTCAACTTGATGTTAACAATAACTGTTTACTTTAGTAGATTTTGGAATAGTAGATTCACAATAACTTAAGGTAATTACACAAATAGAGCTGTATACTTTCAAAAAGCAGGTATAAAAGAAATAATAACACAGTTCTAACCTAGGTACTCTTTCACCTGTAACCTTAATAGAGATTCCTTCCCAGCCTAGCCCTGACTGTTCTGCATTCTTCAGTGATATTCAGTCTCTACTTCTCTGTCTGCTCTCTGCTTCTTGGTGCCTGCAGCTCCCCTCCTCCACAGCTTCTCTCTCTCTTCTACTGCTGCTTCTGCCTCCCCTTTATATATACTCTCACCAGGACTAGAAGGCTACAAACCTGTGACCTCAAACTGGGAAAACGAAACTTAACTCTATTAGGGGAAAAGGAGACTTCTCTTAATGAAAAGGAAACTTTAACTCCATGAGGGGAAAATGAAACTCATCAGGAGATGTTCAGGCCTACAGGCTTCAAACTAACTCAAGCCTGTGTAGGCCTCAATCCTTCACACTGATATCTATGCTAGCTTGGATAATTGGCAGGAAAGTACTGGTTCCTCGGGAAGGTATTATGAACGGTTAAGTTCTTGTCATGAAGTATCGGTTGTTTTATTGCCTGAGGGCTGGTGTTTTTTGTTCACTTTTTTTCTCACTTATCAGGTCTCTGGATGGAGCTGGGAAATTGACTTGCTTTGTTTTCTTTTTCCTGCCCTTAAACTCTGTAGGTCAGCCCTACCCCAGGATGCATCCGTGCACTAATGAAGATGCTGTACTGCCCTTACTGCCGGAGACTTCCCACTGTGAAACCTTGCAACAATTACTGCCTCAACGTAATGAAGGGCTGCCTTGCAAACCAAGCTGATTTGGACACTGAATGGAATCTCTTCATAGGTAAGAAGGATGGGGAAATAACATTAATCGGTGCAACTTCTTGACAAGTTCAGAAAAGTTCAGCATTTGCCAAATTGAAAAGAGGCCATACTGACTGAATGCCTTCATTAGGTTGTCACTCATACTCTTCGATCAAAGTTTCTGTGGCTTGTAGGAAAGGATCATTGTTCTGCCTTGGAGCTGTTTTTCAAGAAATTTCTCTCAGTGTCATGTTGTCATGTGATGTTGAAGTTCCTCAGCTAAATTCCTAGACATTTCTCTGTGTGTATGTGAAGCACACTGCAAATATTTGGGTTGAATTTGTGATAAGAAGAATAGCAGGAGAAAGGGAGAGAGAATAAGAGGGGTGGGAGAGAGGATGCTGTGCATTTGAAATGAAAGCTTCAAGCTGATCAGCCACTTGCAAATATGGAGAAAGCATAGTCCACAGTTCCTTCTTTATCTAAGTCAATATGATTGGGGGCAGGGAGGTGCTCTGAGAACCCTTGATGTGACAGGCAAACGATCAGTCCCATAACTCAAGTTAAAAACATGCCAAACTCTCTCTTTCCATACTCAGAATAATAAGAAGGTATCACACTGATGAATAAAAAAGAGAAACTTTCATTTCAGATCAGCGTACATTCCTTTGCAATTCATGCAGCCATTTGGCGATATGTCCCCAAACGATTTCTGTTCGTCTACCATCCAGAAAAGCTCAGTTGCGAAGTGACAGGATTTAACCACAATGCAGAGAAAGAGAAAAGGAAAAGGAGTTGATATGAAAGTGCCCTTCATCTGACTGAGCACAGCTACAAGGTGATAGGTTTTAAAAACTAAGTACTAGTGAAACAAGGCAAATATCTGACACAAACAAATCCCATTGGGTGTTGAGAGCGGGGGTTTTCTTATCCCCACCACAAAAATAGCAATTAATTCTCTTGAAGTGCCTGCCTAATCTTTCTGCCTTCTTCCAATATCTTGGAAGAAAAGAAATGCACAATGAGCAATAAGGCAAAGCTCTCCTGTGAAGGACAAAAAAAGGTAGAAAAACTCTTGACATCTTTATTTTGACAGAAAATGCACAGGTGAGCTTGTTTTTTTTCCTGCAAAACAGCATGAGCATGATATGTTGAGTTTAGAGAGTGTGGAAAATACAGTGGCAGGGGAGGTGATGAAAAGTAGAGGTGAGGGAAGGCACAGTGAGGAAAACATTATATATTTTTACTACTAATAAGAATAATTTGTCCAATACAAGTTAACTTTGGAGTAAAGCAACTTTTCTATTCTTTTGGGAAGAGGGATTCTGTTTTATCATACTTTCTGAGGCTACCAGTGGCTTTGCTGAAGTGAAAAATTTTCAGAACTCAGTGTTGAGTAGGAGCAAACTGCAAGTGGACTACTTCTGTCAGACACCCATCAGGTCCCTCCTAATAACAAACATCATATGCAATTCCCTTCATATGAAACAGAACATAACTTCTGTGAGGTGAATTAAAATGAAGAAGTATACAGCACCAGTGAGCTATAAAAGATTGAATAGCATGCATGGGAAGTTTTACCTCTTGAGCTTGTGTTGTGAACCAGGCACGAAGGCAAAATATAATTTTGTGCGTTAACAGTCTTTGCTTAGGCAAATATGACAATATTTATTCTATCTCCGCCCTGCCCCCAAGGGTTTATCTTCTTCTGTTTGTGTGTAGGTGCCGAGACATAACTGGCAAATGGGTGGAAAAGTATCCAGCATTTTTGCAGATAATTTTTCATTTAGTTATTGCAGAGACTATTCAGAAAACAAATGTACTGCCTGCATTACCACACAGCCTTTTGCAAGCCTACCCACCAACTGGCCCATCTTATGGTTTCTATCCTCATACGGTCTCTAGGCAGGAATATGTGAAGCTCTGTCTGAAATGACTTTAAAAAACTGTGACATTTTTATTAGAATCAAACAATGACTGAGATCTATAAATGTGTATGAACTTGGCCTTTCTATCCATTCCTTTTTCAGCAGCTCCCTATCCTAGTCCACTTTTGAAACCTTCTGGGAGTCTTTAAAAAAGAGCAGACAATTTCAATATCCTGAGAAATCAGGTTCCAATATAAAGTTGGTACCATCTAGCACTGGATAAAACAGGGACACAGTCTAGTTAGGTTAGCTGGATGCATTTATCCCTGGTTGTTCATATGGATTTTTTTTTTATTTTTTTTTTGGTGGGGTGGGTTAATTCAGATTTTAAAACTAATTCCTATTGAAATTTTTCTTCAGTAAAATTTAAAGTTTGCTATTTGAAATTTTGTGTTCCCTTTTGCAGGGAGTATCCACCCCATGTCTGATAGGCAACCCAACTACCTAAAGTAGATACCTGAGATGCAGAGAATTTTAAGAATGGGTTGGTGGAGGCAGCCAAAGAAATAAAGATTTCCATCTGGTGGCAGTGGAAAAGGTTACAGGAAAGGACGGGCCAAAGGAATGTAGGCACGTTATATTGTCTGTTTTCCCTTCCCCTCACAAAACAGGGCATTGCCAGTCCGTGACACTTGCCATTGAGGGTTAGTAAAAAGTTCCCATTGGCGGAATGTGAGCTTTTTAAAAAACCTTAATTGGCGCACGTGGAGAGATGATATTTCTCAGGATTGCAGTGGGGGAGGGAAGGATGACCCCCCCCGCCCCCGCACATGCTACAGTCCCTATTGGGCCCTCGTGCACTTGTAAAATTTTTAAAAGCACATAAGGAGCTACATGCTACATAATTAACATAAGATGTCGTTTGAACTTAAATCTGGTTCTTTCATCTATAAAAATCACACAATAGGAACATGTGTAGTACAGTTTCTAACTTTTCAGTACCACATAAGATCTGTGATAGATCAGACTAAGGTCCGTCTAGTCCAGCATTCTGTTCACACAGTGGCCAACCAGCTTCCCACGGGAAACCCACAAGCAGGACAGTTCCTTTACAGTTCAGACTGAAACCCAGAATGGATAAACCGCCCCACTGACATTGGAGCCACCAGCCTCCGCTGCATACAGGATGACATGCAACTGTGTCCCAAGGCTAGTGCTAATGACATTGCACTAGCATAAACCATAAATTGTGGACAAAGGAATTCTGCTAGTGCCTGGTGTTCTCCAGCACCCTCCCGCCCATGTTCCCCAACAACTGGTGTGCATAGGCATACTGCCTCTGATACTGATGATAGCATGTAGCCATCAGTACTAGTAGTCATTGACAGCCTTATTCTCCATGAATTTGTCCAATTCCCTTCTAAAGCCATCCAAATTGGTGGTCATCACTACATCTGGAGAACACCAGGCACTAGCAGAATTCCTTTGTCCACAATTGTGGAAATCCCAACAAGAGAAAAAGTATAAACCTCCTTGGATATTTGAGTGCTTCACCACACTCGAATTTCTTCCTGTGGTATGAAGGAGAAACACCCCCAAAAGAACTTTCTCTAGAAGAGTAGAAATACTAGGACTGTGCTAAATATTTGTAAGTGATTCAGTACAAAAGGGACTTTTGTAAGGCTTAAAATATTCACCAAAACCTCTCCTTGTTCTCCTTTTTTTGTTAGTCTCTATAAAAATGTTTGCTGTTGTTCACTACTCTTTGTACCTCTCCTCTTTTTCTGCTTCAATACTATTTAATTTATTTTCATTTGCTGTGGCTTTTTTTCTTCCCCTTCAAGTGATCCTAGTCAATCTGGGATTCAGTATTGAATGCAATGGTATCATGGCACTACGTAGCAAATCTCAAAAAGGGAAAATGCTGTTCACAATGGGCAAAAGTACTCGCAAAAAGTTCGGCCCTCTACATTTCAGCTCAGCTCTAATGTGGAACTATTCTTTGTAACATAACATCCAACTGTGCCTCAGTGCTAGTGCCAGTGATGCTGGCTAGTGTGAATCAGTGCTTGTGCACCAGAACTAGTGCTTGCCAGGGCAGTAGGGAAAGCAGCAATTTGCCACCGCATTTCGGCACCACCACCAAAACTTGGCAGCAAATTGTTGCTTTTTCCTTTTGCCCTAACAAGCACTAATTCTATTGCACAAGGATTGGTTTATGCTAGTGCAATGTCATTAGCACTAGCCTTGGGACACAGTTGCATGTCATCCTGTATGCAGCGGAGGCTGGTGGCTCCAATGTCAGTGGGGCGGTTTATCCATTCTGGGTTTCAGTCTGAACTGTAAAGGAACTGTCCATGGTGCTGAACCCTATCCCCAAAATAGGTACTGCACCATGGATAGTTTCTTAAAAGTTCAGACTACAACTTCTTAAACGTTCAGACTACTACTACTACCAGGGGAGGCTGGTGACTCCTATTTCGGTGGGGCTCCTTTTCCCTTGCAGGTTTTTCAGGCTGTATTTGGAGCTTCGTAGGAGCTATCCATGGTGCTGAACCCCATCCCCAAAATAGTTTCACCACCATGGACACCATGGATAGCTCCTATGAAGCTCCAAATACAGCCTGCAAAACCTGCAAGGGAAAAAGAGCCCCACCGAAATAGGAGTCACCAGCCTCCCGTGACTAATACTGCCCCACTGGCAATGGAGCCACCGAACTCCACTGCTTGTATGAGTGTACTATACATGTAGCTGAAAGAAAACCTGGGAGCCACATTTGCTGACCAACCAACCCCACATTGTAAGTGTCATAAATTAGTCCGGTCCAGAGATAAACCGTTAACCGTAGTCGTTATCACAGTCCAAGGTTAGAAGCCGCAATATGTATCCGAAATCTAGCAAACACAAACCGGTTTAGGAGCATGCCGAAGAGTCGTGAATGTTGACTCCATAACGACCTTGACAAGTCTCAGTCCGGGAGCTGGCAAGAGCATCTGGCTACAGCTGATTGCAACAATTGCTTCCAGCATCTGAAGTGTGTTTGGGGCCTGTCTTTTAAGCCAGCGCTGATTGGCAAGGCAGCACAGCTGGGCCAGGCTGCAGATGACACGTGCCTGGCCCCTCCCCAAACACACTCTGGCTCAGTTGCCCTATGTCCTCCTCCTCCATCCCAAATGGAGGCACAACAGTAAGATGTACAATAAATTGTGTTTGTATCCCATTTTGTTGCAAACCATTTTCATGCCTTCCCTCAAGGATGCACTTCTGTTTCGAGACCACTGTGGAGTGGACATATTTACATTCCATATTTGTACCAGCTTTAGACCACTTTTAACTGTCATGACTTTCTGCACATTTAATTGTGTAGTTTGATGATAATCCTGACTATGTTTGATATTACTAGTGCAATTTCATTGTGCTCAAAATCCATTTTGAGCTTCAGCAAAACTAGTCTGATTTCCTTCTAATGTGTATCCCTTTGTCTGTCACCAAAACAACCCCAGGGAGATAAAAGTAAGAAATGCTATCCTTCCTGTCTCAATGCTTACAGTGCTTAATTCAAAACGACCTTCATTAGCATGAAAATGGAAACCTCATTTTAGAATAAGTCTTCCTAATTTGCTTTTCACAGGCTCTGCCTCTTGCCATCTCTAGGATGTGCATGATGTTGATTGGTCCATGGCATAAGAAATGGATCATCAACCTTTTCCAATACTGAAGGTTTTCCCTATTAAAAGATGGAACTCTCATTTCCTGGGACATTCAGACTCAATTTGAACTCCTTTTGAAGAATTTTAGGCTATGACATAAATTTCTGTTCCTGCTTCTATGTCTGTACCAGCACATGCTTGAGGAACAATAGGAACTGGTCTTTGCTTCCTTGCCCCTTAGAGTCTGTCTTAAAAACCTGTCCGATGTGGCTGCCCATAATCCGCTGCACTTCGAGGATTACGAGCATCCAATGGAAGGCAGGAGAAGTGTGAAGGCTAGGATTGCCTCTGCGCTCCCCTTGCCCTCAAAACATTTAGATGATTGGTTTTGGCTGACTGAATGTTTTTCCCCTCCTCGTGAGGAGAGGCTGAGGCACCACTAGGATTCTTCGGAGGACGACGGTGCCTTGCTCCTCCCCTGCCCCCGGAATGCCCACCCAGCACTGGCTCTGAAGACGATATCTTCGGAGCTGCAGCTGTCACAGAAAGAACCGTGCTGGCTGCGAGGGCAATGGGGGGGGCCCTCCGAGGTCAAAGTCCCCGCTGCAACCTTGGAAGGCATTTCGGAGGTCAGCGCAGGGACTCCGACATATCCTATGGCCGGCCAGACAGCATCTACCAGCCATAGGATTGCTCCCTAAATCAAGCAAGTATGTATCGTACCACACTGTTAGAAAGCCTTTTTTTAGCAACATTATCTTTTTCATTCATGCTTTCAGTTCCACAAGATCTAATTTCCTAATAATTCTGTTTTTTTCTTCTTCTTTTTTGTTATCTGTTGTACTAAATTGCCTCTGAATTTCAATGTTCTGGGTCAACCCACATGTTTAGATGTCCATAATACTGGGAAGCAGAGATTTTTTTGTTTAATAAGAAAAGCAAAGGTACTCCCCATATGCATAGAGAGCTAAAATTTGGGAGTGGGGTGGGTGGCAATAATTTATTAATGGTTGTTGTGGGGTTTTGTGACATCTGTGCATCTTAACAGAAAACTTGATTGAAAGGTTAGGAGGCTGGGGAAAACAAATGAACAGCCATGCTTCGTCATGAGTCTCTGACAGGGAAGGATGATGACAGTTCTCTGTCAGAGGTTCCTAAACACTTCACCACACCCATTCCACACACAGACCTATAGCTGCCAAGGTTCTCTAGGGAGAGAGAATGGCTACAAAAGAGGTGAACAGCACAATCCTATGCATGCCTACTCAGAAGTAAGCCCCATTTAGTTCACTGGGGTTTACTTCCAGGTACGTGTGTATAGGGTTGAGGCCTTACTCTGCAGTATAGCTACACCCTAAGTATTTGCAAAAGAAAGAGCACTGATAAAACACAGACGTAGCCCCAAAGAAACCATTATAAAATCATTTACTCTAATAGAATTTTAGGCTATGACAGATGTCTTTAAAGCATGTCAGTCATTATGGCTCTGAAGGGCTTTCCCAAGATGATTTTGAATGTCACATTTGCCATGTTGCATTGTCAGTCACACAGTAAGGTAAATCTGGGGCCATTTCAGATTATTTTTATTGAACAAGAAATGTGCAATTGTTACTTAGGTTTTGCATAAAATGTCAACTCCCCCCCCCCCAACACCACCTAGTTCCTTCCACTACAGGGAAGTTGCCTAGTAAACTAGCACATTAAGGAGAGGATTCAGCTAATACCTTTCTCTCTGACAGGCTGGTTTTCCAATGGAAGGGAGTTTCCCACATGGTGAACATCTAGAAATGGAGTCTGAACAGAACAGTTCCAACACAGCTGTATCATACTTCCTCAACATACAGATTGGCTCTTTGTAGCTCCATGTCAGACTAGGGATGCAGACTATTTTTGGTCTGTGTCATTTTCCATGTCCATAAGTCCATTCTGTCCTGTTTCTCCATTAATCAAGCTGGTGGATAACTGAGTTCTGGTCCACACATTAGTCCCGGAGGTGCATATCAGGTCAATTTAGACTGGGGTTTGCAAAGATCATATTCTTTAAGCATCCCTATGTCAATAGAAAATCAGGCTTGACTGATCAGCATTTCTGTGCTGCCCAATCTCTGAGCAGTTCACAAAAAATTAAAACAAAAACACAAAAATTAACAAAAAATAAAGATGGGTGGCCATAGCCAAATCTAGGCTGTATGCTCTGGCTCACTGACCCTGAGTTCAGTAAGTTAAACTGGACATTAACTTAAGTGCTGCCAGCAGGCAGAAACTCCTGTAGGGAGGTTGGCCTGGTTTGCACATCATAACAACCAATGTTTAAGAACCTGAAGATGAGTGGGAGCGACCAAGTGTGCATGCTGGTTCTCAAGCACCTGCCCACTCTCGCTGCGATAAACAACCTAGGGACATTCCATCATGACATCTGAACCTGGAACTCTGGGTTTAAACATGGGTTCCAAGTTTGGATTTAATCATGGGTTCTTCTTTGTGGGCTCTATGCATCACACATATGGGCTCTGTGCCTGTGCGGAGACGATTCGGAAAACTTCTAAAGCTGAGGTAAATCTGGTGGGAACCCCCCACTGTCTCACTGCACATTCCGTGTGATTCGAGTTCCTGCCCGATCCCTCAGTTCCTCTTCAACCGCCATTGTGGCTAGACGAGGGAACTTCTCTCAACTCGTTCGAGTGTTTAGTGTTGAGGCAACCTACTATTCTCTTATTTTATTTTATTTTCCTTCTAGTCTCTATCATTTTTTTCTTTCTTTACATTTTTTTAACTTTTATTTTGTGCTATCTGTGGAAAGTGTGGTACCAAGCTTCCACCGACAGATGGTCACTCCTTCTGCTTGCTCTGCGTTGGTGAGGGGCATGTGGTGGACACATGTCCCCACTGCCAGGCCTTCACAAGACAGGCCCGTAGGCCATGGAGTGGATTGTCTAAAAGCGATCCTGTGGCACAAGGCCTTGGAAGCGGTGGGCACCTCCACCACATTGACTGTGATGCCACCACCAGTCAACCTTCCAGCCACTCCGCTGCACCAACCCAAGGCCGTGGAGGCTTACGCTGTGGCTTACGCTGGCTCAGCTTGTCTGAGCGTGGAAAGCTAAGCAGGGTCAAGCCTGGTTGTTACTTGGATGGGAGACCCCTCCTCTAGTTTCCTGCATTGAGCAGCGGGTTGGACTCGATAGTCTTGTAGGCTCCTTCCAACTCTATGATCTATGAAAGCCCCGATGATGGGCCCCGCCCGTGGAGGCGGATTCTTCTTTCATGATCTCCTACCCACTGACTGAACCATCACCTGATGCATGCTTCGCTTCTAAGCAAATGGACTCCGCTTCAGAAGATCTGGGCCATTTCATGGATCAAGTCCAACAAATGACCCAGTCTCTGGGGATCGAGACCTGCGGAGCAACAGATTCTTGACCCAGTGTTCGATGCGGTCTTTACACACCAACTTCAATTCCATTTCTCCCGCACGGGTACAGGATCGAATTCGATGCTCTCCCTCCCTTTCTCAGCATCCGGACCACACAGCCGTCCATCCTGCTGCAAGACAAGGTGACTTCCTTGCTACAAAAGGGTGCGATAATACAGCTGTTGTGGAATCAACAGCAAGCTGGGCGCTTTTGTTATGTTTTAATATGCAATGTTTTTGGTACAATGGCTGTCTCAAGCAATTCTGTTTATGTCTGCAGCCAGGAGGGTGTTATTGTTAAACTATTCCTGGGCCAGCCTGGGAAAGGATCTCTGGGAACCAACTGTCACATGTTTTTTTCTCTGACGTAGTGAACTGCTCCAGACAGAAGCCATTTTAAGGGGAAGAACTTTAGCTTTGTTCTTGTGTTCTTCTTCTTGTTCTTGCAACTGCTACAATGTAACACTTTGTATTGGTGGGGTGAAGTTTTCTTCTCTCCACTGGACTAATGCTTGCTATGCGTTTATACTCTGCAGATGGACTGTATCTAGGGAATGTATACTCTGTCTGTAGTGCTTACTTTGAACAAGTAAATAAACGGGTAGAATAGACCTGTTGCTGTTACAGAGTGATTCCTGTGTCCTGGATTAATCTGCAATTGGAGTGGCTGAGCTGCTGGGTCACTGCTGGGTCTGCTGCCGTGTGGGAGATACTCTGCTGCTGTGTGTGGAACGCCTGGCAAGGCTAGCACATGGATTACAAATCTCTTTCAACACCAACAGTCAGTTCCCGCTCACCATCTGAAGGAAGGCCTCTACTCGAGGTATTTCATGGTGCTGAAAAGATACGGAGGGCTTCCACTGGTCCTGGACTACATGGCCATACATATCACTGGGAAGGACAACGTGCTTGCAGATGTTCTCAGTCAGGTTACCCTGACTTCACATGAGTGGCAGTTGAACCCTCAAATCTGGAAGTGTCTTTTCGACCACTGAGGTGCCCCCACTATCAATCTATTCTCGACAGCAGAGAACATGGCCTGCATGCTTTTCTGCAGCTGAGCGGGACAGGACCCAGACTCCCTCGGAGATGCCTTCCTGCAACCGTGGACAGGAACCCTGTTCTACATCTTCCCTCAGCTGTTGCTCCTGATGAAGGTTCCAGCCAAAATCCAGTCAGACAGCATAGATTGCATCCTTATTGCCCCATGGTGGCCGAGGCAAGTGTGGTTTGCACCGCTCTTACACCTGACCAATGGAGAGTATCGATGCCTCCCTCTGTTTCCAATGTTTCTGACCAGGGACTGAGGTTGAATCTGTCACCCAGAACTTGACACTCTTTGCCTCACAGCATGGAGGATACGCTGACTCCTACGCCAAATCAGTTGTCAGCTGAAGTCCAAGCTGTCTTTAATGCAGCGAGGAAAACAGCCTTTTTCCTTCACCTTCGACTCAACTTGAATGGACTATGCATGCTCCTGATGTTAGGAAAGTGCTAGCCTTCTATAAGGCTTGGACTGAATCCATCCGTCGGTCTCAGAAACTGTCGTTTGCTATGGGAGAAAAGCCTTGTGTTGCCAGTTTTGACACAGAGGTTTGCAGCCTGGGTTGTTCACTCCATCCGTCTAGCTTATGACCTGGCTGGCCTTCAACTATCAGGACCAGTACATGCCCACTCTACGAAGGGAGTCTCCACCTTGGTGGCATTTGGGCATGGGGTGCCCCTGCCAGATCTCTGCTGAGCTGCAACGTGGTCTTCCCTGTCTACCTTCATCCAGCATTATTGACTGGATGTTCGAGCTTGAGTGGACAGCGCCTTCAGCAGGGCTGTGCTCTCTTCTATTTTACTGTGATGACACTGACCCACCTCCGGTAAGTCAGCTTGGTAATTCGCCCATATGTGTGATGCACACAGACCACAAAGAAGAAGAACAGGTTGCTTACCTGTAACTGTGGTTTTTCGAGTGGTCATCTGTGCAGTCACACAACCCACCCACCGTCCCCGCTTCGGTGTCACTATCGATATCGATGGGGCTACCAGAAGCAGTTCGCTCTTGGTATCGACATCCTTGTATCGCTGTTTGCATACCAAGAGTCCTCTCTGTTCCGAGGCCACAATAGGAAGTCTCAGGGAACTAAGGGATCAGGCGGGAACCCACATGGGCATGCACAGTGAGACGGTGGGGGAGGGGTTCCCTCCCAATTTTCCCCAGCTTTAGAAGTTTCCCAAATCTAGGGATGTAGCTGAGCAGCCCGTCAGACAGGAGCAAGGCCAGAACTGGGCCTGCTCGTGTTCGACGGGCTGCTCGGCCACCTGCGTGGGCTTTACCTGGGCTCTCTGCAGAGAGCCTTCCTCGCCTGTCCAATGGGTCACTTCCGGCGCGGAGGAAGTGACGCGACGGGACCCTTCTCCATCGCGCTGGACCCCCGCGCTCTGTTTTTGGCAGGGGAAACCAGGGCAACAGGGCTGTTTGGTTCCTCCCGCCAAAACAGAGAGCGGGCGGGGGTCCAGCGCGCCGGAGCAGGGAGTCCAGCGTGCCGGAGCAGTGGCTCCGGCGGCACGCAGGTCCAGGTAGGCGGGGGGGGGTCCTGGCAGCAGCGGCGGGGGACGAGGGGTCTGGCGGCAGCGGCGGCGGCAGGGGGGCTGTGCGCGGGGGGTTTCTCCGGCGGCGGTGCGAGCGGCACGGAGAATGCTCCGCGCTGCTCTGAAGAGCGAGATCGGGCTGCCGCCGCTCGCTGCGGGCTGAGCCCGGAGCGAGCCTCCAGCCGACTCAAGGCTCAGCCCCACCACTACAAATCGTCTCTGTGCAGGGGCGGAGCCCATATGTGTGACTGCACAGATGACCACTCGAAGAACCACAGTTACAGGTAAACAACCCATTCTTCCAAGTCTGGATGTAAACATGGGTTCCAAAGGTTCCAGGTTTGGACGCCATGATAAACAACCCAGGGACGAAGCATCCCTGGATCACAGTGTAAGTGGGTGGGTGCACAGGAACCAGCATGCAAACTATCTCCCATTCGTCCTCTCAACAACCCATAATTTGTTAACTGTGGGTTGTTACAATATGAAACCTGGTGATTATGTTGGCTTCCAGCTTCAGGAGCTAATGTTGCATACCCCTATTCTCTTCCACACCTGGAGTGCACATCATAGTACAGTGTTCTCCAACCTTGGGTCCCCAGATGTTTTTGGCCTACAATGCTGGCTGGGGCATGCTGGGAGTTGTAGGCCAAAAACATCTGGGGATCCAAGGTTGGAGAACACTGCCATAGTAGCTCACTAGGCCAGGCTCCAGCTTCAGACTCTCTTACAGCCCTGGAGTCCCTCACATGGCATTTTGCAATGCACACATCCCACTTCTATGACAAGATAAGTTCAAGGCGAAGCAGGTGAGTAAATTGTGAGAACAGTGCTATGTCATGAAAGGGTGACACAGGAAGTGACTCTTAGTGTCTTGTGCAGTATAGCGGGTCAATATTCTTAATGGCTTCTCTGAGTTGTGCATTGTATGTATCTCTCCTGCTTTTTTCCAAGCTAGTCATTTCCCAAAGATAGAACACCACCAATAAAAGCAGCAATAACAGGAAGCATTTTCTCCCATATGATATTATTTAGTAACCATCAGCAAAAACAGCAACACATGCAACTGCTTTTGATGTATAGTTTGCAAATGCTTACTGAGCCTGTACTGTTTCTCATATATTTTTCATGCAGAACAAAGTTCAACCATAAATGCCATCCCTTTTAAGCTTCCATAGTGACATTACCTCTCAAACTCCTGCTCCCTTCATGAAAATGCAGTGTTATGATAGCAATCCTGTAATGTGACTTTTATCCTATGCATTACACACACACACACACACACACACACACACACACCATTCTTTCTCCAAGAAGTTTAGAACCACTGTTTAAGATCAGACTGAGTGATAGTGACTTGTTCAAGGCCACCGAATCACTGAACGTGGATTTGAACCCAGATTTTCCTTAGACAATCTCAGTATTCTAGTCATTGCATGGGGACTGGAGTGCCTGAAGTAATCTCTGCTTCTCCCTGTTCAAAAGTTGTTTCTGGAATCCTTTGGGTCAGGGAAAGGGGGAAATGGCAGATGAGATGGCTCACGGGATTGGGTCAAGCACTGCACAGCTATGCTTGCAGCAGGCTGCAAACAAGGCTGTGTTTGCCCCGAATCCTGCTCTCAAGTACTGGATCAAGGGCACTTCTGTTTGGCAGTGCTCTTGATCGAATGTTCAGGACATCCCTACAGACACAACACCCATGTTCAGGAAAGAGGGAGAGGGAAGCCATGCATACATCGGATAGGTTTGGAGTAGAACAGTGGGATTATCCATGGCTTCCCTCTCCCTCTTTCTTGAACATGGGCGTTGTGTGTGTGTCTGTGTTGAGGGGGAGGGGGAGGATCAGAAACATTCTGCTCCTTCCCTGCAATCCTGGAGGCATTTTTCTTCTCCCCTATTGGATTCCTGTTGGTGTGGCTACACTATCTAATGTCAGGGGTAGTGGGCAGTTTTTACAACACTACAAGGTTGTCCCCAAATGCAGCACTTTGCTTTTCCTAATAGAAATGAATGAATATATATATATATATATATATATATATATATATATATGGAGGCAGATTATGCTAGTAATACCAAGTAATAACTTCTACTTCTTCTTCTTCTCGTCATCATCATCATCATCATCATCATCATCATCTTATCGTCATACAGACCTCAGTGTCATAGAGGGCTTAGAGGACATACCAGTCAGGAAGCTAGACAAGAACATTGTCTTTCTGACTGTCTGTCTTTTTTTCTTTTTTAAAAAAAAGTACAGAACAGACCCAGGAAACTACTATAAACAGAGCTTGCCCTCCCATGAGGCAGAGTGAGACCCTCACCTCAGCTGGTGGATCAGGAGGGGTGGCAGATTGGACATGCCTCTATCCACCACCTAGAGGGCTACCTTCTACCTCTGGCCATGTTTACTCAACTGCTGCCATCTGCCTGCTGAAAAACACTGCAGCCACCAGCAGGGCCCAGTGCCTCTCTCTGAGGTAGGGATGTATCCGCTCGAGCCTCGAGCGGGCGTAGCGGAGCCGAAATCGGCCCCACTCACGCCCGCAAGAGGCGAGCGGGCCTTACCAGGATCCAGCGGCTGCTTGCCTCTCCGCGGCAAGCCGCCCACACCGGTCCTGTCGCATCACTTCCGGGACCCTGCGCCTGTGCGCCGGGACCCCAATTCTACATATTTTACGTAGAAACCAGGGCAACAGGGCCGGCTCGAGCGGCGCGGAGAATCGTCGCTCCACACCGCAGAGGATCGAGTGGCGGAGGGCCCCCCGCCGCGGAGGGGTGGGGTGGGGCCCCCCAGGTTTTTGGACCCCTCAAAGGACCCCTCAAAGCAAGACATTGGGCAGGTGCTCTGGAGAGCTTAGCAGGCCCAATGCCTCACCCTGAGTGGTCTTTCCTCAAAGCAAGGCATTGTGGGCAGGGTGGCCCTGAAGATGAATGCCTATGCCCTGGGATCCTTCTTCAGAGCAAGGTAATGTTGGGAAGATTGCACTAGGCCTGCCTATAAAACTAAGTACATTGCCACCTAGTGACAAAACTATATAATGACACTATCCACATATCTCCCCGCATCTCTCTCTCTCTCTCTCTCTCACACACACACACACACACACACACACACACACACTTTTTGGGAAAGAATACTACTACTAATAAAAGGAGATCCTGTGAACATTGTTTTCAGATGCTAAAACAAACAATGTACAAAAAATCCACAGAATCCCCATGCCACAATTAAGTAATAATAGTGTGGGATTTTTTAAAGTTTGTAATAGTTCTGGGATAGAATGCAACTGGCACACACAGCTGTCGCTCAATAATACTTTCTGATGTCTGTCTACCGCCAAAGAATGACACCTCCTCCCCATAACTACTCCAACTATTCCAAAAGGATTTTAATGATAAATGTTATCAAAAGTGAATGAAAGGACTAAGAGCGCAAACAGAGCCAGTGTGGTGTAGTGGTGAGAGTGTTGGACTGGGACTCGGGAGATCCGGGTTCTAGTCCCCGCTCAGCCATGAAACTCACTGGGTGACTTTGGGCCAGTCACTGCCTCTCAGCCTAACCTACCTCACAGGGCTGTTGTGAGGATAAAATGGAGAGGAGGAGGAGGATCATGCAAGGAACCCAAGCCGCCTTGGGTTCCTTGCAGGAAAAAAGGCGGGGTATAAATATAATAAATAAATAAATAAATAAACAGGGCCATACGCCTGCTGTCAAGCATCTAGACGGGCATCATCCACCAGCAGTCTCTGAACCCCAATTGATAAAAGCGCCTGGAACATCAGTTTCACCACAAAATTCCTGCAGCCACCTTGCCATCGCCCCTCAATCACCTTGACCAAATACAGGAAATTTGATATTGATCCAAATTTGTTTTTTTAATCACATATCTCAGATGAAGTCTTCTTAATAATCTGCATACGATAGCCTCCCTTCAGTGCATCTGAGATCTCTCCCTGTTGTAAGATGTTGTCTATATCTTGTATACAGATGATGAGTGCTAAATTCACACGTGCCAATATTTGGCCCAGAGATAATGAATCCATTGTGTAACTATTGATAGCAAATACGCTTTCACTAGCATAAGTGTTCATAAGTAGCAGGAAGCTACAGCTACATTTTGATTCATTGGTTAATTATTCCTTGTTATGGTTTTTGTTTCTTATTTGTTTTCTTCTTACTTGAAGCAGAATTGTAGGAAAGGGGGATGGATATCAACAGCTCAGTGACAAAGGAGAGAATGCTCTAGCTCATCAGTCTTATTCCCAGGAGTTTCAAGTAATTTATTTTTAAAACAGATGATTATGTTTTGGAAACACGTCTCTCTTTTTTTCATTTGCTTACAAATCAAAATGCTGACATTTTGCAATTATGAATTATCCCTAAATTGTCTTGCATTTCAAGCATAGTGCTTGAAGCAACATCTATAAACTAAAGTGGCTTAGTGTTTACTTTTCCTTTGTTTTTTAGTGTGTTACTTTTTCAAGTGTTAATGATTGAGAATGAATTTTCCATGCTTATTCCAGCCTTCCCTTTGAGAGGCGGGAGGGTTCAATGACAATGGAAAGATAGTGGACCTGCATATATAATGCACATGTATTTGCAAAGCACTTTGAAAATAAAATCGCTCACATCCGCAGCAATTTAGACACCACCTACTCTGAAGTGTAGTGCCTCAAATCAAGTATTGATGGAGACCTGAGTTGCTGAGTCCTGAGAACCTGGACAGGGTTGCTTGTGCCTACCACCTAAGTGCTTGATCCTTGCCTTTCATGGGCTTCCAAGATCCAGTAGGGCAACACTGACTGGCTGGGTCTAGGAGACTATAAACCCCTCTTTACAAGAGAGGGTAGACCTGACCACTAGAAAAGAGGCAATCATCATGATACCACTCCTAAAGAAGACCTCTCTGGATCATGAGGATTGTTCTAATTATTGGTTGCTTGCTAATATGCCCTTCTTGGTTAAGGTGCTCAACTGGTGGTAGCTGGCCAACTCCACACACTCTTGGATGACACTGGTTGCTTTGAACTGTTATGACCCAGCTTCAGACTTGGTTTAAGATGGAATCAGCTTTGGTCACACCTTTGCCAGGGGAAGAACAGAGGGACTACGGTCAATTCTCTTGAGAAAAATTGGCATCTCAGTAGCCTTTGATCCCATGAACCATAGTATCCTTCTAAGGCAGCTGTCTGGGATGGGAATTAGGAACACTTTGATCCGGTGGTTCCATTCCTATCTGGACAACCATTCCTAGAAGTGCTGTGGGACTATTGCTCTGTTTTGTGCCTGTTATGCTATGGCAGGGGTGTCAAATCTCTTTCAGCCCAAGGGCTGAATTCAGTTTTGGAGAAGCTCTCAGGGGCTGCATTCCAGCGGTGGCTGGGGCTGGAGGCAAAAGGGGTGGGACCAAAATACCAGCATACTGTAACTTAAAGCTCTTACTGCCAGTAACTAAGGCTGAGGAGAGGCATTTCAACCTTTTAGAATTGGGGGTCGCGGGGGGGGGGGACGACATGTCAAAGCCAAGAGACCACAGAAGAATTTACCAAAATTCACGACGTTCTCCATATTTGGGACAAAAAGAACTTGAGATTTAAAGGTGCAAATATGTGCCACATATATCAAATGCCATAAGCTGTCAAATAGAGTCATCTACTAACCACTGCTTCATGTTACCTCCCCAGTCCAAAACACAATGGCAGCCAGTATGTGAACCCATTCAAATATTAAATCTCATTGCATTCAAACAGTCATATAGTGAAATTGGATCTCCTTGGATATTAATCACAGAATCACCTTCAGTGAATATCGTGCAAATATGTGACATCCTAATTCACAGAGAAGAATTTGGAAGAGCTTATTAGGGAAGGACATTCATTTCAGCTCTACTGTCCCCAGCCCTGGCAATGGCATGTGGAGCAGTACTTCCTGCTCATGCACAAGGCCTTTCCTTTTCCTCTTTCTTCTACCATAGGCAGTGCTGAAACAGGCAGGCATGAAACAAGGAGAAAAACAGACCATAGAGATGGTCCTCTGATGATAAAGTGTTACTTTTAGTTTCCTGTGACATTTCAGTCCCACCTTTCTCAGTCCCACCACCCCAGTTGTTGTTAAAAATGTATTGATTCTTATTTAGTGACCTTTACATGTATCATCCCATTCTTTTTGGCCCCCAAAAGACTCCCAGGGTGGCACACAATAAAACAGCACCAAAACAAGAAAACCACTGCAACAATAAGGCTGCAATCCTATGATCCCTGGAATGCCTTCCCAGAGTTCATAGAATATGCTGGATCTCCCCCTCCAAGGGCAGAGGGAGAGGTCTGCCCCAAGAGGGGAGATCTGGCCTCAGCACACACACACCCCACCCAAGCTGCTGTGTTGTGCTTTCTCTTCTCTCCCTTGTATTGTAATATGCAAAGGAGACCTGAGAAAACCCTCCCCTCACCCTTTAAGATTTCACCTTATGGGCAGACAGAATTATACATCTCTGTGTGGGTGCGTGCGTATGAACATGCTTGTGGTAGTGCCATCCAGTAGAGCCATACTCTTCAGGGGCATGCTTGCCCAAGCCATTTCTTTTAATCATCAATGGCCAATTTTTAACCTAATCTTGAATAAAATGGAGGCCGAGATGGGGACAGAGAGACACTCTCCACCCTGGGCAGTGAAAGACTGGGTTTTATAAAATACTCCTTTAAAGAAGCAGAATATTGTGCAATGCAGGACGAGGAGCATTGCAAAGGGTATGGTCTGAAAACCAGTTTTCTGTTTAAATGTATAGCTATGCATAATGGAGCCATAATAACCCATCATTAGAGCATTCTGAAAGGGAATAGTAAATCCTGCGGTCTATATAATGGGCTGTAATATGTCAATTCGTACCATCTAATAAAGATGAGGAAGGGAGTTAAATATATTTGACATGTTGGAGACATTTGCTTCAGAAACAGATGCTGTCTGAGATTAATATATTGTTTGTACTGCTGCAAGGTGGTTTTCTTCATAATGCATATATAAAAGAACACTTTGGAGTCCAGTAATAATAGCTAGGGGAAAATAAGCATTTTTGACTAAAGGAAGTTGTATATGTAAGGAGCTTTTGAAAGTATTAAAAAAAAAAAAAAACTCCATTGGGAGTAGGTAGCTTTCCAAACCAGTCCCATTTAATTCAGGTCCTGTAATATTTTATTTGGAAGCGAAAGCACCATGTGTGCAATTTTGCTATGTAAATAAATGGACAAAAATTGGCTGACTGCAATTTTGATGCCTTTCAGGTGACCTGAAATTTTCACTAGTCTGTAAATAGTTTTCAAATACCTTTGTCCTTAATGCAGAGCTTTTTGATGAAGTACCGTTTCCATCTTTTTCACCAAGCTATTTTCTGAGGAATATTGCCAAGTAGTCGATTCATTCTCCTGGGTGATGTTTCAGTTTGAGAGCTGAAGTTTGCAATAGACTTTTTAAGGTAGAGGAGTTCATTGAAATTATGCTATGTTTTGCACTATACTGAATTTGCACGATATATGGAGGTGCTTTGATGATCACTATTTACTCCATGTAATCCACATACCAAATATTATATTTTCCTGGTCAATGATTGCTATTTTAAAATCAGACGATTGACTTTTAAAAATCCAATACAGCCTGAATTATCACTGGAGTCATCTGCACACAATCCTATCACTAGTGGCAGAATTTCCATTGCTTTTAATGGAGCAGGATTGTAGCCTTGAATAATTTTAAACAGGATAAATGAAAGTGATGTCTATATAGCATTACCATGACCTAGGGTCACATATTACATTTCTTAGGAGTACACCAAAGATGTTTTAAAGCTGCAATCCTATGCACACTTACTTAGAAGTAAATCCGACTGAACTCAGTGGAACTTAACATTTCCAAGTAGATGTGTATAGGATTGGGCTCTGTGAAAAGTTTATTAAGGGTGGCCGGGTGACCGGCCAGATGGGCGATTAACAAATATAATTAATTAATTAATTAATTAAGGATTATACTGTTTTCTACAAGGTATTTTGCATGGTAAGTCACTACTTACTCCATATACTCCCCATACCATATGATGATGATGATGATGATCTAGTTGATTCCCATTTTTTAAATCACAAAGTCAGTTTTTTAAAATATCTGAATGATCTATGGTGTCATCTGTGGAAGTAATTGTACTTCCAGTTATTTTAACGGAGCAGAACTCCAATGTGAGACACTTGAATCATTTGAATTTGGCTAAATGTGATGGAGAGAGGAGAGATAATTAATGCTAGGCACACATGACCTCCTTTGAACTCATCCACTGTCATGTTTCAACCCTTTGTAAGAGGAGGTTTCACACCCCTGGTTGTGTGATCAACACTGAGTTCATCAGCTAACTAGGCCATGCAAAATTCCCCATAATGGAATACACCTGCTTTGTGGCTGCAGCAGATACTGTATCTGTTAATTTGGTGGTCTAATCTGAGTTCGAATATGCACCATTGCAATCCTGTGGGTCAGAGAGTAATTGAACTTATGTCTCATGAAACTACTGATAATATATTTTGAAGGATCCTAATTCCACAGGGTTGGGTTAACATGGATTACATTCAGTGGTATGGAAAAAAGGCAATGCCTATTACACAAGTGGGATTATGGCAATTTTCATTATTGACAATAAATATGAATCAAAATAACTTGAGATTAGGTCTTTATAAAGTTTGTTTATTTATTCAAAAAAATCAAACATATTTACAGAACAGCAAGATATGGTATGCAAGCATAAAGCAAATACAAATAGTGTTAGAGGCAACAAACAAAAACATTTCAAAAGCTTTCTAAGAATACTCAAGCATTCTAAGATGCCTTTCAAAAATCAAAAACTATCTCTTACCTGTATGGTCTTTCTGAGCTATCCTAAAAGCTAGGAGGGTGGCTACTAGGGGAAGGGCCTTCTCAGTTGTGGCACCCCATCTATGGAATCAGCTTTCCAAAGAGGTGCGCCTGGCGCCTACCCTCTATTCTTTCAGGAGCCAGGTGAAGACCTTTTTATTTGCCAAGTATTTTAATGGTTGATTTTATTCATTTTATTATTGCCACTGTACCTCTGGATTGAATTTATTTTGGCTGCTTGGTTTTTATCATGTAACATTTTAATATGTTTGTGTTTTTATATTATTATTGTTGCTGTTTTTGTTTTAGTGTTGTTTTGTTTTGTAAACTGCCCAGGGAGCCTTTTGGCTGATGAGCAGTGAATAAATATAATAAATAAATAAATAAATAAATAAAAAGTTTCCAAGGTGAGGTAGGGCAACAAACCATGGGTTAAGTAAACCATGAGTTAACATTATGTGCGAACCAAGTCAATGCAATGTTTCCTAGCTAACCAGTTAGCTTTCTTCTGTTTTCATCCTTTTCAAAGCTATTTTCTTAGCTTCCTAGAGGCAAGAGATGCTACAATGTGGACAAAGCCTAATCTAACTTATTAAAGAGGCACATTAGTGCCTCTTTAGTTAAGGTGAGTAGCAAACGGGGGGGGGGGGGATCCTTCACTATAAGCCTCAAAATTCTATTATAAAAACAATACCTGTTCCGTTAATAACTTGAAACTTGGCATCATGATTTACTTGAAGAGGTCTAGGACTGTGCTAAATTTCAAAAATTGCCACAGGTATAGCAAGTTAAAAAGAACTGAAAATTGTCACATTTAGCCTGTTGACTCCAGTTTTTAAACATACCGTACATATATTTCTTTCCAATGTTGGTGAAAACTACTCATGTAATTTATTCAGACTTGTTGTTGAAGGCCATCTTTCATTGGTTTGGTGAATTTCTGAGCAGTGGTTCAAAACTTATTTAAACTTATGAGAATGACTGCTGGCAAAGTTATTTTGTGCATGTTCAGTTTCATTCTGAAGGTAGAATGCTGCCAGTACTCCAATGTTTGTGGAGTGATTCTGTGTTGTAGAGGGAAACTAGTGGTTCTATGTGTAGTGCCTATTCCTTTAGTTATGGAATATGATATCTAGGGGTAGAACTACATGTTACTATGTGGATTGGGACCCTAGTATGGAGGGGGTAGATGGCTTTAACACTTTCCCCCCTGCTGTGGTCCCAGTCTGGATCACACACACACACACACACACACACACCACTCCCATGTCTGCAATTTACACTGCAAAAAATGATGCGGTTGTATTACAGATTGCAGGCTCAAGGCCCCTGATCTGGACTTTGCACATCAATCGTGATCACAGAGCACATCTGTTAAGCTTTAACAGTTAAGGCATCAGCCTTAGCGTCCAGTTTCCTTGCTATGTGGAGCTTGAAGCAACATAAGATAGCTGGTTTTAAACTGGCAGAAGTTGTTTTGTTTTTTGTTTATCTTGGAATAAACTTGTGAGTTAATACAGCTAAGAACAGGTTGAAAAAAGGCAGAGAGAAAAGGCCATCTATATTGAATCAGGCTAAAGATGGAACCATTTTAACTCATATTTCATATTTCCTCCTTATATTTCTACAAGATCATAGGCAACAATAAGCCAGTCGTGAGGCTAAGATTATTAAGCAGCAAGAATTTCACAAGGTTCAGGAAGGTGTATTTTAAATGTAGTGAAATGATGCATAAGGCCAGAGTTGCAAAGACTTCTGGGATCACAACAGGGATGGGGACTCGGACTCGAGGACTCGACTCGTGAGTCGGACTGAGTCCCCCCTCTGACTCGAGTCTGACTCGAGTCCCAATATTTTTAATGGGACTCGAGACTCGACTCGGGACTCGAGACCAAGGACTCTTCAACATCCCTGGGCTGTGCCAGAAGGAGTGGAGAGGAGCGCGATTACTGGTGAAGAGCGCATGGAAGTGAGGCGTGCCGCTGCTCGGCCACTATGGACAGCTACCAGGAGCACAGCCCCAACGATGTGTTGAGATTTATTTTGATTGATGTGTTGTTGTGGGGGGTTAGGGTTAGGGTCAGACATTTTGGGTTTGGCTGCCTCTGCCTGCCTGCCTGGGGTTCCCTGCCTCCTCTGCCTGCCTGGTCTCTTCTTAACCAGTTCCACAGTTTGAATTGTCCAAGACAAACACCTCTGCCTGCCTGTTTTGGGGTTCCCTGCCTCCTCTGCCTGCCTGGTTATTTTGGGTTTGTCTGCCTGGTCTGTTCTTGCCAAAATCAGTGGCAGAGTTTTGAAATAAAAAGGCACACTTGTACCTAGAATTTATTTAAGCCACACATCTGAAGTAGCCTTATTTTGTTGGGGGGAAACCTCACTGATTTTAATAGGGACTCGTGGAGTCAGCTTTGGGAGTGACTCGTGACTCGTGAGTCACCATTTTGGACCAAGGACTTGGACTCGGACTTGAGACTCGGGTCCAAAGACTCGTGACTCGACTCGTGACTCGAGACCAAGGACTCTCCAACATCCCTGGATCACAATCAATCTACTTTTCTCTAATATCCATGACACCACAGCAGCATTGGGCCTGTTTCCTCACAGCACTGTTGCATATACTGCAATATGTACCAATGAAAGAACCAGATAGCAGGTTCAATTTCTTATTTATTTTAAGAATTTATATTGAAAAATGTTTCAGGGCAGCTTACAAATAAAATAGATTGTAAAAAAAACCCCAAAACTGTTGATTTTTAAAAAGGCGCATAAAAACCATCAAGGTGATGGTTCTTACTTTCAAAGGCCTAAACAGCCTTGGACCCAAATAACTGAAGGAGCACCTACTCTCATATCAACTGGCCCATTCTTTAAGATCTCCCACCGTGGCCCTCCTCCATGTACCTCTCCCATTAATGGTATGAAGATTATCTACCAGGTAGAGGGCATTCTTGGCAATGGCCCTAGTTATGGAATGCCCTCCCAAAAGTGGTTCTTCTGCAACCATTATTATTTAGGCATTAGGCAAAAACACTTTTATTTACCCAGGCTTTTTAACAGGATTGACATTTAGTTGAGTAGCTTAGCATTTCTTCAGTTTAAGAAAAAAAGTGGAAGAAAGTAGCCCTTGGACCGCCACATCAGTAAGTACCCCCACCCAAAAGTCATATGATTTTCACCCCGATCTGAAAGTCTCCCAAATTCTCCACTCACCCACCTTTGCAATGGAATGAATCTCCACTGAATGAATCTGCCCTAAGTATGGCACTTAGAGGAAGGCCTCCAAAGAGTATTTCAGTGTATATAATTGCATGGGTCTTGCCCACCAAGTCTTTTCCTTTCTACTAGGATATTGATTGGGTGGGACAAACCCATTCCATTCGCCCTGCCCAGATTTCATTCACACACTCTCCTGAGCGCTGTGGAATCGCACCATGGTGGAGTGACTCCAATGGTGCTGCGGTTGTGTGAAGGGGGAGACAAATGCCTTCTATTACCTGTGGATGAAGCACGTGTGATTCAATCACTGATGGAGATCAGTTGAACATCTGACTCTGAGTCCCGTTGGTGTCCTTTGCTAGGACCATCAGACATGTGCTGAAAAATCAGCCAGCAATGAGCCTTACCTGTCAGCACTTACCTGAGAATATGAAGTCTGCATCTGCATTCGGCTTGCTCACAAAAAGAAAAATTAAAGTGTTCTCACTCCCATGCCGTTGGTATACATTGTGAAAACAGCTTGATGGAAAATATACTTGCAGATTACTCCCCCCCCCCCCCGTTTATGAAAGATTTGCTATGATAGGTGAGGAGTTTTAACTGGATTATATTGGTAGTTGGCCATGAAAAACTAGTGATCTTTAAAAAATGAAATGGATCTTGATTCCAACCTTTAAATGGTTCAGTACAAGAAGTCAGTTCACACCAATTAGCCCAGCTCCGTATTACAAGCCAGATCCTATATTCAATGCAGTATGACAGGAGAAATCATGCTTGCCTATGTGCCTCCATGCCACTGGTTTCTCCATCTGTTGGGAGAAAGGAAAGGGTTTCCTAATGTCCCTTTGTGAAGGTTGAGTGGTTCAAATGTTCTGAGAATTCTCATTGACACAGCTTTGCTGAAATCTTTCTGCCCGCAACTCATATATTTACTGTCGGGTTGTTCTCATTTGAGGATAAATCAGAGAGAGAATGAGGCACTGGGTGAAGTTTATCACACTCATGAATGCTTGGGGCAGACTTGATTTCAACTTGTCTTGGGTAGAAAGCTTTCTTTAATATACAGCATAGTGATCTAAAGACATAAGCTCCATTTGAAGCTTTTCAGTTTTTAAAACTAATTGGAACAAATAATATATTCATTACTGCACTGTCAATTGACAACAATAATAAATGAATAAATGATGAGCCTAGTGTTAACAGTGCTTTGAGAGCGGCCTGCAGTTTCTTCAGAGTGCACATTTAGACATCATTTTGATGGACTCTTTATGCACGGGTCACTTTCCAGAACGGTCTTGTGGTGTATTCTCTGGCATTGTGTAAGAGTCCCTGCCAATTTGCCAGAGACATGTTTATTATTTATAAAGGTGCCGAACATATTCTAGACTTTGTACAGAAATAAAAACACACACATTCGAAGCTTGGTGCACTCATTCAAAACCCCATGGGGAGGAGAGCCACTTGGAAGGGCAGGAAGAGGAATGGTGACTGGAAAAAGGGTAAAGCTCCCTTGACCCCTTCTCCCCTCTCAGTTCCCCCCTCCCAAAGCAACTTTTCTCAACAAAAATCACAAACCTGCCATTGGGCTCAAGTACAAGAGTTTGCACATGACCGCATTTTGGATGAAGGGTGGGGTAAGAATGTCATAAATGAATAGCCATAAGTAAATACTCGAGGCTGCCTATTCCTACATGCCTTTGGTTATCTTATATGGCTTTGGTCATTGTTAAGCATTATTGCATGCATTTTCAGGTTCCAAGTAAAGATATGCCAAATCAGAAGCCGCCCTAAATTTTGACAAGATTGAAAATCTTATCAGAAATCTGATAATACAATAATATAACAGTTTATATTGTTGTTGTTGTTGTTGTTGTTGTTGTTGTTGTTATATCATTATATCCTAATAGTCTGTAAACTAAAATAATCAAGTAGTGATAGGAGAGGTTTTTTTTTAATAATTTCCAGCTACTGTCATCCTTCATCGATATTCCTCACAATCACCCATTATTTACCTATTAACATGTTCAAGCAAAAAGGGGTACCCCACCTATATCTCACATTTCTTTCATGCAGACAAATTGTTAGAAAATTCAAATCCTCTCTTAAGAATATCAAGATGTAAGTCTGCTAACACTTCAGCTCTGTTTGCTCCAATTGTTTGAGCTTGAGTAGACCAAATTTTCCTTTGTATTGAATCTTTTATTCTAAAGCAGATAAATTTGATAAAAATATTCTGAATGCCTCTTCTATTCTTCCTGCATAATCCTGTTCCAAGTTCTAGAAATTCTTTAAATTGTTCCTCAAGAAAGCCTACTAAAATTTTCAAATACCCCTTAATCTTAGGGTTACATTTTCTTGCTTCCAAATCTAGCTCTTCTATTCTACCCTTAATCTTATCTAAATCATATTTATGCCCATGATTTTCAAATGCAATCTCTTGAATTAATAGGTTCTGTATTGAGGATGACTAGCCCCATCCCAGATGGCTTTTCGTTGAGTAGTGAAAACATTTTATTCTGCCTGGCTTTTAATGGGTTTTTAATCTGAGATTGATATTTTTACTCTGTTTAGTTTCAATGCTGTGTTCTTAATTCAACTGTTGTGGTATTTTGTTTTGTAAACTGCCTTGGGTCCTCTTTTTAGGCCAAAAAGTAGTATAGAAATGTCCATATAAATAATAATAAATACACTCCAAATCTACTGCCTGCGGTGGTCTAAGCCTAATTGTAGGGGCTGCCCTGTTCAGTATTATTATCCCCCATATTTCAGATGCAAAGGCTGAGGCTGAAAGAGAGTGGCATGCCTGAGGCCACCTAGTAGCTTCATGGCAGAGGCAAGACTCATACTGGGGACTTGTCTCTGAGCCACTACGCTACACCAACTCTCTAAGCAATATGACAGACAAGCAGCTGCAGGGAAATACATCAGCCTACACCTCCTTCTTGCTTCTCCGTAGTAATTTCTACTGACCCAAAATGTATGTGTTGTTGTGATATCATCATATTACATCAGGGGTCCCCAACCTTTTTGAGTCACATTTAGAATATTGAGAGGATGTCACAAAATGGCTGCCAGGGAGCATGGCTGGTGAAAAAACACTCATTTCTCAGACGGCAAACTGGTGAGACTGAAAGAAATGTGAGTTCCCAAGAATCTAAGTACAGGGCAGAGGTGGTATCTGATCTCCAAGATACACAAAAAACTCTCAAGATACTAAAGATTTAATCACAAACTTATTGACAGCAGCAAGGTTAATGATACCTAGAAAATGGAAAATTCAATGTGATTATCAATTAGAGGAATGGTATAAAGAGGTATGGGATATTGCTATTAATGATAAATTAACGGGTAGTATTAAAGTTAAAAGGGGATTATCGAATCGAAACGATTTTAAAGAAATATGGAGAGCATTTGTAGATTTTGTTTTATTAAGTGGGAAGGGGTGTAAACCTTCACAAAAGTCATTACAATTTTGGAAGGCTGAATAGTTATGTAGTTTAGTTGGTCCCAATGGGGGGTGCACTTATTATTATTATTATTATTATTATTATTATTATTATTTTGTTTTTTATGTGTTTGTTGTATAATTTGTATGTTTATGTATTTTGTAGCTTATATGTTAAAATTTAAATAAAATTTAAACACACACACACACACACACACACACGCAAACCTCTTTTGAACCCAAATAAAGATGATGCTGGAGGACAGCACTTCACTTTGCATCATGCCAGCCTCCCAATTAAATTTTAAAAGATCTGAAGAAACCTAATAAAAATCAGAAGGGGCAGGGAGCCCGGTGGGTGCCAAGAGAGGTGTCCATGGGCAGCACATAGGAGACCCCAGCACTGCATAGTACCTCAACCCCACTGAATGTCATTGGCCATCTCATAGGGGAGGGAACTCACAACATGACATCACATGTTTTAGATCACTAGACGTTAGTAGTAAGAAGTGGGGAATGAGACAGGACAGGAGGCGATTGTTCTTGGCAGAGCCCCACCTCTGCCCTAATGTCTAGTTCTGGCCATAATGAAACTATTGCTCTCTGCAAAACACACAGACAGCATAAATAGTGTTACTGAGCTCAAGGAACCCACTAAACCCAAAGAATTTCTGGCTCTTAAAGTCAACCCAGATTACTGAGGGACAATCATATATAAGAAGCATCAATAACAACAGTTTTAGAAGGCATTGTTATGTTTCTTTTCCTCACTATCAGTTTAGTGATCTACTTTGCATGGCATATGCGGACTGTACAGAGGCATAAAAGTCATTTTGCTACTTCTTTCGGATGACCTGCATAACTCACAGGTAGCAAAGCATCAATAAAACCTTTATTCCAATACAAACTATTCCACAGTATATAGTATCATTGGATAACTATACTAATATATGCTATAAAGAACCAAAGGGTACCACAGCACTAGAGCTTTATTTTTTTTAAGATTACTTATCAGTTTGCCTCTACAAAGGGAACATTTTTTAAAAAAAGTTTCCAGAACACAGTTTGGATTCTGTGATATTGCAGTATGAATCACACCATAATAAATCTACTGATAAGCAAGCGTGGAGGTGATTGATAGCTGATGAAAGAATTTGATCCCTTCAGCATTTCATATCAGCCTTCCCACCCCCCATAAAGTTCTGTTCCTATTTCATATAGCAGATAGCAAATATACCTAGATAATTGCCCAGAAAAAATGGTATTTTTAAAAGCATAAGGCTTTCTGATTTCATAAATTCATCTTTCTGACATAAAAACAAAAATAATCTCAAAACAGGGTTGAATAACCTGCAGCCTACAAGCTAGATAAGTCTCCTGGAGCAATTTCATTTGGCCCTCCTGCTAGTCTTACTAAATTTTAATCCAGATAAAAAAAAATGTTGCTCACAGTTTCAGTTTTAAGTAAAAGTAGTAATGCAGTAAGCCTGCATTGACCTAGTTCACTCAACACGACAACCCACCACGGGCAGCAGCCATGGTGCATTGTTGTGTCATCCAAACCTGGAGCGTTTTCTGCGGGGTGGCTTATTTTTCAGGAACAAGCCATGCTGAGAATCCATGGCTTGTTGTAGGGTTATTCAATGGGTTGTCGTCTCGTCTGAACCCAGGAGACGTATTTTATTGTGGCCAAGGCTCAGCATAAGTGGCAAAAAAGCCCATGCCTCTCGCTTTTTGCGATCACACCAGTGACTGCCTTTCCGCTAATGCTGAAATGGTACTTTCGAAGAACTGTCGCTCATTCCCCAGCTTAAAAAAAAAATAAAAAATTAAGTGCCTCAGAAATGTGCAATTGGGGTCATATTTTTTAAAATTATTATTATTGTCATTCTTTTGCAAGTGTGCTCTTTCAAATGCCTGCTATGTGTAGTCTTGCCCAGTCAATTTCCTTATCTGTTTCAACTGTCAAAGGGGGAAATGGGAGGGGGGAGAAGCCGATGGAGTAAGTGTGCCAAAAGGTGATGTGATCCTCTTGGTTTTAAGTATTGAACTGACACCTCCACCTTTTCAACACTTTCCCGACTCTCCAGCTACTTCATAAAGGGGAGATATTAACTCCCTCCCTTTTCATGGCTCCTTTTCGGAGCTCCTTACTGCTGCGCTTACTGTGGTACCCTAAGAGTTTTTTAGAGTGGTTTACAACTATCAAAATACATTAAAAATGCATATTTTGAGCTAAAACATGTGCATGTTCTCAGCTAGAAATGTACATTTTGAGATAAATTTTGTTGAGGAATGTGAATTTGTGAAAAATTACACGTGGGGATTATATATATATATGGTTATTGTGGAAATAGTACGGAATGGATTTATGAGAAACATATGAGAAAGTGACCCAGACCAGAAATACACTGATCCATCATCCCTAATAGGGAGTAAGTACATACATAGAGAGCTTCTTACTCCAGTGAAGTAGATGGAGAATCCCAAGTGCTCAGTTTGGGTGTGCTCCTGAACTTGGTGCTAACTGGAGAAGCTCAGGTGGTGATGGCCAAGAGTAATTTTTACCAGCTTAGACTGGTACACCAACTGTTTCCCTATCTGGAGATTAAGTATCTTGTCTCAGTCGTTCATGCTCTGCTGACATCCAGGCTGGACTACTATAACGTGCTCTACATGGGGCTGCCTTTAAAAACAGTTTGGAAACTTCAGCTGGTAGAAAGTGCAGCCACCAGGGTATTGGTGGGGGCTGGGCGGTATGCTCACATGACACTGATACTGTGCCAGCTGCATTGGTTGCCCGTGCATTTCCAAGTCCAATTTAAAGTGATGGTTTTAACATTTAAGGCCTTAAATGGTTTGAACCCAAGTTGCTTGAAGGATTGCTTTCTCCCGTACCAGCCTGCCCACACTCTGAGGTCATCAAAAGAGGCCTGTCTCAGCCACCAAGGGTGGTTAGGCCGGTGAGTACAAGGGAAAGGTGGCCCCACACCTCTGGAATCAGCTTCCATCAGGAGTTCATCAGGCCCCTTCTTTGCAGAACTTCAGGAAGGCTCTGAAGACCCACTTGTTTTCACTAGCCTTTCCAGAGTCTTAGGACTGCATGCTTAATTTTACCTGCATTTATAGTGTTTTGATTGAATATTTATTCATTGGTTTTCTTTTGTATTTGTTTTCTATAATTTTATATTGGTTTTATTTTGTATGCTGCCTTGAGGCAGCTTAAAACCCTTAACGCAACTTAAAAATCATTTAAAAAAAAATAAAAATTGTACATGAGCCTAATGTACAAATAGGAGCTTTGAGCAGTTCAGATCATGTATTTGGATGTCAGAAGATGCTGTCAAGTATATTTGTTATTCTCAACAAGCTCTGATCATCCATGCACCAATTTCTTACCCAAGCAATTTCAGAGACGGCAAACTGAAATTTGACTTAAATTTAGACTGGGACTCAACTTTAGATACTGAAATGCCTTGTGGAAAAAACAGCGGGTAGGAGATGTGAAGTGCACAGAATGTAGCAGAATGCAGAAGCATATTGGCTGGATGCTCCCATTGGGATCCCAGAGAGATGCTTCTTCTGTATGTGTTATAAATTATTTTGAAGGTCAGTGTCCCTAATGTAGGTGGTGTGGAACCTCAAATGAACGTTAAAGCAGTTTCCATTCCTTAAAGCATTTGCTTCCAGACCTTTCCAATGACCTTGCCAGGAGTACTTTTGTCATGCAATTGTATTTAGCAAGAAGTGCCATTTACTGCCAGTTACTGATTCCAACAGTGAGCTTTCAAGAATTATGACGTAGATCCCTGAGAAACATGAGATTGGCTTGAAAAGTCATGATATTTTGAGAAAAATGCACAATGAGTTCTTTCAATCTATCTTTTTATTCTGGGACTTGAAGGGACATGTTATCGTGGATTAATATTCTCCCCCCCCCCACTCCTGAGACGATGTGAACTACAGTTTCAGTTTTCAAATTCAGACAAGATCATATGTGACTACTGTATAGGAAAATTGAATATAAGTAGAGATTTTTCACGCTATTTTTGAGAAGCAGCAAGATTTACTGTATTAGGCCTTTGTTGGTATCTCCACAAGGGCATCTCTGTCATATGCTTGTCCATTGTTATATTGAGAGCTGGTATAGAATTTATTTATTTATTTATTATATTTATACCCCGCCTTTTTTCCTGCAAAGAACCCAAGGCGGCTTACATAATCCTCCTCCTCCTCTCCATTTTATCCTCACAACAACCCTGTGAGGTAGGGTTAGCTCTTCACAGCATGGGCTATGAGCTGATAGCCTCTGATTTAAAATCTCAGTTCAGCCATGAGCCATCAAGGCGGCAATATGCAAGCTGATACCTTTGTGCTTCAGTTTCTAACACACTTGAAATCTGGGAATCTCAATGCAGAATGACCTGATAGGGTTGATATGAGAATAACTGAAATAATGTATGGAAAGTCCTTTGAACACTTAGGAAAGGTGATAATATGCAAGCTCTGCAAGCAATGGAAGTAAATCCCATTGAATACTCTGTGATTTACTTCCATCAAGTACATATTTTGAATAGGATTGGGCTGCATGATCCTATGTATACTCCAGTCCACTGGCTTTATACCACCTATAAAATCAATTCCATACCCTCCAACATTTGACAGATGAAAATAGGGACACACATGTGAATTTGTAAGAGGTATGGTTAAGCAACATTAAGGTGTGGTCAAGAGGGTAGGGCCAGGCAACCAAAGGGCATGGTCAAGTACAAAAGTTTATTAGAGGAAATATACAAAATCTTATAAATTATAATTATTACATTATTATATTATATATTACTTTATAATGTTTTATAAGTGGCTTTTGTAATATTTTTTTAACCTTACTTAAACCCTTAATTGTTGATATCTGGTGTTTTTCGGGGGGGGGTGTCAGTGCTTGCAAGGCAATCTCTTTCTTTTTGTTTTAAAATGGTCAGGATTGGCACAAATTCAACAGGTGACGCTTACCCACCCACCCCACACCCCCAAACATGGAGCTTCAGAGAGAAGGGGAAGTTTCTTGCATTTTCTTCTGAAACGGTAAACTCACCTGTTAGAGGCAAAGAGTCAGCTCTGTTAGAAAATAAAATCTTTGCCAATATAAAGATAGGACTCATGTGATAAATTCCCTCAGTCACCTCTCTGTCGGTCCAGGCTTTCACCCAGCTAATCCCTTTCCCACAGCAGCAGAGGCAGCAGGTAGAGCGCGCGCACGCACGCGTGCACGCACGCACGCATACACACACACATCCTCGCCTGGCCCTCCCAGCTTAGCAGTGTCTGTTCCCTCCCTGCTTACTGCAGCTGTTCGAGCCTAAGGAGAGCTTCTTAAAGGGGCCATGGGCAAAATTGCAGCTAAGATAAAACTGCAAGCTCAGCTACATTTTTGCCCATGGCCCCTTTGAGTAGACTGCAGTTGAGGGAGGCAAGGGAATTTGGGACTCTGCATGACAAAGTGAGAAGCCGTGGTGGCTTAAGGGTTTTCGTGACGGTCCCGGCATTTTCGGGGCAATTGGAGGCTATGCAATTCAGATAATGTATGTTGACTAAACATGTGTAGGGGAGAAGCAGGATCACACCTTATGGGCCCATTCCACCTTTCATACATTCAGCAAAACATCTGAACTCTACAAACTCTACATGTGCAGGCTTTTGTGTACACAACTAGTAATGCTGAAAAAGCAGGGTCCATTTTGTATCTTATTCTCAGCTAGGAGGACCCAGAAACAAGGTCTGAATGCAAAGAAAACTTCGGTTTATTTCCAAATTCTTATTTGCCACATCCCCCCCTTCCGCTAACTTCCTATTTCGTTCTCTTTCCTCCTTTTTTCTACCGAGGCGCTATAGGGGCAAACCTTTCAACAACTCAAAACAAGGAAGTCCTTATAACTATAAAGATACAACAGTCCCCAATTGTGCGTACAGTAGGAGGTTAGAGATACAAGGTGCAATCCCAGCTGTGCATTTTCTGGCTAGACAGAAGCCGCTTTCTGATGTTCAGTGAATGTGCTCGGGGGTGGGGGTGGGGAAGGAATGTAGTGGCAGTCCTCATACCCAACGTACATGTATTCATTGAATGTCAAAAAGGGGTTGACTGTATTCCCTGAACAGGGCTTATGGCATGGCTTCTTACAAAGAATCCTGGGAGTTATAGTTTAGTGAAGTACAGAGAACGCTCCCTTAGAGCTTCCTAGCCCTAAAAAACTACAATTCCTAGGTTATCCAAGAAAGAAGGAATGACTGATAAACTCATTTACATTTGGGCCGGATTGGATGATACTTCCCCCTGCACCAGCATCAAAGGGAATGGGAACACACCTGTCCACATAATGCAGGCCACATGCTGAAGCTAAGCAGGTATGAGCCGGGTCAGTGCTTGGATGGGTGACTACCTGGGCTGCCCACATCTGTTCTCCTGCATTGAGCAGGGGGTTGGACTTGATGGCCTTATAGGGACCCTTCCAACTCTACTATTCTATGATCCTGCCAACCTGGCACACTAGCCCCTCCTCCATCATACCTGGCCAGCCACACAGGGTTGACACATGTAAACATGGTGTAAGCATATAAAATCCAAAGTACTTAGGCTAAAATCACGTGGTTAGGCCTCTGGAATATAAACAGTAATTGACTACATGATGTTGACCTGCACACCTCTAACAGCTAGGACCAACTAGTAAGAGTACAATGATCCCTTAAACAGGCAGCTTACTGCTCCCTAACCCAACACTAATGGTTCTTTGTATTCCCTCCCAGTATGCAAGTGCAGCCCTCCTGAGGCCAGATTGCCTACAATAGTGGGGCTTCTTCATTTGCGTAACTATTACTCAACTACTCCTCTCAAAATTACACTTATCTACACACACACACACCGAGACACCTCAGCCACAATGTCAGCCATTTTGATTTGCACCAGTGGGGAAATAATGTTGTGGCTGCTACACAACCACAGAATGCTCTTCTAGAGTTCCACCACTTCAATTTCTCAGTCCCTTAGGGCCAAACTGTTACGTACTTATTTATGATATTTATATGCCAATCTAGAATGAAAAGTTCTCAGGGCAACTTACACAACAAACAGATTTAAAAACTGGTTTAAAACAACACTTTTAAATAATACAATAAAGTTCTAAAAGGCCTTACAATAATAAAAATCTAAAGTGCCTGGAGAAGAGAAATGTCTTTGCCTGATGCCAAAAAGATAACAGTAAATAATACAATAAAGTTCTAAAAGGCCTTACAATAATAAAAATCTAAAGTGCCTGGAGAAGAGAAATGTCTTTGCCTGATGCCAAAAAGATAACAGTGTGGGCACTAGGTGAGACTCCTTGGGGAAGGCCTTCCATAAACAGAGTGCCACAATTGTGAAGGCCCTCTCTCTTTAGCTGCCCGTCTAACTTCATTTGGGGGAGAAGGGCTTCTGAAGTTGACTTAAAAGTCTGGGCAGGTATATATAGGAGGAGACGTTCCTTTAGGGCACAGTGCTATGCATCCTATAGGAAGAAGGCTCCATGGGTTATACTAAAATGCCAAAATGTGTTTGAACTATATGACTATCAATGGCTCCTAGTTGATGGCAATATATTACCTCCAGTATCGGAGGCCTCTGAACACCAATTGAACACCAGTATGTTTCTGAATAGCAGTTTCTGGGAACAAAAGTGTGTGTGTGTGTGTGAGAGAGAGAGAGAGAGGGAGAGAGGGAGAGAGATCTATTATACTTGTGTCCTACTTGTGGGTTTTTTGTGGGCATCTATTTGGCTACAGTGGGAACAAAATGCTGGGTTAGGTACACCTTTGGTCTGGTTCAGTGGGGCTCTTCTTATGTTCTTATGGTTTATACTACTTGTGAACTACGGTATGTTGCTGAATAAACTCAAAACAAAAGAGATCACTGCCAATTACGCAGAACTGCCAGAGCGCTATTTCTAATTACTGCATATAAAGCCCCGTTAGGTGTGTGTCTCCGCCCCCCCCCCCCGCCAGCTTTCCTTTCCTGCATGTCAGTAATCATTACAACTGCAAAGAATACCAAACACTAAACTGGATTGTACATACACAACACTGAGCCCCCGTAATCAGTTTCAGAATTATTATCCTTTTCTTTAATTCTGCCTACAGGTGCAATGGAGTGAAAATATGTATGCACTGAAGCATATTTATAATACTACTCAGGCTGGCAGGTGGGCTGTTAACTAAACATAATTGTTTTCAATGTATTGAACTAGATTAGCATGGATTAAGGCATTCATTTTCAAAGCCAGGGCAGGAAAACATTTTAACTGTTTTTGCACATCGTTCGCAGTACTTCTCTCCCCACATGCCTTCACCAATGCACAGCAAACACCCTACGGAAGAAAGAGTATTTTGTTTTGTTTTTTACCTAGAAGGAACAAATCTGTAAGCAAGATGGAGGAACAGATGTTGTCCATATTGATTAAAAAAAACAACCCAGAAAAACCAGAAGCGTGAACAAAATTGTCTGATGAAAATTTTAACAATAGTGGCAAGTAAACAGCAACAAAGGACACAGATTCTATTAACTTATTTGTGTAGCAAATTTAATTTATAATTTTAACACACTCATATGGTTAAGATGCTAGTCCTGTATCCATGGGAATTATTGGATTTACAGCTATTTATTTATTTGTTTGTTTATTTATGTAATACATTTTTATATTGCCCAATAGCCGAAGCTCTCTGGGCGGTTTACAACAGTTAAAACCATAAAATACAATATAATATAAATATAAGATTTAAGGCCTGTGGCTCACGCTGGCTCAGCTTGTCTGAGTGTGGAAAGCTAAGCAGGGTCAGGCCTGGTTATCACTTGGATGGGAGACCCCTCCTCTAGGTTCCTGCATTGAGCAAGGGGTTGGACTCAATGGCCTTGTAGGCTCCTTCCAACTCTATGATCTATGAATCTATGAAAACCACAGATTAAAAAGCAAACAGTAAAGCTAGCAGCAGCAGTTCAAATTACAATAACAGAGTTAAAAACAACTACAAGATTAAAATGATTAAACTGAGCAAAGGAGGCTGTGACTCTCCCCCCCCCCCCCACAATGACCAACAATGTCTGCAGTCACCAAGTTAAGAGTATCAAGTAACAACCAACATTCACTAAAAACAGAATTTGAGTCATATCCTGTGGATTTGGACAACTGATCTGGCAAACATTACAAAATCCACCATACTTTTTAATCTGTTTGAGGTTCGTAATACATTAAGGATTCCAAGTTCTGATGTTTCCTTTCGCAAGCCATTTGTTCCTTGCATAAGATTACCACTTTGTTTTGTATGTTAACTAATGCTGAAAAACACATTTCTGGACTCATCATTGCTAAGGGCTAATTATGAGAGTGACATGGTTGCCACATTCCGGTGGTACCAGCCCTGGATGCTCCAGTGATGTAAGAATCATATGGGAAAGGTAGAATTGTGTGGGGAGAATACCAGATTAGAACCCAAAGTGTGCTTTTGCTATGCAATAGTTTTTACATAATTGCATTACTGGAGTAGCATGGGATGCACATGATCTCCAATTGCCCCCAAAATGCCAGGACCATCATAAAAACCCTTAAGCCATCACGGCTTCTCACTTTGTCATGCAGAGTCCTGAATTCCCCTGCCTCTCACAACTGCAAGCTACATAAAGGGGCCATGGGCAAAATTGCAGCTAAGCTTGCAGTTTTATCTTAGCTGCAATTTTGCCCATGGCCCCTTTAAGATAGCTCTGCTATCTTAAGCAGGGAGGGAACAGACGCTGCTAAGCTGAGAAGGCCAGGCGAGGATGTGTGTGCATGCACGCACATGCTCTACCTGCTGCCTGTGCTGCATGTTCCTGTGGGAAAGGGATTAGCTGGGTGATACAGGCCTGTGGCTTACGCTGGCTCAGCTTGTCTGAGCGTGGAAAAGTAAGCAGAGTCAAGCCTGGTTGTTACTTGGATGGGAGACCCCCTCCTCTAGTTTCCTGCATTGAGCAGGGGGTTGGACTCAATAGCCTTGCAGGCTCTTTCCAACTCTATGATCTATGAAAGCCTGGACCGAGGGAGAGGTGAATGAGGGAATTTATCACATGATTCCTATCTTTATATTGCCAAAGATTTTATTTGCTAACAGAGCTGACTCTTTGCCTCTAACAGGTGAGTTTACAGTGTCAGAAGGAAATGCAAGAAACTTCCCCTTCTCTTTGAAGCTCCATGTTTGGGGGGGCGGGGTAAGCATCACCTGTTGAATTTGTGCCAATCCTGACCATTTTAAAACAAAAAGAGATTGCCCTGCAAGCACTGACACACACACCCATGAAAAACACCAGATATCAACAATTAAGGGTTTAAGTAAGATTTAAAAAATATTACAAAAGCCACTTATAAAACATTATAAAATAATATCTAATATAATAATGTAATAATCATAATATATAAGATTTTGTGTGTTTCCTCTAATAAACTTTTGTACTTGACCATGCCCTTTGGTTGCCTGGCCATACCCTTGGCCACACCCTCATGTTGCCTGGCCACGCCCTCTTGATCACACCTTCATGTTGCTTAACCATACCTCCTACAAATTCACATGTGTGTCCCTATCTTCATCTGTGAAATGTTGGAGGGTATGGATGCAGCAGCCGTAACATAAAAATTGGGTCTAGTGAAGATTAGAATCCCTACTTTCTCTACTAACTAGGCTTAGTTATTGGCTGTAAGAGTTTTAAGCCAACATACGCTGGTATTTTGGGGGGCCCAACCCTTTTGCTTTTGCCCTGCCCAGTACTGGGATGCAGCCCCTGGTTCAACAACCCTAGTGTATATGTGTGTGTGTGTGTGTATGTGTGTGTAACTCCACATTTCCTAGCAGCGTGGGTGAGGGAGAAAATTGCTAACCCCAAACTAGTGTGCAATGCCTACAGCCCACTGGGAAAAGGCATCAATCCTTCTGGCTTTCCGGCGCCTAATAAAAACATACCTTTTCCATCAGGCATTCCCAGAATGTCCTCTGTATGAAGATTTATTTTGGACATCGCTTAGAAGTTTCTTTCTTTAATATAAGTGATTCATAAGTATCATTAAATGAATAAGTGGCCTTCCAGAACTTTAGAATTAGATTGGGTGAAAGTCTTGAATACTGGGCGGTGGCGGGGTGGAGGGTGGAATCACTATGGGGAAGGAGGGATAGCAATATTTGGTAGCCAAAGCTTTGTTCGCCAAAAGAATAGTGTGATTTTAGCTCCGCCAGTTTTCACAGTGGCTGTCTGCAGAAATGCAGGAGCCTCATTTGCACGCTGTTAAAACTTCCAAGGGAGAAAGGCAGTCAGTCAGAGCCTGCCAAAAAGAGAGAGTTACTTTTCAATAAGCCCATTCACAGGCATATTTGCTTTGCCTTATTTAACCACAGGCAAAGATTAGGAAAGTCAGGTAGTTAATGATTTTGCCAGTGTCCATGGAGCTGCTGATCCATGACCCCGTTTTCATTAGTCTATCATTTAAATTTCATCCTCATATTTTGAAGCTGTCGTTAGCAATTAAACTACACAAAGCACAGATTAAGATCTGAAGAAAAGCATCGTTTTGTGGTCTACATTGTGGACAGCTGGAGTGCAGACAGAATACCAAAAAGGCCGTGTCCCTTTCTAATCCTCTTTCTAATAATTTATGTCAGGATTAACTGAATGTATAAATGGAGAGAAACAAAAAGATCTCTCTAAAAAAAGTGGGGGAAGACAGACTTGGCAGAGAGAAAGGTCTAAACTGTGGAGTAAAATGTTGAGCTCAAATATATATTCAGTGCTAGAGAAGAAATCCATAAAATGTATGTTAGAGCTAGGGCAACTTAAATGCCCCAGAGCAAGGAGATTCAAACTGAGCAATTCCTGCACTTCACTCTGCACTTCATATAGCATGTTGTTGCATTGACTTGAGCTAGCCTGGCTTCAGTTCATAGAATCATAGACCTAGTTTGCACAATCACCGCAGCCCACCGTGGCTTATTTAAGCCATGACGAGCCACGCCCACGGTGCCTGTGGGCTCCAGTTTGCATATTCAAGCTCCAGCCGTATCTTGTCGTGCCGTCAGAACCCGGGTGGCAGAGGTTGTCTGAGGGTTAAACAACCCTCAAATGGCCCATGGACTGTTTCAGACAACTGTTGAATATACATTCAAATGCAGCAAGAGCAGTAAGATCTTCAGACTATTGAATGATAGGTGGTAGGTGTTAATCCTTCCAGGCTTGAAGTAGGAGTCTCTTTGTGTTGGAAATTGTAATATTGCCTGCTTAAATCAACAAGGTAATGTAACCACTAGTTGCAGTGGGAGGAAAGGGTTAATTGAATGATCCCCTCCTCCCTACTTCCTGCCTCTCTGTGGCCTGCTCTCTCTCTCTTTCTCTGTCTCTCTCTCTCTCTCTCGCTCTCCAACAAGATGGACACACGGTCTGAGCTGGCTTCCAGCCAGTGATCTCCAATGAAGACTCTAATCTGCCTATATGCATCCTGCATATATGAATAAATGGACTTTAAGTAAAACTAATAAATGTCTTTATTAGTTTTAAACCTTGTATGGACAATCCGTTTCCTTTTAAGAGCCTTTTAGCAAGGGTTTAGCAGTCCACGTGGTGATAACCAGTTTCGATAACCAGGCTGCGCATAAGGGAGGAAACTCTACTTTGTCCTAACCAGTATAGGACTGACTCCTGTACCCATATCCTCCAACACTTTGCAGCTGAGAGGGCTCTCAGCGTCCACTTATGCTGTCCATCTGGTAAATCCCCACATCACGGGATATACTTTAAAAGTGCATGCACATCCACAATTATCACAGATTTTGCGAGAATAAAATTAATACAAGCTATGACTTCCAACCGGAAAGAAGGCACACCGCAGGGCATGCCTGTATCATCTGCCTCAATGAGGCATTGCCGACATTGCATTGTCGCTGTGGTGTCCAATGTATGCGAAACATCATTTTTTTTGTTGCATCAGCCTCCATTTTAAACCTACAGAAATAGTACATATGTAAGCTAGGGCAACTTTCCATTGATTGGGCTGTATATAGCATTCCAATTCCCTATTCCATTCCTTTCTAACATTCCAAACATCTACCTGATTACATTGCAAAAGACATTGATCAAGAGCTAGTGTAGCCTTAGCTTTCTGTAAAGAACCAATTAATTCCTCCAACTATAAAAGAGGTGCTGAAGCACTCATTGCTGATGGCACGTATACAGAACCCAAAGCAAAGGCTGGCAACCTTTTCAGGCCTGCAGGCACACTAATCTTTTTTTCCCCCGGGCCTGAGGGCACATTTGTCCCATGGTCATTTCGGCCTGCGCACATTTTTTTGCTGGATTCTCTTTTCTTGCCCCCCACCCTGCTGCTGACATTCTCTTTTTGCTCCCCCACCTAGCTGGGATAATCTCTCTTTTCTCTCCCCACCCCCACCATCCTCCTCATTTCTTCTCTCTCTCGCCACCAGCTCCGCCTCCTTCTGCCCGCCTACCTGCCTGTTCACCAGGCTGTTGGCTCACTGCAACAGCCACTTCTGCTGCCCTTTCCGCCCACCAGCCTGCCGCGCCCCGCTGCACTGAAGCCACTTATGCTGCCAGTTCCCTCCTGCCCACAGCAGCTGCTTGTGCCGCCAATTACCTCTTCCCTTCTGCCTGCCTGCCTGCCTGCCTGCCACACTGCCACTTCAGATCCCTATGCCTTCTCCCTTCCCCGCCCCCACCAACTCCCTACTTCCTGGCTAAGCGCGGAGGTAGGGAGAAGCGGCTGCTGCAGCAAAAGCAGGAATTTGGGGGTGAAGAAGGGGTCTTGATGGGTGCTGTCCAGGCTCTTTTTACTGCGTTGCCAACCCCTGCACCAAAATATGCTGTAGCTGAATATATTGGCTCCCAGCATTAGATGGTAAGTGATATCTAAGCCAAAGCGGGGATGGGATATGCGTGAACATGCACACTCCACCCCCAAATGTTCCCATGCACCCGGCTTCATTACAGATCTGCACACATTGAGCGCAAAGATCTGAACGGGCTTCTAAGCACGTTCAACATGCAGAGCTATCGTGATTGTGAACCAGGGCTACCTGCTATACTCAGGTTGCAGGCGAACGCCTACAGAGGGCTTTGGTTTGTTAGTGCACAATCCTATCATGTTTAGACAGAAAAAAAGTTCTACAACTCCCAGCATTCCCAAGCCAAATAAACTTAGGCTGTTTCTTGCCATCACTCCAGATTTTCTACATTCTGTATTCAGAAGAGCAGCTTATGTGTAGAAGGGGCTATTCCTTCCAGAATGATCCAAGCGTACCTCACATATTTCAGCCACAGCCATTTACGTTAGTGTCTGTCACCGATACTCCATGACCTTCAGCATTCTTGTCCCACAGAATCATTCTCACCTAGCCGACAAAATAATGGTGAGTGTTTATATTTATTTATTACATTTCTATACTGCCCAATAGCTGAAGCTCTCTGGGCAGTTCACAACAATTTCAACCATACGATACACTATAAAAGTTTAAAAGTTTAAAACGACATTATAAAATAAAAGTAAAAGCCAAAGTAAAACCTAGCAGCAGTACAAAGATTTCAAATACAGCAAAGGATTTAAAACAACAGAGACTGAAAGACTAAAATTCCTAGGAACATAAGAAGGTCTTATATAGCCCATTTCAAGCATTTTACATATATTATCTCAGTCATTCTTACAACAGCCCTGTAAGGTAGGCCAGTATGACTGCCATGTGGTGAGGCTTGAAGTTAAGAGAATAATAATTTACTTAAGGCCACCTAAAAAGTTTGTGGGTGAGTTTGTGGGAACTCCCTGGCTCTTGATTCACGTTCCTAGCTTCTATCCTACATCAACAGTCATCATCTGTATAGATCCCGTGTGCAGCTGGGTGCAAGGGAACAGATTCCTGTTTCTATTAGCAGCAGGGACAGAAGAATCTTCATCAGAATCACTGGTTAATGATAACGAGCAGGCTGTTTCCCCACTACTATTAACAGCAGAGAAATAGTGATCTTGAACAGGATTGCTGGGGACGTGGGTTGGAAGTGTGTGTGTGTGTGTGTGTGTGTACAGTTTCTCCCATCTCAGCTGCGGATCTCTCCAGCTCCTTCAGCGTTACCATTGGCCTCTTGGTTGCTTCTCTGCTTAATGCCCTCCTTACCCGGTCACTGAGTTTTGGTGGACGGCCTTCTCTAGGCAGAGTCTCAGTTGAGACACACTCTTTCCATTTTGTAATCATGGATTTAATGGTACTCCGGAGGGTGTTCATCATTTGGAATATTATTATTTTTTTATAACCCAATCCTGCTTGGTGCTTCTGCACAACTTAGGGATGTGCGCAGAGCTCGAATGGGGTGTGTGTGGAAGTTCGGCGAACTCACTGGGCTCAACCCCCCCCCAGCTCTGCTCGACTTACCTTTCCCCAGCTCGACTCGCGATCCTGCAAGTCGGGGAAACGCAACTTCCAGGTTCCCTGGCTCTACATCATGTACGTAGAAAGCGGCATAAGATTCGCCGTGTACGTAAAGTATCGTGTAGTATTATATAGTAAAAACAGCATTTATGCAAATTGCTGCTGTTTTTACTAATACTATGCTATACTTTACGTAAACGGCGTAGAGCCGGGGAACCCGGATGTCCGGCGAGCACCTTGCTGAGCGCTTCAGCTGGCACTTGCTGGAGGCTCGGCTCGCGCTGAGCGCCCCACGGGTCAGGTGCCGGGCAGGGTGCCCATCCCTACAGTATGTGACTTCTGGAGGCAGTGGGTTGCACCAGAGCTTATTGAGGCATGTCACAGCACAAGGGATGAATACTTATGCAACCAACAAGTGCCAGTTTGTTTTTGTTTACCTAACTTTTGTGCCACAATAAAAAATATTTTGAGCCTTCACAGTGTTGAGTATCTTGTGTACATCAAGTGGTAACAGTGCCAATAAAATCCATTTCAATTCCAGGTTGTAAGACAAAAAGATGTGGAAAAGTCAAAGGGTGTGTGTGTGAATACTTCTGCAAGGCACTGTAGCTTGGCTGAAATCTGAAGCCAGCTTTTCCAAATCCACATGCAACCATATGTCCTCTGATGAAGTTACAATTTAACACAAGTATGAAGCTTTAATCACTGCTATAAATACTATTTTTATTCTCCCCCCACCCCTTTAATGCCAAGGAGAGTGAATAATATCTGATAAATACCAAGCTCTTAAGTGCTTGGGGCAGAAGAAAATATAATGACAATTGAATGCCACAAAACAGAAACATATGCAATTATCTTAACATTTAAGATGACACCTCCATAAAACTTGCCTGACATTTCCGTCAGTCCTGCACACCTGCCATGTCACCTTCACAGAGAAATGCACGAAGGATGAAGTCCTGCAGAAGGGACCCACATGCACCCCACCTCCACAGAGATCGGAGCTCTTACTCTCCAGATAAACCATGATGTGAGCCATGGAGGAGAGAGTGGGTTTTTGTGAGAGGGGGGGAGGGGGGTTTCAGCATTTAAAATCTCTTAACGTTATCTATTTCCCTACCATTAATTGTAATTAAATAAACTTGTTTCCTTTTTAAAACTTAAAAGGAGTGGTCTGAATAAATTACCCTGAAGGGGTTGGTGGCAGCGGAGGAGCAAGGAGAGTGTTGATTTTTGAAGCGCTGACAGAGGTGGTGGGCTGGAAAAGGTGGAGGCGGAGGGAGGTCTGACAAAGAGCGATGATGAACTGATGGACCTTCCTTGCTCTGGCAGGTGAATGAGGTGATGATTAGGCTCTCAAGTATTGTTTGTGACAGATTTGCATAGAGGAAGTCAAAGAATGAAGGAACTGATCAAGCAGAGGCTGGAAACTTTTTTCTTTTCTTGGATGGGGTTCCTCCTTCATGCTAGTACAGTAATACCTTGGATTGCAAGCATAATTCGTTCCGGAAACGTGCTTGTAATCCAAAGCACTTGTATATCAAAGCGAAATTCCCCCATAAGAAATTTGTACACATATTTTTAATTTAAGCTGCAATATAGAATAATAGTGTAAAGCCTTCATTTTTCTTGACCGTACTACAGTACTTGTATTGCAAGACATCACTTGTTTATCAAGTTAAAATTTATTTTAAAAAATATTTTAAATTTATTTTAAAAAGACCAAGTTACTTGCAATCCAAGGTTTTACTGTAGTTTAAATGGTAACACTTACAGTATTTTCAAGATTGTTTGCATTTGCAATTCAGAGTTAAAGTTTGGATTTCAGCTGCCTGAAGATCTTTTGTTAAAGCTCATTGTGTTTTTCTTGTTGAACTTATACAGTCAGAATTTAGTATGCACCACTGAGTTCAATGGAGCTTAGTCCAAGGTAACAAGGATCGCAGTCATGAAGTGAGTCATCTGTTAGGGGTGGGGTGGACCCATTGTTTGTACAGCCACCAGCAAGGATTGCAGTCATTAATTTTGCTATTTTATTAGTGGTTTGTTTCTTTTGAATGTCTGTGTTTTATGATGGAGTATTTAACCAAAGTCTTAGGACTTTTCTGCATGAGGCATTTATTGTGTGCTTGTCACTCTGTACTCACTGTTGTTTACGGGTTCTTTAGATGATGACGTGACCCTCCAGTTTCACTTCTGTGTCTAACAAGCACTTTCTGCAAGTTTTTTTTTTAGAGCAGGGAAAATGCAGCATTTAATTATGAAAGTGAAAGAAACCACTGTTTCCACTTGTGTATTTGTGCTATTCCACTATACCACAGTGCCAGCTATAGGTTATGTAGCAGAAAAGACAGGGTCTTCATGTAGAGCTGAAATCTCAATTCTGTGATGAAACCGAAAGTAGATACAGCCAATCAATGGCCTAGTGTAGAAAAGCTCTTTGCTCCTTTGAGTATAAATAACAGAATATATAGATATAAATAATATCCTGGGGCAGGACTATGGATTCTCCTTGAGGGCACAGATGTAGGGACCGTCATGACGGGTTCCTGCACTTCAGAATTTACCACTATACCACTAGTCATTTCTATGTCTCTCCCCAAAGCATGTAGAGGAACAAATAAATATTTAACTGGTTTCTGAGCGTGGGAGCACAGTCTGTGCATGCATGAAGACTGTAGTGAAATTTATATCGCAATTGAGAAGGGGATTGATTATTCTTGAGTGCCAAAGGCATCAATAATTCATAGATGTACTTTTGTATGATTTAGATCAAGATAAAGTCATTATGACCCATAAAAACACACGATTAGTATATTGCTGCCATGATTTATGAGTTCTGATCTTGTGTACAGATTATCTGCAGGGTTCCTCTGGTTTTCTCTTCCAGAGTGATTGGGTTCTTACTTTTTTCCTGTTTGTTTGTTTGTTTGGCTATCTATGCTTTTAAGTTTTACAGCAATTTGGGATGAAAAAGGAACTTTAACCTTCCTCCCTACTCAATCTGCAAATTCAGGCTGCATTTGCAACTCTGGCCTGATTCATGTACACTGAAGGTGGAAAACCTGTGTGTGGTCCTCCAGATGTTGTTGGGCTCCAACTCCAATCAGCCCCAGCCAGTATGGCCAGTGGTCAGGAATGATGGAAGTTGTAGTCCAACTTTTTATATGACAACGGCAGCAAGACTATTATATGCACAAAAATGGAAAGTTCCAGCATTGCCTACAATGGAAGAATGGTTGGTGAAGATGGTGGAGCTGGCAGAGATGGCCAAATTTATGTCATTAATCAGAGAAAAGACAACATCTATGTTTATTGCACAGTGGAAACCTCTAATTAACTTTTTGCTGGGTTTAGAAAACAATGATTTGTTTATCTGTGGTGTTGTGGAATAATAAGAGGATGAACTGATAATAGAAAAAAAAAGAATAAGATAAATTTGTGACAAAAGAAAAAAAAGAGAGCTTTTCCTTTTTGATTATCAAGTAGGGAAATTATTTGTTACCTATATTTGCTGTAGAAAAATTCGGAAGTCCATTTTAGTTTTGTTAATTGTTAATTATTGTTATATGTTTTGTGTTTGTTTTTTGTTTTTTATAGAAATAAAAAAAGTTTCTTTAAAAAAAGGAAGTTGTAGTCCAACAAGAGCAGGAGAGCCACAGGTTGTCTACCCCAGATGTACATATTTAAGGTGCAATCCTATGCGTATTTAGATAGAAAAAAGTCCTACAACAACTCCCAGCATTCCCATATCATGTGCCACAGTGCTCACACAAGCACTTCTCTGAAGTAAAGTATCACTTTACTAGTCACTCTCAGTGCAATCCTGTACCTGTCTACTCAGAAGTTTAGTCCCACTGAGTTCAGTGGTACATAGTTCCAGGTTAGTGTGTATAGTTAGAGCCTCAGGATGCAGATGGGCACAGTATTTAAAAAGCAGCCACAGCCAAGGATTCCCTGCTTACGTTTGCTGGAGTGGCTGCCCACCTCCGACACGCGGCCCCTAGAAGTTTTCCCGAAAGGGAATGTGCAGCCCTCAGTCTGAAAAAGATTTCCCACCTCGTGCTTTAAAATGACAGAATCCCTGGCCAGGATAACTAGCATCCATGGCTCCATACAGACCACTGCACATCTTCCCTGCGATGTCAAGATCCACAAACAAAAAGCCAGGGCAATCTCTTCAGTTAACACCCTCCTGGCCCAAAAGGTGATAAGAGGGTCTTCTAGTCTACATGCAGCTGATGAGATTGGTGAAACGTTGGGTGGCCCACTGTGACAAATTGTAATAAAATGGACCATGATTCCTGTATTCCTTCGTCACCCCCCTCATCTCCTTGAACCATGAAGGATGCTATGTGCTGAATCTTCCCCAGGTGAACTCCTACATGTTGTGAGTAGAGTATTTTCCTTCAAGACGTTAACAAGCTCCTTCATGTTTTTATTTCATTCCCAAAGTACCTGATTGCTTTCCCTTGTTCTCTCATTGAGTCCCTTTTAATAAAAGTCTTCCTTTCAATTTGGACCTGAGTTTTTGAGCATGGTTTTTCCCCACCCACCCACCGAGAATGCTTGGAGTTAAACTAACCACTTTTGCCTAAGGGGAGAACACTGTGTCCTTGCCTTACCCACAGTGATGGGAGTTATAGCCGGTCACTACCTCTCCCTGGCAGATAACTGTCTAAGGCAGGGGTGGGCAACAAAATTCAGGTGGGGACTGGATGACCCAGCCAGCCAGCCCTCCATGGACTGAATGACAGGGGAGATGGGAAACAGGAAGCAGGAAGCAGGAACAAGGTGCACTCATCTGGCATTTGCAGGATCTCCTGCAAGCGCTGTATGAGTGTGCAACTGCCACTCCCCTGGGGGAATCCCCTTGTTATCTCCACTCTTTATCTCCAATCACAAATTGGAGAAAACAAGGGGATTCCTGGTCCCCGCCTCCTCTCAAAGCCCCTGATAGCATCCCAGCCAGAGGGTGGGGCTTGGGAGAATGGGTCAAGCCCAAGCCTCCACCAGCTGGATGGGTAGCCTCTGTGGGCCAGATTAGGCCTGCAGGCTGAAGTTTGCCCACTTATGCTTTATGGGGAAGTGGTGGCAGAAACCTACATTCCTCTTATTTGATTTCACCTATTTAATCCTGATGGTTTCAAGAAATGGGGGGGGGGGGGAGAGAAACATTGTTAGTTTAAAAAATAAAGTAAGGAATTGCCATACAAGCAGAAAAAAAAATGTTAATGCAATCTGTAATTCACAAGCACCACTGTAACAAACAGAACAGCCTCTTGAGGTAATGTTTAACAAATATTTCTGACAGTGGATACCTCCAACCAAACATCGTCTGATTTTCATAAAGCATAATTTTATTAAAAGCTGTACATTGTTGTAGACAGATTAACTTTAGGATCATCAAAGAGTTTTGAATTGTTTAGCATATTTATTCCTCATGTGTTTACAGCCTGTGAAATAATTGGATCTGTAACAATTATAAACCATGGCAGGTCTCTTCAGCAATCTGTATTGATTATCACTCTAAAGTATCTCTACTTCATTAAAAACAACATGCCTTATTTACTACAATACACGTAACTAAGATGTCCCTTGCTAGACAGTGTCTCAAATACAGAATATTCCAGTCATTCTGTACATGACTGTTGTAAATACCTGCTTATGTTGGATCAAAGATGGTCAATGCATATAAGAGGAAATGGTGAAGGATGCTTCATATATCATCTCCCTCTGGACAATATAGGTTGACACCAATACAAGACATACTACAGATATATGCAATATGTTATCTTGTTTTATTTTTAAGTGGTAATTTTATCAGCATCTGAAGTTATTGATCATGGACTTGGATATTCACATTATCCCAGATCCCATAGAACAACTAAAACAGGCCCTTGGAATCTGCTGTCCCATATTGAAGGGGGGGGCATTATTAATTGCAATCCCAGTTTCTAGTCCGTAGAGGTCACTGTATATCCTCTAAATCCTGATGGTTTCAAGAGATGGGGGGGGGGGGGAACATGGTTAGTTTAAAAAATAAAGTAAGGAATTGCCATACAAGCAGAAAAAAATGTTAAAAAAATAAAGTAATAGTTTAAAAATTAAACTATTAACAACCAGTGCATTAACAACACTAACTGAAGGAAGGCGCAATCCTATGTCGCCCAGGGTGGCCGGGTGGCCGGCCAGATGGGCGATTAATAAATATAAGAAATAAATAAGAAATATGTGTGCTTAGATGGAAAAAAAGGCCTACAACTCCCAGCATGCCCACTGGGAGTTGTAAGTCTTTTTTCCGGCCAAACATGCATAGGATTGCACCCTAAGGTCCTTAATAACGTCTCTCTGTACTGTAGTAAAGAAAACTGTTTTTAAACATTTGCTTTAATGAAGTGCTTGCTAACTTGAGGACGGCACATATATTACTGGAATAGGTCTTCGTGGTCTCAAGAATGGCCACTGGGAACCTGCAGATGTATCAGACTTTCCCAGGAGACCCATCTGCATGGAGAAATAGAGTGTTTGAACTGAAACCTCAGTGAACACATCCACAGCATCTCAGTGGTGGGTTCTTGAAATCACTCAAGCACCTTCTTTTTACCCGTTGGGATCATGGGAATCGCTGGTGCGAAGCGACAGCTTTATTTGTTCAATATTACTACTGTCCTCCATGCCACTATATCTTCGGGAACAGGTAGGAACATATTCTACAGAGGGAGCTTTTCTAATATGTGGACTGGCCCCTACATTGATCTGGAGATGAGAACGAGAGGTTTTGCTGGAAAAAAAGGAACCAAAACAGGGTTTTCCACATAACGTTACCTATCGTCACAGAGGTATTATACAAGGAGGGATGTCTTATCTTCAGACCACTGTGGCTGCAACCACGGTAAAAAAATTGATTCTCTGGAAATATTAGCAATGTTTACATAGAAGGCACTCAGCTGCTTGTTTTCACCCACCCACTCATTACTTTTCTATAGCTGGATACCTGGTTAGTGATTAAAACAATTTCTAGAGATGCTGTTGAAAACGTACTTCCAGGGCATGGATATGAATTCCGCCTCAACGAAGAGGAGAGTATTAGGAGTCCCAAATTATTCTCCAGCTTGGATTGAAATCCAAGCCAGAGAAGTGCTCTTGTGTTAGTCCCTTCCCACAAACCCCAAGGATTGAAACCCTCTTCCCTTTACACACTTGGCAAAGCTGGTAGCAACAAACCGCCATGGAGAGAGGGAAGGAGGGAGCTCCCCACTTCTTCTTCTTCTTTCTGATGCCTGGATGAAAGCAAGAGCCTGGTGGCCTTTGGGGAATACAGGCAGTCCCCGGGTTACAAAGGAGTTCCGTTCTTAAGAATGTTTTTAAGTCGAATTTGTATGTAAGTCGGAACAGCATAGCGTTCTATATGTTAAAATTGGCATTTACGCAAATTGTGTAAATTATGTAAATTGTGTAGTATACTATGCTATGTACTCTATGTAAACGACATCGCGCTGGGGAACCCAGAAGTCCATTCTTAAGTATGGGTTGTCTGTAAGTCAGACGTTTTTAACTCGGGGATTGCCTGTATACTTTATCCAAGGACTACTGCAGTTTCCCAAAACTACCAGGGCAGGGCCTTGCATTCTTCCGGTGCTTCTGGTGCACACTACCTGTTAGATCGCTACCTGGTCTAAGAGATAGTGTGTCAACCCCCCCCCCCCGAAAAACTGATCCAACTAGAGAAGGCAATGGTTAGAAAGAAATGAATGTGTGTCCAACGAGCCCCCGATCTTTCATATCACCTTCAACTGCCTAAAAAATTAGTATATGCCTCCAAAAACTGAGTTAGCCAAACCAAATGGTCTTTATACAGACATGCAATTTCAAAACCAGCTTTAGCTGAAACTATAGGAGAAAGCAGATGTGTTCGATTACAGAGTAGGCAGAATATGGTATGTCAGATATGACCAAAGAGGACTGCTGTAGAAACAATCCAATTGTTTGAAAATTCCTTTGCTAACAAATCACTTAAGAGAGAAAAGTAATCTTCCAGATGGAAATGCAGTGAGATTTTTTTTAAAAAAATAATTGTGCCCCATTTTCTTTCTTCTTTTTAATTAAAAAAAAAAAAGTAATCACGCACAAGATTTCAGCACTTGACAAAGAGTTGGGATTAAAAATATCTCCTTAGTCTGTAAAGCTATGCTTTAAATGCAGTTGTGAGGTGAAGAACAAGGAGTGAACGGGGGAGGGGGTTGCCCTCACCTCATCTCACTCCCCCTTCCCTCTGTGAGCCTCATCAGTCTCTCCTCACCTAGTATCTACATAAATCCAGTGAGCGACAGGTTTGAGAGGGAGAGAGAGAGAGAGTTAGAAGGAATCTTGGAGGCCATCTAGCCCAACTCTCTGCTCAGTGCAGGTCACCCCATTTAGGGAATGATGTCTCATGTTTGTGGATTTCAAACTTTTCACCTTCAAACATCTTACTTCTTACCTACTTTTCCACATGGGACCTTCATTGACTCCAATTGAGATCTTTTGGGTTTTTTTAAAACCCCACTGCAGCGGGGGTGGGGGTGGAATTTCAGGGGGAAATGGGTAGGGGTTAAGGTTGAACATTCCCCTCCCGAAGCACTGTGGTTCTGATCTCAATCAGGGTCTCGCATGCTTACACAAGAGTAGGGGAAACAATCATGCATAGCTCCACAACACGAGGGTGGCTAATGATCCATAGTGGCTTGTTAGCCATCCCTGTGCATGCTAGTTGCATGCCACCCAATTCCCTAATTACCCTCACTAGGGTACCCATGCCCTGTTCTAGGGTTTCTGGGTGGTTAACCACCCAGCCACCCACCTTTGCCAGGTTCAGATGTCACAACAAGGTGCACCTGAATTAGGTAAATCGGACGGCACACAACCAGTACGGATGGACAGGGGTGGTTAACAAGCTACCATGGCTTATTTACCACCCTCGTGTCGTGCAAACCTGGTCCATAGCTCATTCAGGACCAAACTAAACATTCTCCTAATTATGCATAGTAGAGCTATGCATGATTGTTTCCCCTACTCTTGTGTAAGCATGTGTAACCCTGATTGAGATCAGGACCGCAGTGCTTTGGGAGGGGAATGTTAGAGGATTTTGTAGCATACCCTAGGGCACACTCTCAGATTGTTGAGCCTTGCCATCATAGCACATGATCTGAGAGTGAGTCCTAGGATATGTCCCTTGATAGAATTGCTGGACTCCAAACAAAACAGCTTCCGGAGCCCTAGCCTTTCTGTGGATGTTCCATTAAACCTTATGGGGAACCACAGGCATGCAATTCACTGTCACTGCACATACATAAGCTAGTTGGAGGATCACCCAATGGCCTTTATTAGCAGTAAGTTCAGAACCAAGTCAATAAAATTGTTACATACAATGCATAATTAACAAATTCATTCTCACTTTATACTGATGATAGGTGTCAAAGATAATAGCTAAGTAGAAACTCTGTATATGCAGGCATCAAACCTATGATTACCATCTGCAGAGGACAAACAACAGGGATTCTGGGAATAGCTATCTCCAACCGGCCCTCTTTGTGAGCTTCCCAGGGCATCTGGCTGATTATTATTTGAGGCAGAGATCTAGTTTGCATGGCCAAATCAGTTGGTGGGCTGCAGAGCATGCCGGTATGTGCCAGCTGCCATTTTGAATATGAAAGCACAGTAGGGCGTGCCATGGCTTCACGTGTTGTGCAAACCTGGGCAGCTTGGGTTATGTGAAAGTTAAACAACCCATGGTTTGTTTTAGGGTTATGCAAGAATTGTTTAACCTTCACATAACCCACACCACCCGTGCATGACACAACAAACCATGGGGCATGCACATGTCATGGCTTCCATATTCAAAATGGAGGCCAGCGTGCACCACAAAGCCCTGCAGGTTAATTAACTCACGGTGGCTTAGTGTGATGTGTGAACTGGCCCATTGGATTGAGCTAGATCAACCCTCTGGTACCCTCTGTATGTTTTAGACTACAATTCCCATCATCCTTGACCACTGGCCATAGCAGGGGCTGATGAGAGTTGCAGTCCAAACCATCTGGAGGGTACCAGGTAGGGGAAGGCTTAGCTAGATGGATTCCAGTTTGATCCAGCAAAACTCTTACATTCTTATGAGGTTTTATGCAACTCTATTATTTTACAAGTTAAACAAAAGGCATTAAATGAAAACCTTCCAAAGACAAGAGCCAGAAATGTATTTCTATATTATATTTCTATACCAATGCCCAAGAGCCGGAAAATTTAAGAAGAGCCCTGCTGGGTCAGATCAGAATATTTGATTTAGCATCCTGTTTTCCACATGACCAACCATATGCCTCTTCAAGCACCACATGAGTACAATAACTCTCTCTTGCTGTTGATCCCCAACAACTGGTGTTCAGAGGCATACTGCCTCAGATACTGGAAGGAGCATATAGTCTCATCCTTCATGACTTTGTCTAATCCCCTTTTCAAGCCATCCAACTTGGTAGCCATCACTACATTTTGTGGAAGTGAATTCCAATTCTTTGCACTGTGCAAAGAAGTACGGTACTTTCTTTAATCTATCCTGAATCTTCCACCATTGAGCTTCATTGGATAAATTCAGGTTCTAGTACTATGAGAGAGGGAGAAAAATCTCTCTCTATCCACTGTCTCCACACCATGTACTATAATTTTATAAACCTCTATCATGTCCTCCATTACTCGCCTTCTTTCTTCACTCAATACCCCAAATGTTGTAAACTTTCCTCGTAGCGGATTTGCTGATCATTTTGGTTATCCTTTTCTACAACCAAAAACTTCTCTCTGGGAAGTTCAGAAAATAGAAGTAAAATCATAAAATACAAGAACAATAAAACATCAGATAAAAGCCAAAATAAATTAAAAGAGAAAAATCCTAAACAGTAATCCTCAACTAATGATTCTGCAGTTCTCCCAGTGTTTATTCTTCAAATTGATTATGAAATCCTGTCCAAAGGATTCTAAAATAGCCTTGAGAATGGTTAAGATTAGTAATGAAGTTTTATCCTGAATCTTAACACTAGGCTTGGGAAATATTTGCAAAATAATTGTAACATTCCTTAGTTTGCTTTTAGATTAGGATTTTAAAGGGCTGCATTAGTGGTCTTTAGCTGGGCAAATTGCCCTTTCATTGATGCCAGTGGAACTCTTTTGATTGTGAAATGGCTGCACAATTGAGCCCAGCCTCATTCCTAATGTGCAGAGTTACCTGGTTGGCCTTATTTTATCTGTAGGTTAGTTTGTTGCTGAAATATTTCTGGCTCAGCGCTATAGTTCAGCTCTTTCTTTTTGAGAAATAAAAAACTATATTGCTGTGTTGTGAAATGGCTGGGGTCATTTGGGACACCTAAAGACATTGCTTTGTGAACTCCTCTGTCGTAGTCTATCATTTCCAAACCAGGTTAGTAATGGATTCTGCATTGAACTGGCCCCATCAGATTTTGCTTGATTAAAACCAAAAAAAAAAAAAAAAAAAAAAACCTTACTTGATGGCTGTGTGAAACAAGGGAGAAGCCAAGCTAGGCCTTCTTTCCTCTGTGCCAGCAAGAGGACAACGGAGTTTGCCAATTTAACACTGGCTTTCAAACTCCGAACCGCATTTTAACTTGCGGTTAATTACAACAGGAGTGGAGAACCTGCAGCCCTCTGAGTTTTGTTGGACTCCAACTCCCATCAGTCCCAGACAGCATGGTCAGGGATTATGGAAGCTGTAGTCCAGGAACATCTGGAGAGCCATGGTTTCCCCACCCCTTCTTATAGGTTAAATTTATAAAGTTCACATCACTTTGGGAAAGTACTTTATTCTGTCGTTTAAGACGTGAACTGAAGGCTTTAGTGAATGAAACTGGCACAGATGCAGCCAGAAGAATATAACTTATCTCACTGTTCAGCTCCACACTTTATTCCTGGTCTAATGTTTCACTGGGATAGTTTTGAACAGATGAGTCAGATCTTTGGTCCACCTAGCCTGACCTTCCTCAACCTGGGTCCAGTATCAGAGGCTGTATGCCTACATATACCGTTACTGGGGAACATGGGTGGGAGGGTGGTGTTGCACTCATGTCCTGCTTGTGGGTTTCCCGTGGGCAGCAGGTTGGCCATTGTGTGAACAGAATACTGGACTATATGGACCCTTGGTCTGAACCAGCATGGCCCTTCTTATGTTCATGTTAGATCAGGGGTGGGCAACTTCTGGTGCCTTAGATGGTTTTGGCCTACAACTCCTATCAGTCCTAGCAAGCATAGCTAATGGTGACAGATGATGGGAGTTGTAGGCCAAAATGTACCCAAATTGGGGAAGGCCAGCTGAACCCAATATCCTCTGCTAAAGCTGGAAGCAGCTGAAGCAGGGAGTCTTTCCCAGTCCTGCTCCCGGAAATCCTTTAACTGAAAATGGGAATTAAAGCTGGGATCTTCTGTACGGAAGGCATGTGCTCTACTACTGAGCTATTGAGCCCCACCTCTCCTCTCTTTACTCATCAAGCAACTTTGATCAGCTGCTACACAATGTTTTTCTTCTTTCCAACACCTTCCTTTGCGGTGTCTCTGATGCTCCCACTTGAAAGCAATACTATGAGTCTTTTGTCTATCATCCACCTGCTGCTTCTCAGAACACTGAGTATATTATGCAAGTGTATCTCTCTGTACATTAATCTCATTTTTCCTGTACAGTATTTTTTTCCCCTTTTGCATATTGCTTAATTCTTGGTTCATGAACCTCATAAAAGACTGCAAGTTGGAAATGTGAGTTCAGTGGTCTAACAGCACAATCCTATACATGTACACTCAAAAGTAAATCCCATTGAGGTCACTGGGGCTTACTCCCAGGCAGTGGATATAGGATTGCAGCATAACAGTGCAATCCTATGCAAGTCTACTCAGAAGTAAGTCCCATTGAATTCATTGGGGCTTATTTCCAGGTAAGTGTGTATAGGATTGTAGCCTATGTGGTAGGTTTTAGTATATCATTACATCAACAAATCAGTGATCCAGGGTGGAAAATCAGAAATTATTATGGTGTAATGGCAATAAACTTGGGCGGCAATGGCTAATGAATCCCGAGTTGATCCCTTCCCTACTATGTCACTTCCTATTTTCCTTAATTAAAATAATAGGGATATTCATCATACCATCTTCATACCATATATCAAACAGAATGATTTATCATGCCCACTATGATACACAAGATAAAAGAGATCCATATAGCCCCTGCCAGCTTAATCAAATCAGATCAAGATGCATAATAATATTAGCATTGTCTGAAATACTTATAAACTTTATCATTTTAGAGAAATATTTTAGTTTTACCTTCTGTCTACTTTACACAGATTCTGTGTGTCCCAAATGGTGCTGAAGAAATGACTTTCAATCTGGTTGGTTGGTTGGTTGGGTGGGTCCTTCCTTCCTTCCTTGTTCTTGAGTTGTCTAAGCAATGTTATTTGTTATGTAAATTTTTTCCCTGCTGCTATGTTCCAAAGAGCCGTAGATTCAGCCTGATGAAGACCATGTAGTTCAAAAGCTTCTTTCCAGTATTTTAATACTAGTAAAAGTTGTAATATCCTTTTCTCTACTGGAAAAAAAAGAAAAGAAATATAGACCAGAATCAAGTGGGATGTACAGGGAACTTTTACATGGCGTTCCGAGATTCCCCCCATCGAGATGCAGCCCATGCCCTAGTGCATCCTGATTAGCCAATCTCAAAGCTTGGCAGGACTTTGGGTATTTGCTTCCAACTGACCACAAGGAGTTATGTGTCAGAAGACAAATTCGGGTCCACTCAATGGACATGTTTGCGTGCGCCTGTTGTGGGACTGGAAGTGGGGGGATGACTTTTCCTCCTGCTGGATCCCTTCTTTACAAGGGTTCCCCAGGAAAAGAATTCCAGGAGTTTCTGAGCCCTATTGCCAAGGACCCCTCCCTACAGTCCAGCCCTAGGAAAAAGAAAGGTGCTTTGGATTTTCTTTCCCAAAGCCCAGAACACAGAAGTTAACAAAAAAAAACCTTCTGAAAATTCTAAGAACATAAATGGTTGTTTAGCAACTGTGCGATCTTTAGCATGGAGAATAGTTTTGTGAGAAATCCCTTTTAAAACAACCCAGCCAAATGTCCAAATATAAAAAGGATTTTATTTGGAGTGGGGGTGGGGAGGACAAAAAGGGGATAAACAAAGGGATGGGAACAATCACACACATATACAGTATTCCAAATAAAAGAAACAAAGTCAATCTAATTTAGTAACGTGTTACCTACTTGAGTAGAGTCTTGGGTTCCAGATCACATGCAGAGTTCATGGCAGAGAGAATAGTCTGCGAGAGAGCATGTTGACCTCCAGCTAGATGGTACATGGAAAGCTCTACAAGGACTGATTTAACCCTTCCTTTATGGGGATCTCAGTTCAGCAAAAGCCGTCCCCTTAGCGGAGACTGATGGTTGTTCTGTCCAATAATGTGATACCCTCCATTTCTGATGTCGGTGGTCTAGCCAGCAAATCAGAAAATTACCTAGTGGTTGAACTCACTTTATTAATTACTGTAAACATACATCTCAAAAGCTTAAGCTGGTTGGAACCAATCAACATATTCCCCTCCCCCAAAGAATTAAGGTTTTGGTTCCATTATGGAAGACAAAAAAAGTGAGATAAGGTGAGAAAAGCCTATTTAGGTTGCCCAACACGGTGCCAACTGACCAGATTCTCTAGGGAACACTGTAGAACTATATCAGAGTTAGGGTGGTTGTCATAGCTAGGGATGTGTGAGGAATCTGTCTGGGGGGTATGGAAATCCATTGGATTTCCTTGCCATGGCCTCCCGGATTTTGGTTCGCCACCTACGGCTTGCTGCAGCGTGAGTCGAGCCAGCTCATGGACTTCTCTCTGTAAGATGGACTGCGATTTGCGTATTTTTTTCAAACCACCAATATAATTTTCACAAACTGGCACCAGGAAAGCATGTGGCTTTAACGCAACCAGTGTGATTTGCACAAATGGCACTAAGCCACATGTTTTTCGTGGGCCATTTGGGGCAAAAACGGCCATTGGGAGGGCAAATGGCAGTTTTTCTTGCCCACTTCCGATCCAAATCATTGGATTGGAAGTGGGCAGGAGATGTGGAGAGCTCGAAGAAGCTGGTCTTCCCTGTTTCGGTACATCCCTGGCCACAGCCTTAAGACCTCTGCCTTGGTACAGCATGCCTTCATATGTTAGTATATGAACAACATTAAGGCTGCAATTCTATACTCACTAACCTGGGAGTAAGTCCCATTGAAGTGATTGAAATTTACTTCTGAATAACACATGCAGTCTAAAGCAGCCTTCCCCCACCTGGTTCCCTCCAGATGTTTTGGGCTAAAACTCCCATTGTTCCTGACCATTGGACATGCTGGTTGGGGTTGATGGTTCTCCAAAACCTCTGGAGGGGACCAGGTTGGAGAAGTCTGATCTAAAGGGACAAAAATTGTTGTAAAATTGTTTTGCCATCAGGTCTGCATAATAATAAATATGCAAACATTGTTATTAATAGAAGCTGCATAGACACAGTGATGCTTAATTTTTCCTTGATGTACAGCAAATGTATAAATTATCACATCAGATACCATTCTCACCTTGCCAGGTTATAAAAAAATAGATTAGATAAATTAGCATCACTACATGTAATCAGAATAAACAACCTGCTTCCGAAAAGCTTGGATAAACTAACAAGAAGAGAAGATTCATAAGGTCTTATCCCAGCAACCGAAAAGTCAGGAACCATCTGGTATAGTTCATTCTAATAAAAAAAAAACTATGCTAAAAAGATACCCTGAAATATCTAGCAGTGCAGTGCTATGTCTACTCAGCCCCATTCATTTCAGTGGGGCTTACTCCCAGGTAAGTGTATATAGGATTGCAGTGTAAATGAGCATAGAAAAAACTCTTCTAAAAACTCAGTTTTTAATAAACAGTGCTGTAGTGGTAAATTTTGACGTGCAGGTCCTCATTACGACAGTTCCCATAGCCACACCCCCAAGAGAGTCCAAAATTGTAGGCAGCTATGTTGATCTGTATCAACAAACCAGTTCTATGAGTTTTCATCTGCAAGGAGCGGGTCTTTTCTAAAGCTAATGGGTCTTAATTGTCCATTCAAAACCAAGTCACCCCAAATACTGTGCATTACAAGAGGGATAGTTCAGATTAACAGTATATTGATCCAGTTCACCCAATCGCCACAGCTTAAGCCATGGTGGGTTGTGGCACGTGTCAGCCATTTTGAATAGTCAACCATGTTGGGCAGTTGCCATGGTTTATGTGAGGATAAGCCATGGGCTGTTTTAGGATTATATGACGGTTGTTTAACCCTCGCATAGGTGACCCTTGCTTCCCAGAGAGGCTCACCTGGCACCTACATTGTGCTCTTTCCGGCGCAAGGTGAAGACCTTCCTATTTCCCCAGGAATTTCAGTCTTTCAGCTTCTATTGTTTTAAATCCCTTACTGTATTTTAAATCATTGCATTGCTGCTAGGTTTACTCTGGCTTTTACTTCTATTTTATACTGTGGTTTTAAATTTTTATAGTGTACAGTAAAACCTTGGATTGCAAGTAACTTGGTCTGCAAGTGTTTTACAAGACAAGCAAATTCTTAAAATAAATTTTAACTTGATAAACAAGCGACGTCTTGCAATACAAGTACTGTAGTACGGTCAAGAAAAATGAAGACTTTACACTATCATTCTTTATTGCAGCTGAAATTAAAAATATGTGTACAAATTTCTTATGGGGAATTTCGCTTTGATATACAAGTGCTTTGGATTACAAGCACGTTTCCGGAATGAATTATGCTTGCAATCCAAAGTATTACTGTATTTTATGTTGCATTTTATGGTTTTAATTGTTGTTGTGAACCGCCCAGAGAGCTTCGGCCATACCATTGACTGCCTTCAGGCCATATTGGCCACCTCTTGTGTTGATTACAACAGAAGGCCAATTGAACAGCACGAGCAGGCCCAGAGGGATTTGGTGGAAATTCCATATACTCCCCAATCCTACTCATTTTAGACTTTTGTTTCCACTTTTTATAAAACCCTGCCCTTTTTAGAAACCTTTCCCCTTTAGCCTGCCACCTGCTCTGTATTCCTGTTCCACTGTTCCCAATCTTGTGTGCCTGCCCACCTTACGTATGTCTGTTCTGGTGTTCCTGGACCCGACTCCATCCTGCTTCTCATTTGGAGTCTGGACCTCCTGATCCCTTACTTTAATAATAATTGCTCACATCTTAGCTCTCCCTGGCAAGTAGCAAACACAAGAGCTCCTGTACCTGCTCTATATAGACCACATTGCCTAGAATAGAAAAAACACAGCCTCCCTTAACTCTAAATATTTGGGTATTTCTCTGTTACATATGATGCCATAAGGCAGGGTTGGGCAACTTGTGGCCCTCCCTATGTTTTGGCCTACAACTACCATCATCCCCTACCATTGACTATGCTGGTTAAGGTTGATGTGAGTTGTAGGCCAAAACATCTGGAGAGCTACAAGTTGCCCACCTCTGCCATAAAGGCAGAATAATCTTCCCTGGAAAACATCTAAAATTATTCCACACATGGTATTTACTTTTCTAAACATAATATCCTAAGAGAAAATACTGGTATAGCTTTCAGAGGAGTCACCCGTCTAAACACCTCATGGTTTTTCTCCACTATGAATCTTTGTTTCCCCCTCCCAGTTCCTCAAATAACTGTGAAAAATAAGCAATTCACCTAACATGTTCTGGCCTAGTCCCCTTCAAGCTCCCCTGCAGCCATACCACTTCAAGCTGTGATTTCATCAGATCTTTCAAAATGAGCGGGTTCAGGTATAATCAGTAGTGGGAGGGAAAAGAGAGAGCGAGACTGGCTATTGCAGGAAATGATGGTGGCAAAATTTAATATATCACATGCAGCCCTTTAAGCTAGAATTTAACCACTGTCGAGCATTGTACTGATGCAGGATGCTATCTGTATTGAATTACCTATAAGACAGTAGTCATTCTAGAGCACTTTTGACTACAGTGTGTTATTAAAATTCCTGTTTAAGTATCCAGCTGAACCTACTCCTGTAGTATGGAATATACTTACTGTTCAAGATTACTATGCAAGTCCCCCGCTTATTTGTTGTTTTAATTCATTATTAAATTTATATAGCCTTTCTTCCACAGCAGAACTCAAGTCAGCATAAGCATACATAGGATTCCCAGGCTTCTCTCCCATCCAGGCACTGACCAGACCTAGACCTGCTTAGCTTCAGTGAGGTTGCGGGATCGTGTGCCACCAGGCACAGAAAATGTCTATTTTATAATTTGTGAAAAATTCCCTTCCTGATAAGACCCTTCAGAGCCAATTCAGCCTCTGCAATCCTTGAAAGAGCTAAACATCCCCCAGCCTCGACTTTGGCCCAGGGAGAGCTAACTCATCAAAGAGGTCAAAGCTTTTACTATGCCTCATCCTCAGCTCAATAAATCTGTATCCTAGCAGTGTAACCTCCACCAATCCCCAGGAAAACAAAGCTTGCTTTCAGGGCTGGCTCCAGGCTTTGAGGATACTTAGGAAAGACACACTTGATGGGACCCCTCCCTCAATATTCTAATTATCACCAGCTGAGATTGCTCCTCCTCTTTCTCATCATTGCTCCCACTTGCTTGCTTGACAAAGAGCCAGTGAGCAAGTAGGCAGTGGCATCTACTGCTGCTCCTCCTTGCCACCACTATTGTCTGGGCCAGAGCAAGAGGCAAGTGAACAAGCATGTTGCAGTGGTGAAGAGGAGGAGCAACTCCAAGGGGCTCTTGCCAGTGGGCCCCTGCTGGGGTGTGTGCCCTCAACAGATGCCTGACTATGCCTACCCTTGATGATGGCCCTGCTTGCCTTGGTCCTCATCAGTCTCCACAACTTGGACTTACAGCTCTCACTCTTCTCTGCCTCTCTCATAAGAACATAAGAAGAGCCATGCTGGATCAGACCAAGGACCCATCTAGTCCAGCATTCTGTTCACACAGTGGCCAACCAGCTGCCCACGGGAAACCCACAAACAGGACATGAGTGCAACAGCTGCCCAAGTTCCCCAGAAACTGGTGTACATGGGTATACAGTAATACCTTGGATTGCAAGTAACTTGGTTTGAGAGCGTTTTGCAAGACAAGCAAATTTTTAAATATTTATTTAATATATTTTTTTACTTGATATACAAGCGACGTCTTGCAATACAAGTACTGTAGTACGGCTTAAATTAAAAATCTCTGTACACATTTTTTGGGGGGGATTTCATTTTGATATAAGAGTGTTTTGGATTACAAGCACATTTCCGGAACGAATTATGCTCTCAATCCAAGGCATGACTGTACTGCCTCTGATACTGGTAATAGCATATAGCCATCAGGACTAGTAACCACTGATAGCCTTCTCCTCCATGAATTTGTCCAAGCCCCTTTTAAAGCTGTCCAAATTGGTGGCCAACACTACATTTTAATTTATTATTATTACATCTTGTGGAAGTGAATTCCATAGTTTAACTATGCGCAGCATGAAGAAGTGCTTCCTTTTATCTGTCCTGAATCTCCCACCAATCAGCTTCATGGAATGACCCTGGGTTCTGGTATTATGAAAAAGGGAGAAAAATGTCTCCCTATCCACTTTCTCCACACCATGCAGAATTCTGTACACCTCTATATGTCTCCCTTTATTTGCCTTTTTTCTAAGCTAAACAATCACAGATGTTGTAACCTTTCCTCCCGGAGGAGTTGCTCCAGCCCCTTGATCATTTTAGTTGCACTTCTCTGCACTTTTCCCCAACTCTGCTGCAATAACCTTTTTTAGGTGTAGTGACCAGAACTGTACATAGTATTCCAAGTGTGGTTGCACAATAGATTTGTATAAAGGAAGTATGATCTTGGCAGTTTTATTTTCAATTCCTTTCCTAATTATCCCATTTGCCTTTTTCACAAGAGCTGCACACTGGGTTGCCATTTTCATTGAGCTGTCCACCACAACTCCAAATCTCTTTCTTTGTCAGTCACTGCTTGCTCAGATGATCCCATTAGCTTATACTTGAAGTTGGGATGTTTTGCCCCAACATGCCTCACTTTACACTTGCTTACATTGAATCACATTTGCCATTTTGATGCCGATTCTCCCAGTTTTGGAGATATCCTTTTGGAGCTCCTCCTTGCAATCCCTTTTTGCTTTAACCACGCTAAATAATTTGGTATCATCAGCAAACTCTCCTGTCTATCTCTCCCACACCGTTTATATAGCAGCCTCTGCAACTCACTGCTTGTCTCTGGCATCCCACTCCACCCATTTCTAAAATGTCAGAATCACCTTCAGGTGGAACAACATCAGGAGCCAGCCCAGCTGGATCTCCACCCCCTCTACCTCCTCCCCTACATACATTTACTGGGTTCAGACGACACAATAACCCACACTCATGTGTTGAGTATGGTTTGAGTGTAGGTTGTTGTTGAACTGTGGGTTATTGTGTTGTCTGAACCCAGCTGCGCTAACCAGCTATGGCTTGTTAACCACAAACAACCCATGAAGAGAACCCATGGTTTGTTGCTGGGTTGTGAACTGTGGGCTGTTCACCATGGTTTGTTATATCGGCTGGGTTCAGACAACATGATAAGCCACGTTTCAACAAAACCCCATGGTTCAATGACAACTCACACTCAACCCATACTCAACCTTTGCGTGTGGGTTATCATGTTGTCTGAACCCAGTCACATAGTTATTTGAATACTAAATTTTATATAGATACTAGATAAGATTCTAGGCCACATTCTAAGGTACATAGCCAGTTCACATATAGCCCTGGCCAGACCTGTTGAGCCTCATGGTTGCCTCACATTAACTGAGAGCCCACCACAGAACATTCATAACACTCCCATGAGGTTTGAGGAATTCACTTTTTGCCAATTTTGGTATGAACTAATCCACATCTCCTAAACTAATGTGTAGTGCAGGTCGGAACTTAGTTATTCACCAGCTTTTACTCTTCCTGAGTGTTCCAATGCAGTTCTTGGCTCAGAAAACAGATAAAAATATCTTTAAAAATGAGTAATTTGATAGAAAATATGCTAAAGAATATATATTTAAATACGGTATGTATTTAAATGTGAATTTTCATGTGAATTTTTTAAAGCCATCGGGTGGGTTTGCACAACACAACAACCCACACTGTGACACAAGCCACACAGTGTGGGTTGTCTGCCTAAGGACCCACGATGTGGCTGATAGACAATTGGGCACATCGTGGGTCCTTGCCCTCCTCCTCCTCCCTCCTCCCCAGGTGACTCCACAGGAGCACCAAGACTTTCCCCCACTCCCTGCTGCTGCTATACCTGCTGAAGCTACCTCCTCTTTCCCACTGCTCCCATTGGCCTAAAATGGCTGGCAGAGATGACAGGGTGCAGGGGAAGCCTCTGACCACTTGAGCACTTTGGAGGCAGCTGTCCATGGTGCTTGCTGGCTAGCAGTTTAGCAGGAGCAGCAAGGGGATGTTCTTGCCAAGCGGCTCACTTGTAGTTGGGCTAGACCTACAATGGGTTGTGTTTTCCAGGTCTGGATGACACAACAACCCATCGTGGGTGAAACAACCCCAACTACAAGCCATTATAAGCCAAAAATAAGCCACCCTGACAAACCCGTCCTGGGTTTGCACAACATGACAACCCACCGTGGCTTATAAGCCATGGTGGGTTGTCATGTTATGCGAACCCAGTCAATTAATGCAGACATGGTATGGAATGGATTTATGTGTGAACACATGCGAATGTAACACCGACTATAAAGTGATTCACCTTTACATTGTAGCAGATTATTGATAAAGATGTTCAAGCTATGTTGCAGGGAAGCTTGTCTGCCATTACTGATTTTCTCATAAAGGAACTCATAATAAACTTCCAAAGACCTCCCCCTGCCTAGAATGGACTTTCTAGGACACCATTTTAAAGCAAGGCTGTCCCAAGACATTTTGCTGCCTGAGGCAAAGGACAAGATAGTGCCCCCATTCCAAATACAGAAGCTGATCAGACAGGCAGTTGAATATTATTTTGACACTGACAATGGCCCAGCATCCTTCTGAGGGCAGCAGGCTACCTTGAGGAGCACAGGGCAGCTGTGTGGCCCACATAACTCTGTCCTCCAACATCTCACCATCACTCCCCACCCCCCAATACCTCTGCCCGAGGCGGCTTCCTCATTCTACCTAATGATATAGCTGGCCCTGTTTGAAAGCCACTGCTATAGTCTACAAATATGGCAGAGGGGAGGTAGAGGGTGAGCTACTTGGTGCAAAAAGATGGAAATTATCAATAACGTAGGAAAGTGGGGTATAAGAATCAGTATAAGAATCAGGTGGGAAGGGGAAGTACAATATTTTGTGGTGCATCATAGTATTTGTTTCAGGATAAGAAGTAAAACTGATTATCTCTGTTCATAAAGCAGGAATGTTAGTGACCTACATCAAAGGATTTTTTTGTGGACAAACAGGTATCAAGTGGGTCTGCACTACCTGAGTTTTTACAACCTTACACAACCTTGGATTTTACAATAGATGAACTAGCATATTCCCATGCAGCTAAATAACTAATCATAAAGCTGTTTGAAGGTATAAGGAATTATATCCTGAACTAGTGAAGTGCAAATGTTGCAACTCTCCAACAAGACAAGAGAGAGAGAGAGAGAGTTAGAGTTTCACTTATATGCCACTGTTCCATAATAGACCATGACCAAAGCATCCCACAATAAACATCAAATCTCAAAATACAACATAAAAAACAATTCATTACAATTCTTATACACACACCAAATATATGTATTGGCTGAAGAGCCACCGGAGATATTTACACGAATTTTCAAGGTATGAGTATTCAGTGACTTCAACAAGATATACAGCACAATTACATTTCCCCAAATATAAGTATTTAGAAGTAACTTGCCATATGTTTACAATTATCTGTGGCTACATTTATGATCCGTGATGCACGTACACATTTTCTGGATTGCAGCTTTTAAAGATTTTCTATTTTATTTTTATGGTGTTAGTATACATTTTGGTTCTAGCAATTTATAGCAAAGCTTTAAAAATCCAAATAAAAACTAGAAAGTTTAATTCAAGTAGCAGTAAGTAGTAATTTTCCTATACATAAAACCAGAGTGAGTCAGTAACTAGCAACAACAAATTTAATAAACTCTTTACCGAACTAATGAAATGCTATATGCAAAGTAGTAGTGAAAGCTGAGACTCCTTTTTTTTTTTTAATAACACCTTTATTTGGACCAATTAGTATATTTAAAGTAAGCTTTCAAGTCACACAGGCCTCTTCTGCAGGTACAATTTTTAGAAGGGTATGTGGAAGAGGTAGATGTCGCTTAACCAAATTAAACTGTTTCTCCACTACGCCACGTTAGTCAGACTTTGCTCGTACATTTTAGTACCAACATGGAGAAAGTTAGATGATGATGATGATGATGATGATGATGATGATGATGATGATGATTTTAGTATTTTATAGCAGGGGTCTCCAACCTTTTTGGACCTGTGGGCACATTTGGGAATTTGAGAAACTGCTGTGGGCACCACCACAAAATGGTTCCCATGGAGGATGTAGCTAGTTACATAATGTAGTTGCCATTGAGGCATGGCTAGTCAAAAGAGATATGGCAGGTGGAGAGAAATAGTGTGGTTAGAGGCTGGGAGGGAGGGGGAAATAGCAAGGCAAAGAGGTAGAGGGGAGAGAAAGAGCAAGGCTAGGAGGGGGAGAAACAGTGAAGTAAAGAGGAGTGAGGGGAAAGAAATAGCAAGGCTAAAGGCTGGGAGTGGAGAGAAACAGCAAGATAAAGGGGTGAGTGGGAGAGAAAGAGCAAGGCCTGGGGCTAGGAAAGGGAAGAAAGAAGGCTGGGGACAGGGAAGGGAGAGAAATAATGAGGAAAGAGGGTGGAGAGAAATACCATGGCTAGAGGCTGGAAAGATAGAGAGAGCAAAGGGGAAAGGTCTGTGTGGACAGAAGAAGATTGGGTGGGGCCGGGATCTCTTTCCTTCTCTTCCTGCTCACTGAACAGCTGGTCAGTAGCAGGTTCAGCAGGAGAAACTGGCGCCCTAACGTTTTTCAAGTTTTTAAATTAAAACTAATTTTGAAGTGGGCAGGGAGTGGAGAGCTTTGCGGGCACCATTGGAGGTCCCCGCAGGTGCCATGGCGCCTGTGGTCCCCACATTGGAGACCCCCTGTTTTAGAGGATTGTGCCTTGTATGTATACTTAAGGCAGAACATTGGGCCATGTAGGTATGCTTATTCATTGATAAATTAGCCCCCACTAAATAGCAGGTAGCATCTGTTGCCGAGCTTAGGGTAGTGCTCCAGCTGCACCCATTCCTGAAAAGATCAGACCTGGCCATGAATGGTAATACATGCCTTAATTACATCCAGGCTGGATTACTGCAGTGCACCCTACATGAGGCTACCTTTGAAGGGTCCTTGAATGTTTCAGTTGGTCCAAAATGCAGCATTGAGGCTGCTAGTGGTCACTTGTCCATATTACACCTATTCTGCAAGAGTTGCACTGGTTGCCAGTTTGTTTCTGGGCATAATTCAACGTGTTGGTGATTACCTATAAAGTCTGAAGTGGCTTGAATCCAACATATCTAAGTCACAATCTCCTCTTATACCAGCTTGCCAACTCCCATTGGCTATGATAGCTAGGACTGGTGGGAGTTGTAGGCCAAAACATCTGGAGGACCACAAGTTGCCTGCCCCTTCCCTAAGGTCTACTGGAATTCCCTTTTCCATGTCTCACCTATGGCTAAGAAACAATTTGTTGGGACAACAGAGAGGGCCTCCTCAGTGGTCATGCTCAGACCTTACATTGCGAGATCCATTTGGCCCCCTCTCTTACATTGACCTGGTTTGCACAACAGCCCACTGTGGCTCAATTTATCCACAGGAGCATTTACGCTGTGTCTGTCGCCCATGGGTGCCATTTTTGCATGGCAACCATGGACGCCCAGCTTGCCATGGCTTGTGATGTTGTGCCAACCCAGGCAGCAAGGGTTGTTTGAGGGTTAGACAGCCCTCAAATAAACCATGGCTTTTTTAGGGTTATTTGAGGGTTGTCTAACCCTAAAACAACCCCTGCTGCCTGGGCTCGCAGAACACAACCACCCACAGCAAGCCAGGTGCCTACAGGCACCATGCAGAAATGACGCTCATGGGCACCCAGCACAACGTGCCTGCCAGCCCCCACGGATAAATTAGCCCATGTTGTGACATGCAAACAGGCCCTCTGTTTTCCCAACTGGCTAAAATTTTCTTGTTCCTGCTAGCATTTGTTTCACTGAGCAGATAATTTTTATGTGGTGGACCTTCATCGTAGAATGATTTTATCTTCCAAGCCTGTTTCCATTTTTATGCTGCTGTTTTCTTTCATGGAATTGTTTTTTCTTAATTCTGGTAAGCCGCCCTGAGCAATACCAATGCACTGGAAGGGCAGGGTATATGTTTTCTAAGGATGCAATCCTATGGTCCTTGGGTGGGTGTCCCAGAGGGCAGGCATACTTCAAATCTCCCCACTCCAAAGGCAGGGAGAGGACTGTCCTCAGAGGGAGACATCTCACCTTGGATGCTCCCTCCCAGCCCCTGTGAAAATGTTCACAGCCCTTGCCTCTCTGGTGTTGGGGCTCCATCGTTGGTGGAGGCAAAAGAGAGGCAGGTGGGGACATGACATGGGTGGATTGAGAGACACATTTGATCTTCAGGATCCAACACTCTCTCAATACCCAGACATGCCCTTGACATGGAGGGAAATGTATGTCAGCCCTGGAGTTGGTGTACATAATTTCCCCCCCCCATTGCTTCAAATGGGAGGGAATTTTTATTTTTTTTAAAAAAAGAAAGACACCCACAGAACAGGAAAAGAAAAGAAGACAAATACAGCTTCTTCCCGTAGCTGTATTTCTCCCTGTAGCCCGTAGGGCTTTGAATTTTTTGGTGTCTCCAATGTCAGAGCTACCCACCTCTACAGGTAGAATTGCTCTGTAAAATGAATGTTAAAACAACATAAAATGAAGCTTCACCCTTATCTCTAGACTATACCCAGTTGTTATTTTACCTAAATCATCGGTAACTCTCAAAAGGTTTTGTTACATGCATTTTTTTCGTTATCTTTGGCTGCATCTTTTTCCAAGGATTTTGTTATTTCATATTCCCATGTGCTCCCCCACCCCTTTTTTGGCATCATACTGAAGTTGGCTCAACCCCATGGAAGAGATTATTTATTATGTTTGGTGCTCAAGCTAACAGGATGTTATCTCTAGTTCTCACTTTGTTAACTTGATTTATTTTTCCGTTCACCTTAACCCTCTTTTATATATACTCCTTCTTTCTTAGTCCTCTTTGTGCATATGATGAGGTAGGCTGACTGTTGCCTGTGATAGCCCAGGCTGCAAGAAAACAGTTAGTATAAGGGTTCCACAGCTTTTTGTCTTTGGGCCAAAGCATTACTTTAGCAGCTATGCTCTTTTCTTTTTTTCGTTTTTACTCTAGAGTGGGTGCAGGGGGCCCCAATCTAGATTAGGATCCTGGTTTAGGGGAGCTTTTAAGATCTGGACTGGGGGCCCTGTGCCTACTCTAGAGTAAAAATGAAAGGCAGTAGCTTCTAGATAACGATTTAAAGTAATCCTTAGCCCTATTCAGGTATTCAAACTGTGTGGGAAGCAAACGTGTGAGGAGAAGGAGTGCTCTAGCCCGCTCCCCTCCTTGCATGTTTCTGAAGAGGAGGAGCGTCTCCTGTGGAGGCTCTTCATGCAGGCCAGGACACTGGTTTTCCAGGGTTTTTAATTGCATGGAGCGCCTCTACAGATACAGGAGGCTCTCCTCCTCCTCAGACCATCGCCCAAATACGCAAGGAGGGGGTGGGGCTAGTAGTGCACTTCTTCTCCTCACGTGTTTACTTCCTACAGAGATTGGATGCCTGAACAGGGGCTTCTGCTTTAGTCCTAAGTCTGTCTTCCAGCATTCTCTTCTTTCGCCTCAGTAGACACAGACATTAAAAGGCGTGGTCTACAGCTGCTACGTACTTTATGTGTCAGTGTTTTTTACCCTGGTGTTTGCTGTGGTAAACATGTAAGCTATGAAAAGAAAGCAGGGCCGGTATCGGCACCCAGCATCCTCGGGCAAGTGACAGGGCCCACACTGTAGGGTGTCCATGTGTCCTCTTTTACAGGGGACTGTCTTCTATTTGAAGGGCTGTCCTGTCCAATTCCGGTTTAAAGAACCATTGGAACTGTTGCCTATCAACAACAGTCAGCATCTGGACAGTAGCAGACTAAACAGCCAGGCACACAGGTCACCTGGTCACAGTCTTCTGCATTACAGTGAGACATACTGTTTTTCTATTTTAAATTCTAAAAAAGTAAATAAATACATATATGCATATACATTAGCATATGAGCATTGTATGCAAATATGTGTCTTCTTTTGTCCTCTTTTCTGGTGCTGCATTTCCTCTGTTTTGGTGATTCATAAGTAGCCACCCTACCCATATGCCCTGGCAGGTTCCATCAGCATGGATACCTATCCTGCCTGCCCCACCACTCTGTTAGCAACCACCAGCAGCACCAGTTGGGCCTCTGCTGACAGGCCTATCTAATGGTGGTGGTAGCAGATTTACCTGGCAGTGCCCTTTTCTTATGGGAGCCAAGCTTGACTCTGTTTGACACCAGGCAGCTGCCATTTTAAATCTCCCACAATGCAGTAGCTCAGCCCATCTGGTCTAAAAGAACTGGAGCTTGGGCAGACTGTAGCCTACACAGGCATTCAGCCTGCACATGTGAGAGCTAAAAGGGGGTGGTGGTGCACATATAAGCCACACCCCCAGTGTCTCCAGGCATGCAGGTGCCTCTGAAAAACCTTTACATGTTTAGCTCTAAAGTCTCTAGGGAGCTTGTAACCCCATTCAGCTGATAATTGTGGTCAGGTTTGTAAGTGAGTTTGGCTGAAATTGCTTACAACACCATGGCAGAACTGTGTGCTCAATGCACAAAGAACTACAGTGGAGCTAGGCATGTGGGGATGTTGGGGGTGAGTCTTACATGCGCCCCCTCACCCCCACCACACTTTTAACCCTCACGCGTGCAGGCTGGATGCCTGCATAGGGCTTGTGTGACTCTGGAAATTAAGTCTAGGGTTCGGGACAGGTAGACATAGAATACTGAAGGTGTCCATTGGATTGTTTTATTTTTTTTAAAGGGAAATAGAAGATGAGTGAAGGCATTGGCATGCTCGAGTCCCTAACACCCTATAGCAGCCTTTCGCAAACTGGTGCTTTCCAGATATATTGGACTACAACTCCCAGTGTAGACCAACACATCTGGAAGGCACCAGGTTGAGGAAGGCTGTCCTGTAGTATCGTGGAGGTGAGCCTTAGGTCAGTTGAGCATGTGCCATGAAGTGTTTTGTTTTTTTTTGTTTAAACTCTTTCTCACACTGTACTGCCCCGCCCCAGCAGTAAAATGTTTGGGTTCAGGAGCAGCCCTGATTATGAGCCCTTTAGCATTACATACATGGCACACTGGGGGAAGGTTTCAGGAGGGTGAGAAAGGAGGGAAAACATGCTACAAAGTTTGCGTTCTAGGCTGGCTGGAGCCCTGAACAGGAGCACTTCTATTAGTGGCTCTGGATATACATTGACCTTTTGTTTCAAATATCCACTTGCAATCCTTCCATTGTGGCTTTAAGAATAATGATGCTGACGATGCTGCTGATGCTGACATGCTTTAGGTCAAGCGGTAGTTGTATATGACTGGAACCATATAGTAAGACTGTTGTTCCATACTGTGGAAGATGGCAGGCACTGATAAAGAGAAAACGTTATTTAAATGTTCAACATAAGGTTATATTTTTGGCTTTTCCCAAAGAAAGGATAAGGACTAGAATGCTACAGAGATCACATGCCATACTGTAAGGCCAGATGCCTTTACAGAGCGGAAATGTCTCTTGGCACCCAGCCCAAGAGGACTGTTGCAATCGCACACATTGTGCTCCACAAGCTGCACAGTCCCAGTCTTCATTGATAAACGCAGCAAACTCTCCATCTGCTGAGCTCCCTGTTTGACCTCAAGTTAAATCCAGGGCAGAAATCCAAGTTTATCAAATAGGAAGAGTTTATAACAAGATAAGTTTCTGTGAACAGTATATAAAGCACTGCAGAAGTTACAGTGAGGTTATGTAGGAATAAATCCAAAACACAGCTCTTTGTCTAGCACATAGAAAATAGCTCCCTTGATGCAAAGCTAGCCTATCTTACTGTGTGTATCTTTCATCGCTGGCTATCTTTTCTTGACAGTCAGGGCCCTATTCTCCCCAGTCAATAGACTGATATGATGCGGAGGATTCTTTCTTAGCATTTTTATAATGAGAAAGTCTCTCTGAAAATTGAATCCAGGCACCAGGCTTGGCATTACATTTACATCTTCAAGTCAAACAGCCTAATCCGTTTTCTTCTTTTCTTTGCGCTCCTTTTCTTTTCTCCCCCCCTTTCACTGGCATCATGGGTCAATCATGGGTCGATATGCATCAGCGTCACATGGAGCAGTAGTGGTGAGACAAGAAATTGACAGAGTTTCAATCTGGGAGAGGCAGAAGAAGGTTATACAACACCCACTATCTCTAACACATGCACATCAGACTGGTTAGACAAGCTGCCTTCTCCCACACTTCTAAAGGTACAGGCAGTCCCCAGATTATGAATGAGTTCCATTCTTAAGAATGTGTTTAAGTCAAGTTTGTATGAAAGTCGGAACAGCATAGTGTTCTATACGTTAAAATTGGCATTTATGCAAATTGCATAAATTACGCAAATTACATAGTATACTACGCCATGTACTCTACGTAAACAACGTAGTGCTGGGGAACCCAGAATCCGTTCTTAAGTATGGGTTGTCTGTAAATTGGACGTTCTTAACTCGGGGACTGCCTGTATAGAGGTCAACTAGGCCTTCAAAGTTTAAGCACCAAACACCTCCATGCGTTAGAGGATCTAGCACTGGTACAATGGCATGAGAATATGTTAACAGCAGGTGGTTATGAGAAAGGGAAAAATACTGTATAATACCTGCAGTATGGTCCTGTATGCCAGTTGCTGGAAAACTTTAGCAGGAGGATGCTATTGCACTTGTATCCTGCTTGTGGGCTTCCCATATGCATCTGATTGGCCACTGTGGAAACAGAATGCTTTCCAGTTCAGAATGATACCACATCTGCATTGTGTAATATATCTTGTAGTGTGCTCACATAGCCTTAACCAGACATCCAGGGAGAAAATAACCCCAGTCTCCAAAATTTTATTTTTTTAAAATGGATTCTATGTTATACCACTGTGAAGGAACAGAAATCATTTTGTATATAGTTTAGTTTAGATATTATGGGGTCAAATTTATTTGCTAAAACCAAAAGATCAAATGTTCAGGCAGCCAAAGAAACAGCCAGATGCCACTAAGGAAGAAAGAGAACAAGAGGTTCATCAAGAGGTCACATAGATAAGGAGCCTGCAGAAGTGGGTTTGCTTACACTATGATGTCAAGAAGTCTGTAGGTTGCAAGAAGTGGTTTTGTTTTCTGCAGAAATGTTTGCAAACAGCTCAGAAGGAATTTAGGGTGAACATGAGCCTTCCTGATTGGTCAAGAGTTGCAAGGGCACAAGCTAGTTTTAACATATAAAAGGTCAAGGGGAAAAGGCAGTTTTGGAAGGTAGAGGAAGGCTGAAAGAAAGAAGGTTGGAAGGAAAGAAGAGTCAGAAAGAGAAAGAAAACTGGAGAACTGCTTGGGAGAAACTGAATATTAGGGAGAAGCTGAATGCTTGAAAAAGCTGAGAAATCTGACAGTAAAATATTGTTGGGAAGAACTAAGAGAAAATAGGGACCCAGTCTAGTTAGGAATTGGCGGGTGCATTTGCCCTGGTTTTTTTCTTACCCTTTTGCTCTTATGGTTGTGTTTTGTGTGTGTGCTGTGCTGTAACTATTCAGATGTTAAAACCCTTTTCTTAATCATAATACTTTTTCAGTAAACTTTTAACAATGTTGTTATTTAAACTCTGTGGTCTGTTTTCACACCTAAAAGTAAAACCCACCCTACCTAAAAGTATTTACAAGGGACCTAGAGGGTTTTAAGGCTGTTTTCTGGAGGCAGCCAGGAAAAATAAAGAATTCCACCTGGTGGCATTGAAAAGTACCGGGAAGGGAAGGGCAAAAAGAAGTGGGGAACGCTATTTGGCCTGGTCTCCCTCCCACACGTGGATTAGGGCATAGAGTAGCTGGTCCCATGACAACCCCATTGAGGATTTATAATTGAGCGCCTCCAGCAACATCAAGTAGGCCGCTCAACAAGATCTGCCACAGACGGCCTTCTCCTTATCCCATCAGCCAGAGCAGCCAGGCTGGTGGGGACTAGGAAGAGGGCCTTCTCTGTGGCGGCCTCCACGTTATGGAACTCCCTCCCTAGTGACCTTCGCCATGCCCCCTCCGTGATGAGCTTCCACTGTGCATTAAAAACATGGTATTTCAGGGGGGAATATGGGATGGGTTAGGATTTTAAAGAATTTTTAATACTGTTTTAATTATCATATTTTATTGTATTGTTTTAATTGTACATCACCCAGGGTGGCCAGGTGGCTGGCCAGATGGGCGATTAATAAATTAAATGAATAAATAAATAAATAAATAAATCATATAAAAAAGTATGGTCACTAAAATGATGAATTCGAAATCCCCTGGTATTAGAAACCAACATGGCAAATACCAACTCATATGTTTAAATATTCAGGATTGGACTTTCATATATATACACATTTAAGGCAAAGATGGAGCAATTAACTTGTGAGTTATAAAGGCATTTACAGGAAAAGAGGGTGCGAGAGAGTAAGCATGACATAAGGGCAACAACAAATTATTGTTGTGTTATCATTAGGATACATAGGAAGATGCCTTACGGAATCAAACCATTGGGTCTACACTGACTGGCAGTAGCTCTCCAGGGTTTCAGTCAGCAGTCTTTCCCAGCCCTACCTGTAGATGCCGGGGATTGAACCTGGGACCTTCAACATGCAAAGCATGTGCTCTCCCACTTTAAGTGTAAGATCCTTAAACTTAAAACTTTGGTTTCAGCCACAGCCCATCCCCCTTATTATTTGAATAGCTGGGCATTCAAAATCTGTATCTGATACACAATCACAATTTCATGCATTTTACCACCAATATTCACACCTACGTTTATACACCATCTCATAAATCAGCAAAGAGCAATCATCACATCCAGAGACTTGTCCTCAGTCCATTTCAACCTTATAATCCAAAGTCAAAATATGTAATGTGAAGTTTAAAATGTTGTCAAATGTGGGGTGAAATTTCATTTGAGCTGTAGTATATATTCCTACAGTTCTAGCAAACAGACAGGTCATTATGTCATGCTTACTCTCCGCGCCCCCCCCCCGCCGCAAAGGCCTTTGTAACCCACGAGTTAATTGCTCCATCTTTGCTAGTGAATGGAATAAAGAGCCAACCTCAGCCTATACTAGGAGTAATCGCTCTCATCCTTTTTGCTAACACTGTTGAAATTCTTTTCAACATCAAGCAGGAAATGTCTCTCCAGGGTCTCTATTTTAACTTTATTGTCTGATATTGGGCATTCTCAGAATGCCCAAACACCTAGTTGGGTACTACATAATTGTTCACAATGAAGTAAAAAGCTCTCAAGGCATTATCTACATTGCACCCTCATATACCTCAAGGGCCAGGTTAACAGATGTATTGATGAGAGCCCTAGTCTGCCATAATATTTAATAGTGTTCCATCAAATGCCAGATATTATACAGTGGTGTTAGGAGCCTCTAAATCTCTATCACTCTAGGGCATCATATTCCTATAATTTGTCCTTGGGCTTTCTGATGCTAGCTACTTTCTACACTTAGTTCTTCACTTCATTTGTATCATACTGCATGGTCTCATTTTCAATATTCTTCACATAAATGGAGGAATTTTCTGTGTGGAAAACAATTTATTCATGTGCACACACGTGCACACATCTTGATTTTCTGAATTCACTAAACTGTTTCTACTACATTTCATTCATAAATACGGTAAGAACAGTTTATGAAGTCCATTGTTTCCACAATATGATACACAAATTATGAGTTTGTACAATATTTCACACACAATGTTTGCAAAAGCCCTCGTTTTTATTTTATTTTAAATGGCTGGATATGCTCAGCAGTAGGCATCGGGCTCAAGCGTGAAACAGAGCAAACTTGTCCTTCCACCCCATCACTTTCCAGAGTAGCTACAAAAGTACGTAGCAATTGGTGCATAGTCTGTTTGGAAGAAATAATAAATCAGCCATCCTCAGATATTTAAAGCAAGTTACTGGGTCAGGGGAGCAGTTCTATGAAAAGCCCATGCACATGTTGGGACTAGTGCTGTATGGAAAGTTTTGTTTTTATATTTTCTGGTAAGAGTAAATTGAAGTAGTTTTCAGGGCAGGACAAAGTCATGTTGTTGTGGGGGGGGGCTTACTAGTGAAAGCAGTGTCAGCTGCCTTTCCTCCCCCTGCCAAAGCTTTAATCCAAGTAGTCATATGTGAGAGGAGATGATCCTTAAACTTAAAACTTTGGTTTCAGCTGCCCCAGCTTAAATCAGAATTTTCTACACCACTTCAAGTGGCGCAGAGCTGCTGCAATCAGCAGCCAGGGCTGCTGCCATGTTCCCCCACAATGCGGCCAGGATTGAAGTGACACTGTAGGACACCATCTTGATGTAGCATCATCCTCTAGCATGCAAAATGTTGACTTAAGCATGAAAGGGACGGGAAAGTTGTTGCTGCCACTTTTACTGGTAAACAACCAACCCACAAAAACGCCATGATGTTCTCTTGCCCGCTGGGAAAATCCAAACATAGGAGGGCATTCTTTGCTCAGCTCTGGTTTGGACCATCTTCTTCTCTTAGATCTTCCAAAAAAAAACATGGGCAGAGAGACCCTGTTTTCATTTATTAAAATAGCATGTAGACTAGTTCTTGTGGACATTCTGGTACTGTGTTTCAGTCCCAGGGAATAAAGACAAGTAGCAGAATGGAGCCTACAGGATGACTTCTGGAAGTGATATCCGTGAATGACAATTCCTTCCCGCCGCCCTCTTAACCCAGGCTGTAAATGTGTTAAGAACACTTCTGTTTTAAAGTTTAAAAGAAAGTTGTTAAAATTTTAATCTGGGCATTGATAATAAAAAAGAAACATTTCCTGAAGGAAAAGCAGTATGCATTAGCATTAAAAATGTATGGAGGGTGGGATGTTGCATCCTCTGTTTAATGGAGCTGTCAACCTGCTTTACAAATGCAGTGAGGGCGACTGAGGCAGTCTTCTTTGCTAACTGTTCTGGCTCCTATCAGCTGTCATCAGCAAAGGACGAGTCAGCTTGAGAAGCCCTAAAGGTAGTGTTCCATAACACCACAAGTACTGTATGTCATTATGTTTACCCAAAGTGTGGGGGGGTTTTGGCTTGTACATAAACTTCCACCAGCACAATCTTTCCCATGCCTAGACAGCTTCACCCACCTGCTTTGTGATTATAACTGCATCAAAGGCCTCGTTTTAACTGAAGTGGCAAACCTGTATTTGGGTTGTGCCACTTATGCCCACACCCGGAATAAAGAGGCGAGACACATATATCGCACAAATTTTGGGCCACAATTCTATGAACTTTGAACAGGAGAAGATCTGCAACAAAATTGATCAGCTGTGCAGAAACTGTCTGAGGCAGGAAACAGCTCATGGCCTCATCATATGACTAGTTAAGGGCGAACTTGACCCTGCCAGGAGCTGGAAGCATTGTAATTTCTGCTTCTGTGCCATTTAGCTACACCTTTTGGTGTTAAGGGGGGGGGGGCTCCTGAAACATTACTCCCCAAGCCCCACAATGTTTTAGCTTAGAAAAAAGGTGAGTAGGGGGGGACATGATAGAGGTACAGTATGTATATAAAATTATGCATGGTGTGGAGAAAGAAAGTGGATAAGTTTTTCTCCCTCTCTCATAATACTAGAACTCAATGGAGTCATCCCATAGAGCTGAATGGTGGGAGTTTCAGGACAGAGAAAAGGATGTACTTCTTCACACAGCGCATAGTTAAACTATGGAATTCGCAACCACAAGATATAGTGATGGCAACCAACTTGGACAGTTTTAAAAGATGATTAGGAAAATTCCTGGAGGAGAAGGCTATCAATGGCTACTAATCATGAGAGCTATATATTACCTCTGAATATCTCTGTATACCAGTTGCTGGGGAACATGAATGGGAAGATGCTATTGCTTTTATGTCCTGCTTTGGTTTTTTCCGTAGGCATCTAATTGGCCACTGTGGGAATAGAATAATGGACCTGATAGGACTTTGGTCTGGTCCAGTATGGCTCTTCTTATGTTCTTACATTCTGAACTCAGGCTGTGTAATCCTGACAAGCCCCAAAGGGGTTCCTTTCCCCCACCCCAAGATCCCACAGCCCAGAGTGGCACTTCTAGGAAATTCCCTTTCACTATACTGCAGTGCTTCTCAATTATTTTCTGTCATGCCCCCCCTAGGAAGAAGAAAACATTTCGCGCGCCCCGCATGACTGTAAATAGTATCATTTGTCTATAAAATTGTTATAAGTACACCTCTGCATAACACTGTATCCTTATTAACGTATAAGAGAATAAAAAAAGAAAGAAATGTGGATCAATTTACAACAAAGAATAGCTTTATTAACTGTAGCAGAAAAGATTTAAAGGAGCACAGGATTTAAAGGAACACAATATTAAAAAAAACTTTTAACTGAGGTCAAACGAGCCCCCCTTTATGGAGCCTCGCGCCCCCCCCTGGGGGGCCCGCCCCACTATTTGAGAAGCACTGCTATACTGGTACCTCAGAGTACTCAAAAATGATTCTGTTGGTAATCTATTTTCCTGCCACTGGAAAGGGACAAGCCCCTGCTTTGTTCCTTTATCCACTTCCCCAGATTGTAATGCTGAAATCACACACACACACACACACACACGGAATGTTAACAAAAGAAAAAAAAAATCCTCCATTGATGCCAGTGCAGACTTATTTCCTTTTGTTCTGGGGGGGGGGGGGGGATTCAGGAAGCAAATGGTGGTGGGGGAAGGTTTAATCCTTCCATCTCAGTACATGGTGATCCCAATCCAATTCGGGGTTCTGCATGCTTATGCTAGTAGAAAAGAAAAACCTAACCCTCTGCTACATGCTATGTCAGGGGACCCCAACCTTTTTGGACCTGTGGACAAATTTGGGACTTTGAGAAATTGCTGTGGGCACCACCTCAAAATGCCTAATCAGTGGGTCGCCACTTTGGCATCTACCTGACGTATCTATGGATCTTAGGCTGCATCTTATTCAGCAAAAACTTTTGTGTCTATTGGACACCGCAACATCTCTTTAATAAGGGATTGTCTAATGTGGCTAATTGCTGGTGGTGCAATACAGCTAATGCTTCTTTTAAACGCATGTTTTGTCAATGTCCAGTAGTTGCTTCTTTTGGGGAGGAGGTTATTACACAGATAAATTTTGTACTGGAACAGTCTTTAATATTCACTGATGTACACACTCTTTTAAATTACAATAATACCTTGGATTCCAAGTAACTTGGTCTGAGAGTGTTTTGCAAGACAAGCAAATTTTTTAAATAAATTTTCAATTGATAAACAAGTGACGTCTTGCAATACAAGTAGTCGTAGGGATGTAACCGCGCGCCTCGAGCGGGCATAGCGGGCCGAAATCATCCCCGCTCACGCCTGCCAGAGACTTGCTTTGATATAAGAGTGTTTTGGATTACAAGCACGGTTCCGGAATGAATTATGCTCTCAATCCAAGGTATTACTGTATTTACCTGCTAAATGGAAATTAACAAATGGTCAGCATACCGGTAAGTGGATTCTCTGTGCCCTTTTGACAGTTAAAAGACTGATATTACAAAACTGGAAGGATAAACACTCACCTCTTGCAATGCAATGGATTGATATATGAACAGGTGACATATAGGTGCCAACTTCAAATGGATACCTATTTGGATATTTGGTCTGCTTTTGTTGAAGCCTATGTATAGTTCCTAGAAAGTTGTATGCATTTCATACAAATCCATGTACATTTATTAAATAAATGGAAAAAATTAAAAAAAATTGTAAAAAATATATTTTTGGGTGCCCACAGGAAAGCACATTGAGGACCCCTGCACTATATGATTAGTATAATGTGTAGTTTGGCTCTTGGAGACCTGATGCTACACAGAGAGCTTGGAGGCCTGAGCACACAGGTAGCTCAGTAGGTTAGTCCCAGGTTCAGCTCATGAAGTTGCTGGTTCAGTCCATGAAATCAGTTAATGTCTAAATCAGGACTTTTTAACAAAGCAATGGACACACCAAGAAATCTTTCTGCAATTTAAACTCTTTGCCTTTTTCATATCTTAGAATCATAGAAAAGTAGAGTTGGAAGGGGCCTACAAGGCCATCGAGTCCAACCCCCTGCTCAATGCAGGAATCCAGGTCAAAGCATCCCTGACAGATGGCCATCCAGCTGCACCTTGAATGCCTCCAGAGTGGGAGAGCCCACCACCTCCCTAGGTAGTTGGTTCCATTGTCTTATTGCTCTAACAGTCAGGAAATTTTTTCGGATGTTCTCTCCAGTAAGAAAGCATTTTTGCTTCCTGTCTCTTTAAATATTTGAAAACTGAAGTCCCACCTCAACTTTCTTCTTTTAATCTTTATCATGGAATGCTTCTTAAAAACCGTTGTCATCTTTGTTGCTTCAGTTCTCTTCAATTAGCAGACATTGAAATCTGAACAAAGGGGTACTAAAATTTCCTCTCACTGAGATATTACACTCCTCCTAGCGTACTCCAAGACATAGAACTCTAGACTGGTAGAAAACTATCTTTCTGTTACAGCTAACATCGACAGTGAAATCCAGCATCGTCAGAGCTCCGCAAGTGCCGCGTTTTCTCGAATGAAACATAGAGTGTTCGAGGATCGGGATATTTGTAAGAAGACCAAAACACTGGCTTATGAAGCCATTGTATTACCAACTTTATTGTATGCCTGCGAAACATGGACTATCTATAAACGTCACCTCCAACTCCTTGAAAGATTCCATCAACGTTGCCTCCGGAAAATCCTGCGAATTACTTGGGAAGATAGGCGAACAAATGTCAATGTACTGGAAGAAGCAAAGACTACTAGCATTGAAAAAATGATCCTTCAACGCCAACTTCAGCGGACCGGTCATGTTGTTCGAATGCCTGACTGCCGTCTCCCAAAGCAGTTACTTTATTCCCAACTCAAGGATGGAAAGCGGAATATCGGTGGTCAATATAAGAGGTTTAAAGATGTTCTTAAGGCTAATCTAAAAAAATGCAATATAAACATCAAAAACTGGGAAGCTCTGGCCCATGAACGATCTAACTGGAGGTTGGCCTTTCACAAAGGTTCTATGGACTTTGAAGAAGCTCGAGTGCAAGGTGAAAGGGAGAAACGTGCTAAGCGAAAAGCACGTCAAATGAATCCTTTACAAGACCATCTTCCATCTGGTAACCTGTGTCCTCACTGTGAGAAGCTGTGTGGATCTAGAATTGGCCTCCACAGTCACTTACGGACCCATCGCTAGAGTCTACACAATTTTCTTTAGAATTTTCCTCCTTTTAAAATCTCCTTTTTGTAAATTTTCTTTTTTTTTTTATCCTGGAAGACAATCTTACTCGGTCACGAGTGATCGCCTGACTGACTGACTGCATGACTTATAGGACATACTATGTGAAAGAAAGAAAAATTGTAAGACCATTTTCACAAACCTGAATTTTCCATCTTATGAACTCCTGGAAAATAATATGAATTGCAGCATGGCAGAGAGGTCATCACACTTAAGCCTGTTTCAGATGAAGCAATAACAATAAATACCAGCTCCAAATTGAGAGATGGAGCTCATGCCTATTCTTCATATCACATAAAGAACTACTAGTGATTCAGTATTGCTGGCTACACAGTAGAGAAGAATATAAACGTGACAACTGGGAGATAACGGAATTTATTCTGAGCCTAAAACTACATCAGAAATAGCAAGCTAACAATAAGGTATCCAGCTGGGAATATATATGTTTTTATGAATCTGCAGGCCACTTTGATTTCATGGACAAACATTTGGAAGTGTAGTTGCAGCTACATGTATGAATGTTCTTAAAAGATAGAAATAATAAGCCTCTTCATGTTTGTCACTCCTTCAAAACAGCCTACATCACTGTGAAGACTTCCAAAAAGTATCAGTCAGACTGAAATGATTACAGTATCACACACACTCCACAGTGGAGTGTAGGATATTGGATGTGGGGAAGTAAAGAGGAAGGCATGCTGTGTGACTGAGAAACAAAAGAGAAATGGATTTGATTCAGGAATGCCCTAGAGCCTAGAAGCATACTCACTCAGATTGGCCCTGAAAAAGGAAATTGTATTTCTGAAATTCGTTGGGCTTTAATAAACTCCTGCCCTTCTGAGATATTGGATGTAGCCAGATTCTATAGACACAGAAGCACCCTTCACACATTACTCACATTAAAGGCAAAGTGTATACAAAAGAGCTGCACCTCTGGTCCCACCCCCAACAACACAAAGCTCCCCCATCTCAGATGTCCATGCTATGCGTGGACAATGGGGGTGGAGCCACGGGCCCATGTCACACAGTTTTATCTCTCCATTGTTACACTCACTTTGTGTCCATTGTAAACAGCATACACAGATTCAAATCACCATTTGCTTGTCAGAATACACCAAGCTTTGGGACAATGCATTCTTTCCGAAGCACTGTTTTTTGTATACTTTTGCTAAGAAAAAAGCAACAGTGTATTCATATGAATGCCATTCACAACTGATCTGTATTTTGCACTTTGATATCTGTACAAAGGTACAAAAAAGGTTCAGGTACGAAAAAGTGTTGTAAGAAGTGGCCCACAGTCTCAGGGTGTGGCCCATCAGGTCCCCAAATGGTACCTATCTAAAAAGATAGATATTGTAAGAATTGTAACTCAGCCATGGTGCACCTCTGTGGTGCACAATGCTGTTGTTACAATGAACATAATTTATGCACAGCAGCATGAGCTAAACATATATCCAGCCGAATTTGAAAACTGATGCCTAAAACATTATTGCTGGGTTTCTAAATTACAAATGCATGGGATTAGACCTTTCCATGGTGGTGCTGTTTACTGACCTGATAAGAAAACAAGCTCCATTTTGGCAGTGCGAGATTTATAATTCATACATGCTATCAGGCTGTCATCACATATTATCACGAATTGGGGCTATTGGTATATTAAATTACTTTCACTAGGAATGGCAAAATAAAAGAACAAAGGTGGCTTGTAGATGAGAGAGAGTGAGAGCAGGAGGAACAAGTTTCCCGTACATTATAGAAAGAAACAGAAAAAGACAAATTCAGTTAATAAAGCCAATAAACAGTAAAATGATACTTTACAAATAGGGAACGACTGCAATATCTCCTAAATATTGCTGCAAATTTAGAGTTTATTGCATAATGCAAATAGCTCTGAGAATTGTTCAGTAAGGATGTGAATGTTATTTTTTATTTTTTTAAGGCTCTTGGATTCTTTATGCCGAGCTCAACAGAAGTGTGGCTCAAAAATGGTAAAACCAAGAACTTACATTTGCCTGATTCACACACAATCCTATTCCTAACCCATGTTTTCAGTTGTTCAATTTTGGTTTGTCCCACCATGTGCGAACATGACCACACTAACAGACCATAGTTTGTTAACCACAAACAACACAGAAAGAGATGCCATGGTTTGTTGCTGGGTTGTGAACTCTGGGTTGTTTAAACCATAGGTTGTTGTTACATGTGAACCAAAAGCCATTGATGGGTTGTTTCACTATGCTACAGAGGTAGCAGACAAGAGTGGTCCAAAAACCCAGCTGCTCTAAATGCCAGTGCTACAGCACAGCAAAGGCATTTGGGATACAGGGAGGGAGTGGGCAAAGGAGGAGGGAAACAAACAACCCAGAGATTGAGAAAACAAACCATGGTTTGTTCAGTTCTCTGCCTGACAAAGCCAGAGCAGGGGAACAAGCCATGGATTAAATAAACCATGGGTTAGTGATATGTGTGAACCAGGCCAATGAAACACATTGCTGTCTATCACAGTAATATATGTGCTAGGGTTCCTTGAAAGCTTTTACGAAGAAAAATCAGTAATGGTAGCTGCACTTCTCTGAAAGACAACTTGTTCACACTGTTGTTCCCTGAAATGAGCAGCCACAGGTGACTTTGGGGTGAGTTCAAAGTGCACTCTCAGTTCACGTAGAGTGACAATGAGGCCCAAGAGACCTAAAGCCCAGCTGGCATTCCACATGAACTGAGCATGCGCCCCAGAAAGCTCCCCAGAATCCTCTGCACTGATCAGAGAGCTCATTGCAAAAATGAAGGGTGTTCTTAGCAGATAAGTTGGAAGTGGGAAGAGTTACCTTGAAAATAAATAGTTTGAAAACCATGGGGTTATGTGATTTTCAGATAACCTTGTGACACCATAAGCATGAGTAGGAACTGGAAGAGGCTCTAAACAGCTTCTAGGGTGTGTTATTTATTTATTTATTTATTTATTTATTATTTACATTTATTAATCGCCCATCTGGCCAGCAACCAGCCACCCTGGGCGATGTACATAGAATAAAAACAATAAAATACATTTAAAACAGTATAAAAATTTTAAAACCTTAACCCACCCCATATTCCCACCTGAACAGCCCAGGTTTTTAATGAGCTGTGGAAGCTCAGCAGAGAGGGGGCATGGCGGAGGTCACTCGGGAGAGAGTTCCACAGTACGGGGGCCGCCACAGAAAAGGCCCTCTTCCTTGTCCCCGCCAGTCTAGCTGCTCTGGCTGAAGGGACAAGGAGAAGGCCGTCCGTGGCAGATCTTGTTGAGCGGCCCACTTGGTGTTGCTGGAGACGCTCCTTGAGATAGACTGGACCGGAGCCGCATAGGGTTTTAAAGGTCAAAACCAACACCTTGAATTCGGCTCAGCAAGTAACTGGTAGCCAGTGCAACTCCTTCAGCACTGGCGTGATGTGGTCCCACCGGTGGCTGCCTTTAACCAGGCGAGCTGCCGCGTTCTGTACCAGCTGTAGCTTCCGAACCGTCTTCAAGGGTAACCCCACGTAGAGCGCATTACAGTAGTCTAGGCGAGAGGAGACCAAGGCATGAACCACTGATGGGAGCAGATGATTAGGAAGGTAGAGGCGCAGCTGCCATATCAGATGGAGTTGGTACAGCGCCGCCCGGCTCACAGCGGACACTTGAGCCTCCATGGACAGCTGGGAGTCAAGGATGACCCCCCAAGCTGCGGACCTGGTCCTTCAGGGGCAGATGTACCCCATTCAGCACCAGGTCAACATCCTCTAACCTCCCCTTGTCCCCCACCAGAAGTACCTCGGTCTTGTCGGGGTTCAGCTTCAGCATGTTCCTTCCCATCCAGCCACCCACTGACTCCAGGCACTTGGACAGGGTCTCAACGGCCAACCTCGGTGAGGACTTGAAACAGAGGTAGAGCTATGTGTCATCCGCATACTGATGACACCGCACCCCAAACCTCCTGATGATAGCTCCCAGCGGCTTGAGGTAGATATTGAATAACATCGGGGAGAGGATGGAACCCTGCGGCACTCCACAAGTGAGCGGCTGAGGGTCCGAATATTAAAGTGATATCCAACAAATATTTGTGGGAATGTTAATACAAGTCTGTACTGAACTGAGAAACTTATCTGGGGTGCTGTGTGAAATAAGCCTGATGATAAACTTGAATAATGGTGAGGCATATAAATCAGAACAGAGTAACTACCCTGCCCCTGGCGTGCTAAATATCCTGCTTCTAACACACACTTGTAGTATCCATAAAATATCACAGAGATTGCTTCTTCATAGCACTATAGAAAGCAACACAGTGTTGGTTTTTATAGTGCTTCCAAACCATGAAATAGCAGATTTGTCTGACAGCTGATCCTTCCTCTGTCTGGGGACCTCCTTCTCTCAGATGCAGCTCCCACTGCCCCCCATTGCCCCCACTGTGCCAAAAAAATTTTTAAAGGGGGGGAGAAAAAAAGTTGCAGTTTGAAATTTGGAGGCAAGCCACTGTGGAGGCATAGAATGGATAAATTTAACTTGTTTTCAAGCTAAAGTTGCCCATTCTAAGCCTCCACAGAACCTTAGAATGGACAGATTGAGTTTCTCCTTCTTTATGTCCTCCCCTACTTAGAATGGACAAATTTAGGGGGGGTTACTTTTCCTTTTTACCACCACCACAACCCCCCGGATATTCGGTGGTGCGGGAGCAAGGGTGCGGCCCACAGCGGGTCCGGGGATGGGGTGGAGAATTGTCTCCTTTTCTGACCAAAGTTGCCTACCTCTGTTGTAGATCCATTCATCAACAAAATGAAGTCATATAAGCTGCTCCTTTCCTGCTGGATCTCAGTCTTTCTCAAACCTAAATTTCAGGATCCATCTATATATGTATAGTTTTACGAGTGGTATTTTCAGGACCAGGTTACTGTGCAGTGGGCTCTTTCAGAATGATAGTTACAGGCTATTTATCAGAGACTGGGAGAGCACACTCAGTAGTAATCTGCAGACCTAATTGCATGCATTTACAAGCCACATCCAAGCCAGACCCTATGAGACCATTGTGTGGCATTTAATAGTGTGAACACTATTAAGCTGTAACAAAAAATGAATACCAAGTGGTTTTTTAATACATTGTTTAAAAATTATGCATATCACCAATCAACATCAAGTATGTGTTAAATATAGCATTACATCCAGAACTACATAGCATCCTAATACATACCTATTACCTTCCCACTCAGACAGCAAGCAACACTTCTATGACCTGGTTTGCATGTAATGGCTAACCTTGGGTTCCTTAACCCATAGTTTGCCATGGCAGTATGCCAGCAAGCGAGCATGCTGCTTCTGGCATGCTTGTCACTTCCACTTTCAAACAACAACCCAGGAACACCCCTTTCCTGGGTTGTTATTGTTACGTCCCAACCTGGAACTCTGGGTTGTTTAGGGGTTAAACAACCCAGTTAACCCAACAAGAAACCATGGGTGATTGTTGAGTTAACTCTGGGTTGATTAACCCCTAAACAACCCAGAGTTCCAGGTTCTGTTGTAACAATTACAACCTAGGAATGGTGCATTCCTGAGGAGGAGTTGTTGTTGTTGTTGTTGTTGTTTTTAATTGTATTTGAAATTATAACAAAACAAAGCAAAACAAAAAAGGGGGGAAACAAGAAACATCGTCAACAACAACAAAAAGTAACAAAGTACGTGTATCCATCCACAGTAAGTATTCACATAAGTATTCACACCACAGCATTCCTGGGTTGTTGACTGAAAGCGGAAGTGACAACCATGAAGGAGGCAGCATGCTCACTCACTGCCACTCAGCCCCGACAATTCCTGGGTTAAACAACCCAGGAATTGTCATTACATGCAAACCAGGTCTACATGTCCAACCTATATCCCATCCCCTATGTTCCCTACAAATACCCGTCTCAATTTCTCTTACAATATTACCTCTATTCCTAATAAAACACCATAAGTAAATACACATACTAATTGTCATAATATAAATATACAGTAATCATAAAAATCCATTCATACATTGGCCACGTTTTAGTGAAGATGCAAAAAGGTTTGAATTTATCAATGCAAAATCAAACGAAGCTTCACATTTTACAGCAAAAATAAAAAAATAAATAAAAGTTTCCTGAATTTCAATCTGGGGTCAAGTGTGTCTTATCTGTGCTGTTCAAAAAGCATTTGCATGCCTGAAAACAGAAACTAAACTGGCTGCTAGGAGCTGCAACTGGCCAAGATATCTCAGAGCACACTTCACATGTATTTCAGATTCACAAATTCTTTCAAATATTACAGAAGACATGAGCCCAGATGTTCGGTCAGGGGTAAGATGTCATGCCTACTGGATGCCCCACTCCCATGATCCCAAGCTCCGAACATTGGTTCAAATGTCTACACAATGGCCCGTGTTGTTCATCCTAATGCACTCAAGCTCTGAACACATAACCTATACCAGCCTTCCCTAACCTGGTGCCCTCCAAATGCTTTGGACTTCAACTCCCATCAGCCCCTGCCAGCACGGTCAATGGTCAAGAATGCTGAGAGTTGTATTCCAAAACATCTGGAGGACACCAGGTTGAGGAAAGCTAATCTATACATCTAGAGTTGTCTATGGAGATAGGCTATCATATAGATGCCCTGATTGATCCCCTCCTCCCTTGACAACTCAGTCCTTATCAATGTCTGTGCAGAGAAGGAGAAATAGAGAGTGTCTGAGAAGGGTGTAGACCAACCTTCCATGACCTGGTACCCTCCAGATGTTGGCTAGGGCTAATGGGAGTTGTAATCCAAAACATCTGGAGGGTGCCCAGTTGGACCTGGGACCTGAGTGGCACTTGCTCTGGGGTTCAAATATTTGCACAGTGTATTTTACATTTCTAAAATAAGTGGTTTCATTTCAGCAAATGAGGGCTGCTTCCGACATTGTTTCCTGCTGAAGAATTATATACATGTATATTTCTACCCAACATCTAACTGAGCAGGCATATGTAGATATAATTGGATAGCTGGCACTTGTGTGACATCCCTGTGATACAGGAATGTGCTTTTCCCATTATGTGAGTGGGGAAAAACATGTAAGAAGCAGTCCTTGGTGTGACTTAAGTGAAACTATGAAATTACTTACAACCGGTAGCCTTCACATTATGGCTGAAGGTTTAGAAGTCAGGAATGATAAATGACCTAAATTAAATTGGTCTGACTCCTGAATTGCGAAGGACACAGTAGAAACCACTGAAGGATAATAATGTTTTCCTTGTGTCAGTCAATGCCTGTGTGTGAAAACCTTTGCACATCGAATGCTAAAATTTCACCTTCCTGAAATAATCTTAGGGTGAACTGCACAGCAGGAATTACTGAATAGATATTTCTTTCAGTCTTTATGCCTACAGCTCCAGGCACTTTCCCATTCAGGTTTCCCTGTTCTCTTCAATGGAGGGTTCAGTTCTATATGTGCAAAGGAATAGATTTTAAGAAAACTCTTTAAGAAAATGAGGCAATGGTTAATAAATATGGACTGAGGGAGAATTGTTCCTGGAGAAGAATAAAGTCTACAGTGATGGGTACAATTCCATTTGTAAAGTGGTAGGTAATCTAGATTATCTACCAAATAGATAATCTTGCCGTTCTGTTATAGTATTTTTTAGTTCTATTAGGCATTGAATAGAATTATCTGGTAAGTAATTGGTCAAGGATCTGGTATTGTGAGCTGGTTCATATCTGGCTGAGGACACCAGGCAATTGCATCCAGATGTATACAGGGCCACCATTGGCCTCATGGCTGGGCCTGTCACAAGGAGGCAGCATGGTGTCTCCATGTTGATATGATATTATGATAATGAGCTTGGATCCAAAGAACCATGCATGGAAGAATAACCATTGGCATTGTTCCACAAATACTTGCACAAGATCTTGTGGGAAAGTTCTCATGGTGATATAATAGATAACTTCTATAGTGGTCTTCAGCGTCCACTTCTCCTAGAGGTTGCACAAACTCTTGTACAAGCAGATCAACATAATTGGTTTTGGTCTCACTTTTCTTGTGTAACATTCTGGTATAAAAAACCCAGTTCTTCTGTGAACAGAAAACACTTTTCACATGCTGGAGATCACCTTTGGACACAAACCAATGATTTCAAAAGCACCACAACTGACATGGAAATGGTGGCAATCATGACTACTGAACCAATATGGAAGGTGCCTCCAACACAAGTGTGACCCATTATGCACTGCCTACACTTTCAAGGTGATTGAAAGTGGGGGGGGGGGCACTGCATGAACCATCCCTGTGTCCAGTGCAGGCTCCAAGTTTTAGAGGACCTTTGGGCAAGACACCTTCAATGGCCCCCTCCCTCAGTGAATCTACGTTCTCACTGCCATTGTCACCAGCTGCTCTTGCTCCTCCTCCTCTTTCTCATTATTGCTACCAATTGCTTGCTTGACAGGCAGAGAGTCAGTGAGCAAACAGGCAGTGGCATCTACTGCTCCTCCTTGTCACCACCACCATGGGCTGGGCCAGAGTGAGCAGCCATTGAACAAATGAGTTGCAATGGTGAGGAGGAGGAGCAACTCCAGGGGGCTTTTGTCAGTGGGCCCACTGCTTGGGTGTGTTCCCTTGCCAGCTTCCCAATCATGCCTACCCTTGACACCAGCCCTGCCTGTGTCTCTGAAGATGTCCCAGTGTACATTGTGATGGTCATATTGATAGATTGACTGATTGATATATACCACCCTATCCCCCAGGGTCCAGGTTGCATGCAGTAAATTTGGCAGCATCTGTCTCTGCCCCCAAAGGATTTACAATCTAAGAATTAAGTCTAAACAGTTTCAGGGAACAAAGGAGGGCAAACTAAAAATACTACATTCTTTCCACTCCCTCATATTTTCTTATATATTATATTCTTATATTCCAAAATACAGCATTCTCACAACATACTCTTTGTTCTAGTTCTGCTCTCTGCACTCTCCCAATTCTCAGGCCACAAATACACAGCTTAGAGGAAAACTTAAAACAAACAAACAAACTTAGGGCTGCTTCTTTCCCCAGTGATCCATCTCTGAATCAGAGTTTGGGTTTTTTTGGTTTTAATTATTCACCAGTATGTTGTCCACTGGCAGAGTAAAAATGCTGCAGGGCAGGCTGTTCAAAGAGTTATGGAGTAATTATTAGTCCATGTTATTAAACTGTTACATATCAAAGTGTAATAAAAGACTTTCAAGGATCTGGTATTGTGAGCTGGTTCATATCTGGCTGTGGACACCAGGCAATTGCATCCAGATGTATACAGGGCCACCATTGGCCTCATGGCTGGGCCTGTCACAAGGAGGCAGCATGGTGTCTCCATGTTGATATGATATTATGATAATGAGCTTGGATCCAAAGAACCATGCATGGAAGAATAACCATTGGCATTATTCCACAAATACTTGCACAAGATCTTGTGGGAAAGTTCTCATGGTGATATAATAGATAACTTCTATAGTGGTCTTCAGCGTCCACTTCTCCTAGAGGTTGCACAAACTCTTGTACAAGCAGATCAACATAATTGGTTTTGGTTAAAGCAAAACATGAAGCAATAAAACAAATATTAGCAAATTATATATATTTAAAATAACAGGTTAAAAAAGAAATGTAAAACTTAACTGTCTGTGAAATGAACATACTAATTCAGTGTAGCGTGGTCAATATACTCATAATTTGTTTCTAATTTTTGTTGGTTGCCCATCTCTAGGTAATAAGCTGTCGAATGTTATCTCTGTTGTGATGAAAAATGCACCTGAACATATTGCACCAAAAGGGCTCTCAAGTGCAGCCTTCATAAACTTTGTCCAATTGTCCTATGAAGAGGTGCTTAAGAGCAGCAGAAGGCAGCATGGCTATAACCATCCTAGACTGGCTTGATATTGAGGCACCCTGAGAAGCCATTCAGGCAGAGGATAACCTTTAAGAGAGGCAGGCGGGTCGGGGGTCCCATGTGCCTGGCTCTCCATCCCCTTCTCTAGCTCTCTCGCTGTCTCCTCCGGTTCAAACTGTCTGTGTGTGCACCAGTGGTGTAGTGGAGCCAGGACTCACATGGACGCAACACTGGCATCTATTGATTAACAGGAATGCTGACATCATCTGCCACCTCCCTCAGTTTTCCCTGTTCTCTCTGAGTTTAGCTGCAATCCCCAAAGTAGCTTCGGGTGGGGGGAATGAATTTTCCCAGCAAATATATATATATATATATATATATATATATCAGGAATATATATATTTCCTGTTGTAATGCAAAGTATTTTAAGAACATAAGAAGAGCCATGCTGGATCACACCAAGGGTCCATTCAGTTCACACAGTGGCCAACCAGCTGCCCACGGGATTCCATAAGCGGGATATGAGTGCAACAGCAACCTCCCGCCCATATTCACCAGCAACTGGAGTACATGGGCATACTGCCTCTGATACTGGAGGTAGCATATAGCCATCAGGACTAGTAGCCAATGATAGCCTCATCCTCCATGAATTTGCCCAATCCCCTGGAGGATTTGGGGGTGGTTTGGCCTTGGATGGGCAATTAAGACCCATTAGCCTTACAAAAGACCTGCTCCTGCCGGAGAGGAGATCTTCTAGGGCTGGTTTGTTGATATGGATCCATGCAGCAGCCTACATATTTGGACTGTCCTTGGGGACATGGCTGTGGGGACTGTCATGAGGAGCACCTGCACTTCGAAACATACCCCTGCATCACTGGTGTGCACACTGCTTCCCCTCCTCGTCCTCCTGTCTTGAATGGAGGGGAGGAGGAGATGGTGCAGCAGCAGGAAGGAAGAGGAGGTAAAAGGCACATTGGGAGGGAGGAAAGAAGTGGTGGCAGGGGCGGCGGCGGCGGCGCAGCAACCCCTCCCTCCTCCCTTCCCTCCCTCTCTCTCGCTCTCCCTGCCTTCTCATTTGCTCATCATTCACTCTTTCTGCAAGAGAAGCACTGCGCTGGTTCGCATGACACGGCCGGGCCATTGTGGGTTATTACTACTAATTGAGGGTTATGTGGGGGTTGTTTGACCCTCGAATAAGCCACGGTGGCCAGGTTCGCACAACGTGGTGCAACCCCCGATTGCCCCGATCGAGGGCTGCCTATTCAAAACAGCAGCTGCAAACACCCTGTACACGCCACGGCGGGTCATTGTAACAGAGATGCATCTTTATCCAGAAGGAAGCCTTGTTAAATTCAGTGGTGTTTACGCCCCACTGCACCATTCTTTGGGTCCCAATTGATGACAAGCTTTAGGACAAGCACAGGAATACAAGGGGCTGGGTGCAGATTTAGGCACATGCAACTGGGCCAGTGGAGATGGACATCCCAGCCCACCCCTCCCCAAAGCAGCCCCTGAAAATACTGCGCAGAGGGTTAGCGGATTCTGCTGAATGGGGTGAGCTGTGGTGTGTGTGGGGGAAGGGGGATTCCCCCAAAATCAGGCAGAGGCACCTTCCGTGAGTGCAACTCTTTTGTAAACGGAAAGTAGATTCTGGATCCAACCCATCATATATATAATTTTTTGCTATATTTTTCATCCTGCACTTCTTCCAAGGAGCTCAGGATGGCTTACAAGGTTCTCTCACACTCACAGACATATTTTATCCTCACAACAATCCTGTGAAAATAATTTAGGTCAAAAGAGAGAGTGACTGACCAGTGAGCTTCATGGCTGAGTGGGGATTTGAACCTGGGTCTCTCCAGTCATAGTTCAGCAGCCATTAAATTGCACTTTGTGTGGCTCCTTTAAGTTCAACAAAACAAAGCATACTTGAAATGAACTGAGTCGCTCTTGGTTTCTGAAATGCTAGAACCATCTTAAATTGTTAATGCAGTCAGAGGAAAAACATCGGTACAAACTAGCATATTTTGAATGTCAAAGGGGGGGGGGGAATCCTCCGTTTATTTTGAACTATGCATAGATATGTGCCGCCACATCGGGATGAAGCTCTAAGTAGCAGATGGGGATGAGGCGTGGGGCGGGGTGTGTGTGGATTGCTACACACATTTCAGAACATAGCATAAAATCTTAACAGATTTAGAATGGAAAACTAGATCTGTTCTAAACTACCAGTCGTGGCAGTGAAAACAGCTTTTCATGGCAAAATGACAAATGTTCTGCTTTTGAAAGCTGCGTTTGAGAATAAGGAAGATGGGGGAATGAGAGAATGTCACCTTTCTTTTAAAAAGTGCATAACAACAAAAATACTCCTGCCCCCACCTACGGTTTGGCTTGCTGCACTTTTTTGTCCAGAACCAGCAGCTGGACCATAATTGTTAAAGATTTCCAGGTCCAGATCAAATGGCCTAATTACTGCCTCCTATTGTGTCCCCTTTTTTGTGATGACTGGAGACTGAGACTTCAGAGGCATGCGATGTCTGGGAGGTACCCCAGATGCCACATGCCCAGTCGGCCCCGAAGCAGGGCAGATGTCATGCTCCCCAACCCCCCGAGGATTCCTCTTCAGAGGATGAGCCAGACCCTCGGGGAACAAATTGCTTCAAGGGATTCTGGGGCTGACCATGAAGGTCCCAGGCCCACAGGAGAGAGGGGGTCAGATCTTTCCCTTCCAACGGTGGAAATCCTTGCTTCTGAGTCAGAGGGGGATGTGGAGCCACCACCCAGCCTGCAAGAACGCCAGATCCTGAAGGAACAGGGTAGGACTGTGGCAAGGGAAAGGAGTGCCCGCTTGCAGAAAAAGACTCCTCCAGAGAAAGGCCCTCCTCATGAGTAGGGCTTTTGTCTTACTACCAGCTCTGGTGCCTTGTATGCCTGACCTTGCTGTGTGACTGGACCTCTGTACTACTGACTTTTGGACTCCTGCTTAACTCTGCTTCGTGGACTGCATTTGTGTTTGACTACTTATCCATGTTTGGACCTTGGCTGGGCCTCATGCCTACCTTTTGGAACTCGCACACTTGCCTGCTAATACTGTGCCTTTGACGACTGCCTGTTTCCTGGCTACTCCTGCCTTGAACTGCCCTCTTGCTGGACTGATAGCACTGTGCTTGACCATTTGCCTATTCATTGACTTGCCGCTGGATTTGCCCTTAATTTGCCCTAATGCTGAGTCTGACCCAGCCATAGCAGGAAAGTAGGGTGATGGTGAGGTGGTGTTGTCTACTTCAGCCCTGCAACCCTCCCACAGGTACTGCCATGGGTGGGGAGCCGTTTCAATCCCCATTGTCTAAGACGCTGTTGCTTTCTGCGATTTAAAACAGTTGTACTTACATTAGACTACAGAGATAGAAGGATTTGGCATCTGATAGTGAGAGCAATACCACATCATCTAATGGTTTTCTTTGACATGCTGTTTCTTTAGAGATTTAAAAGATGTGCCTCTTCCAGAGTGATACATTTCCATTTCCCTGAAATCTCCCCCCCCCATCTCAGTCTTTTCCCTTGCATCTTTATCTCTTCTCTTTCTCTTTTTTGTCTTCTCTGTTTTCTTGTCGATAATCCTCCCCCTTTCTGTAGAAATTCATTCTCGCCTTGTGATGCTATTTTTGTTGATTTCTCTACCTACCCTCTGTACTTATAATTTTTCATCAAGTAACTACAAGGGTCCAGCAGTGAGTGGGGGACAAGTCCAAACTACTTCTCTGGAGGGCAGTCTCTTGACTCCCTTCCTTCTGATGCTACCAGTGGCACATTCAAAACTATATTCATGAACTAATCACACCAGTTGAATGTATGACTCTGAAAGAGGCGCAATTCAAAGCCAATCTAAGCATTACTTTAAAGATGGCATCAGCATCTAAGGCTGCAATTCTGTACCCATTTACCTGGGAGTAAGCCCCATTGAGCTGAATGGTACTTATTTCTGAGTAGACCTGTATAGGATCCCATGGTAAGTCTTTTTTTTCCTGACTCAAAAGTAAGCGTGGGTAACATGATATAGATCAGGATTTTAGCATAGGAAGCAGGAAGTTTTTAATCCTCTGCAGTCCTGATCCACCTGACCCCTCTAGGTCCTTCAGTGAGAACAGGGCAAATAGCTCCTCCAACCCCTCTTCCAGGAACTGTAGATTTAACTGTTATTCAGGTTGGGCCTTCTCATCATACAGGTTGCATGGAATGCTGCCCCAGGCTCATCTTTTGGCGGTGTGGCAGCTAAGAAGGGGACCAGGATGTGAAAATCTCTCCCCAGCATTCTGGTGTTTGTGCTGCTGCTGTCCTCAAGTCAGGAGCTTGGGGCATGTCCAGGTGAAATAGCCTTCAGGATGTATGCTGCCAGGCAATACCAGACAGATAAGTGCGACATTGATTCCTGCAGTTGGAAGCCACTATGAAGCCTCTGGATTGGCCAGGCCTGTTATGACTGAGGAGCCTGGCCATCTAGCCTTGCCTGGTCAATGTACAGCAAGCACAAGCACAGACCTTGTGCTTGCTGTACATCAGTCTGTGACTCCCAGTTGTGCTTGCAACTCCAGGTCCAATCCCCATCTCAGGGTTCATCAGCTGAGCCAAGGATCCCTTCTTCAAGTCTGGGGTTGGGTACAGCCATCTTTGGTCCCCAGCCTGGCTTTGAGAATAGCCAGCCCATTGAAACCTAATTTCAAGACCTGTGTGCTAAATCAGGGGTGGGCAATTTGTGGCTCTCCAGGTGTTGTTGGACTACATTTCCTATCAGCCAAAGCCAACGGTGAGGGTGAGTACCATCCCTATACTAAATTATTCCCCATGTAAGAGTTATATTTATGAAATGAGAAAAGAAACAGAGTGTTGTCAGTTAACGGCACGTTAAGTGGGCCTTCTCAGTAGTGGCACCCATCCTCTGGAACAATCTCCCATGTGTGGTTCAAGAGGTGGAAACTGTGGAGAGCTTCAAACACCTCTTGAAAGCACATTTGTTCACTCAGGCTTTCCCTGACTTGTAATTGATCCTGACACTGCTCTGTTTTACTGCCTTTGCTGTAATGTTTTTAAGCTATTTATTGTTTTATACTGTTTTTATATCAGTTTTTAATATTGTATCATATGTGTTTCTGTGTAAATCACTCAGTTGACATTGGATGTAGCAGTACAGAAACAGCTTAAGGGTACAATTCTGTGCATGTTTAGACATGCTGGCTGGGGAATGGTGGGAGTGTAGGACTTTTTTCTAGGAACGTAGGAAGCTGCCTTATACTGAGTCAGACCATGGATCCATCTAGCCCAGTATTGCCAACACTGACCGGCAGCGTCTCTCCAGGGTTTCAGGCAGGATTCTTTCCAAGCCCTACCTGGAGACACTGAGGATTGAACCTGGGACCTTCTGCATGCAAAGCATGTGCTCTATCACACTGAGCTATGGTCCCTCCCTACAAACATCCATAGGATCGTGCCCTAAGTTAAATAAATAAACTGCTAAGGACACATCATCACCAGCTTGCCAAGCTATTACAAAATAATCGATACACTAGTAAAATGTTTCTAGAACCTTCAAAGCAATGGAACTACAGTGCATTACAATATTAAAATACTATATATATACACACACACACACACAATACAACTGCTCATCTTCTAACCATCCATCCGCATAACCCTGTGTTGCACTTTGCGCTGGAAATGGATCTAAATTAAAAGCAGCCATGCATCACTGGCTTTATCATTTTTATCGCAGCTGCCTTGAGTAAAATATGGATGAGAGTTGAATAATACAGATGGAACAGTATGAAGAAAACTAATGATAACCTCCCCAGTTGATATGGTCATCATTTTATTCGCACTATTAGCCCCAAGCAATATAATGTATTGAAGTAATCAGACCTCACCCCTGGTGATTACACAAATACATATTTCATCGAGTTCATCTACCACCTGAGTTGTGGGTCTTGAAGGCAACAGTGTTCAAATTTCATCTTCTGGTTGGCTCTTGGGAATTCGGAACAGATATGGGCAATTTATGCAAGTATGACAGGCGGCCCGCTGCTTTGGATTCACTGCGAATTGTGGCATTGATTACTGGAGTCGCACGTAGTTAGGTACATTACCGCACTGATCTTTGTGATTTTACACTGGGTAATGAGGGTGTATTACGCTAAAATGCATTAAGGTCCTAAAGATAGCCAAAATGATCTTTTGAGTAATGCAGTTTAAGTAATCTTGGGTTGCAAGAGGGGGGGGGGGAGAAAAGAAAAGAGCCAATAATAGCCTTGAAAGTACTGTGTTTTACCAAAATTGTACTGCAGTTTCCATAGTATTTGTTTCACACAATGGGCTGGGGTGGGAGGATCCCATAGTGACATTTGATCATACAAGGGTGCAATCCTATGAAAGCTTAGACAGAGAAAAGGCCTACAGCTATGCTGGCTGGGGCATGCTGGGAGTTGTAGGCCTTTTCTCTGTCTAAACTTGCATGGGATTGTGCCTTAAGTTATACAATATTATGTGGTACCCATTCTGAAAAACTAGGGCTCTGTCCCATGAAAATGTCGATAAACTGAAAGGGCAGTTCACTCATTATTTTTAAGGTGTACCTGTGGTTTTTTAAAAAATGTGTTTTAAAATGTGCATCTTACAAGGTATATTTATTTATTATTTATTAATTATATTTATATCCCACCTTTTTTCCTCCAAGGAATCCAAGGCGGCTTACATAATCCTCCTCCTCTCCATTTTATCCTCACAACAACCCTGTGAGGTAGGTTAGGCTGAGAGTCAGTGACTGGCCCAAAGTCACCCAGTGAGCTTCATGGCTGAGTGGGGACTAGAACCCGGATCTCCCGAGTCCCAGTCCAACACTCTTACCACTGCGCCACACAGGCTCTCTCAGTATATGTGTCAGTAGGTGCCACCCTGCTTAAGCATCTCCCCCCCCCAAAAAAAAATTTTAAATGAGGAAACGCATCAGCAAAAAAGAGGACACTGATTTTCACAACATTTGCACATGCTAATTTATAGCTATAGATGCAAATGTAGACATATTTAGTATAATTCAAATAGAAATACAGTGCATCTCACTCATCGTGGGGGAAGACTGTGACCAGGTGACCTGTGTGCCTGCTCAGTCCACTGTCCAGGTGTTGACTGCTGATGGGGAACTTCACCGCCTCTGCTCTCCCTCCCTCCTGATGGTTCTTTATCTTTAAACTGGGCTTTGATTGGACAGCCCTTCAAATAGGGGATGCCTCCAAACAAAGGACTGTCCTTTGTCAAGTAGGGCTTCAGCCACCCTAGCCCTCTTGCCTCTCCATGCATTGGCTGTACATGTAAAGGGAACTCTTGCAAACATCCCTTTAGCCCTGAAAGTGTGACCCTGTGCATTAGAGCATGCTCAGCTCAACATCCATGTCATTGTGAATTGTATAGAAACAACGGTAATGGTGGACAAGTCTCTCAGGAAAACTTGTCTCCCCTCAGTGCACTTCTTATCAAGGAAGCCTTGCTAAGGTTATCAGGAACCTCCAAGTTGGTAAACACACACACACTTTGAAAATCATTGAAGAATTATTCCCATTTTACACATGAGGAACTCAAAGAAAAAGTATGTGACTTATTCAAGACCTCCAAGCCGCTCCATGGCTGGAACTTAGTTTTTAACTGATGTGTATCAAGGCCAACATTTTCAGGGCCTACCCAGAGGGGAAGAATGCTAAGGATTTAGCCTCAGTGCCTACAGCCACATTTTAATGAGAAATGAATGGCAGAACTACTACAGCTTGGTGATCAGTTATGTTTAAGCAAAGTTTAACCCTATACTTTCACATACTTGCATGCTACTCTCCATGGAGGTTTTGAATCTGGCCAGAATGTGAATGTTATTGGAGTTTTCTCTTCAGTGTGTTTTGAATCACTGTGAAGTCTTGCTGTAATGTTTTGCTGCCAAGGACTTTATTTGACAGGTGACTAAATGAACAGCATGGTAGAGACTTAGAAGGAAGAAAAGGTGCCAATCAAACTAGTTGTTTTCCCTTTATTTTGCAACAGTGAAAAAAAATATGTAGCAAATGAGATGGCTGTAACTCTGGCATCTTATTTCTGTACCAGTGTTTTGATACATGACTTTATTGGGGTGGGGGGGAATAGTAGTAAAACAGAATGTTTATCAGTACAGGCATGATGAAACAGATATGTAGCAAGTATGTTATTGGAGCAGGAAGAGCAGCTATGTAGCATCCTGAATATCCTCTTAAGATAAGTCACAACATGTAACTACAGAACAAAATTACCAATTCTAGGAAACATTCCACTTAAAAGCCACTTGTGTGTGTGGGGGGGGAGATGTATATATAAGTAGGGAATCTAAGTTCTATATCTACCCAGCAGAGTACATTCAAATACTGCTCATACCACTTTTTAAACTTGAGGAAAGCTTGATAGTCTTTACTGGGTTTGTTCATGCGATGCAACAAATTTGTGAGGTAGGTTACTACTATTAGTCTCAGTTTTACCGTTAGGGGCACAGCATGCTCCCAAAAAGAACCCGTGAGGGCTAAGACTGCCTGGGGGCAGCAATGGGACCGCACACCCTGGCCCCACCCCCAGGGTCTGCGTCCGTGCTGGTCCTCGCTCCCATACTCCCCACCACAACGAGGTCCGAAACGATGGTGAGAATTTCATTTCAGTTCGTTTTTGTTAGGAACTTTCAAAAAGTTGCTACTTTCTCCATATTCAGTATAGAAGTAATTTGAGGTTTTTAAAAAAATGAATGTGGAAGAAACCAAAACTGACAGGTTCGTCCATCCAGGCCCAGGGCTTGGAGTGCTCAGCTCTTGAAAGCCTGGGCTTGAATCCCTGTGTATTCAACCATGTTAGTGCCGCTGAATGAGGGCTGCCACCTCTTTCTTTCTGTCAGGCTCCTCATCTTTAGCAGCCAGGTGGGCCACATCATAGTCCTCCCCATGCTGGGAGTAGCTGTACCTAGCCAGTGCCGATGGGTGGGAATTTTGTTTCAGTTTGTTTTTGATGAGAATGTATAAGACTTCTCAAATTTCTTCATATTTGGGACAGAAAGAACTTGAGACTTAAATACAGTAATACCTTGGATTGCAAGTAACTTGGTTTGAGAGCGTTTTGCAAGACAAGCAAATTTTTAAATATTTATTTAATTTTTTTTTACTTGATATACAAGCGACGTCTTGCAATACAAGTACTATAGTACGGCTGAAATTAAAAATCTCTGTACAAATTTTTTTGGGGGGATTTCGTTTTGATATAAGAGTGTTTTGGATTACAAGCACGTTTCCGGAACGAATTATGCTCTCAATCCAAGGCATGACTGTAATTCAAATGCTGGAGAAAGTGAAACTGATAGATTTATCCATCCCTAGAACCCCCATTCAAACCTCCCTGCTCAACCCAGGGACATTGGGGGAATGAAGGGGTGGGGACTTGTTGCACATGGAGATGTTGGGGGCGGAGCCAGCATGCACAGACCAATCCCTGTCCCTGCTTTTAGGCCTCACACATAATGATTCTTTGGAACACCTGAAGAGGGCTATTGTGAGACAGTGGTTCAGTTCATTCAGTCCCTGCAACCGCACGGGTAGGAATCCCACTTGACAGAATTCTGAGGAGGGGGAAAGGGACTTCCATCATTCAGAGTACTCATTTGATGCAGGAGAGTCTTTGGAAACTGACCAGCTTGCCAATATTAGCAGAGAGCCAGTGTGGCGCAGTGGTGAGAATGCTGGAGTCGGACTGGGACTCGGGAGATCCGGGTTCTAGTCCCCGCTCGGCCATGAAACTCACTGGGTGACTTTGGGCCAGTCACTGCCTCTCAGCCTAACCTACCTCACAGGGTTGTTGTGAGGATACAATGGAGAGGAGGAGGAGGAGGAGGAGGAGGAGGAGGAGGAGGAGGATTATGTAAGCCACCTTGGGTTCCTTGCAGGAAAAAAGGCGGGGTACAAATATAATAAATAAATAAATGTTACCTCATCACCAGCTATCACTGCTGGTGCCCTGGACAAGCCCAGCCTCCACACACAAAAACCTACAGCTATTTTTGGAAAGCAAAAGTTACACATTTGCTTGGCCACCGAATGTGCCTAAACTCCTGCTTTCAAAAGACAGTTGTAGCTGCTGCAGAGGATGGGTGGTGTGGGGCAGCAACATAGGCTCCTTCTCCTTTGTCCTCTTTGACTATGTGGGATGAGGCAGGGGGAGGAGGAAGAGGAGGACGAGGACGAGGAGAAAGGAGCCATTGCTGATGCATTGTCATTTCCCCAGATTTCTCCTGTAGCTATTGGCTGTTGGCAGATGAGAGCCCATTCCCCTTCTCAAGATACAAGGAGAGGAGGATTCCTAACCATATGTTTGAGGGGATTATGATCAAAGCAAGCAACAAAGCATTGCTCAAGGCTACACTAGGGCCCAACTCAATATCACTTGTGCAGTGCACTTGACATTTGCAGGTGCTCAGTCCTCGCACTAAACAAGTACCGGTACATTTTTAAATCAAGAAACCACATGGTGTGGCAAACAGTGTTACTTTCTACACCAGTGCTATGCCTCCCTCTACCCAGCACACATGGTTCCCCTCTTATCACTACTGTAGCATGGGACCAGATAACATGGAAATGGCAACTATCTACACAGAACTCCATTGCAAAATTCAGAGAAGTGCAAATTTTGAAGGATAACTCAAGATTCAGTTTGTATAGTGGTTCCAAAGAGTGAAATTAGGTATGTTCACACTAAAATGCAAATTGAATGAATTTCTCCCCCATCCCATGCCATGCCTTCTTCACAGCCTCCTTTCTCTAATGGTGCTGTGGTCATGCTTGAAACCTGCAAAGTACACCAAGTAAATCTTCAAAGATGAACATGTGCTTAAGTGCATATGTATTTTCCCTACACTGTGATCATCTTGGTGTATTAAATAATGTAGAGCTCCATGAAGTATTCTCCAGTTTCAATGTTTAGGTAGAAAATAAAACTATCAGTAGGACTGAAATATTTCCTGAAACACACTTAGCTTGAGGGCTATTTGCATTTTTTGGATCTTCTGGTTATTTATGCTTCTCTCTCTCTCTCTCTCTCTCTCTGGCTGCTGCTTATTCTACTGGATTATTCTTTCTTGATTAGTCACATAGACGGTCCCACCCAATCTGGGATCACACAATGAATGGGATGACATCACAGTACTATGCAGCCAATCAGACATGGCTACTTTATGGCATTACTGTGGGAAAGGGCAATGCAAAGATTTCTGGCAGAGTGCTGAAAAGCCACCCAAAAGGGGAGGTGTTGGTGTTGGGTTTTTCCCCACTGCTGAAGACGTTAATGACAAATTATGAGTAGTGTTATCTCGGTTCTAAAATAATGTCATGACAAAGCCTTCCCTGAGAGAAAGAATTAATTGGAAGTACTTCAGAGGAAGAATTCCCTTGCATGCCAGAAATGCTTTTCAAAGAGCATAGCTCCTGTCTCAGTTTTCTTTATCCAAGCACCTCTGTACCTTTCATTTGTTACAGGTGGATATGAATGGAAAGGCTCTCGTGGCTTTTTGATCTAGTCTTAAAGCGGCCCACGAGATATTACGTATGCAAGTGAACCACCAGGCCTCTTTTCAAAGGCATTTATTTGCCGACAGTTTTACAGAGCTGCTCAGGAGGATGACTTGAGCAAGGTGATAGCGGCCTGCTGAGTTGCTAGAGATACTTCCCAATATGCCAAGGCACCCTGTGGCTGGTGCCAAATGCTAGTCTCTGAACCAAGCCTCTGAATGACATCGATACTGGAGCATGGGGTGGGGAAGCCTTTCAAGCTCTATCCTGGAATATAAACAGGAAGTACTGAGGGGGGAAATGTTGCTGCTGGGTATCCATGTCATCCTTGCTTTTGGGGAACATACCGTTAATGCTTCTTAATGTTATTCATTTGGGCTAGATATATTCCCCCCCCCCCCAATATATTTTCAGGAAGACCATAAAACTCGTGGCATCAGTGCTTTCTTCACGGTTAGTTTATTTTTTGTTAGAAAGGTAGGAGCTTTAGCATTAAACTCCTGACAGTTTGCAGGAAATTGGATTTTTTTGTGGGTAAATTGTGTGAATTCTCCAATGAACGTCATATTATTGAATTTAATAGGGCTGCAGCTGGTGCTGACCATGGGGTTTTATAAATGTCAGGGGTGGGGGAGGTTTGTAGACTCCATGTTGTGCTCTGCTGTCTTTTCCCCCTCTTTCAGCTTTAATTGGCACTTTGAACGTTCAGAAATAATATATAAAGTAGGTTTTATTCTCCTTGTGTAAAAATCTTTAGTTATAACAGAGCATAGATTTATTTGGCTAAGTGTATTTACTCCCACAGGAATTAACACAATCTGTTGAATGTAACTGGATGACAGCTGGGGTTAAATGAGTATTAAAGGATAGCAAGCCCAAGGAAACCTGTGTTTAGTCTCTTATCTCCTCTCTTCTATTTGAGTTTGGTGGTATCTAAAGCTTAGAAGGCTCTGAAGAGTCAAAGTTTACCTGGATGTCTAAGGAGGGCTCCAGGGCTGGCCCTACCATTGGGCAGAGTGAGGCACCTGCCTCAGGTGGTGGTTGCTGGTGAGGGGGCAGTCAGGGGCAGCCTCCTTCGCTGGCCCTCCTGAGTCAATGCCTTGGTAGTGATGATGCTTGATTGTTGCTGGCCTGGGCTAGCTGGCTGTCTTGCCTAATCCTCCTCCTCTAAATGAATCACTGATGGCACGGTTGGGAAAGTGAGCGGGCAGAGAGGCAGCTACTCCAACAGACATGGCTCTGCTCATGTGACACACACAGGCCTGTGGCTTACGCTGGCTCAGCTTGTCTGAGCGTGGAAAGTTAAGCAGGGTCAAGCCTGGTTATTACTTGGATGGGAGGACCCCTCCTCTAGTTTCCTGCATTGAGCAGGGGGTTGGACTCGATAGCCTTGTAGGCTCCTTCCAACTCTATGATCTATGAAATCTATGAAACCAGCACTGCTTTTTTTAAATATATATATATATATATTTATTCAAATTTTTCCAAACAATATATAAAATACAAATACATTACATAAAAAGAAAAGGAAAAATAATAATTAATAACATATAAACTACAAAATACATAAACATCCAAATTATACTACAAATAACCAAAAACTTAAACAAACTACCTATACAAATACACAACAAGAAAAAACACATACTCTAAACCCCCACCCACACATATAATGTTTCCCCCCCTATAGCCGGGACCCATTTATCCCGCTCATGACCTGCCACACCGTCAAGGGGGGGGGGCGAAAGTATCCACCACCTGCTCATGGCAGCAGCTGTTCTTCTCCTCCCGATTAAACATTGATCATATTATTAAACCTATTAATCCTGCACCTATTATATCCTGGTTACCTAATATTATATCCCAATAAGGAAAGAGAGAAAAATAGAGTTGAGAAAATTTTATAAGTATTAATATCAAAAATATTAATATTATATCCCAATAAGGAAAGAGAGAAAAATAGAGTTGAGAAAAATTTGTAATTATTAATAACAAAAATATTAATATTAACAAATAAAACTTAAATCATAATTCTTTTTTAAAAATATATATATATTACACTTCTACCACACCAATCGTCTTTCTTTCTATCTTTGCTTCCATCCGAACACATAATCCCTTAGCGCAGCTCACCACCAACTGCTCCTTGCTCTGCCTGTGGTCCATCTCCATCTCCATCTTCTTCCAAAAGTCCCTTTTCATGCAGTAGCTCCATTCCTTGACTCCAAGATGTAATCCTATGCTTTTTCCCATCAAACATAAAAGTTAAATATACTGGGTACCCCCAGCTATATGAAATTCCCTTCTTCATCAGAACAGTAGTGCAAGGTCTCACGCTACGCCTCCAGTTAATTGTTTGTGAACATAAATCATTGTAAATTTGCACGGGAGCTCCTTGATACATCAGCTGATCAGATTTCTGCCTAATTGCTTTCATAAATAATTCCTTTTTATAATAGTTGGCAAAACTCATAACTACATCTCTGGGAGTTATTCCTCCCCTTTTGAAAGCCACTCTGTAAACCCGCACAATATCTTCTTGCTTCCATTGAAATTCAGGGGCCAATGATTTTAGCCAGTCCAAAATCATATCTCTCAAATTCCTGCCACCTTCCCTGCCTCCTTCTGGAAATCCTCGAAGTCGGGCGTTGGACCTCCGCTCTCTGTCCTGAAGGTCAATAATTCTCCGCTCCAATTGATCAAATCTTAAATCCTGCTCCTGATTTTTTTCAATATTATCTTTCACTCCTTTTTCCACCGCTATAACTCTGTCTTTCATAACTTTCATATCAGCAGTGATTCCCAAGACTGATTTTTGTATTTTTTGAAGCTCTGTTTGAACCTCTGACACAATCTGCTCTTTGTTTTGATTCAACTCAGCTTTTATCATCACTTGAAAACGTGCCATCAATTCATCAAGATTCATTTCTTTTTGTTTTAATTTCACCACGGGAGCAGTACTGCCTTCCTCAGATTGCCTTGCAGTTGATTGGTCATTATTGCTGTCCATTCCAGCCGACATCTTCCTATTTCCGGGTGATGACTCAGCACTTAAAGTTTCACTTTGAGAAAGTTTATCAAATCCCTTAATCTCACCCTCCGGATAATTATTAACCAATCCGTTTGTCCGTTCTTTTTCTATCTCCGCTCTCTGCAGCCGGGTAACACTAACATCCGAAGCGTGAGTTCTCTTAGAACGAACCCCCACAGGCTCAGCTTTCTTTTTATCCCGGCCTCTCGGCATTTAGCACTTGATGGCCGTTATAAAGCAATAAAAAAGTTATAAATCCTGTTCTTTCTTAGAGAGCAGACGCTTAACTCTTCCCATCCAGGTAATCAATTGTTCCTACTCACATTTCTTCATTTGCAGGGAATAATACTGCTTTTGAATTTTTCTTCATCGGGAGCAACCTGAAACAGCTACCAGCCCGTCCAGCCGGAAGCTCCTCCCCCGAAACCAGCACTGCTGCTGCTACATTGCAGCATTTGTTTGAGTGGCCAGCAGGGGTGTTGCTAGGCACTCAAACGATTCCGGGCCCAGGCTCATAAAATCCGAATCTACATCAAATCTGCATGTGCTAATTTATATCTATATATGCAAATGTAGACATAATTACAAGGATTTATTTGAATTTCACAGGAGGCAAAGCCAGCCAATTAAATAATCTCAGATAAAATAAATCCTTCAGTTAATTTGCACCCTGCTCCAGATCATCCCAAACCAATAGAAAAAGTTTTTTTCTACTGCTTCTAAGATTAACTGACATGCAGGGGAAGGTTTTTGTGTGGGGTGGATGTTGCAGCATGTGGGGAAGGGAGAGATAACCCTTCCCTCCCCAGCTTCAAACCCCCTTGGAAATTGCCCCCTGTATGGCAATTCAGCTGAGAAAAAAACCCTTCTTTTGGTACGAATGAACACTCAGGGCTCTGTGGAATAGATTCAGAGCCGGGGCCCCAAGGACGCAGGCCTAGCAACACTCCCGGTGGGCAGCGAGCAGGCATCAGGCCGAGCAGTGAGTGAGTGGCAGCGAGGAGTTGGAGGCCAGAGCTGTGAGTGCCATGTGGCCTGCCCTGCAACTGCGAAGCTAGCCTGCCCTGCTGCCCTCAGCTATAGTGGAAGATGCTGCTGCTTCACCAGTGTGGAGGGAAGATTCAGCTGCTGATCCTCCAGTCGTCTTTTGTATGGGGAACGGGTTGCAGGCACCACCTTGCCCTTTGCCTCAGGCAGCAAAATGTCTGGACCAGCCCTGAGCAGAAGGCAGATTTCAGGCATTCCAGCTGCAGACAACGACAACAAAAAGGGGTGGTGGTATTTCCTTTTGTCAGTATTGATTAAGCAAACAGTTAATGTCAGTTATCTTCTTACGCTGCACACACCACCACGAAGCCAAGCGTTGATCAGAAAAAAAGACATTGGGGAAAAAGCGAGCACAGTGGCGGCAGCAGGATCTGAAGTAAGAGACACAGCAGGGTGAGCAGGAGTAAGGGAGAGGAAAGAGAGACTGTGAGCCAAAGATAAAGGGAAAAGCCAGCGGACACAAAGGGGCCAGCAACAGGCTGTCTGTTTGACAAGAAACTGGTGATGATAAATAGGCCAGACACAAAAGCCGTAAAAATGCTGCACATTAAAGCTTAGAATTTTATTTTTATTAAAAAAATATATTTTTAAGGGAAAGTCGAGGAAGACAAGTGTGGATTGTGAGGTCAGTGCAATAGATTAGCATTTGCCTAGCATAACAGACACACGGCCATCCAGGGCTGGGGTAACTTGGCATTGCGTTGAAGTCCAAGGGTGAAGGCATGTGACCAGGGCCGGTGCTACCATTAGGCCAACTAGGCGGCTGCCTAGGGCGCCGGGCTAAAGGAGGCGCCAGAAATGCCTTGGGGGAAAAAAAAATACATCACGTATTTTACCAAGTTTGTTTTACCAATCATGTCCTGTGGCGGGGAAGGGAAGGCGAAAGAAGCGCGCGCACCCCTCCCTCTCTCTCCTCCAGCTCGTTACCAGGAACAGCAGCAGGCAGGCTCCTCCTCATAACCAGCATCAAAAGAGGCAGAGAAGGCTACAGACTGGAGGAGGGGAGGCGGGCAGGGGCCAATGATACACCTGCAAACACCTCCTTCGCCTTCCCTCTCAAGGATGTACCTGCAAACACCTCCTTCGCCTTCCCTCCCTCGCATGAGCCTCGGGTTCCTCAGCTCAAGGTCCCCTGAAAGCAGTTATTTCCAGCAACCAGGGAGGGAGGGAAAGGTATTTTAAGCTAGCTGGGGCTCCAATGTTTTAATTATTTACCATGCTGTTTCTGTGTTTTGGTTTTAAATGATTTTAGGATGCAATCCTATGCGTGTTTGGAGGGGGAGGAAATCCTACAACTCCCAGCATTCCCCAGCCAGCCATGCGCAATCCTATGCACGTTGAGGTAGAAAAAAGCCCCACAACTCCCAGCGTTCCAACAGCCAGCCATGCTGGCTGGTGAATGCTGGGAGTTGCGGGGCTTTTTTCTGCCTCAACGTGTTTAGGATTGTGCCCTGAGCTGTTGATGTTTTCTTTACTGTACTTTGAATATTGTTGTCTGCCTTGAGCACTAGGCTGGTAAAGGGAAAGACAGGATAATATACATTATTCTGATAAAGAAATATTGCAACAAAGTGATAGAGAGAGGAGGGGAAGTAGCAAGTTTCGTAAATCCCCTCCTAAATTTGAACCAGATGATCCACGGGCTCTCTCTTTGCTATGTTTCTACTACATGCATCCCCCCCCCTGCAACCCAGAAGGTGTACGAGTCAAACCGGTGTCTCTGCACCTCCACCCTGCGAGGTAGGACAGGCTGAAAGATGCCCTTTTGTCTCTATTCCTCACAGGTAGCGCCACCACACCTCTCTCACATCCTTTTTTCATATCCCTTGTGCTGCCTGCAGGAGGAGACAGGCTTTTACATATATATGGAGTAGGAGAAGGCCCTTGGGAGTTCCTGGCATAGCTGGGCTGATGTTGCCTCTTTGCTTTCCTCGTGAACACAAAGGAAATGTCTCAAAGTCCACAAAGTTTTTCTACGGGGCTCGGCAGTTCCCAGGGAGGGAAATTTATTTCATAATGGGCATAGGGCTGGAGGGAGGGAGGGCTCAAGTGGGAAGGGGGGGCGCTAAATATCTGATCTTGCCTAGGGCACCAAATTGCCTTGCACCGGGCCTGCATGTGACGTCGTCTTTCTCGTACAGGGACACTGCCAGGGATTTGGACTGTAGGAATCTCTGGCTCTGAGGTTGGGACCTTAGCGCAGTGAGCTACAATGGTCTCTGGGTACTCAGGCCTCAGTGTGTTTCTACAGGCTCTGAAGGGAAAGGGTTTGCATGCAACCCTTGTATCCTGCGATTGGCAGGTAATATGAAGCTTCTGGGTTTGCCACTCCTGGGGGAAAAAAAGTAATTGTATGGATAGGGGGATGCATGCAAATCGGTGTTTATTCCCCTCCTTCCCTCTGGGCTTCTCCCACCTGTATGAAATTTGGGACCTACTCATATACAACTATATGAAAGTGTGTCATACAGCTTTAAAGATGAATATTCTTCCTGAATGCTCTATAGCAGTGTTCTCCAACCTTGGGTCCCCAGATGTTTTTGGCCTACAACTCCCAGCATGCCCCAGCCAGCTATGCTGTAGGAATCTCTGGCTGGGGCATGCGGGGAGTTGTAGGCCAAAAACATCTGGGGACCCAAGGTTGGAGAACACTGCTCTATAGTATAGTATGTACATAGTTGACAGAGTTCCATGGCTGAATTCTTCACTCTTACCCGCTGAGCTCTTGTGCTGTGAAATGTGTTGAAATCAAATATTTTTCTTTAGAAGAGTGGTAACAGGAAACAGCTTGTATTCATAGACATCTGTGTACTGGACCACTATTATCGATAAGTAACTCCCATGGAGGGTCAGCGCATTTATGGATTTCTGGTTGGCAAAAAAACCTGCTACTAAAGATTGTAAGAAACGCTTACTTACATCATAATCTCCTCAACTAGCTTAATATCAAAAGAAGTTAATGGAATTTCACCCTGTTAAAATTGGAGTGCAAGAGTTCATGCCGGCATATTTAAACGTGCCTATTCATTTAAACCCTATAAACCGTACTGCTACTGCTATGCATTAATTACACATCGTGTGCTTGGCTCCAGCTCATTCTGTGAGAATATAATGTGGCTCATCAGCATTTCTATTTATCTTTGGTTAGAAACAGTTAGGAACCAAATTAAAATAGTTGAAACAAATTAAAGGAAGAAAGAAGGGAGGGTATTTTAGGTTTTCTGCCTTCGTTTTGGAACATGTCCTCCTTTTCTTTTTTTTTCTTTTTTTTTACCCTAAGTAGGTTATGCATCATTTAAGTGTTTGCAATGTCTTGCAAGGAACAAGGGAGGCAGGAGAGGATGAAGTCAATGTTTGCATTTAAGATATGACCCTCCCTGTCCTTGCCCTTTTCCTGCCTCTTTGCTAATGACGAGTGCCAAAAAAGCAATCCAGTGGGAGCTTGAGAGAAAGTGAGTTTCGCCCCTAAAGTCAGCAAGCTGAAGTTTGGAATGCAGTGGTGTGGAAGTGGAAAGCATTTGGGAGCTGCTTCCAGCTGATGGGGGTGGGTGGGGGTGGGGGAGACTTACTTGTGAACCACAGCTATTATCTCAAGCCAGTTCCCTCTTGTAAGGAGCAGGTGTTCAAATAATTAATACACAATATTTCCTCTGTCTTTTTTTCCGCTTTTTTTTTTAGGGCATTCAGCAAGTCTCATTTACTCATTCCAACAGGAAGCCTGCTGAAAAAACAAAGGTTTTCTCATTTATCATGAAATTTGGCAGACAAAGTTCCTTAGCAGACATTAATGTTAAGCCTCTTCTTTCGAAGGTCTTGCATTATGCTTCAGATGCTGACTGCAGCATCCACGTGCTCTTTTTTAAATTTTAAAACAATGTAGATTCTCTCTCCCCCGCCCCTCACTATAATTTATACCGGGCTCCAAACCTTTTTGGGTAGGTGGACACATTGGGAAATTTGAGCAAGACATGTGGGCACTCTTACAAAATGGCTGCCACAGGGAGCTTGCCCATTCATAAAATGGCTGTCATGGTGGGCGTGGCCCGTCACAAAACACTCATTTCCCGGAAAGCAAACTTGTGAGGCTAAAAGAAAAGTAACTTGCCCCAAAAACCTAAGTACAAGGTAGAGGTGGGGTCTGAGCTCTAAAACACAAAACCATGGTTTTGAATTGAACCCAAATGAAGATGGTGCTGGAGGGCAGCCCTTCACTTTGCCAGCCTCACAGATATATATATGTGTGTGTGTGTGTATGTATATAATTAAAAAATTAAAAAATCTTAAACAAAATAAAAATCAGGAGGTGCAGAGAGCCTGGTGGATGCCAAGAAGACCAAGTGTCTGTAGGCACATTGGTGCCCATGGGCACCATGGAGACCTCAGTTTTATACCATTATAAAAGCAACCCTAGCTTGTCATTTGCATCAGCAAACAGGATTACTAAAATAGTCTATATTTATTTATTTATTTATTATTTTTTTATTATATTTATACCCCGCCTTTTTTCCTGCAAGGAACCCAAGGCGGCTTACATAATCCTCCTCCTCTCCATTTTATCCTCACAACAACCCTGTGAGGTAGGTTAGGCTGAGAGTCAGTGACTGGCCCAAAGTCACCCAGTGAGTTTCATGGCCAAGCGGGGACTAGAACCCGGATCTCCCGAGTCCCAGTCCAACACTCTAACCACTACGCCACACTGGCGTAGTCACCCCACTGAATCGAAGGGCAAGTATTTCCTCAGTTATAAAAAAGTGTGTCTGGCTCTGGTGGTATCACCACTATATATATCCTGCCCCTATTTGACAAAGCTCGGTGGGCATTTTAGCCTCCTAACAAGCCTGTGATAGCTATCAGCAGCTGGAGGCCTCAGGGTGAAATCCAGCCACCTGAGGAGAACCAGCTGTTCCCAACTCCAGCTGCCAATCCAGAGGTGAGAGGTGGTGTGGGGAAATGTGGTGGCTGTGAATGAGACTGGCAGTCCACTCTTAAGAGGTGGGTGGGGTTTGTTTATTTATTATTTATTATATTTGTATCCCGCCTTTTTTCCTACAAGGAACCCAAAGTGGCTCATACATAGTCCTCCTCCTCCTCTCCATTTTATCCTCACAACAACGGTAGGTTAGGCAGAGAGTCAGTGACTGGTTCAAAGTCACCCGGTGAGCTTCATGGTTGAGTGGAGACTAGACCCCGGAGCTCCCAAGTCCCAGTCAAACACTCTAACCACTATGCCACACTGGCTCTCTCTGTTGCTCTCTCCAGCTGATCCTCTAAAGGAAACTAAGCATTTCCTAAAACTAGTTTCTGACCAGAGCACTGTAAGATGGGCTAGTTAGACTCAGAAAGTGCTTCTGCCTGGAAAATAAATGATACTCTGGTGGTCAAAGAAAGTGACTGTGAATGAGGTGGTGTAAACCCCAATAGCCCTGGTTTCAAGCTGGTATCATATCATTTAAGATCAGTAATGTATAACTGAGATACTGCAAAAATGTTTGCAATAGATACTGTGCCATATCCATATTGCCTAAATAACACGTCTGTTAAGGTATGGCCCTTAACAGCTGTAATTTCCCAGCATTTTAGAGCATGAGTGAACATAGAAACTCCTTAACACAACACGTTAAACCAAAAGGTTTTTTTGTTAATTGGATTTTATAACACTTGTACATCTAATTTCACAAAATTCCAGCATATCATAGTTGTTATCAGTACATCCAGGAACGGTGCAGGGCTGTTTGGCGCCCTAGGCCAAATTATATTAGGCGCCCCCCCTCGTGCCGTGGGGGGGGCCTCCGGAGCAAAGCAGCCCTGCTTTGCAACACCCCCCGCGCGCGTGCGCGACCGCGCGACCGCGCGCCCGTCCGCCAACCACCTACCTTCCCACCGCCCACCGCTGCTGGCTGCTGCTGCCGCCGCCTCCTCCTCCGACGCGATGGGACGAAGGTAGGTAGATGGTTGGCGGGCGCGCGCGCGGGGGGGCGGTTGCTGCGGCGGCGGCAGCGGCCGGCAAGCGGGCGGGGAGGAGCGGCGGAGGCGGCAGGCAGGGCAGGAGCGCGCCGGAGGCGAGGAAGGGGCGCAGAGTTTGCGCCCTCTTCCGCCACGCGCCCTAGGCAGCCGCCTGGGTCTGCCTAGCGGTAGCGCCGGCCCTGAGTACATCACAACATTCATATCATATCATACCATAATATATCTTATATAACCCTTTTAGAAATACCAACTTCTTTATTTCTATTTAGTTTATAACACGGTCCATAAAGGTGGGCCATATTTCACTATAATTCCTTCACATGTCTTTGCTTATAGTTTATTTTTGCAGTCCTTTCTAAATAAAAATGTATTCTGTGGGTGACTTCAAACGATCAACTGAAGCATAAAGAGAAGTGGAAGTGATCCGACTTACTTTGGTCCCTGGGAAGGAACCAAAGGAAACCATTTTTCCTACATGGGAAGGAAAAATAGATACCCTGCCCCTTAAACGGAAACATGTATTCTTCCATGACTGAGTGGTAGAGCACTTGATTTGCATGCAAAAGTTTCCAGATTCAATCCCTGACCTCTCCAGGTAGAGCTGGAAAATATTCCTATGGGAAACCCTGGGGAAACCCTGCCATGGGTAGATAACCCAGTGCCCTCCCAATGCTTTGGACTACAACTCCCATCACACCCAGTCAGCATGGCCCATGGTAAGTGATTATGAGACTCATAGTCTAAGAGCTTTTCTACATGAGGCATTTATTGTGCATTCATGAATCCTTACTCATGGTTGTTTATGGGTCCTTTAGACGACATTGTGATCCTCCAATTTCGCTTCTGTTTTTTAAGAGCACTTTCCTGGGGGGGCGGGGTTTAGAGCAGGGAGAATGGGGTATTATTTCTGAAAGCAAAAGAAAAGGTATTTTCCTACTTGTGTAATTACGATATTCCACTATATCACAGTGCCACCTAGAAGTTGTGAAGTGGAAAACAGGAAAGAAGCTCTTTGTGTAGAGCTCTGATCCCAATTCTGCGGTGAAACAGAAAGTAGATACAGCGATTAACAGCCTTGTGTAGAAACGCTCTAAAACATCTGGAGGGCAGCAGGTGTGGATAGTACTGAGCTAGGTATAAAGAAACTTCCTTTCTTTCTATGTTCTCCTGCAGGCCATCTGCTGTAATTGCAGACAGCTCTGAACATGAACATAAGGTTCAGGACAAAACAGAAGGGTGTGGTAGAACATAGCTCAGTGGTTGAGTATAGGTTTTGCAGGTAAAAGGTCCCAAGTTCAATCCATTGCATGTTCAGATAGGCTCTTGCCTGAGCCTGAAGGGCCGCTGCCAGTCACTGGAAACAATATTGACCAATGGTCTGACTTAGAATGTCAGGCCATCTTCCTAGAACAAGAATTATTTGTGCTTTTTCTATAGCAGGTTTAGGTGAATATTGAAAGTTTCCCTATGTTAAATCTACATTATATTTGCATTCTGCATTCCAACTTAACATTATTCATGAATATTCCTCTAAGGAGATAAAATAAATAATGATGTGAGAACTCTCAAAAACAGTTAGGCAATACCTTTATTAGGAGCTACCAACATGCCACAAAAGTGTGCAAGCTTTCAGCCAAGTTCTCCAGAACTCTTCATCAGGCTTGGTGGTACAAAAAGCAGGGGATGGGGGAAGAAACAGAAAAGTCCAAAATTTGGGCCAGCTGCTGTGGCTATGAGATCTGTAGTTTACTCTGAGCTGTAAGACAGAGATTTGCAGACCGAATGATTTAGTGACTGGTGGGTTTGGCAGGGATCAGATTACACCTAGCAATCCATCCTAGGGCAGAGAAGCAATGGCTGATCTCCATTTCTGAAAACATAAAGGCTGGCTGTAACTCTGATCTGCCTCTTGCCTTTGGCAAAGCACACAGGTTCCTGAGTCAGCATAGAGCAGAAGTACCACTAGTGCATCACCTAAGATTAATCTCCAGCTTTGCTAATATAAGGACTGTCATCTTTCTCTGTACATCTGCCTAATTTTTGGACTTTGCTGTTTCTTCCCCAATCCCCTTTTTTGGTGGGGGAGGGGGGGTTGTGCCAGCTAGCCTGATGAAGGGTTCTGGAGAACTCAAAAGCTTGCACAATCTGTTGTGGCATTTTGGTTGGGTTTAATAAAGGGGTTGCCCAAATGTGGATTTTGGATCTTTTTTCTCATGGAGCAGCACCACTGTCTTTTTTTTTTTCTTTTTTTTTTAATGTGCTCTCAAAAAACAGTGTTACTGTTAGCCATATGAAGCAGACAAACAATATTTTAAGCTGGCATGTATGACCACAAAGTATGTGAAGGAGTTAGTTTCTCTTTGGAGGAGGATCCATATATAGCAAAGTAGCAATGCGGTGTCAAAACCTACATTAGCACTTTAGAGCTTGCAAAAATGGATATGCAGCGTGAGCTTCCTGCAGGGTGTATTCCTGAAAGTCTTGTGCATCTATGGATAAGAGCAGAGAGGTAATCCCACAGGAAGGTCATCTGATCTGGCCAAAGTGCCATCCACACAAACCATGAAGAGAATGTTTCAATTGACAAGAAGAACGAGAATGAATAGAAAACTGATTTCAAAATGAAGAACTACTTTTCGAAGCTTTACCTGAGTTGTATTTATTCTGACTGAACATATGTCCATTTCAATTACAAGAAATAATGGAAATACAGCAACTTTACTGCAGGTATCTGTGGTTTTCTCACAAGTGTTACTTAATTGACAGCAGAGGGCTGGTAGCCATTTTATAAAAGTCAAAGGGGAGGAATGTAAAAGTTTACGTCTTCCAACTGAAAATGTCTGGGGAGAGAGGTTGAAATAATATATCTGTGCAAAGAGGTTAGCATTTCAAAACTCAACATTTTTGAGAATTCTTGTCCAATCAGTGTTGTTTCAAATATCTTTATTAGCACTATAGAGCACTACATTGCTTAACATTTACACTTAGGCACTGCTCCGTAGGAAAGACTAATCTAACTGCAATATTTTATTTTGTAACTCTCCTAAAGGTAGAAAGTCTTGGATTTAATGCGCATTTGTGGGTACTCAAGAATGAAGGCTGAGTTTTATTTGTGTCTCTGAAGCAGTGCAGCATAATCTCCATTTCCATCTTAGTATTTTGCCTAATGACCGGCCATGTATCTCTTACAGCTGCCCAGTCTACTAACAGGCAGTCTACACCTGAGGTAGTCAGTGTATGAATCCGTCAATGTTCATTTCTCTTGTAGCATCCTCATAACTTCAGCAAACTTAATGCATACTGGTAACCAGAAACAAGAAGAAATAGAAAATCCAGATTTTTGAAATTCTAAAAAGGGCTGAGGCTGGAAATGGGAAAGGCTGCTGAATTTAAATCAGAAACAAATGCTTGGTTTGCCTAAACCTCCTGAGAATCAACAGAGCCACTAAGAAGTAATATATCTGGCATTTCATATTGGCCTATTTATTCTGCACAACAGGGAGGCAAATATGTTGCTTAAACTTGAAAGCATCCAGGTGTGACAGCTTTAGCACTGTGAAGAACTCCCGTGTAAAAAAAAATAATAATAAAGAAAATCCCCAGCAAAATAAATATAATCACCCCTTCTCTCCTTATGGCAAATCACTTCAGGAGGCTGCCCAGAAACTGCATGTTATTGCAGTGAGAAGTGGAGAGGGAAGGAGATACCACAGTGAGCATAGCTCTGTGGAAGAGCACATGCTTTGCATCATGCAAAAGGTCCCCTGTTCCTGGCATCTTCGGTTAAAGCAGGGAATGGGATGTGGAACCTTTCTTGGCCCAAGGGCTGCATTGGCACCTGGGAAGCCTGTTGGGGGCTGCATGCTAGCAGTGCATGGGACCAGAGCCCAAACTGGGTAGAGCCACACACACCCCTCTTGCTCGCTTTCTCTCTCTCTCTCTCTCTCTGGGCTTGTTCGCACGACACGGGCACCGCAAGTCCCCCACAGTTCCCGTGTCGTGTGAACGCTGACCGGGGGTGCCCCCGCAGGACAGCCACGGGCGGGACACACGCAAAGTGACCATGGTCGGTAGAGAGGTAAGCCCCTACCACAGAGGGGCAGCCTAGAGCGGCTGGAGCAGCCGCCGCTCCAGCCTGTAGGGGCAAATGGCCCCTCTGGGCATCCCGGGGCCCCGCCCCCTAGCACCGGGAGGCCCGCACTGTGGTGTGGGGACTGCGGGGTCCGCCCACACGCACGGGGTGCAGGTCATCTGCGGAGCCCCGCTGGACCCCGTGGGCGGCCCCGTGGTGCCTCCCCCACCCGCAGCCTGGGTCGTGCGAACCGCCCCCCCCTCTCTCTCTCTCTCTCTCACACACACACACACACACACACACACACCCTCACACTGCCAAAGAAGCATATGTCTATTTTCCACCTGGCTTGCGGATTCCTTGCATGCTTTTCTGTGCATGGAGAAAGGGGCTGTCCCTTTCTCTATGCAGAGAGAGAAAACAGAGCAATCTGGCTAGGGAGGAAGAGACCCAGTCTCCATGACAATGCCATATCACTTGCTTGCCTCTGTGTACAGAGAAATGGACATCCCCATGCACAGAGAGAAAACAGAGGCCCCTTCTCTGAGGGGCAGGGCTTCAGGGAGGGGCCTTGGCCAGGGGCTTTCAACCATCCCTGTGTTAAAGAATCTCAGGAACAGGTCTAGTAAAGTCTTCTGCCCAGGAACCTGAAAAGGCAGTGCCAGAGGTGGTGTTAGGGGGTGGCCCACTAACACCACCTCTGGTGTTCAGGACTGGAGCCCCGAATCTTTGGAAGGCCATCTGCCCCACCACCCTGCTGTCCATGAGCACTTGCTGCCCCCCCTTGAATCTGAGGGTTTTTCCCCCCTGAAATCAAATGCCCTCCTCTCCCCTTTCAATACATCCTTTTTTACAAATAGGGGTGTTCTTGGGAGACAGGGTCCTTTACAGACACACACACAGAGAGAGTTTAGAGCATATGTAAATTAGTATATGTAAATTTGTGCATTTTTTTTTTATCCAGTGGGCCTGAGACCTGGATCTTTTTGGTACCTAGCAACGCCTGTGTGGAGTAGCCAGCTATCACTAAGATTGCCCTTTGACTGTTTTATAGAATCCAAGTCAACATATATTATAGTATTTCCCCACTGTACACATAATTTCCTTGAAATGGTTAAGACTTCTTATCTTTCACAGCACTGGAAGAACACTATCCAGTAGTTGGTGACAAAAAATAATAGAACTAGATGAGTCGACTTTTACAACAAGCTTCCCCAACCTGATGCCTTCCATATGTGTTAGATGACCATCATCATCATCATCATCATCATCATCATCATCATCATCATCTTTATTTATATCCCGCCTTTTTCCCAACACTGGGACCCAGTCTGAAAGATGTCAGTGTGCCTTGATGTGTGTAACTGTTTGAGTGTAGCATCATTTTGGTACAGTATCATCTGTTTCGTATTTTGAAACTTCTTTGCTTTCCTTCTATCCCTTTCATTGTCTTCTGATGACTCTGATAGTGGCAGCATTCAGATATAATTAACCTAGAAATGTGCATTATTGAGTTAATCGTTTGCAATGGCTCCAAAGGAGCTATTACAGAGAATCTCATATTGTAAATACATAATTATGGACTTGTTAAAGCAGACATTTACTCAGTAGTCCGTGCAGGCTCCTTAAAGTCTACCCTGCAAGCAAATCCATATTTAATGTAACATTGATCAGCAATTGAAAGGCATTAGGATGCTAATAATGAAATGTATCATAAACAATTGTACGCAAGGAACCTTCTGTGTGGTTATTCAAGTGCTTCAAGATAACCCCTCAGCTAATAAAGCTGTCTTTTGCTCCATGTTTGCTTTCATTTAGAAATGACTCCTCTGATTAATTTCCTTTAATTTGCAATACAATATATTGTAGTCTGAGCTGAAAACATGGCCTAGCCAAGAATGGATCTTTAAAAGCAGACTTACTGAGACAAGGTGAAGACAGGTCGTGACCAAGGAAATGCTGCTGGTCCTTACATCATTGTGGTTGTGCTTTTTGTCCACCAAGGTCAGGAAAGCGAAGCCCTTTCTTTACCTCTTGTGTTATGCCTTATTTTAAGCCATTTTTAAAGGACTCGGAGGGCCTCTGTTTGCACTCTCTTCTCCCTCTTGGACTACTCTCAGAGCAATCTTCCTATTCATTTTATTAGTTAGCTCAATTTATACCCTGACCTTTCCAAAGGGCTCAGGGAGGGGAAGAGTCTGTTTAACACAAAATGCCCATTGCGGTGGTTAAGGCTCACCTTGTTAAATCCCATCCGATCTGTGTCCACCAAAAAGCCAAGCTGAATAAATTGTAAGTGGGCCAGGTTAGGAACATAGGAAGCTTCTTTATACCAAGTTAGACTATTGGTCTATCTAGCCCGGTATTGTCAACACTGACTGGCAGCGTCTCTCCAGGATTTCAAACAGGATTTTTTCCAGGCCCACCTGGAGAAGCCAGGGATTGAATTTAGGACCTTCTGCATACAAAGCGTGTGCTGTGCCACTGAGCTATAGCTCTTCCCAATAATAATTATGAATACATGATTTTAAAAGGTTGAATAACAGATGCTAACCACTTTAAAAAAACAACAACCCTGGATTTGGCCTTTGTTGATTCTGCAGGGGAGAACTTGGTGATAGAGCATGTGTGTTGCATGGAGAAGGTAGGGATGGGTGGGAATGTTGTTTGGTTATTATTTCATAGGATTTCATAGGATCATAGAGTTGGAAGGGGCCTACAGGGCCTTCGAGTCCAACCCCCTGCTCAATGCAGGAAACTAGAGGAGGGGGTCTCCCATCCAAGTAATAACCAGGCCTGACCCTGCTTAGCTTTCCACGCTCAGACAAGCTGAGCCAATTGTTATTGTTATCTTGTGAAAATTTGCAAATTTCTTCATGAATGGGATGGGAAGAATTTGAGATTTAAAAAATGCAAATATTGAAGAAAGCGAAACCAGCAGATTCATCCATCCCACACTTTGAGTGCTTAGCTCTTAAAAGTCTGACTTTGGAAACCCTGCGTATTCAACTGTGTTCGCGGTGCTGAATTAGGGTTGCCATCTCTTTTTTTCAAACAGGCTCATCTTTCAGAGCTACATGGCAGGCAGGCAACATCATGCTCTCCATGCTGAGATTCGCTGTAGCTATTGAATTTGGTTGATGCAGATGGTTGAGAATTTTGTTTGGTTCAGTGTTTGATAAGAACTTACCAAAATTTGCAAATTTCTTTATAAATGGGTTGGAAAGAACTTAGATTTTAAAAACTGGAATTCAGGAGAAAGGATCCCAAGTTCACTGTTGGCATCTCCGGTGAAAGGGATCTCAGGTAACATGGCTGAAAAAGACATTTTCCTGATATCCTGAATAGCTGCTGCCAACCAGACTGGGCTAAATGCATCCATGGTCTGGCTTGATATAAGGCAGTGATTGGGTTCAGACAACACGATAACCCACACTCAAGGGTTGAGTGTGGGTTGTTGTTGAACCATGGGTTGCTGTTGAAATGTAGGTTATCATGTTGTCTGAATCCAGCCAAGATAACAAACCATGGTGAACAACCCACAGTTCACAACCCAACAACAATTCATGGGTTGTTGATGGTTAACAAACCATGATTTCTTAACACAGCTGGGTTCAGACAACGCAGTAACCCATGTTTCAACAACCCATGGTTCAACAACAATCCATGGTTCAACAACAACCCACACTCAACCCTTGAGTGTGGGTTATCATGTTGCCTGAACCCAGTCAGTGTCATATGTTCAGAGTTGAAGAGCAGCCAAGAATGCTTTCTCTTCTCCATTGGCTCATAAACTTAGGAGGTTGATACCAATCAATTTAAAAAGTTGTGATGGAACATAAGAAAGGAGATGGGCAATTAGATCTGCTGGGACAAAGCCATTTAGAACTTTATAGCTCATCACCAGCATACTGACTGAACAGAGTTAATGTGCTCCTGGTGGTCAATCCCCAGAAGGCTTTGCCTGCTTTTATATTGATGGGCCTTTAGAACCTTTATATGGGCCTTTATATGCCTGCCGGAATATGGTTTATTCCGGCAGGCATCTTGCATAAGAACATGCATACCTGTCTTGCATAGCTTTTGATGTGGTTTCTTCTGCTGTTTCTTATATATTTTTATGATGGTATTTTATGCTGTTTTTACTGTAGCTTGTTTGTTGCTATTGTTAGATTTGTTTTTAATTTTTGTGATTTATATTTTTATTTGAAAGCCATTTGAATTTGATTTTATCATGGGAAGGCAGGATATAAATACCCAAATGAATTAACAGCATTGTAATTAAGGTGGCTACTTATTAATAATTTGTATGAATTGTTAATATAGCAAGCTCATATGAACCTGCCCAAGAATTACAATTTATTTATTTATTTACAGCATTTACTGTATACCCCGCTGTTCAGCTAGAAAAGGCTCCCAGAGTGGCTTACAAAGATTAATAATAAGATAGTCCCTGCCCTCAGGCTCACAATCTAAAAGACATGACACAAAAGGGAAAGGGATTGGGAGGGAGGAGAAAGAAAGCAAAACTCAGGCACCAGTTCTTAGTTAAAAGGTTCTTATAGGTTTTTCTTTCTTTTTTCTTTTTTTTCTGGCAGGGAAGGGCAACACAAGCTCCCTGCAGCTGTTCCTTCTTTGGCCGATGTATGAGGCCAGGCTGGTCTCTCCCTTGCTGTGATGTTAATCCTGGGAGGTATGGGGTGCAGCCTCCCCGTGGCCCTTGGTTCTCTGGCTGATGGATGAGGCCAGAGTCTGCCGCCCCAGGGAACTGTCAGTTGGAGCTGTGTGTCCCTTCCTGCAAGGAGGGGTGATGCGAGCTCCCTGCAGCTGCTCCCTCTCCGGCTGATGTATGGGGCCAGGCTGGTCTCCCCCTTGCTGTGATGTTACTCCTGGGAGGTATGGGGTGCACCCTCCCAGTGGCTCTTGGTTCTCTGGCCTCAGAGGTCCTCTTGTAGGCCCACCATTAAGATCTAAGCAGTGGTTTTGAAAGAAAGAAAAGGTAAATGTCTTCTTCCCCTCAAAACCAGCTGAACTGTCTAAGCCCTCACCCTGAAAAAATAGCAAAATGCCCCTCCAAGATCATGAGGTGGCAAGTGGGAGGCATTTCACTACCAGTAGTGTGTGTGTGTGTGTGTGTGTGTGTGTGTGTGAAATATCTGTGTGTGATTTTTGTTGTAGTATTAGTAGTATTTTAAAAGAGTCCCCTCCCCAGATCAGAGCTGATGAGGAAGTCACCATCCACAATAACATGATAACAGACAAGACCAAGCTGCTCCCTTTCTTAGGGACAGGGCTTAGGGAAGCCCAAATGTGGGTGGCTACCAAGACCTGCCAATATTTGTAGATCTCTGAAATATCCTTTTCCAAAATGTCTGTATGACAGAACATCCCTCCAAAACCAAATAGGAACATGTGTATCTGTTTTGTGTAATAGAAGTTATTGAGCTTTTACCCAAAGTGCTGTAGCCTGTTTGGTCCTCAACAAATCTTGCAAACACCACAATTTAGTCACTAATATTCACGCTGCTTGCACTGACTGTGTTAAAGAGGGATGTTCACTTTGTTGTGTGCCTGTTCCTCTAATTGTTCCATTCTCTGCATTAACATTAATTAGTAAATTCATCTTTCAGGCTCTCACATGTGGGACAGATTCAGTCAGGGTTGGATGGGTAGGGAATTTAATTAATCTATCAGCAAATTGGAATTTCATTAGGTGTCCTTGCTTTCCACTCCCCTCTCCTTCTTGAATATATTTTCCCACTCCGTGTAGTTTTATTAAAATGTGTTAGTTTTCATTTGAATGATATTTTCTTTCAGGTCAGCCAGTCTCGTTTATTTCTTTACAACCAAAAGACATCACAAATCAAGGCTCCATTTAAACCCAAGAGAGGTACATGCTACATAAAGATATGGACCAAATGACTACAACCACTAATTTAACTCTGACTACAAAACCAAGAGGACATCATACAATTTTAAAAATAGGAGCAAAAGTGAGGCTTTGTCCCACTGCTAAATTGGTACTTTTTGGAGCCCCTTTCCCCCCGTCCCACACTGGCCTGATGGGAATTCTAAGTTACAGTAAAGCTGCCAATAGTTAGATGTATAAACGCCTGATATTTATGGCTTAAGAACAAAGGGTATCAGTGTGTGAGAATTCAATTCAGCGAGGCTAATCTCAAATGCAATTAATGTTCACATTCTTTATGTGTCCCTATGGTGGTGTGTTTGCCCAAGGAATTTATTGGAAGTGATACATTTAATTAAACTCCTTGAAACACTTGGGCAATGATATATTATTTGGTCTATAAGGCGCCGCTTATGGAAAGTGGATGGCGGGACAAAATGATTGCCTTTTAACATATTCTTCTGCCTTCAATTCATAGAAGCATTTTGGAGGTGAATGGGAACGAAGCCTCCCAGAACAACATTTAGAGGAGCTCTGTGTAAACTGTGGATGTTTTTGCATCTAATACCCTAACTCTATTCATCCATTGCCCTTCATTCTCTCACACACCCCGCCATACAGACACATATGCTTTTTTCATACTACTCACATGAAATACACATCCACAGAGTACTTACACACAACATTCACATAACACTTTCTTACGTGCACAATGTTCTCACACACAGTCAAACAACTATTGACTAATGCTTCAATGGTGCTGCTTCCGTCTCCTCTGACGAACCCCTTCTCTCATGAAGAGTGCACACTCCATCAGTCTCTGTGCTTTGTGTGCTGACAAATTATTTTTTAAAAATCCATTAGAATGTTCATAAACATTCCATGACACCACAGCATCTGGGCCAATGGCTAGGGTGAGTTCATTTCAGTCAACTGAAGTCAAGAGTTCCCACAGCCAATAGCTACAAAGTTTTAAGACTGCAGCCAGCATCTACCTGCTTTCTTATTATTTTGTCAGGCTTATCTGATTTGGCGAATAAATAGGCAAAACAACTATTTCCTGGGAACCTTCATGTTCTTTGCTTTAATTGGATACTTCAGTTGTCTCTCTGCTTTACAAATAGAAATACTTTACAAATAATACCCATATTTGCACACACAATTCGGAGTTCATAGATTTCCTAGATCATAGAGTTGGAAGGAGCCTACAAGGCTATCGAGTCCAACCCCCTGCTCAATGCAGGAAACCAGAGGAGGGGTCTCCCATCCAAGTAATAACCAGGCCTGACCCTGCTTAGCTTTCCACGCTCAGACAAGCTGAGCCAGCGTAAGCCACAGGCCCAAATGTCCCCAAATACTTCTTCCAAAATAAGTAAAACTGATTTAAATAGGTATAAACTGACTCTCTGCTTCTCTATGTTAAGCATTAACATCCAAATACAATGGGTGTTCCTTATGTGACCTTTCCCCTTCACTTGTGGTCTTGTCCTACTACATTGTAAGTGTATAAGCAGTATTGGTGCTTTTTTAATTCACTGTACAGCACCTAGTTCTTCTTTTTAACATATTTAATCATGATGATGACGTGTGCAGGAACATCGAAATGTTAGGCCAAATACAAATCATTTTACTCACAGAAGTAACTAGCAAATTCCTTGTAGGAACCTTGAGAGTACTCAGAGTCTAGGTTCAGACAACACAATAACCCACACTCAAGGGTTGAGTATGGGTTGAGTGTGTGTTGTTGTTAAACCATGGGTTGCTGTGTTGTCTGAACTGTTAACCACAAACAACCCATGAAGAGAACCCATAGACTGGGTTCACACAACATGATAAGCCATGGTGGTTTGTGAGCCATGTTTGTTTCAGGGTGGCTTGTCATGTCTGAACCCAGCAACATGGTTTATTAACCATGCACAAGCCACTCTGGCTGGGTTTACACAACACGACAAGCCACTCTGAAACAAACATGGTTCTCAAACCACCATGGCTAATCGTGTTGTGTGAACCCAGTCACTGTGACTGGGTTCGCACAACATGCTAAGTCATGGTGGCTACAGTAAACCCTAGAACAAGCCATGGCTTCAAAGGGTGGCTTCGAAGCCATGGGTAAGAAACACTGACTGGGTTCACACAACACACTAAGCCACAGTTCAACAACAACCCACACTCAACCCATACTTAAGTGTGGGTTATCGTGTTGTTTGAACCCAGTCAATCTCTGGGTAGAGAATGGTCTATTGACCCCAGGCCATTCTCTTCCACTGCCGTAGTAACTGGGTTTTTTTCTTCCTTTATAACAGAGCCTGGGTTATCCAGTACAGCTAATAAGAACACAAGGCATTTTCCAACTTTGCTAAAGTCTCCCAATACTTGATTTTAAAAAGAAGAAAAATAAAGAAGAGTGACAAAGGAGACAATAACGAATGAGGATTTATGTGCTAGTTGCAACCCAGCATGGATCCATACATCTTTCTCCATGTAGGTGTGCCAGCACTTCATCAATCCAAAAAGCTGCACTGACAGCAGGGTTATAAGGTATCCTGCAGCCCCATTAGTTATACTGTCGGCTCATCATGCAGGAACGTCGAATGCGGGATGTGAAGACAATATTTTTGAGATCCCAATAGGCAAACCAAAATGATTCCAGACTAGGTTGTCTTTGTGCTGTCTCATTTTTGGTTCTGTAACATTGCTGTTTTAAATGATCACAGAGAGAGAGACGGAGGGAGGGAGAGAATTCCTGAGAATCTGTATACATTCATTTTTTAAAAGTTTCTTTCTTTCCAATGGATAGCATGAATAATAACATACAAATAAGTGTCAAATTTGATTCCACCCTTCCACCCACTTGATACGCATACAGACACATCCAGTGGGACAAAAGAGATACCGTAAGTAGCTGTGGAAGAAGGGAGCGGATTGATTACAGTACTATTTTTCCACCTCTACCACACTGGGTTCAGACAACACGGTAACCCACACTCAGGGGTTGAGTATGGGTTGAGAGTGGGTTGTTGTTGAAATGTGGGTTATCGTGTTGTCTGAACCCAGCCGAGATAACAAACCATGGTGAACAACTCACAGTTCACAATCTAACAACAAACCATGGGTTCTCTTCCTGGGTTGTTCCTGGTTAACAAGCCATGGGTTCAGAAAACACAATAACCCATGGCTCAACAACGACCCACACTCAACCCATACTTAACCCCTGAGTGTGGGTTATCATGTTCTGAACCGTCAGTCTCTCTTCCATGGCCAGTTGCAGATTAAGAATAGCAGAAGAGACATGCTAGAACAGCCTTCCCCAACCTGTTGCTTTCCAGATGTTTCAGACTACAACTCCCATAAGCCCCAATGACCATGCTGGCTGGGGTTGATGGGAGTTTTGCAGTCTGACACATCTGGAGGGCAACAGGTTGGAGAAGGCTGATCTAATGCCCTGCAAAACAATATCTTTGCTGTATTCTGAGGAATAATACATTCTGCTGACTCAGGTATGCATGTTCTTATGCAAGACAGCTGGTTCCATAGCAATGCTACAATATGATCATTTCTGTTTCTCTTTCTGTGTGAATTGTGTGCCTGTAGCTATGCTGTCTCCATTAATAGTAATGGGAAACATTTGTATAAATCATCTTGTGCACACTATGTGTATTAAAAAAAACAACCCTCTCTGCAATGTTGCAATATGCAATGTTATCATCAAGCGATAAAGGGAAGCTATCAAATATTAACTACAGATTGATTTAGCTTAGTCAGATATATATTTTTCTTGATGTTGCACATGAATGATTTATTTGGTAGAGGGGGAGACAGTAGCTTAAATTATGGAGGAAGGAAGGTGAATGTTAAAGGAATCCTTTAAGGCAGAGGTGGATATGTATGGTGTGGTGGCACTCCTGAAGGCATGGGTTCAATCTCTGGCCTTTGCAAGCTCATTATATCTGTCTGTTAGGTGACAAACATTTGTTTAGATCTCTAAAACATCAGAAATTTGAGGTCTTTACATACTGAAGGCCACTGATCTAAGATGGCAGAGCAATTAGTAAGAAACATATTAAGTACTTCAGATGGCTTTCACAATGTTTTAGAAATGCCATATTCTTGTTCCAGATCGCCCTCTTCAGGCTGATATGCCTGATGTCTACTTTCTGAAGGAGGGCCCCTCAAGGCACATGGATTCCTGGAGACTGGGTTTTTTTAAAAATGTCATTTCTCTATCCATCGCAGAGTTGTCTCGGGGCCAAACCAAAGGTTAACTTTACCGCAGCCTTCCCCAACCTGGGGCCCTCCAGATGTGTTGGACTGCAACTCCCATCATTCCCGGCCAGCATGGGCATTGGTTATGAATGATGGGTATTGCAGTCCAACTGGGTGGGAATGATGGGAGTTGCAGTCTTGGGAACAATGGGAGTTGCAGTCAAAAACATTTGGGAGCACCAGGCTGCGGAAGGCTGCTTTTCATACATTTCATAGATCATAGAGTTGGAAGGAGCCTACAAGGCCATCGAGTCCAACCCCCTGCTCAATGCAGGAAACTAGAGGAGGGGTCTCCCATCCAAGTAATAACCAGGCCTGACCCTGCTTAGCTTTCCACGCTCAGACAAGCTGAGCCAGCATAAGTCACAGGCCTGTAATGGCATGATTAGCAACCTGGGGGCTTCTAAGTTAAATACCAGGAATTCGAGGGGGCAGTATTTTCATTGGGACCATATCACTTGGGGAGGGGAGGTTTAACTCTTTCCTTTCCAGCTGTGATCCTAAGGAAACACACACACACACACACACACACACAGGGTTCAGACAGCAAGATAACCCACACTCCAAGGGTTGATTATGGGTTGAGTGTGGGTTGTTGTTGAAATGTGGGTTATCATGCTGTCTGAACCCAGCTGCGCTAACAAGCCATGGCTTGTTAACCATGAACAACCCATGAAGAGAACCCATGGTTTGTTGTTGGGTGGTGAACTGTGGGTTATTGACCAGGGTTTGTTATCACAGCTGGGTTCAGACCACATGATAACCCATAGTTCAACAACAACCCATGGTTCAATGACAACCACACTCAACCCATACACAACCCATGAGTGTGGGTTATCATGTTTTCTGAACCCAGTCAGTGAAAGTGGAGTGAGGGGGTCCACCCTCAGAGAGGAAGGTCTGGCCTCACAAACCCCTCCCAGCTGCTACAGAAACTTCCATGACCCTTGCATCTCTGACGGCAGAATGACACTGGGAGAGGCAAAAGGGGGGCATTCCATGGTCATGTCCTGGGCTCTATTCTTCCTGTTTTCCAACATGCCCCCCACCCACCGACCCAAATTGTGCTCAAATCCTAGAGCTGGTGTACATAATTTCCCTCCCATTGCAACCAATGGGAGGGAAGTCATAGAACAGGGTTTCTCAACCAGGGAGGAATTCCCCCCCCCGGGGGGGGAGGAATTCCCCCCCCGGGGGTGGAGGAATTGGGACCGCAGACTCAAACTGTTGGAATACTGATCTTTCTACAAATCACAATTCTACAGATTGTACATAGTGTACAGGACATCACACCTTATTGTATGGCACAGATTAAGTCAGACAATATTGGAAAGGGGAGAATGACATTCTGACATATGGTGAAAAGGGTACATGGGGCAAAAAAGGTTGAGAACCACTGTCATAGAAATTTAAAAGTGTGTGTGTGTGTGGGGGGGAGAAAAACACTGTTCCACCCTCACATCCCCTTGGATAAGGCAGTTCCTTCCTTTGCCTTTAGATCTTCCCCGCCACCACCGATAGGATTGCTCTCTGCACAGCAGCAATCCTGTATGCACACATTTATTAATTGACTATGTTTAAATACCATCTTTTTCTGCCCAGACACTCAAGATGGTTCACAAGTGAAAATATTTATTTTGTTATTTCTTCATTAGCTGCCTCATTACCTAAATTTTCTGGATGACATACAATTAAGCAATTTAAAACAATTTGAAAATATAAATCCCATACAATCAAATCAGAAATGACACGATACCAATATCCAATGAAACAAAGCAACCGGAACCAAATGAAGAGTAAGCATAATACTGGCTATCATATATGACCTACGTAATCATGTAGAGAACTAAAACCACTTCATAATGGAAAAACACTAACTGCCATAAAAGCAAGGACTAAAATATTAATGTTTAAAGACCTGGGAGACTAATAAAATAAGTCATTGCCTGGCATCTGAAGGACATCAATGTAGGTGCCAGGCAAATCTCTCTAGTAGGAAGGGCATTCTGCAAACAGGGGAGTCACCACTGAGAAGGCCCTCTCCCTTGTGGCCACCCTCCATACTCCAGATTGAGGGGGCACTCAGAGAAAGACCTTCATAAATGATCCTAATGCTCAGGTAGGTAAATGGGGAAGAGGCGACCCTTTAGGGGCATGCTGGATGGGAATGATGTGGGTTGCAATCCAACACATCTGGAGGGTCCCAGGTTGGGGAAAGCTGTTTTAGATACTGAGGTCCCAAACTGTACAGGGCTTTAAAGGTCAAACACTTGAACTGAGTCCAGTAATGGACCAGGAGCCGATGAAGGGGGGAAATACTGGTATACAATTAAATACACACATTACAAAAGGGGAAAGAGATGGGTAGGGAAGAGGAAAATAAGTAACTTCTAGTAATATGGCAATTGGTTGAGACAGTTCTGATAGGGGAAGAGCCAAATGATCCCAGTTGAGCCAGTGGAGTGACCCTGGCTGTCTGAACTCTATCTCTCCCTCTGAATGTACTTGGGAGTAAGTTCCACTTCCTTTGAACTCAGTGGGACTTTGATCTGAGTAAACACGAATAAGATTGAGCTATAAATGTAATTTATGTGGAAGAAGAATTTCTCATACCATCATAAAGGGGGGGGGAGAATATTTAAATATAAACGACATTTGTGGAAGGCTGTATACTGAAAGAGATGAATATTTTTAATTCAGTTATTGAAGAATTTTGAAAGCCCTAACATGTAAATATTTTTATTCAGATATTGAAAGGTATGGTAGTAAAATCGGTATATTTTACTCAGATTATAAAAACAGCAGGCAGTGTAAAGGTTTGCTCCATATACTATTCCTACTTTCCAAGAGGAGAAACAGACAGCTGACTGAAGGAGTCAGTACGCACATCCCAGTAATTTGTCACTGAAAATAAGTGGAGCTTCATAAATTGTTTGCTTATTTTATTACAGGCATGTAAAATATACACATGGTAATATACACATGGTAATAAAAGAAAATGTAAAATTTTGTTTGGGAACAGATATATTATATATATATATATATATATATATATATATAGTTTATAATGCCACCAGGGAAATGTATTTTGGTAGTGGGTGGGAAGAAAAAGATTATGAAGATGTATGTATGACTGCCTTCAGAACACTACTCCAACGAAAGGCTACACAATATAATGCACAGATCTAACCTTATTATATTTATATTATATATATATATATATATATATATATATCATCAGGCGATCACTCGTGACCGAGTAAGATTGTCTTCCAGGATAAAAGGAGGAAATGCTAAAGAAGATTGTGTAGACTCTAGCGATGGGTCCATAAGTGACTGTGGAGGCCAATTCTAGATCCACACAGCTTCCCACAGTGAGGACACAGGTTACCAGATGGAAGATGGTCCTGTAAAGGATTCGTTTGACGTGCTTTTCGCTTAGCACATTTCTCCCTTTCACCTTGCACTCGGGCTTCTTCAAAGTCCATGGAACCTTTGTGAAAGGCCAACCTCCATTTAGATCGTTCATGGGCCAGAGCTTCCCAGTTTTCGATGTTTATATTGCATTTTTTCAGATTAGCCTTATGAACATCTTTAAACCTCTTATATTGACCACCGATATTCCGCTTTCCATCCTTGAGTTGGGAATAAAGTAACTGCTTTGGGAGACGGCAGTCAGGCATTCGAACAACATGACCGGTCCACTGAAGTTGGCGTTGAAGGATCATTTTTTCAACGCTAGTAGTCTTTGCTTCTTCCAGTACACTGACATTTGTTCTCCTATCTTCCCAAGTAATTCGCAGGATTTTCCAGAGGCAACGTTGGTGAAATCTTTCAAGGAGGTGGAAGTGACGTTTATAGATAGTCCATGTTTCGCAGGCATACAATAAAGTTGGTAATACAATGGCTTCATAAACCAGTGTTTTGGTCTTCTTACAAATATCCCGATCCTCGAACACTCTATGTTTCATTCGAGAAAACGTGGCACTTGCAGAGCTCAAACGATGCTGGATTTCACTGTCGATGTTAGCTGTTACAGAAAGATAGCTGCCAAGTTAGAGAAGGGATGTGCTAAAAAAATCGCGATTTTTCTTCTTCTTTGAGTAAGCTCTGCTTGCTTATCACTCAGCATAATTAACGATTCTTGTGATCTTAACAGCAGTTCGTCCCCCATTAACAGAGATATCTGCGATCTCTGCGAGCCAGAGCTGTTAAACAGGTTTTACCTTTGAGATTCAAAAAACAGCAGTCTGGCTATGCATATGCAAAAAACACCAGCAGTCTGGCTGGAGCCTTGAAGGAAGAACCATTATTAGCATATGACTGAGCAGGCTTCCCTCTCAGTCATCAGAGTTAGAACAAGAAAGGTTACCTTAAAATCAATTGGCACATGTCTATAAAACAAAATACTTTTTTCTAAGTAGGAATGTAAGGACTATTGCCAGCCAGAGTTGTTCTTGTTGCTGTTCAAATCAGCATTACAATCATCCCTGGTGTTAGGAATTTAGCAAGGAATTTAGCATATCAGTGTAGCGAGGGTTTTCCTCAGTCAGGTCAATTAAGACTTAAGTCAATTAAGAAACACAAACAAAAGCATTAGAAACACAAAAGATCTTGCTGTTCATGACTCAGTTGGGTTCGAATTTGCAGTGGAGGGGGGAGAAGAGACTCGACATGTCTGAAGTGATTCGTGAACAAGCTGGTGCAAGGCCGACTAGATCGAAGTAAGCCAGCTGCTGCAGGATCGCTCACAGACGACATCATATATATTGTTAGCTTGCATTCAATCTTTTTCTCTCCAACAGCATTTTGCCTAAAAAAGGAAAAAATGTATTTTCTTTTCACTTTAAGTGACTAAACAAAAGGGCAGTAAAGGCCAATGAAATGGACATATTTCAAAAGTGGAAGCTAGAGAGGGAATACATACTGTAAATATTAAGCAGAAATTTGAACTGTGCATTAGACAGATCAGGACATGATCCTCAAACCACTTTTTCATGCTTGAAAGAACTAATGAGCTACTTGTTAATTAGCTTCCAAGAATGTGGCCCTTGAAGTGATGAGATAAGATTTCAGCTTATTTTCCTCAGATTCCATTTTGTGCACACACAAGGGCTGTTCGTGTCACCCACTAGCACTTTACGTGTATTCTGTACGTTTACGGATGTTTCATTAACATAAAGCACTTGCAGGCTTTAGATTAGAGGAAAGGTCTGTATTCAGTTGTAGGTGTGCTCAGTCAGTCTGTTCTGTGCAAGCTGCAGTGAGTGAAAGGCGCTCCCACAGACCTCCTGTCCCAGCACTTCCTGTCCTCTTGCTACATCCTGTGTCTCTCCACTTAGCTCCATTATTCATGATACAATGGAATGGAGAACATGACACCTGCTCGCTGGCCCTGCCCTCAACATCCTCACATTCAACAGAACTTCTGCAAGTAGACCCTACATACATATAGCTCTGCATGCATGGTCTCTCCGTTAGATCGGAAACCCTATGCATTCTGGGTTCCTGAGCAGGTGAAGGGTCTACATACATACAGCTGTACATGTGTAGGCTCTCCTTCCTGATGTTCTGTTGGATGAATTTCGGTTGTTGAGGCCTGACGATGTAAACAAGATGCTTGGTCAAGTTTGGCCAACTCTTTGAATGCACAACCCTTGCCCCTTATCTAATACGGGGGAGAGTCCAGCTGGATCCAGGAGGTTGTAAATTCCAATGAGAGAGGAGCAGTACAAGTGTCTTTAAAAGAGATGGTATTCAGGCCAATCCTGAAGAAACCTAACATGGACCCAGAAGATGAAAATAACTATAGGCCGGTTGGCAACATCCCTTCATAGGCAAGGTGCTCAAGTGAGTGGTCACTGATCAACTCCAGACACTCAGGTGAAACCGATTTTCTAGATACATTTCAGTTCAGCTTTAGGCCTTGTTTTGGAACAGAAACTGTCTTGGTTGCCCTGCAGGACAAATTGCTGGGAGAGGGACTGGGCGAGTGCAACTGTGTTGGTTTTCTTGGCCCTCCCAGCAACCTTTGACACCATTGACCATGGTATTCTTCTGGATAAGCTGTCTGAGTTGGGATGTGGGGACACTGTGTTGCAGTGGTTCCACTCCTACTTGGACGGTCAATTCCAGAAGGAGGTGCTAGGGGATTATTGCTGTACCTTGTTGCAATTATGCTACAGAGCTCTCCCCCATGCTTTCAACATTTACTTGAAACCACTGGGAGAGGTTATTCAGGGATGTGGGTGGAGATGTCATCGAACTCAACCTCTCCTTTTCATCTAATATAGGTGGGGTGGTTGATGTTCTGAACCAATGCTTGGGCAAGATAATGGAATGGATGAGAGCCAATAAACTGCAACTCAATCCAAATGGGACAGAGTTATTGTTTGTAGGTGGTTCATCTGGCTGGCTGGCTGGCGGGCGGGCGGGCGTTTATCCAGTTTTAGATGGTGTTGCACTCCCCCTAAAGAATCAGGTTCATAGTTTGGCAGCTATCTTGGATCCAGCATTGTCACTAGAGGCACTGGTGACCTCGGTGGCTCAGAGCACCTTTTATCAGCTCATGCTGATATACCAGCTACAGCCCTGCCTGGACCAAGATAGCCTTGCAACAGTTATTCATGCTCTGGTAACTTCCCATTTGGATTACTGAAAAGCGTTATACATGGAGCTGCCTTTCAAAATGGTCCTGAAACTTCAGCTACGCCAAGGGCAGCTACTAGATTATTAATGGGAACTGGCCAATATGATAACATTATGCTAGTATTTTGCCACCTACACATTTGTAGCCTCCGTATTTTTTTTAATGACAAAATAGATTCTTTGTGGGGTGCAGGTTTTGCAAAGCATCTATGTGTCACATTTGGGTACTATCTCAACAACAAAAAAGAACAAATTATCATAATACATACAAGTGTATGTAGTACTTAGCAATGTTATGCTCTAGTGTTTCATCTGCCATACTAAAGTATTACACTGCCTTCTAATATTTCCTTATCTTTTTGTCCACACAAATGGGAAATTAATACAGGCTGTATTTATAATTAGGTACAGTATCACTAGTTCTTTTTTTAAACAATAATTGTTTATTTAATTTTCTTATGATTAGGTTTATAATGAACTTTTCCCTGATAAGTAAGAAAAAAACAGCTTAAACCATTTTAGGCAATTAAAATGTAACATCCCAAAACATTATTTATCTTTGCGCTTTGCTTATCTTTCCAGTATTAGAAAATGCTTACCGTTACACCTAGCTAAATATTTGCAGTAGAAAGGTTTCTTTATTTTAAAAACTCATGATAATTAAATTGCAACGTAGGCATTATAATAATGCATGCGCTTACATTTTTCAACCAATGTTTGCTGAATTGGTAGGTCAAAAGGATAAGTTCATAAATATAGAAACAGAGATGAAATATTTCCAGTATAAACCAACACCTGGAACAGGCCTGGTTGTGATAAAGCAGCGGTGTGGAACCTCAGGCCTGGGGGCCAGATCCAGCTTGCCTAGGGTTCTAATCTGATCCTCCAGGCTCCCCAGATTGCCACCCCCCTTTCCCTGGCCCCACTCATTTCCCCCGGTCATTGATCGTTTGGTGGTTTCCTAACTTTTCTGCATTCCCCCCCCCATACTAAAAGGTTGCAATGCCTCTCCTAAGGCTTAGTTTCTGGCAGTAAGAGCTTTACGCTAAAATATGCTGGTATTCTGGGTACATGGCCCAGAATACCAGCATATTCCCTTTTGCCTTCAGCCCCTCCCACCACTGGAATGTGGCCCACGAGAGCTTCTCTGAAATGGAATTCGGCCCGTGGGTTGATAGAACCAAGGTCTGGTTCACATACGTACTGCAATGCTGAGTGGTCTTTTGGTCAAAACCACCTGAAAGAAGTTATGCATGAGCCAATGGGAACATGCAGCACCCCAGGATAAATTTGTGTAAGGGTGAGGACATCATTTGGGCCAATATAACAGCTATTAGGCATTAGTGGCCCAGTTTCCATCTGATTATTCAGTGATTAAAATAAAGCAATGTCATCTGATGTCTATGCTTATACTGTGGTCACAATAAGCTCCTTGATGTCCTACTTGTTTTGTCCCACTTTGGTCATGTTCACACAAAATACTAAGCTGGAATTGCTGAGAATTCTGGCTTATCAGTAAACAGCAGCGTACTAGTGCGCACTGCCCAATTGCTCCTGCTTGGTTGCTCCTACAAGCGGGAGCAGCTAAAGTAAGCAGAAACGTACCAGGGCAGAAAAGTGTAGTGTTATGTCCTAACTAGGCCCCTGGCTTGTCACTCTTCTAACAAGCCTGGATCCATGAGTCAACTTCAAAACCTGGCTTCAACTGGCTGGTTAGAGGAGAGGCAAGCCAGTAGTAGTAGTAGTAGTAGTTCTTCTTCTTCTTCTTCTTCTTCTTCTTCTTCTTCTTCTTCTTCTTCTTCTGGAGCTTTCTGAAGAAGCAAAAGCAAACAGGCCCTATTACTGCCTGCTACTGACAAAGCCAGGAGCTCGGATTTGGATGTAATGGCAAAATCATTTCCATTGGGTTGTATGGGCTGAGTCTGAAAACTGCCATTTTAATTTCCCACAGTGCTGTGGGTGTAATATTGCTCTGGGGCATTGTGGGAAATTAAAATGGCTAGCTCACTACCGGTGCCGATCAGAGCACTGCTGCCGCCGACATGCTGCTGCAACCAGATAAGCCTTGGTGTGTGAACACCCCATGTAGGAGGGGGTCGAGGAGGGCATCCAACAAAGGGCACTGTGTAGTATGCTCTCTAGAACATAGCCTAGAATCCTCTGCAGTGCTCAGAGGCTCCTTGACAGGCAAGTCAAGATAGAAAGTTTGAAAAATATTGTGCCAGCCAAAATATGTGCCTAGAGCAATTTACTCGCAGCAAGTTGTTTTGCATTCTCAAATCTCTTGATCCACCTCTTCATATGAACTGCAACTGAGCAGTGTGCCTATGCGCAGTAATCATGGCATTTCAAGAAGGCCATAAATATTTAGGTAATCAGGGGACAAGAGTTTGCACAGGCTGTGTCTGGCAGTTTCAAGACACTGGTAGGAAGAAACTTCAGAACTTCAGAGATTTAAGCTGATATGAATCATCCAGTTAACAAAAAGCCGGATTTAAAATGGGGGTCAAAATGTGCATTAAGCAATGTGGGTTTGGATAATTTATTGAGTGGTAGATTTCTTGGGGTAGAACTGAGTCCACAGAAAGTTCTAAACTTTGTTGTCAAAATTATGTTGGAGCTGTAGGAACTTTTCTAGACTCCATTTCTAGATGATATTGTAAACTCTGTTTATACTTTTGCTCTTCTTAATGATTTTTATTTATTTTTAAAATGTGTATGCCACTATTTCATCCTGAGGAAAATACTCTAAAAGCAGTTACCAATAAAAATATTAAAATGCAACAGTATCACATTTTTAAAACATCTTGTGTCTGGTCTTCCATATTTTTGCTCTTTGATGAAAAGTTTAATTTAAAATAAATAAATAAATAAATAACTGAAATATTGCATTGATTTTACCGCATGTGTTAGTAAGAGTATGAGATGTTCAGTCCCTTGCTATCATTGGTGAAGGGCCCATCCCTTTAATCAAATATGCTCATTATTTGGCTGTGACCACACTCAATTTTCTCACATTTTATCTGTGATGTGGGATAAGCAAAGTACTCCCAGAGGGCCAAAAAGACAATTAACGATTAGTAATTGCTTTGTGCATTTGTATTACCTGAATATTTAGAAGCAATTCCTGCAACACTTACGTACACTGCCATCAAGGGATTATTTTGCCATATGGATGTGCTGTATAGCAGAATGTGGGGTTCCTGGCCTAGATAGTTTTTCACCTCCCGCCCAGTTGCAAGGTTTTTGTTATTTATTTAATGTATTTATTTCTTTTATATTTATATCCTACTAGCTGTTGGCTGCGGCTTCGCTCACGTGATGAAGAGTGACCGTGCCAAGTTTGGGGTAGATCTGTCAAAATGTGATGGAGCCTATGTGATGATGCCCCACACACAACAGTCATTCAGTCATTCTAAAAGTTTCCCTCCCTTTTCACCCCCTCAGAGAACATTCTAAATGGCCCAGGGGAGATTTGCATACCCACTCCTATTGGCCCCTGCAGGAATTCATACAAACAGTCTAAGTGTTGTATGGGCTATTTGCATAACTGCTCCTATTGGCTCCTGCAACAATTATGAGGTGAGGCTGATTTGCATAACTGCTCCCCTGTTGTTTTGCCCATAGGAGATATGAGAGTGGGGTGATTCCCCCCCCTTTTTTCACCCCCTTAGGGATGGAATTTCCAAAAATCCTTCCTTAGTAAGTGTCTACGTCATAAAAACAGTTCCTTCAAAATTTCATGTTCCTTGATTAAACGGTTTGAGCTGGGCGTTGATGAGTAAGTCAGTCAGGACTTCTTTTATATATATAGATCTATCTGCTGGGACACGGGGCACATGGTTGTGCTAGGCATGTGAGAAGAGTTGTCTCTGCATGCCCTGTTTCCCTGCCAGCCCACCCAACAATTCTTCAGTGGGCTGGCAGGAAAATGATTCTCCTGGGAAACAGGGTGCACAAGACTGAATTTCCTCATGCACCCTGTTTCCCTGAAGAACAGGGTAAGGCTAAAGCCTCTCTTTCCCTGCCAGAGGTCACGAGCAGGATGTCGGGGGAGTGTGTGTACACATATGTGTCAGTGTGTATGGCACAGCCCCCGGCTGCTCACCAAACATCACATGCAGTCCATGAGGCCATAGAAATTGCACAGCTGAAGAGCAGCCAATCCCTTCTGTGGCGGAGCACAGATCTCCTGTAGCCACGTGCAGGCATCCAGGCTGCGCACAGGAGGGCCTGAACAAGGGTGATAGGCTGCTCGCGTGCAAACAAGCCCCATCCCAGCCTGCTCAGTCCTCAGACCTTCCCTGTTTTGGTGGAGAATACCGGAAGGTGGGGATCTACTTGTGTTTACATGAATGTAAGCAGAAGCCTGTGCATGACTGGGAGTGGGGGCCCTGATAAAGTTCCAGGACTGAGCAGGAGCAGATGGGAACTTCTCCCACCACCACTCTTTTAGCCCTCACGTGGGCAGGCTGAATACCTGCAAAATGCTTGTAAAAGAGCTGGGTTGTGTTGCAAAGAGGTGTGTCGCTTTTGAGCTATGATGCAGGCAGGGGTAAGATTTGCTTTGATTTCCTGAGTAGGTCCTCGACCTGTGCTTAGCGCATTAATGGTGGTATGTATCTTGGGGTGGAACATGGACTGACAGTCTCCCTGCTGTGGGAAAGATGGTATGGCTGGATCTGATTTTGCAGCTCACAGCAAAGGAAGGGAGTCGGTTTGCCAAATGAAATTGAAATGTATAAAGTCTCTTATTAAAAACATGTGTTGGCAGGGGTGTACCTAACAGATGCTTTCTTTAACACAAATAATCAGGAAATTGTTCGCCACGTTAGGCCTTAATGTTACGTGTGTGTGTGTGGATAATTACAAGACAATACAACAAAGTTTAAATGGACAGAAAAATCTGGTTGGAAGCACTCAGAATAGTTCCCTGGAAAATATATGTGTAAACAAGAGTTATTTCTGAATTCTTCAAAAACTACCTGTAATAACTACAGCCAAAAAAACCCAAACAAACAGCTGAACATAGCAGGGTGCCAAATCTCCAGTCTTCATCTCAATGTCCAAAACCCACTCCTAGCAGAGCAGGTTCCAGAATGCCTTAATGGTGGGGTGAGGGCAGAAAAGAAATTGGGGCGGGGAAGCACAAAAAATGAGCAGCACCTGCAAGATGGGTGGGGTGGGGTGGCTGAAGCTGCCCGCAGCAGTGAGCAGGGCCAGTGCTACCATTAGGCCAACTAGGCAGCTGCCTAGGGCGCAGGGCTAAAGGCGGCGGCACCAGAAATAGGGAGGGAGGGCTCAAGTGGGGAAGGGGTGGCGTTAAATATCTGATCTTGCCTAGGGCACTAAACTGCCTTGCACCGGCCCTGGCAGTGAGGAAGAACAGCACAAGAAAACACGGAAAGCACAGGGGGAGGAAAAGGAGAGCAACGTTAGTGGGTTTGTTACGTTTCTATACCACCTAATAGCCGCAGCTCTTTGTCGGTGGGTTTCTTATACTGATACTAGTTATATCTATTCATTTTCCAATGAGAGGGGGCAGCGCTGACAGAAGTGATGGGTAGGCCAGGCCATGGGGTGGCCAGATGTCCTCTTTTACAGAGGACAGCCCTCTATTTAAAGGGCTGCCACAGGACTGTCCTTTATTTTGAAGGTGTCCTCTGTTTGAAGGGCTGTCCAGTCCAAGTCTAGTTTAAAGATAAGCAACAGTAAGGAGGGAGCTCAGCAGCCTTGAAGCTGCTGCCCCTCAAAAGCGCCTGGACACAGCAGACTGAGTAGGCGCACAGGTCACCAGGTCATAATTTTCCACACCATAGCGAGATGTACGATATTTCTATTTAAAGTATAAAAGCTATTTCTAAATATGCAGGTATATATAAAAATTAGCATATGCACGTTTTATGCAAATATGTGTCCTATGTTTTGGTGATTCATGTCCTCTCTTTTTTTTTGGCAATTCACAAGTGGCCACCCTATGTGGAAAAGGGGCAGGTAGGCTCAGTCTATCTGGGCTGGGGATGTGTGAGAAATTTGTTGCATCCACACACAAAAAATCATTTTCACCTTTTTCTTTTTAACGGATTTACCAATTCACACCTCCTGGACCTGAACACCGACCCAAATGCAATTTGTATTTTTGAGCTTGAGATGCATTATTTCAGAAAACAAACCCACCCACCCCCAATGTGTTTGACAACATGCACACAGTTGAAACATGTGTACATAAAAATACATAACATTTCCAATATGCGCACAAACCCACTTTAGTCAATGGGTGTGTGCGTACGAAAAATGTGGAAATCCATACATTACGACAAATGTGTATGCATTTCTGAATAGATTTTTTTTTTTTTTTTAATCACAAGCTCATGCAGAGATGGGACAGAACAAGTTTGGCCTCCGAAAAATGACAGTCTTGGCTAGACTAGGATTGAGAGACCCCTCCATTCCAGGCTGGGCCTACCCTGAAATTAACTCCTCGGTGCAGATTGCTTTTCTTTAATCTAGCAATCTCGTAAAAACACTGAGCTACAGTATCTATTTTCATTAAAATAGTTTGGGGGGCTGGGTAGGCATGTGCCTACTCTAGAGTAAAAATGAAAGGGGGGAAGACTTAGCTGCTAGATACAGGTTTAAAGAAATGTCTGTTTCGGGCCAGAATTGTAGGCTTCCTGGACTAAACTAGGCAAGCACAGGACAGGAGTGTCATCTCGTGAGCTACCTGGAGGAGGTTATGGCAACCTTTAAAACAGGAGATGCCTTCATTTGCGAAGGAAGAAAATGCAAACAAGCTGGAGCATAGTGATGTCCCAAGAGAGTGTCAAGGGAGTTCTGTGGAAGACATGTATGAAGAAGTCTCTAAAGTAAGGAAGCTGACAGCTCGGAAACAGTAAGGTCTGGGAAGGGTCTGAGAAGCAAAGGCAGAGCCTGTAAAGCTGAGGGAAAGTTTGGGGCTGGGGTTTTCTGGACTGAGAGCAATTTGCAATCTGCTTTTCTCTCTCTCTTTTTTTGGTAGCTGATACATGCTGACATATCTGACATAATAAAGTGGGAAACGTTAATAGCCTGCTTCTTAATATTTCCCTATTCCTGCAGGTTTACTCCTGGGGTTTCTCCATTCTGTATTATTCCTAAGTAGGTGCTTTTGGTATTCAGTTTCTAAATTGTCTAAGGGACTGAGTACCAAAAATACGCACAGCATGCCTTTGCTCAAAGTGACCTTCAGACAGGCAAACACACGCACACGCACACACAGAGAGAGAGAGAGAGAGAGAGAGAGAGTCCTCATCAAAAAATGATTTACATACCTCGGCTCCAATGCCTGGAACCTGGAAGCGTTTCAGTGCTGGATGAGCCCAGGTTGCCAGCCTCTTTGCTAACTATGTTGCCAACTATCTGTAACTCTTGCTCAGATCTCTTCCCTTCAGAAGTCCAGGAAACCATTTTTCACCTTCCGGTTGTGGGAGGGTGAAAAAATGTACACTCTACTCATGAGGTTATTGCTCATGACTAGAGAGCAGATGAAAATAGACCCTTCCCCCCCCCATGCCCCGATGAAATGATTTGAATAGCGGAACAAACAGCAGAGCTGGCCCAAGACATTTTGTTGCTTGAGGCAAACCAGCAAATGGTGCCCCCTCCCACCCACCCCGTCCTAAGTCAAGGTTCATAGTACTCAAGGCCAGTCAAGTTGTCTTAGCACAACAAGCACCTCTCCCATTTCTTGGCAGTAAAAAAAATACAAAAATGAAATAAACAACTAACAATTTGCTGCTGTTCCATGACACCCAAAATCTGCTGCCTGAGGCGGTTGCCTCACCTTGCCTAATGGCACAGCTGGCCTAGTGAACAGTGTTTGGTTCGTGGCAGGAGAGGTGACGGGTTTCTAACCAGAGCTTGGCAAGAGCCTTGGCTCCTAATTTTAGATGCCAAGAAGTTCTCAGTGGTGTGGAAAAGGCACCTTCAATGTGTTGTTGTGACACCACACTGCTCAAGGCTAGCTGGTGTGTGTGTGCACGCACATAGCCCCCAGGACATGCATCACCCCCAAACTAGGATTAAAACCAGGGAAGAAGCAGAGACTTCAGATGTAGTATGACCACAGAGATACCTTCAGTTTCAGAGAGCAACTCCATGCCTGACCTTCACACAAGCCCTACGCAGGCGTTCAAAATTGTAAGTGTGGAGGGGCTGCACACGGCCTGTAAGCTTGGAGATTGCATAGGAAATTCCTCCATGAATTTCTCTAGTCCCCTGTTAAAGCATCTAAGGGCCAAAACAGACACTTCTTTAAATCTGTCTAGCAACTACAACTTTTTCTCATTTTTACACTAGAGTAGGTACAGGGGGCCTGGTCCAGATCTTAACACACACACCCTACTCCCCATGCTAGGGTCCCTCTGAGCCTATTCTAGATTAAAAATGGGCGTTGGCTACAGACCCTTACACTTTTGTGAATTATAACTCTATGAATCTTTGTAAAACTTTGACTGTTGACTGAAGAAGATTGTTTACGAAACGGCGCAACATATCTAGAAATGTCGTCTTATCTTTCCTACTTTCATACTTTGGTTACAACATTCAGTGACCTTGGACATTTTGGTTTATTTTGGACTACGAATTCTGGATACTTTTTACTTTGTTATGTGGTACTTATGTTTATAATAAGTCACACAAATTGCTGTTTGTTTTCCAAAATTGGACACAGATTTAAAGCAATGTCTGTTTTGGCCCTGAGCTATTGGCCATCACCGTATCTTGTGTGATTAATGTATAGAATTCACTGCACGTTAGCCCTACGCAGGCATTCGAAACTGTAAGTGTGGAGGAGTTGCAGGGTCATGTGTTGCAGCACCGCCTCCTCCACCTGACCTTCCTGTATTGAGCGGCAAGGTCTGAAGGGAGATTATAACCACGTTTGACTGAACATGGGTACAGTCCTCCACACAATCAGGAACCCTGCAAAATCAGGGTTCCCAGTCATGTGTGTAATTAATGTATGCCTCCGAATACTATCTGCTGGGAAGCAACAACAGCAGAGAGCTATTGCTTTCATACCCTTCATGTGGGCTTCCTGGAGGCATCTAGCTGGCCATTGTGGGAAATGGAACTGACCTTCAGTCTGATCCAGCAGGGCTCTTTTTATGTTCTGCCAGAAGCCACATTTGTTTGATCCTACTGTCTCCTGTCATTAACCTCTCGGACTTTAACACTATCAGTGATACACAAGTCCCTAGGGCCGTGGCCTCTGAGGATAACGCTACACTCAACGGTGGTTGACCTATGTCTTTTAATATAGTTCATTGCCAGCCAGCCATAAAGGGCAGTTTCCAGTGGAGAGATGGTGGATGGAGTCCTTTCCCCCACCCACTGAATTCCCCCTTGCAACCGCAGCCCCTAGTCGCTTCCCCCCCCCCTAGCCAGACTAGAAATGCACCTGGTTTGGGGGGTGGCATTAATTCAGGGGTGGGAAAGGAAGAGCCTAGCACCTCCATCCCACCTGCTGTTTCTCCACTGGAAAATGCCCACCCCTCTCCACTGCTTTGCTGCACTGGAAGACAAGCGTAGTTTTGCCCTAAGACGGCAGGACCTTCTTGCCAGGCTTAGCAAACCTGGCAGTATTTTCATAAATGCCTTGCTTTGAAAATGGCTGTGCTGCATCTTTCAGACTCTGTCTATTGTATATCCGAATAGAGAAGATTTGCCTGAGAATGGTGCTAACACCTGGGAGACCATTATCCTTTAGTGCAAGGGTGCAAAACCTTGGATCCGGGGGCCACATTTCAGCCCCCTGGGAGTCCCAGTCTGGCCCTTTGGGGCTCCCCAGAAGACCATGCCCTTTCCCTAGCCCCACCCCTTTACCCCCAACCATCAATTGTTTGGTGGTTTCCCGGCTTTTGTGCAGGTTTTTCCTGATTCTAAAAGGTTGAAATGCTTCACCTATTTATCATTTATTTAGTTTTTATATTTCTATACCATCCAATAGCCAAAGCTCTCTGGGCAGTTCACAACAATTAAAACCATAACATACAACATGACAAGATACAATATAAAAGTTTTAAAATTTAAAACTACAGTATAAAATAAAAAATAAAAACCAAAATAAAACCTAGCAGCAATGCAAAGATTTAAAATACTGTAACAGATTTAAAACAACAAGGCTTAGTTTTCAGCAGTGAGAGTTTTAAGCAAAAATATGCTAGTATCTTTTGGTATTTTTAGTTTTCTGACTGCACCCCTTTTGCCCCGTCCATCACTGGAATGTGGCCCCCAAGACCTTCTCCAAAATGGAATTTGGCTTTTGTGCTAAAAAAGGTTTCACACCTTTGCTTTAGTGGATAGACATTAGTGCATCTACATTACAGACAGCCTTCACATTTGTAGTCTTAAACCCTGCCTCTGAAGTCAGTTGGTGAAGCTGAGCCCTGACGACCCCTGCCTCATACTGAGTCCTGAGAAAAGGAGTGCATAATGCTTAGGCCCTATTCAAGTTAATGGAATCCAGGTTTTAACCTGAGACACCCTAAATCTGCCTCAGTTGTTTTACCAAAGGTTTGCAGCATATTCTGTTGGCATCTGGCTGGAGACATTGAGGCCTGGTTCACACAGGAGGCCTGTAATGAATTTCCATATGGCAAGAAGGCTCGAGCTGCCTGTAGTACTGCCTGTAGGCTCGAGCTGTAGTATTGCCTGTAGTAGCTATTGGGTCTGAAAGGTGTTTCAATCAATCTGAGAGCCCTACTACTCCACCTCTCTCTGCATGCCACCACTGCCAGGGCCAGTCCAAGACATTTTGCTGCCACAAGCAGAGCAGCAAATAGCACCACCACCACCACCACCACCACCACCTATATAAGTCAAGGTGCATAGTGTCCAAGGCCAGGCAAGTTATTTCAGCACCTGACACTGCCTTTTCATGACACCCAAAATCAGCTGCCTGATGCTAGGACCTGCCCTTACTTGACTTCCCAGAACTGAGGCAAAAGTCTCAATAAAACCTTTTCTTGAAGTAATTCTAGTAATTAGCTATAAGCCTTCACAGCCTCAATAAAGATCCACAGTTAACAGATTATAAGGTAGTCCTAGACAAGAATCAGTTCACGAGCATCACAACAAAGACTATATTTGGGTTCAGCACACAGAATAAGTCCCAGTGAGTTCACGGTCCCAGAGAGGGTGGGAAGCCTTCCAAGTTAGCAATATGTCGTTGTTTCCAGCAGAGTCTACTACTGGCTGCTCTGGCTTAAATACAGCGGAGTGGCTGCTAAGGATCACTATTGGACATTGGATCTTGGCAGGGAAACCTGGCTCTCCAGTGGTTGCTGCACCTCACTGGATGCCTCTGCCCTGCCCTCTTTAGTTGACCATGCACAAAAGGGGACACTCCCAAAACACCCTCTCTCACAGAGTCCTCCTGTTGCTGCTCTGCTCCCATGGAAGCCGTCTCTGGTCAAGAAGTAGGGACCTCCGTCAAGACAGGCTGTATGAGCGTCTTGTGACTCACCCCCTCCCTGCTCATCAGGCAGTGGGAGGCCTGACAGAACTGAGTTCTCAGGCACCTGGCTTCCCATGGCTGGGCCTGACTCTACAGCAGGGCTCTCCAACCTTGGGTCCCCAGATGTTCCTGGACTACAGCTCCCAGAATCCCTTGCCATTAGCCATGCTGGCTGGGTATGCCTGGGAGCTGTAGGCCAGCAACATCTGTGCACCCAAGGTTGGAGAGCCCTGCTCTACAGCTTCCCCTCTGACTCAGAATCAGTGTCACAGGCTGTATCACCCCTGGACTGAGGCAAGGTCCTATAGGGTTAGTGTAACTGTGTAACATCATTTCCCCTTACCCAGATTTCTTCAGTGGTAATGTTTTTATGAACATCTTTTTTTTTCTGAACCCTGCCCGGAGGATAATCTTTTCTGATGTCCAGACTACTGAAATTCCTGTGTCGGGGGTGGGTGGGTTTAGAATTCATTAGTCTAGTAGGCACATCTAAAAAATTCAAACAGGGCAATGTTTCTTGATGGCCATCTAATTCCTGTATCTATCAGAATTCATAAGATCCTTTTCCAAATGTGATGTGAGTCTGGGCAAACCTATCACCGGTCAAAAACAAACACTTCTTGCTACAGCTGGGTGGCATTCTTATGTACAAACCACTATAAATATAATAAATAAATAAATAAATAAATAAATAATCCCTCCAACTACAGTAGGGGTGGGCCACTTGTAGCCTTCCAGATATTTGGGGCTACAACTTCCATCAGCCCTAGGCAGCATAGCCAATGGTGAGGAATGATGGAAGTTGTAGGCCAAAACACGTGGAGAGCCAACAAGTTGCCCATCGCTGAACTACAGCATGTAGCAAGTTCCAAATAGTTAAGCCTCCTCTATACCCCCAACAGGAGCAGGTATAGCCTCAACTACAGCAGAATCTTTAAATAGGGAGATTTAAAGGTTTCCTGCCCATCTCCACTGGAATTGCCCTGTGGGCTTTTAATCCCACATTTGGTGTGTCCCAGTTTCGGGGGACAAATGACTCTGGCAGAGGCTGTAGCTTAGTATATAAAGAGAAAGATCTTAACAAGGTTTATTAAGAAAGGTACATTTGGATAGGAAAGCCTAACACTTAATTCTATCTAGAAAGCCACGTGCTCAGGATGAGTGCACGGGGAGAGCAGCAGCATGACTGTTCAGGTAGAGAACAGGAAGTAAGAGTGACCACAGAACAAAGACCCCCTAAGAGTAACAAAGGCAGCAGGTAGTAGAAGTCAAAGAGTAAAGAAAGCAGAAGCAGGTATCCGTATCACTGTACTCCCAAATGCCCCTAGTGGTCATTTGTGTGAGATAGGTACAAAGAGATGATGCCAAGGTCCAGTTTCCAACACAATAATTACATGCATGGCATTGCCAAACTGCTGTTGCTGATGTTACATTGGCCCTGCATCACACACTTACTGGATCACCCTCCAGCCGCGTGACTCCCTTCTTTACATAAGGGTGTCAGTGTATCACTGATTGGAGAATGCTCCAAATCCATATGCTCTCTCATCTGTTTCCTGCTACAGACCATGCTCTCTTCTGCAAATAGTCAACATCTGCAAAACGTGAGTCTCGGCTCACATTCCTCCATCCCTGGTTCCTGTTTTGATCAATGGTCCAAAACATTCTGTCTCTAGTTAGTTTCTCAGCATGATTCTAGATTCTCTGCCAGCATTCTCCTATCAACTGCAGAAGAGTTTTCTTCCTAGAGAAGAGCCCGCTGGGATGCATGTCGGATAGCTCTTGGTGGCTTGGACATCCTTTTCCTCAGGCTGATCCCTACTAGCATAGGATTTGTCATCCATCTGGCTGTCTGAGAATCCCTTGCATGGAGGGTCTTTATATGTTAAGCTCCAGCATGAAGGACATCTGTCCTTCATCTCGAAATGATACAAAATACAAGCGTCAGCCTAGAAGCCTGTTGGCTCTGGACATACATTTTAGCTGCGCCTTTTTAAATCCAGGAACTAGACAGAAACTGCTCCTGATTCAGCCAGCTGTCCAGATTGCTCCAGTCTAATCAAGACACTGTTTTATTCAGCGCAAGGTGCACGGCATCCTTTTCATTGAGGTTTAAAGAAGTACAACATACCGTAAGTGAAATTTGATGGACATAATTTCCTCCCAAAATGTAATTTATAGAATTATGTCTGGAAATTCTGGGAGAGATTCTAAATTGCAAAAATTAGTATTGTATTTCTTTTATTAATTAATTAAAACATTTGTTAGCCAATCATCACCTTTGGCTTGCAGTGTGATAACAACGGAGGCTGGTGGCTCCCATGTCAGTGGGGCAGTGTATCCACTCCAAGTTTTAGTCTGAACTTTTAAGGAGTATCCACGGTGCTGAACCCTAGCCCCCCCAAATAGGTTCAGCACCATGGATAGCTCTTCTAAAGTTCAGGCGAAAGCCCAGAGTGGATACACTGCCCCACAGACATTGGAGCCACCAGCCACTGCTGGCAATGCACAGCACAAGACATACAATTATTGCAGGAAATACTGTAAGAGTCGAGGAGAATATTTATGTCTGGCGTGGAGTGTTTGCTGCAAGCAGCAAACTAACAGAAACAGCATCAGGGAAATGCCTCTTGGATGTGTTGATAATGAGTAGCGACTCATCCCACCCACCTTCATATATGAACAGCTGCTGGAAAATCTGAGAATGTGAATGGATCCCAGGGTGATACTCACTCAAACGTTTCATTGAAAGCAATGGGCTTTCTCTTGAGGACACCTTGTAAGGATGCTGGTTGACACTGCACCCCAGAGTGTAGGCACTACACACAATGGATATGAGCAAGCCTAAACTTGTGTTTTGTATGACTAATACCTACCTGCATAAATCTAGAGATTTGTACACTCTACTTACACAATCCATCTACAGCACATACACAAAAAAATGATGGATATATAGCATGGAAGGATCATAGGTTTGTATGGATGTACTTGCATGGATTTCAATTCAAGAAAACTGTTATCTGCATAAGAGAGTGGCATATTTTGAAAATATCCCCCCCCCAAAAAACCCACCCCCCCTTTCACTGATTTTGGTTTGTGTGTGTGTGCGTGCATGCGCGAAAAGGAGGGGAAATGTTTGCCCTGGGTTCAAAGAGTCCCTCTAATAATAGTGCCTCCCACACACCTTTTTCACAGGTCTTCTCCCCGCTACCCTGTAAACTCTGTTGGCAACTGCGGTCAGCTATCAATAGAAGTATCATTCTAGAAATGGTGAGGTACAACGTATCCAATCAGATTTGGTGACATAACAAGGTACTCAAAGGCAAATGAAACTTCTCTGAATATCCTTGTATATCCTTGGTGATGTCATCATCTAGCCAAATTTGATTAGCTACATGATGACCTCACTGTAAAAGCTCAATTTTTTTATTTAAAAAAAATGGCATTGAAGCAACAGCTGATCAGTTCTGTTCAGAACAACTGTTTGGAACAGCTGATTGGAATGGCACCAGAAAAGGTAAGATTTGGGATGGCTTGCAGGAAACTTTCTCCCCATCCTGAATATCCATTTTTTTCCACACCAAAATTCAAACTTGTGAAAAATTCAACACAGCATTAGTTTCATAAGGATCAGCAACATTCTGCAGTGGCTTGCCCTGCAGTGCTTTAGAGAGGTGTAAGCGTATTGTGGCAAGGGGTTTTGTAGTAGCCAGGAAGGTTGCAATTTTATAAAAAGCACCATTAATTATCTTATTTTTTTTCTGAATTGTCAACAGTATTTGCTCAAACCCATACAATAGGAGCCTCTCGCCTGTTGAGCCTTTGAAACCCAATCAAAGAGACTGTCTCAGTAGAGGCAGAACACACCATCACCTGGTTACGATGTTTATACCCATCTCTTTCAAAGAAGACAGCTGCTTTTAAAAATGGTGTCTGGAACTTTCTGAAATACTTGAGCTAAATTATCTCACATGCTCATGCAACAGGGGAAAAAACCAAACCATTTTTTAGGGGTCTTTGCCTGAAACTTATCGGTCCCTGGGATTCATTTATGGTGTCAGTTGGTGTACAGTGGATAAGGTTATCCTTTATTCCTCATATTGTACGAAGATTTCTCCTAATCATCCAGAGGAAACCAAGGAGCTCTTGTTACATCCTGTTAGTCGTTTTATCAGCACTAGCTTCTCTCAGAGAGATACAGAGGCAAATAAAATTATCCATGGAGCTGGAGCAATCCCAGGGGGCCGTATAACTTTCTGTAGTTTCCCTCCCTCTCTTTTTGCAAGGCATTGATCAGCATGCATCATTATCTCTTCCCGTTGGATGGAGGGAAAATAAATCATTTATTTTTCAGCTAGATTGATTTATGCGCATCTTCCATTTTAAAGGTAATTAATTTCATATGAAGTCATTCGCTATGTGTAGCATGCAGACGCTTGAAATATTGATGCTGCGTCTCACTGTTATGATGGAAGCTCTGTCATTTATCATTTGAAGACACTCCAAGTTTGCAAACATAAACAAAAGGTTTGCAGGGATAAAATGTACTGATGCTCTTAGCTCACTTCCCCGCTTTCATTGTTCTCCTAGATTATATTAGTTAGTGATTTGGGGAATGTTTTTCATTTGCTTTTCCTCTGGAATGTAAGAGTATGTTAATTTGTTTCGGCCACCTGAAAATTTTTGTTCTGTCGATTCTTTCGAAGCTGCACCTGCCTGGTTTTGGTTTGGGACACTTAGGCTAACTAAAACATGTAAGAGATTTCTGATACCATTAAAAGAAACAGCAACAAAGGCAACTTTAAGAGAGGGGAGATTGTAGGGTGGCTTTGTGGCCTACTTTACAGAGGACAGTCCTCTGTCTGAAGGCATCCTCTATTTGAAGGGCTGTCCAGTCCAACTCCAGTTTAAAGATGATGAACCATCAGAAGGGAGGGCCTTGAAGTTACCCATCAACAGAATATGGATTAAGTAGGCATGTACAGGTCACATGGTCATAGTCTTCCCCACTATGGGGAGATGTACTGTATTTCTCTTTAAATGCTAGTACAGTAATACCTTGGATTGCAAGCATAATTCGTTCCGGAACCATGCTTGTAATCCAAAACACTCTTATATCAAAGCGAGTCTCTGGCAGCGTGAGCGGGGCCAATTTCGGCCCGCTACACCCGTTCGAGGCGAGCGGTTACATCCCTACGCTTGTATTGCAAGACGTCGCTTGTTTATCAAGTCAAAATTTATTTTTAAAAATTGCTTGTCTTGCAAAACGCTCTCAGACCAAGTTACTTGCAATCCAAGGTATTACTGTAATTATTTCTAAATTTGTATCTATGCAAATAAGAACATAAGAAGAGCCAAGCTGGATCAGACCAAGGGTCCATCTAGTGCAGCATTCTGTTCACACAGTGGCCAACCAGCTGTCTGCGGGAAATTCACAAGCAGCACATGAGTGCAACAGCACCCTCCCGCCCATGTTCCCATGCACTGGTGTACATAGGCATGCTGCTCATTAGATACTGCACATCTGATACTCCGATTTAGGATGGCCTTTTTTGTCCTCTTTTTTTGGCAATGCACAAGTGGCCATCCTAAATCGGAGCAGCATAACCCTTTCCCCACCTTTGGCTTCTTCCCCAGCAGTTTTTTCTTTCCTCCTGTGGGATTTTAAATGAAATGTGCATTTATGAGAGGGATGTGGAGTAGAGAAACATCAGGTGGAAAAAGGGTAAAGTGCACTCAGATGCCCTGCTCCTCTGATACAAATTCCCTAGCCAAAGCTGCCAGGTTAGAGTGTTGGACTAGGACTCTGGAGATCCGGGTTCTAGTCCCCACTCAGCCATGAAGCTCACTGGACGACTTTGGGCCAGTCACTGACTCTCAGCTTGGCCTACATCACAGGGTTGCTGTGAGGATAAAATGGAGAAGAGGAGGAGGATTATGTAAGCCACCTTGGGTTCCTTGTAGGAAAAAAGGCGGGGTATAAATATAACAAACAAATAAAGATGTTAAGTTTTACATGAATTTGTGCCTAATGTGTACTTAGCCCCTGAGATCTGGAGAGGCATCTGATGGATGATTCTTTGATCGTACCCTGGTTTCAGTGATGGCTCATAGCCAATCTGACTGGTGTGGTGGAAAGCAAGTCAGCAGAGGTGGAGCCAAAGGATCACTGGAGGCTGGGCCAACATTGTGCAGAAGAGCTTTTAAAGATATAAAAGTTGGCCATTCATCCACCTGGTACAGGTTTTTTTTTTTTTTTAAAAGACATAATAACATTGTACAAATGCAGTGTATGATAAGCCAGTGTATGATTTTTCCACACTCACAAATGAACTATAAGCCAGTTTATTTTTTTTCAGTCTCACAAATGACCTCTAAGCCAGTTTATGATTGTCCCAGTCTCACAAAACAATTAAAAACCAGTTTATGATTTTTCCAGTCTCACAAAAGCATTATAACCTAGACTCACAAATACCCCTCCCCTATTTAAACAAGCTTACATACTGGGATTGTACTGGGCTGGGTTGACTCCTCAAAGCAAGCAGAGAAATAGCAAACAAATTCTCTCTCTCTCTCTCTCTCTCTCTCTCTCTCTCTCTCTCATCTCTCTCTCCTTTTCTGCCTCTTTTCCAAGTTTGATTGGCTGGCTTGGCTCAGCCCGTCAGCCAGCAATGCAACCCTGGGAGACCACCCTGTTGGCCAATAGATTCCCTCCCTTGCAGAAGGAAGGGGTCTTTTCTTATTGGTTAGCTCAGGCAAGAGCCTGAGCTGAGTTAATGGGCGGCGGGGGGGGGGGAGTAATTTATCCCTGATCCAGAGGAGCGTGCCCCATTGGGCAGCCTTCAAAAGCCTTTCCTCTGTGCATGTGCATCAGCGCATGTATGCTCAGTCCTAAAAATGATGCTGCCACGCCAGACCAGGAGTTCTTGGTCCCAATGCAGCAGTGCAGCAGCAGCTGCCCACCATAATGGAAACCTGCTGCCACCGCAGCAATTTTTTGTTTTAATACAGGTAGGCACAGGGACAGGGAAGTGCTGCACCCCCACCCCATGATTGGAGCAGCCCATGCCTGGTTGCCAACTAATCTTTTGCAGGGGCCAAATTATGAACTGAGATAGGACTGAAGAGCTGGATACACTGACTCTGATCAGCCCTGCACCACCCCACCCCATGCTGGATGCTTATCATTCCAGCCAAAGGCCGACTTCTGTAGAGCTTTCCCACAACTGTAGGCATTCTCTCCACTGCTTCCTCCCAGCCCGCATGTTTACCCATTTAAAATATTGGATTAAGAGCTTTCCGGAGCTTCCATAGTCTTAAGCAAATAAACATTTCAGTTCACATACTTGGTTACGCGTTCACCTTCTGACATGTTAAGGTTTTGTTTATACAGATTTACAAGTAGCTGACAATGAACTGAAATATATATAAGAAAGATCTGCAATTTGATAGTTGTGGCTTATTTGTCCAATAGTTAATAAAGGGCAGCCATGTTGTGGTTCTTCACCCCCTAATATGCCCCTGAAATGCCCCATTCCTACACATACACCACCGGTGGGACAACTCTGCTCAAGGGACTTCTTGCAGACATATCAGGGGGCCTTTGGCAGCGTAAATGCTGTCCCTCTGTCTAGCGGGCCTCCCTTTCCACTGATGGAGCAGCATGTATGCCACATCCAGTGGCCCCTCAGGCTGGCCTTTGGACAAGTTTACCATTGCACAACGAGTCAACACTAGTTGTTGTTTTAACTTCAGGGTGTTTCATACACTGCTTAATCTTACAGTGGATTCAGTTATATGTCATATAGATCAGTTGCAACTCAAACCATTCAGCAACATTGACTGTCTGGTTAGGTAGTTGTAGGGGCAGGGGTGGAAAGAAAGCTAGTGCACTGTAGTGCAAAACATTTTTAAAAGCATCCTGAAATCTTGCCACAAGACAGGATAGAGATAGGGATTTACCAAGTGCAGACACCAGAAAATAGGCTGAAAATTTAGGGGGTTTATTTATTAATTTACTTGCTTGCTTGCTTTCTGGGCAGTTCACAAAAGTTAATACCCAAAAATAAAACATGATGTGGATGGTCTGAAGGACAATGGTATGCAAGAAGGTGTGTGTGTGTGTGTGTGTGTGAGTGTTCTTAGTATTTCCCAGAAGGAATGCTGATGGGTCAAGCCTTATGCTTAACCCTGTGATTCTGTTTATAGTTTTCCAGTACAGGCCAGCATATTTAAATGCTTGCTGTGCTCCCTTAAAAAGTTGCTGCAATCAATTGTACAATTGTACCATGCTGCACTTTTGTTATTGATCAAATCCTGTTTTCATCCCAATAATGTCATTAGCGCAGTGAGACAAGTGTGAAGAAATTACCCTTTGAGGTGTCCGTCCATCCTCCCCCCCCCCCCCCGCCTGGGCCACCGCTTCTTACTCCCCCAAGAAGGGATGTCAAAATAACAAATAGATAAATCGTATCAGTCGTATTGATCTGTGGCTGTCTTGATGTGCAATATTGCTTGGGAATACAAATGTGCTTTTTAGAGTTACAATTTAAGTAGTTGAGCACTTAGCTGGATGTTAACCAAAAAAATTAAAAAAAAAAAAAAACACCTTGTTTTTCGTTTTTCCAAACCTCATCTTTATTTGTGGTATTGAGCTCTGTGGAGAATAAATGCGGCAAGCAGAGGCAGAGAAGAACAGCTTCTGGACTGCTGTGAGCAATGTGCAGCATGTTTCCATATTAATCAAAAAGCTAGAGGTAGGAAAAAATCAATATTACCTGTGTGCCCCTGAGTTTGATACCTGCTTAGCAGTAGTGCCATTGGAATTTATTGCATACTGGTAAAACTGGCAACGGCACTGTTGGTTATTCAGAAGAGCAAAGCACTAGCCAGCGTGGTGACTACTACTAAACAGTCTGCATCAGTTTTGCTAGGTGGTTTTTAAAACAGGCCCTGTCCCAAAGGTTAGCACAGACCCAAAGGCCCCGAAAAGCAGAGATCCTAGTGATGCAGAAGATACAGCGTGTGCAGCAGAGAGAGCTCGGTTGACACTGGCCCAGCAGTGCAGAGATATACGCAGTGAGGAAGATCTACAGAGTAAAGCTCTCAGGCAGAGAACTCGAGGAATGTATTATTATTTCTGCTCTTCGATACCAGATGTCACCGCTACAAAAGGAATTTTGCTACATACTGCATGGATTAGGAGGATCTAGCTAAGCTGATATTAAGGCATGAACAATATGGGCTCAGCTCCACTGTCCCTCCACTAGCTCAGATCTCCTTTTCCAATTTTCTCCGAAAACGTTGACATTTCTCCAGATGCGTTGATGGTAAGGCTAAGCTGAATGCTCTCAAGAGAACAGTTTTGGGGCATAAAAAGGAAAGTGGGTGCTGAAAAGGTTTTCTGGAAGACCCCCACCCACCCACCCCCAAAATCTGACTTATTTTGCTTTTCTTTGCAGCCCCCTGTGGGGAAAAAACCCCACCAAAAGGCCCCCACCCATTTACACACACAAGAGACTTTTGTGAGGTGCTGCCTTAATTTTGGGGAGGGGAGAAAAAAAATCATGACAATTCCATTCCCAGTTTCGTTTAGTCCAATTTTCATTCCATATATTTTGTTTTTGTGCCTTTCCCCCCCTTTGCTGTGGAGGTGTGAGCAGAGCTGCAGTGAAAATGGATTGTGCGTGTGTGTGTGTGTGATAGGCCTAGCATATGGCACTACTTCGTGCACTTCATTTTCATCCGTCTACCCCTTCAGTATTTTTAGAACATATTCATCGCTTCTCTATAAAAATGTGTTCCCTTTGCAGCCTGCAGGCAGAACTTTATTGCTGGTACTGGTGGTGCCAAGGCTGCTGAACAAATTTATTTCGAGTGGTCCCATCCAGGTATTGATCAGCTCCACACACCTGCTTAGCTTGAATAAGGCTTCAGCACTGGACTGTTCTGGACCAAATTATTGGTTAAATCAGTTTTCCACATCAGGGCCAAAATTTAGGAGAACATATTTGGGAGGAAAGCATTCTTGGGTATGATTTCGTCAGGTCTCCCAAGCTAAGACATGCTCTTCTCTTTAAAGGCACACTTAATTGCTCAAGGTTCCAAGAGCTGCATCGGTGCTTCATAGAACACCTTTTCCTGCAGGCCCCTTTGTGCTCCTCCATTCTTTTTAAAAAAGGGGAAAAAATCTATAAGAACCTTGTAACTAAGAACTGGTGCCTGAGTTTTGCTTTCTTCTTCCTCCCTCCCAATCCCTTTTCCTTTCGTGTCATGTCTTTTAGATTGTAAGCCTGAGGGCAGGGACTGTCTAATATTATTCTTTGTAAGCCACTCTGGGAGTCCTTTTTGGCTGAAGTGCAGGGTAACAATGCTGTAAATAACTCAAACCCAATGTGGGGTTTGACAGTGAAATTTTGCCTACCATGTCCCCAAGAATCAACTTGTTTCCATGCCCTGATAGAACATCTAAAGGTGATGTATACACGTTCATGCCTGCACACAGTCCTTGGCCCTCGAAAATGGAAGGCAGAAGTTGAATCTAGGGTTTTCACATTAGAATGAACACATGTTTATAACCATCAACATGGGAGATGAAGTAGAATTGAACTGGATCAGTGTGATCCTGCTACCCTACCCAACGTTGATGTTACCTCCATTGCTGCACGTGTGAGTAGTCTCATGCACTAATTTTGTAGTGTCTGGGAAGAAAGCAGAGTCAAATCAGCAGACTCAAGAAGGGAGTTTCTCATACACACACGCACACACACACACACACACACACACACAAATTCATGATTGAATTCATTTGCTGCTATTGCAGGACCACGTATGCTGGCTTCAGTTCTTAGTGCTGAAGTCTTCCGATAAACTGATTAGTGCTAGTTCTTCCAGCACTGGTTAGAATGCTTTTAGTACTCATTTAGTACTAATGCTTTTAGTACTCATTTCAAAGACATGTTAGTCCTCTCAAGGACAAGAATGTTCCTGGATACAGCTGAGTGCACATATGAATAAAGGAATGGAATAATGTAGGGCTGTAACCAGGTCCTGGGATTTACTGTCAATTGTTTAAAACTGTTATATTTTTGGGCGTTGGTTTTATATTAAGTTATTATATTGTATTTTTAGTGGGTTAATCTTTGTAAAACGCCCTGAGATCTTTGGCTATTGGGCGGTATAGAAATGTAATAAAAGAAATAAAATGACATGTAAAAAAGACAAGCTCCCATAAAGATGCATGATCATAAATAGATTTTTATCACACTATAACTATCTGTATGAACAAGAGAGCTGTTCAAGCATACAAATAGGCAATTCATCCTCATTTAAGTGCTCTTCAGATTGTATATAGTGCTGGTGGTTACGTGCCCTCAGCCATGTTGGGACTCCCATAGTATATATACATCTCTTGTGGCTACATCTGGTTACGTCTGTTAAGCCTGCTCAGAACATTTTTCTAAATTTCTGGAATCTTGGCCTCTCTTCCTCTGTTCTTTGGGAAAAAGGGACTGTGATGGCACAGTACTTTAAGCATATCAGACATGTTTAGGTTTTCGCTGTTTCACGTTGACTTACAATGGAACTCCCATGTACCCTTAGGCTCCCACCATAACATTTCTAGCTTGACAGGACTCTTAAAAGGAACCGGAAGGCTACATAACAATATGCACATTTACGTAGGAGTAAAAAACCCCACTGTATTCAATAGTGCTTATGTCTGACTAAACATATATAAGCTAAATCAGTTTCAGACCTTGTAGAGCCCATTAGTTTCAGACCTTGTAGAGCCCACTAATGCTTGCTCTAGGATTGGTCCCGCCCGCCCCCTCTCTCTCACACACACACCAGGTTCTGGCTTACCTAGCAGCATCAACAAGTAGCTGCAAGCAACCTGTCATTTTGAATTTCCCACAATGCGCCAGAGTGACTCCACCATGGGGCATTGTGGTTAATTAAAATGGCGGGCAGCTCACAGCCACCTGCTGTGACTACTCTCCATCTCCATAAGATGTTACGGGGCCCACTGATGTCAGAGGGGGGCCACCAAAGGGCATTTTGCCAAGGGGCCCTCAAGCCTCAGACCTGCCCTGATGTGATTGATCCTGAAGACAGAATACTAAACATCCTCACAGAGCTTCAATTTCCAGGGTTCTTTTGCAAAAACAAGGGTAGTTGCTTCTAACTCATATGGTTTTCAAAATGGCTTTGTATCTGCAATGCAGACATGCCCTGAGGGGGCCTTTAATAGTAAAAATGATTTGTGCCCTCCACATGACTATGTACTGTGTAATTCAAGCACTAAGTCCTGAACTAATGTGTGGCTTCCGCCAAAAACAGCAGTCCTGTGTCTCCTCCCTCAGCCATCCCTGGTAATGTCCAGTAATATGTGATGTGATCAAATCATGTTTCATCTTCCCCCATCTGGCAGAAGCAACAGCCAATGCAATGGAATCAGAGCATGATTGATGATGTCGTTGCATCTCCCCTTTCATTAGTACTCAATGTTATGGGGGAGACAGGAGGAAGAGATGTGGGACTGGTGTTTTCAGCATCTATTTCCAGTCTGAAAATTGATCAACCAGAGATTATATCTGTTCTGGACCATGAGGTTATCCTATGTGTTATCTGAAATGCTTGTGGATATAACCTGTTTAGCTATCTTTGTTGGCCAACAACTCTATTTAACCTGGGGCCAAAACACATGTCACTTTAAAGACATAGCAAGCAGTTTATATCTTCTTCTTTTTTCTTTTTTAGTATAGAGTAAGTGCAGGGGGGCTGATCCAACTTGGGACTAGTGTGGTGGGTATGGGGGCTATGTCCCTTTCCTCCAGCTGTAGTCCCCATCTGGACTGGGGAGAGGCTTGCACCTGCATTGTATATTGCCAGACAGGGAGCCATTAAAGCACACATTAACATGTGTTAAATTCACTCACAGTCACTTCTGCTCTGTAAATGGCAAAGTACTGCGTAAAGCAGATTTTGAAGCCCCAGAGTGACTTTTATCCCCCCACCCCAGGTATTTGTCGTTTCATACATTTTTCGTGAATGTATATTCATAGCATATGGCTGCTTAAAATATACCAATTAGATTACTTTTTTTTCCAGTTTGGGTCCAGCCTACATATGGTGTTAGCGAGTGACTGTAACTCTAGTAAAACCTAGCAAGCTCTTTAGCATAAAACAATGCCTGTTGGAAGAGAGGAAGGAGAATCTTTGCAATATATATTTCTTTTTTGGCAGATTTTTGTTGATTTTAAAAATTACATTTTCCAAAGGAAAAAGAGATTTACAACAGCAATGATATCCTCAACAGCCAACTTATATCAACATTTCCTCTTCCTTATACCAAGAAAAATAGGTTACCAATAATTATAATTTGCTTATTTAGAACTGCAAAATTCCATAGTTTAATATAACGATCTCCGATTCTTGGGATTTGATCGGCTTTCCAGTGCTTTGCAGATCGTACTCTAGCAGCGATTTTGATTATGTGCAATCGGCTGTTACCTTCTATTTTTCACCCAGCCAAGGGATAAAAACCTTTTGCCATGTGCAGAAGACTTTGTGCATGTTGAAGCATGCACACGGTGAACACTCTCCACTCCCTGTCACCCCATGGTAATTAGGCTTGTGTTTGTATACACACAAGACTTGGCTGCCGGTAATTAATATCCTTCCCACCCCTTCTTTACTTTCTTATGCAGTTCATTCCATCCGCTTATGCTGTGCATGCCCAGTTGACCACTCATGCTGATGACAGTATGTAAGCAATGCTTTCTAGTATATTAGTTTTGGCCCACATTCCTAAGTGGGCATCAAAAACCACGTGAGGAGGTGCCAGCACATAACTGACCCTTCCCCAGCCCAACCTTGGACTGGTCAGGGAAGTGGGCTTCAAGTCCACTCCTTGCTCTCCCCCAGTTAGTAAACTCTGGCCGGCTGGACTTCCCTCCATTTTTTGTATCATTGGCAGTGCCCAGGCCAGGGGCTAACAAGGAAAGTCTGATTTTGACTGGTTTTTTTGTTTCCCTACACTTCCTTTCTCATCCATTCTTAAAGCATGCCATCAGCCCATAAGATCTTGATTTCTCTCTTATTCGTTTTTTATATTATTGATTTAAGAACTTGAGTCATTACCAAAAAAAAAAGAAAAAGAAAATTGAATAAATGCTCAGGGGAGTAAGAAATCTATCAAAATCATCCATTAAAAAAAAAAAAAAAAGGTGGGGAGGGGTGGGGAGAGAGAAACTTGTGATGTCTGGGGGGAAAATCTTGCAATATTTTCTGATAGCAGAGCAGATAAGTTTCCCAAAAATTAAATAAAAGGTGGCAACTTGGTCATAAAAGTGTCCCATTTTTGCCTTATACAGTTGGTACATTTAGCCATTTATTTATCATTTGTTATTTCATTTATTTAAAATACATCCCACCATTCTGCCTCAATATGAGGCACTCAGGGCAGTTCGCAAACCATTCCAAAACAACCAAGAATACAAAATAATCAAATATAAAACCAAACTACAGATCACATCCTAAAACAGCAGACATCAAGCACCCAGAGGGCACCTTAAGAGCCAAGAGTAAACTAATCAAACCTCAAACAGACAGAAAGCCTGCTTGATTTATTTATTTATTTATTTATTTATTTATTTATATTCCACCTTTCAGGGCAAAGCGCTCCCAAGATAGCTCACAAAACTCTTAAGAATAATGTATTTTTTAAAAAATGCATATAAAACAATCCCGTTGCAAACTAAAAATGGCAGCAATTTAAAACCCAGCATGCAATACCTCGGTAACATAAACATTTTTAAAGTCTGTTTAAAAAAACTGTATAGATCAGATCATGAGTACCTCTTTCGGGTGAGAGTTCCACTGAAAAGGCCCTGTCTCTAATGCCTGGCAACTTGGTGGACTTTAACAGCAGGCCTGCGCAAAATGCGTTGTCTTAAGGCCTGGGCAATAAGGGTGCAGGACCCAGCACTAAGTGGCACTGCACAGCCTGATTCCTGAATCCAACATCACTCATGGTGCAAATTCAAGACTGACTGAGGGTTTGAGTCCTGAACCCCACTTGCAATCTGGAACCCCAGCACATGAGCTCTGTTATCTTTTTCATCACATTCATTCTTGCAAGAAAAGAAGAAGCCTTCCTTTGTTCTCCCCCGCCGCCGCCCCCCATCACCAGGAACACGCCCTGTATCACCTCACGGAGTTCAATTAGACTATTTTGGAAGCAAGCCAAATTACCAAGTAATTTTAATTACTTAAAATTACCAAGAGTCCTTTGTGGGAAACATCTGGCAACCATCTAACTGAGCCATCTTCAGAAAATCACTCTACACCCAACTCTGAAAGGAAGAGAAAGACTGAGTGGCAATGTCAAATATGGTTTTGCAAAATGAGAAGCTAATGAGATATGAATGCATGGGCAGCAATCCAAGGGTGTTTTAGCATGGCTGTTATCTCAGACATTAGGTTCATTCACACCATGCATCTAGTCTCTCCAGTGCATATGTGCCAGGGCCCTTGCTCCATACAGATGATGGGTGAAACTGTGGTGCTCTGCATTCTGAGGTGTCCCAGAGATGCATACCCTGGGAAAATACCCTGACCTTCGTGATCCCTTCTACAAGGCCAAATTGGGAGCATGGGCAGTTGTCATGGAGATATGCCCTATTAATAGAGAATAGAGCCAGCCTTAGACTGGGTTCAGACAACACGGTAACCCACACTCAAGCATTGAGTGTGGGTCATTGTTGAACCATGGGTTGTTGAAACATGGGTTATCATGTTGTCTGAACCCAGCCATGCTAAGAAGCCATGACTTGTTAACCACAAACAACCCATGTTGTTGTTGAGTTGTGAACTATGGGTTGTTCACCATGGTTTTATTTTTTATCTCGGCTTGGTTCAGTCAACATGATAACCCACATTTCAACAATCCACAGTTCAATGACAACCCATACTCAACCCATACTCAGCCCTTGAGTGTGGGTTACCATGTTGTCTGAACCCAGTCTTGGTCTTTTTACCACCCATGGGGTGGGGGCATGGGGTTGCTGGTTTACATGTTACACTTATCACATGATTATTGTAGCCATTGCAGGGAATATATTATTATGTGGGATCAGCTGAACAAAAAGACTTTAGAAGCAATGGTAAGAAGCAAGAGAGAGAGAGAGAGAGAGAGAGAGAAAGGTGGACTTGGCTGCCTGATTTATGATTAATTTGAAGAGATAAATCTGTATACTTTGGGGAAATATTAACTTACATTTATAATAGGTGTCTGCTAAGTATTTGAAGAAATGTTTAGAAAAAAGTGCAATCATATATGATCCCTATACATGGGTGTATCTGGCCAAAAAGAGGCAAAAGGGAGCAAAGAAATATTGAGCTAAAGAACAGAGAGGGTACAAATCTGAACAGTGAGGTGCATTTGATATGGGAGTGGAATGATGACAGCCTTGGCACCTGAGCCAGTTTTAAATTGGACTGGAAGCAGCACTGGTGAATATATACAGCTGGTAATAATTCTGTACTGGCAAGGGAATGAACTAGCTGGCTGAAAAGATTCTCTTTTTTCAACTCTAATTTCTGTGATCAGGAGAAGATGAAATGAACAGTAAATTCAGATGATTTTTTTCCCAAGGAAAGCGTAGATTAGACATGAAATTTCACATGGTGATTTGCCGTTTGAACATATCTCATCAAACGAAGGGCCAGACCCAATATGTTTGTATGAATTATGCGAACTCTCCAAGCTGCAGTTGACATGGCGAAAATTATTCATATAAATAAGCAGCAATAAAAAATGGAAACGGGGGGCTATAGCAAAGGCCAGACAGACAGCCACAGAAGCGTTGGGGGCATTATTTACAAAGTGTAATACTGTCTGTGGTTTTTGATGAGGACGTCTCATGCAATTAGACAAGGTATATGAGAGCATCATCTAAATGAGATGATGCCTCATTTAGTGAAAGCAAAAGTTCAGTGATCATTAGGTTTGCACAAGACCAGTTGGGCGGAATAACACACACCAGCCTCCTAGAGTATAAGGAGAAATAGGTTGTTGAAGGGTTGAAGCAAAACAGGATAGTACTGGTTCGTGTGTTGACAGATGTATATGTTTCTGCGGAGTAGGGCAGGTTTCTGCTCTAAGTTTTCAATTTGCCCTCGTTTCCCTCTACGATTGAATCCCGTTCCCTTTTCATTTCATTTTTCTTCAGCTTGGCGGTAATGTGACTGCTCCTTTTTTGTTTAATTTCAGTCTGTTTAATTTCAGTGGCTACTAGTCATGATGGCTTTTGTCTTTATGTTTTGCTTGTGGGATTTCCACTGGGGCATTTGGTTGGCCACTGTGAGAACCAGGATGCTGGGACTGGGCAGACTTTTCACCTGACCCAGCAGGGCTCTTTTTTGTTCTTGGTTTCTATTTCTATTTGCATTTCTGAGGGCAAAGCTAGTCTATCATGAAACAAGATGAATTAATCACTTATGTTGGCAGATTCCAGAGGATGTGCCATTGTCATGCCTCCAGCGGACAATTGTGGGGGTTAAAAACCTGAAGGTGGCATGATAACTTATCATTGTTCATGGATACACACAATCATTTTTTTTCTGGGACACTCACTATGGGCTGTGCTCAGAAAGGTTTTGCATGTTTTTGAAGCACTACAGAAAACCTACGAAACCTGTTTGACCAGAGACCACAGGGTGATAGTTGGCATACAGATAATGAATGTTTGTAGTCATAGACAATAATAGCTCTATCATACACCATCAACTCTGAAACATTATCAATTCACAACATGAAAAACGAATGAGTAGGGAAGGAGTCATTTTTGCTTTTTGTTTCAAGTATTAAAATGTCTTAGGCTTCAATCCCAAGAGCGCTTACTCGGCAGTAAATCCCATTTATTTCAGTGGGATTTGCTTCAGAGTAAACATGCATAGGACATGGCAGGTGTGAAGAACCTGTTGCCCTCATATGTTGGACTCCAAATCCCATCAGTCCCAGCCAGCTTGACCAATGGACAGGAATGATTGGAGTTGAAGTCCAACATCTTGAAGGCCACAGTTTCCCCACTCCTCACCTAGGGCACCTCATTTCATCTCAATTTCCCATCTGTAAAATGGGTTTATAGCAGGGTTATAAGGATGCACATGGTGAAACTTTGTATTATTGTCGTCATCATCATCATCATCTTTAATCAGTTAGATCAATCAATTATGAACCATTTTATTTAACTAAAAATGGTACCACTAATTATTCAATCAAATGGTACCACTAATTATTCATGGCATCCAGAGCCAGTGTGGCGTAGTGGTGAGAGTGTTGGACTGGGACTCGGGAAATCCGGGTTCTAGTCCCCGCTCGGCCATGAAACTCACTGGGTGACTTTGGGCCAGTCACTGACTCTCAGCCTAACCTACCTCACAGGGTTGTTGCGAGGATAAAATGGAGAGGAGGAGGATTATGTAAGCCGCCTTGGGTTCCTTGCAGGAAAAAAGGTGGGGTATAAATATAATAAATAAATAAATAAATCCTCAGCCATAGGATTGCTTTCTTAGGGAACAATTCTATAGCCCCTAGACAACGTGTGAGGGGCCATAGAATAGTTCATGTTCCTAGCTCCGAGGTCGGAGACAGCACTCCGTCCTCGGAGCTGGGAATCAGAGCACCTACCACCCTCCCCCACCCCCTCACAGCTGGCATGGAAAGAACTGCTCTCCAAGGTCGGGAAAGCAACCTCGAAGAGGGGTTAAAAGGGGCGTTTTGGGGGGTTGGGAGGGGAGGAGACTGAAGCGGCCAGGATACAAGCTATCCTGAAGCTGCTCCAGGCCAGCCTCCTGCCCTCCCACTCCAAGACGCTCCAGCTAGATGGGCAAAAAAGCCCATCTAGCAAAAATGCAGGGCGGGAGGACAGGGAGGTGAAGATCACCTCTGTTGCTCCTCCCGCTCTGCATTGGATGCCCATAAGCCTCCATGTTCAGGGGTTTACGGACATCCCGATAGGATTGTGCCCTTAGTTTATTTTGAGCTGACCACTTTCAAACAGGTATTTCGTATCCTTTTGTATTTTCCATAGGCAGGTGTGAAAGCTGCAGGTGGAATTCTAATTTCAATTTAATTTTCCCAGCACTGAAGAAAAGGTTCTGTGGGTAATCTGTATGCCTATTTGAATTGTGGCTGCTTCAATTTGCACAGGCATTCTTTAATATTGTTAATTCATTTCAGTTATAGCCCCAAAGGTTTCTGTGCAATCAGGTTTAGCTCACAGTCATGCTGCATCATGGGTCTTGTAAGCTTAAGGCTGCATGAATGGTAGTTGTTCCTACATGTGCATCTTCATTTTCACTTATGAGAATGCAGATAGCTCAGTCGAAAAGAAGCAAAATATAGTGAGACTAAAAATTGGCATTAAAGCTGAAATATTGTAAGAATGCAGATATAATGAGAATAAACAATGCTTGTGCATCTAAGGGTGACTCATAAATAGAGTGACTTGAAAGCACAGCAGCTTTTAGAATGGTTGTAAGGTTTTCAGATCAGAGTTTACCAGATTAAAGCAAAGAAATTTGTAAAATGTTTGCAAAGTACAAAACAAATCCACATTGCAACACGGATTGATACATATTTGAATAGGAATTTTTATGCAAATATTTCTTTTTTTAAAAAAATTGCAGATTAATGAGAAAATTGAACAGAACAGATTTATGAATGAACACATGTGAAATTGACATAGAGCTTTTTTACACAAGGCTGTTAATCTGTTGTATCTACTATTGGTTTCATCGCAGAATTGAGATCCAAGCTCTACACAAAGAGCTTTTCCTTTATTGCTTTTCTGCTACATAACCTCTAGGTGGAGCTGTGGTATAGCAGAATAACACAATTACAGAAGTGGCAAAATGAATTTTGTTTTGCTTTCACAAATAATACTGTTTTCCCCACTCTAAACCCCCCCCCCAAGAAAATGCTCTTAAAAAACAGAAGTGAAACTGGAGGGTTCTAAGGAACCATAAACAACTGTAAGAAATGACAAGGGCACAATTAACGCCTTGTGTAGAACAGCTCATAGGATCAAATCATATGATGAAAACCCAAAAAATGATTGTTGTGTAGATAGATAGATGATGGATGGTTAGACAGATGTTCATCTTTAAACTTAAAAGGTATAAAAGGCAGGGAAATCACTTACTTTCTTAAGCTTAGTTTCTGTAGTGGCAAATACTTGACCCTCTGGTCTATTTTTTGTACCTTCAGCACACTGAGACTCTGTCAGAGTGGATTGAATTAAATTATGTAGGATTGCTAATACTGTGATAGATTAAGCCATGAGTGGGTTTTGTTTGGCTTTGAAAAAAAAGTACTCATCCCTACAAGCAGAATGTCATTTTGTCAAACATGTAAAGAAGTGTGCTGTGCCAATGTCCAATCCACTGCAGAAAACCCACTGCTCATCCACAGAAACTCATTTCCTTCCTATCAGCTAGTACAAGACAGCAAAAGCTTGCCAATATTTTTCACTCTTTATGTTCGATGCGGTAGGAGAATGATTTCTTGAACTGCTCTACGCAGAGGGCAAGAGACAAGCACAACAGGATTGATGGAAAATCTTTCTTCATTGTAGTCTGAGAGAGAGGAAGCAAATAAAGTCTTTTGTATTATTCAGCTATTCCTTTTTATTGTTTTTCTCCCCTAAGCTGCTTGGCTGAAAGTGCTCTTGACAGTTCACAGGCCTATCAACACTTACTTTGAGTGGTGGGGGATGGATTATAGCCTGGATCCAGCAATTCTAGTGCATGTAAATACAAGGACTCCAATGTGCATACAAAGCTCTCATGCAAGCAGAAAGTTCTCCATTCATTTAAATGATTGAGAGTTGCAACAAAATATTGCAGTGTGCAGTGCTCTTGTTCAGGGTTCCAGCCAGCCATGCCCTTTTCCATGAGACTCCATTCCATTCCCTGCCTCAACAGTTAGCCACCACTCCATGGTCACTGAGCATGCTCAGTCCTCATTGGGCTACTTGGAAGTTTCATTTCTCCTTTACAACTTTCCCCCCTTTCCTTTCCCCTCTATTTTTTTTGTTGTTGTTGTTATTCTTTTGCAAACTTTGGGTTGTTCCCAAGCCTGCTGATACCTCTGCCTTTTGCATGGATGGTGCCCTTTTGGCTATATAAGGATCCATACTTGGAGAATTGAATTCACTCTTAGTATCTATGATGATGCTTGAAACAGCTCCATACAGAACTGGAGAAATAATATTTCAGATTCCTAGGCCCAGACTCACAATCTTCCCTCCTGGGGGACCATCTTGCACAGGGCTGTGTAAAATGTACAGATTCCTAGTTGGTACCAGTGGTGAAAGTAGGCAGGAATGGACAGGTGCGGCAGACAAAATGTTTAATTTATATTTATCACTGAGTTTAGAATTCAAGGATAAAGCCATGGGAGTTCCATCACAACATGTCATCTTTATTCCCCACTGAGCTCGCACTATCTTTGGATGCTTATGATAGTTGAAAATATAGGAAGGGTGATTGACTTGCACTTTCTGTATTTCTGTATATTATTGATATCATTAATATCTAAAACAGGGGAATGTCTTCATCTCCTAAGGCAGGGAAGCGCATGTGATCCTGATATGGGTACAGCATGCACATCTCCCCATATTTTATTATGTTATTGTATTTTATTGTTCTCAGTTTTGTTTTCTGAACTGCCCAGAGATCTTCAGCCATTGGGCAATATAGGAATGTAATAAATAAATACTCTGGGACTCCTTGTCGCCAGGTGTGAAGGCACATTGGAGAGCAGGCACTCGTCCCTTGACCACTTTCTTCTTCCTCCCCTTTGGAGGGTCCCTTCCTGGGACTCTCCAAAGGGGCACTGTCTCTGCTACTCACCACCACAGTCCAATGATGTTAGCCAGGCAGAGCAAGAAGATGAAGAAAAGTTCCAGCTGGATCTGGGATAGAGGAAAAATCCTAGGGCGACGCGGGAAGCAGCAACAAGAGACTGGAAGATTGCTGGCCATTCCACTGCCAATCTGTTCTCCAACATGGCTTATCATGTGTCCTCAGAGGTGCAGAGAGAGCACACGGGGCAACGTGGGCTTTATTTATTTATTTATTTTTATTTATTATATTTAATAAAGTGGCTTTGGAGCCACTCACTGGGCTTGGTGAGTGGCTGCTCCAGAGCACTGTCCAAGCAGCGGAGGAGAGCCAGGCAGGCAACAAGAGATGGGTGGACAAAGCTGCTTCCCTCCGATAGGTAAAGTGGAGCCCGGGAAGGGGACGGTGGAGGAGTTAGGAGAGGGAAGGGGCTGAGTGAGTGCCAAGTGACACATTCCAAGCATGCCGTGTTTGCCATCTCCCTCCAGCAGCACGGACAGAAGGACAGAGTCTAGGAGGTGGGAATTCACCGGCAGCAACAGAGGGTCAGGGCGCCCATGGGTGGGCCACATTTAAAGCCTTGGGGAGGTATGCATTGTGTACCTCTGATGTATAGGGTGGCCATGTGTCCTACTTCATTATTATTGATTTATTGCATTTCTATACCACCTTTCTGAAACCACCCCAAGGTGATTTACAACAATTCAAAAAAACAAGAATGATAAACAAAAACAAATACAATAAAGCATTCAAAACAACCTTAAAACCATTAACAATTCAACAAGTCAAATTAAAAAGGTGTGTCTTGTTGACCGCCTCCCAGAATGCAGAGAGAGTCCCCTTTACAGAAGACAGTCTTCTGTATGAAAGTATCCTCTCTTTGAAGGGCTGTCCACTCTGACTCTGCTTTAAAGAGAAAGAACCATAAGAAGGAACGGAGTGCAGGGGCCTTGAAGTTGCCCATCAACCCTTAGCACCTGGACAGTGGACTGAGCAGACGCACAGGTCACCTGGTCACAGTCTTCCCCACCACGGTCAGCTGTATTGCATTTCTATTTAACGTATAGCAATTATTTATAGATTTGTATCTCGACATGTAAATTAGCATATGAGTATTTTATGAAAATCGGTGTCCTCTTTTTTGGTGGATGCAGTTCCTCTTTTTTGGTGATGTGTAATTGGCCACCCTAAGCATGTGTTATACCCAGGGCCGGTGCTACCATTAGGCCAACTAGGCAACTGCCTAGGGTGCAGGGCTAAAATAGGGAGGGAGGGCTCAAGTAGGAAGGGGGGCACTAAATATCTGATCTTGCCTAGGGCACCAAGCTGCACCAAACTGCCTTGTACCGGCCCTGGTTATACCCAGAACTCAGTGAAGGAAGGATGGGATATAGGGTGGCCAGGTGTCCCCTTTTACAGAGGACAGTCTTCTATTTAAAGGTCTGCCAGAGGATTGCCCTCTATTGTGAGGGCATCCTCTATTTAAATGGGCTATCCTGTCCAAGTCCAGTAGAAAGATAAAGAACCATTGGAAGGAAGAGCTGGACCTTGACGTTGCCCATCATCAACAGCACTGGACAGCAGACTGAGCAAGGCACACGGGTCACCTGGTCTTCCACACTGTGGTGTGATGCACTGCATTTCTATTTAAATTAGACTAATTATTTCAAAATGTGCATCTCTCTATATAAATTAGCCTATGCAGATTGGTGTCCTCTTTCAATCTCTTTTTTTATGATTTGTAAGTGGCCACCCTAGATACAAATTGAATAAATAAATGATCAGCTTTAATCTCTGGGAGCTGTCATCAAATTTCTAGGAGCCTCAGCAACCAGGCAGTTGGTGTTTTCCGTGCATCCCCAATGCCCCACAATTGTTGAAGGATGAAATCCCTAACTCAGCAATATGAGCCTCAGAGTCCTTGGTTTGGGGCCTGGGTTTTCAGAATGTCCAGACATTCAGCAATTCTCTTCGTAATTACTCCGAGATGTGAATAAATCATTCACATCCATCTTTGGATGTAACACATTATGAGGCGCTTAACATAAAAATGCCAGGAGCTTAAAACAAAGATAAAGTGAGTAGTAACATGAATGTGTATATTCAAGGTTTAGTACATCATCTTTGTTCTTTGGCATTTTTGCTCTTAGCTTAGTCTGGCAATACTTGCTTCATGATAGAAATATCAGTCACCCTAACCCTTCAGGTCTGAAATCACATTGCATTCACATGCCAAAAGGCAGCCATTGGCTGTAAGTGATAGTTTTGATTTGAAACATAAACTGCATGCCGTTTAAGACGTCTTGGCATGGCTCTGACAGTGATTCTAGTTTGTGCAGGAGAAAAGCAAAACAACAGTCTGTCAACTCCATTAAGCACAAGGGGGAAGTTATCTGTGCTTTTCTTATTGAATTCCATTTGCAATTTTTTTTTTTAAAAAAAGAGCCTTCTGAATGATGAATGCAGTGAAAATTTTGATGCTTTCCATTTATTTTTTTAAAAGTGAACAGTTCCAAATTAATTGAATTATTTGAACTGAGTTATTTTAATTTATTTAATTCAAAATTGGCATTTTATGTTTATTTGCTGTGGTTTTTCATTTCTGTTTCAATTAAATTGTTGTTGCTGTTTAAAAACTGTATTGTGTGAGGCCACCGTTACTTAAATTTTAATTAATTAATTAATTAATTGCCTGTCCACTCCATTCTAAATCTCAGAATGGATAAAAAACATATTTAGAACCAATAGCATGCAATAACATTTAAATATTTAATTCACAGTCCAGCCAAAGTTAAGCACACTTTCTGCACAATCAGATGCTTGTCTATTCAGAAGTAAGTCTACTGAGTTGAATGAGAATGGCAACTGTGTGTAGCACCCCTCCCCAGCCTGGTGCACTCCAGAAGTTTTGGACTACAACTCACAGCATTCCTGACTATTGGCTCTGCTGGCTGAGGCTGATGAGAGTTGAAGTCCAAAACATCTGGAGAGTACCAGTTTGGGGAAGGCAAGTATATACGATTGCAGCCTAAAGTCTCATTGGGTTGGATCCAGATTTAGTTATGCTCAGAGTAGACCCACTGAAATAAATGGGACTAACATAAACCCCATTAATTTCAATTGGTGAGCTAGACACACACTTAACTGTCTCCCACTGGCATTCAGACTGCTTATATTTGGCTGGATCAAATACGCAGTTGCTTTTCTATTTATTCATTTGCCTTTTCTATTTATGCATTTGCTTTTATCCAAGCTTTTGGCCGGAAAGGGGCCCCTGTCCTGTGTCCCACATCACATCTGGACTAAGGTAATAGTCAAGAGATAGACCTCTAATCAGAAAGATGAAACACACACACTTCCGCCGCCAAAAAAAGAATGCTTCATCTCAGACCAATGAGGCTGATTGAAATGAGACAGTTGGTGCGCAAAAAAAGAAAAGCATTTACTAGAGCAATTTCCACAGGGCCTGGGGTCTTGTTTAAAAGGTTTTTAATATATGTACTTTATATAAGGATGTCGGAGAAATCTGCAATGGACTCCAATGAGTTTTTGATTTCTATGAATATGACCCGCAGATTCCGCAGCGTACAGGCTTTTCCCAAGTCGCACGGTTTCTGTGGACTTGCAGACCAGGTTTTTTTACTTTCCATAATTTTACGCAAATTAAGTCGTAGAAAAATATGGAAAATAAAAAACGCCAACCAAAAATGTGCAGTGCCCTCCATAGACTAAAGCGTGAAAATGTGTATTTTGGGGGGATTTGCATATTTGGGGGGCATTTGTGCATTTTCAGAAGTGCAAATTTGCACAAGAGTGAATTTGCACAAATGCATACAAACGCATTTGTGCAAAATCCAGTTCCATCAATGGGTGTACGATGGAATGAAAGGCGCCTGACAATCCACAAAGCACAGATGGAACGGATATAAATAAGTCCATGCATCCCTCACTTTATAGAGGCATTACACACATGCACGATCTGCGCAGCAGTAATCTCTCATCCAGAAGGAAACTAAATTTGCGTGTAAAGTCTGGCCGTGTAGATGCCAGTGCATAGATTAAGAACTCCTTACATCAAGGGGTGCAGAACCTCAGGCCCGGCAGCCAAATCTAGCCCTTGGGGGGGTCCCAATCCGGCCCTCCCAAATTCCCCAGGAGGCCCTACTCCCTTTCCCCTCCAACCATTGATCGTATGGTAACTTCTCAGCTTTTGAGAGGCTTTATCCCCATTCTAAGAGACTGAAATGCTTCTTGTAATGCTTAGTTACTGGCAGGAAGAGTTTAAATGAGAATATAATGGTATTTGGGTGTTTTGGCCTTGCCCCTTTTGCTTTTGACCCCACCCCCTTTTGCCTTTGGCCTCATCCCTTTTGCTTTTGACTCTACCAACCATTGGAATATGGCCCCCGAGAGCTTCTCCAAAATGGAATTTGGCCCTCAGGCTGAAAGAGGTTCTGCACCCCTGCTTAACATGAAATGCTGGGGCCATGAGAAAGCCCAGACAGGTAGGTACTTTTTGCATTCAACGTTATGCGAGAATCCATGTGGTGTACTGGTTAGAGTGTTAGAGTAAGACTCAGGTTCAAATCCCTGCTCAGCTATGAAGATCGCCGGGCCAGCCACACTCTTTCAGCCTAACCTACATCACAGGGTTGTTGTGAGGATTTAAAAAAAAAAGGGAGGGAGAACCATGTGTGCTACCCTGAGCTCCTTGGAGGAAGAGTGGGATAGAAATGTAACAACATTAAATTAAAAATAAATAAATAGCCCTGACTCCAATGTGCAAATAAGAATGCCTTCTTCCTGCCTCTCCAAGCTAGTCCAAAACTATATAAATCCATAGTGACATATATATCACTTTAGCAAAATGTAAGAAATGATGTGCTAGATGCAAAAGGCCTCCTTTCCACAGTCCTTTCTTTCCCAAATCCAATAGACTAGAAGTTGGCTTGGCTCCCACTATACTCATAGATGCCCCATAATTCAGCATTAGTTTTACACTTTTCCATTACAACGTCTCTAATCTGCGGCATGTGTAAATAAGTCAGTGTTGTGAGACTTCATCCATTTTATTTCAAGAAGAGAAATGTCATTTCATGATTTACCAGTCCTGAAATCTGCGCAAAGTGGAGGGGGGGTGCCGGGCAGGGGGCGGGGGTGGAGAGGGAGCACAGAAAAATGGTCTGTGGCTTCTTTGTTCTGTAACGGTGGTAATGTGCTGCATTTCCTAACAAAGGCACAAAAGCTTCGTGCCGATCTACATTATGAAGCTACTCATTAACTAGGTGGAAAATGTGCAGCTGAGCTATTTTACATTTCTGGAAATCCCATCTTGACATCTACATTTTTAAATTCAGCAAGAAAATTGCTTAAGAGCATTGGCATATTAATTTTACCTTCCTGCTCTGAGCAAAAATTCAGGGTTGGCTGAAGATTTGTTTTGCTACCCTTAGCAAATTAAATCCCCCCCTCCTCTTGTGTCTTATTGGGGGTATAGGACTGCAAATCTAATGTTTAAAAAATTGACCAGAATACTATTTTCTGATTTACTTATTTTTTTAAACTATAGTCACTTCTTTTGTTTCTCCCTTTTACAACCCTGCCTGTGCACAGGCTGGACAGCGGAGATCAAAAACTGCTTTGTCCCTTGAAATGCAGGAGATGTCAACCCAGTGACTGGGCCGCTCAGCTCCTTCAAACACATTTAGACCTGGGGTGGGCAACTTGTAGCCCTCCAGATGTTTTGGCCTACAACTCCCATCAGCCCAAGCCAGCATAGCCAATGATGAGGGATAATGGGAGTTATAGGCCAAAATAGCTGAAGGGCCACATGTGTAGCTCACCCCTGGTGTAGAAAGTGGATCTCTCCAAGGTATTTACAAAGCCAGGGCAAGCACCACTGGAATTTTGGCACCCCAGGTAATAGCCTAATTTTCCTCTATGGTTAATAGGTTCCATTCTGTCCGTGATTCACAGATTGTCAGGTGTCTTTCGTTCCGTTGTCCGCTCACTGACGGAATCGGATTTTATGCACGAGAATTTCGTTCCTGTTTGCAAATGCGCATTTGCACAAATCCCCCCCCCCCCATTAAAAACTGGTCTGCAAGTCCACGGAATCCATGCAACTCAGGAAAAGCCGGTCCTCTGTGGAATCCGCAGGTCAGATGCATAGAAATCTGAACTCATTTGAATCCATTGCCTTTTTCTCCGACATCCCCTAATAGTTGATCCTGGCAGAATAGCATTTTTAAAGCTATACAAAAAATTATGGAAGTACAGCACCCATTCCCCTTTCCCAAATTGTCCTTTTATTTTTATTCTTTCGAAAATACATCTGGAAAATACATGGCCAAACTTACATCACTAATTAGAGAAAGGACAACATCTGCGTTTATTATTGAGTGGAAACCTCTAATTGACTTTTTGCAGAGACTGGAAAATAATGATTTGTTTGTTTGTGGATTTATGGAATAATAAGTGAATCTGGGACAATGGGAAGCAAGAGATTTCTCATTTGGATTATCGAGTAAGAAAAATTATTGTTACCTGTATTTGCTGTAGAAGAAAAATCGGAGGTCTATTTTGTTTTGTTAATTGTTATATGTTTGATATTATGTGTTTGTTTGATATAGAAATAAAAAAATTGGACAAAAAAAAAAAAAAAAAAGAAGAAAATACATCTGGACAACCTGTGATCTACCAAACCAAAGGCAGGCCACTAGGCATGCTTAACAAGGTCCCAGTTTTCCCAGTGGCAATTGGTCAGCAGAAACAAGAGGCTTATATCAAGCCCCTGGTAGGCTTCCTTGGTGGGCTGTGTTGGGAATGGTGAATTACAAATTGTGTAGGCCCAATCCAACATATCATTGAAAATGAAACTAACAATTCATTTTCATTTTCGCTGAAGGGTTTGTTGAAAAAAGGTCTTCCATTTATTATTGGGGTTTAAAAAAAAAAAAAAAGTTTTAATTTTTAAAGGCCTCCTCAAAATTTTCACTATTCTGTTTTACACAACATCAAAACTCACCTTTTTTTTAAAAGCTCAGTTATATGAGCGTGGAAAGTTAAGCAGGGTCAAGCCTGGTTGTTACTTGGATGGGAGACCCCTCCTCTAGTTTCCTGCATTGAGCAGGGGGTTGGACTCGATAGCCTTGTAGGCTCCTTCCAACTCTATGATCTATGAAATCTATGAAATCTATGAAATTAACTGGGCATTAGACTAGGGTAGGTTTGGTCAAGCTGATAGCATAGTCAGTCATAGAATGGGCCAGGAAAAAGCAGTGACTTGGTGCTGAAGGAAGTGGGATAACTTTGAAGTGGGAATGAAAAGGAAGTGGAATTGTTTCATTTCAAATTAGGCCTGGCTCAATTACATCCCATGAAAAGCAGTGGGATGGTTTTAGGTCCACCTGAAAACCATCCCATCCCACCTCACCGCAAGGACTGGACATGAGGCCAATAACAGCATGTCACCTTGTGTAGGTACAGACTGTTGGATTGTCAGTTCATATATTGTCAGAGAGTCAGTGGTTAGAGTGCTGGACTGGGACTCAGGAGATCCAGGTTCTAGTCCCCACTTTGGGCCAGTCACGGACTCTCAGCTTAATCTACCTCACAAAGGAGAGGAGGAAGAGGATTATGTAAGTCGCATTGGGTTCCTTGCAGGAAAAAAGGTGGGATATTCAATACAATACAATACAATACAATACAATAAATGTGCTGCCTTCGCATTCCTTCTGTTTGGTCAGATCTACCAGGTTTGTTTCTTTTGGACGGGCAATGTAAAGTGTTCATGATCATATTGTTGCAGAAAAATCACCCTTCTGTAGAGAACAGAGGAACTTGTACCACTTCAGGCTTGGAAAACAACTTTATTATTAAAGCTTGCAAGCGGTTCAGGGGATTACTATCGCCAACTGAACGATTTTTACAGAAGTGATCAGAGTCTTATATCAAAGTATACGTCATCAATTACTTGTTTGCTCTCTGGCTTGTTTGCCGTCTGTTTCCTGTACCTTTGTTATTCTTACATTCTGCTGCGCAGGCTGTCTTAACTGACTTCCCTAAATACGGCGCGAAAGTAATTTATTGCCATGTAAGCAGTCTGCAGAGGAAGGGGGGGTCTCTCTTCAAACGGTCTGTTCCCAGGAGGGGGGGGGAATCTTTTTCTGCCTCAGTTTTCTTTCCATCTTTTTCCCACTTCATTCCCTCCTTTGAAACTCTATCTTACTCTTCACATTGAGTTTCACTCATCGGGATGGGACGGTATTCCCACATTGCCAGGACTTGCGCAGCAGCTTTTCTTTCGGCTATTAAGCTGAAGCTGTTTTGGAGGGAGCGTATGAGCATTGGAAGGATGCATGGCAGGATTATGCATCCTGCGGCCACTAGGCCAATCAGGGCGACTATGGCCTGTAAGCCTGGCAGCTTGGGAAACCACCCAGCAAAAGCTTCTCCGAAGTTGAACCCATCCCAGGTCTGCACTGGAACATGGGCCAACGTTTCAATGCGTTTTGTGATGCTTTCGATTATTTCTCCTTGGTCATCAATTTGCAAACAACAATTACTTAAATTGAATTTTCCACAGACACCTCCTTCAGCTGCTAACAAGTAATCTAAAGCTAAGCGGTTTTGATAAATTGCATCTCGAAACTTTGTCTGCTGCTTTGCTAATATTTTAAGCGCTTGCGAGGTTTCATTAGATAGTAATTCTACTACAGCCTGTAACCTGATTAAGCGATTTAGCATATAAATGGGGGTGCGATACCCATAAGTTCCATCTTGTGCCCAAGATGCAGGATCATAATACTGTATGATACGCTCTGGGGGCCATTCATTGTCTTTCCAGTTTCCAATTTTTATTTCACGTTTTTGCCGTGTTTTTGAGGGGGTCTCAAGCGGCAACATGAAGAATACTGGATTTATGTGGCCCAGGGTGCAGCTCCCAGTCCAGTTGGTGGGGAGAGCAGTTAGGGCTAGCCTTCCACAAATCCAGTAGACTCCCGGTGGGGCCCTTGTTGCCTTTGTGTATTTCTCTAAGGAAAAGTTTTTCCAGTGTTGTGTGGAGTTGGGCCAGAAATCCCACTGTTTTGAGGATTCATTCCATGTTTGTGAGCTTAGGCAGGAGGTATTACCCACTATTACTCGACCTGCTGCCCAGGGGCGGCTCAGACACCAGTCAGCTATTATTGCTTGGCGCAGAACCCAAGTGGTCCCCTCTTGCCCATGTCGGGGCATCTGTGTTATGTTGTAAGGAATTGTGTAATCATATTCTTGTGCATCCCATGGCCATTGGTGACCTTGGGCGGAACCTCGTGCCCGTGCTATTAACCATGTTTGGGCCGGATCTACCTTGGGGTCAAAGCAGTGTCCAGTTTGAACACACACCGAGTACCATACATTTTTGTAACAACACCTTTTCACTGGCCCTGTTTTGCACCTGTAATGGGTGTGGTACACTAAGGTGGTAGTCAGGGTCTGTCCTTCTAGCACTTGCTTTTGACAACTGGTACAGTCATTGGTACATGCCCATCCTATTGCTACTATACTATATAAAACAACCCATTTTAAAGCGTTTGGCGCCGACATCCTCAGGCTTCTCCCGAGCGATGGACGTCAGCTTCCGGGTGTGACGCTTGCTAGGGCTAGTTGTCTGGTACGCGACTTTTTGTTTTCAGGGGAGAGGTTACTAGCACTTGCACCCTGAATTGCTGGAGGCGTTATTATGGCCTCGCGGTTTGTTAACCGTACAATTCTTTGTCTATGTACAGGCCTACTCCGGCTGGGGCTTTAGGTTCAGGCCTTCGGCGGAGTTTCAGCTTCAAGGCTATTTCACCTTCTGGGACTGGCTGGACTTTCCACACTGGTTTTGATTGAGAAGCGGGTTTCACACGCGTCCAGTGGAGCCAGGGTTTGATTTCTGCTACCTTAACAGCAAGGGGAGAACACATGACAACAGTATACGGTCCTTTCCAGCGGGCTTTTAAAGGCTCAATTTTCCAGTCTTTCACCCACACTGAATCTCCTGGGTGGAATCTGTGCACTTTTATAGTGAGCAGGGGTTTTCTTTGGCTTATTACATACTCTTGTATGTCCTCCACAACTTGGCTTAGGCCCTGTATGGTTTGCAGAGTTTGCGTGACTCCTAACTCCCTTTCATCTACCCACCGGGGCCTGACTAATTGTGGAGGCCTTCCGTACATAAGCTCAAAAGGAGACAAATTGAGTTTTTTTCGAGGAGTGCACCTGACCGCCAACAGAGCCAGGGGCAAAGCGTCTGGCCATTTTAGGTGCGTTTCTTGACATATCTTTGACAGTTTTGTTTTTAAAGTCCGGTTCATGCGTTCTACGCGTCCGCTTGACTGAGGGTGGTAGCTGCAGTGCAATTTCCACTCAATTTTCAAAGTTTTTGCCACATCTTGCACTACTTTTTGGGTGAATTCTGGTCCATTGTCAGATGACAATCTCGAGGGAATTCCATACCTCGGGATAATGTCTCTCAGTAGGGCCCGTGACACTTCTCTGGCTTTCTTTGTCCTGGTAGGGAAACATTCAGGCCATCCTGTATAATTACAAACAACCACTAGGAGTGCATTCAGTCCTCCTGCCCGTGGCATGTCGGTGAAATCGATGGTGACTGAGTCAAACGGCAAGTCTCCCTCTGGTTGCCTGCCTGGTGGAAGCAGGGGCCCTTGACGAGGATTGTTGCGGGCGCATGTTAGGCATTTCTGTGTAGCGTAATTGGTTAACATGTGGATTTTGTCTATGAGTACTTCTCTGTTCAGGGCCTGAGCGAGTGCAGTTTTCCCCATGTGTGTTTGTTGGTGAGCAGTCTTGACTACTTCCCACCCAAGGGCCTCAGGAATCCACACTCGTTTGTCAGGCAGTACGTACCATCCATTCTTCAGGGTGGCTTGTAATTCTCCTTCGGCTTTAGCCACTTCTTTCTGTGTATACACTGGTTGTATCTGAGATTCTGGGTTCCACAGAAGTAGGCATCGGGCTTGCGTGTCATGCTGTCCTCCGTTGGTTTCAAATTCTCTCCAGGGCTCGTGAGCTGCCCTTTTTGCTTCATGGTCTGCTTTTCGATTTCCTCTTGCTACTTTGTCATTTCCTCGCTGATGCCCTTGGCAGTGGACAATGGCCAGTTTGGTTGGCTTCCACACTCCATTTAGGAGAGCTTGGATTTGTTCTCCGTGTTTTATAGCTTTTCCTACTGAGTTTATCAGTCCTCTTTCTTTATACAAGGCTCCATGTGCATGAGCTGTAAGGAATGCGTATTTGGAATCTGTCCAAATGGTCATGCGTCTGCCTGCTCCCAGGTGTAGAGCTCTTATCACTGCATGCAATTCAGCCAACTGTGCACTTGTACCTGGGGCTAAGGGTCCACTTTCTAGCACCTGGTCACAAGACACTCCTGCATAGCCTGCTTTTCTGAGTCCATTTTCTACGAAACTTGAGCCATCTGTGAAGACTTCTAAATCAGCATTTGGCAGGGGAGTGTCTTTGAGATCCGGGCGCGACGCATGAGTCTGGTCAATGACTTCTACGCAGTCATGATTCATCTCTCCTGCTTGTGGCTCTGGCAACAAAGTGGCGGGGTTGAGGGCTGTTGACTGTTGGAGTTCCACTAATGGATTGTGCGTAATCATGCTCTGGTATTTTAACATACGCGGGTTTGTTAGCCACAGGTGTCCTTTGGCTTCTAGAACGGCCTTTAATGCATGTGGAGTTAGTACAGTCAGTGGCTGTCCAAAAGTCAGTTTGCTGGACTCTTGGACTAACAGGGCTGTCCCTGCTAGCGCTTTCAGACAATTTGGCCATCCCTGGGCCACTGAGTCTAATTGCTTTGATAGGTAGGCCACTGGTCTTTGCCAAGATCCTAGCCGCTGGGTAAGAACTCCGACCGCCACATTTTTCTTGGTGTCCACGTATAAGTTGAAAGGTTTGTCCAGATCTGGAAGGCCTAAACTCGGGGCCTTTAGCAAAGCCTCTTTCAGCTGGTTAAAGGCTTGGCTCTGAACTTTGGTCCATTGAAATTCCTCAGTCTCTTGCCCCCTGGTAGCTTCATACAGGGGCTTGGCGATTAGACTGAAGTTTGGTATCCATATTCGGCAAAACCCTGCCGCTCCTAGAAAGCCTCTCAAGTCTCGACGCGAGATGGGCGTTGGCAGCTGGCAAACCGCTTGCTTCCGTTCAGGTCCCAAAGTCCTCTGCCCTTGTTCGATGTTGTATCCCAGATATCTCACTTGCAGCTGCACTAGTTGGGCCTTTTCTCGCGAGGCGCGGTATCCTTTTTCATCTAACAGTTCAAGGAGTTGCTTGGTGTTTTTCCAACAGGTATCTTGCGTGTTCCCTGTCACTAGGAGGTCGTCAACATACTGCAACAAGACTTCATTTTTGTGGCATGGTTTATATTCTTCTAGGTCTCCTCCTAGAGCGGTCCCAAAGAGGGTCGGTGAGTTCTTGAACCCTTGTGGGAGCCGTGTCCACGTGTACTGAGTTTTTCTTCCGGTTTTGGGGTTTTCCCACTCAAAGGCAAACAGTCCTTGACTCTGCCTGTGGATGGGTATGCAGAAAAATGCATCTTTTAAGTCTATTACTGTGAACCATTTGGCGCTGGCTGGCAACAGACTTAAAAGAACATATGGGTTTGGGACTACTGGGTGAATAGTCACTACAGCTTCATTTACAATTCTTAAATCTTGAACTGGTCTGTACTTTCCGTTTGGCTTGGGAATTGGTAGGATCGGGGTGTTCCAGAATGACACAATGGGTTTTATAATGCCATGTTCTAAGTAGGAATCGATGTATGATTGGATGGCTTGCATGATGGGGCGTGGGTAAGGCCTTTGCCTTATTCTTCTGGGCCGTGCCTGGGGCTTTACTTCAATTATTAAAGGTGGCAGGTGTTTGGCATAACCTGGTGGGTTGTCTTCTGCCCAGATGCCGGGGACATCAAACTCTTTCCACTTGGCTGTAGCCTGTGAGTCTGCTTCGAGTGGAATAGATGCCAACATTATCCTCCACATTTCATTCATTGGAGCTGTAACATTTACTGCTGTTGCTTGGGGCACATGCAGCTTCATGTTTTGGTTCTGGTAAAAGTAGATGTGGGCTTGCATTTTGCACAGGAGATCTCTTCCTAACAGTGGAACAGGGCATTCTGGTATGTGCACAAACTGATGGGTCACAGTTTTGTGGGCCAAATCACATTCCAGGGGCTTGAGCAATGGCCGGTTACTTGGGGTTCTGGTAGCTCCCTGTATTTTAATAGTCTCGCCGGAGCAAGACGCCAATGGTTGTGTAAGAACAGATCTAGTAGCTCCTGTGTCTACTAAAAACTTGACGTTATGGCCCCCTACTTTTCAGGACACCATGGGCTCGTGGGGGCCCAAGTTAGTCGAGCCCAGTGTGTTTCAGTCGCAGTTTTCCCAATCTTCCATTGATGCCATTCCAACCATTTCTTCACCAGTTTCGTTGTCTTGCGGGACGGATGGGTATGAAGTTGAACTTCTTCCGCGTCCTCTTCCTCTTCCACGTCCTCTGTTTCTTTCTTGCCCTGACCTCGCGTCCTTTTCTGGGCATTGGTCTTTCCAGTGACCTCGCCCCCGACAGAGGGCACACTGGTCTCGTCCTAAGGGCTGGTATGGCCCTCCTTTTCCTCTCCCTCTTCCCTTGCCGCCTTCTCTCCCTTGTGTCACCAAAGCAGCAGCCAGCAGGTCGGCTTTTCGTTGCATTCTCTTCTCTTTCTTTTTCTCTTCTTCTTGTTCTCTGTTCACGTACACTTTCCGGGCAATCTCTATTAGCTGACTGATACTCATTCCCAGCGCATCATCTTTCCCTTGCAGTTTTTTCTTAATATCCGGGGCACTCTGGGAAATGTATGCCATGGCTAGCATCCTGGCACTTTCGGGGGCGGTTGGATTGATGGGGGTGTACGTCTGGTAAGCTTCTATTAATCTTGAATAGAATGCCTCAGGCGATTCATCTGGTCCTTGGAAAACAAGTGATGGCTTTGACATATTGATGGCTGGTTTTCCTGCCTTTTGCACCGCTTCGGTAACTAGGGTCTGGTACTGTTGCAGTCGGGTAGCATGTTGGTATGGATCCCAGCCTGGATCTACTGGGGGGAACCTCAGGTCTACGTAAGTAGCCAAGTTAGTGCCTGCTGGCACATTAGGGCGCAGAATTTCTGACACTGCCATGCGCACCTTTTCTCTTTCTTCCGAATTAAAGAGTGTCCCCATCAGTTGTTGAATGTCCATCCAAGTGGGGTTATGGGTGCTCATGATAGTAGCCATAAGGTCTGCTAATTCCTGTGGTTTCTCAGCAAAAGGGCCATACTGCTTTTTCCAATTCAACAAATCAGATGAAGTGAAGGGGACATGTTGAAATATCGGCCTGCGTTCAATGGTGCCGTCTTGCTGAGGGACAAATTGATCCATCTGGCGGAGGGGGGCTATCAGGCTGGGTGGGGTCCCACGATCAGGGCAGGGTCCCTGTTGTCGGGTATGGCTGGCCACTGGGCTTGTGCCTGTCCACAAACATGCAGGTTTGCCTAGACTTCGGCTGTGGGGGGGGGGCGCCCGAGGGGAGAGCTCATCCACTCTCTGTCTGCCGGGGTGGGTGTCTCCTGGGGAGGGACTCCAGTACTCTGGTGGCTCTGATCAGCCATCTCCTGTTGTCTTTCTTCCTGTGGTTGCCTCCCTTCGGGTGGCTTTGGCAGGGGTGGATACAGCGGGACGTATGGTGGAGGAGTCCCTTCCTCCGTTTCACTGAAAATCTCTCCCTCCTTTTCTGTGGGCTTCGGGCGGGGGGGGTCGGCGTAGAAGCATTAGACGTGCCACTTCTGCTTTGCAATCTCTGAGCCAGGGCGGATTTTCCTCAACATTCTGCTGCCACTGATCTATGTATGGATATTGATCGGGGTGACCACCAGATGCCTGGGTCACTTTCTGATGGACCTTTGAGATGACTTGAGGGTCAAAGGTTCCCTGAGCTGGCCACCCTACCTGCATTGAGGGCCATTCTACTTCACATAGGACTCGGAGTTTCTGTCTGGTGAGCTTTTCTCCAAAGTCCCTATTGAATCATCTTTTAAAATTACTTAACATACATTGCAGGGGCGTCTGAGGGACGCTGCTGCCACCTCCCATTTTCTTCCCTTGGACACAGACAATTAGGGTGGGGAATGGACAAGGAGTAAGGGGTCTCCTTGTTCAGACAAAAGGGAATCACACCACTCACGCCCTACTGACCTAAGGAGCCGGACGTTCCAACGGTCTCCTGTAGGAACTGCAGCAGGCTAGCACGCGCACACACACACACCACACTCACTCCACAAACTCCCAACCCTTTTCTCTTACTTTACTTAAGGATATCTCTCAGTTCGGACTCACGTTCCGCCTCGTAGAGAGATCTCCTGTGGAAGGTCTCAGTTCGGACTCACGTTCCGCCTCGTAGAGACACCTCCTGTGGAGGGTCTCAGTTCGGACTCACGTTCCGCCTCGTAGAGACACTTCCTGCACTTAAGGATACCTCTCAGTTCGGACTCACGTTCCGCCTCGTAGAGAGATTTCCTGCCAGGAGGGTGATCAAGCCTCCTCTTCCAGTCTACTGACTGGGCTCCTTTCCTGTCACCCGGGTGCTATTTCATACTTGCCTCTTCCTGCAGATCCGGATACACCTTGCTGTTGAATTCCAGCCCGAGTCTTGTGGTTCTTAGGCTCTCTGTCCGGTCACCCGCTCTGCTGGGCTCCTCGTTCGGAGATCCCCAAAGGGAACAGTCCTTTGTGCGCGCTGGGACGTCCGCGAGGCCTCACCCACGGGGCTGGGCACGGAGAACGGCCCAGAAAGCCCCAAGGCTTCCAAGTCCCTTCGTGGTCGCCAGAAATGTTGCAGAAAAATCACCCTTCTGTAGAGAACAGAGGAACTTGTACCACTTCAGGCTTGGAAAACAACTTTATTATTAAAGCTTGCAAGCGGTTCAGGGGATTACTATCGCCAACTGAACGATTTTTACAGAAGTGATCAGAGTCTTATATCAAAGTATACGTCATCAATTACTTGTTTGCCCTCTGGCTTGTTTGCTGTCTGTTTCCTGTACCTTTGTTATTCTTACATTCTGCTGCGCAGGCTGTCTTAACTGACTTCCCTAAATACGGCGCGAAAGTAATTTATTGCCATGTAAGCAGTCTGCAGAGGAAGGGGGGGTCTCTCTTCAAACGGTCTGTTCCCAGGAAGGGGGGGGGAATCTTTTTCTGCCTCAGTTTTCTTTCCATCTTTTTCCCACTTCAATATGGCCCTACTCCAGGGAAAGTAGGCCTTGGGAATCCTTCCTGTTAAGCAGCCTCATGGAAAAATGGAATGGGACTGGTGTTCTTAAGCTCCGAAGGAGGGTAGTACAGTGGATGAAACCAGAAAGTTTCACAGTTTCATTGATTGCTCTGAAAGTTTGCATATGTTCCAGTGTTTTCAGTCAAGCTAGGGTGGCCATGTGTCCTACCTTACCAAGTACAGTCCTCCATTTGAAGGCACCCTCTGCTTGAAGGGCAATCCATTCCAAGTCCCCTATAAAGAGAAATAACCATAAGGAGGTAGATCAAACACTACTGTTTGATCTACCTTGAATTTGCCCATCAACAGTTAGAATAGAAGACTGAGCAAGGCACGCAGGTCACCTGGTCAAACTCTTCCTCACTGTGGTGAGATTTCTTGTATTTCTATTACAATTCTAGTCATTATTTTTAAATTGGCATATATATTAGCATATACAAATTATATGCAAATTTGTGTCCTCTTTTTTAGTGATGCATTTTCCTCCTTTTTAGGTGATTTTTTATTTATTTATTTCTTATATTTGTTAATCGCCCATCTGGCCGGTCACCCGGCCACCCTGATGTGATGTGTAAGTGGTTACCGCTACTCTTAAGTCAAACCTTGAGGAGGCTTGCACACTGTTGCAATGTTTTCTGTAAAGGCTGGTTAGCTAAGAGGGCCTCAAATACAGAACTGATTATTGCTGTCAGTCTAGTCTGGAGCTTAAAAGGAATTCTACATTTGGGGGGAAATAATGTTCTTTTTATACATGGCAATAAAAGGAACACTGTCTGAATGTGCTTTGGGGTTTGAGTACAAGGTAGCATATACTTTTGGATGATGGATTACCTGGCAGTGTCTCAAATGGTCAAAGGTGTGCTGTAAATACAGTAGCATATACATCACCACTCTCTCATTATTGTACATTATGTAACACCCTGAGTACAACGCCATGTAATTAGACAAACGAGCTTGTGTAACCCCAGCAGAACCGTAAAATAGATCTTCCAACAGACAGCATCCAGCTGCATTTTGTAAAAAGCATGGAGCATAAAACATAGCTTGTACCTGTACGTCATGGCAGGAATCCAATATTTATCCCCTGTTTGTATTGCAAGGAAATGGGGTCCTTGGGGTCAGAATGAACAGCTGCTTTAATTATAAGATCCCAGTATATCACATCAAAGTTTTCTCCGTCTTGTGCAAAACTCCTGAATATACCCCAAGGGTTCATTTCGATCAGCTTTCATTTTTATGATGGATAAGTCTATGTATGAATTGTCTAGCAAATTATCTATTTCAGGTGTCAAGATAAAAGGGATGTTTTCGTCGCTGCTGCATGAGGCAATAGGATACGGCATCCATTATTAATGCCATTTTTAAACTCTCTGCTGCTTCTCCCCCCGCCCCTTAGATTAGTATAACAGGAGATGGGTTTTGTGGAGAACGTTTTCAATCTGCTTCTGGTTCCTTCAGCTGGAGACTTAATATCAGGGATGGGCAACCTATTTTGGTCTGGGAGCCAGATTGCTTTTCCCAGTAGGCCAGATGACATCACAGGGATGGGAGCCTCCCCCAAAGCCTCCCCTCCTCCTATAACATCACCACACACTGCTCCACCCACTTCTTTTTCCTCTGTGCAGAGAGAGGCACTGAGCTCCATGTCTCTCACCGCACAGAGAAAGCAACTTAGCCAGCGCTTGCCGGAGCTGACTCCTGCAAATGCCAACCAAGTTGGGCAAGTCCTTCCCATGCAAGAGTCTCTCCCAGCCCTCCCTGGAAGTGTCAGTGATTGAACCTGGGACCTTTTGCATGTGCAGCTGGGGGGCACTGTGCCAGTGTAGAGTTGAGTATGGACCTGGGAGAGCCAAGTTCAAATCCCTGAGCAGCCATGAAGTTCACTGGGTGGCTTTGGGGACACAGTCACTCACTTTTAGTCTAATCTACCTCCCAGGGTTGTTGTCAAGATAAAATGGGATGTTATGGGTTCTGCTCTGAGCTCCTTGAAGGAATCATAGATGGCCTATAAGGCCATCGAGTCCAACCCCCTGCTCAATGCAGGAACCCAAGTCAAAGCATCCCCAACAGATGGCTGTCCAGCTCCAGCTGCACCTTGAGCAGGGTGCCTCCAGTGTGGGAGATCCCATGAGCTCCCTAGGTAGTTGGTTCCATTGGCGTACGCCAGTGTGGCGTAGTGGTGAGAGTGTTGGACTGGGACTTGGGAGATCCGGGTTCTAGTCCCCGCTCAGCCATGAAGCTCACTGGGTGACTTCGGGCCAGTCACTGACTCTCAGCCTAACCTACCTCACAGGGTTGTTGTGAGGATAAAATGGAGAGGAGGAGGAGGAGGAGGATCATGTAAGCACCCTTGGGTTCCTTGCAAGAAGAAAGGTGGGGTATAAATATAATAAATAAAAAGTTGTTCTAACATTCAGGAAATTTTTCCTGATGTCCAGGTGGAATCTGGCTTCCTGTAACTTGAGCCCATTATTCCATGTCCTGCAATCTGGGATGATCAAGAAGAGATCCTGGCCCTCCTCTGTGTGACAACCTATCAAGTACTTGAAGAGTGCTATCATATCTTCCCTCAGTCTTCTCTTCTGAAGGCTAAACAGGCCCAGTTCTTTCAGTCTCTCCTCATAGGGTTTTGTTTCCAGTCCCCTAATCATCTTTGTTACCCTCCTCTGAACCCTTTCCAGTTTGTCCACATCCTTCTTAAAGTGTGGTGCCCAGAACTGGATGCAGTATGCAAGATGAGGCCTAATCAGTGCTGAGTAGAGGGGAACCAATACTTCCCGTGATTTGGAAGCTATACTTCTATTAATGCAGCCCAAAATAGCATTTGCCTCTTTTGCAGCCAAATTACATTGCTGGCTCATATTCAGTTTGTGATCGACAATTCCAAGATCCTTGTAGTATTGTTGAGCCAAGTATCCCCCATCCTGTAACTGTGCAGTTGGTTTATTTTTCCTAGGTGCAGCACTTGGCCCATCCTGGTTAACTGGTATATATAGTTGTAGGATGCACACAGTTGAAAATGCATGTGTGTAATGCATAAAATGTTTCTGCAGGTACACCTTTAAGACAGACACTGTGAAAGACACCCAGAGACATTGTTAGGACAATGAATCCCTTCAGGCTTTGTACTTGGACTCGACCTTTTGGTAACTGTTACCTGTGAATTTGATAGAAGTCTTCACTCTCTCCCTCTGTCCCTCCCTCTGCCTCCCTTTTTCTCCTGCTAGTGGCAAATTGAAGTGGTCATGGCTCTTTCACCAGCTGTGCAACTATATGTTCTATGTAGGAGATACACCTGGGTTCCATTGACTCTCCACAAGACAATTGCAGGACTCTGAAGTAGAATAATCTCTATCGGGAGGGACACATGAGGCTCCGCAGTTGCTTATTATCTGATGGCCGGCTCCTTTGTCTTTGAACAGATGCAATGCTTTTGGTAGCAGACAGATTAGAGGGGCCATTCAACATCGAATCAGTGATGGATCCGATTGATGTCAAGATTTCTGAAGCCATCATGAACATGCAAGAAAACAGTATGCACGTGACGGCAAAGGTATGGAGCATGGTTTTGCTACTAAATGGCTCAACTAGATAATGACAGGTTGGATCCAGATTTACTCTGGATCAACTGCGCTGACAGAAGTGGACTTCCCTGACCCCTCCTTCCCATGGCAGCCCCTCCAGTCCTCTGAAAATGCTACACAGAGAGTCGGGAGACACTGCTGAATGGGGTGGGCTGTGCTGTGGAGGGAGGAGGATCCCCAAAAATTGAGCAGAGGAAACCTTCTGCAAGTGGAGCCCTTCTCAAGGAAGGCAGGCTCTGGATCCAACCCAAATTGTACTGATGTTTGGTCTCTTTAGAAACTTAATTTGTTTTGCCTGTAAGGTCTAACCTAAATCCTAGTATAGATGCTTTCCAGGTTTGTACATCCTGTGTAGGGGATAGAATGTAGGGATTAGTGAGGATTTTGTTCAGTTTGTTTTTTTTATAAGAACTTTTGAAAATTGCAAATAAATGGGATGGAAAGAGAATTTGAGATTTAAAAAGTTCAAATGCAGGAGAAACCAAAACTGACAGGTGCTTAGCTCTTAAAAGTTTGGGCTTGAATCCCTGTGTATTCGACCATGTTAGTGCTGTATCAGGGTTGTCCCCACTCTTTTTCTGACAGGCTCCTCATATTTAATAGCTGCACGGTAGGCAGGTACAACATGGTGCTTCCCATGCCTGTACCTATTGAATTTGGCAGGTGCAGATGGGTGAGAATTTTGTTTGGTTTGTTTTTTTGTTAACAGAAAGAACTTGAGATTTAAAAAAAAAAAAATCAAATTTGGGACAAAGCAAAACTGACACAGGTTCATCCATCCCTAGTAGAATGAGGGCATGGGAATTCAGTAGGTCTTGAACTGTCAATCTAAGGAATGTCAGGCAAGTATTCAGTTTGTGTACCACCACCCAAATCATACCAAAGCAGGGCAAGACCAATTACACAAAGCAAGTAAGCCCCCTTACACCAATTGGTGAGAGTGGGTCAGGTAGTATTTCCTGACTGCAAAGGCTTCTGGGCCAGTCTTGCTCACTGATCTGGGCAATCAGGATACTGTTTTTGCTGCTTGTTGGTAGCTGTGGATTACCTTCACCTTGTTCCACACTGAGGCTTTGCCTCACATATCCTTCAATGTAACAGTAACAGGATCTAACACTGGGTCCCCAGTATTATAAAAAAACAAACTTCAAAAGGATCTGCCCAAACTGTAGGCCATTGGTGGTGTCTTCAGGAGCTGAGAACATGCATTCCTCACCTGGGCTTCTCTTCATCTGCATTCACCTCAGGGCACACGTGTCTCTTTTCCTGACACCATATCTCAGGCAGAAGATATATGTCCCATATGTTGGAATATGCAATGAAAAGATGTAAACTCTGCAGGGAGAGTTTTTTAAGTCAATTGCCCATTAAAGGGTTAAGGCAGACTTATGTAGTCTGGTTGAAGGGCAGGGTTCAGTGGACTGAACCACTTGATTGAATCAGGGGAGGGAATGTTGGATGTTGCTTAGCAACAGGTTTGAATTCTATTCTAACAGTTACACCAGTCTAGAGTTAACTGACCTGACACTTTCTAGGTTTTAGCAATGAAAGGATTGACCTGTGTGTGTTTTCCTTACCTCACAGAGTGAATAACGTTTAAGTAACTGCACTATTGTAACCATCAAGCTTTAGTACCTGAGTAACCTTATGTTACTGTTATTTATCTTTTAAAAGCATCTACTTACAAACAAGTCCTGTGTGTGTGTGTGTATTTGTCTGAGAGAAGTCTGCTGCTGTTTTTGCATTCTGGCATCATCATTCAGGTCTCCTTTATATCTAGGAGAGTACTGGGGCTACAGACAATGGGGCTTTTTTTTAGCTGCTGCAAACCCAGGTTTCTGCTTCCTGCAGATCTTCCATGTTAGCGAAACCTTTTCTGATAAGCTCTTTGCTAGCTTGAAGTCAGATGGAGGACATTCATGTCAGCCTGACTCACAGGCCTTTAATATCAAATATGATACATGAATATGACAAATACAGCCAATGTTATTAACTGAGATTCACATACCGCTTCCGAAGTTGGTCTTATCCACATCCTGTTTGTGACATGTGAGAGTTACCTAGATTTCCTATATGTGCCCACCTTTCAAGATATAACATGTGGAAAGTGATTAAATGAAGCATACACTTTACTTAATTTTAAAGCCATTCACAAGTGTGACATTATGTTCTGCAGACTCTAACAACACTATTTCATTCTGTCAGAGCTCAGTCTAGGATCTGACACATCAATAAATAGTATCAATGAGATCAATTTCCTCCTTTTAATTTTCAGCCTCTTAGTCTCACCCATCTATAACACCAGCCACATTGAGGCTATTATGACACAATCACCCTTGTAATATGTCAGCTTCTCCTGCACCATTAGCAATCTACCAAAAATGCCTCCTTCAATTTACATTGATCAAGACTCTTTGGTGCACACTTGAATTCAAAAGTCCCTCCACTTTAGCATTTCTTAGTTTGACAGGTCTCAGAAAATATGCTATGAAGACTTGTGCAATTATTGACGCAAATACCTCTTCACAAAACACCAGTGGGGACTATACAGGTGAGAGGTTGGCTGGCTCAGGGAATGGCTCTCACTCAGTATTATTCAATTAAGGGAACAGGCCACTCTCCTTTGAGAAAATAACACTTCAAACACAATGCTTGTCAATGAAGTCCATTCATCTGCCAGTCAGTACGGTAATCATATAGAAAAATCAAGTGAACTTGCCCTACGTGAGAGTCGGTTTTCTCTCCTGTGTTGATACACTAGGGCCGAATGGTTTTTCCATGAGTGTTGATTTTTTTTTCTTCAGATGTTGCCCTTTCTATGAGTTATATTTTTTTCCTATTGAAAAAGTTGGGAGCTGATGTGAAAAAGCAATCTTTTTAAAGGCTATTTTATGGTGTGGGGCGGAGGGGGAGTTTCCCAGTCTTGGAGCTGTGGAGGCCCAGAATAAACCCAAAATAAACCCAAAAGGCAGGGCTTTTTTTCTGGTGGAACTCACCGGAACTGAGTTCCAGCACCTTTTCTTCTATTAATTGCATTACAATTTAATCGCCATCTACTCCCGAGGAAATGTAATCCAAGAGTTCCGGTACCTTTTTCTCCAGAAAAAAAGCACTGCCAAAAGGTATTGAACCTCTTCCAGCCTGAGGGCCAAATTCTATTTTGGGGAAGCTCTCAGTGCCCACATTCCAGTGTTGGGTTAAAGGCAAAAGGGGCGGGCCCAAAAATACCAGCATATTTTAGCATAAAGCTCTGACTGCCAGTAACTAAGCCTTAGGAGACATGTTAACTTTTTAGAATGGGGAAAAAACTGCACAAAAGCTGGGAAACCACCAACTGATCAGTGGTCAGGGGGGAAGGGATGGGGCCAGGGGAAGGGGTGTAGCTTTCTGGGGAACCCCAGAGGACCCCACTGAAACCACAGAAGGGCCAGATTGGCTCCCAGGCCTGAGGTTTTGCACCCCTATCCTAAATGGACATACTGGAGGAACCTACCCAGTCTTTGGAAGAAGCTGTGTCACCCCTGAACAATCCCAAAGGAACAAAGCCCAGAGAGGTTCCTCAGACCTGTAGTGGGGAGCTGTGTGGTCCCAGAGGTAGTCCACATGCAAGACCATGCTCAGGTAATTTTTAGCATGCTGAAAAAATTGTCGAAAAACAAAGATATTGTCCAGCCTCTGTGGAAACCAAAATGGAGCCAGTCAGCTATTTTTTCACCCAGTCCATGTTACTGCATCTGTGAAGCAAGGTCCAGTGTAGTACAATGGATAGGAATGTACAGCTTGGATACAGAAGGCACAACTTGAAATCCCTAATTAATTACAAAGCTTGATGGATGGCCTTCAACAAGGAAATCCTTCAAAAATACCACACAGCAAATCAATATTTTAAAAGTCTGCTTCTTCAGGGTTAGGGTTAGGGTGACACTGCTGACATATCACTTTCATCAGGTTTATCAATGCTAAATTGATATTCAGGAATTAGAAGCTTCTAGAATCTATTTTGAGTGAACCTTCAGTATAATGCAACATGGTTCTTGCAGGTTTTTCAAGGGTGTGGACAGCCTAAACCAGCTCCAGGATTAAGATCATCCCGCTCCGTTCCTGATAACTTTAATACCCGCTTTCGACCCTATAACCCCGAGGAAAGGCCAACAACAGCTGCGGGTACAAGCTTGGATAGGTTGGTAAGTAATATCTGTGGTAAACGTGATCTCGGCTATCATTAACATGATGAAGGAATCTTTATTTTGAAAGTTGACCCTCTCCACATGGCGATTGTGTGAAGCTGCAAGTGAAAAATGTGTGATAGTACAATGAATAGTTGTTTTCCTCAGAAAACAAGGAACAATAAAGTAATTCAATCCTTTTGCATACCGATACGATAACAGTTATGGAAGGAATACTGGAAGGAACATAGACGTGTCATTCCTTTTGTAGAAATGCAATCTAAGATCATTTAAATCAGGGGTTCTCAACGAAGGGGGAATTCCCCCCAGGGGGGGAATTTTAGGGTTTCGGGGGGGGGGGGAATTGGGACCACAGACTCAAACTGTTAGAATACTGATCTTTCTACAAATTACAATTCTACAGATTGTACATAATCTACAGGACATCACACCTTATTGTATGGCACAGATTAAATTAAAAATAAAGATAAATATTTCACTTGTTATCTCTGGAAATATTCCATTTATACTATAATGTATATGTACCAATATAGAAAAAATATTTTTTTTAATATTATATGCATATTATTTGGAATGCAACTTTTGAATCAGACAATCTTGGAAAGGGGGGAATGACATTCTGACATATGGTGAAAAGGGTGCATGGGGCAAGAAAGGTTGAGAACCACTGATTTAAATCAAGGGTGGGGAACCTCTGGCCTGGGGTTCCAATCCAGCCCTCCCGGGGTCCCAATCCAGTCCTCCAGCATTTCCCCAGATGGACACACACCCCTACCCAGGCCCCACTCCCTTTTCCCCAACCACAGATCATTTGGTGGTTTCCTGGGTTTTGTGCAATTTTTCCCCATTCTAAAAGGTTGGAATGCCTCTCCTAAGGTTTAGTATTTGGCAGTAAGGGCTTGAAGCTACCAAATGCTGTCGGGGGGGCTTGTTGTATTTTTGCCCCTACCCCTTTGGCCTTGGGCCATGCCCCCTTTTCCTTTGGCTCCACCCACCACTGGAATGCGGCCCCCGAGAGCTTCTCCCAAATTGAATTCGGCCCTCAGGCTGAAAGGGGCTCCCCATCTCTGATTTTCACATTAAATGAATGATGAGAAAAGCCAGCTATAGCAAAATTCTTACCTGTGCTTCTTCAAGCTATATGTAATTCTTTCCTAATTTTGCAGATTGCAAATCTTAACAACAACAACAACAACAACAACAACAAAATTTTGGTCAGCTAAAACTTTACAAATCATTAATCTTGTCTCATTTCCCCCCTTAACCTTATATTGTGGTTGTTATTAAATAATAGGCCAGTTTGCACAACATGATGGCCCATCATGGGTTAATTTACCTGTGAGATACTGCGGCACCTGCTGACTGCCATTATATTGATACAGGCCTGTGGCTCACACTGGTTCAACTTGTCTGCTGAGCGTGGAAAGCTAAGCAGGGTCAGGCCTAGTTATTACTTGGATGGGAGACCCCTCCTCTAGTTTCTTGCATTGAGCAGGGGGTTGGACTTGATGGCTTTGTAGGTTCCTTCCAACTCTATGATCCTATGAAATAAATATGCAAGCCCCAGCTGAGGGTTGTCATGGCTTGTCATGTCGTCCAAACCCGGGCCCGGGGCTTATTTTAGGGTTAAACAGCCCTTGCATAACCCTAAAATAGACCATGGGTTATACAAGGGTTGTTTAACCTTCAAATAACCCCCACTGGCTGGGTTAATTAAGCCACGGTGGGCTGTTCTGTCATCTGAACCAGGTCTAGACCTGTAGTGTTTCACCATATATGGTAGCTATACATAGCCAAAGAAGCAGTATCATAATAATGAAAGCTAGTTCGTACGATTTGAACAATTATCACCTCATAAAATGAATGACTTTTTAACAAACAGGGATATGTGTGAGATTATGTCGAAGTCTTACATGCCTTCTTACTCAGCACTGTTCATAGAGCCTAATGATCCAGACAGAAAGTAAAAACAACCCTTCTGACACTCATGAGAGAAGGGTAGAGTTTGAATGGATGCCTTGATTCAGCTAAGGAAAATCTCATATGAATCATTTCTTGGATCAGGAGATGCAGGCATAAGTCTGATGTGCATCCAAATGCGCATCAGAATGCGCATTTGATTACAGGTGCTATCTATCCTCAATGCATTGTTTTCAATGGGATGTGCATCTCTGTTCACATTCCAGTACAACTCATCTCACTTACATATTAAAGTTGGCTCCTGGCAAGGATGTCTGTCTCCCAGTACATGCTCAGTGGAATTTGCTGACCCCGAAGGTGGTTTTAGCAAAGGCAAGGAGAATTCCTGTTTGTCACTGCCCCAGATACATCAGGCCCACAACATTTGATGAACTTCCTGAAACATTTTTTGGGATAGATAGAATGACTTACTTTTGCACAAGATCGTTCTAAGATGAGGACCCTACAAGTTCAAGACCAAACTGGAAGCTTATCATCTTTCATGGCATTCCTATTAAAAAATGCTTAACCATCTCCAAGAATGATATGCCCTTATATAAAATATACATGTATAGCTTTCTTTTCTTTTAAAACAGTCAAAGCTGCATATATAGAGTTCCCAGTCATCTACCATTCTGACATGGAGCTCTGGGTGGTCTTACAGATCCACACCTGCTTAGTTTCAACGGTGGTGCTACAGCATCGGGTGCTCCTAGACCATTCACTGGAGATCTGAATATGCATGAGTCAGTGTGGATACGATCTAAGCTCTCTGCATTGTTTTCAATGGGATGTGCATCCCTATATCTACATTCTGGCATAACGTCTTGGCAACAGATAGCTGGATGTATTAGAAATAAAACCTGCTAGTAAACTGCTATAGATGGCAATAACCCTTTATTAGTGTACTTTGTTATACCATCTGCTTCTGATATTTCACAGAATTAATTCACAGTGTTGCATGCAACAGCATGTGAACCTTAATGGATTTTGGTGCTTATGGCAGAATATTAAGGAAGCTCCTGCCACTTCACCAGCCACACCCCAGTTACTCTGTTACTTAATCACACACACACACACACACACACACACACCCATCACATGCCAGATCCACTCCTCTGGGATCCCATCTGACTCCCCCCTTCTTCAGGCCTCCGTTGTGCCTTTGCCCTAATAGGCTACTGCTGCTGCTCAGCCAACCACATCTTCGATGGGTGCAATTAAATGTTTAACTGTCATAAGCAAATACTGCTGGACTCCCTGGCTTGATCCTGGACCCAGCTTGCCTCTCCGTGATGTCAGGCTTTCATAGATTTTAGATCTTTTTTGATCCTTCTTGTTCCATGTGCCACAGAAATGCATGGAACTCCCTTCCACAGGATTCTGCAATGGCAAACGAGCTGGCTCCTCACATCCCCAAATGTGGTGCTACATATGGGCTGCCACATATGATCACCGAGTCCTGGCATCTGATATAAGAGGAGGGCACTTCTCACCTGCCCGTGAGAGAGCACTTTTCTCTGTCAAGCTAGTTCTCCTAAAGCAATTCACCATTGTGGGTACTGTCAGAAACCTGAGAAGGGTGGGAAGCTAATAGACACTGTTTGAGGAACCTATGATGATTCACCTGAAAGAAAGAACCCGCCTGCCCAAAATAGCCCATCCCCTTCAGCAAAGCAGCACTCTGTCAATGCATAAGCCCATTTCCGGGATTCAACTTACTGGATAGGTGAACATGCAAGCCAGGAGCAAGGCTGCATCATGTAGCTCTGCCCCAGATGTCACACATGTCATGTGACCCCCCTCCCCCTGGCATCCACGCGTAGAACACAAACGTCTGGCTTTCTTGTGAGCCAGAACACCATGCTATCAAGGTTCTGGCTCACATGGAGACCTTCACATGCACCAGGGTAGGCGTGGTGCAATGCAAGTACTGTGGGGGGAACATGAAAGACAAAAAGAGAGCCACCCAGCTTATCGGAAGAAATGTCACAACTGTGACACACTTAACCCCTATGCATCCAAGTGTCTATCAAAACAGAAAAAGCCCAAAGCTAGAGTTCACACTGTAAATATGGAGAGTGACAGTGAAGGTAAAGACATTCTGTGGGTAAACACTCTGCAGGAAAAGCCAACAGGACAATATAAACAATTATATGCAACCATGTGCCTGGGGGATAAAGCATTATCATTTTAATTAGACTGTGGTATCAGTTGCAACATTATCCCCGTCCACCTAGTGAACCCCAGTATTTCATTGGAAGAGACTAATCAGCTTTTAAGAATGTATAATCACACTATATCAAAACCACTGGAAAAATGCAAACTCAAAATTTCTAAACCAAAGACAAATAAGGGCTAGAGTTTGTGATTGTAGATGACAAGAGAGCAGTGCCTTAAGGCTTAAGGTGGTCTAGGCTATGAAACTGATAAAGGTACTATTCCAGAACACATTGACAGTGGATAGTGGAGTGATGGAAAATTCAGATGAAGCTGGAAGAAAGAAAGGTTTCAGAGGGAATTCTGGGATGTGTTTGAGGAGATGGACAGCTAGATGGAGTTTACAAACTACAGACTGATACAAGTGTGAAGCCAGTTAAGTTACCCAGCAGGAAAGTCCCGGTAGCTTCAGTACAGCCTCTGAAAGAAGAGTGGCGGGGAATTATCCAACCAGTGGAGAAAAGTATAGACTGGATAAGCAGTCTGGTGGTGACCCGAAAGCCATCAGGGAAACTCAGAATGTGCATAAATCCAATCCAAAGCCCTTAAATAAAACCCTGAGAAGAAGTCATTTTCTATTGCCCACTATTGAAGATATATTGCCAGATCTGTCAAAAACAAGACCATTCTCCATCTGTGATGTAAAAAATGGATTCGATTCTGGCATATTGAGCTGTATGAAGAATCCAGCTGACAACATTCGCCACACCCTTTGGGAGATATCACTGGCTGAGAATGCCAATGGGCATCAGTCTTGCCCCCGAGGTATTTCAGAACAGGTTGACACGAATCCTGGAGGGTCTGGAAGGAATTCGGGCAATAGCTGATTATGTGCTGATAGTGGGAGAGGGTGATGACCTACAGCAAGCCCAGCAGGACCATGATTGTAAACTAATAGCATTTCTGAAAGATGCAGAAAAAGGAATATCAAATTGAATAGGGGCAAACTCAGACTCAGGGTCACAGAAGTACCATCTATTGGCCATTTACTGACTTCAGTGACGCTGAAGGTAGATCCAGGAAAACTAAGAGCTATTTCAGACATGCCAAGACCCCAAGATGTCAAGGGAGTCCAGAGATTTCTTGGAATGACTAACTATTTAGCTAAGTTTTGTAAACACCTCTCAGAGAACTGTGAGATCCTGAGGCAGTTAACACATCAAGAAACACTGTGGGAGCAACATGGATGCTTTCCAAAAGATAAAGGAGATGATTGCAACAGCCCCCATCTTGAAGTATTACAACCCAGAAGAGACATTAATGCTTCAGTGTGATGCATTAGAAACTGGTCTAAATGAGGGACAAGCATTTAACCAGCAGAGGATCCTGTAGGATGAGACAAGCAGGTAATCCTTGCCATGTGCTGACCAGGGCGGAGACACACCCAAGGATAGTCCAGGGGAGATGAGAAGAAGGGACTGCAGCAAGGGCACACCCTGAGTCAACAGGGGAGCAGAATCAAGGATGGCACGGCAGCTGAAGGATGTCATCAGTGAACCCAGGCACACTCGAAGTGGGCAAATTATCGAGATACCTTCACACCTGAAAGACTATATGTGTACAGTTCCGGTTTATTTTTCTATTTTATTTTATTTTTCTTTCTCAAAAGAGAAGGGACGTAACAATATGAAAGAAGTACTGGATTCGGCCTGGATGGATTGTGCTTCCTCAGAGGAACCAGGAAGTGGTTGAGGGCAACACCCACTGCTTCTGGCCTGAAGAGGAAGAGACCACTGCTCAGGGGAAAGGCTTTGTTTAAATAAAACCTAGGTTTGTTTGGAAGACAGAGTCTCTGCAGTACACCAGTTCTGAAACACGAGACCCACTGACAAGAGCTCCCTGCCTGGACTTGCTCCTCCTCTTCCCCATTGCAAGTTGCTTGTTCACTTGCCTCTCACTCTGGCCCAGGCAACGATGGTGGTGAGAGGGAGGAGCAGTAGATGCCACTGCCTGCTTGCTCACTGGCTCTCTGCTTGTCAAGAAACAAGTGGTAGTAATGATGGGAAAGAGGATGAGGAGCAAGAGCAGCTGGTGGCAATGGCAGTGAGGGAGGGGGGGCATGTCTTACCCAAGGGCCCTCGAAATGCTGGAACCGGCACTGGCATGTACGGCAAAGGCCCCCTCTCTGCAGACGTTCTCACTGAATGCGCAAATGCCAGAGGGAGGGGCTGCTCAGTGTGGCCCTGCTCCCATCTCATATGTTCGCCTGTGTGGTAAGTATGGCAGTTTGTTAAGGGCCATTGTAGCAAGCAGCCATGAGAGCAACGATCCTCTCCCTCTGTCCCCTCCATGACTGAAAGATCTGAGCTCCAAATGGGAAGCGGGGCCATGCTGCTGATTTAAAAGATCCCCGCCATTTGGTATATATTTTTGCTAGTCGTAATATGTTATTCTTGAGCTGAAATGGCGAGAGCAGCATTTTGACAGATAGATCCGTTTCTGTCCATGAGAAAATAGAGCATGCCTACAACTGAAATAAGTAATCCCGTGCCTGTCACATTAAAGTGCAATCACTTCAGCTCCCAATTAACTTCACAATACACTCATTTTTACAGTTCCACTCATAATTAAATAAGCACTTATTGTTGTTAAGTGTCCACATGCATAATGCATCTTCCCTCACTAAAGTTTAATTAAGGAATTCACATTTCATACAAGTCCGGACAAAAAAACTTGTTTTATAACTACATTAGACATATGCAACAGTGCTTTAGCAATCAGCGCCTTCAACCATGGTCCCCTCAGATGCACAAAATATATATTTTTATTTTGACAGGCACTGCAAGGTACTCCTCTCTAGAGGAATCCTATTCAAGCTTTTCTATTGAAGACTACTCCAAAAGTAGTACATGAAAGCAGCTCCTGACTTTCACTGTAAAAGTTTTTTCTTCATTTCTCTCTTTTTTTGAATGTTTGCTAATTCTGCATCTTACTCTAAGGGTTCGGATGCAAAGCGTTACAGTAAGAATTTATTACAAATCTTTCAAAGATTAAAAGCATTTGTGATACCTACATGTCTCAGTTGTCAGGATACACTACACTTTTTTAAAAAATACAAGTGGTATGTTGCCAATATCATCAGCTTGTACCCACATGTACAAATGTATGATGATTATGATGGTATTTTGATGGAAATTGTTTTTTGCTATTTTATATTTTGTGTGTTTTGGTAATTTTGTTGTAAGTCACCTTGGATCTTCATTAAGAGAAAGGTGACTAAGAAATTCAGTTGTTATTATTATTATTATTATTATTATTATTATTATTATTAACAACAACAACAACAGCAACAACATTTATATCAGATTTTGAGAAGTTAAAAAACCCATAAGAGCCAGAGGCCATCTAGTCCCACCCACTGCCCCATGCAGGAAATCCATAGCTAGAACATCCCAGACAGATGGCTGTCCAGCCTCAACCTGAAAACCTCCAGTAAAGTATCCATATCTGTCTGTTTGCACATGTACACACATATATTTCAATTTGCATATTTTCCATGGAAACACATCTGCTCAGGAGCAGGTAGCTGGCCACAGTTGGTCAGTTCAAAAATACTTCTCTCTCCTGCTAATTTGGAACATGGAATGTTCCATTTGAGTAAAAAATGAAGGTTTTAAAAAAAACACAAAAAACCACCCACCCCCCATGCTGCCATCTAGCAAGATAAATCTATTTGAATCGGGCATGTGCACAGTCAGCCAATATGAATATTGAGGTGCATCTGAACACACGTTTGCATCCACATTGTGTGTGAATCTAAGCCCCACTGAACTAGCTGAACTTTGAGGCAGATAGGAACACTTCCTCTTCCAGGGCGACTTCATGTTGCACTTCAGCAGGATTGGAGTCCTTAGGTTGGATGCAGGCTTAGTCATGCTTAGAGTAGACCCACTGAAAGCAAAGGGACTTAAGTTAGTTATGACTAACTGAAGTTCCATTGGTTTCAATACTTTAAGCATGACTAAGTCTGGATCCAACCCATTGTTAAAACAACAGCAGCAACTTCCTGGACACATAACCAAGGGCAAAAGAAATTGCAGTTGGCACAGTCATATAATACATTTCAGATATACAGAGAGTTTTTGAAAGATTTCTAGGTGTGTTCCCCCCCCCCCCTTTTACATCTTTAAATAAACTGTGAAATGGGAATCTGGATCTTTCATGTCTCTCTACCACAGAACATTTTCTAAAATACCTTAAAGACATTTTTCCTTGTCCTACAGCAGTGGGAATTGGTCTTAAAAATGTGAAAAACACTGTTGTATGGGCAAAGTACACAATAACTTCTTTGTATATTTTAGGCAGACAGGAGTTGGCTAAACCAATGTAATTTCTTAAGGCGGGCTGACAAAATGGGGATAAGTGATGGTTTGTAGCTGTGCTACTTACTAGTAGCTTGAATCCAGGATTAGCTGTACCGGGAGCGGGGGGGACATACACACACATTTTAGAGCAACTCGTGTCTGTCTGTACTAAGGATTTGCAGCAGCAGCAGCAGCTGTATTGGTGGCTGGTCCCGGGTGTCTGAAACATGAGCAAATCTCAACGTAAATAAGGCAATCTGTCCTGTGCAATCCCATTAACTTGCAGTGACAAATTTAGCTTTATGTGACTGTGCCAGATACTTTTCTACATTTCTGCAGAACAGTAGGGAAATGACCAAGCTTCCCACTTAGCCATATGCTGCAGCTTACAATTATTCCCATTTTTCTCCAGGATTGAATATGAGTGGGAAAATGTATGTGTTGATCTTCACATTTATTTATGATTTATTACTCACTTTTCTATGCAAATAAAGCATGCCCAAAGTGACATGTAAAGGCATAATACAACAAATTAGAGCCAATAATTTAAAATACTATCCATACAAATATAAGCATTACCAGTCTGAAGAACAACTTACACAATGGCAATAATATCAATTCAGTCCCATTCCATAAATTATCTGTGGTTGAGAAAAGCCTTCAAAAATAATAAAAGTCTTTACATGTCAGTAGAAATTGTAGAGGGAGTTTGCATAATCAAACAACCTGACCAGGGAATTTCAGAATGTGGGAGCCACAAATGAAAAAGTCCTGCTCTGCTTCTCAACTAATTCAGGCTATGATCCTATAGTACACACTTGCCTGAGAGAACTCCGAACTGAATTTGCTGAGATTTACTTCTGTGGGTGCATATATAGGACCACACTGTAAATGAAGGAGCAAGGATAAGTTAATAGCAGCAGTGGGGAACCTCTTTCAGCTCAAGAACAAGATTCAATTTCGGAGAAGCTCTTGGGGGTCACATTCCAGTGGTGGGCAGGGCCGAAGACAAAGGGGGCAGGACCAAAAATACAAAACAAACAACCCTATTGTTGCTCAGAGCTCTCGCTGCCAGTAGGAGAGGCATTTCAACCTTTTAGAATGGGGGGGGGGACACTACACAAAAGCCAGGAAGCCACCCAGTGATCAAGGGGTGGGGGAAAGGGGTGGGGCCATGGAAAGGTGTGTGGCCACCTGGGATCCTCAGAGGGCTGGAATGGGACCCCAGGAGGGCCAAATTTAGCCCTCCCAAGCCCAAGAATTCCCCACCTCTGGTTTATAGAATTTGATGGATGGAAAGGTATAAATGGAGACAGTTCTCCCTGTGGTATAAATATCCCAAGTCATTTGGGGCTTAAAGGCAAGATCGGACCAAGATACATCTAGTCTAGCATCCTGTTTCTAGCAGTAGTCAGCCAGATGCTTCTGGAAATGCTCGAGTAAGGTACAAAGGTGATGACCATCCCTTGTTGTTGTCCACAGGGTAGGATGCTTAGTGGTATAAGAGCTCTGAACATGGAGGTTTCATTTACCTGTTGATGAACCTGTCCTGTGGGACTATGATCTTATGCTGCCAAAAGCCATTTCCTGTGTTTGCCCCAATTTTAATAATTTATTTTTTAAAATTTACACAAGGAACATAGTTCATGTAGACTCTACAATGATAATAATAAAGATGTCTGTACTGTAGCAGGAACCACGGGATCATTTATACTTGTTCCCAGGCTTCTAGCATAATGATGCTGTTTCCTTTTATTACCATCACTCCTGTGTTGTTCTGTGTTGTCCACCCAGTGCAATTTTCACACGCTCATCTATTGCGAGAGTCACGAATTGACTGAATCCTCTTAATATCCCTTGGACATGCCAGCCGCCATTTAATTTCAGTGACAGCTTCTTGTCCATAAATTTCTTTCGATCCAGTGGATGCACTTTGCTCATTGTGTCTCCTCATGACTGGCCACTGCTACATCAAGCGCCTCTCTTCCATTTCCTGTGTTCTTATGAGAGTTCAAAAAACCAAGCAGCTCAGCCTTCAAACTCCGAATAGTACCCATTCCTAACACCTGCACAAGTTACAACCTCCCAGATGAACTTTCGGAGGCTCCCAATCCAGTTGGTACCAGGGTGGGCCATGATCTGAAAAGCATGTGATGCCAGCTGCCTTGCTGAAGCTAAGCAGGTCTGGATTGTGTCAGTACTTGGATAGGACCCCTACCAGGGAACTTTAAATACAGCACCTTGCGTTCCATTATGGAAGAAAGGAAGGATATAAATGAAATACTTTAAAAAAAAAAAAAAAAAAACCAGCTATCAAATGCAATGGTACAGAGTAATGGACAACGTTCCAGTTTTTTAAAAAATATATTATTCATAATATATTTACACTTCAGTGGCAAAATACAATTATCACATGATTCATAAGAAGAAGAGGTTCATCCTTAGATAGCAACACAGGACAGTCTGAACTGGTTCCAACCAGTAAGAACTTTTTTATTATTATTATTATTATTACTTGAAGCAGAAGAAAAGAACAATAGCAAATCAATTGCAACTGAGCCAGAATGGGACCAAAATAAACACAAGGGCTTTGGAAGAAAACTGCCTTTGAGGTCTCCCTGATAATATATTGCCAAATTGTTTTATATTGATTCATCATAACACACTCCCATACAAGGCAGTATGGAGTGTTTAAAATGAAGTGAGAGACATCTCTGCCATCATCAAAGCATCAGTCTTTGTCAAAATGTCGCCTAAAATATCCAGGGGGGGGGGAGTGTATGTGTGTAATAGCCAGAAGTGTATACGGGGGACAAAATGTTCACACACACTGATGGCCAATAACTGAGTTCTGAGTTTCAACAAGTGTTTGCATCACCAGTATGAATTAAATGCCTCAGATTTATTTCCATTAAGGTGTTGAGCAGGAATTGCCTCCTGATGTTATTTTTCTCAAAATCTGCCCCTTTCTGTTATGCAGAAGCTTCTTTGATTAATTCAGCAGGATCAGAGAAGTAAAAAAGAAGTTTTTAAAAATTAAAAATAATTTAAGGCTCAATCTTATCGAACTCGGAGGCTCACACTCATCCAATGAAGAGCGGGAGGAGTGGCAGAGGCAATTTGCATTTTCGCCAAACAGCCATTTCCAGCCGTCTAGGAAAGGGGTTTCAGAAGGGGAGGGAAGGAGGCTGGAGCAACTTCAGGATACCTCGTATCCTGGCCACTCTGGTCTCCTCCCCTCCTTGCCCCCTGCCCTGCCCCCTTTAAACTCTCTCCGAAATCGAGTTATTGAACTCGGATAGCAACCGGTGCAATTCTTCTTAAAATAAAATGTTTTTAAAAATAAGAGTTTAAAGTGGTACAGAGGGGGCTTAAGGCTAATTGGATATATGTGTATATTGTCAGTCATAGCATGCATAATTAAATATCATTCACAGTGGTTTGCTGATACCGATACATTATCTTTTTTGCAGCTGCTTTCTATATCCTAACACTTTGTCTTGAATTCTTTTTTTCTTTCCCTTTTGCTTCCCAGAGGACTATCTGGAAGACAATGCAACATGGTGTAAGCTCTGGTATTCTTATTCTTGACTTTCATATCCATTCGCCTGTTTCTGATTTTGCTGTGCAAACTACATCTAGTGTCATCTGTGTCACATGCCCTCTGATTTTCTGTAAAATTGTTTCATTTCTAGTTTTCAGAAATCCTAATACTCCGTATGGGCGGTTCAGGTTCTTATCATCACCCCTCGTTTTCACCCCCAGCATGGCTTGAATCTAGGCCAGTGTTTCTCAAACTTCTAATAGCTGGGGAAAGATTTTCTTCTGCATAAAAATTTGAAGGACACTTCTATCTGTGGATGTAGAAGTTTCCTTTTAGAATGTGTAAGAACTGCCTACCCTCAGATGAGTACATCCCCTGCACAAAACTGGATGTCCCACAGGGCCGACCCTACCATTAGGCAGAGAGAGGCAACCTCAGGCAGCTGATTTGGGGTGTCCTGTAAGGGCAGCAGCAAATGGTTCGTTATCTAATGTTTCATTGTTGTTGTTTTTTACTGCCAGGGAAGGGAATGCCACAGTTGCTTGTGGTATTTTGTGCCTCAGGTATCAAAATAACTTTGCTAGACCTGGGCCCTATGCACTTTGACCGGGGGAGTAGGGGCATTTGCTGCTGCTTCTCAGTCAGTAAAATATCTTGGGCTGGTCCTGCCTCCATCCAATCCAGACGCATCCTCTCTGAATTTGCTTCCATCCAATCAGGAGGCACATCCAGATGGCGAGCTGCGCTGGAGAGTTTCCTCTGAGGGTGGGCTATTGTGTTGCATCTCTGCTCCTTGTTGGAAGGAGACCAGACCAAAAAACTGGATCATGCCAAGATGTAGCTGGCAGCCTCCTCCATGGGTGTGATCTTTGAACTCGCAGGCGCCTTTAATTCTTTAATTAATGTAATTACTTTCTCACAGCATACTAGTAGTTCTCTCTCACAGTACACTAATGTGCTCCCACTGCACAGTTAGAGAATTACTAATTTAGACAAAGGAATGAGGCAGCAAGCATGCAAAGGTACCATGATTGTTCTTGAGGCTTTTCAGAGGCATCTGGTTGGCCCCTGTGGGAATCAGGATCTGAGTGGGAAATTGATGGACCTTTTGTCTGATCCATCAGGGCTCTTTTATGTACTCATGAGTTAAACATTTCTTGTGGAATAAAGCTTCAACAGGCAAACGTCTGAGTTGTCATATGTGAGAAGGAGCAGGAACGGTGCAGGGCTGTTTGGCGCCCTAGGCCAAATTATATTTAGCGCCCCCCCCTCGTGCCATGGGGGGGTGCTCCGGAGCAAAGCAGCCCTGCTCTGCAACCCACCCACCCCGCACCGCCGCCGCCGCCACCACCACCTGCCTTCCCCCCGCCCCCGCTGCTGCTGCTGCCGCCTCCTCCTCCGACGCGATGGGACCCCCGCGCTTTACAACGGGAAGGTAGGTAGGTGGTTGGCGGGCGCGCGCGCAGGGGGGGAGGTGCAGTGGCGGCAGCAGCGACCGGCAAGTGGGTGGGGAGGCGCGGCGGAGGCGGCAGGCAGGGCAGGAGCGCGCCGGAGGCGAGGAAGGGGCGTAGAAACTCTGCGCCCTCTTCCGCCACGCGCCCTAGGCAGCCGCCTGGGTCTGCCTAGCGGTAGCGCCGGCCCTGAGAAGGAGACACCTGGTCCAGAAATCTTGGGTACTCGCAGACCGCGGGGTTCTCCTAGCTAGCAATTAGAAGACATTGTGCAGGTATTCTGTATTTTCTTACGAAGCTTAACAGATTTTCCACTGTAATAATAAAAAAAAAAAGACAGGAGAAGTGGTAGAAAAACAAGGGAGAGCTACAAGTGGAAGATGACAATGTCTGGACACCCCCCCATCCATAAAATTCTGTGAATGAGGCAAGGCAATAGCGCAATAAAAGCACCATCTGGAAGCACCCCATCTTCAATTTTTCCCCTCTGTCTTGCAGGATCAAATTTTAGCATCAAGTACCTGTTTGGTCCACTATTTTAAAATAAGCAGTAGCATCTCCAGTTTTTCTAGATGCTACTCTTTAAGAATGGGACTTCTGAGTAAACATGCTTTGGATTGTGCTATAAATGAACTAGAAAGAAATAAGGCTATACCCATTTACCTGGAAGTAAGTCCCACTGGACTCAATGGGATGTACTTCTGAGTAAACATGTTTGTATAAGACTGCATTGCGAATGAAACAAGGCTTACTTTGAGCAAGACCCCAGGAGTATCATTTTCGATTTCAGTAGGGAGGAGAGATATTTCATTTCGAGAATTCAGTAAGGTCCAAAGGCCCACACCTGGATAGATGCAATGTATTACAACAACAACAACAACAACAACAACAAGAAGCAATAGTGGTATTTGTTATATTAATTTTATTTTGGATGCATCACGATAACTATAGCAATGTTCTCAACTTTTTAGGGTTTTTTTGAAGCAATGGGATTTGTGCCTTTGACTTGTATAGTGAGTACACATGCCCATTTACTTGATTGTAGCAATATTTATATTAGTTTGCTTATTAGTCATACAATAAACTAGGTTCTCTGGGTGATATTTAGATCTTTTTTATACTAGGCAGTTATTTGACTGTTAATCTGCTGTATCTACTTTTGGTTTTGTCGCAGAACTGAGAGCCAAGCACTACACGAGCAGCATTTCCTTTCCTGCTTTTCCACTACATAACCTCTAGGTGGCACTCTGGTATAGCAGAATGACACAAATACACAAGAGGAAAGCACACTTTCTTTTGCTTTCACGATTAAATGCCGCACTCTCCTTGCTGTAAAAAAAAACCTCACCGAAAGTGCTGGTTAGACACAGAAGCACAACTGGAGGGTCACAACGCCCTCTAAAGAACCTGTAAACAACTGTGAGTAGGAAATGATGAGAGCATGGTAAATGCCTTCTGTAGAAAAGCCCACAGTGGAACCATTTAAAACAATTAAAACACAGAATCCATAAAATGCTGTCACAAATGGTTGAATCTAGATTTAGGCATATGCAACTGGGCTGGCCAAAGTGGACTTTGATGCCCCCTCCTCCCCACAGCAGCTCCTCTAGCCCGCTGAAAATGCTACACAGAGGGTCAGAAGACCCTGCTGAATGGGGTAGGAACATAGGAAGCTGCCTTATACTGAGTCGGACCCTTGGTCCATCTAGCCCAGTATTGTCTACACTGACTGGCAGCGGCTCAGTCCAGGGTTTCAGGCAGGATCCTTTTCTAGCCCTACCTGGAGAAGCCAGTGGTCGATCCCAGGACCTTCTGCATGCAAAGCAGGTGCTCTATCACATTGTGCTATGGACCCTCCCATATGAGCTGGCTTGCAGAGGAGGAGGTGGATCCCTGAAAATAGGGCAAAGGCATCTTCCATGAGTGGAGACTTCTGTCAACGGAAGGCAGATCCTGAATCCAGCCCAATGTGCACTGAAAAATCAAATGCTACGAAAGCCAGAAAGCAGAACAGAGAAAATAACCTGATCACAGACAGCTAAAATAAGCTAAGGGGGGGAAGCATGTAAGTTATACACACTGAGAGGATATGTTATGTTCCCCTGGGCAGCGACCAGCCTACAGGATGGATCACTTCTATAATCCTTGATAAATAGGAAAAGCAATAGTCAGAAAAGGGTGCTACAGGTGATGGGAAATCATTTTTTCATAAGTAGGGGACACATACATAAATGTATGAGCAAACTGTTTCAGCATTCCTTGACAGGCTAAGCAGTCCCACATGGGGGAGAGCCTTGTTGCTGATGATCAAGCCGTGCCAGCTCATTCTGGCCATGGTAGGTGGGGGGGGATTGTTTTTCCACGTTTTTCTTCTGGCGGATCTCGGCTTTTTAAATTCACCTCCTATTGAAGCAATGGGGGGGGGGGGAGAACTACCATACAATCCCTCATCTGCATTCTGAAGTGGTACGTTTCAGGGAAGGCTGCAGCGTGTGTGTGGGGGGGCTTTTTCTTTTCTTTTCTTTTCTGGAAGTTTGAATTGGCTCTGCAGCTCATCTTGTTGGGTGAGAGCGAGCATAGCAAATGCATTACAGCTGCGCTTTTGTTTAGCCTCCTTTCGTACAGACAAAAATGGAGGCTGTGATTTCCCACCGAATGGAGTGAAAACAGAGAACAGCGCAGGCAACTCGCACCGACTTGAGAATGCGCAATCTCATTTGACAATGCTGATGTAGACAGTGTCACATCCTTCCAGGAAGAAGTCACTTGAGAACTGGGGTGGAAATGATAAGTGCAGTTAAATCTCTTTGCTGCAGCCAGAATGTACTGGAGACAAAGAGGGCCAGAGCTGCAAATGGAAAAGCCCGGTTCAGTTGTTCTCTTGATGCAAGTTCTCCCAAGCCATTTTCAGCTTTGGGGTTTTAACAGATGCACTGCTTGAGTAGTCATAACAGAAATGTGGTGCAGAGGATTTTGCCTTTGACAGACACAGTCATAACAGGAAGTCAGTTTACAGCAAATGAAAAGTGATTTCACAAGCCAAATGTATAGCCCCTAATACATTTCTCTTTTGCTCATGTGAAAAGGACCAAAGCCGGTCCTTTGCGCGGGTTCGGGTACCAAGGGGTTAACCAGAGCAAGGTTAGCCCTTTATGCGCAGTCCGCAGCACCTAGGCAAAAGCCACGGCCAATTTTAACGCTAGGACAGTGAAAGAAGCAGTTTTATGAATGGGAGCCACTACACTGTTTGTAAATAGAGTTTAATTGAGCATATCAAAACATACACAAAGGCAGTACGCAAACCACGCACCTGCAATTGACATGGTAAAGAGCAAGTCACTGCAACAGTACACACAAGGTTTACCTGGAATGACCCTGATTCTTCGACAGCCGCGTAGCTCAGCGGCTAGGCGAATTCAGCTAGTTTCACTGGGAGCTGCCCGGGGCTGGATCCTGAGGGCAGACTCAGACCGAAGCCCACGACCAACAACCTTTTCCCGCCACAAGCCCCTTCCTTTATCGCTTCTTCTTGGCTCCCTCCTCCCTCCTGCACCCCCCTCGCCTCCTGACCTGTCGAACGGGTCAGGAGTACCTGTTTCTCCAGGTACTTTAGGGTGCTTAGGAGTACTTGCCCTTTGTGGCCACTAGGCATCTTGGCGCCCCTCTCCTGTTTGGAATATTTCACAGCTCATTTGGCTGCCAAGGGAGGGGAAGTGACCTGGGGGTATGCATGTGTGTTCTATTGTGAGCAAGCCCGGTATCAGGTGAAAGGTCTGTGTGTACCTGCCTTGGCTGCCTTTCTCTTCACAGCTCATAATGGAAATTTCATTTCATTTCATTTATATACCGCCCCACAGCCGAAGCTCTCTGGGCGGTTCACAATACTTTATGCATAAAAACAACAATAAAAACATACAAAATAGTTTAAAGAATTAAGAACCAAATTTAAAAACACAGTTTAAAATAACAGTACAAAAGCCAATAAAACTGAGCCTACAGGTGACAATCCCCCCCCCCCCCGTGCTATTCCAAGCTCCTAACGAAATGCCTTGGCATAGAAGGAAGTCTTAACCTGGCGCCGAAAAGATAGTAAGGTTGGCGCCAGGCGGGTCTCAGTGGGGAGCTGATTCCATAATTGGGGGGCTACTACCGAGAAGGCCCTCCTCCTCGTTCCCACCAACCGAGCCTCTCTTGGAGGTGGCAGTCGGAGGAGGGCCCCAGATGTTGAGCGTAGTGTCCGGGTAGATTGCGGTTGGGAGAGACGTTCCGTTAGGTATTGTGCTCCTAAGCCGTGTAGGGCTTTATAGGTTAAAACCAGCACCTTGAATTCGGCTCGGAAGCATATTGACAGCCAGTGCAAACAGGCCAGAACTGGTGTAATGTGCTCGGACCTTCCAGTCCTCGCAATAAGCCTGGCTGCTGCTGCATTTTGCACAAGCTGCAGCTTCCGAACAGTCTTCAAAGGCAGCCCCACGTAGAGTGCATTGCAGTGGTCTAGTTTAGAGATCACCAGAGCGTAGATTACTGAGACCAGGCTATCCCTGTCCAGATAGGGGCATAGCTGGGCCACCAGCCGAAGCTGGTAAAAGGCACTCCTTGCCACTGAGGCCACTTGAGCCTCAAGTGACAAAGATGGCTCCAGGAGCACCCCCAAGCTACGAACCTTCTCCTTCAAGGGGAGTGCAGTGCAACCCCATCCAGAACAGGTTGAACACCTTCCATCCGGTCAAAGGAACCACCCACTAACAGCATCTCAGTCTTGTCTGGATTGAGCCTCAGTTTATTAGCCCTCATCCAGTCCATTGTCGCAGCCAGGCACCGGTTCAGCACATCCACAGCCTCACCTGCTGAAGATGAAAAGGAGAAATAGAGCTGCGTGTCATCAGCGTACTGATGGCAATGCACTCCAAAACTCCGGATGACCCCACTCAGCGGTTTCATGTAGATATTAAATTTGACATTTTATGGACTTCTATGGATGTTACTAGTACTTAGAGGAAAAAATAAGATACTAAAACGAAAGGGATTTATTTACCTTTTCTCCGAGACTTGTGCTCTCAGTGAACTTTCAGGCAATCAGCCATTGGTAAGCAGAAAATGGTGTGCGTGCAGTTGGTACTGAATTCATGAAGATGTTCTTCCACCTTTTTTTGGTGGGGTTGGGGCGTTTTTTACTACTTTCCCAACAAAAGGAAGGTGTCCAACAAAGAACAGAAATGTTATCATCTTGTTTGCACCCACTAACAGAGCTGGCTCTGGGTTTTGTGGGCTCCCAGCCCAGTGGTGGGCACCTCTCCCCTACTCTCTCTCTCCATCGCAGCTGCTCCACCTCATTGCACCTGGCTGGCCTGTCGCTTGCTTCTCTCCTCTCCTCCCCAGTCCCCTCCCCTCCCTAACTCCAGTGCCAGTTGCAGTAAGTAGGAGGAAGGCTGTCAGTTGCAGGCGAACAGATGGCAGTCTGTCAGGAGGAGGAGCAGCAGCAGAAGCTGCCACTGCCACTCACCCATCTGCCTGCCCCCTCCCTCTGGGCCCAATCCTCACCTGGGCTTAACAAGGCAGAAATTAGAAGTGCCTGGGGTAAACAACTGCCTAGAGAAATGGCTGTATCTTCCATTGCTGCTGCTGCTGCTGCATTACTAAACCACTGATCATGGCTCTGGGATGCTTGGCCGGTATGGGACTTGGAGGCACTGTGCTGCGGTGGTTCCAGCCCTATTTGGCTGAGCATTCACAGAAGGTGGTCTTGGGGGACTATAGCTCATCCCCTTGGCCTATGGGGTACCTCAAGGCTTTGTTTTGTCCCCCGGGCTTTTTAACATCAAAAGCTACTCTAGTCCGCTGAAATCTGTCGTTTCTCTCTCAAGAATAACATTATTGAGAGGGAAATCAGAGAGTACGGAGGTCTAGGGTGTCCTTTTTTGTTCTCGCCCACTGTATTATTTATTATTCCCTGGTTTCTCTCTCCAGAATGTTATTTCCTTTCCAGAGGAAAAGCTGTTCTAGCCCTCTATACTCTGTGGTTTCTCTTTCAATCTTATTCTTGAGAAAGAAGCCAGAGTTTGGTGGGCTACAGCAGAAAAAAGAAGTCTGTTCTAGGCCCTAAAAAAAGAAGAAGAGGGGAATTGGGGGAGGAGGTCTGGCTAGGGCACCTGTAGGCCACAAGGTAGACACCTTTTAGGCCCACCCACCCCTGCTTTAGGGAGAGTGCAACCCCATGCAGAACAGATTGAACACCATCTCTCTGAATAGATAAACCACCTGCCCACAGAATGTATATCTTGTTGGGACTGAGTTTCAGTTTATTGGCTATCATCCAGCCCATTACTAATTCCAGACACCAGTTCAGCAATTCCGCTTCCTCACCTAAATCCAATGAAAAAGAGAGAGAGAGAGAGAGAGAGAGAGAGAGAGCGGGAGAGGGGGGAAGGAAATGGGTGTCATCAGCATACTGATGGGACCTCACTCCAAATCCCTGAATGATCTCTCTCAGCACTTTCAAAAGCATGGGGACAGGACAGAACCCTGTGGAATGTGGAACCTTATAGCATAAATGCCAGGGGCCCAAGCAGTAGTCCCCCAATACCTTCTGGAATGTGACTGCCTGGTAGGAATGCAGCTACCATATCACTGTGCCTCCACCTTCCAACCCAGAAAACCTATCCAGAATGATACTGTAGTTGATGGCATTGAAAGCACTGGGAGATCCAGGAGAATTAGCAGGGCCGCACACTCCCCCTATCCTCCTCCAGGCATAGGTCATCCATCGGGGTGACCAAGGCAGTCTCTTCCAAAACCTGGCCTGAAACGAGATTGAAATGGGTCCAGATAATCAGTCTCATCATTCCATGATGCTTCCTTCTGTAAAACATACAATTAACATCTCCATCTATATGATTCATAAATATATAGCATGTGTTGGCATTGCAAAAAACTTTTATGCATACGAAGCGTAATTATGTTCCGGCTTGTAGGCGGTGGAGCTTATGACATTGATTTCAAAAAGAGCAAGATTGGGGTTAATCTGCTGTTTAACTGACTCTGGAATAGGCTGAAGGCAAAGGGAAATTGTGCTTTTCACACACCAAACATGAGCACTCCTCGACGGCAATCTCACGCATAGTTACTCATGCATCAACCTCATTGAAATCAGTGAGATTTGCCTGTGTGCAAAACTGATGACAGGATTGCACTCTTAAATGCCTTTGTTAGAACACTGTGGGGAAAAAAGCCAAATGCAAAGGCTCTCACTTGGGTGCAAGCTGGCAGTTCTTCTTCATAAATGAAACATGGAAGATGGATGGGTAATGTTTTCCTATATGCAAATTATCATTTTATGTCAGCGTATATGGCAACGGTCTATGCGAAGCCACTAGCTTAAGAAAGATGATGTGTTAAACCTTAAATAGCTATGGTATTAAAGTCTGGTGGTATATACGCAGCAGGTTTCATCCTGTGTTTTTGTACGAGGGCATCAATTTATGCAAAACTACTAGCTTAAGAAACCAGGACATGGAAGCTTTAATTAGAGACAAGTGACAAGACACAGAACGCCCCCCCCCCCCCTTTTGCACTATTTTCTGTGACAGGTTTGTGTAAAAATGAGCTGGGACAGACATACCCTTAAACAAGAGGTGTCAAACTTGTTTCGGCCCAAGGGCCAAATCCAATTTTGGAGAAACGTTCAGGGACTGCATTCCAGTGGTGGGCAGGGCTGAAGGCAAGGGGGCGGGGCTAAGGATGTAGCATAATTTAGCTTAGTAACTAAGCCTTTTAGGAGAAGCATTTCAACGCTGTATGCTTAAAAAAAAATCTTGCAAAAGTTGGGAAACCATCAAGTAATCGGTGGTTGGGGGAAGGGGGCGTGGCCATCTGGAGAATCCTGGAGGGCTCGTTTAGGACCCCATAAAACTATTTGGCCCGCAGGCCTGATGTTCAACACCCCTGCCTTCAACCCACCTCCTGTTCTTTTCAGTTTAGCAAACACTGACTACGTGTATTGGGGCACAATCCAGCCAATGTTACCCCTTTTATGTGTCCCACTGATTTAAAAGGGAGAATTACGCATGTGCTTACATCTCACCCATTGAAATCAATGGAAGTTTTAAAACACTCAGCCTTGGCTGGATTGTGCCTTTTGCCCATAGGCATGGCGGACAAAAACTTAACTTTTAAAAGGAAGTATTTAAAAAAAAAAAAAAAGCAGGCAGAGATTTCTGAAAGAGTCAGCACATTTTCTGCTGGGAAATTGCATTTCACCTAGGGCCATTGTGGCATAGAAATTCTTAGGCCATAGGACTACAATGGCATATATAAAATGGGCAGAAACACAGGCAGATAAAGGATAATGAAGGATAATGAAGAAAATGCCTTTACTGCTGTCATTTAAATGTCATTCTGCTTTAGACAATATATTTACAGCAATGAGGCATTTTGATGTTTCATATTGTAAACGCTGCTCCTTTTATGACTTCCATGTCATGTTTGCTTAGTCAAACCAATTTTTCTGCTCCACTCAGTTTTATAGGGTCAGCCTAGACTGAGAAAAATCAAATTTCCCTGCCTCTCTTTCATATATCATCATTTAGAATCACCAACGATTCCTGTTCAGGAACCTGCACTTGTTTTCAGCTACAATATTCTGTTTATCGCTGGGTGATGATTTGTGAAGGAGAAAGGAGTTTGGGTTGATTCCCCCCCTTTTTGTGGGGAGGGGATATGCCTCCTCTAGTTTCCTGCATTGAGCAGGGGGTTGGACTCGATAGCCTTGTAGGCTCCTTCCAACTCTATGACCTATGAAATCTATGAAAGGTGTGGCGGAGTGACAGGCAGAAGCTCAGGGAGGGGCCAACCTGAACATTCCAGAGGCTCTGATTGGTTGAAGGAGAGCATAGAACCCCAGGGAGTTGACAGTTAAGGGTTGTTGGTTGTCAGTTGGGGAAGAGAGTGGGTTGGAGTGAGAAAGGGAGTGGAAGGTTAGTAGCGTAGGTAGGGAAAGGTGGTACTGAAGAGAAGAGTTCAGACAGGAAATCTAGTAACTAAGTTGTGAGAAAGCAAACGTGAAGGTGTTAGTATAGAACAATTCACAGGAGTCTCCACTTAGGGAGTGAAGGACCTTCTGTCTGAGGAAGAAGGTGAAGCTCTGGACTAGTGAGAGGGACAGTTAAGTTCCCTAGTCTGATACTGTAACTTTCAAGTAACCAAGCCAAATTGATACAAAGAGCACTGTATAACATCTGCCTGCCTTTAACCTGAATCTAAGCAAAGAACAAGTTTGAATTACCGGTAACTGTTGAAAATCCAAGTTATCTGTGCCTGAGTTGAATATCAGTTTTGAGACTTTGTTAGAACAATAAATCAATCTTTTTATTCAAAGTTCTAATTCTCCAGAGTCTGACTGGTGACAGGAAAGTAAGAAGTGAATTAACAGAGGGGCACCCTGCTTCAAGTAATCAAAGAAAACAAACTGCTCTTAATAAAGACAAACAAACGTGGGTGAACAGCTACATATAAGACCTAAGACACATAACCGGCTAATGCAGTTTAAGAAGACAGCTTCAAGCCTGAAGTGACCCATACAAGGGGGCACTTGGTGAGAGCAAAGTACACATTGAGGGTGTGGGCTTTGGAGTAAGGGGTCCCTCCCGTCCGCTACACAAAGCAAAGATCAGTGTTTGCATTAACAACAACTTTATTCTAAAGAATTCATATTGTACAAGGAAGTAAATCCTTATATTAGGGTTTGGCACCCAAAAGCACATCTGAAATGAGTCCCAGTATTGGGGAAAAGGTTGGAAGGAAATAAATAAATAAATAAATAAATAAAATAATTTAAGCAGAGATAGGAACGTTGGAAGCTGCCTTATGCCAAGTCAGACCATGGGTATATCTAGCTCAGAATTGTTAAGACTAATGGGCACTGGCTGTCCAGGATTTCAGGCAGGAGTCTTTCCATGGCCTGGGGATTCCAGGGTCTGAACCTGGGACTTTCTGCACGCAACGCATGTGCTCAACCTCTGAGCCTTCCTTAATGGAGTACTGAGCGCAGGTGGCTTGGGAAGCCCTCTTCAGGCGTTCAGATTTTAAAGCCTGTGGGGGAGATGGAGACGCACGCACACTCTGGCCCTGCCCCTTCCACCATCGAACTCCCCGTGTTGATGGGGAAGGTCTACAGTGAAAGTGTAACTGCATTTGGCTGAACGCAGTTGCAGTCCTTCGCATGATCCGGAATCCTCTTTGCACAAAGGAGTGTCATTGCGTTCCACCAACTGTGGCCAGAGGCGTAGCGTGGGGGGTGCAGGGGGGGCCGGCCGCACCGGGCGCAACATCTGGGGGGGCGCCGAGTGGGTGGAACGTCCGTCATTCCCTCGCACGGCCACGGCCAATTGGACGTTGAATGTCAAGGGAGGCTCAGGCAAGAGGCAACGCAACGCAATTCTCGAAACGTGGATGCGCCGCCACTCGCGCGGCGTAAAGTCCGGCACAGGGAGAGGGAGTTGGTGGCGCAGTTAGCGTCGCGCAGGCGCGCAGGCGGCCAAAACGGTGGAGAAAGGGGAGGGGGCGAAACGGTAGAGGAGGAGGAGGAGGAGGCGATGTTGGTGGCGGTGGGTGTTTGCTCCTGAGCCCTAGACAGCCTGGAGGGGATAAACAGAGGAGGGGGCCGAGGAGGACTCGGGTCCCAGCCAGGCCGGGGCTGCGCAACCTGGTCAGCCGCTCAGGCTGCCGCCCAGGCGCCCAGCCACTCACCTCCTGGAGGGGCCCCTGCCCTGGCACAGGGGTCGGGCCGCCCCCCTGCATGGAAGTTCAAGGGCTTCGTCCAGTCCACTGGCTGCTGCGGCTGCTGAGCCTGCCCTGAGGAGGCCTGACAGGTAACTCTCCCCTCCCAATCCCCCCCCCATCTTTGTAAGGGAACTTGCCTCCCCCCTGATCCTTTTTGTAGGCCAAAAACATCTGGGGACACAAGGTTGGAGAACACTGTTCTTGTCTATCTCTTCCCCTACCTCTGTTGTCTTCTCCACTGGCAACATTTAGATGGTTTTTTCTTCACTTGCAAGCTTTTTTTTTTTTGGCACCTGCAAGCTTTTTCCCCCACTTGCAGAACTCTGTAAAGTGCCTAATGATAACAAGAACAATAACCATAGGCAATATACAGGCCCTCCTACTGCATGCATTTTGCTAAGGAGTGTAATCTTAGGGTGCAATCCTATCCATGTTTAGACAGAAAAAAGTCCTACAACTCCCAGCATTGGGAGCTGTAGAACTTTTTCCTTGTCTAAATCTTCATAGGATTGCGCCCTTAATCCCATTGATTTTTCAGTTCAGAAAAGGATGTAGGAAGTTGTCTTGTACAATTTCTCCATCTAGGCCAGTATTTTCTTCTACTCTCGATGGCAGTGGGTCTCCTGGCTCTTGGACAGAGGGGTCTTTCACATCACCTACTAACAGATCCTTTTTAATGGGAGATCCTAGGGATTGCATTTGGGACTTCTTGCACAGAAAGCCTGTGTTCTACCACTCAGTTACAGTACTTCCCATAGGTGACCCGAGGCAAAGGTAGGTAGCACTGTTGCCCCTTTAATAATAGCCATGCAGAAGAGGGAATTCCAACAAGCATGGTCTTCCCATCTGTGTATGACAAGCCACACTTGCCAAAATACTGAATTCTACATAACTCTAAAATATACAGTAGGATGGATGTGGCTTAAATCAGGGGTGGTGTCAGTCAGGGGATGGCCCAGTAGGTGTGGAGCCCCAAATCTTTCATTTGGATCTCCGAATCTCTGGGAGGCCATCTCCCCCCTGATCCTTTCCAGAGGGGTAGATGCTTCTTCCCATCCCATGACACCTGATACCGTGTCCCCCCCCCACTTTCTTGCCCCCATAACCTACTATTGGCCCATAACCTGCTTCTCCCCCCCTTTTTTTTCTTGAGGTGCCTTTTCCCAAGCTAAATCCCAAAGGGGCAGCTGTGTTAGTCTGTCCCGGCAGCTATCCCCCCACCCCACCCCCAGAAGAGAGAGTCTTATGGCACTTGAAAGAGCAACAGCTTTATTGCGGTGGAAGATTTTTAGGAACGTAGGGACTGCCTTCTATTGAGGCAGGCCATCCATCTGTCTAGCGCCGTATTTGCTACTTCACGGATTGGCAGCGCCTCCAGAATTTGGGACAGGAGTCTATTCTTCTGGGACCTTACCTGGAGGTGCCGGGGATTGAACCTGGGACAAAGTGTCTGCTCTACCACTGAGCTACGGCATGTTCGCACTCAATAAAGTGTTTGAAAATAAACTTGTATTTAGATGCATTTTACTTTAATTACATCAGTATTTTCATAACAAACAATACATGTGCTTAGGGGGTAAGGGTTTCTTTAACTAATCTAGTGGAAGAGACTCGAGTGCTAAAATCCACGGGTTAGGGGGCGCAAATTACTTGCCTTGCCCCGGGTGCTGACAACCCACACTACGCCACTGACTGTGGCTACACTTTCACTGCAGACCTTTCCCGGCAGCATGGGGAGGGCGGAAGCCAGAGCACAGATCCCCACTACAGCTGGCTTTGGATTTGGTCCAGGTGTGTGTGTGTGTGTGTGTGCGCGCGCGCATTACCAGAGGTGTGTTAACCTCTGAGCCGGTTGGCAGGATTAAGTAAAAGTCACCATGGTGCCTGTGTACAGTTCTGCCATAGGAGCTGCCCACTATTCTGTTGAACAAAACACAGTCTGGAGTGGCAGAGCAACTTTGCAGTGACAGCTGTGGGTTGTTCTCACACTCACTTCTCTGTGTGGTCTTCCTCCCTCCACCCTGCCCCAGGCTCTGGCCCCACAGGGATACAGGGCTTTTAAAATCAAAATCTGACAACCCTAGACCTGGTGCTAAATCTCTGTTCTGCCTCTATATTCACTGATAATAAAGTCATATGCCAAGTGAATTTCACATGTATACCACCAAAATACCTTCTGGTGAAGTTGTATAGTACTATGTTTGGTGGATCCATTTCAGTTGGGGTTCAGGCCAGGTTTTTGCACGGAAACAGCCTTGGTCACCCTGTACAATGACCTATGTCAGGATAGAGACAGGGGGAGTGTGACCCTTTTGATTCTCCTTGATTTCTCCGCAGCTTTCGATACCGTCAGCCATGGTATCTTTCTGGAGAAACTCTGAGCTGGGAGTGGGGCTACTGCATCGCAGTGGTTCTGCTCCTACTTGGATGGCCAGCTCCAGAAGGTGGTGCTTGGAGGATATTTCTCGGCCCTGTGGATTCTCCAGCATGGGGTTCCGCAGGTGTCAGAATTCCGCTAGAGATGTGAAGGCCTGGGGGGTGGGACTGGAAAAATTCAGGGGTGGGTGGGTTTTTTCTGGGTTTTTCCAGTCTTTTTCTGGGTCTTCACATCTCTAGTCCCATCCACAATTGTAAGCTTTTTTGGCTGTTGTTGTTCAAATAGGAAAAGCACACATTTAGGTAAACATTTTTTTAAAAGCACGCACTCAAATGCATCCTTTCCCCCCACTGACTAAAACGTGATTCTGTGTTTTATCCCCAAAGTGCACATTTTTAAAGTACACGTTTTTCTAAAAAGGAATATGCGAGCTTTGCCTGCAAAATGCACTTGTGTTTAGGGACACAAACAGGGCAGTTCTGCTCTTAAATGAACACAAACAAAATTTGCATGCATCCTAAGTTGTAGTAGTAGTAGTAGTTCCCTTTGTTTTGGGGCAGAGATCATTTGGGTGAATAGCAGCAGAGTTAAGGGGCCAGTAGAAGGTAGACTAGTGATGTTTCCCCTTTACTCCTGCAAACTGAAGAGAAACTGGGAAAGAACTGACTACACCATGTACTAAGAAGCAGCAAATAAGTGCAAGAAAGAATAAAATGCACTGGGATGGTGAAATAAAGAGCTTTTCTACATGGGGAATGTATTGTGCGCTTGTCATTCCCTACTCATGGTTGTTGACAGGTTATTTATTTATTAATTTATTATTTATTTATTACATTTGTTAATCGCCCATCTGGCCGGTCACAACATCATGGCCCTCCAGTTTCAATTCTGTTTTTTAAGAGCACTTTCCCGTTTGTTTGGATTTTTTAGAGCGGGGGAAATGGAGTATTATTTTTGAAAGTGAAAGACAACATATTTCCTTCTTGTGTAATTGTGCTGTTCTGCTATAGCACTGCTCCATCTAGAGGTAATGTAGCAGAAAAGCAGGAAAGGAACAGTTGTTTGTGTAGAGCTCAGATCTCAATTCTGCGACGAAACTGAAAGTAGATACAACTGTAGAAAAGCTCAAAGCTCATGTAGAAAAGCTCAAAGGCTAATATCGAGGAAGCAGTGCACAGAGAATTGGAATGAGGGGGGTTGTAAGGAAATGTGGGATGTTCCACTTTACTTGGAAGTAAATTTGGAGCTCATACATTTTCATTAGAGTCCATTGACTGCATTCCTGGTCAGCCGCTAGCTTTATGGAAAGATTACTCAGAGGAGTGGGTGGAGTGGGGGGGGCAGCCCTCCCATTCCCTCAGCAGATTGGAAGTTGCAAATGTCACAGCTCCTACACTTTCCATGCACCTCTTGCCTTTGAATTGATAACTGGGAGCAGAGGATGGCTAGTAGTAATCCACAGAGGCCTCATCTATATTTGGATCTCCAGTTTAAAAGCAGATGGTGTGCAAAACACAAAATGGTTATGATTTAAACTCCATTTTGGTTTAGAACCTCCATGCTTGCTTTTAGAAATGCATCTCATTTCTTCCTGACAGAAAGTTCATGTTTGATCATTTCTGGGAACGGGGGAGTAGGAGACTGGCAAAATATGAGACGGAAACACCACCTACGCCTTTCTTCACATATGAAATGGAAAATAATGAAGCATAGCAACAGAGTTGCTGCTAAATATGAATCTTCACCCCTGTCGGTTTCCTATCCCACAGATATCAGTATTCCCCAAAAGTAAGAGAGGAAGTTGGTTTGCTATTTTTAGCAGCTGGAGTCAGTTTGTAACCTCGGGTAAATCGCTATCTCATGCAGTGTAAGAAATCAATCTACCTTTTCATTGAACGAGCTTCTTTCTCTACATAATCCTGCTCTGAACTAGGCCCATAATGAAAGCAGGAGCTCCAAAGCCCGAGGTCTCTAGATATGCCACAGCCTGGCATCTGAGCAGCTCAGACATCTGAGGCTGGATTCTCACTTTAAAACTTACCAAGGCACCCTGGCCTGAAAGTTCCAGAGAAATGAAGTACTGTAATCAGAAAGTGCATGCAATGCAAGCAGGATAGCAAAAACACCAAAGCAAAAATAGCTACCATTAAGTTACTCCAGGGCAGGGGTGTTGAACCTCTTTCAGCTTGAGGGCTGGATCCCATCTTGGAGAAGCTCTTGGGAGCCACATTCGAGTAATGGGTGGGGCCGAAGGCAAAAGGGGCGGGACCAAAAATACAAAAAACACCAGCGTATTGTAGCTTAAAGCTCTTGCTGCTAGTAACAAAAAAATTAGGAGAGGCACTTCAAGCTTTTAGAATGGGGAAAGGACTGCACAAAAATGAATGAAAGGTGGGAATGGGGGTGAGGGCAAGAGAAAGGGTCATGTCCATCTGAGGAACCCTGGTGGGCAAGATTAGGACCCCAGAAGGGCCGGATTTGGGGCCCGGGCCTGAGGTGCTGCACCCCTGCTCGAGGGGGTACACACGACCCCATCCATGCATTAAATGAATGCTTGGAGGGGTTTGCAGGGCCCATGGGCTAGCCCAGCACATCACCGTGCACCACTGCCACACTACCCCAATGAACATCTGTTCGACCTTCATTGGAAGAATTTCTCAGCACCTATGGGTGTTTGTGCGGAAAGCTCCTACGCGTGAGAAGAGACCCTGATTGGCATTTGTCTGAGGACTGTGGTGGCAGCAGGATGCAGTGGTGGTGGGCGGGACTAGCCCACGTGACTCCTCTCATCAAGTGGGGTGCACACATAAAAAAATTCTCTGTATCCCTTTAACATATTCAGAGGTGAGGACTTGATCCTTTTTCTGATGTCTGCTTTTCAGTATTTTAAAGGGATGAGGGCCACGTTTTACAAGCGCACACCTTTCATACTGGACGGCAGGTTCCATTATTCATCCTTGAGTGCACGCTGTAATGTACAAATAATGACAAAATTATGTGACGTGTGTGTATGTGTGTGTATGTGTGTTTCATAGATTTCATAGATCATAGAGTTGGAAGGGGCCTACAAGGCCATTGAGTCCAACCCCCTGCTCAGTGCAGGAAACTAAAGGAGGGGGTCTCCCATCCAAGTAATAACCAGGCTTGACTCTGCTTAGCTTTCCACGCTCAGACAAGCTGAGCCAGCATATTAGGGAGAAAGTGTTGCCAGAAATTCCCAATACCATGAAATTTGAATGTGTGCACATGTGGCGCTGAGCACTCCGTATCCAGAAAACCAGCAGTGCAAATCTATTAGAGGAAGGGGTGAAGCAGCTGTCCTGCTAAAAGTCCTGCAGTGCACTCTGACTGGAGATTGTTAATACACGCACGGGACCGTATCCACAACCACCAGCCTGTCTCCCCTTCCCTTAAACAACCCTTTTAGAAAACTTAGTGAGGAATGGTTATTATGTGAAAATTATTCAGCCTGTTCTTGAGGTTTGCAGGAAAAATAAGAAACTGAGACATGGGAATATAAATTCTTTGTGGCACATTTGGTCTTACTGTGGGTGTTTTTATGAACCCACTGATAGGAACTGAGTATTTTTATGAAGACCTTTATAAAGAATTACACCATCTGTGGGCTGGTTGTTTATCTAGGTTTTGAGCTTTATTTTTTTCTCCTGTTTTAACTTTTCTCTCTTTTTATAATAATTTGAATTCTGTACTCCAGTCGAGGCAGTGACCCTGTTGCTAGCTTAATAAAAATGAAAATGAACATCTCTGACAAGCCATATTTTTTCCCTTCTAAATAATGTCTGATAATGTTTGTGTTGTGATACTTACCATATTGCTTTGTGGCCTGATCCACTGAATATAGATGCTAGTATCTGTATGGCGGGGGGGGGGGGGGTAGTCATCTCCTTGCACCAATACTAAGATCAGTTCAGAAATTACCTTTAGTGCTGAGGTGCTGATGCTTCACCCTCTGTCCCAGTTCAGTACAGCAATTCTAGGCAAGTACCATCATGGATAGATGAGAATATAGTCTTCTGATTTCATATTTTGAACTATGCCAAGATCCAAACAGTCAAGAGATCCTGACAAGTCTAAAGCTGCTGTCCTATCTGGGAGTCCCAGGCACACTTACCTGCCCCATTGAACACAGTGGGACTTCTTAGTAAACTTCCATAGGACCGTGCCACTCAGCATTTGTACATCATATACCGAGATTAAATGGCACCATAAATTGCAGGTGCGGGGTAGCTGATCTAGATTGAGCCCAAAGCAGGGCGGTTAAATCCACACACACACACACACACACACACACGTGTCCCAATCTGTATCAGGGGCCCAGCGCTTACACTAAAGTAAAAAAGAGCAAAAGATGTCACTGCTTTGGCCCTTACTTGTGTTGGAACACAATTTATGTAATTTATGAGAATATACCAACCTTCATGCACGGGTGGGGAAATCTATGGCTTTCCAGGTGTTAAAACTACAGTTTCCATCACCCCTGAGTGTTGGCCATGCTGGCTGGGGATGATGGGAATTGGAGTCCAACAACATCCAGAGGGTCACTAGTTATCTGCCGCTGTTGTGATGCATTAAATTATAGTAGCTTTTTTTTAGCAGCAGCAGTGGCATATCTCACAGATAGGTACAGTTTGTAAATAAGAAACCATTCCTTGAAATAAGGAATAGGTATCAAGCTTTCCCCAAATAAGAAAGGAAGGGAGGGTCAGTGGGTATGAACCTATAAGAAGGTTGCCAGTTTTCCAAAAATCAGAAGTAATTCTCCTTCTAACATCCAAAACAGTAAAAAGAAAGAAAAGAGAATGAGAAGCAGCTTGTCAATATTTATTAAAAGGCCAACTTAAAGCAGTGTGAAGGATACAGAAAATATGGCAACACCCAGATATTCCTTATCTTCTGCTGTATACTATTTGCCCTAAAGATTGCCCATATTTCTCTCATAGGGTTTGCACAATAATTTTAAAAGCAACACTGTCTTTCTAACAAATTCTCATCTAGTTCCCCTGGAGCCAATATATTACTACTTGGTATAAAAATTGCAAAGGCCTGCTGGTTTGGACTGCAATCTACCCATTACTACGAGGTTTTGATTTATTGTATATGTGTTGCTAGGTCAGCATTTTTATTTTCATTTTTAAAAAAGTGAATGAAGACTCGGTGTTTATACAGCAGCCCATCCAGAACAAGAAGGTCACCATAGCTCTCCTCTCTGAATTGAAAATTAGGGATGACAGCATGAGATCAGGAAGCTGCTTTTGAATAAGAATCTCAAGAGTCTTTGAGGTCATTTGCTGTCAGAGGGACTACTGAGGATCACCTAGCACAAGAGTGGGGTTCTGGAAACTAATAGAAACAAGGGCGGTGGAGACTTAAGTCTATAAGCCTGTCATTTTGAACCAGGTGAATATGCCTGGGGGCATGTGGGTTGTAACAATGAGAAATCAAACGAGGAGCCAGTGTGGTGTGGAGTAGTGGTTAGAGTGTTAGACTGGGACTGGGAAGACCCAGGTTCAAGTCCCGACTGGGCTACCACAAGATGTAGTGATGGCCACCAATTTGGATGGCTTTAAAAGGGGATTGGACAAATTCATGGAGGAGAAGGCTATCAATGGCTACTGGTCCTGATGGCTATATGCTACCGCCAGTATCAAAGGCAGTATGCCTATGTACACCAGTTGCTTAGGAACACAACTGGGAGGTGCTGTTGCACTCATGTCGTGCTTGTGGGTTTCCCGTGGGCAGCTGGTTGGCCGCTGTGTGAACAGAATGCTGGACTAGATAGACCCTTGATCTGATCCAGCACAACTCTTCTTATGTGCTTAACCGCATATTATTTTGGTCAGACATTTGGAAATATTACCTCTTACATTTAAAACAGCAGATCTTCATCTTTAGAAACTAGCTGGGGGCTGTTTCACTTTCACATGTGCCTTGTGCAAATGTAAAACCTTCACTGGCTAGAATGCAATTGGAATTACAGCCGTCTCTCCTCAGCTTCGAATCCCACATTAACAATGATCACACAATCCTATGATTCACGCAAGAGGCTGCAAGGCAATTGGAAGCTTACATGAAAATGCCTTTAGTTACCTCCCAATTTTCTGCTCTTTCATAGATCATAGAGTCGGAAGGAGCCTACAAGGCTATCGTCCAACCTCCTGCTCAGTGCAGGAAACTAGAAGAGGGGTCTCCCATCCAAGTAATGACCAGGCCTGACCCTGCTTAGCTTTCCACGCTCAGACAAGCTGAGCCAGCATGAGCCACAGGCATTTTTTTTCCATTTTTTCCCCAATCAATCATATTGGATTGATTTACAAACACAACATTAAAATAATTAATTCAAAATTATTTACTGGATGAGCAATGATTTTTCTGCATGCACTTTTTAGGGAGAGAATTTTTTTTTTGAGAAATGTCGTTTATGGACAACCAATAGTATTGGAGGATTTATTGCCTAGTAATAGAGTATATGTTTTGCTCTCACACAAGGTCCGCCATTCAATCCTCCATTAAGAAGGAGCTGCAAAGCACCTTCTGCCAGTCATAGACATGACTGGGCTAGTAGACAGACTGGTGATCTGACTTGGTATAATGCAGTTTCATATATTCACACAATGCCTTGGTGTCCATTTATTTTCCAGAGAACTGGGAGTTGATAGGTTGGGCCTATTCATTATAGACACATTCAGGGTCGGCCCAAGACACTTTGCTGCCTGAGGCAAAGAACAAAATGACACCTCCCCCCCCCCATTCCACCCACAGAAGCTGACCAGACTGAGAGTTGAATCTTACTTGGACACTGTTGATGGGACAGCATCTTCCCCCACATCTGAGCACAGCAGGCTCGCTTAGAGGTGCAGGGCAGACTACCTGGAACACACAGCTCTGTCCTCCAACAGAGGGGAACGGCCAGGGGGCTGCTGATATTGCCACCTGCTGCCTGAGGTGACCGCCTCACACTCACCCTATTCAGTCTCCCACCACCACCATGTGGTTATCATAGTAAGGGGGGGGGGAGTGGAGATGATCCCATTGGTCCAGCACCCCTCTACATTCCTGTTGCCATCCTGCTGCAACCTTCCTCGTGTTCTGGGCTGACTTTCTGCAGTGGGGAGCTTCTTCTTCTACTCAAGAAGGAGCCCCACACGATTTAGAACCCTAATCCTCCGGGGTCCTAAATCGTGGCAGGAGCTTACCTTACCCAAGGAGAAAAGGCTCTCTGCTGCAAAAGGTCAGCCCTCAACACAGGGTGGGGGGAGGCAACATGTGGGAGGGAGAGGGGCCAAAGGGCTTGACCCTGCTCTCCCCCTTGGGCTATAGGGTCAAAGGGCTTGACCCTGCTCTCCCCCTTGGGCTATGGTAATCATGAGTCCGCGGGGTGGGGGGATGACTAATAAGGCTTTTGTCACTCTTTTCAATTGCGTTAAAAATGCATTCCTTCAGGGCAGCCTCATTGAAGTCACTTTTAATTCTAGAAGGTTATCCCCAAACCTCTTGATTGCTGACTCCATATTTAGATCAGATGTTCTTGTACAGCAGTCTTCCCCAAACTGGTTCCCTCCAGATGTTTTGGACTACAACTCTCAGCATTCCTGACCATTGGCCGTGCTGGCTGGGGCTGAAAAGAGAGCATCTCCCTTCAGTCCCAAAACATCTGGAGAGCACCAGGTTGCAGAAGGCTGTCCAGTGACAATGCAATCCTATACGCATCTACTCAGAAGTAAGTCCCATTGCTTTCAATGGAGCTGACTCCCAAGCAAATGTGTATAGGATTGTCCCCTTAGACTTTTTGTCTTTCTTTTAGCTTCCACCATTCCTGACCCCAAAGATGCAATGGTAGTAATATTTTAAAAGAAACTTGAGTAAATATCCTTTTCAATGCCCGGTCAAAGTCCGTTAAGGCCTGGGTTACTGAGGGCTCTCAGCATATTTCACTCTTTGGCATTAATTGAACATCATCCACATCCTGAATGCAAATAGCTACATTTCCATGGACAAGAGAATAAATGAGCCAAAATAAAAGCCACTCAGCTAGTTCACGCATGCATGCCAGGGCTATTTAAAGGATTCTGACCATTAGCCATCACCTCCATGGTCTCTCTTACCCTGAGATGAAAGGTGGTGATGGAGTAATTGACTCTGATTTCTGCTTCCTCTCAAAAGGGAAGGAAACTGGAGCTCCCTCAACTGAAACATTGCGCAGACGGATGGCTTTGTCTCCATTTCATCTCCTCCAGCATTTAGTTTTCGCTTACAATTTTCCCCCCTGTTTTTGAATACTGAATGTTTTGAAAAGACTTCTACAGGCATACAAGGGCACGGTGAAGATATGTTCCGATCGTGACTATAAGTGCTGCAGTCCCCTTTATACAGTTACTTATGTTAAGTGGTGGGGTGTTTTTGCTCCTTGTACTAAGAAAGGATATGGGAATAATTGTCATTCCTCTTTCTTGTATGAAGAGTGAGCTAACACTACATTGCATGTACAGAAATCAACTGGTTATTCCAACACATCAGTGGCATTTTGCCTCTGGAAAAATCTTGCTTCAAAGTAACATTTGAACATTAAGGCTGCAATCCTATACCCACTTACCTGAGAGTAAGCCCCATTAAACTTAGAGACTTACTTTTGAGTAGACATGTATAGGGTTCTTGTAAGACTGGAAAATGAAGGCCGTTGACAAAGTATATTAAGAGTTTTTCTACACGTGGCATTTATTGTCCTCTCAGCATTCCCTACTCACAGTTGTTTACAGGTTCTTTAGATGATGTTTTGACTCTCTAGTTTCTCTTCTGCTTTTAAACAGCACTTTTGGCAAGTTTTTTTTTTAGAGCAGGGGAAATTCTCCATTATTTGTGGACATGAAATGCTTTTTCCACTTGTGTAATTGTGCTATACTCCTATACCACAGTGCCACCTAGAGGTTATGTAGCAGAAACACAGGAAAAGAAATTTTCTTCATATAGCACTCTGATCTCAATTCTGTGACAAAACCGAATGTAGATAACAGTGAATTAACAGCCTCGTGTACAAAAGCTCTAAAATTGGGAAGCCATCATTTGCTCACTGGAAAAGGAGTGGCTCCACATCTAACAGCCATCATCTTCTTGTGTTTGGTACTGGGTGTAATAGTTCAGGCACTGGATTTTACAACTCACCTGAAACAAGGTGTATTCAGTAACTTAGGCTGCAATTAATGCAATGTGATTTACTTCTGAGTAGACATGTATGGGATTGCACTGCCATACTGACTTTAGTGCAGGGAGTGAAAAATGATGCATGCATTCATCCAACAATCCAGCATTCATTTCCAGAAGTGACTTTTAAAAACTATTTCTAAGAGTTTTGCAAATTTAAATCTTTCCTAGTGCGCCTTCACCATATTTTACTTAACATGGAGCACAAAAGGTACTAAGACCATTGTGCAAAAAAAGCACAGTATGGGTGGGAATAAATGTTACGCTCAGCATGAGACTGCTTGCTAAAAACAGGGGGGCTGTGTCAAGGTCCCCCTCCTTTTCCCCACAAACATTGCCCAAATTACAGGGTGGAGGCAGAGGGTCGCCAGTCTTTCAACCTAATGTTTTTAAAAGGCTAAAGTCAAACTATGATTTGGCTAAAATTGGAAGGAATTGGAAGGTGGAGTTGTGAGTTTCATTAATGGTTCCCCTACCTTTCCCTCCATAATTTGAGCACTGTCCATAATATTTCAGCACAGAGGCCCACACTGAGACACTATCAGATCATGTGTTTCCCCAATATTGCTAACTGCCACCAATATGCAGAAAGGCAGCAGGGGAATGCACAATGCGAAATCATGATACAGGTAAGTGTGCCTAAACATTTCAGGAGAAAAGGGGCAGAACTGGACGCAGCGCTACCATTTTCAAAGGTAGCCCTGTGTCATGTGTAACCTCCTGTTCCACCCTGGGACGTTCAAGGCATACCCTTTTCTCTTCTAGATCACTGCTTTTACATCATGTGCTACCTTATACTGTAACTCAGATTTTAAAAAAGGAGAAGGAGAAGCAAAGTTGATGTCAGGACAGGAGGTGTACTGAGCCTATAGAATCATTCCAGAAAAAATGCTTTCTGAGCTTTTGTGTTATGTCTATATTTTGTTTTCTTTCCTCCTCACACATCAGATTCATTTAAGGATTCTTGCTTGTCTGTATTATAGGGTGCCTATAGATGAAAAAATGCAGTTCTGTATTCATGAAGAACTACAGTAAATCAATTGCCCCGAAGACCCTTCCCCAAATTCCCTCATTTTCTTGAAAGCCTGTCTTTGCTGTGCAGTATTGTTTTATTTTCAATTTTCCTCCCTATAATGCCATTGACTTTGATGGAGAAATAAAATATGAGAGTCTTTGACAGGTCTGACAGTGCATGCCTCAGGCCTGGATTAATTATATCTATACAAGGACTAAAGTGTATTTTCAGTGAGTAAAATATAAGGTATGAATTATAGCATAATCACAGTTGTTGATCATTTTGATGTCTACATCAGGTAGCTGTATGTATCTATTCTGTTGATGGACCCCCAGTTTTCCTTTTGTCTTTTTTTCTTCACATTTTAGACTGCTTAAGCCAGGGGTGGGCTGCATGCAGCCACCCCACACCCCAGTGCAGTCCCTGCTGCCCCCCCAAATTTTTTTTACAAAATGGTGCTCCATAGTGGCTAAAGTTGTCCCTTTTAGTGCTACTGAGCTCTTTGGAGCAGTTTGCCACCAAATTTTGGCAGCAAACTGACCATTTAAAAATATATATATATCCCTCCCCCCGCAGTGTGATCTGCGGGGGGGGGTCAGTTCAGTTGCCCACCTCTAGCTAAGCAAAGAGGTTTCCCACTGACTTCTTTAGAATGTTATGCTCCCTTCCCACCCCCTATATTTGGGGAATCCAAAATGGTTATCCTTGTTAATTTCTCCCATAGGAATACAAATGCTCTATTCATCAGAAATTTTATTTATTTATTTATTATATTTATACCCCACCTTTTTTCCTGCAAGGAACCCAAGGCGGCTTACATAATCCTCCTCCTCCTCCTCTCCATTTTATCCTCACAACAACCCTGTGAGGTAGGTTAGGCTGAGAGTCAGTGACTGGCCCAAAGTCACCCAGTGAGTTTCATGGCTGAGCGGGGACTAGAACCCGGATCTCCCGACTCCCAGTCCAACACTCTCACCACTACGAATTCGAATACTAAGACAGGGGCACAACATAATCACCGGGCAGAGCCGGCGCTACCGCTAGGCCAACTAGGCGGTTGCCTAGGGCGCGCGGCTGAAGAGGGCGCGGAAACGCTGCGCTCCTCTTCGCTGCCGCTGCGCCGCCCCCACCAGGCCTCCGCCGCCGCTGCGCCGCCCCCGCCAGGCCTCCGCCTCCCCACCCTCCTGCCTGCCGCCGCCGCCGCGCCTCCCCCCACCCACCCGCTCGCTGCCGCTGCGCCTCCCACCGCCATCGCCACCCCCCCGTCACCCCCCCAACCCCTCAACCCCCCGTCACCTACCTTCATCGCGTCGCTTCCGGAGCCCCGCCCACGTTGTTTTGGCGGGAGGAACCAGGGCAGAAGGGCTTAAACAGCCCTGTTGCCATGGTTTCCCCCAGCAAAAAACAGCGCGGGGGTCCCGTCGCGTCGCTTCAGGAGGAGGAGGAGGAGGCAGCAGCAGCAGCAGCCGCCGCCACAGCCGCCGCAGCCAGGGCGGGGGGGAAGGTAGGTTGGTGGTGGCGGCGCAGGGTTTTTTTTTTTCTGCTTTGGAGAGGGGGGGCGCTAAATATTTTTTCGCCTGGGGCGCCAAACTGCCCTGCACCGGTCCTGTCACCGGGTTGGATACTTTGTTCTTTGTGAATTCCAATATGAACTGATCTCATCTACACACTACCCTGAGTAATGTGTGAATCAGAACACAGTTATCCTTCAGATTTTACACTGAATATTGCTCTGCAGTTCTCAGCTCAAGAAACATACCAAAATACATATGAAAAGTGTTTGTTTGTTTAAAGTATTTTTATCCTGCTCCTCAGCTAAAAGCCCCCCCCCCCCGAGCGGCTTACATATAATCAGGAAAAGAAGACAGTCCCTGCCTGCAGGTTTATAATCTGAAAAGACACAACACACAAGGAAAAAGGAATGGGGAGGGGAGAGGGGCGGGATTAACTCTTTCAGCCAGGCTGGTGGAATAGTCCTGCTTCCCCTCTCATCTCTCTCTGCATAGCTTGCTGGAATGGCTACTAGTGGTGATAAATGCACACTCTGTATAAATGCACACTTTGAGAGAAAATACTTTTAGAAATGCATATTTTGTGAGCAAATACGTTTTAAAATATATATTTAAATATGATTTTTTGTGTGCAGATTTTTTGTTTTGAAGAATTGCAGATTAATGCAGAAATGGGGCAGAACAGACTTAGAATGAACAGATGTGAAATTGGCATGTACTGGAAATGGTTCGAGCTGGTCCATCCCTATCACTGACCTTTTTAGAAGAGAAGCACCATCGCTGAACCTATGTGTATGAGATTCCAGGCCTCCCATGGTCCTCATTTTATAATCATTCCCAGTGCATTGCCAGATCTGCACTTTGTTTCTGAAATTTCAGCAGTTAATATCGAACTCCAAGGTTGTTTCCTGCGAGTGATTGGTACATGTCTGCATGCATTGCTGCCAGGGAAGAATTAAAGCTTATTTGCAGTGTTCGATACGTTTCATGGACATACTCTAAATATCATGAATTGCTTCTTCTATGCTTCCTCTCTCTCTCTCTCTCTCTTTCTCTCTCTCTTAAAGAACAACAAAACAGTTCATGCGTTAGGGCAGCTCTCATCTCTTACTCAGTCAGGTTTGACCCACATGAGAGAGATTCATACACTCTGGTTTGGGGTGTTTGTTTTGTTTATTCCAGGATGGTCCATGTCGTTTTGATTTATTATTACTTTCTTAAGTGGATTGTTTTTCTATATTTTGGTGCATGACGGTATGGAGATTGGAGAATGCCTCTTCCCCTGTATTGTGAAGGAGCATTTTAAGGCTAGCACATAGGAATGTTTCAGTTGCTTTCACTCTGGAAGAGGCACTAGGGCTAGGCCAACACCACTGAGAGCACCAGCCAAGAAGGAAGGGCCTGTACAGACAGCCACTGTACAGGCATGAGCGAGTGAGAAGTACATGGTCTGTGCAGTGGGGATGCAAACCAGGCTGTGCCCATCACAGCCTGCACCAACCAATCACATAATTGGTTGCAATTTGGGGCTGTTGCTGCAGGCTGTTGCGCAGACCCGGCGTAGTGATTGGCCCTCCTGGCTTGCCCATACCAGGAAGTGCCTGAGTCACCTTGCAGTTTCCTGCTGAGCCTTTCCTGCAGCAAACTGCTGCCTGGCATGTTCTCAGTGGGCATTCATGATCAAAGCTGCTGTTGGGTTTGCATCTTCAGTGTGACCTTCTCTGCAAGCCAACGTGAGTGGTTATTGGTAGAAAAACGGAATATAAATACAAAAAAAAAAAAAAGGACCTGCAACAAAATGTTGACGTGTGAAGTGCTGCTGTGTAGGATTCCAGCCACCATGCCCTTTTTCAGGATATTCCATTTCCATTCCCCTCCCCTACACACACACACACACACAGAGTCAGTGACTATTCCGTGCCCACTGAGCATAGTAAGACCTCATTCAGTTCTTTGAGGGAGGGGTTGCCCATTAGGGTTTTTGTTTTTTTTTACCCAAAGATTTGTTTGTATTTCTGCAAACTTGAGCTTTACCCAAGCCTGTTGATATCTCCCTTTTGTGAGTAGATGGTGCCATTTTGGCCTCGTAAGTATCCGCGCTCAGAGAATGGATTTGCTACTAGTATATAGGACAGTAAATCTAGGAGTTTCGTTTTGTTTAATTATATGACTTGATCCCATTCTTGCATTGCTGGGGGAAAGAGAGTACATCGGCAGGTGCCATGTAAACTCCATATCACGATTCTGGTTGTGCCTTTGGCATAACCGTTTCCTGCTCCACTATATTGGGAACGTATTTTGTGCAGCACTGAAGCTTAAAAGCCACGCAAAACACACCAAAACCTCCTTTGCATTGGTTAGATTGGAAAAACCCGACCCTTGTTTTAATCTGACTACTCTGTGGAATTTGATATTTGAAGGAAGGATGTGTATTCTGTTGAACTAAAGTTCATTGTATCCAACCTTCTTCGCAAGAGCTTCTAGGGGCAGAAGCGGGATTCGGCGAGGAAAGTTTAATCCTAATATGGTATATATGGAATATGGAAATGAAGAGAGAGTCCTCTTCCATGTTTAACAGCTTTGGAAAATGAATCCATGCACACCCAAAACGATGGATGATTAGTCATCTGGTTGCTTACCGTGGTATGCACATAACCAGGCAGAAAGCCAGTCTGTAGCTTCCTGCCACTTAGTAAGGATAATTTCATCATGCCATTGTTTCTCCAGAGCTCAGATTGGAAACGGGGGCAGTGTAAATATCGTTCGCTTCTGATGAATGATACTTTCACACAGCGGGATGTCAGCCCAGCCTGAGTGGATTAATTAAAAAGCCTAACACATTATCTGATGAGGAGCTGTTTCTGCATAGTTTTCAACTCGTCACTCTGTGGGTGAAGTCAGACATGATATAAAAAGGAGAATTCACAGCTGGTCTCTCACGCACAATGTGAACAATTGGAAAGATAGATGTACTTGCCAGTGAACCCAAGTGCTGGTTTGACTGTCAGTTTTGGCCTTTCATTCATACTTTAAGCAAGCTGCTTTTCTGTTTATATGGTTCAGGTCAGGGCCACCCAGAGGGTTTATGGAGCCTGAGGCAGATGTGATGTTGAGGGCTCTGCTGTTTGCCCCCTACAAGGACCCATGTGTGGGACTCTGGTAAGCAATGTGGCAGGCCCAAGCCAATGAGCTGAGGTAGTGGTGGGGCTTGCTTTGCAGGGGCCTGGGGCAAATTGCCTCAGTTTCACACATACCCACACCCACAAACCTCTGGACAGCCCTATATGCATCCATCCTTCACATCATCATCATCATTATTATTATTATTATTATTATTGAAGAAACATCTTTTAAAAACCTTGAAAAACTGCTGAGGGGATTGGGAGAGGTGGGTTTGTGATGTAACAGGAGCTAGCCAATACCTACAACAGGTTTCCTCGGCAAATTTCAGAACTGAGCTTGACCCTAGAGGAGAAAAGGAGAAAAAGTAGTTTTGAACTGAACCCAATGAGACTCAAAGCAGCCTCACCCCCTCTATGAATGCAACTCTCTATGCTGTACTTGAAACACTTGGAGAACTCTGTAGATAGGGTGGCCATATTTCATACTTTACAAAGCGCTGTTGAAGGCATCCTCTCTTTGACGGGCTGTCTATTGCAAGTCCACTTTAAAGATAAAGAACCATAAGAAGGGAGGGAGAGCAGAGGCAGTGAATTGCCCATCAACATGGTGGCAGAGCACAATAGCAGCAGCAGACCACCCAACAAACACATGCGCACACAGGACTTCTAAGAAGATGCTTTTAAAGTAAATAACAGTTATGTAAGATTTCTTAGGTACTATAAGCTTGATGGTTACAGACCTGTAAGTGCAGTTGCTTAAACATTGTTCATACTGTGAGGTAAGGAAAACCACAGAACATGTCTCCTTGCTAAACCCTAGCAAGTGTCAGTTAAGTCAGTTAACGGTAGGACTAACCTAACTTCTCAGAGAGAGAGAAAGAATGGAATTTCTAACTTGTTGCTAGGCGACGTCCAGCATTCCCTCCCCTGATAACACTAAGTGGTTTGCTCCACTGAACCCTGCCCCCTGACTTCTCAGAGAAGCTTGGTTTCTGCCTTTGCCCTTTAACTAGACTATAACAGTCTATCTTAACCCTTTACTGGGCAGAGCTGACATCTTACAGAGTGCAGTTGAAGGCATCCTCTCTTTGAAGGGCTGTCCGCTCCAAGTCCAGTTTAATGATAAAGAATCATAAAAAGAGAGGGAGAGCAGAGGCAGTGAAGTTGCCCATCAGCAGTCAGCACCTGGACAGTGAGCAGTGCAGGCACAGAGGACAGAGGTGACCTGGTCACAATCTTCCCCCAGGATGAGTGAGATGTACTGTGCTTCTATTTTAATCATAGTAATGATTTCTAAATTTGCATCTATACATATAAAGTAGCATCTGCACATGTTATACCCTCTTTTGTCCACTTTTTTTAGTGATGAATTTCCTTCTTCTTTTTGACAGTGTGTGACTGGCTACCCTATCTGCAGAAATGGTTCACATGGCTGAATGCTTCTCCCTACAGTTTTCTGTACATAGAAAATTTGACAAACTAGATTAGAGCCCTTCTTCCTGCCATCTAGGTTTTTTTTTTTAATGCAAATGATATTGTCTGTAAAGGAAAAGCATTTAGGCTGCAATCCTGTACCCCCTTACCTGGGAATAAGCCCTATTGAATGCAGTGGGGCTTACTTCTGAGTAGACAAGTATGAGATTGTGCAGTTAACCACAAACCTCCCACCAGCTGTTTGAAGAAGTACCACCCAGAAATAATTTCACCTCCTCATCCGTAAGAACTAGGCCCTTGTCATGGCTATTCTTTTCTGGATTGCGCCTCTGATCCAGCCTTCCCCAACCTAATGTCCTCCAGGTGTTTTGGACTTCAATGCCCATCAGCCCCAGCCAGCATGGCCAATGGTCAGGGATGCTGGGAGTTGTGGTCCACAACATCTGGAGGTACCAACTTGGAAGAGGCTGCTCTAATCAATACTGTCAGGAACTTGCCGTGGAGCTTCACTTTTCATTCTTTTCCGTCATGTTTCCATGGGTTTTTTCCCTTCATAATTTGAACATTAGAAGAATATTCTCTTTTCAAAGAAAACCTGGAAGCCAACTGATTTTATTTCATATAGTAATGAAATTCCAAGGCTATATGATTTTTACCCTGAGGATTTTTCCCCTACTGCAAATCTACCAGCTGTATAACCACAAATTCCTCCATTCATGGGGTCGGGGGGGGGTTGTTCATTAATTTGTCCCACTGTTTCAAGCCAAAACACTTTTTTCATCTTTATTTTTTTTTTTTACGTGCCACTTCTCATGCCAAAAGAACAGCAAGAATCAAGTTAAAACCACCCATGGAAGAGCCATTAATGCTTCTATAAAGTAAAGAATAATTTGAAAATCTGACTGCTTCCCTACTGTTCCAGCCCAAGCAGTGTCAAGCACAAGGTACCTACCCCTGAATTCTGCAGAATCCCTGTTGATGGGAAGAAGATGAGATTTTTTTGCCTCTAAGGAAATGTTAAGCCAGGACAAATCAATGAATCCCTCAGATAAAAGCTAGGGAGTTAGAAAACAGTGTACTGTATACACTTCTTTTAAAAAGTTTTCTCTTTTCATTTTTAAGCAGGAAGGATACGAATACAAAAGGTTCTCTTCTTTTTTCTTTAAACCAGCCTTCCCCAACCTGGTGCATTCCAAATGCTTTGGACTAATACTTCCAGTATTCCTGATCATTGGCCATGCTTGCTGGGGCTGATGGGAATAGACATCCAAACCATTTGGAGGATACCAGGTTGAGGAAGGCTGTTTTAAACTGTAAAAGACAGTCCCTGATTTTTAACTTGCTCCCATCAAGCTAACATTTTGGTGAGATAGTCTAACTGCAATTTACTACACTGAGGGCCTAAACAGACATTACTTTAAATATGTGGCTAGCAGCTACATCATCATCATCGTCGTCGTCGTCATTATTATTATTGTAGAATAGGTGTGGGGAGCTTAATTCAAATATTAAAAGCCCCCACGCACCCCACCCTTGGGTCCCAGTCCACATCAGGGCCCCTGTGCTATTCTAGAGTAAAAATGAAAACAAAAAGATACAGCTGTTAGACACAGATTTAAAGTAATGTCTTTTTTTGGCCCTCTGTGGGCTGGAACCAGACTTAGTCAGACTTAGAATGGAGCCACTGAAATTAGTGGGACTTAAGTTAGTCATTACCTATTTGTCCCATTGATTTCAAGCATGACTAAGTCTGGATCCAAGTCCAACCAAGTGTCCCCTGAAAACTTCCTGAATGAGCTTATTTCAATACTGCCCACCACCACCATGCTGCCCTTCCGAATGTCTGCTTGACGTTCATCAGAAAGAGTTCTCCATGCGTACAGATGTATCTGCGGAGGTCTGATACATGTGAGGAGGGATCCTGACTAATCAGGTTCCCTCCTCATGTGTAGGAGCACCTCGTGTATACATCTGTACCTGTGGAGAACTCCTTCCGGTGAATGCCAAGTGGAAGTTTGGTGGGGAGGGTGGCTGGATGGTAGGGCAACGGGTGGGGCTATCCCCTGCGACTTCCTCCTCATCTTCATTCAATGTGTGAAGGAGGCCGTGTGTACCCCCTGCTGTGGACCAGCCGCCTTTGGCTTAGGAAATATCCCAGTTGTGGAATTGCTGCTTACTGCATTCAAACCACTCATTCAAGTTTCCAGTAGACTGTGAACGTGTCTCTGTTCTATGGCCCTTTGTGTGGAAAAGGTGGTAGGCTTCCTGGCATGGCTACCTATTGGTGGGTGATCACGAGGCATGCCACAGAGACCCTGCCCCACCAGGTTACCCACCTCATTTTCAGAGCCCAGCTGTGAAACATTTTTCCCTGTCTTTCCTTCCACTTTTATTTCCGGAGACATTGTGCTCATCTTCTACAGCAGGAGTGGGCAGAAGGTAGATCGGGATCTCCTGCTAGATCTCTGGGTGATTGGTAGTAGATTGGCAACGGTTTCTGACTCCCAGTTGTCTGACACATGGTCGTTGAACCTGTTTCAGCCCGAGGGCCACATTCACTTTTGGAGACACTCTTGGGGGGCACATTCCAGTGGTGGGAGGGGCCAAAGGCAAAAGGGGTGGGGCCAAAAATACCAGCCTATTTTAGCATAAAGCTCTTACTGCCAGTAACGAAGCCTCAGGGGAGGCATTTCAACCTTTCAGAATGTGGGGGGGGGAGAAACCCTGATAAAGACCAGGAAGCCACCAAATGATCAACAGTTGGAGGAAGGGGGAGGGGCCAGAGGAAGGGGATGAGGCCATCTGGGAACCCCGGAGGAGTAGGGTTATGTGAAAGGACCTGTGAGTTCTGACTGATCACAAATTCCTGGGCTGAGCATGTGTCCCTTAATTCTTAGCATACATCCATCCTCCTGAGCGACTATTTTGCTCCTGGCTCTGGTTGGTGGACCTCAGGGTTCTGGTAGAAGGCAAAGTAGATCCCACAAGCCTAAACTTTGTCATCCCTGTTCTACAGCACCAGAGCTCTACAAAGTGCTACAAAGAGCTCTGCAAGGCTCTTTCCCTGCCTGTCAAGGATATCCACCAGCAGTCAGGCTAGCCCTGCGCTCTTTCTTTTGCAAGGAGAGAGGGCCGTCGCTAGAGAGGAGTAGTGCTAGTACGTGTAAGTTACCAGGGGTCTCAAATCAAGGACTCTGGCAGCAGGGCCAGGTGCCTTCTTCTTTGTGCCACCAAGGCAGCTCTCAGGCGGAGAGAACTTTCAGCCTGATCTGTGCTGCGCTACAGTGCCACTCCTGTCGTCAGGGCCATTGCCAGGTTTGAGGGGGCCTTGGCCACCCCCACCCCACCCAAGTGCCCTCCCCAAGCACCACCATAATAATGCTCCACAAGCAAGGTTACTGGGCGGGGGGGGCAGGGAGCAGCAGGGGTGTGTGTGACAGCAATGGGCAGCAGTGCTGAAAGGAGTGGCAGCTCCAGCCACCCTACTACTCTCAGCACCACCCGCCGCTCAGCACTGAGAGAAGTGCTGGACAGGCAGCTTCGGCCACTACCATCTTTGCCATTCTCCCAGAATGCCTCTGGGCCTTGACGTAGCATTGTAGAGTGATGTTACGTCAGAAGCAGGGGCCTTGGGATAATGACGATGAAGACTGCAGCTGCTCAGACTGGCACTTCTCCTCTTGGCACCTGGCCCTGAAAAAAAGGTTAAATGGGGGGGTGATGCCCACATCAGCTGTGGTGAGCCTTCTGGGGCTCAGGAACCCAACAGAACCAGAGGGAGGGGCCGTAGCTCCGTGGTAAGAGCACCTGCTTTGCATGCAGAAGGACTCAGGTTTGATCGCCAGCATCTCCAGGTAGGGCTAGGAGAGAACCTTGCCCGAAACCCTGGAGAGCCGCTGCCACTCAGTGCTGACAATACTGGGCTAGATGGTCCAAGGGTCTAACTCAGGCAGCTTCCTACTGTATGTATGTACCTATTTACATTTGTCCAACCATGTCTTGTGCTGCATGTATGGTTTTGTCAGCCCAGCCAAACTAGATGACCTAAGGAACCAATAGGAGCCTCACTGGCCCTATAGAAGTCTTGCTCCAGGGTCCAGGCTTGGTTCTTCAGTTTGAGAAACTCATGTGGGAGGGAAAGTGCTGAACAGACCCCTCCTTGCAATGTTTTGTCCCCTTGTCAACCTGCTCCAGGACTTAACCACCAACCCATCTTAGACCACATACTCTTCCTTTGGACCTTCTCTGCCTGTTCCTGACCCTAACCTAACCACCAGCCTGACTGGACCGTGCTGTTTGCCTCTGACCACACTGGGCCCTGACACTGCAGCACTAGAGGAAGCTGCCATCACCTTTGGTGAATGTCATTCACATCTGGCTGCTGACAAATCCTAATGGATTTTGAGAATGATCAAAAATAGATATGCATTTCCCCACTTTTCAGACAAACACCAATGAATGTTGACAAGACAACCAGACTGTCAAGTGACTGTCAAGTGTTTCCCAGTGTATGTCTTGAGTTGTTGGATATTCACAACATTTGTCTTAGATTGTCAACATGCATAAATGAATAACAACATCCATCATATTTCATATATTGAAAGAAAAAGATTTAAGCTGCAGTTTATTGATTCACTGATATATGAAATCAGATCCAGGAAACTTGCTTTAAGCCCAAATACGCCACCCACCCATTACTTAATTATAATGACCTTGCTAATTATCTACAAAATACATTAAAAGGGTGGACCATTTCTTCACTGCAATCAAAGGAGTTTTCATAGACGGTAGAAAAGATGTGGGAATTCAACTTTCTGTTATCTGTTTGCCTGAGATCTTGTTCTGCCTCTACTTTGTTCAAGAGATGAAAGTTTGTGCCTGAAATTTCAGCACTTAGCTAAAGATGTGTCATAGAAAAGCCCCAAGCACTTCATCTTTAAGATGCTTCTTTGCTTCCGATGCTGTTTTTTTTTTTTTTACTCATCCACAATAAAACGCATCTCCTTCAGAATGCTTTGGATTTTCTTGGATCAGATTTACGACTTAGCTTTTTAACACTGTTCTCAAGTTGTCTAGGAAAAGGAAAAGCTTTTACAGGTTGCTTCAGATTTCCGCTTCAGGGAGTTAAGTTTTTCTTTCCGTTGAACTTCCGCTTTTTGTTTTGTTTTTCACTTCTGAAGCTTACATTGTACAGTTGGGTGTGATAGAGATATTAAAGTGGGTGCAGTTCTACTGTGAGATAGAAACTTGGGGGGGGGGGGGTTGTTGTTTTTTTTAAATCATTTTGAATACTGAATTATATTTCCACATTTTCAGCTGCCTCATCTGTCCTTTTCCATTTTGGAGGGAGTTCTGGTTGTTAACAATGCACATGCATTCTTATTTCACAATCATCCAGAGAAGGTGACTGAATGGAGAGAGACAGAGAGAGATGCACAGATGATGCAAATATGATGAGATTTGAAATAGTATAAATGACTCTGCTTTTGCAATAGATCCTCCAAAAGAGCATAGGTTATATCCAACATTCGTCTAACTTAAGTTCCGTTCATTTGAATTGGTCTACTCTAAGTAACACTCACACTGGACACAACCCCATGGGATCATGTATTTAAAATTATATACAGTAATACCTTGGATTGCAAGCATAATTCTTTCTGGAAACGTGCTTGTAATCCAAAGCACTTGTATATCAAAGTGAAATTCCCCATAAGAAATTTGTACACATATTTTTAATTTAAGCTGCAATAAAGAATGATAGTCTTCATTTTTCTTGACCGTACTACAGTACTTGTATTGCAAGACGTCGCTTGTTTATCAAGTTAAAATTTATTTTAAAAATTTGCTTGTCTTGCAAAACACTTGCAGACCAAGTTACTTGCAATCCAAGGTTTTACTGTACATGAACAATCTGAGACATTGATGCTTGTGTGGCCATTGTGGGCCACAGCTGAGAAATTATCACCTAGTGGCGATCACTTATGTGGCTCTTATTGGATTATATGAATTTGTTAGTGGTGTGTTAGTGCTTAGCATGAAGCAAAAGCCTAAAATACCACTTTCAGCAGAAATGCAAATGCTTCTCCGACACACACATTCAACTGTAGAGGATATGTATGATTCCCTCGCCTTTGGTGTGTTACAGAAGCATGAAAACAAGAGCGTAAGAACTTAAGAAGGGTCCTTCCTGCTGGGCCAGACCAAGGGTCTGTCTAGTCCCTCATCTTGTTTGCCATTGTGGCCAGTCAGATCGTCCCAATAAGAAATGGACATAAGTGCAATAGCACCCTCCCAGTCATGTTCCCCAGCAACTCAAATGTTGGAGGTGATCTATAGCCTCCATGGGTTGTAGGCACTGCCATTGATAGCCCTTATCCTTCATGAATTTGCCTTTTTAAGCCATCCAAGTTGGTGCCCATCACTACTTGTGGCAGTGAATTCCATAGTTTAACTATGTGCTGTGTGAAGAAGTCCTTCTTTCTATGTGTTTCTGAAATTCCTGCCAATCATTTTCATTAGATGCCCCCAAGTTCTAGCATTATGTGAAGAGAGAAAACAGCTTTCTGCTTCACTTTCTGTACACCACACATAATGTTATAAATGTTCCACTTAGTAGCCTTTTTTTTCTAAACCAAAATGTTCCAGTCTGAGAAGGTGCTCCAGCCCCCTGATCACTTTTGGTTGCCCCTTTCTGTGTATTTTGAAGCTCTACAATATCCCTTTTGCCTTGAGATGTATGACCAGACTCTAGCATGAAACAGCAGAATAATAACTTATCTAGACATCTGGCTCCATCACCTGTGGACTGAATAGAGATTATGTTTTTTGTTTGTTTTTGTTTTTTAAATCCCACTACAAGTGTTAATTAACTTACCAATGCCAGGGTGTTTGTGTTATTCCCAGCACTGCTTGGTGAATAGTCACTGTATAAATTTTGACATACATGTAAGCTTTAATGCACCTGTCATATTCTGTTATTATTATTTTTTTACATTTAATTTCCCTGTGACCCCACTGTTTGCATTTTCCCCTCTAAACCAGGGGTGCAGACACCCCCCCCCCTGGCCTGCAGGTCCCAGTCTGGCCCATTGGGCTCCCCAGTTGGCCCACAGAGCCTCCTGAGGTTCCTCTAGGGGGCAGGGCTTGGCCTCCAAGCCCTACCATTAGAAGAATCCCCCCCCCTGATGAATCTCTGCTGTGATCTCCTCAGGGGGGAGGACTCAGCTGTGAGGGGGACTTGCCCAGCACTGGAAAGAGCATCTGCTCCTCCCAGTGGCAACCGAGTCCCTTTCTCTGTGCTGGGAAAGGCACGGAACTCAGTGACTCTCCCAGCATGATGGAGAAAGGCTAAAATGATTGGGGGGGCAGTGTGATGATGTCAGTGGTGACCACCTGGAGATGCTGGTGATATGAACAGGTGCCTCCATGTGGGGAGTGGACATGTGGCCACTGTGAGTTCGTAAGGGCCCTTTTTTGGCGTGGCCTTTGAGCTGCCTTTATCATGCAAATCACAACAGCTGCGCGCGCGCGCGCACACACACACACACACACACACACACGAAGACACTGGTTCGTACAATAGCACCTTCATATGTTCCTGGCCATGTTGCAAGCCCTCTGCAGGCACCACACACTTCTGCAGCTGAATGAGTGGGGGCCAAAAAGTGTCTGAATTGGGCCTCAAACTATAGACCATTGTCACATGTGAAGCATCACAATTGACTTGACTCTTGCTATGTGACACAGAACATGGAAGAGAAATAGAATGTCTGTTAAACACATTTGGCATTTCCTTATCCAAATGTGTTAGGGCATCCTTTAAGGCTGCCATCCTGTACGCACTTACCTGGGACTGGGAGTAAGTCCCCTTGAACTCATTAGGACTTTGTTCTGAGTAGACATGCTTAGGATTGTGCTTTAATTTCCTTGTCTGTGTGTGTTTTTTAATGCTAAAGGGAAAAGAGATATTGCTTTAAAATAAATTAAAGAGCTCTCTAACTTTATTTTGCAAATTACAAAGGTGCCCATTTGTCTCTAGATGGCGTGGAGCTAACCATATCTTGCTATTGTTGGCAAAAATCAGAAACTTTTTTTTTTATTAAATTTGTTCAAAGTTGCATTAAAAAAAAAAAAATCAAAAGCCCTTTCTTGTGTAAAACATGCCCGTGATGCAATTTTAGGAGCCCTGTGAAGCTATCAATAGACATAACTGTCGTGCAGTCTCTTGCTGAGAATTGAGGGCTTAACGTTTTGTAAGGAACTAAGGCTTTGGTTAACCTTGGCTCCAGCAGACCTCATTAAAATAGCAGCCTGTCAGTTTCAAGTTTCAAAATATCAGGCCTGTCAGTTTTATATTCAGTAGAACAATCTACAATTTTATTTGGGGTGTAATGTTCTGTGTGTAGTTGGGATGCCAGCCCTGGCTGGAAGGAGCCCAGCAAGAGGGAAGTGTGGGCCAATATTGCCATCTAGAGGCTGAGATGGTCTTCCATCACTGAAGGAGGGGAGGTGACAATCCTACAATGTAACACATTCGGCTCATGGCAATAAAATGCAAGAGTGACACGGATGCTTTTTAGGAAGCATTATTAATGCCAAAATACAAAAAATACTTGCGTATTGTAGCTTAAAGCTCTCCCTGCCAGTAACTAAGCCATAAGAGAGGCACTTCCCCTTTAAAATGGGAAAAAAACTGCACAAAAGCCAAGAAAACACCAAACAATTGGTGATTGGGGGCAAGGGGGTGGGGCAGGAGACTGGGGCATGGCTGTCTGGGGAGCACCAGAAGGCTGGGTTGGAACTACAGGGGAGCTGGATTTGGCCCCCAGGCCTGATGTTCCCCATCCCTGGAGTATACCCCTTGAAATGTCATGGCTAACTTAAGTCCCATTTATTTCATACTCTAAGTATGGCTAGGATCGATCCCCATGTTTTAATTTTAATTCTTTTTTATGGTATTAAATTTTTACTGTAAACTGCCCAAACTTTGGTTACTGGGCAGTACATAAATATTGTAAATACCTAAAATTAATAACAATGGAAAGAACGTGGTGGTTTTATCTTATTGGCCTAGATCAGCCAGGCTCAATGGGGCTTAATACCTTCTCTCCCTTCTGTTCCTCTCAGGCAGACACACCCCCCCCTAGGAATACATGGGGGAAATCCTTGCACAGGACTTTTAAGCCCTCCCATGATTTCTCCTCGTTTCCACTGCTGTCAGCCATCTGAAAAGGCCAAAATCTCTATTCCCCAAAGGCTCCAGACCAGGGGTCTCCAATCTTGGGTCCCCAGATGTTGCTGGACTACAGCTCCCAGAATCCGTTGCCATTAGACATGCTGGCTGGGTATGCTGGGAGCTGTGGGCCAGCAACTTCTGGGGACCCAAGGTTGGAGAGCCCTGCACAGATGCTAAAAAAAAAAAAAAAAACATTCAGGACCTTCTAATATCCTGATTCTATGAGCTATTGCATAACATATGTGCTTCTTATATGATGATTTCAGTCCAGTTCTTGTGATGAACAAGAAAACATTTGGCAGCCTTAGCAGAGATGGATGGCAAAGCTTCAGCGAGGTATAGCAGCCCTCTTCTCATGCCTCCCTCCCTGCACGCCTTCAATCAAGAGGAGTGGGAGCTTGGCCAGTGGCCATGCCACCCAAACCTTTGTGGCCACTGGGCCTGCTCCCTCGCCTGCACACGTTCCACTTCCATACCACTCTGTGCTTGTAGGGCCTGCACATGTTGTGAAGAACCCTGGCATGACAAGGATACCTGACGACGGTGAGTACTTATTCTACACATGTATGGCCCAGCGAGCAGAGGATGGAGGGTGCAATCTTCTACCTTGCACACATTGACTGAATATGTGGAGGGGAGCATGAGAAAAGTGCTAATGTTGCAGAGGGACCCTAAAATGACACAGAACTGGTGGTGCAGCTAGGTAATTTTAGACTCTGGACGTAATGGTCTTACTGGGGCAAGGAGCGGGCCCTTAGACAGCCATGTGTTGTCAAGCACACATCAAACATTTCTCCCCTTCCCTACGTGCCATTCTGTGCTTCACAATTGCTTCTACACTCCTGATATGCTGGCGCAAAAACAAAACAGCAAAACAAAAAAGCCATCCGATAAAAAAAGAACTACCCTTGAGCACGGGCAGTTTCTCATTTCAAACTCACTTAAATCATAGCACCATCATGGATACAAGAATAAAATGGAGTTTGCTTCTGCTACCCTGATGCTGAGGACATTAAGCACAATCTTGTTGTAGAAAAGGCTAGTATCGTTTTAAAGTAAAAATAATAAAATGAGCATCTGTAACCATGTACGTGCGTAGCAGCCGCCACCACCACCCTGTGTGTGTGTGTGTGTGTGTGTGTGTGTGCGTGCGTGCGTGCGTGCGTGCGTGCGTGCGTGCATGTGTATATATACAGAGAGAGAGAGAGAGAGAGAGAGAGTGGCGTAGTGGTGAGAGAGTGTATGAAGGAAGGATGCTGCAGCAAGCAGTATCGGCCCTGGGGGCCTCATCATGCCCATGCCAGCCCAGGTGCTGATGCTGAGCCTGTTTGACACTGCTCCCCCCCCCACCTGCCATTCCCTGGGTGGTCACTTGGGGGATCCCTGGCATGCAGGGCCGTAGACTTAGGCCCTGAGGTCCAACCGTAGCTGCTTCACTGCAGAGGACATGCACAACAAAACAGAGTGATGTTTCTGCAACCTGTGGAGTGGCGCACGGACCTCCTAAAGGCATTTGTGTCCACTACATCTACACAGCCCTACACAATTAAAATTGGTTGGGCCCAGTCAGCTGGCAACCCTATAATAAGCAATTATATTCTTCTATCTATAGAGGACTGCAATATATAAAAAGAAAGCCTATAGTACTTCAGATGTGTCAGATAGTTTCAGATGTTTCTGTCACCTACAATATGATTTCCCACAGAGTTTAAGTCCTGGAGGGATAGTATGCCCTCCCTTTAAAAAAAAAAAAAAATGAAGGCCCCGTTTCCTCAGAGCTAAAGATGAAAGTGGTAGATAACCACAGAAAATACTGTAACAACTAAATGGCTGTCTGAAAACTGAATGAAACTAAAGGCTGGTTTTATTCCTTTGGTTTTAAAGAATAAACTGTTGTGAATTCTTTTGAAGCCACTCATTAAGACTTGCCCCCCTAATCCTAATTTCATTATACTTTGTATGGAATGTGTTGGCTTTCATAAGAGCCACCATAAGTGCAGAAACCAAAGCTTGGGTATGAAATTTGGAATTATGTCTTTCTTTGTTACATTGATATCCCACGATTCCCACCCTTCAACCAAGAAACTCATACAGTTTGGGCGAGGATAAAATATGGGATGGGGAACACCAGATACGCAATCAGGTAAGTGGGTACAGCAGGCATGGGGAACCTGGATAGCATTGCAGTCTAAAGCACTTTGCATCTTATTCCAGCCAGAGGTGCTGGTAGGTTGGAGGAGGCACCAGCAAGGTGCCTTCTGGGTGTGCCCCCCCCCCGGCCACTGCTGTCTGCCCTCCTGTTGCCCTGCTTCTTCTTTCTTATCTTTTTTTTACATTTGGTGGTGGCACCAATAACAACACTCTCCTCCTCCTCCTCCTCCTCCTCCTCCTCCTCCTCCTCCTCCTCTCCACACTTGCTGGTTGGGCTGCTGCCTGCTGACATGCACTGTAATGGAAATCACTGCCCCGGCTGGTCAAGACTGCAGTCGCACACCATTTTAATTTTTTTTTAAATCCCTAAGTGTGAGAGTGGCAATGAGCTGAACAAATTAGATGCTACTGGGGTCGGAGGGCACAGCCCATGAGGGCACCATAGTGGTGAGAGAGCCCCCTTGCCACTCCAGCACCTTCATTTCCCCCGCCAAAGGCAGCATCTGATTGGCTCAGCTTGCTGTTACTCCCACACTTGGGGAGATTCTTTAAATTAAAATGATATGCAGCTGCAGCCTCGACTGGCTGGTGCAGCAGTTTATTTTACAGTGCATTGTGGGTTGCCATTGCTGGCCCAATGCATCACTGCCTGCCTGGGATTTGCTTGGGGTCCCCCTGAACTACGGGGCCCCAAGCCTGCACCGTGTGGTCTGGCCCTAGCAGCGCCACTGCTCCCAGTACATATAGAAATCCATCTTGAGTTCTTAATTGTCACAACCATCAAGAATATTTACCATTTTAAAAAGAACCGTGAGCGTACTCACCCTTTTTAACCAAACATCCTTCCTTTGTCTTTTGCTCAGGTCATTGACATTAAAGAAAAACTGAAGCTTTCCAAAAAGTTCTGGTCAACGTTACCATATACAATCTGCAAGGAAGAAAGCGTGACAGCCGGCCTGTCAAATGAGGAGGACTGTTGGAATGGGCATACCAAAGCCAAGTAAGGGCAGGGTGGGGTGACGTAACAATTGATATTTGCATATTTAACTTCCCTGAAACCATGCAGTGTTCAGCAGCCCTCACTTTGTGAAGCCATGTTTTGAAACATGTTGAATGTATGCAAGGAATGGTGGCACTTCTTGCCAAGGACCATTCAAAGGCTGTTATCCCCATTTCCATCGTATTTGTGAACAGAAGAATCAGGAATCATATGTCGAAAGTACAATTTCAAGAAGGTGTACAGGGGAAGAGTACAGGCAGGTAGCACAGAACTGCAGGAATAGTGTCAGGAAGGCTAAAGCTGAGAATGAGTTACGGTTAGCGAGGAATGCTAAAAGCAACAAAAAAGCTTTCTTCAGATACATGCACAGTAAAAGACAGAAGAAAGAACTGGTGGTTCAACTACGCAATGAGGATGGCAAATTGATAACAGAAGACAAAGAAAAGGCAGAAGTGTTCAATTCCTACTTCGGCTCGGTCTTCTCCCAAAAGAGGGTCTATGACCCCCCTGGCAAACCTGAAGTGCAGACTGAAGGGGCAGGATTGCAGCTTGAGATTGATAGGCAAATGGTCAAGGAGCACCTGATTACTCTGAACGAGTTTAAATCTCCAGGGCCTGATGAGCTGCATCCTAGAGTAATAAAGGAACTGGCAGAAGAACTCTCAGAACCACTGTCTATTATCTTTGAGAAATCATGGAGGACAGGTGAAGTGCCAGACGACTGGAGGAGGGCAAATGTTGTTCCCATCTTCAAAAAGGGCAAGAAGGAGGAACCTGGGAACTATAGGCCAGTCAGTCTGACATCAATCCCCGGGAAGATTTTTGAGCAGATTATAAAGAAGTCAGTCTGCAAGCACCTTGAAAACAATGCAGTGATTACTAGAAGCCAGCATGGATTTGTCAAGAACAAATCCTGTCAGACAAATCTGATCTCATTTTTTGATCGGGTAACCTCCCTTGTGGACTGTGGGAATGCTGTGGACATTATATATCTGGACTTCAGCAAAGCTTTCGACAAAGTGCCTCATGATATCCTGATTAGTAAGCTAGCTAAGAGTGGGCTAGATGGAACAACTATCAGGTGGATCCACAATTGGCTACAGAATCGGACTCAAAGAGTGCTTATCAATGGTTCCTTCTCAAACTGGGGAGAGGTAACGAGCGGGGTACCACAGGGCTCGGTCCTGGGCCCGGTGCTCTTCAACATTTTTATTAATGACTTGGATGAGGAGGTACAGGGAATGCTTATCAAATTTGCAGATGACACAAAGTTGGGTGGAACAGCTAATACTCTGGAAGACAGAAACAAAATTCAAAGTGACCTCGATAGGCTGGAGCGTTGGGCCGAAAACAACAGAATGAAATTTAATAGGGATAAATGCCAAGTGCTGCACCTAGGGAGAGGAAACCAAATGCAGTGTTACAGAATGGGGGACACTTGGCTCAACAATACTACAAGTGAGAAGGATCTTGGAATTGTGGTAGATCACAAACTGAATATGAGCCAGCAATGCGACGTGGCTGCAAAGAAGGCAAATGCAATTTTGGGCTGTATTAATAGAAGTATAGCTTCCAAATCGCGGGAAGTGATAATTCCCCTTTACTCGGCACTGGTTAGGCCTCATCTTGAGTACTGCTTCCAGTTCTGGGCACCTCACTTTAACAAGGACATAGACCAGAGGCGTAGCGTGGGGGGTGCAGGGGGGGCCGGCCGCACCGGGCGCAACATCTGGGGGGGCGCGGCAAGGCAGCGGGCAAGGCAGCGAGCGAGCGAGGGAGCTGCTGCTGCTGCTGCTGCTTCTGGCGGAGCAGTGCAGAGCAGAAGCAGGCTGGAAGCACTCTGGCAGGTTCCCGGAGAAGCTCGAGCCCGGGGCTCTCTGCCGCTGTAGCTGGGAGCGCGGGGCGGGGGTGGGTGGGGGGTGGTGGAAGTGTGCACTATGCCTTTAACGCCCGGGTACAGTAGACATGTATAGTGTGTAGTGTAGGGAAACTCTAGGCGGGGTTAAAGTTCAGCTCATGGAGCTGATCAGCGCTGGCTGCAGTTTAGCAGAGTTGGAAATGTGAAAGCAAGAAGCAGGCTCGATTCTCCCCCCCTCTTTCTTTTCTCTCCCTCCCTCTCTCTCTCTCCCTCCCTCTCACTCACACACCTCCAAGCCACAAACCCCCCCACAGCAATCATGTATTCTCCTCTCTGTCTTACCCAGGTAAGAAGCTCTTTAGATTCATTTTCTAAAGAACGCAGATCTGCCTTCCTGGCTGACTTTAACGCGCCTTGTCACTTGCTCGGGTGTCACATTCGCCTGGGGTTGTTTCCTTTGGGAAGTTGGGTTTGCAACGTCCTGCCGGAGGAAAGAGGAGGCGGGGAAGGGAGTTGCTTTCTGCAGAAAGTTGCTCGATCCCTTTTGTTTGCACCGCAGCCAAGTTCCTCGTGGGTTGAAATTAATTTCTGATGTGATCCCAACCCACCTCGCGCCTCCCCAGGTCTCCTGATTGCAGTACTCAGAATCTGAAGTGTTATGTGCCTGACGCCAATGCTACACATGCCGGGAAACTGCGACTTAAGAGTTCGGGCAACTTTGCTTTCTAACTTCCAACACAACCCACTCCCTCGCGCGTTGCCCCCTCCCTCCGGCCAAAGAAAACTCTTCTACAGCACCAGATCTTCAGATAACATTCCCACCCCACCCCCACCCCCGCTCTTTCTCAAATATATTTCCACGATTTAAAAGCGTAACGCCTGCCTCGAGATGTATTATTTTATTCTTTTAATGGACTGCATCCATTTCCGCCCTCCTTCTATAATTCAGTAATCTCTGTGCTGCCTCCCAGTCTTAACAATGAAGTCTGAAAGTTTCTAGTAAATTCGGATAAAGTTCTTCCCTTACCATTTCTATACTTTGGGACTGACACAGAGTGCAGTTACACACCTTCACTTAGAAGGAGATGCAACACTTTGGGACACAGACCTCCAAGATGATTCTCTACCTTTGCATGAGGTTTTAATTGTACTTGAATGTCTTTTAAATGAAAGGAAAGGGAAAACAGTACATTTTCCAGGATGACTGAGGAGAAGCTTAGGTATGGATAACTTTTAGAAGTTATGCTCTAAGTGACAAAGCCTCACCACCCTTAACCTATAATCAATGAACTTGTTATTGCAACCAGAATTGCTACACAATGCAGCTTAACTGTGTAAACAATCACAAAGTTGATTATAGGTAGAAGATACCACTAGTATATACTTTGGAGTGTGTTTGGAGCTTCTGTAAAATGTCTTTAAAGGGCTAGCTATAGTGAAAAGTTTTGTCTTGCTCTTGGAGAGAGCTCAAGGATTTTCTGTTGATTATCTGGAATAGCAAATTATTGTTTCTTTACAGCTCACCTCCCCCCCTTGCCCCACTATCTATTCTTCCCCCACTTCTGTCATACTGGATGTGGATACTCTGATTTTTAGTAGGCCCAGCTATACATTATGAAGATTTAATCTATACTTCCTTTTTATATCTGCTATAACTAACATAAGAGTCACTCTGCTGCAAAGTGCTTTGCGTTCTCATTGCACATTTGGGTTAGGGGGCGCAAATTACTTGCCTTGCCCCGGGTGCTGACAACCCACGCTACGCCACTGACATACACAAACTGGAGAGGGTTCAGAGGAGGGCAACAAGGATGATAAAGGGACTGGAAACAAGGCCCTATGAGGAGAGACTGAAAGAACTGGGCATGTTTAGCCTTCAGAAGAGGAGACTGAGGGGAGATATGATCGCACTCTTCCAGTATTTGAAGGGATGTCACACAGAGGAGGGCAAAGATCTCTTCTCGTTCATCCCAGTTTGCAGGACACGGAATAATGGGCTTAAGTTACAGGAACCTAGATTCCACCTAAACATCAGGAAAAATTTCCTGACTGTCAGAGCAATAAGACAATGGAATCAACTACCTAGGGAGGTGGTGGGCTCTCCCAGTCTGGAGGCATTCAAGGTGCGGCTGGACAGACATCTGTCAGAGATGCTTTGACCTGGATTCCTGCATTGAGCAGGGGGTTGGACTCGATGGCCTTGTAGGCCCCTTCCAACTCTACTTTTCTATGATTCTATGATTCTATGATTAGAGAATCAGTTCTTCTGGAACCTTATTCTGGTATAGCCTAGCCAGTTGGTAACTTAAAGAAGCCAAAATCAAGGTTCTCAATTGCATGGCCTGTTCTCATATAATTTTTTAAGGATGTGCTACACATCCTTAAAAAATTATATCTTAAAATGTGTTAAAATGTAATGTCAGCATGATAAGAGAAGATGAAAAGGGTCATCGTAGTTATATATTGCGGACATACACATATAGTTTGCTGGCTGGAGCTTATTGGACTTTTCCCCTAACAATACACACACACACACACCTTATACCATCATAAATTTGTTAGCCTTTAAAGTGCCAGAAGTTCCACCCAAGGTGCTGAACAAAATAAAAAAAAATGTTTTTAAAATGTGTTAAAATAAAACTTTAAATCCACCAGCAGCAGCACCCAGAAACTGTAGTTGGGAGCTAGGGGCAACAAATCACTTCACAAAAAAATTCTTAGGGTTCCACTACATGATAGTAAATAAATCACATCCCCCGGCATTGCAATTGCACCCTGTCATGGTGCCAGTGGGAGCTTTTTTTCCTATCTCTAATTGCAGCACGGAGGCCATTTTTGCAGGAACCATAGCCAGGAAGAGAAGAATAAGACCTCCTCTCCCTGTGCGCCAGTCCCAGCAAAAATCGGGGGGGGGGGGGGCATGCTTACTGTTAAATAAACAAAAATACCTGATGTGATTGGCAATGCATTTAGGGTCACATGAAATTAGGCCCTCAGCACTCTCCCCAGACTACGTCCCAGGATTCATTGTTAGCAAGCAAGCATGATGGTTAAACTCGTATAAAACTGATATGTGTTTATACATAGGCGTTGCTAGGCCTGGAGCCATAGTGCTGAATCTATTTCCCAGGGCCCTGAGTGGCCATTGATGTCAGTGGAAGATTTCTTTCTTAGCTTCATTACCGTGCTGGGGACTGCAGCTGGAACGCCCTGCAAGCCCCCAAGCCCCAGCATGGCAATTAAGGTTGGGGGGGGGGAGGGACTTCCATTTGTGTTAATAGAAGCTCTTCTTCCATGCTTAATTGCATGAGGTTTTTCACTTTAGAAGGAAAAGTGAGAGAACTAGGACAGGGGGAGAAGAGAACTGGGGGAAGGGATAGTGAGAGATTGGAAATTAATTGTCATTGAAGAGGAACTACTGTTTTGGGATGGTCAGGGTGGAATTTAATTGAATTATTAATTTTATTTGAGGTGATTTTTAGGAGAAATTAATTGGCTGGTTTTGCCTTCAGTGAAATTTAAATAAATCCTGATAATTATTTCTAAAGTTGCATATATAGCTATAAATCAGAATATGTAAAATTGATGCAGATTTATGTATGATGATGGGCCTGAGCCCTGAATCTTTTAAATGTCTAACAACGCCCCTGTGTTTATAGCAGATATGCCTTAGCTGTGAATGTCCTGTGTTCTATCCTTCAACATGTGGTAAACTTTCAGCTCATTCCTAACTCCGACTGTGGCAAAGAAAACTGCCTGGCATCCTTCTGAAGAAGTCAGTATGTCAAGATCACTTGTGGTTATTATAATCCTCCATTCCTTCCAACTGCTACTGCTAATTAAATAGAGGCCAGGCAGAGTTAATTCTAGGCCACCAATTAGCAAATCGCACACAAAAGGATTGCTCTTTCTAGACATTTTGTTGTTGTTGAAAGTCAGCCAGTAATGCCTTATTAGCTATGTCATTTGATCAGGTCATGTATGAACACGGCGTCGGGAGATGTGGGTGTGAGACATTGTTTGATGCAGATGGGATGGAACACTAATGAACAAATGAAAATGCGATCATAGCAGTTCTGAACCTTTGGGCCCTTTGCACAACACAACAACAGCTCTGCCTCCATCACTCTTTGTACTCTGAAAAGGGTGTGTGGAAACAGTATTCCTAAAAAAGATTTTTTTGAACAATGAGACACGCTTGAAAAGCAAGAGGCTCTTAGAGATTGATGTAACTTTAGAAATGATTTCATGAGCCCCTTGACTTGATGACTTATGCTATAAGAGCTGATATGAAAATATTGGAAGTCATCAGTATTAGCCATTGAAATAAGCACCAAACAAAACAAAAACCTCTGGAGATGGCAGGGATTGAACCAGGGGCATTCAGCATGCCCTCTGCCACTGAGCTATGGTGTATGGTCCCTCCCCGACCTCAGAAATGAAATCTTTCTGTCTCTCTCACTCCCCTCTCCCCAGCATCTTCCCTTCAGGGCAGGGCCAGCCCTACCATTAGGTGAAGTGAGGCAGTGTGAGGGTCAATGGTGAGCCCTTTGGCCAGTCTCCTCTGTTGGAAGGCAGAGTTGTGGATGATTTCATGAGCCCCTTGGCTTGATGACCTATGCTATAAGAGCTGATATGAAAATATTGGAAGTCATCAGTATTAGCCATTGAAATAAGCACCTTAAACTAGGCTGCTGCCCTCAGGTGCAGGTGAGGTTGCAGTCCCGTTGCCAGCAGTGAAGTAAGATTCAACTGCCAGTCGAGTTGTCTTCCGTACATGGAATGGGCGGGGCAGAGGGAAGGTGTCCTCTTGTCTTTTGCCTCAGGCAGCAAAAAATCTTCGGTCAGCCCTGCTTCAGAGAGAGAGAGAGAGAGAGAGAGAGACTGAGTTTGCACAACATGACATGGGTTCGCACGCACCCCTCTGCACATTGTCCACCCAAGGCTCCCCATTCCCAGACCCACACCGCTGTGGTTGTCCACAGCTGTGCATGTGCGGGTAAACATAAAATTAAAAATCGTAAATATTTGCAAAAATTAGTGTGGTGGAATTTTAAAAAAGAAATGTTTGGCAACCACGGGCAGCCCCTCCAAGGTGCCGCTGGGGAACTTTGAAGGGACTGTCCGTAGCTGTCAAAATGGGGATCACAAAAGTCAGCTTGACAGCCGGCTTTTGCGATCTCAAGGAGAGAAAAAAAAATGCAAAAAAGCCGCAGCAAGCCTGAAACAGCTCACAATCATGGTGGGGAGTGAGGAGACAACTTGGTCCTCCTGCAGTGTCCCCTGGGATAGCTACAGGAGGACCGACGTGGAGGGAGGGGGCCAACAACCCACAGCGAGCCTGATCATCTGTCGGACACACCGTGGATTGTTCGCACAGCAACCAACCCATTGTGGCTTACTGCATGACATGCAAACATGCCCAGAGAGAGAAAGGATCATGTTATGTGAATTGTGTTGGGTGTAGCTAAGGCTTTTCTTCTTCTTTTTTACTCTAGAGAAAGTGTACACAGGCCTGATTTGAATCGGCAACACCATACACTGGGAGGGGAGGATTAAACCTTCCCCACCACCACCACCATTTGCTTCCCCAAATCCCCCCCACACACCAGTGTGGGGGTTAAAGGAAAAAGAAAAAAAGGCTCCATTGACCCCAACTGAGACTTTTTTCCTTTTTTAAACCCTTATGGGGGTGGCTTGCTGGTCTTATGGCCGTAATAAATTGAATTGATGGGGGTGGTGGGTGGGAAGCAAATGATGATAGGGGGAGGTTTAACACCCCCCCTCCCAGTGTGTGGCAGTCCTGATCTGACTCAGGGCTACCCACACTTATTCTAGAGTAAAAAAGAGGGCTAAACCTCAGTGACACGCTATGCAATTAATGCAATGTGTTGTTTGACCCAGAGAGATGGAGACAGAGAAAAACCTGATTCCTGAGGCTTCTCAGGGTCATTTCTCATGTTCCCATTAACATGGGGGGGGGGGCTGCCTCAGCCTGGTTCCTTGTGCCACTTGATAATGTATGAAGGGTACAGGCACCTGGCCGAAGGCACAGTAGAGCTCCTGCTCCATCCTGGAAACTGAGCCAATGCTGGTGAGGTTAAGAGTCCCAGCCTTGGTTCCTCCCTCTTGAGACTTCTGATGTCAACTTCATGGCATGAGAAGGAGCAGCACTGCCACAAGGATAACATGAGAAGATGTATTTTGAATGTCTCCTAAAATGTATTGTGATTGTGGGCCAAAGTAAGAAGGAGTCCTTATTTCCATTGACCCTCAACTGATCATCTGTCAGATTATATTTTTGTTTTTTTTGAGGGGGTAGTAACGCTAATGATAACATTATAGCAATATCGATATTTGCTCTACCAGGATGCAGGAAAGCAGCCTGGATAATTATTGATTTCATTTTATATTTTTTACGCCTTGGTGTTTGCTCGCTGCCATGTGTTTGTGCAAACAAAGGGCTAAATGGAAGGATTAGGCCTGTTGAGAATATCTGCCAAATTTGACGTTTGAACACCAAGCAGGCCAAGTGGAGCTGTCAAGCAAGGCATCAAGTGGAGCAGAAGGTTGTCAATGTTTCTGTGTGAAGCAAGATACAGTGTAATTTTGAAGAACTCAGTTGGAAATACCTGGATGGTGTTTCCAAATTATGGATGATCATGGTAATTTCTGACAACTGCTGTAAAAGAATCCGCTAATTATTCTTAATTAGAAAGCATCAGCCTTAGATAGAAAAACAGCTTCACCGATGTTATAGACCAGGCATTGTTCAAACTTTCTACTCTGAGGAAACCCTTCCCACAATAACTCATCTGCCGAGAAATATTTGCAGGCCTGCTGCTGAATGCTGGCACATTGCAGAGGGTTCTGGGATATGTTTTAGAGTGCACACTTGCCAGGACTGTTAGGTTTCTAGAAGCATGATCCTATGCATGTATACTCAGACGTGAGTCCTATTGAATTCAGTGGAATGTACTGCCAGGTAAGTGTATATAGGATTGCAGCCTGTGTCACCTTGTCTCCTGCACTATAAGTACAGTCTAGAAGATGCCCAAGAACACTCCCCTGCAGTTGCACGTTGCAGAGGAAGGTCATTCATTCATGCATTCATTGAATACCCTGCCTTTCCACCAAGGAAATGGTGCTCAACGTGCATAACAATAAGAACCAAAATTTAAAATAAAAACTTAGTTAAAGCAGTCATAAAACAAATACATTGCAATTAAAAACACATTCAAGGAATAAAAACTGCACCCAACCCAACAGACTGGCTTACATGCTAGCTTGAATAAAAATGTATTTGCCTGCAGGTGGAAGGACAGCAGAGAGGGAGCCAACCTAGCCTCCCTCAGCAGGGAGTTCCACAGCCTAGGAGCAGCCACCGAGAAGGCCCTCTTATGTGTTGCCACCAAGCGCACCTCTGAAGGTGGTGGTACCAAAAGAAAGGCGTCTCCCAAAGATCTTAAGAACCCGGCAGGCTCATATGGGAGAAAGCAGTTTTTCAGATAGCCTAGTCCCAAGCCATATTGGGCTTTATAGGTCATAGAGCCAGTGTGGCGTAGTGGTGAGAGTGTTGGACTGGGACTCGGGAGATCCAGGTTCTAGTCCCCGCTCAGCCATGAAACTCACTGGGTGAATGTGGGCCAGTCACTGACTCTCAGCCTAACCTACCTCACAGGGTTGTTGTGAGGATAAAATGGGGAGGAGGAGGATTATGTAAGCCGCCTTGGGTTCCTTGCAGGAAAAAAGGCGGGGTATAAATGTAATAAATACGGTAAATAAATAAATAAATAAGCAGCACTCTAAACTGTGCCCGGAAACAGACCAGTAGCCAGTGAAGCTGGGGAGTCATGTGCTCCCTGTAACTGGCTCTGGTCAACAGTCTGGCTGCAACTGGTAGGTTATTTATTTATTTATTTATTATATTTATACCCTGCCTTTTTTCCTGCAAGGAACCCAAGGCAGCTTACATAATCCTCCTCCTCCTCTCCATTTTATCCTCACAACAACCCTGTGAGGTAGGTTAGGCTGAGAGTCAGTGACTGGCCCAAAGTCACCCAGTGAGTTTCATGGCTGAGCGGGGACTAGAACCCGGATCTCCCGACTCCCAGTCCAACACTCTCACCACTACGCCACACTGGTGATGTCAGGGAAACTTGTCTGTCCCGACTGATCTTCCCTTTCAAGATTTCCTGATGGGCTCCTGAGAAACTCAGGCTTCTCAGAACACAGGGCAGAACCCAGCAGGGCACTCTCATGCCTTGCAGATTCCACTGCGCAGCCTTCACCACTTGCGCAAGAGCGATTTAGCTCTTCCGGGGCAACCAGAAATGAGCAGAAATGCTCATTTCTGGAAGGATGGTGAAAACAAAGGAGGATCACGGTAATAACTATAGTTACAAAAAGCCTAGGCCTCCGTGATCAAAATAAATCCAATAGTTCTTTAAACTTATTTCTATTCATTACAAATGAACATTAAATACAATGTATATAATTCAATTATTTCAATTTTTTCTCAAAACAATTATTTCAATTTTTTCAAAAAGTCCTGGCTGTCCAGAATAAAGTCCTTCCTATAACCAGCGTTGTTTTTTCTTATTTCTTTTTTCTTCTTACCAAATGGTAAACAGACCACCAGGTTATATGTAATTGTTGTCACTTTGAGGTTATAGTCCTACAGGAAACCGGTTTGTATTCCCGTTTCGTTGTCTTCCTCAGGGATACTTCCTCAATATTACTTTAAACAAAAAATAATTTCTCCAATGTCCTGGACTGCTTACAGTTTCATATTTTGTTCTAAACATAAAGAAATTTATCATAACACAAATAAGCATTTTACAACAAGCTAACCCCCGTTAGCAAACCTGCCTACCAGAGGCCCCTCCGCAAACTTACATTTCTTGTCAGCATACTGCTTTCTCATTCGTGTGTTCATCCAGAGTCCTCTAGTGGTCAAACTTTCAATTACTTTTATACTCTTTTCTGGCTATTAACTCATTACATGTCCATTAATCCTTGCCATGACTTTTTCATACATAAGACATTAGCAGACCCCCAGTCATCATAAACAATATTAATTGAACAGCAAGCTCATTATAAAAGAAGAACAACCTTTGACTCGTAGAAAAACAACATTGTACTCAAACCTCCCACCTCCTTTGGCACCATTACAAATAACATGACAATTCCAGATTTACATTAAGTCCCTGTGGGGCTTTAGTGTCCAAATTAAAGATCCAGAAGGCTTCCTTCCTTAACAGTTCCCTTTCAATACTCTCCCGACTGCCAGATTCAGCCACATGTAGCACTGCAAATTTAAATTCAGTGCTATCTGGATGGAACTGCATGAAGTGATTTACTAGAGGTGCTTCAACTATTTTGTTCTTAATTCTAGATATATGTTCCATTATCCTCGTTCTTACAGGTCTTATAGTGCTGCCAATATATAGTTGCTGGCAATTACACATTATAATGTAAACAACATTAGAGGTGCTGCATGTGGAGAAGTGATTTAGAACAATTTGTCTGTCTTTGCCTACTATACTCAATTCCTTTCCAGCAATAACTCGAGGACATACCTTGCAATGGCCACAGCTGTAATGTCCTTTAAACTCCTTCCTCTGTGGTTCTCTTGTCCTTAATTCTGTATTCACTAGGGTATCTTTAATGTTTTTAGTTTTCCTATACCCTATAGCTGGTAAGTTCTTACAACCAGGGATATCGGAGATTAAATGCCAATGTGTCAAAATCACTTTTTTTATTCTTCCCGCCAATGGTGTAAAATCTATTGCCCAATGGAGTCTATTATCTGTTTTTTTAATACTAGATCTAAACATATCACCTCTATCCATTGTTGCAACTTTCTCCCTAGCCTGTTGGATTAATACTCTGGGATATCCACGATCTATGAAGTCACGCTCCAATTTCTGGCTCTGCTGTATGTACTCCCTTAAGGAGGTAGAATTTCTCCTTAGTTTAAGAAACTGCCCATAGGGAATATTTTTCCTCAAATGAGATGGGTGAAATGAGGACTAAAGTAAATAAGAATTTTTATCCATCATTTTTTTATATGGCCGTACGCCAATCCTATTCTTGGTTGTTCTGTACGTTATAATGTCCAAAAAAGGAATTGAGTCCCTATTGTACTCCCAAGTAAATTTAATATTATTATTGGCTGTGTTCATCCATGTACAGAATTGTGTAACAGTGTCCCCATTGTTAAAAATAATATAAATGTCATCTATGAATCTCTTATACAACAAAATTTCCTGAAAAAATGGATTTTGATCACGATTCAAAAAGAAATCCTTTTCCAATTTGTTCATGTAGAGATTAGCTATACTCGGGGCTGCCGTACATCCCATTGCTACCCCTTTAATTTGAAAGAAAAATTCCTTGTTTAATTTAAAGTAATTTTTCTCCAATATAAGATCTACCAATGACATTAGAAAATGGGTCGAGGGTGTTTTTCTCTGTCTCATGTCCAATGTTTCCTCAATGACTAATCTTGCCTCATCTTGGGGAATGGATGTATACAATGATATTACATCCATAGTCAAAAAAATTGATCCAACTGGGATAACCTTACCTTCTACCAAACTAATAAAATCACTAGTATCTCGAATGTGGGTTTCCCCTTTCCTGACAAAGGCTTTTTGTAACTACATTTCTGGAAGGAGGCAGGCTGACAGCACTCACATAATGGAGCTCCGCTGACCTGCCTCCTTCCAGGAATGAGTGTTTCCACTCTTTGGGGCTTCCCTTAGGAAACGCTAAATCTCCCTTGTGTAAGCGGTGGGTCCCACTTGCACAACAGAATAGGCGGGACCCACTGCTTGCAGAAGGGAATTTACAGGGAATAAAGGAGTGTTCTCCAACCTTGGGTCCCCAGATGTTTTTGGCCTACAACTCCCAGCATGCCCCAGCCAGCTGGAAGTTGTAGGCCAAAAACATCTGGGGACCCAAGGTTGGAGAACACTGGCATAAAGGAATCGGTGGGACATAAGTGTCCCATTGGATTCTGCCCAATGTTTGCAGTTCCCTAGCTAATTAACCATCTTTTCATTGCAATGCATTTCTTCAGTAGCTAGCTAACGAGACCATATACCCCTACATTTTTTTTCATTAAGATATACAGTTGGATGTGGACTCAGTTAGGTATGCTTGGTTCCCACTGAAATCAATGGGACTTTGGTAATGACTATTTTGTAAGTTCAACTAACAGTTCACAAGATTCACACTGAAGGGAATAAGAATGAGGTTATTCTATATCTAGGAGCACAGAGAGAGGCAGGCACAAGAGGCGGTTGGGTTGTGCCAGTTTCCAAACTGTCCTTCTCATGTTGTTGTTTTTTCAAACTTTGAATCGTTCATTTCTCACACAGAACATTAACGATATTGAGTTCAAATGAAACCTTGTCATAATAGTAAATAGTTATTCTATGGACACATTTTCATGTGAAAATCGTTTTCTCCCCCTGTCCCTTCCCAAAATGATCTGCATGCATCACAATATACTTGCATGTTGGTACTATGCCTTTAGCGTATAAGTTGGTCTGTTGCTGAAAGGTTTTTAATTGGTTGGTGCCATTTATTGTTGTGTTTTTAATTGTATTTTTTTATTTGTATGTTATTTTTTTAATTATGGTTTTAATCTTGATTTTATTGTTGGCTGCCTTGAGCACCATTTTTTGGCAGAAAGGCACAGGATATAAATTAAATAAATACCATATGTGAGGACTGGATCACATGAAGAAGCAAACTGCTTTTTTAATGGATTGGAACCAGACTTCATCCATTGAAATCAACAGAACCAAAGTTAGCCTTGACTATCTGAAGTCCTATTTATTTCAGTTGGTCTACTCTAAGAATGACTAAGTCTGGATCCAACCCAATGTGTAAATCAGCACAATTTCTTATTGTTTCTCAGTAAAGTTCAAATTGTGAGCTATCAACTAAATGGACCTTTCTGAAAAACAGGGTGCCTGTTAAATTCACATTGAAAAACAAACAAAACAACCATTAAAAATAACCTGGTGGAATGATGGATTGATCTTGTAAGCATGTTTACAGCAAATGCCAAATGTACATTGCATGGATAAACTGAACCTTCAGTTGTGTCAGGGAATAATGGATTCTAGTTTACAAAAGCTTATGCCATAATAAGTTTGTTAATCCTTAAATTGCCATAAGGCTCTCTGTGGGTTTTGCTGCACCACAGCTGCCCCTCTGGGAATTACCTTAAGAATAATCCATCTTCATTCTTCATTCCAATGCCTAGATACCTACCAGAGATCATGAATGATGGGCTTACCAACCAGATCAACAATCCCGAGGTTGACGTGGACATCACCAGGCCTGATACCTACATACGGCAACAAATCATGGCCCTGAGGGTCATGACAAACAAGCTCAAGAATGCATACAATGGAAACGATGTGAACTTTCAGGACACAAGTAAGGCCTTGTGTCAGTTAAACAGCCTTAATCTGCTCTGTTACAACACTGTTTCTTGGAATGTAAAACTCTTCTTGTAGGATGCCAGGGCTGACATCAAGGATAGGCATGGCTGGGCACCTGCCGAGGGCCCACATCCCCCAGCAGGGCCCACCTGACAAGAGCCCCCCTGTAGTTGTTCCTCCTCCTCCTCCTCACCATTGCAACCTGCTTACTCACTTGCCTTTTGCTCTGGCCCACAAAACAGCAGTGGTGAGAAGCGAGAGAAGTACCGGTAGATGCCACTGCCTACTTGCTCACTGGCTCTCTGCCTGCCAAGCAAGCAAGTGGTAGCAATGATGAGATAAAGGATGAGGAACAATAGCAGCTGGAGGCAATAATGATGAGAAGGTAGAGTCACTGAGAGAGGGGCCCATTGAGGATGAATTACCTAAGGGCTTTCAAAAACCTGGACCCCAAATGGCTGAGGTGCCAATTTGCTGTCTTTTAGATGGAAACTCTCTTCAAGAAACATTGCTTTCCAAGTTTGCTTTTATAAAGAGCGGCCTTGCACAAAAGGGTCAGGTTCCATTGGTCCATCTGACCCAGTGCTTTCTACGCTTACTGACAGTGGCTCTCTGAGGTCATGCAGGTCTTTCCCAGCCTGGTAGCCTGAAGTTCTATAACCAAAGGTTTGTACACACTACCTGGAAAGCTTCTTCTTTATTATGGAGCTACTTCTCTCCCTAGTCCTAGTCTATTTGGATAAGGACGTCCGCTGCTCTAGCAGGGGTGCAGCTGGGGCCAAAGCCCAGGGCCCCACAGCCCAGGGGGTCCTCAAATGACCACCCAGAGAGCAGCAGGTGATGAGGGTATCAGGGGAGCAGAAGCTAACTCCATTTTATTGCTGTCATCATGATGGTGCTATCATTTAAGTGATTTTAAAATGTAAGATTTCACCCCGTCAAAGGGTATTTTTTTAGAATCAGGGTTGGCAAACAGTTTTGTTGTTCTTCCAACCGATCAGGAATGTAGAAGCAGTTGTAAAGCATGGGGAGGTGGGGAAAAGAAATGTTAGTTGTTTGCTTTACAACTGAAGTAAAACGCATGGCCATCTAAAGGGCCCACCCGTAAGATCATAAAGTCCAGGGTCTAAAATTACCTAGCTGCACCACTGTGTTCTTATTACCCATGGCTGCCCAGGACAGAAACACAAATAAGTCCACCTGAAAATTAATGCAAATATTTGGATATTTTCATGGCTGGATGTGTAATATAATATAGGTACACATCCAGTTGTGCATAATATCGGTGCACATCCAGATGTACATGTGCATATAATCTAGGTCCACAGCGCCCACTGCATAGGAGACCATCCATGGAAGCCTGCTGGGATCCATGGCATCTAATTAAGTTCTGCTGACAGAACTGCTTCCGGCCACGGAACAGGGGTGGAGGGCAATTCCCCCTCCTCTTGAACCACCACCCTGTGCACCCTCAAAATCTGCTCTGAGGGGTTGGGAGCAGATTTTGGGGCGCTGGAGAACTGCAGGCAGAGAAAGTCCTGTCGCGCAAGCAGACCTTGGCTTGCACATCTTTGGATTTCACCCTTGGATTCCCTGATCTGAAGCTGTAAGTGAGTGAGTTTATTATCTAGAAGAGGGATAACTGCTGCATCCAGTGGCCAGATAAGAGGATCTCTTAACTCAGCATGGTCATAGAAGAAGAGCCATGCAGGATCAGACCAAGGGTCCACCTAGTCCACACAGTGGCCAACTAGCTGGCTGCAGGATCCCACAAGCAGGACATGAATGCAACAGCACCTTCCCGCCTATGTTCCCCAGCAACTGGAGTACATAGGCATACTGCCTCTGATACTGGAAACTAGTCCCTCCTAATGGCCCTCAAACTCTGCACAACTTTGAGCAGCAGACTAATAACACATACAAATTAAGCCAATGTATGCATACCTTTGGCAGTAAATTTATATTATATCAGGGACAAAAATGATGCTTCATGCTCACAGCATGTTCGTTTTTGTTTTGGTATGCACAGAATTTTAAACCTAGGGGCTATTAATTAAGAGATCTGCAAGAAAAACTCCTTATGCCCAGACACACAATTCAAGAATCTTATACTGTCTATACGATGTATCCAAAATATTTAAAATTACTTTCAGACTTTGCAGTAAGAAAATACAATATTTATGCTCACCCTACAACCTACTCAAAGGCTATGATCCAGAGAATCTTTATTGCACGTGCTAGAGACTGCAAATGGGCAGCCAAGTCTTTCTGTCCACTATGTCATTCCAGTGCTTTTTTTGATCCACAAACCATGGGTATGTCCAGCCAAAGGTAAGCATTTTAAGTCTCTTTCATTTCAGTGTGGGAGAGTTAAGGACATATTTCATTTTCCCATTGAAATCAAGGAAGGCTTACATTTGCTTAACTTTGGGTCCCTTTTCATATTACCCTTGTGGCATGGGAGCCACTGCGGCGTGGCTTCTTCCCACACTGTGAAGATCAGGTGCCCCAGCCCCTGCAGAAGCAGTCCATGCTGTAGCATTTCCTCATGCCAGCATCATCTCCCCATGCCAGCATCATCCCATACCATGGGAAGCTGAGTTCTGACATGATCCAAGCTGGGTGGCAACAACCCGTCCTGCAGTAGCTCCCAGATCTTGGGTTAGATCCAGACTTACTCTGGATCAGCTGCACTGATGGACTTCAGCAGCCCCTCCAGCCCGCCGAAAATGTTACACAGAGTCAGGAGACCTTGTTGAAAGGGCCAAGCTGTGGTTTAGTGGGAGGGGGGAATCCCTAAAAATCAGGTGGAGAGATCTTCTATGAGTGGAGCCCTCCCTTTTGTGGAAGGTCCTTTCATCTTGCTAAAGGCAGATCCAGGATCCAACCCCTCAAATGGAGTGTGAGAGTGTCCCAAGGCTGGTTCATGCTCCATGTTTTGAGCAGTGTGCACATTGGTTTTCTGTTTCAGGACCTAAAGCAGGAATGGGCTACTTCAGGACCTAAAGCAGGAATGGGTAGCTGTAGGGCAGATGTTTTGGCTACCATGATCTGGCTATGCTGGCTAGGGCTGATGAGGGTTGTAGGCCAAAACATCTGGAGGGCCACAAGTTGCCCATCCCTGACATAAAAGTTTGGCTCCTCCAGAAATCAGCATACGAGAAATGAGTGTTTTTCTCTTACGCCATTTCCCTGCTTTCCTCCTCATGCGTCCTGCAGGCGACGAAACCAGTGGCTCAGGAAGTGGAAGCGGTTGCACTGATGACATTTGTCCAACAGAGTTTGAATTCATCACCACAGAAGCCCCGCTTGTTGACTCGGACAGAAGGGAAGTGGACTCTTCAGGAAGCCATCCCAGCCAATCAGCACTCACATGGTTCACCATCTGCCTGGCCCTCCTACTGCAACGGCAGTGCAGATAATCCTGGCTCCGGTCAGCGGTGACTGTCTTTAGCTCTTGAAAAACAAAACAAAATAGCCAACTTTCTCCTTTTTCATATGCTCTTGGACAATAGACCATGCCACAAAATAGTCCAGTTTTCTACCAGAAGAGAGCGGAGGCACTACAACCTGCTCCCCTTTGAGCTTTCCCAAAGAGTACCAGGTGCCAGGTGGAACTGTCTCCTGTTCCTTTCAGATAGCTGTGGAGACAATGTCCACTCCTTAGAGATCTCTTCCTCACATTTTTATTACAGGAGAGACTTTTCAGTGCTTCTTTGCTTTTATGCTGCCGGAAGAAAGTCGGGTGGTGGGGGAGGGAAAGGGTTAGGGTGCAAGGGGTGGTTTTTCCATTACACAGAAAAAGAGAAAAGAAACAAAGGAAATAGATGTTTGTTCAAAATCAAGCTAACCCCAAGGCCCAACAACAGCAAAAAGACTCAAGGAAACCCAAGGAAAAGGAGAGACATCTCTTCTGGGGTGCTTTTGTATCGCACTTCAGGTCACCAAAATGATGTTTACCATCAAGGGAATATTCTTGGAGTTTTATTTTATTTTATTTTAAGTACAAGAACAAGTGTATGCTTTGCACTCCATTAGCCATAAACAGAAGATTTGCCAATAGGTTTGAAACAAAACCAGAAAAGCTTCTAGTAATAGAGAAACGTCATTCAAAATACTCACATGGTTTAGCCCAGTTCTTATTTGAATTCTAACGCTCTTTGTCCTAATTGGTTTACTATTTACTCATAGTGTATAATCGACACAGGAGTCCACCAGGTTGCTCATCATCACCAGTTTGTAATGAAATCTTAACAATTCTTGTAAAAACAAAACAAAACTCAAGGGTTTGGACAGGGGGGGAAATTAATCTCTTGTTATATAATCTCTTTTCTTTAGCGGCAGGGTTTGGCATCAAGTAGAATGTTCTGCAGCTGTGTTTGTTACCAAAACAAAATGGCAGCTTTCAAAGGAACTGATAATGCTAATTGGATCAATATGTTAGTTTTGCATAGAAATGGCATCCTTCGTATCTATTAGTTTCTGTATCAGAAGGGAACTCTGTTGGTAAAACGTTGACACAAATATATATATATATATATAATTATATATAGTACTGACATGCAAAATTTCTTTCACTTTTTTAGTCTTAGTATGACCATCTATTTTTATATATATAAATATATATATATCACAGATTTTAACTTCTTAATTACAAGCTCAGGGTTGACACATCTTTGTAGGGGGGGAAATGTTTTGTCAACCAGCTTTTATTTTTTGTCGTGCTACTTAGGAAAAGGCATCTTTTCACAATTGGCAAGCGCACGAATCAAAGATGAGAACTTTTTGCATTTTCGGTTGTCCATTTCTTTACGGAATTGCAAAGGGGTGGCGCTAACCCTCTTTTAGTGTCTGTGCATTTGTGCAGGAGTGTGTGATAACAGACATGGAAATGTGTGGAACAATGGGACTCTGCAATGAGAAACTACTCTTACATGCTTTCTTCAGAAGTCAGTTTAACAGCCTACAATGGTTAGAATAGCCCCAGTATGCATTGGGATAGCATGATCTGCTAGACAAGCATAAGCCTCCCCCTCCCTTGTTGTGCTGCCCCCATGGCCCTCCTGCACTTCACCATGAAGGATCCAGAGGCAAATGTGTGACAGGTCTCAGTGTACGGTATCACACATGCTTCTGCGGTGAATAGCTTGGTTTCCAGGAATAAGATGGCCACTTATGAATCACCAAAAAAGAGGAGATGCATCACCAAAAAACACAGACAAAAGAGGGCACAAAATTTGCACATGCTAATTCATGCGTACAGATGCAAGTTTGGGAATAATTATTCTAATTTAAATAGAAATACAGTGCATCTCACCATAGTGAGGCAGACTGTGACCAGGTGACCTGTGTGACTTGCTCAGCCTGCTGTCCTGGTGTTAACTGTTGATGGGCAACTTCAGGGCACTTGCGCTCCTTCCCTTCTTGTGGTTCTTTATCTTTACACTGGGTTTGGACTGGTCAGGCCTTCCAGTGGAGGACACCTTCAAAACAGAGGACCATCCTCTGTCAGCCCTCCAAATAGAGGATGGTCCTATGTAAAAGAGGACACATGGCTACCCTGGCGTACTTTCGTATGTTGCAAGGTGAAGTGCCAAAGGACTTCATGTGAACAGCAGCACCACAGTGTGCCTAGCATGAGGGAAGCATAGCAAGGGAGGGGAGACTGATGTGGATGTCCTAGGCCCTTTGCACCCTGTTCTCCGTGGGCAGAGCATGCTGGATCACAGCCCAGATGATAAACATGGGTGAGCAGGCCTAAACCAGGCCCTTACTACCTAAACCAGCCTAGTTGAAAAAGGGCTAGTGTGCTGGAGTTGTTTTGTTACAAATAGATTGCCCAACTGTGACAACGCTTCTAAGTGTTGATTTTTAAAAAAGTTAGTGAAAGACTTTCTAGGAAGCCACTCCATGTTGCAGTTCAGACCTTCACCATGTAAATTGTACATGTCTCAAAATAATCGTTTCCTCATCTAATTATAATTAGCTATCGATTTAGTGATGAACATAGTATGCTCACAGCACAAATGTATAAAGTATACTCGAGCACTTTTACTCCCCTTCTCCCTAAAATGAACCATATATACAGCTAATCATATGCTATGTCAAATAGGAAAACAAAATGCAGAGAGTTTGATTCTGAGAAAGAGAGGGATTCTGGGTTTTTTTATATTATTATTATTATTATTATTATTATTATTATTAATATTAATATTATTTAAAATGTTATACAATCCAACCTTGTCAGCCCAATTCAGGGTTACACAGTTGCTGCTTTCTTAAAGTCCCCTGTGTTTCCAGGCACATTTTTGACTGCACATTGCCCATTTCATGGAGGCATCTTTGGCCACAATGCAATCCAGAATCCAGAGAGTAAACCTCTGCTGGATTGTAGCCAATTGTCATGACTAACATAAGTCTCATTCATTTCAAGGGGACTTAAGTGTGGCTAACATTCTCTGGATTGAGGCTCTTATGAGAGTTCCACCACTACCACTGCTAGTATCTTTAGTTGAGAATCTGTACGTAATGGACTGCCTTATACTGAATCATACCAATGGTCTATTTAGCCCAGTTCTGTCTACACTGCCTGGCTGGATGCAACTCTCCAGGGCTTCAGGCAGAGGCTGTAACTGAAGTGGGCAGGGACTGAACTGGGGACCTTATCTGTGCATATGCTATTCTGCTGAGCTATGGCCCCTCACCTGACTAAAATGTGAAGAACCTCAGATCTGAGGGCCAAATCTAGCCCTCCTGGGGTCCCAAACTGAGCCTCTGGGGTTCCCAGACGGTCCCACCCCCTTTCCCCCAACCATCAATCGTTTGGTCGTTTCTGAGCTTTTGTGCAGTTTTCCCCTTATTCTAAACGGTTGAAATGCCTCTCCTAAGGCTTAGTCAGTGACGGTGCTTTAAACTACAATATACTGGTATTTTTGGCCCCATCCCCTTTATCTTCAGCCCTGTCCACTGCTGGAATGCAGCCCCTGAGAGCTTCTCCGAAATTGAATTCAGCCCTCGATCTGAAAGAGGCCCCTCCCAAAGAACGTCATAAACACCATATAGTAGGCGATCACTCGTGACCGAGTAAGATTGTCTTCCAGGATAAAAAATTACAAAAGAAAATTATAAAAACAGGAAATTGTAAAAAATTGTGTAGACTCTAGCGATGGGTCCGTAAGTGACTGTTGAGGCCAATTCTAGATCCACACAGCTTCCCACAGTGAGGACACAGGTTACTAGATGGAAGATGGTGCTGTAAAGGATTAATTTGACGTGCTTTTCGCTTAGCATGTTTCTCCCTTTCACCTTGCACTCGGGCTTCTTCAAAATCCATGGAACCTTTGTGAAAGGCCAACCTCCAGTTAGATCATTCATGGGCCAGAGCTTCCCCGTTCTCCATGTTTATATTGCATTTTCTTATATTAGCCTTAAGAACATCTTTAAACCTCTTATACTGACCACCGATATTCCGCTTTCCATCCTTGAGTTAGGAATAAAGTAACTGCTTTGGGAGATGGCAATCAGACATTTGAACAACATGACTGGTCCATTGAAGTTGGCATTGAAGGATCATTTTTTCAGCTCTAGTAGTCTTTGCTTCTTCCAGTACACTGACATTTGTTCGCCTATCTTCCCAAGTAATTTGCAGGATTTTCCGGAGGCAACATTGATGAAATCTTTCAAGGAGGTGGAAATGACGTTTATAGAGAGTCCATGTTTTGCAGGCATACAATAAAGTTGGTAATACAATGGCTTCATAAACCAGCGTTTTGGTCTCCCTACAGATATCCCGATCCTCAAACACTCTACGTTTCATTCAAGAAAATGTGGCACTTGCGGAGCTCAACGATGCTGGATTTCAATGTCTATGTTAGCTGTAACAGAAAGATAGCTGCCAAGATAGAGAAAATGATTGACATTTTCCAGTATTGCCCTGCCAAGCTGGATAGATGGCATCACCAAAGGGTTAACTTGCACTTGCTGATAAAGCACTTTGGGTTTTTTTGATGTTAAGTGAGAGACCAAGTTTTTCGTATGCTTCTGCAAAAGCGTTTAGGATAGTTTGGAGATCATCCTCTGAATGTGCAAAGACCACATTATCATCAGCATACTGAAGTTCCACAACGGAGGTTGTAATTACCTTACTTTTTGCTTTCAGCCTACTGAGATTCGATATATAATTCCCACACCAGTGGGAAGTTTCCCCTTGACAAGAGGTAGAATCATAGCGATGAAAATAGCAAATAATGTTGGGGCGATAACACATCCCTGTTTAACACCTGATCCCACTTTAAATGGAGCACCATGAGAGCCGTTGTTGTCCAAAACCGTTGCCGTCATGTTGTCATGGAGAAGTCGCAAGACATTCACAAATTTATTGCGGCATCCAATTTTCATAAGGATGGTCCAGAGAGCCGTTCGGTCTACAGTGTCAAACACCATAATACGTTTCCTGCCAAGTACCTTCATCCGCCCATTAATACTCAACCATCTTCGTATTTTTGCAAATTTGGCTGGTACCCCCCGACTTCAGGTGCATGTGAACAATCAGTTTGTAGAGAGAAATGCTACCAAGAGATTCTATTTCTCTCTCATTCTGCTATGGTTTTGTGTTTTTGTAAACGTTTCCCCGTGTGATAAAATCAAGACACGACGACCACAGGAAGTGCAGCGTTCGTTTTCAGTGGTTGAATGACATGTTATCTGAATCTCACCATGCGGCGGCACATGTACAACAAGTAACCACAGAAGAATTAGGGTCAAAAACACTCAGTACACAGAGATGTACATAAACAGTGTCCCTATGGCAAACTCTCCCCTTGTCCCCAGCTCTAATGTACAGAAGACATCACCATGCATCTTCCATCTGATGGAAAACCACAGACACGCATGCGCACAGTGGAAACTGGCGGCTCCAATGTCAGCGGGGCTGTGTGTCTGCTCTGGATTTTACTCCGAACTTTTCAGGAGCTCTCCATGGCGCTGAACCTGATCCCCTAAACAGTTTGGAGTAAAATCCGGGGTGGATACACAGCCCTGCTGACATTGGAGACAGCAGCCTCCACTGCGCACCCCCACCGCACCATTCTCTTGGAAGGTGCAGGCAGAAGCATGGAGACACTCTACATCAGGGTGGCTGTCGTGGACCAGGACCCAAACTCATAAAGTTCTCCACTGAAGGAGTAGTCCTGGGATGCCAAGGGATCCTGCATCCTGGGCTGTCCCAGGAAGCAGTGGCTTGGGGACCTTCAGAGGTTTCCACAGATGATGAGGGAGAGGAAGAACCACAGGCAGTGATGTAGTGGAGCCACGGCTTGCAGGGATGTAGTGCTGGCACTTTTTGATGAGCAGGGATGCTGGCATCATCCCTCAGTATTTCCTGTTCCCTCCAAGCTTAGCTGCAATCCTCACAGTAGCTGGGGAAAGTGGATTTTGTCAGCAACAATAAATGGTTGTGAGCTATCCCTGTTTTAATGCAAAACATGCTGGGGTGGTTTAGTCTGGAATAGGCAATTGCGAGCCGTTAGCTTTACAAACAACCTGCTCCTGGTGGAGGTGGAAACTGTTGATATGGATCAAAGCAGCTGCCTACATTTTTGGACTCTCTTCGGGGGTGTGGCTACTGGGGGCTGTCATGATGAGTACCTGCACTTCAAAATTTACCACTACAGCACTGACTACAGGACCATATTTCCTTCATCACCAATCCTAGAAATCCTTGCCAGTATCATCAGATATGGACTATTTTCCCAGAAACTCACTCAGCTCCAGGGATCCCATCTTTACCCAGTCTCAAAGGCAGAAGCAGATAGTATATTACAAGTTGCTGCCGTAGTGCAACTTGAGACTCTGCAGATGTTTTGGCCTGTAACTCCCATCATCCCTCACCATTGGCTATGCTGGCTAGGGCTGACAGGAGTTGTAGGCTAAAACATCGGGAAGGCCACAAGTTGCCCACTCCTGCTGTAGTGCATCTCTCAGAAGAACCAGAGTGCTATCCCTTGAGCCGGGAGCTGAACTACAGCAGGGGTGGGGAACTGTTCTGACCCCAGGGGCCAGACTGCTTTCCGGTTCACCCCACCCCTGCAGGAACAGGATGACATCAGGGGTGGGCCCATCCACTTGACATAATCTTGTCAGTTTTACAGAAAGTTAGGACTGAAACCACACACCTCCTTGCAGCAGTATGTAAGCCCTCAATAGGCTCTTAACCATTGCTGGAGTTACTTGCTCATTGCCTTTATCCTTTCCTTGAGCTCCACTGTCCTCTGACCAGGGTCTTGATACCTTGCCAGCCATCTTAGCCTCCTGACTTACACCATGTGCTCACCACTGCTGCTGATCACTGGACCTACCCATTGTCCAGGTTTTAAAGTACTCTCCTGAGATCTATCACAACTGCACAATGGCTTCTCCTTGGGCCCAAGCCTTGGCCAGAAGAGGAACCATCCATGGAGTAGATGGTAAGAAGGACATAGACAAACTGGAGAGGGTTCAGAGGAGGGCAACAAGGATGATAAAGGGACTGGAAACAAGGCCCTATGAGGAGAGACTGAAAGAACTGGGCATGTTTAGCCTTCAGAAGAGGAGACTGAGGGGAGATATGATCGCACTCTTCCAGTATTTGAAGGGATGTCACACAGAGGAGGGCAAGGATCTCTTCTCGATCATCCCAGTTTGCAGGACACGGAATAATGGGCTCAAGTTACAGGAACCTAGATTCCACCTAAACATCATGAAAAATTTCCTGACTGTCAGAGCAATAAGACAATGGAATCAACTACCTAGGGAGGTTGTGGGCTCTCCCACTCTGGAGGCATTCAAGGTGCAGCTGGACAGACATCTGTCAGAGATGCTTTGACCTAGATTCCTGCATTGAGCAGGGGGTTGGACTCGATGGCCTTGTAGGCCCCTTCCAACTCTACTTTTCTATGATTCTATGATTCTATGACCTTCTCTCTGTTACAGCTAGTTTTGGAGAACATGCCATGGGCATGCCATTTTCAGTGACGTCTTTGTGCCCATAGTTACAACTGCCTTGGCTGCTAATGCCATCATGAGCTTACCCTATTACTGACACCAATTGTATATATATATATATATATATATATATGAGATATATGTTGGTAAGTTTCTCTTGTGGCTAACCCTTACTATCCTTAGCCACTTTAGTGCTTTTATCCTGTTCCGGTCTGCCAGAATTCCTATTGGGCCTTCGCCTTTCTGGTGAGATATACTTAAAACAAAGACTAATTTTACTTTCTAACTACATTATATGTAAATATAATATATTACCTCATGTGTCACAGTTCAGACCAGGAGTAGGCAACTCGGTGCCCTCAAGATGATTTGGACTACAATTCCCATAAGCCCCAACCAGCATGGCCAATGGCCAGGGATTGTGAGAACTATAGTCCAAAACATCTGGAGATCACCAGGTTGCCTACACATGAAAGAAAAAAAAATGGCAGCGCTTGGGCATATGAGCTGCCTACTTATAAAAAGACTATTAGAAAAGGTAGGAAAGGGCTATAGGATTGACCTTCACTAGTTTACCCATTACAGCAGGCTCTATCCACATTTGGGCAACTGAACAATTTTGCTTTACAGAATCTGCCTGAACAGGATAGGTGTCTTCCCTGCTTAATGAACCTCACATGTGCTTCTCAATTTAAAAACAGCAACACTGTAGACCATTTCCACGTTCCAAAAATTCTCACAGAGCACTATTTGCTGTTGTCATGCGCAGGGAGCAAGGGAGATCTTCTACAACTAAAGGTGGTTACTGGAGTTATATGGGAAGTGCTTCTGTGTTGATCAATCTCACACCACATGGAGTGGGTGACGTTCACAGTTACTTTCCATACCAATATTACCACTCCCCACAGCCCGATGACCTCGAGGCAGGAAGGAACCAAAATGACTGTCACACCAGTCCATTAACATATGACTAGTATGCAGACCTAGTCCCAGGGCCAGCCCAAGACATTTTGCTGCTTGAGGCAGAGCAGCAAATGTCTCCTCTCACTCACCCAAGTCAAGGTGCATAGTATCTAAATCCAGCCAAGTTATTTTGGCACATGAGACAGAAAATCCCAGAAGCACCTCTTCCCATCCCTGGCAGTAGAAATATAATAATAACAAAGTAAATAACCCAAAATCTGCTGTCTGAGTTGACTGCCTCACTCTGCTGCATGGTAAGGCCAGCCCTGCCTAGCATTAATAAATGAAGGAAGGGATCTGGCTGCATATTCAGTGTCTCAAGAGAACAAATAGTTATTAACTGAGAAATGTGGTGCCATACTGTGCTTCACAAGAGAGGACATTTTGGATTCTGCTTGGCACCCATTCATGGCAGCTCCAATTAAGGTTCTAGGTGCTATGCAGTGGAAATGGTTCCACCCCCCCATCCTGAAACTGACATTGACTGTTAGTGCTAGGTAACATGGAAGTCAGGTAAACATGCCTCCATTTATCATGTTTTGGTCGTAGTCCACGGATGTGAATTAAATCAGGGATGAATCTGTCCAATCATATTTCCCTGTTTATTCCTCTGCAGTGATCACTTTGTGTGAGATGTGCACATCACTTTCAAATATTCCCTAAAGCTTGAATTGTCTCTTTTTCACACCTCACATTGTCTTGGAATGTGAAGGCGCTATTAAATTGACAGAGCGTGCTGAATTTCGGAGTTAGGAAATAAAGATTTAAAAACCTGGTGCTTCTAAAGGCAAGTTTCTATATCATTTTGAAGTGCCTCTCTTCACACTTTCCTTCCTTATAATAATTATTTGTCTGCTGGAAATACTGAGTTATTTCTGTGCCATAGTGCAAAATTTTTCCCTTCTGTTTATGGCGAGATACAGTGAACAAAGCTTGAGTTGGTTTTGTAATGAGGTTGCACTAATAAAGCATGCAACAGTTGGGGTAGCAGAGCTGGAATCCAATAGAATATCCCTATGCATTGTATTAATACAGCATCATAATGAATTGGTTATGGTTGCAGATAGTTTTATGGTAGTTGTTCTAACCAGCCTCACCACAGCCATACCGGAGATTTTGCTAAATTTTGTCTTGGAAAAGACCCATCTGTCAGCTCCCCCTGCAGTGCAAATGTCATCCCCATTAGATATTGCATTCTCTCCATTTCCAGAAATTAGATAACCCATCTTCAAGGCTCTTATACCATCCTGGGAAATGCCAACATACAGGACTGGCATCAAGGGTAGGCATGGTTGGGCACCTGCCCAGGGTCCACACCCCAGCAAGAGCCCACTGACAAGAGCCCGCTGAACTTGCTTCTCCTCTTCACCATAGCAACCTCCTTACTCATTTGCCTCTCGCTCTGACCCAGACAGCAGTGGTGGTGAGAAGGAGGAGCAGAAGATGCCACTGGCTCTCTGCCTGTCAAGCAAGAAAGTGGTAGCATTGATGAGAAAGAGGATGAGGAGCAAGACTCTAGAGCAGCTGGTAAACAATGGCAGTGAGAAGTTAGACTCACTGAGGGAGGAGGCCTGTGGAGGTTATCTTGCTCAAGCACCCCTCAAAAACCTGAAACTGGTATTGCCAACATAGCCTTTGGTGCACGTCTATGTGTACATAATAACATGTAGGTAGGGAAGCAGTAAACCCTGTACTAGGCCCATCCAATTTTCATTATACATAATATTGGAAAGTCCAGTGGTGGCTTTCCCATATCATTTTCGGGACCACCTAATCCTATACAGGGGTTAACTGATCAGTGGCTGGGTGGGACACCATAGAGAACTCTATTTAAGCTGCTCACCTTTCTAAAGGAAGAGCAGGAGACGGAGATGACATAGTGATAATCAGTTAATTACAAGGGGGCACGCATAATGTGAAAACGTATGGTGATTCTACCATTAATTAATGTGGGGATCAGCTGCTAAGGCAAACATTGTGCAGGCTACTTCCAAATGAGAGTTTAGGTTCTGGTGGTTTGTTCACCAGGACAATTATGGAGCCCAGGGATGGGATCTTCTGATTAATCCACTGCGTTCAGAATATCTTTTTAGGCAGTCAGAGGATTCTGGGTAAGCCTGAGTACTGCAGCTGCCTCCCTTACTAGCAGGTATCGGCTGAATGTTTCCAGGCCCCTGCTGGCCCCCTCCAGGTTCTACCAGCTCCACCAGGGAGATCTATGCAATTGTGGGAAAACCCGTTGCTCCAGGAGGTGGCTTTTTTCAGGGATTCAGCATCCTGTGACCGTAATATCAGCAGTGATCCCCGGACCAGCAGATAATGCCAGTGTGATTCCAACCTTTGGGAATGGTACTGTGGAGCTATCATTGCCTGTAGAACATGTCTGCTTTTTGTTTGCCACGATGGTCTCTGATCAATCCAGTTTCCAGGTTTTTGTAGCACTTTTCCAGCTGCCTGACACAAGTTTCCAGAAGCATGAGTAGGACTGCTGCAATGGATATGAATTCATTTTGATGTGCCTGCTGGTAACTGTTGACATGCCCTGTTGCATTGGGCTCATGAAGGGTTGCACACTCTCCCCACCACTCCAAAATGCCTTTTCTTTTTACATGACTTTAAAAAGGAAAGGGAAAAAAAGGTTGGGTGCATTTCCTCAGATGCTCTCGTGTACAAGCACACTCTTTGGTGTGTTTCCCTTAGGAGTAATACTGATTAGACCAGAAACTGCTTGTCAGCTCACTTAATCCATTCCAGCACCTTGTTTTCTTGTGTGGGCATGGGGAAGCTGCTGCAGTTAGGAATTAGGAAAATAGCACGGACAATGATCAGTGAGCCTCCACCTTCAATGATCTGTACAGTTAGCAAGCAATGAGAGATCAGGGAGCATGCCCCAGTAGCAGTAAGGGGAAAGTTGTTCTTGTTACACAACAGAAATAATAATCTGTACACAGACCCACGGTCAGGTTTATGCTCACCGCTGCATTGATGCCTATACAACCAGAGGACGATGGTGAAAATCCACAGGGTTTGTGTGGGTAACAGAAATATGCTCTCTTTTATCCATATAATCTTGCATCCCATTCTCTGTTCTCCTTATGTACATTTATCCATAAAAAATAAAGTTTGAAAAGCTTCCTACTAGGAAGGGGGGAAAGGAATAGATGCAATTTTCTCAATGCACATGGAAACAAAAGAAAGAAAATGCTGTCAAGGACCCCATGTATTTTGTAAGTAAATACGTACCTCTGACATTTACAAATCCACAGACTCTCTGTGGCTGCTGCTGGGTAAGAGGACATAGATCCGATTACAATGTGGTGCTGGGTGAGTCTGGGGAATCCTCAGATTGATTTCTTCAGGTGATAAGGATTAGGTTTATGTTGTCCATGCATTAAGGTGCTTCCGGATGGAGGGGTCATCATGCTAACAATGAGAAGGTATTGTGGAGCTATTCCATCTTTTCTTTCTTAATGAATTTTCTGCGGTAAGGAAAAGATGGAAGAAGCAGTGGGAAAACACTGGAGGGTTACGAGTGCATGATGGGGCACTAATGTCTAGATCCACATAAAATACTACGAATTAGGCAGGGCGGTGGTGTGATAAAAGCCTCATCTGGAAGCACCCTCAGACACACAAGTGCACACAGCCAGTTAACAAAGACCAGCCAGCAAAGCTCCAGATAGAACAGCCTTCCCAGTCTGCTTAGATATGCTTGCTCACTACGCTGATCTCATTACCATTTGCAATTAGTGGTGAATTTCGTACCTTTTGGTAGGGCACGTATCGCCTCTCCTCGGCGAGCAGCCCCCCCCCCCCGATCCTCGGATTCTCCGCAGTGTGGAGGGGCTCTCTGGCCGCTCTCCACAGCACAGGGTTCAGCCACGCCGCTTGCACGGGCTCCCATCGCATCACTTCCAGCTGGCCAGAAGTGACACAACAGGCCCTGCGCCAACGCGGCTGAACCCTGCGCTGTGGTTTTGGCATAGAAACCAGGGCAACAGGGCTTAAAACAGGCCGTTTTAAGCCCTGTTGCCTACGCCAAAACCACAGCGCAGGGTTCAGCTGCATTGGCAGGGCCCATCACATGACGTGTCACAGCCGGAAATGATGTGCCGGGAGCCCGCGCGGGTGGCACGGCGCAGGAGACTGAGCAGCGGACCAAGCAGGCGGCAAGGTAGGTCCGCAAATCACCACGAATATTGGGGGGTGCGAGCGGGGCCAATTTTGGCTCACTCCAGCCCCCCAATATTTGCGGTGACATTCATAATTGCAAATTGCAATTATGGCCCCTTCAAATCTTTTTTTTGAAGATTAAGAGCACAAAGAACCAGAATGACTTTGGTGGCAACGTGCTAGAGGAACAGCAAAAGTCATGAGCCCGTTTGATACATTTGGCGGTGCAGGAAGAGAGAGTAGAAAGAGATCCAAGCCATGCTGCCGGAACGGCGTGAGATCTTCTATCCACACATAATAGCTTGTTAGTGTAATTGTTCCTGAGAAGGAAGTGTTTGATGCAGGGTCGGTGCTACCATTAGGCCAACTAGGCAGCTGCCTAGGGCGCAGGGCTAAAGGGGGCACCAGAAACGCCTTGGAAAAAAAATACAGCGCTCTCAAGTGGGAAGGGGGGGGCGCTAAATATCTGATCTTGCCTAGGGCACCAAACTGCCTTGCACCGGTCCTGGTTTGATGGTAACCACTGATCACAAGCAGGCCAGTGGACATGGTTTGCTGCCTCTTCTTCTCAACCTACCGCAGGCTGGTTGCTTGTGGCAAGTAAGAGTTCCCTCTAGGTGACTAGGCACTGGGCAGAGAGCTGGCCTCAACCACCACCCTTCAAAGCCATCTTGATACATGCGGGTAGGCTTGTAGTTCTTGTTGTAGACTTATTTGCAATGCTGTCCTAGCCTCTGCAATCACTTTTGGCTCCTGTGTCTCATGCAAAATGAACTGTGAGGAATGTGAAGTTGTTCAGGGAAATCCAGGTTTTTTTAAAGGTCTATCTAATAAGCATGAGATCTTTCTCTTAAACCTTGGGGTGTCATCTGGACACCCATTAGCTGAGCGATATACCACTGTGTTGATCCTTGAGTTCAAACACCATTACTGAAAGCCAACTATAACATCTGCAGCTAAAAGAGGTCCTTGGTTATAAATCTTCCTTCACAAGTCACTCTGCTGCAGGACGAGGTGAATAAAAAGGAATAAAAAGCCCTTGCATGCTTGCCCAGAGATCTCCTTGCATAAAAGCCTGACAACTTGAATCCTAATAGAGCAGCACAGCAATTCAGAACAGGAGCCCAATTACCACACTGGCATTTCTCTACTAGGCTGACAGAAGGGTTAAGTCTCTCATCCAGGATTGGAATTCTTCCCTGACTTCACACAGGACTGAGAACAGGTGACGCATAGCAGTGAAGTGTGCAATCCTGTATGGCAGGGGTGCAGAACTAGGTTGGGGTGGGTGGGCCAGGTTGCTCCCCCACAGGCCCTCTGCGGACTGGATAATGTCAGTGGTGTGGCCATGCCTGCTGATGTCATCCAGTCTCGGACCCCAACCCAGGAGCTTTTATCCATGCTGACAGGGGCCTGGAGTTCTGCCCCTCTTTCAACATGGAGAAAGGTACTCAACACAAGCTGATTTCCTTGCTTTGTGCACCGCCCAGTGCCCTCATGGATACTGTGAGCAATGAAAAGCGATTCAGCTGGCGCCAGGAAGGAGTGTGGCACACAGGAGAATCCTTGCCAATATCTCTGATCTCCACCCCTGGAGGAACCCCAGGAGGCTCTGTGAGCCAGAATGGGGAGCCTGGAGGGCAGGATTAGGCCTGAGGACTGGGGCTTCTGCATCCCTGCTGTACAGAGTTAGCTGGGAGTCAGCTCCATTGAACACAGTGGGACATACAACTGAGTAAACATATGTAGGAGTGCATCCTCATAGTGCAATCTTATGCATGATTACTTTGGAAGTAAGACCCACAGTGTCCAATGAGACTGACACCCTGGTAAGTATGTTGAGTATTGCAGCCTAAGGGTAAGAGCTGCAATCCAAGAAGCCTTCACTTCAGATCTTCTCACCACACCTCAGCCATGCACTCATTGGGAGGCCTTAGGCAAGCCACTATAGTCCTAACTTCATCCCTCACCTGCAATATGGGGAGGAGGAGGAGGAGGAGGAGGAGGAGGAGAAACTACCTTCCACATACACAAGGTCCCAGCTGATTCAAGGCAACAATGGTTCCGTAAAAGACGGGTAAGGCATCGTCTATCCTTCCACATCAAAACAAGGGCAGCTAGCACCTAGGCTGGAGGCAAGTTCCATTGAAATGAATGGGGTTTACTTTCACATAGATGTTGTTGTTTTTTAGAGTTGCAGAATACCTCAGATAACCTTAAGTATCAGCGAGAGAGAAAATTAGAACATGCTAATGAAGTCACAATTAGGTTTCAATTAAATTAACAACAAGCTCTCTTAGAATTCATAATCTAATTTGTTAATCAGCCTGCAGCAGCATCTCTTTGTGGGGAGTACAGGGAGGTTAAACCAAGTGTTGCAAATCATTGAATATATTAAATTAAAACAGTACTATTGAAGGATACAGCGTGTGCTGGTGCCACAGTTGCAAACAGGGTTTTTTGTTTGCTTTAAAGGCCTAATGCCACATATAGAATCTTCCCTACCAAAAGCTTGCAACTGGTCATCCTAACAAATGCCACTCCCGTACTTTGTGGGCAGTGTTTCAAGGTTGTTACCAGATCATGACCAGTTTGGTTCCTATGCTATTTGAAAGGTCAAAGCATGCAGAATTGCAAAAGAATTGCACAAGGCCCAAACTAACACACACACACACACACACACACACACCATCAAATGAACAAAAAACTGTTCCCATTCCTGCCTTTGGGAGCTAAACTACACATTACAGTAATCGCGTAGTGCGTAGCTGAGGCTTGGCTTGCAGTTTACTGTTGTGTAAGCATGCACAGCCCTGATTTGGATTGGGATCATGGTGCTAAAGGAGGAAGGGTTAAACTTTCCCCCGTTTCCCCCCCAAATTATATACACACATATAAAAGTATTACACACACACACACACACACACACAGTCTCCATTTACGCCAAAGGAGAATTTTCTTTTTTTAACACCCACCCACTGCAGTGTGTGTGTGTGTGTGTGTGTGTGTGTAATTTTGGTGGGAATGTGGGGGAAGGTTTAACCGTCCCCTCCTGGAGCACCATGGTCCTGCTCTGAATCAAGGAATGTGCATGCTTACATGACAGTAAAATGTAAGGCAAGCCTCAGCTACATGCTATGTGATTAACATGTGGTTTAGCTCTGGGACTCTATAAGGAATGCTATTGGGGCTGGCCTTTGGGGTGAGCGAGCTGGGCGGTCTCCTGGGGTGCTTAGCTGAGTGGGGTGCCAAGTTGAGCTTAAGAGGGTGTCAAACTGAGCTCAGCAGCTTTTTTCTTAAATGTACTGTCTGCAGTGAGCAAGGGTGGCGAAAAGTCAGTGTCTGTAACCTTTTCTTCAAGGTTCTACAGGTTGTTTGGGTACCAACTACAAAAATGATCTTCCTTCAGTGAGCTTTAAAGTACTTTTCTTTTTCAATTTCTACTTCAATGTCTTTTGCGCTAGGTAAAAATTAGTGGAACACGGCTTTATTTGAGGCAACGTTACCAAGCACTTCACACTTCAAATACTGTAAACCAGTGTTCTCCAACCTTGGGTTCCCAGATGTTTTTGGCCTACAACTCCCAGTTGTAGGCCAAAAACATCTGGGGACTCAAGGTTGGAGAACACTGTTGAAAACACTATAAGCACTATATAATAAAATAAAGCCATAAGCTGTAAGGGGTCAGCTGGATACCTTTTGTTATTAACTTTTCTTTATTATTTTTAGAGATAAAAATACTGGATATTCTAAAATAAAGAATGCTTACAAAAGATAGGAACTGCTACAAAACAAAAAATATTAAAAGTAAAACCTGTGATAGTTCTGCTGTGCTGCATAGTACACTGCCACTGCTCAAAATGTGGCTTTTCGAGCTTTGGCTTGTGCAAACTGTAGCACAGTGGCTTGGAGCAATGTCGTTCTCAGTGGATAGGCTAGCAAGTGATGCGAACCTCTCATCTGCCATGGTCACAAGTGGCATTTTGATGAGCTTCAATTTTGAGGAGCTACACTCGCCACTGGCAACTGTAAGTAACTGGAAGTGTCAGGAGAATTCGTAGTGCTACCCAGATGTTTGGGAAGACATCAGTCAATTTGGTATCATGGAATTACTGCAGGACATCTCATGGTGAGCCTTTTTCCAGGAGGTAGAATGTGACAGAGATGGCCCAGCTCAACACAAAGATCTGCACCATCGATGTTGGAGCGGTTGCCATCGGTGAGGGCTCTGTTTGCCCATACAGTGGGTAGTAACTGTCTCTTCTGGTAGCTTTTCAAGGTTGCACAAGAATCCCCATGTATTCCTGGGATATTCAAGCTGCTGAAATTGCTCTTCAATTAAAACACATGCAGTCGACAAGAGTGTAGAATTCGCCATTTGAAGATTTCATCTGGACTACTGCACTCCTCATTGTGAGTCTGACACCCATATGCAAACTGCCTCTACTTGCGGTCCATGAGTGGCATCAGCATCAAGGGCTTCTGAGAACTCCTTCACTGTGATAACCGCCTCTGCATAACCACTTTCCCTGTATGATGTGATGAACTCCACACATTTCTTCATGAGGGAGGTAGCAGTTACCATGTCCACTGTAAGGCACTGCATAGCCTTACTTGCAAAATTCATGTGGAACAGGATGTTGTACCATATTATGATTGATATCAAGAACTTGAAGTTCATCAGTTGGTCTGCTAGGCGCCGTGCTTCATGGTGAAGATCTGCATCTGTGTGAGGTGACTCTATTTCCATCAGAGCATCAGAAACTTCTTTTGTTGGATATCGAATAGGCTTCACACTCCAGCGCGTGCCACTGAGTGGCTGCATGATGAGGTTGGACATAATGTCTTTTAGTATCTGCCACCATTGAACAGTGACAGAGAATAACACAAAGATACACTATAGTATGCCATAAAGGGTAATAGATTCCTTTGATGATGAGGCTGTACCTGAAACTACCAGACTGGGAAAATGACAGCCACAAGGTATGAATGAAACTCATCAGTTCAGTGTAAGTAGCCTTGCCTGGACACTTTTTTTTTTGTCCACACATATTGGTCCTATTATCATAACCTTGGCCACAGCAGTCCTTAATGTTAATGTTGTTTTCCCTAGGTGTCTTCAGCAAGAGTTCCATAAGCCTTTGTCCAGTTGATTCATGAACTGTCCTGAATCCTACGAAGTGTTCCTTTACACAAATCTTGCCACCATTGTCGTCAACAAATCTCACTGTTGAGATCTCACGACCTCTTCTCAGAGTGACTTACATCAGGCATGCAGTCCAGGATGACAGAGTAATACTTAGCTTTGTCCAACCTGTTCTGTATGTTCTCTAATATTTCCTTGGCCATAAGAACTATCAGTTCATTCTGAATGGTTTTCCCGCCATAGTGATCATTACACTCCTTTGAAGATGCGGGCCACAAATGCTCTCCCATTACCTTGTCATACTTGCCAAGCAGCTGTGCAAGTCCCAGAAAATGTCCACCGTTGTCTGTGAACAGCTTGTCTGAAGACCCCTGGAATGCCAAGTTGTGTGCCACTAAGAACAGTGTAATATCCATTAGGTGTTTGAGCATGCCCCTCCAATGCTGAATTTCTTGGTTTATCATCTGCTGATGTTCTGCATCAATACACTTGTTCAGTCTAAACCTAGATTCTGATTCTATCCATTTGCAGTATGCAGTGAAATGCTTGGGTGACTTTTCACACTGTTTCTGAATGTCAGTCGGGTGTTTCTAGTCATTGGTCCCAGTACTCCCAAGTAAAGAAATGGCACTGGCAGAAGCACCACCTGGAAATGTTTCGCAGCAGAAGCAAAAAGCTTTCTTGGTACTCTTAGAATAGACAAGCCGATGCCTTTTCAGCTTCTCGCCATTGTCTAAAACCCTTTCAGCAAAGGTTTTCAAGGAATGATGTAAAGCCATAGCCTCGATTTCACTCAGCCCATTGGAAACCACTGCATCTACAAATGCAGGATGCATTACTTTTGGCCACAATGCAGAATCAGAAGTACTGTTGATAGGTGTGGTAGGTTGGGGTTCCTTCTCTTTTACTATTTCAGCAGGCCTCTCATTGGAGGCAGAGCTCTCACCATCTTCTACATTAATTGAAACTGGATCATCTACACTGCTCTCGTTGAGCACTCCCAGTCCCACATTCACACGATCACTACATGAAGAACCCGCTGCTTCAGAAGGCTGAAGGAACTTCTTCATACTACTTCCATCTTTCTGCAACTGGCTCTGTTGCTGTGCTTTGCGTTTTGTTCTGAGCCCCAGACAGCATTTTAGAAGACATTTTCACAAATACCACAGTCAAGACACTTATATACCCCACCGTGGTAGGTGGTATAGTGGTATCAGCCTCACTTGTGCTACAAACTTGTTGGCATACAAGGCAGTTGCTAGGCTTGGTCATGTGGTTACTAGAGAGCTCTATATTTTGGGGCAATGGTAATTTTCAAAGTTAAAAAAAGCAGCAAGAGGAGGACTGAAGAAGCTGCAGACTGGGAGACTGTAGTATATGGTGATACTGTCCCTTCAAGACTAGTGATACCACTCCTACAGAAGGCCTACTTCTTGTAGCTGAGGAGGGAGTGTTGCAGCTCAGTGGGGACAGCTTTCAGCAGGAGCCATTTTGTGTGGCTCGCTCTGGGCCCTTTTCATAGACATTGCTGGGGGAAAGCCTGGGAGTAGCAGGGCCTGATATACTGCTATGTTTTGCAATCCTGCACAAGCCATGCACTTGGTAACACTGCAAAGCTGCAAGGCTGCCCAGAGGTGTGGGGGGGGGGGGCAACTGGGGCAATTTGCCCCAGACCCCAAAAAGCAAGTGCCCCCCTGCCTCAGTTCCTGGGTATACCATTGGCCCCTGCCCTGACACTGTCACATTGCTCACCAGAATTCTTGGTGTTTTGTTTGAAGTTTTCATAAAAAGAGGAAATGGTACATTAGACTGTAATATCAACATGTGACATAATGGGACCTCTCCATGGCCTTGCTGAAGTAAGTATTTTACAGAGTTGTGTATGAAACAATACAATTTGAGCCTTTACCTGGCTGTAAAATGAATCCTTGGGAGGCTGGAAGGGGGGGGGCTGCTTATTAGCTAGGCCTCCAGCCCAACTGCAAGAGAGTCTAAACCAATCATGGTAAGGTAAAATCTTTCTTTATGTCTGGGCAGCAGTAGAGATAAGATTGGTCAGGCAGGCTTATGATTGGCCCAGGCCAAGTAGCCCCAGTTACAAAGTTTGCTGTAAGGTAAGGGGAGAAAGAATGGAAGCCTTTGAGGAGGGATTCTGTGGCAGAGCAGGTGACCTGCTGTTCCTGTCACAGAAAGAACTCTAGGCTCACCAGGGAAAGAGTTCAAGGAGTGAGTGAGTGAGTGCCACCTAAGATTTCCAGGCAAGGTGCCACTGGAGCATCATTTTCTGTGGCAGTTACCACAGGGAAAGGCTTAGGAGTGGTGTGAGGCCAGGCCTTAAGGGAGGAATCCTTCCTGAGTGAGTATTCCGTGTGTGCAATAATTCTTGCATGTGGCCCCCAGCTTTGTACACATATGCATGGGTCTTTGTAAGGGGCAGCAGCAGGGCCCCCCAAATCACACCCAGACCAGGCCCCATAAAGCCTCTGAGTGGCCCTGCAAAGGTGACCATGGGGAGTGTGGCACCAAAGGCACTTCTCACCCAGGGCACTATCCTACAGCAGGCCTTGAATAGAATCTATAGAAGCTAACTGCAGAACTAAATGGGGTGATGGTCCTTCATTAATCTGTTGAATGCTCATTTGGGCAGCTCTACTGCAAGGGGTGGGCAGAAGGTGATCGATTGGGATCTCCTGGTAGCTCTCTGGGTGGTTTTGCAATAGATCTGCAAGGATTTCTGACTCCCAACTGTTTAACAATAGCAGCAAGAAGTAGGCGACTCCCCACTAAATTTGGGTGCTGGAAGGAAGAAAAACCAAGAGCTGATTCTTGTGAAAGGACTAAGAGCTCAATTCTGGTAATGAAAACAAATTCTTGGTGCCAAGCATGTGTTCAGAGGTGCCCTAGTCCTTCATTATATGTGCCTACTCCCTGAGCCACTATTTTGCATTTAGCAGCAGATGGTGGACCTCCACATTCTGGTCAAAGGGCAAAGCAGATCCCACCAGCCTGAAGTGTGCTCACCCTTGCTCTATGGCAACATTTCTCAGTAAGCAGAAAACACAGGTGGCCGAGACATTTGACAGGGAAGGAAGCATAGACCAGTTGGGGATGAGAGCCAGATCATCATCCCTTGCTTTCAACCAGAAGGATGCTACAAGGAAAGAACAGGCAAGAAACAATGCCCTATATGGCGGCAGAAGCCTGTGTAGGATGGACTTGCTGTGGGCCCAGTAAAGTAACTTAGGGTGCAATCCTATGCACGTTTAGACAGAAAAAAGGCCTACAACTCTCAGCATGCCCCAGCCAGCATAACTGGCTGGGGCATGCTGGGAGTTGTAAGCTTTTTTCTGTCTAAACATGCATAGGACTGCACTTTTAGCTGTTCTGGTGGTAGTAAAGACTGTAAAATGGGAATGTGATTCAACATACTGTTGTAAGGCATTCCTATGCTGCTGTCCTGAGTGGTTTGTTCATGTTGCCACAGAGAATACCCACCCACTCCCCTCCAATCACGTATGTCAGGAGTCCCCAATCTTTCTGGGTTAGTGGGCACATTTGGAATTTTGAGAGTGTTGTGGGTACTCTCATAAAATGGCTCCCATGGGGGGCTTGCCCCCCCCCATAGAATCTATAGGGCTCCGCAGGCTGACATCAAGGGGTGTGGCCATGCCCCCCCCCCCCGACATAATTTGTTTCCCCATGGGCATGTTGGAAGGATTATCCTCCTGACACATCCACCAGGAACCAGCTTTGCTGCCTTGACACCTTCTCACCCTGGGGAGAGGATGTGGGGCAGGCGGGTGAAGCCACCATCTCGGTCATGCTGTTTCGCCCATCTCGCAGCTTCCACAATCACTTGGGGAAGTGTCTGTGATTCTTCCAGCATCCGGCTCATCAGGCGGCCTTGTCTGCCCCACGGCCTCTCCCCAATGGGAGAATGTGTGAGGCAGGCAAAGTGTGTGGTAAAGAGACCAGTGGGTGGGAGGGGGGCTAGGAAAGGCAGCCGTAAGCCAGCTGGGGGGTCAGGGAAGACAGCAGGAAGGAAGCCAGTGGGGTTGGGTGGGCCAGCTGGGAGGCAATTTAAAGGCAAATAACCTTTAAATGCCTTGCAAAGAATCAACCAGGCCAGGCATTTTGCAGGTAGGAGAGCTGAGCCATGCATTTTGCAGACATGACATGAGGACATGAGACCTGCTTCCTTGCACTTGCAGAGGTGTGGTGTGTGGGATGCTATTTGAAAGTGCTGCTGAGCAATTGAGTTCTGAGGAGATATACAGAAGCCTTGTCCTGATTACTTCTTGGTAGAATTAAAGAGGCAATAATCACATTGGGCCCCATCCATTCTGCCTTTGGCCTTGCCCCCCACAGGTGGAATGTGAGCCCCGAGACCACATTTTGCAATTCAGCCCTCAGGCTGAAAAAGGTTCCCCACCCCTGCATTACTGTAACCTTCTCCAGCCTGATCCCCCCCATGTGTTGGACTACAACTCCCATCATCCCCAGCCAGCATGGCCTGCTTTAGCACTATAGTCACCGGGGTAAGCTATTGTCCAGAAATAGGTTTGGAAAGAACATATTCATGCATGCTGTACCTGGAGTTCATGGTAGCCTACTGATTCCTGTGCTTAAGATCAGTCATGCTGGCAAACTGTTGGCTTCAGAGCCAGTATCAAGCTTGAATGTTATGGGAATATTGTTTATGCATGAAGTAGAATACCACAGTCCAGTGGCGTTAGCATTTTGACCACCTAGTGACACCGTCTCTCTAAAGAGCGACTGTTCACACTTGGCTTCAGCCAGGGATATTGGGCTATACCTGGTGAACGGATGGGCTGCTCAGCTCTGCACACAGAGGCAAAATGTTTTCATTTTCCATGTTCATGGCAAGGATGGCTCTGGATCCAGGATAGCTCCAACAGCAGGAGGCTCTGGGTGGATGTATTTTGCCGAGTGAGTGGAGGCTCATTGTGAGAATAGTCTGTGTCAGTGCCAGCTCTCAGTTTTGGTGGGCCCTTGGGCACCACCCTCAATGGGTCCCCTGCTCTCAGTGAGTCCTTACTACCATTGTCAGATGCTGCTGCTGTTCTTCCTCAACAATGCCACCACTTGCTTGCTTGCCTGCCAAGCACAGAGCCAATGAGCAAACAGGGAGTGGCATTTACTGTTCTTCCTTCAACACCACGATTGCCTTGGTCAGAAGGAGAGGTTGCAGTGGTGAAGAGGAGCAGGTCCAGGGAGCTCTTGTCAGTGGGCCCCCTGCTAGGGTATGGGCCCTTGGCAGGTGCCCAACCGTGCCAGCAGTGTTGCTTTCACCCCTTGTAGCTTGGAGTGTCTACCTGTGTGAGGGGAGAGGCCTGGCTCAGTAGCAGAGCACAGGCTTTGTAGGGAGAGGTTCCCAGGTTCAGTCCCCAACATCACGCCAGGTAAGGTTGGGAAAGACTCCCCTCTGAAATCCTGGAGTGGAGAGCCATTTTCAGTCATAATGTAGACAATACCAAGCTAGATAGACCAGTGGTCTGACTCTGTATAGGGCAGCCTCCTCTGTCCTTGGGGTTTGCACAAACTTGTCCCTATTAGGATCAACTTTTGAGTTCAGTGTGTGACTGCAGAAGAACTGCTGCTGTCTAATTATGTTTTCCATTTTATTTCATTTATTTGTGAGTAGTGTCTTAATTTGATCCATTACAGTACTTCAATTAGGACTTCCAGCCTAATGTTTTACACAATTACTAAGAAGAAGGTCCTGCTGAATTCAATGCAATTTACACCCATGTAACTGTGCACAGGAATGCAACCTGAGTCAAGATTAACTTTAGCTGGATTTAGTCCAAAGTGCATAGGCCTTGTTTCTTTACTCGAGAGTCAGGACAAAATGGCCCCTGCCACAATCCCCTCTATGAGCTGGGCTCCCCTGTGGAAGTCCATCCCGCTTGATCTTAAAGGACCGGACTCAATACTCTTCAGGGCCAAACTGTACTTTATGTCAGGGTTGAGGAATCTGTTGCCCTCCAGGTGTTGTTGGGTTACAACTCCCATTAGCCCCAGCCAGCATGGCCAGCTGTGAAGGATGATGAGAGTTGTGCTCCAACAACATCCAGAGGGCCACAGGTCAGGTTCCTCACTTCTGCTTTACGGTATTCGTGCTTTAGAAAGCATGTACTTAGGCTGGCCACTTTTATACTGAAGGCAAAGCAGCAACTAGAAAACCTCATCCAGAAGATGCTCCCAATCTGGACTGGGTCTTCCCTCCAATTTGCTGCTGAAAATCCACACACACACAAATAGCACCTTCAGGGGCAAATAGCAGCCAGGGAGTGGGCAATTTTCAGCAAAAAAAAACCTGGCACAGATCCCCCATTCCTGGTTGGAAGCACATTTCAAATCGAGACCCCGTGACTGCTTTTTCTTCCAAAATCAAGAGGCCAGTTTGAGCATGCTTGTTCAAAAGCATGAATAATGTAACATGCCCCTTGGCCCTCAACCTTGATTGTTATGAAGCGGAAACCAAGGAAGGTGGGGTGGGGTGGGGGGGTAATGTACAATATCTCCATGTAGTTTTCAAGCCAGCCACAAGAGGGCCTCCTATGCTTTTATATAGTAACACAAGTTTCCATTCCTGTTAAAAACCAGTCCCCGTCCCCCCTTGTTATTTTTGGATGATCAGTTTTATTTAATGATACACGGAAAATATGGGAGAAAAATTGGCATGTTTTACATTTGTATTACCATATGGACAGCATTAGAGTTATGACTCCACCTGACAATAATTTGTAAGCAGAATAACCATATTTCAGTGGGAAGGCAGAGTAATGCCTCTTGACTTGAGTGAAGAAAGACTGTGTTCCAGTGTGCAACTCCTCAGTGTATATATTACTTAAGGATATGATTCAGCAGTCGTAGCACATTTTTAAATGTAAACATGAATGTATGCAGTTAGTTTCAGAAAATAAACTTGGCTAATGCCCAGTCATGATTATCTGCAGACTTCCACAAATGGGCGGCGCTTCCAAACGGACAGTGCAATGCTATACATGTCTACTCAGAAGCAAGCCTCATTGAATTCAATGGGGCTGACTCCCAGGGTATAGGATTGCATTTGCAGCTGCAGCTACAAAAACTTAGTGCACAGAATAAGATATAGCACTTGGAGCTGCACTCATGCTGAACCAGGCCATGTATCTCCAAACAGTTGGGACCATCAGTCAGCTTTGACAGCCAGCACGGTGTAGTAGTCAGAGCGGCCTCCCCCAACCTCACACCCTCCTGATGGGCTGGACGACAGCTCCCAGCATTCCTGACCATTGGCCATGCTGGTGGTAGGTGAAGTCCAAAACATGTGGAGGGCACCAAACTGGGGAAGGCTACGACCCAGCATCTGACTAGGACCAAGGAGACACACATTCAAATCCCCACTCAGCAAAAAAAAAAAAAAACCCTCAGCGGGTGACCTCACCTCAGGTCAACCACTCTCTCTCAGCGGCTCAGCCTAACCTACCTCACAGAGTTGCTGTGAGGATAAAATGGGCAGAGAGTAAACGATGTGGCTTCTGGAAGAGATGGGATAAAGATGTAATAAATAATAATAATCTTTTTTGGAGAGTGGAGGGAGGAGAGAGACCCACTGAATACTGCCCCTCTTGCACCTCTCTAACAGGTGACTCTGGTGTTATCAAAGCATCACAGTGGGGACCACCTGTTTGCATGTGAGCATACAAGCGTGTAAAAACATTCACAGCTGCACACATGGATCCATAGATCCGCATTAATATATACTCCACGGTTGGGCAACTTGTGGTTCTCCGGGTGCTGTTGGACTACAGTTCCCATCATCTATCACCATTGGCTATGCTGGCTAGAGCTGATGGGAGTTCCAGTCCAACAACACTTGGAGAGCCAGAAATTGCCAGCCCCAGCTGTGCTCAGTACTGAATCTTGTAAAGCACAACTTAATCAATACTCAATAATCAATTGGCTCAATATATTGAAAGGGAATGGTATTGATAATCGTTTTACTCGGGGAAGTTGTTTTTAAGCACTGTGGGCATGTTCTGTGTAGCACTTGTTAAAACAGCAGTAGCGCAGGTGTGCAATCAAAATTGTGCCACTATAATTAGTGCATTCCGCTTAGGTGGATGTAAAGTCTGGTGTGTGTTTATAACAAGGGATAGTCTGAGTGCGTACATCAAATCTTACTTCTATGTTTGTTTGCACCAAGATTAGCACCCTGAGGTCCACCAGTGGCATCTGAAAGAACCTTGCAGAGCTAATTTTTTAAGGCAATCCTGGAGTGATAGTGGGCAAATACTTGTCACAAAAATTCAGAGATGTGTGCCAGGCATGGAGGATTTCTTCCTGAACACGCATCATTTTTTCATTGTGGAAGAATGAGCTAACATTCATAGAAAAGAATCATAGAAAAGTAGAGTTGGAAGGGGCCTCTATTCATGGAGTGGAGGTCAAAATCTGTGCTCAGGTTGCCAACTGTCCTCCAAAAAAGGGTGAAAATATGTGTGATGACCCAAAATCATAAAGAGATGGGTACTCAGTTGAGGGTGTTATAAACTATAACCTGCACAGGCATTGCTCTGTGTCAAGTTGGTAGTTTAGCAAATGGTCAGTATTGACCAGTTCACTACTTACAAAAACGCTACTATTCCTTTAGGGGTCTTCGGTATATTTCTTTACACTGAACCTTGCGTTCATCAGAGGCTCAAAACCTTTCCTGTGTCTCCTATGCTGGAAGAGGACAAGCAGAAGGACCAGCACAACTAAAGCTATCAGAGACCCTCCAATAGTGGATCCAACCATAAGAGCCCAAGCACGAGCCTCTTCAGCTGAATCTGGAAAGGCAGGAAAACAAAGTCAGTTACAACGTTTGGTGAAGCTTCACTGCTAGAAATCAGCTCCACAAAGAAAAGACACAGCAGGCAAAAGGAAAGCCTGGGCAGCTTAATGCTTCCAGCAAAGGTGCTGGTCAGTGTTTCATCTCTTAGAAAGCTTCATAAGATGAGCATGCACATTAACACATGCTTCCCAAGGTTTTTGCCAGGTTCAGCATCAGCACATGGCATCCTTGGGCAGCTGCCATTGCCCCAGCAAGGCCCACCGCTGATGCAGGCAGTGGTGTAGTGAAGCCAGGGCTCGCAGGGTCAAAGTGCTGGGACTTTTTGCTCAGCAGGGATTATGATACCATCTGCCACCCCCTCGGGGTTCTCTATTCCCTCTGAACTTAAGCTGCAATCCTCACAGTAGCCGGGAGGAAATTAATTTCCCCAGCAACAATATACTGTTCCTTGTCGTAATGCAAAGTATTTCCACGTGGCTTGGTCTGGAATGGGCAAGTAAGACTTTACAAAAAGCTCCTGATGGAGATGAAAAGTGCTGGAACTAGTTTGTTGATGAGATAGTTTTTCCCTGGTGCTGGGTGGAAAATCTTCAGCTGGTGGTCTTCTACTGTTTGTCTCTTCCCCTTTCTCGTACAATCTCTTGCCAACACAAAGTCCAACATGCAAACCACTAGACTGTCCTTTGCCAGCTCATTATTCTATGACTTTTGGCTGATCCTAATAAATTGGGTATTATGCTATGTAGCGCTGCTCTTTGGGGTGTATTTGTGCATCACACACACATATAAAGATCAACAGAGCTGCCTGTAGTTTGGGGGTGTTTTGGGAAAGCAGCAGGAGGCAAAATGTTAAAGGCCCCCATGCTAGGATCCTGATCAGGTCCCCTGCGCTTACTTTTGAGTAAAAAAGAAAAATATGTAGCTGAGCTACATCTTTAAAATGTGTTGTTCAACTCCTGATTTCCTTGGTTGCAGCATGCTGCAGATGCCATAGGAGCACTGCAGCAGCTACTCCACACTGCGATGCTGGGTGGTTGTTGTAAGTCTAATTTGCACTGTACTTCAGAAAACAACTGTATACGTTACCTGGCAGATCAATGGCATAGCTGTAGCCAAGTTGCTCTGCAGTTAGAAACACTTCCTCGTTGGTGATGGGAGGGAAGAAAGGCACCATGTTGAACAGCCGGTTGTGGCCAATGGGTGCTAGTTCCTGAGGCCATGCACTGGCAGGTGGTTGAAATCGTTTCATCCATTCATCAAAAATTGCATCAGTGAAGGTATGGAGGACCTGGACATTCAATCCACACAGATCTTCAATTGCCCACCCCTGCTCTAAATGCAAGAGAAAGTCCTATTTGCTAGGAAGTTACCACAGCACAAAGCTGTGGCAGTAACTATAGGATATTGCAAATGGCACCTACATTAATCCACTCAAGTTGATTTACTATGAAAAGTTACTATTTTGAGGAAAGAAAAAGATCTGCTTTGGTGGTGAAAGAGAGCCGATTCACACAACATATTTTGCCAAGTCCATTTTTGCTGGCAGAATTGAGACTCCAGGTTCAGCCAAATATATAGGCATATCATAATGCAATGGACAGTGCTGGCTATTACTTTGAGGCAGCAAAAAAGCACCAAGATGCAATATTAAAAGTCAATGGAACCGTGGTCTATTTGCTTTGCTTTTAACTTGTCCTTTTAAGAAATTTTGCACAGTGGTTTGAAATATATCAATGTAATTATGTCTAGGATTTCTAGAAGGCTAATCTTGAGATGCATGTTATTTTTATTAGTAATCTTTGTTACATCTGGGCCCCAGAGAATGGGAATTTCTCTTTTTCTTTAAAATTTTCTACAAGTTCTTCCCCTAAAGTTGCAGGGACCAGGCTTTAATTTAGCCACCAGAGGTCGCCCACGTCTTCCTTTATGCCCCCAGAAAGGTGAAGATTCTGCCTGTGTGTGAATAAATAGCAAAGCTTTTAAGGATGTGCTTAAGCTGAGCAAGTTTGTAAAATATTGCTGCCTTCTTAGCTGCCCACACAGGGAATACGTAAGGTGTATAGTGGGACACACTATACTGTATCTTCAGAACAGAGTTCTGATCATTTTATCATAATGGAATTAATGATGAGCCAGATTTTGCTCTCTTTATGAAATTAAAACAAACACATTCATCTCCATTCTGTAACTGAATGATCTGAGCCCATTTTGTTTTCACCTCTACAATTCAATTCCATTCTTTTTAAAGATAGATATTTATGAATAGAGCAGGTTGCTCTATATGGAGTCATACCATTGATCTATCAGCCTCCCTAGTGTTGCGCTCCAGAGGTTTTGGACTACAACTCCCATAAACCCCAGTCAGCATGGCCAATGGTCAAGATTTCTGGGAGTTGTAGTCCAAAACATCTGGAAGGCACCAGGTTGCCTGCCCCTGTTGAATCTGAAGTCCAACGCTTTAACCACTTGGTATCTAACATAAGGTATCTAACATAAGGTGGATCACAGGCCATTGAATACGAACTTTACTAGGTATCCTGCTTGTGTGATGGCTCTCCAAAGCCTTAACCAGGGCTCCTTCCCAACTCTGAGATGCATGTTAAAAACTGGAGATGCCAGCATTTGAACATGGGACATGAGGTATGTGTACTTCTACCACTTAACTATGCCTCTCCCTGAACACCTTACCAGGAGTTGGGGTATGAACCCACATATACCTGTATCTATTGGATCTTAAGTTCAATACCTTTGTGCTGCGGGCTGCAATATGAAATACATGGAATAATCCTTACTACAAGGAAATAAGCCTCACTGAACACAAGATAAGACATTGAATCAAAATAAGACATTCCCATTTGCATTTATAAAATGGGGGCACTATTCCTATTAAGAAAAGTTCCCATCTAGGCATATTTCATTATAAGCCTTTAAGGCAGGGGTGGGCAACACGTGGCCTGAGGGCTGCATGCGGCCCACCATGGTGATTTGTCCCTTCCCTCCCCCGGTCCCCATTGTCATTGCCTCTGCCTCCACCAAAATCCCAGCGATTCTGCTGGGAAACAAGGTATGCAGAGATGGCTCCCTTTGCTCACCCTGTTTCTTTGCAGAACAGGGCTCCTGAAAGCCCACCAAATGGCGGTTTGATGGGCTGTCAGAAGCCCAATTCTGCCTGGAAATGGGGCACACGCTTCCTGTGCGTCTTGTTTCCCAGCAGAATTGCTGGAATTTCAGCAGCAGCAGCAACTTCCAGCAGTGGAAACTTCCGGCTGGAAAGGGGTGCAGCCCCCACAGGGTTCTGAAGGGAGCAATCCCACCCCCAACCCCTGGAAGCTGCCCACCCCTGCTTTAAGGAAACCAAAAGAAGAGCAAGGACCTACCACAAAGATAGGATCATTAGCTGCAGAATGAGGGAGAGCACCGGTTCCATTCAAGACAGAGTGAACCAAGTTGTGGAGACTCACAACTGGTGTGTCCAAGGTTCCATCTGGTTTATCAAAACCTTCCAAAGCATTCCTGTGGCAGAGGACAAGCAAATAAAAGCATTACCATCACCTGGAAAAAATGCCATTGTTAAGCAAACCGATCTATAGAAAGCAACCAAAGAACTAACCTGAAGCTAAAACTAGAATTCCGAAAGAAAGGGGGCTTATCAAAGTCCTGAAGAGAGAGACAATTCCGAACATCTTCCATGGTCGGCAGGTGATCACCAGCTTTGCTAAACGGGTTCCTCCGCAGAAGCCCTTCACTCGTCCCATTACATAATGTAACCAGACGATTGTAATCATCCAAACTTCGGTGTGAAACAGAAAGACATGGAACAGTTAGACTGGATTTTGTGCCACGCTTTGTCGCCATTGGTTTGTAACAGCCTTCCTCAACCTGAAGCCCACCAGATGCTTTGGACTTCAACTCCCATCAGTCCCAGCCAGTTTGGCCAGTGGTCAGGAATACTGGGAATTGTAGCTCAGAACATCTGGAGGGTTCAAAGTTGGGGAAGGCTGGTTTATAAAGTGAAAAAATCATACTGCAAGTTTTAATTGATTTAATTGGAAGATTAATTAACTGAGGGCTTCTTTACATGAGGGTTTTAACTCGCCACTTTACTGAGGCTTCTGCTTCTGGATTCTTTGAGGAACTAAGATCGGCTCTTTTACACATGTTTTTTTTCCTGGGTGTTTATCTTTTTCTGCCTTTCTATATGTTCCATTACACAGCCACAAGGTGGTGCTGCGGTATAGCAGAATTGTGAAAATACATAAGCTTCTCATTCCGGTTCATTCTGCCATTTTCACATAATACCAGACTTTCCTTGCTGTGCAGAAATGCCTAGAAAGCACGGAAGAGGCGCTGGAGGGTGACGACTTCGTGCAAAACATCCACAAGCTACCATGAATGAAGAATCATGAGCGCATAATAAATGCCTTGTGTGGAGAAGCCCTAACACTTCAGTTTTGTTAATCATTGGGGCAAATTTTGATCTCTCATACTGCAAGATATTTGTTAATAATAAAATCTACACACACACACACTATGCTGGGTTCCTAACTAAGCATTTTCATTAAGTAACAAACACATCAGTCCTGTTCAGGTGTTTGCCTGAACACATGAGAGTGGGTAAAGGGATGGGGCCTTTCATTTTCAAGTTAGGGTCAAACTATACATTATTTTAACTAGATAGCTAACAGCCATGTCTTTTCCTCCCTTACTCAAAAGTAAGCATGGTGGACCCAATCCAGATCAGGACCCTAGTATGTGAGATAGGGGGCTTTAACCGTGTGTGTGTGTGTGTGTGTGTGTGTGTGTGTTCCCTGCTGCAATCCCAATCTTGATCGGGAAGGCGTGACTGCAATTTGCACTGCCCAAAAATGATCCATTTGTTTAAATGGATCCTTTTTTGGCATTATAAATTGCAAAGGGGGTGACCTGGATTGGGACCATAGCAGCAAGCAAAGGGTTAAAGATTCCCTATTCCCCATGCTAGGATCCCAGTTAAGGTAGTGTCCCACACACTTACTTTTGAGTGTTGGGGGGAGATGTAGCTTTAAAGTTACATGAACTTTGACCCCTTCACTGTGGTTTGTTGCTATGTCTGAACCCAGACAAACTGTGGTTAACTTTAACTATAGTTTTAGGGCACAGGTGGGGAACCAGCCTTTCTGTCTGGCCTGTTTGCATCTCTCTGCAGCCCTGCCCGTCCTGTCAGCTTCACATATAGACCGGTTTCGCACAATCACTGCAGCCCACCATGGTTTATTTAAGCCATGGTGGGTTGTGGCGCATGCCGGTGGCCATTTTGAATATTCAACCCATGGTGAGGGTTGCCATGGTTTGTTGAATTGACCAGACCCAGGCAGCAGGGGTTGTTTGAGGTTGCTTGACCCTCAAACGGCCCCTGCAAACCACCCATGAGTTAGGGCAGGAGTACACAACCTTTTCAGCGCTGAGGGCCACATCAGGTGTCTGCTGGGTTGGCGGGGGCTACACATGTGTGCACACGTACACCACTCTGTGACACACGTACACACCGTTCTCTCATGTACACATGCGCCACTCTCACACCCAGGCACACTACTCCCCACATACACCACTCACCCACATTTCAACAGCAACAGATCTTTGTCTTGCAGCTACAGACAGCAACTGTTCAGACTGGCAAAGAGAAAGGGAAAATGCTGTAGGAGTTGGGTCTATGGTTTCTGCCATAGAAGCCTTGTTCCCAGAGCATTCCCAGAGTATCCTAGGCATGCAGGAACCTTCAAGCACTCCAGGGATGCTCTAGGAAAGAGGCTTCTGTGGCAAGGACTATAGAGTCTTTTACTAGAACAACATTTTTCCAATTACCCCCTCTTTTTTTTCAGTAGCAACTTGTGCTGGAGGTCTGGAGGCTGCCAGACAGGGCTTGGGGGGGGTGCAATTTTTGTACCCCTGATTTAGGGAAACAATCCAACTTCAAACCATGGTTTTTGATGCTGGCTTGTTTCCTAAACTGTGATTAAGATTAGCCACAATTCAGTGTTAGAAATAACAACAAACCATGGCTACTTGAAAATGAAAATGAAAACTTCTAATCTCCTTGCAGTTTTGCCAGTATGGGAGCGGGGAGTGCACCAGCCCAAGGTTTGTTCACATAACACTAAAGTTTAGCATTATGTCCAAACCAAGTCTTGGTAATAGCTATTTTTTTGTTAAACTGGAAGTAATCTTACACTTTCTTCAGTATTTTAAAAAGGCACTTACATTGAGTTTTGATAAGAAACACATTTATTTAAAGGCAATCAATGAATTAACAGATATAGAGCAGTATATAAATCCTGCAAATAAATAAATAGATTAAACAGTTAAAAGGCAGATAATTAATCAACTAAACTAATTAATTAAGAAATTAATTCTTTAATTTCTTAACCCTAGGGAAAACGATAGTTAAGAAGTTGGCTACATGTGCCCAATAACTCAATATCCTCAGAATTTGTTACCTATTGCATACTATCTCCCACTGTGAAAATCTTGAATTCCAACTTATTAGGCTGGGGTCATCTGGTCTTGATGCTCCAAGAAGTTGGTCAGTGCACACATCACACTCATTTCTGCCTGTAGCAAAATTCCAATAAGGCAATGCAAAGGAATCATTGCCAAGCATCCTCTAAATAACATGGGGGTGGGGAGAGAGGTGGGGAGAGATGAAAACTCTTTTGTACTGGATTTTTTTTTTTTTGTTTACACTTTTTCACAACTCACCACCGCCACCCATAGAACCTCTTTGCAACCCTTACCAAAACAATGGGTTAACAACCCATAGTTAAACCATAGTGCAGGGTTCACATGTAATGACAACCCACGATATTCAACGACAAACCATGATTCAACAAAAACCCATACTCAACCCATACTCTGGGTTGTTGTTTTGTGTAAATGAAGTCATAATATTTCATATATCGGCTCCTTATCACCTCATTCACCAACATAAATAGGGCCTAAGGAAAGATACATCTCATGTCCACAGATAAGTGTTTCTTGCTAACCTGCAGATCTCTTTCCAGCAGCAGCAAATGATACCTATGCCAGGTAACAAAGGCAGGTCCTTGATGGGAGAAGTCGATTGCTCTGAAGGGGCGGCCTGGTCCTGTAGACACAAGAGTGGTGCAAGAATAGGAATCGGAAAAGGGACACTGTTAATCTAGATCTACCAGGGGATATAAAAGCTGTTACTCAGAAGTCACCTTCCTTGTTCCCTTCCCTCCCTTTTCCAGCATGCCTGTGGCTTACGCTGGCCCAGCTTGTCTGAGTGTGGAAAGCTAAGCAGGGTCAGGCCTGGTTATTACTTGGATGGGAGACCCCTCCTCTAGTTTCCTGCATTGAGCAGGGGGTTGGACTCAATGGCCTTGTAGGCCCCTTCCAACTCTATGATCTATGAAATCCACTTTCCTTCTCTCCCAACTCCCCTTTGTGTATTTGATTTTTGATTTGTTTGTTTTGTAAGTCTGCAGGTGCTTGAACTACTGATCCTGACTACTGATAAACAGGTGCAGTTATTGTTGAGGGTGGAAGAAAAGTAATTTTAGGGAGGTGTGGGAAGGTTGGAGAGCTCCACCTGGCTGGCTCCCCCCCCCAGCCCCACTCACCGCTGCCGCTGTCTGCCGCCACCTGCCACCATCTGCCATTGCCTCTGCTGCCGCCGGCCACCCCCTTCCCAAGCGGGAAGAGGGTGCACGGCAGATGCCGCTGCACCAGCAGCAGCATGATGGGGGTCTGGCACACGCACACCAACCCCATCACACCCGCCGTCAAAGCAGCAGCACCTCCTCCCCCCCAGTTCACCCCCTCTGCTCACATTACACTGTGGCACCCACGGGTGCCACAACCCAGTGGGAGCAGGGGGGCGAGCTGGGGGCGCTTCCTTTCTTTCCTGCCTGCTGCACCGATAGCCCGGTGGGTCAATTGGCACGGCAGGCAAGAGGGAAAGGAGGAGCGGGAAGGACCCGCTGTGCTGGCGTTCCTCAAGAGGAACGCAAGCAGAGTGGGTCCTTTGACAGGCGGGTAGTACGAGATGCAGAGGTGGAGGAGCTGGCTTCTGGCTGCCTCCTCTACCCTTTCTCCGGGTCCCCACCTGTCCTTTCACCTGGCGATGGAGAGGAAAGGAGCTCCTTCCTCTCCATCTCCGGGCGAAAGGACAGACGGCTAGTGGGCGATGGGGTAGAGGAACTGGCCAGCAGCTGCCGAGCCTTGCCACCTATGCCGCTGCTGCCAGAGAGTAAGGTAAGTTGGGGGTGGGGGCGATGAGGCAGGGGGCGAGGTGAGTGAGACAGGGGGGTCTGCCATGTACCCTCTTCCTGCTTGGGAAGGGGGCGTGCGGCAGACACCAGGGGCTTTCCCCACGCTGCCACTGCAGGGCATTGGCAGCAACGTGCAGGGAAGCCGATGACAGCTGGCGAAGCGCCCCTTGAGCACTTGGTTGGCTGTCATTGGCCAGAGCCTCATGGCCAGAGCAGCAGCCCTTGCTTGCCGCTCTGGCCAAAGGGGCTCTATGCCCCTTTTGGCTTGCAGGAGGGTTAGCGTGTTGTCCAGGTTGTAAGCAAGCCATGGCTTAGTAGGGTGGTTAAGGAGACTCTCCTTAACCACCCTAACTAACCTGTCCCGGGTTTGCATGACACTTTAAACCTCAGCAGGTTTACTTGGGCGGTAAACCTACTGAGGTTTAACGTGTCATGCGAACGCAGTCAGTATGTGTTTCCCCTTTTTTATATCCCACCACTCCATAATGGAAAGCACCAACCTAATAAAGTATCTCTGACTGAGTAATAATGAAGCCACACATAGTAGTCATAAATGCTGCAGTTTGCAACTTGTGGGTCATTTCCACTGGAACCGAGCAGGCTCATCCAATGCTGGGTTGCAATCACATAGTCTGGGTGAACCGTTGACTTTGCGCGGGTTAGCGCATCTAAGAATTGTTCCCGCTCTTCTTCAGTCAAAGCGTGGATGTTCTTCCGGACAACTGGAGGCTTCTTTTCATCACAGTTGGGCCCTGCCCAGCCAAATTTGCAGTCCCCGCAGTTGTAGCCAGCAAAGTTCCCTACATTAAAAGAGAGCATTGTTTATGCCACAGTGGAGATATGAATAGGTGGACAAACAAAGGGTCACAGAAGTAGAAGACGTTATACCAGGGGATGTTGAACCTCTTTCAGCACGAGAGCCAAATTCCATCCCGGAGAAACTTCCAGGGGCTGCATCCCAGTGGCAGGTGCAGCAAAGGGGCGGGGCCAAAAATAACAGCATATTTTAGCATAAGCTCTTACTGCCAGTAGCTAAGCCACAGGAGAGACTTTTTAACCTTTCAGAATGATGCGGTGGGTGGATGGGATGACTGCATTAGAGCTGAGGAACAACCAAACTATGGGTGGTTGGGGAAACGGGGGTGGAGCCGGGGGGGGGGTGGCCTTCTGGAAAACCCCAGAGGGCTGGATAGGGGCCTCAGGTGGCCCGGAGGTCGTGCACCCCTGTGTTATGCAAACATGTGCAATCAGGAGGAGGAAAAGTGGCTACAATGTCATAACCTGCTGCTGTGTAAAGAACCCAAGCATATGTCCATCATCATGCTATCAATATTCAGCTGGCTTGAAGTGTGTGTGTGTGTGTGTGTGTGTGTGTGTGTGTGCATGCGCCAATTTTAAAGTACAAATCTCAGTTTGGGACACAGGCAGGCCTGCCAGTGTGAGTGTGTGATGCCTTTGGGTCTCCTGTCTTTGTCTGACTGAATTTCCCAGCCAGTTAACGGCCATTTCCAGAAAGTTGCCTCCATGTGTACACGAAATGCATGGAGTGGGAGGGGGAATACACCTCCTCCCCCCGCCTCCGTGAGCTCTGCATTGCCCCCTGATGTCTGAGCACTTGGCGCAACATCTGAAAAGGGCAGCCTATGAACGTGCAGCTGCACACACAGAGGTTCGCCACGGGTAGATTTGCAAATCCCGTCAGCAACGTGCAGAGGCTTACCAGTCACGAAGCGATTTTCAAGTGAACAGGACAGCCCTTCAAATAGAGGACTGTTCTCTTTAAAAGAAGACACCTGGCCACCCTACGATGGCTTTGAAAGGGATGAGAGAACTGCATAGAGGAGAAGGCTATCAATGGCTGCTAGTCATGATGGCTATATATTACCTCCGATATCAGGGGCAGGACACCTCTGTATACCTGTTGCTTGTGAACATGAGCGGGAGGGTGCTATTGCACTGATGTGCTTCCTGTTTGCTTCCCATGTGCATCTGGTTGGCCACTGTGCAGAACAGACTGCTGGACTAGATAGGCCTTTGGTCTGATCCAGCAGGGCTCTTTTTATATTTTTATAGTCAATAATCTATTCAAGATTTTCTTAGGTGAATCTTGAGCCAGCTATACTAAATATATGATTTAGATTGATTAATTAACTAAGATTATATAAAGGGTAATATAAGAGTTAAATAAAAGTATGTAACATTGTGGGCCTGCCCTGCCCTTCCATAGTTCTGACACTAACTGTGAGACAGCTCTGCCTGGTCCACAAGATCTTCCTTCAGAAAAAAATGGCGCTTGGAGCAGGTATTTGCTCGCTGATCTCAGCATACATGGCAATGTACCACATTCACAAAGGATACATTATAGAATAAGCCGTCTAAGAGCAATAATGGCTGATAATTGCTTGTAATTGCATTCATGACCTCTACCCTAAATCAGCAAGCTCACTGCAACACATTCTAACAATAATCCGTTACAAGAAGTATTAACAGGAGAACACAAGAATAGGTCAGACTTTCATATTTAATTACTCCAGATTTATAGTGCCAAAGCTATAAGTAGAGCAGCGTCCACTGCATAGAGTACCATAGTGCAATCATTCTACTCATCCTCTGCCTTTTTAGCCTATAATTGCTTGCAATGGCTAGGAGAGAAGGCATCGTAGCAATCATGGCCTTGTTCACTCATAAATCCAGCCAGGGCAGTATTCTGTCTAAATTAGGCCTGCACAGCTTGTGACTCACCAAGTCCAGGGCAGCCCACCAGCTAGGCAGTGGTGCCTTCCTGCTGCTTTGCAAACTCCCAGGCTTTGCAGTCCCATGGAGGAAACAAAAACCAGAAAGTTTGTGAAGTGGGCCGCTAGGGCCAGCCCAAGACCTTTTGCTACCTGAGGTAAAGACAAGATGGTGTCCACCCACCCCCATTGGGGTGTCCAGCAGGGATGGTCAGAAAGTAGATTTCCAGATGTTTTGGATTTCAACTCCCAGCATTCCTGACCACTGGCCATGCTAGTAGGGGCTTCTGGGAGTTGAAGTCCAAAACATCTGGAGATCTACCTTCTAACCTCCCATGACATACAAAACCTGACTGAACTGGCTTCTGAATCTTCAACACTGGTGATGGGACAGCATCCTCTGCCACTCCCGAGTTTAGCTTAGGGGGAGCATGGCAGGCTGCATGACACACATAGCTCTGTCCTCTGACACCCTGTTGCCATGGTGCACACACCAGTATCTGCCATCTGAGGCTGCCACCACAGTCTGCCTAATACAGTGGTGGGGAATCTCAGGCCCGCAGGCCACATCCGGTCCTCCTCAGGTCCCAATCTAGCCCTCTGGGTTTCCCAGATGCCCACACCGTCTTCCCCTGACCACCTATCTTTGGGTGGTTTCCTGGCTTTTGCACAGTTGTTTTCTAAATTCTAAAAGGTTGAGGTGCCCCTCTGAAAGCTTAGTTACTGAGAGGAAGAACTTTAAGCTAAACTATGCTGGTATTTTTGGTATTTTGGCCCCAACCCTTTTGCTTTTGGCCCCACCCACCCCTGGAATGCAGGCCCGGAACGCTTCTTCAGAACTGAATTTGGCCCTTTGGGTGGCATTGATATTTGTGGTATGATAAAGCTAAGGCTGATGCAGAATTTAATAACCATTATGTTAGACGTGCCATCTTGAAAATATGGAACAAATGTAAACCTAGATTTTGTTCGAAAATACCACTGTGGCTATCAGCACAAGAAGCATATTATAGAAGAGAAATGACGTCTAATTGGTTTACATATCACGATATCTTAGTTTTTTCACAAGGTGAATATAAGATAAAATCAAGAGAGGATTTGATAAAGGAAGGTTATACATGTCAATGGCTTGCCTACTTACAAATGACAGAAAGGTTTAAAGTACCATAGATAAAAGGCTGTATGGCTTTGAACAAGCTAAGTCTGAATCTGAAAGGGAATTACGTACAAATGATGAACATGTTATTGCCAAAATGTATAAAATGTTGTTGAAGTTTGAAACAGAAGAAGAACAAGTGAAAGAGTGTATGATAAAATGGGCCCAAAATGTTGGATATAATATCTATATGAAACAGTGGGAAAATATGTGGTTAAAAGGTTTGAAATTTACATTATGTTCTAGCCTTAAAGAAAATTTTTACAAAATGATGTATCGCTGGTATATGTCTCCGGAAAAATTGTCTAAAATGTATAGGGGCAGTTCAGGCACTTGTTGGAAATGTCAATGACAAGAAGGAACTTTTTATCATATGTGGTGGACTTGTAATAAAGCCAGAAAAAATTGGATACAAATCCACTTATTAATTCAAAAAATCTTAAAGACTAATGTACAATTGAAACCAGAGTTGTTCCTCCTGGGAATAATGGACAATCAGACAGTTGGAAAGAAGCCATGGAACTTTACTTTTATACATGATAACGGCAGCAAGATTACTGTATGTGCAAAAATGGAAATGTCCAACTTTACCTTCAGTCGAAGAATGGATGGTGAAGATGTTGGAGTTAGTTGAGATGGCTAAACTTATATCATTAATTAGAGAAAAGTCAACATCTAGGTTTATGGTTGAGTGGAAACCTCTAATAGACTTTTTGCAGGGATTAGAAAATAATTATTTGTTTATTTGTGGGTTTGATGAATAAGAACAAAAATTTGGGTTAGTGGGGGGAAAGAGTGCTTTCTTTGTAATTATAGAGTAAAAGAAAGTTTTGTTACTTAAACTTTGTTGTGGAGAAAATCGGAAGTCCATTTTATGTTTTGTCTGTTGTTATATGTATTTGTAGTGTTTTGTTTTGTTTTTTCTCTTAACAAATATATATATATATATATATATATATATATATATGAATTTGGTCCCCGGACTAAAAGAGGTTACTCACCCTGTTGTTTCAACAAGCATGGGTTCTTTTCACTCTCTAGCCTGAATACAATTGCATTAGGAAATGCAGTCACTCCATTTAAAAAATGTGCCACACATCATCCAGTTTTGTTTTTCGAGTCACTGTTGCTACCTTCTGTTGCAAATCTATCCCCCTCACTGAAGGGCACAAGCTCTTTATTATATCTGGGAAGGATATTGAGCTATATAGACAAGAGTATCCCACAATGAAGAAAATGAAATTTGAGAGTACTCTTGGCTTGATGAAGTCCAAAAGACTCTAACCATTTGGAAACCTGAAACTTTCATCATCTAAAGTAACTAGTTGCCACCTGGCTCCATCCTTTGACTCTTACTATACATTAAGCTTACTCTCAGTCAGGGCCAGCTTCAGATTTTTGGGGTGTCCTTGGGCAAGACCAGAGGCAGGGGGTGGCCAACTAGGGGGTGGCCCACTAGGACTGGAGTCCCAAATCTTTCATTTGGAGCTCTGAATCTTGGGGGGGGGCATCTGCCCCACCACCCTGCTGTCCATGGGCACCTGCTGAAATTAAGGTACAGGGGCCCTGATGATCTCTTCTATCTGATCCCCCTGGACTAGCTGGCTTTTTGCCCACATGTGCTTCACCTCCTGCTGCCCCCCCTCGAATCTTTCTGCCTGAGATTTTTTACCCCCTGAAATAAATGCCCTCCTCTCCCATCTATACATCCCTTTTTACAAATAGTGGTATCCTTAGGAGACAGGCTGCTTTAAAGATACAGAGAGAGAGAGAGATTTTAGAGCATATGTAAATTAGCATATGCAAATTTGTGCGGGTTTTTTTGTTGTTTTGTTTTGTTTTTTGTCCTGTGGGCCTGAACCCCAGATCTTTTCGGTACGGAGACCTGGGTTCAAATCCCCACTCAGCCTTGAAGTTGACTGGGTAACCTTGAGCTGGTCTTAATCTCTTGGCCTAACTTACCTCACTGGGTTGTTGTGATGATAAAATGAGGGGGGGGGGGACCATGTACACTGTCTTGAGCTCCCAGAACAAAGGTGGAATAGAAATGTAATACATAAATAAATAACTAGAGGACATATCTCTGAGCTGTTACTTGACAGTCAAATTTACATCAGTTGGAAGACTTAACATTTACATTGCTGGCTGGTTTCATCCTCTTTCTCTCCGCCCACCCCCCATCCCCGGTCTGGGCACAACACCTACCCTAAAATATCTGATCTGGAACACATAAACCCTTTGAAATACAATTTATCAGTCAGCTCAAAGCTTTCATTCAAACTGCTGCCTTCATACACAGTTCTTATATGAAGTCATATAATGGCGCTTTTGAACTCTGGTAGATATAATTTTGGCAAAGTCAGAAATGCCGCTTTTTGCATAACAGTGCAAAGCCTCCTGCCCCCACCTGCCCCAGTATACACATATCTCTGAGATTACCAGCAAAAGAAGCAGTGGATGGTAAAAAAAAAAAAAAAAGTATTAGAAAAACAAATATATACCAAAGAACACACACACACACACTCATACGGATTTAAGGTGAAAAGAGATCTTTTAGATTTTCAAAATGATGCTATAGAGTGTCTAATGGCCATAAGTGAACTGGTAACTAACTACGGTAGTTCCAACTCTTCCTCCAAAATAATGTCTTCCGAACACCCAAGAAGCGCAACTTCAGGAGTTATGGGAATGGCATATCCAGAATTGCTTGTTACTATCCTTTTCATTTTAATGCTGCTTTGTTACTGTTTGGCGGTTGTTTTAATGCACTAGTACTAATAGTGGCTGATCATCCCTTTGTTAATCTGACAGCTGGCTAAAGTATTCCAAGATTATCAATGGGAGCTAATGATGGAAGATGCTCTCCTGATACCTAAAAATCTCTCTACCCAAAGGAAACTAAAGACTGTTGCCCTTCCCCTAGAACTTTTCACCTCTCAGGAAAGTGGGGTGCAAACAACAGTACCTTGGGTTGATTCCAGACACAGTCATGCTTCGAGTAAACCCACTGAAATCAATGGGACAAGTTTCCTGCATTGAGCAGGGGGTTGGACTCGATAGAGTTGAACGGAGCCTACAAGGCTATCAGATCTATGAAATCTATGAAATAAGTTTATTCATGACAAATTTAAGTCCCATTTATTTCAGTGGATCTACTCTAAGTACGACTAAGTCTGGATCCCACCCATTGCCTTTTACAATCCTATGCATGTCTACTCAGAAATAAGTCCATTGAGCTCAATGGGGCTTATGCCCAGGAAAGTGTGTATATGATTGTAACCCTATTCTCTTTCCTGGCAGGCAGTTAATGACTCATGAATGAATGAATGAATGAATGAATGAATGGAAGTGACCACGAATGCATCTTTTTAATGTGGGAATTTCCTAAAAACAGGCATCTGGCAAAGCTCTGGAAGGCTTCCCTGCCATTCATGTCGCTAGACTCAGGTCTGAACACATTACAAAAAGCACCTGCAGTTGTTTCCTTGCTACTTCCCTACTGGCATTTTCAGAACATAAACAGAAAAAAGGAAGAACTGAAACACTCATTAATACACATCAGAGATGCTCAAGATGCTAATAAGGTGTGTGTGTGTAGATAGACAGACAAATAGTTTTGCCTCAGCAAAAATGTAAGCTTGAATAGACATGAAAAAGAGATGGAATCTACTGGAATTGTAGGCCCTTTTGAGTGTATTCTAGAGTCTTCCAGGTGACACAAAGAGAGCCTCCCTCCCTCTTTCTCTCACCTGTGCACTGGCAACTCCTGTTGAAGAACTTCAGTGGCCATCGTTCCCGATCATCCACGTTGCGGAGTGTGTAGGGGCCACCCCAGGGCCTGGTGTCCACTTGCACCTCCTTACAGGCCCCCCGGGCTTGCTGTGAGCCACACACGTCGTTAGGATTAGTCTCCAAGGCCGGGCAGCATTGTTTGGACTGCAGCATATCCACAGTCATACACACTCGTGGGAACTGGGCCTTGGCTCCAAGAGGCCCCAAAAGGCTCAGGTAACTGAAGAGAGTCCAGCAAACCAGCGTCCCCCATCCCAGCAGGAAGCCCATTGGTGTCGAGCTCTTCACTCACCCTGGGAATCTCTTGGTCTTTGTAACAATAGTGAAGGCAATTTTATTAGCAGCCTCTCTGGGCTGGACAAGAGAGCCAGATTTTGCCTGACCAAATGAGATCTTTTTCCTCTTTGCTGCCTACTAAATTAGGCTTTGGGGTGCTTGCTTAATCCTGGCCTCTAAATTCCTTGAATGTGGTTAAAAGGCAGACAGTTTAGCTCTTTGTTGTTTGCCAAGAGACCATAGCTGGAGGGGGGGGCTTTCTTTTTGGGGTCAGCACACCCTAATTAGAAGGATTAGCCTTCTACAACCCCTCATGTTTAGCACATGACATCAAGGGCACAAAGAGGCCGATGGAGGGGGCTGGGTGGGGGGAGAGAAGTCTGAAGGCCATTGGCTCTGGATCAGGGAAACAAAAATGTATTTGATTACCTCTCTCTCTCTCTCTCTCTCTCTCGCGCGCGCGCGAGCGCTTTGCAAAACCACTAGCATCAGAGTTCATGTGGGGTGATGGAAAGATGCAAGTTTCTTTGTAGCCTTTGTAACTTAGATTATATATATATATATATATATATGATACATATTATAGATATATTGTTTAAAATAGTAATTCACTATAAACATCACATTTTTCTTCATGCAGCCATCAGAGCAGCCCATCCTAAGCACTTCTTTCCTGGCACGACAAGTCCAAGGTTCATCTACCAGAGGCATTCATGACGAGCGTGACAGCAAAGTCAGACTCTGCCATCTTGCCAGCATTTGGCCTCCTTTCCCCACTTTTGGAATTATATGCCCTCAAATTTTGGCATTCCTCCCCCTGCCCCTCATAAGATTACATGCCTGTTGAGTTTTGTTTTCTTGTACAATCTTGCACCTGCCAATCTACCTAAATTAAGTATGCATCTCCTAAGAATAATATAACAACATTACGAGTGCAATTAATCCACCAGAAATTTGCCTTGAGCGACTCCATCTTAAAGGAAGGTAGGTAAGTAGCCTGCCAGCATATCTAGGCCAGACTTTTAAAATGATATCAAATGTGTACGTACTATTGTACTTATTCATTTAGATTTGTTTCCCGCCCCCAGGGGTGCAGAATGTCAAGCCATGGGTCCCAATCCAGCCCCCAGGTTCCCCAGATTGCCACACTTCCCCCCCCCCAACCACCAATCATTTGGTGGTTCCCCAGCTTCTGTGAAGTCCCCCCCCCTTCTGAAAGGTTAAAATGCCTCTCCTAAGGAGGCTTAATTTCTGGCAGAAAGAGCTTTCAGCTAAAAAGTGCTTGCATTTTTGGCCTTGACCCTTTTGCCCCACCACTGGCATGCAGCCCCCGAGAGCTCCTCTGACATGGAATTTTGCCTTTGGGCTAAAAGGGGTTTCACACACACACACACACACACACACCCTAAATAAATTGCATCCACTGCGAAATACCTCTCCTAAGGCTTAGTTACTGGTAGTTAGAGCTTTAAGGTATAATATTCTGGTATTTGGGGTATTTTGGCTCCACCCCCTTTGCCTTCAGCCCCGCCCACCACTGGGATGTTCCCCCCTCCAAGCTTTTCTGACATGGGATTTTGACCTTGGGCTGAAAGAGGTTCTGTTCAGCACTCCTGGCTCACCCTTTTCAAGCCCTGTCTTTCATTGCATGCTTGCAATAATCCGTGCAGTGATTTGGCCTATGACATAAGCACCAACTTTCTCTCTCTCTCTCTTTATAATTTTTTTATTGAAATCAACAACAAACACCACAAAAGACATACAATAATCAACATAAACTAAAACTAAAATGGATTTCCAATTTTCTCTAGAACAAATATAAGTAACAAAACTTTCTCTTACTCTCTTTTTTCTATTGTCCAAAAATCATCTTCTATTCATCAGGGATGTTGAAGAGTCCTTGGTCTCGAGTCACGAGTCGAGTCACGAGTCTTTGGACCCGAGTCCGAGTCCTTGGTCCAAAATGGTGACTCACGAGTCACGAGTCACTCCCAAAGCTGACTCCACGAGTCCCTATTAAAATCAATGGGGGTTTTCCCCAACAAAATAAGGCTATTTCAGATGTGTGGCTTAAATAAATTATAGGCACAAGTGTGCCTTTTTATTTCAAAACTCTGCAACTGATTTTGGCAAGAACAGACCAGGCAGACAAACCCAAAATAACCAGACAGGCAGAGGAGGCAGGGAACCCCAAACAGGCAGGCAGAGGCAGCCAAACCCAAAATGTCTGAAAGGTTGCATTTTAGGGAAATGATTTTAAAAAATAAACTTGCTGTACTTCCTAAAACCTATCCATGTTGCATTTGAGGAACACAAGTCCTTGGTCTCAAGTCTCGACTCGAGTCTCGAGTCCCATTAAAAATATTGGGACTCGAGTCTGACTCGAGTCAGTGGGGGGACTCAGTCCGACTCACGAGTTGAGTCCTTGAGTCCGAGTCCCCATCCCTGCTATTCATCAAGCCCACAATTCATCTATTAGGGGCTTCCATTTACCAGTCTCATAATAACGTAAGTTAGTTATTTCTACCATAAAGTAAAGGTCACACCTTCAAGGATAATCCATCATATTTAAGTCTAGATCATCCCCTTTCATTCTTGTAATAAGATGTTATTGGAGAATGTAATCCTTTGTCTTCTTCCCACATATAGTAAAAATATTCCTTGTTATTATTCCTATTTCTAGCAAACACCCGAAATGCCTTCATACATTTTAACCAATTCATTGAGTGACATAAACCCAGAATACCTCTGTGAAGGATTGAGGCCTACACAGGCTTGAGTTAGGTTGAAGCCTGAAGGCCCAAATATCTCCTGATGGGATGGGGCATTTCATTTGTGAGGTTTCCCCCCCCCCCTCAGTTAAGGTTTATTGCAGCACTGTATCGCTGCTGTGACTTGTGGGGCACATGATGCACTCACTTTTCAGTGCCGGTTGCACTAGTCCTGCATAATCATTCTTTGTTTCTTCTGGAATTTCCTGGAGTACTTTTATCACAGCTTTTTTTCGTTATTGTGGTTCACTGTTTCAGTACGCAGCTAGTGTGTGCTAAACTGGTGCTGTTGTTGCCCATCCGAGGTGTGGCCACCAAAGTGTCGTCACTGGAGTTAGCCAATAGTTTTCGTGTGTCTCCCAAACTGGTGGGGAAGAGAGGTATCCACCATTTGTTGTTGTGCAGTGGTTCGACTTCTTCCTCGGAAGCTTATTCATTTTTTGTTTGCTTGTAAAGGCTCCTGCACACCTCTGCGCAGGCTGCTTCGGGAAATTGCATTTGGGTGCTTTTTAAATAATAATAATAATAATAATAATTTCATTCCTGCGCACATGTGCACCTTCACATAGACAGCAGAGCAGATGGGGGGGGGACCCTTCCTGTTAAATGGCTGTTTCCCCAGCATGTGAAAGGCAGTACCCTCAGTATAACTGCCATGGAGTTTGAGAGGGGACACGGGCGGGAGGTTCCCCCCCTTTTTAACAGCCGTGTTCACCCCCTTGCTGAAAATTAGCCAAAAGGCATGTCTACTCAGAAGTAAATCACATTCTCTCCAATGGCCTTACTCCCAAGTGAATCACATTGATTTAACAGGAGCCTTGTGCTTGGGAAACTCAGAACGGGAGGAACACTGCTTTGGGAAATTGCATTTTGGTGGAAGAGAGGAGCGCGCTGATCCTGCTGGCTTCACCCTGACCCCATGGGAGGGCGACACAGCAGAAGCAACCTCCTTCTCCTTCATTTTTGTGAGGGTCTGGAAGAGTTTTTTCCTTTCTTTTTTAAAATATTGCTCCTGTGCTCATTCGCACTTGCGCAGAGATGACAAAGCAAAAAAAAAAAAAAAAGCCCTGTTCAAGGCAACACCCAGTTCTACTGCTACGGAGTTAGGTGTGGGGGTGGCAAACTGGGATGACTGCAGTACATTTAACAAGGGTGTGCCCTGTGAGGAGTGACTGCGGAACGTGAATATAGCAGTCCTGCTCTGCTAACTTGACGATATACTGTACTAGCTGTTGCCCGCGGCTTCGCTTGCGTGAATTTTAGGATTTGGTACAATTATTTTTAAAAGAAACATGATGGAATCCCAGCTCTCCTGGGAATCTCAGCTCCCCCGGGATTACACAATGAAATCCCAGCTCCCCCCTCCCCGGACTACACAATGAAATCCCTGTTCCCTTCCCTCTGGGACTGCACAATGAAATCCCTGCTCCCCTGGGACTACACAGTGAAATCCCTGTCCCCCCCCCCCGGGACTGCACAACAATGAAATTCCTGCACACACACATACCGGGACTACACAACAGTGAAATCCATGCTTCCCTCCCGGGACTACACAATGAAATCCCTGCTTCCCCCCCCCCCGGGACTATACAACAATGAAATCTCTGCTCCCCCCCCCCCGGGACTACACAATAGTGAAATCCCAGCTCCCTCAGGTCCACACAACAATGAATTCCCTGCTCCCCCTTCCGGGACTGTACAATGAAATCCCTGCCTTCCTCCCCCCCCCCCCCCGCCGGGACTACACAATCAAATCTCTGTCCGCCCCCTGGGACTGCACAATGAAATCTCTGCTCCTCCTGGGACTACACAATGAAATCCCAGCTCCCCCCGCCCCCGGGACTACGCAACAATGAATTCCCTGTTCCCCCCCGCCGGGACTACGCAACAATCAAATCCCTGCTACAATGAAATCCCTACTCCACCCCCCCCCGGGACCACACAATGTAATCCCTGCTCCCCCCCCAGGACTACACAATAGTGAAATCCCTGCTCCCCCCCCCCCAGGACTACACAACAGTGAAATCCCTGCTCCCCCGGGACTACCCAACAATTAAATCCCAGCTTGCTCCCCCGGGACTACCCAACAATTAAATCCCAGCTTGCCCCCCCTGGGACTACCCAACAATGAAATCCCAGCTCCCCCCCCCCCCAGTGTAGGTCCCGGCTGCAGTGTATATGAACATTCTGTTTTGACGTAGGAGATATTTGCATATCCGCACCTGATTTGGGCCCCTGTGGCAGCAGTTCATACGAACATTCTAAATGTTGTTGGAGTGATTTGCATAACCGCTCCTGAATGGCCCCTGCAAACATTCCAAGTGATGCCATTGGCTATCATCTATTTTGGGCCGTACAGGCGCGGTGAGGGTTTTTCAGAGATTTGAACCCACCAGTCCTTGTCCTTGGGTGATGGAGAGTATGTGTGCCAGGTTTGGGGCAGATCCGTCCAACCGTGTAGGAGCCTATGCGATGCACACAAACGCCCATACACACGGACACACAGACACACAGGATTTGGGACGCCCTCCACACAACAGGGCCAGCACTACCGCTAGGCAAACTAGGCGGCTGCCTAGGGCGTGTGGCTGAAGAGGGCGCAGAAATGCTCCGCTCCTTCCGGCCAACTCTTCCTCGCCGCTGGCACGCCCCTGCCCCGCCCAGCCGCCTCGCTGACAAAGGCACCACCAGGTCAGTGCGGGGGGATTGCGGGCGCCGGGCGGGCTCGGGGTCGCGCTCGGCTTTCCTCGGCGGGGGGCGCCTCTTCCCGAGCTAGGCCGGGTCAGGAGCGCGCGTGGCGGCGGCGACCGGAGATGCTGCGCGGTGGGTACGGCGAGGCAGGCTTGGCAGCGGGGAAAATGGCTGCCTGGAAACGGGTCCCGGAGGCGCCTCCGCCTCCAGGCCCGCGGAGGACTGCTGGCCCCGGTGGCGGGGCCAGGGCGGGGGGGCACTGGGAGAGCAGGCGTTTCCCGGCTGCTTTGCTCTGGAGCACCCCCCCAGCACGAGAGGGGGGGTGCTAAATATAATTTTGCCTAGGGTGCCAAGCTGCCTTGCACCGGTCCTGCCACACAAGAGTCATTCTCTGACTGAAAGTGTAACGTTTGGGCTGAGTGCTGGCAGCAGAAAACTTTTCTGACAGAAATATCTGATCTTAAAGAAAAATCAGGTTAATCCTGAGAGTCTACAGGTGATGACTACAGGAATATGGGTGGATTAGGATTTTAAAAGATATTTTTTTATATACTGTTTTAATTATCATATTTTATTGTATTGTTTTACTCTATTATTTTAATTGTACATCGCCCAGGGTGGCCGGGTGGCCGGCCAGATGGGCGATTAATAAATATAATAAATAAATAAATAAATGAAGAGTGGCCGTGCCAAGTTTGGGGTAGATCCGTCAAAACGTGATGGAGCCTATGCGACGATGCCCCCCACACAACAGTCATTCAGTCATTTAAACAGTTTCCCTCCCTTTTCACCCCCTCAGAGACCATTCTAAATGGCCTAGGGGAAATTTGCATACCCACCCCTATTGGCCCCTGCAGGAATTCATATGAACATTCTAAGTGTCCTGTGGGCTATTTGCATAACTGCTCCTATTGGCTCCTGCAGCAATTATGAGGTGAGGCTGATTTGCATAACTGCTCCCCTGTTGTTTTGCCCATAGGAGATATGAGAGTGGGGTGATTTTGCCCCCTTTTTTCACCCCCTTAGGGACAAAAATTTCCAAAAATCCTTCCTTAGTGGGTGTCTATGTCATAAAAACTATGTTCCTTCAAAATTTCACGTTCCTAGATTAAACAGTTTGAGCTGGGCGTTGGTGAGTCAGTCAGTCAGTCCACTTTCTTTTATATATATAGATAATGTAGATCCAGCCCACGTTTTCTGCCACCTGTGTTTTAGCTATCTCCCTGCCTGCTTCTTTGCCCATAGTTCCCCAGAAAATCAAGGTGCCGAATTGGCTCTGCATTGTGGGAGAAGGCACTTAGGAACGATCATGCCATCCACCTGAATCATTTCCGCATCCCACAGAATAACCAGGGCACTGTCAGGAGCACCAGCCATGCCAGCTGGAATGTGCCCAAGGGTACTCAGATTCTTGGAAACCTACTCTCTGGTCAATCTAACACCGAATGATGGCTGGGTCTCAAGGGATTACGTGGAACTGACATATAAATCTCCTTTTCTTTTCCCCTCAAAAAATATGGTTTTTTGTGCCTTCTTGGCATCTTCTTGAAGATGTCTTTCATCTTCAAATATCCTTTTCAGAGAGTTCTGAGAAAACCATTAAACACCAAAGCACATACAATTCCATGAAGACAAGCCAGAAGCACACACAAAATAACCATCCAATGAATTAGGAAAACCAGCAGGCACATATATCAGAGGAAAATAGCCTCTGTGTACTGAATGTTTTGTTGTGTGTGGGGTGATGGGTTTTTTTGGGGGGGGGTTGGTTTTTTTTAATGAGATGGTGTTTTAATGGCTGATTTGGCTTTAATGACTTCCTGGAAACAGGACAAATTACCAGTGGGACTGCAGTCTGTTCATCCTACATGGGAAGTCATACTGCTAAGTCACAAAGTCAACTCATTAGCCCCGGGTATGTGCCTATAGAAGATCATGAAATTGATAGTCTACCACAAAATGTAGGGGGAAAGTCGGACTATAAAGCACATAGTCTTCAATGTCTCTATACTAATGCCCAGAGTATGGGCAATAAACAAGACGAACTTGAACTCTTGATACATGAGGGCAAGTACGACTTGATAGGGATAACTGAAACCTGGTGGGATGACTCCCATGACTGGAATACAGCAATTGAAGGGTATAACTTGTTCAAAAGGAACAGAAGCAACAGAAAGGGAGGTGGAGTTGCACTGTATGTTAAAAATACGTATCTCTGCACAGAGATACAGGAAGAGGAGCTTGGCAGCCCCATTGAGAGCATCTGGGTTAAAATAAAGGGGGCAAAGAATAAAGCGAACATGGCGGTTGGAGTCTACTACCGACCACCCAATCAAGGAGAAGACGAGGATGGAACTTTTGAAAAGCAAATTGCCAGTGTTTCAAGGAGGCATGATGTGGTAGTAATGGGAGACTTCAATTTCCCTGATATCTGTTGGGAGACTTATTCAGCCAAACATGGCCCCTCCAAGAAATTCCTGAGCTGTGCTGCTGATAACTTCCTCCTACAGAAAGTGGAGGAAGGAACTAGAGGATCGGCTATCCTTGACCTGATTCTAACCAACAGAGACGAGTTAGTGGATAAAGTGGCAGTTTCGGGAACTCTGGGGGAAAGTGACCATGTTATACTTGAGTTCTTGATTCTAACAGAAGCAAAAGCTGAGTGTAGCCAAACACGTACCCTGGATTTTAGGAAAGCCAATTTTAACAAACTCAGAACAATGATTAGTAAGATCCCATGGCAAGTGACTCTCACGAGAAAGGGAGCCCAGGAGGGGTGGGAGTTTTTAAAAAAGGAAATTTTAAAGGCACAATTGCAAACAATTCCCAAAAGGAAAAAAGGCAGAGGGCAACAGAAGAAGCCAATGTGGCTTCACAATAAACTCAAAGATGACCTGAAAACAAAAAAGGACACGTATAGGAAGTGGAAGGAAGGACAGGCTACAGGGGAAGAGTACAGGCAGGTAGCACAGAAGTGCAGGAATAGTGTCAGAAAGGCTAAAGCTGAGAATGAGCTAAGGTTAGCGAGGAATGCTAAAAGCAACAAAAAAGCTTTCTTCAGATACATGCACAGTAAAAGACAGAAGAAAGAACTGGTGGTTCAACTACGCAATGAGGATGGCAAATTGATAACAGAAGACAAAGAAAAGGCAGAAGTGTTCAATTCCTACTTCGGCTCGGTCTTCTCCCAAAAGAGGGTCTATGACCCCCCTGGCAAACCTGAAGTGCAGACTGAAGGGGCAGGATTGCAGCTTGAGATTGATAGGCAAATGGTCAAGGAGCACCTGATTACTCTGAACGAGTTTAAATCTCCAGGGCCTGATGAGCTGCATCCTAGAGTAATAAAGGAACTGGCAGAAGAACTCTCAGAACCACTGTCTATTATCTTTGAGAAATCATGGAGGACAGGTGAAGTGCCAGACGACTGGAGGAGGGCAAATGTTGTTCCCATCTTCAAAAAGGGCAAGAAGGAGGAACCTGGGAACTATAGGCCAGTCAGTCTGACATCAATCCCCGGGAAGATTTTTGAGCAGATTATAAAGAAGTCAGTCTGCAAGCACCTTGAAAACAATGCAGTGATTACTAGAAGCCAGCATGGATTTGTCAAGAACAAATCCTGTCAGACTAATCTGATCTCATTTTTTGATCGGGTAACCTCCCTTGTGGACTGTGGGAATGCTGTGGACATTATATACCTGGACTTCAGCAAAGCTTTCGACAAAGTGCCTCATGATATCCTGATTAGTAAGCTAGCTAAGAGTGGGCTAGATGGAACAACTATCAGGTGGATCCACAATTGGCTAAAGAATCGGACTCAAAGAGTGCTTATCAATGGTTCCTTCTCAAACTGGGGAGAGGTAACGAGCGGGGTACCACAGGGCTCGGTCCTGGGCCCGGTGCTCTTCAACATTTTTATTAATGACTTGGATGAGGAGGTACAGGGAATGCTTATCAAATTTGCAGATGACACAAAGTTGGGTGGAACAGCTAATACTCTGGAAGACAGAAACAAAATTCAAAGTGACCTCGATAGGCTGGAGCGCTGGGCCGAAAACAACAGAATGAAATTTAACAGGGATAAATGCCAAGTGCTGCACCTAGGGAGAGGAAACCAAATGCAGAGTTACAGAATGGGGGACACTTGGCTCAACAATACTACAAGTGAGAAGGATCTTGGAATTGTGGTAGATCACAAACTGAATATGAGCCAGCAATGCGACGTGGCTGCAAAGAAGGCAAATGCAATTTTGGGCTGTATTAATAGAAGTATAGCTTCCAAATCGCGGGAAGTGATAATTCCCCTTTACTCGGCACTGGTTAGGCCTCATCTTGAGTACTGCGTCCAGTTCTGGGCACCTCACTTTAACAAGGACATAGACAAACTGGAGAGGGTTCAGAGGAGGGCAACAAGGATGATAAAGGGACTGGAAACAAGGCCCTATGAGGAGAGACTGAAAGAACTGGGCATGTTTAGCCTTCAGAAGAGGAGACTGAGGGGAGATATGATCGCACTCTTCCAGTATTTGAAGGGATGTCACACAGAGGAGGGCAAAGATCTCTTCTCGTTCATCCCAGTTTGCAGGACACGGAATAATGGGCTCAAGTTACAGGAACCTAGATTCCACCTAAACATCAGGAAAAATTTCCTGACTGTCAGAGCAATAAGACAATGGAATCAACTACCTAGGGAGGTGGTGGGCTCTCCCAGTCTGGAGGCATTCAAGGTGCGGCTGGACAGACATCTGTCAGAGATGCTTTGACCTGGATTCCTGCATTGAGCAGGGGGTTGGACTCGATGGCCTTGTAGGCCCCTTCCAACTCTACCTTTCTATGATTCTATGATTCTATGAAATAATCACATGCCTCCCCACAAGAGTGTTCTATGTCACTACATTAAACCACATCTTTAAGTGTTGCACATTAGGAAGCACGAGAACACTGCTGTCCACAGGTCATTCAAATTCATTGACATATTGCTTCACATAGAACAGTGGCAGCATTTGATTGCCTGAAATGAATATCAACAGTAAATTAAATAACCTTCCCATGGAAGCTAAATAAAATTACAATATCAAGCTCCTGTTACCAGTGATGTAGTGGTAAATTTTGACATGATGCAGGTACTAATTATGACTGTTTCCATAGCAGGGCCGGTGCAAGGCAGTTTGGTGCCCTAGGCAAGATCAGATATTTAGCGCCCCCCCTTCCCACTTGAGCCCTCCCTCCCGCCAGCCCTATGCCCATTATGAAATAAAAGTCAATTGGCAAAACGTAAAAAAATTATTATCATAAACACTGACAAACATACATAAAATTCAACCCAGCCCAGGAAGGAAGGAAGGAAGGAAGCGAAGAAAGAAAGAAAGAAAGAAAGAAAGAAAAGCAAGCCGCTAGTCCTCCAACATGGGGTGATAACCCCCCAAAACACTTCGCTCGAAAATTCAGGAAACCCGCCTTATCCGCCCCCTCCTTGCAATTCAGGGCTCACGCAGCTGGCGACCCTCTCCAAATGCGGAGCGCACGGAGCTCCTGGCTCTCAGCCCCCCACCCGCCCCAAAACGCCAAGCCCCCACCAACGACACAGCCAGAGAGCCCCCTCCAGCCTCAAATAGCCCCCACTCGGGGTTCCCGGTGGCCCCTTCCTACCCCAATGCTGTGCACCCCGGAGGATCTGCAGGGCGCACGGAGCTCTCCAAAGGTGCACGTGCGCCTCGCCTAAGCGGCCTCCACAGCCGCGCCTGGCCGAGGGAGGGCGCGTCCCCGAAGCTCTCCCCACCGCCTCTCCGACCGCGCTTACCAGCGTTGATGCAGTGAGGTGGGCCAGGACATCCTGGGGCTCTGCAGGGCTGGCTGGAGCGCGGTGTCGCGGGCTCCGGCCAGGCACAGGTAGCGCTTGCTGTCCGAGTGGAAGCGCTGCTGGATGCGGATGTGGGTGCGCAGCTGGCGCCAGAGGTGCTTGGGCGGCTTGGCCAGGCTGGCGCCCTCACGGCTCAGCTCCAGGGCGCGGCGCACGGCACTGTCAGGCAAAGTTTGGCCTGCGCGCCGCGGCTCCTGTCGGCTGCCTGCTCTGTGCCGGTGGAAAGCCCTTATTATATGCATTTTAGCGCTGTATTTTTTCCCCCAAGGCGTTTCTGGCGCCCCCTTTAGCCCTGTGCCCTAGGCAGCTGCCTAGTTGGCCTAATGGTAGCACCGGCCCTGTTCCATAGCCATGCCTGCAAGGAGAGTCCAAAAATGCAGGCAGCTGTGTTGATCCATATTTGTGTGTATGTACACAGAGAAACACAGAAGTACACAGCAACAGCATAATATCCAGTTTATTAGAATGAGCAGACAGCTATAGAATAGTGAGCTACCAAAGGACACTGTAGTGGTTAGCATGTTGGACTTCGGCTGGAGAGATCTGAGATTTCATGAGAAATGGAAAGAGGGGAACACAATGACCCGGCTTGCATGATCACTGTGTGTTCAGCTGTGCATGCCAGTTATGTGCTGGCCAGAGATTTCCCTAATTACCCTCACTAGCACAGCTTGCCATGTCGTCCAAACTCGAGCAGCATGACTTATTTGAGGGGGCAGCAACTCTCAAATAATCCTTGGACTGTTGTTGGGTTATTTGAGAGTTGCTGCTCCCCAACCCAACCAAGGTATGTTGCCTGGGTTTGGACAAAACGGAAAGCCGTGCCAGTGAGGGTGATTTGGGAAATCTGGGTGACATGCAACCGAAACACACAGCAAGGGAAATAAGTCACTGTGGCTTATTTCCCTCGCTGCGATCATGCAAACCAGCACTGTGGAATGGTTCACACATTCATGTGTGAGAGCCCTTTGCTGCCCCCCCCCCCGTTTCATCACACACACACACACACACACACACACCAGGCCTTAATCTGAGCCAGAGTCCAGCCTTCAAACCAAGCAAAAATAAAGGGAGTGTCTCTAAGCATGTGCAGAGAACATTCCCCTCACCCCTGAGTAGATTCCCAGCATCTGAAAGGCACTGTATCTGTGCCTTTTCAGCAGTGCCTGGAGCTGCAAGACATTTTAGGGGAAGTATTTTGACTATGCTGTCGAAGGTTCCCCCTGCTGGCTTCTTGTCCTCAAGGAGCTATTATTAAAGGCACAGGCCTTGGCCAGGCTGGGTCTCTCTTCTCTCCTCACTTTTAAGGATAAAAGATAATTTCCATCTCTGTGGTGTGGAATGGAGGAGGGAGAGAATAGAAAAATGGAAAACATTCTTTCTTTTGGAGCTGGGCAGAGGCAGAGTGGATTAAAGAGAAATTAAATGGCAGGATATTTGGGTGGGTGGCTGAGTTTGGGGAAAACTGATTTTAGGGTGATCAGGAGATGTTCTTGGGGCAGGATCTGGGTGACTACTGAGTTTGGGGGGAATTGATCTGGAGGTGGCAGGATCAGTGCCTGTAAACAAGAGTGCCTGAATGCACACAACTGCAAAAAGTTAAATGTTAATATATATACAAAAGGACAAAGTCTCAAAATGTTAAACACAATAAACCCAGTAAGTAATTTATAATCAGAGTAACATATCATGAGTCAAAATATTGACTTCAATATAAACAATTTGATACAAAAAACAAATGTAATAATTATAATAATTCTAACCCTCTAAGATGTTGTACACAATAGCAACTAACCAAGGACAATAATTTACAGGAACAGACTGACTGTAAACAAGTGCAGTAAATCCTATAACAAACCAAGTATGAGATAGTAAGTTACAAATAGCAAAAAGCAATAATAATAATAATAATAATAATAATAATAATCTGAGTGCCAAAGGTGCAAAACACTTGAAGATAACAGCAATTGACTGAATATAATATAGTATATGGTAATAAACTGTATAATGTTATATACAGGAATCAGGTAGTCAATCCTGTTTCGTCATTCATTAATGACTTCATCAGAAATACTATTCCTTGAGTCGCTGCTTACGAGCAGTTCCCGTGGGAGTGAAGATAATGTTAGTTCCACATATTCTTATCGTTTGACCTGGACCCGTAACAGGAATTTCTTTCTTTTGCCTTCGCTGAAAAATTCTGTATTTGCAGGTAGCAAAAACTTTCTTCCAAGTGTTTATATTACTCTGATTATTAATTACTTACTGGGTTCATTGTGTTTAACATTTTGAGACTTTGTCCTTTTGTGTATATATATTAGCATTTAACTTTTTGCAGTTGTGTGCATTCAGGCACTCTTGTTTATTGGCTATTCTTATCAACTGCAGCCTGTTGGATTTAGGATCAATGCCTGGCCATTTTTTTTCCTTCTTAAAAACTGCTTATGGGGACTATTGCCTGGCCATGTTTGCTTTTATTTTTAAAAGCTCTGAGGATTGTTGTTGTTATTGCAACTTTAAAATGATTTCTGTGTTACATCGTCGTCAGGCATGTGGCTTACGCTGGCTCAGCTTGTCTGAGCGTGGAAAGCTAAGCAGGGTCAAGCCTGGTTGTTACTTGGATGGGGAGACCCCTCCTCTAGTTTCCTGCATTCAGCAGGGGGTTGGACTCGATAGCCGTAGGCTCCTTCCAACTCTATGATCTATGAAACCATCATCTTTACTGTCGGGCCCCACCAGTCACAGTGGCCAGGAGCCGCAACTCCCCCCCCCCCCCCCCCCATGGCATGGCTTGCTGGAGCAGGAAACAGCCCTCAAATAACCAACAACAGCCCATGAGTTGAATATGTGCGGGGCAAGATCAGAAGGTCCAATATCGTAACAGTCCCAAAATATGCAAGAAAGGTGGAGGAGATCATGCAGCTGCAGCATGCTCACTAGCACATGTTGATCTAGGGGGGGAATGCCTCCCTAGGTGTTTTCCAAAGATCTACCTCTTCGGTTGCGGCTAACCGTAGCAACCAAGCTGAGGAGTCCTGTGGAAAGCCCTCCTGGGTAGACTTCCGACTGGGGCAACTCAGTATTGGAAGGACTTCTTCAGTTTTGCATAAGTAAAATAAAAGTGTGCCTCAAGTGCATTTTATTCTTACTGCGATTGTCCCGTAAGAATGCCAGGCAGGGTACTTTCGCTCAACTTGAATGGGGGAAGCAGCCCTGCTGTGGGAACGCTGCGGGAGGAGGCTCCTTGCTGGTAGTAGAGCTATGATTGGAGGGAATCTGCAATTAGTTTAGGGCCAGTTAAATGGGGGCTAAGGGGGCTGGGGAAAATTGCATTTTCCAAGAAAATGCTGCAGGTGTTGGGGAAATGTGATCTACCTGCATTAGGTACGTGTGTGTGTGTGTGTGTGTGTGGAGGGGGAGCGGATGTTTGGGGTATCTGCGGGTAAAAATCACGAGGTCCGTGGTGCCGATCTATATTCTCGAGGCTGGGTTGACTTGAATCATCCGCGTGTCAAACAGCATGCATGCGCAGCTTTCAATCAAACCGGATGCTGGGAACTGTATCAAAGGAACTGGAAGCCAACTGGGGTCGTTAGAAATCATAAGGATGTGGATAGATGCCTATTTTTCTCCCATTTGTCTTTTGTATCCTCCACTGCACCTCCCACTTTAAAAGTTAAGCGCTAGTCTCTACCTTACCACTCTTTTTTTTCAAAGTTCTATGCCTTTTATCTATGATCCTATAATTATGCAGGAAAGAACAACTATCAAGTTAAATACCGAATTTATAGAAAGTAGGTTAGGAAACAGGGAAAAAAACCTTTGCCTTTCCGCACGGAAAAGATCTGCCGAAACCCGGGATCGAACCAGGGACCTTTAGATCTTCAGTCTAACGCTCTCCCAACTGAGCTATTTCGGCAACTGGTCTACCCCTTTGAAAGACAGACTAGAAAAAGGACTTTCTAATTTCCTTCCTTCTACATTCGTTTTGTGGTTTTGATCTAGAAAAGTTCCAATAGTTAGCTTGAAATTGAAAGAGCAGCCCCTCAATGATTATTACATTATCTGCGGATTCTATTCATATTAACTAAAATGGCAGTGGCTGTGAGATGCTTTTCAAATGAACCGTGAAATCTCCGCCTATGAAAAATCCGGGTAGTTCTTCTAACCAAAGCTGTTGGCTTCTTCAGACATTATTGCACTCTTTTTTAATATTATAGATTCCTGAATACAGAACAAGGGAAGGATCACATTTCATCCTGCATTTGCTACGGCCAATATTGTCACTGCTGTTCGCAAATATACACAGCAGAGAATGAAAGGATTATTTTTTTCCTTTCAGGAAATGAGATAGGTGCTCTTCCATCTCTCTAGCTAATAACATAACAGTATTATTATAAAACTAAAATGTGACATAACAATAACGGCTTTTGCCATTGAGACTTGTTTATAATTATGTATAATTATAAAGAGCCCTTACCCAGCGTAAGCCCTTATCTCTTCGTTAAGAAAGAAAAAAGAACTCTTGTTTTCAGCCAATGAGACAGGAGTGGGAGGAGCATAAAAAAGATCCCCGCCCCGCTCCATAAATCAAGATTATAAAAGAGATAGGGAGAGGACAGAGGCTGAAGGGTGACATCCTATGCATGTTTAAAAAAAAAAAGAAGGGGGGGGAGAAAAAAAGTCGTATAATTCCCACCATTCCCCCAGCCAGCAGGGGAATGCTGAGAGTTGTAGGGCATTTTTCTGTCTAAACGGGCATAGGATTGTGCCCTAAGTGTATAAGGGCAGCCATCTCCACCTGGTGCCCTTCAGATGTTTTGAACCTCAACTCCCATCAGCCCCAACCAGCATGGCCAATGGTCAGGAATGCTGGGAGTTGAAGTTCAAAACTTCCGGGGAGGGGGGCACCAGGTCAGGGAAACATGAAATAAGAGGAACAAGCCTTGAACGTTTTATTTATTTATTTGAAATATTTTTATGCCGCTCCTCAACCAAAAAGACTCCCAGAGCAGCTTACGTATAATCAAGTAAACAATACAGTCCCTGCCTTGTTTAATTTGTACCATTAATTTGTACAAATTAATTTAATTTGTACCATTGCCCTGCCTCATTCGTGGAATTTTAGGGTAGGGTGGGATGGGGCAGAAAGATGACACCGCCTTCCACTCATAACCCTCCCATGTTTTCTTACCAGGGATGTTGAAGAGTCCTTGGCCTCGAGTCACGAGTTGAGTCACGAGTCTTTGGACCCGAGTCTCGAGTAGAGTCTCGAGTCCAAGGTCAAAAATGGTGACTCGAGTCTCGAGTCCCGAGTCACTCCCAAAGCGGCGGCCCATGGAGGGAGCGGGAGGGTCTCCGCGAGAGGAAGAAGAGCTGGCCTTCCTCCCGCGGAGACCCTCCCGCTCCCTCCATGGGCCGCCGCCGCCGCCGCCCCCACTTACCATGGGCGGGTCCTTCCCTCGTCCCTGCTCCTGCCGCCGCCGCTGCCGCACCAGGGATGCATTACGAGCCCTCCCTGGGCGGCGGCGGCCAAGCGCGCCGGAGCAGGGTCCTGGCGTGTCACTTCCGCCACGCCGGAAGTGATGACGGGACCGGCGCGGGCGGCGGTGTGCGATGGTGGCGGCGTGGTGTGCGATGGCAGCAGCGGTGGCTGCGAGCGGGTGGCAGCGAGGGAGACAGCGACAGCGGTGACGTGAGCGGCGGCAGTGGCGGAGTCCTTGGGCTCGAGTCCCGAGTCGAGTCTCGAGTCCCATTGAAAAAATTGGGACTCGAGTGGGACTCGAGTCAGAGGGGGGACTCAGTCGGACTCGCGAGTCGAGTTGTCGAGTCCGAGTCCCCATCCCTGTTTCTTACTGCTCCGAGTCCCCATCCCTGTTTCCGTCTTTTTTCCTTCCCGTGGAAAATCTGTGAAGGCAGAAATGATGGAATGGCTGCACAATGTCTTTTGATTGCCAGCACTAGGACTCTTCTGTCTGCAAGCATCCAAAGTAGAGGATCATAGAATCATAGAATCATAGAAAAGTAGAGTTGGAAGGGGCCTACAAGGCCATCGAGTCCAACCCCCTGCTCAATGCAGGAATCTAGGTCAAAGCATCCCTGACAGATGGCTGTCCAGCTGCACCTTGAATGCCTCCAGAGTGGGAGAGCCCACAACCTCCCTAGGTAGTTGATTCCATTGTCTTATTGCTCTGACAGTCAGGAAATTTTTCCTGATGTTTAGGTGGAATCTAGGTTCCTGTAACTTGAGCCCATTATTCCGTGTCCTGCAAACTGGGATGATCGAGAAGAGATCTTTGCCCTCCTCTGTGTGACATCCCTTCAAATACTGGAAGAGTGCGATCATATCTCCCCTCAGTCTCCTCTTCTGAAGGCTAAACATGCCCAGTTCTTTCAGTCTCTCCTCATAGGGCCTTGTTTCCAGTCCCTTTATCATCTTTGTTGCCCTCCTCTGAACCCTCTCCAGTTTGTCTACATCCTTCTGAAAGTGTGGTGCCCAGAACTGGACGCAGTACTCAAGATGAGGCCTAACCAGTGCCGAGTAAAGGGGAATTATCACTTCCCGCGATTTGGAAGCTATACTTCTATTAATACAGCCCAAAATTGCATTTGCCTTCTTTGCAGCCACATCGCATTGCTGGCTCATATTCAGTTTGTGATCTACCACAATTCCAAGATCCTTCTCACTTGTAGTATTGTTGAGCCAAGTGTCCCCCATTCTGTAACTCTGCATTTGGTTTCCTCTCCCTAGGTGCAGCACTTGGCATTTATCCCTATTAAATTTCATTCTGTTGTTTTCGGCCCAGCGCTCCAGCCTATCGAGGTCACTTTGAATTTTGTTTCTGTCTTCCAGAGTATTAGCTGTTCCACCCAACTTTGTGTCATCTGCAAATTTGATAAGCATTCCCCGTACCTCCTGATCCAAGTCATTAATAAAAATGTTGAAGAGCACCGGGCCCAGGACCGAGCCCTGTGGTACCCCGCTCGTTACCTCTCCCCAGTTTGAGAAGGAACCATTGATAAGCACTCTTTGAGTCCGATTCTGTAGCCAATTGTGGATCCACCTGATAGTTGTTCCATCTAGCCCACTCTTAGCTAGCTTACTAATCAGGATATCATGAGGCACTTTGTCGAAAGCTTTGCTGAAGTCCAGATATATAATGTCCACAGCATTCCCACAGTCCACAAGGGAGGTTACCCGATCAAAAAATGAGATCAGATTAGTCTGACAGGATTTGTTCTTGACAAATCCATGCTGGCTTCTAGTAATCACTGCATTGTTTTCAAGGTGCTTGCAGACTGACTTCTTTATAATCTGCTCAAAAATCTTCCCGGGGATTGATGTCAGACTGACTGGCCTATAGTTCCCAGGTTCCTCCTTCTTGCCCTTTTTGAAGATGGGAACAACATTTGCCCTCCTCCAGTCGTCTGGCACTTCACCTGTCCTCCATGATTTCTCAAAGATAATAGACAGTGGTTCTGAGAGTTCTTCTGCCAGTTCCTTTATTACTCTAGGATGCAGCTCATCAGGCCCTGGAGATTTAAACTCGTTCAGAGTAATCAGGTGCTCCTTGACCATTTGCCTATTAATCTCAAGCTGCAATCCTGCCCCTTCAGTCTGCACTTCAGGTTTGCCAGGGGGGTCATAGACCCTCTTTTGGGAGAAGACCGAGCCGAAGTAGGAATTGAACACTTCTGCCTTTTCTTTGTCTTCTGTTATCAATTTGCCATCCTCATTGCGTAGTTGAACCACCAGTTCTTTCTTCTGTCTTTTACTGTGCATGTATCTGAAGAAAGCTTTTTTGTTGCTTTTAGCATTCCTCGCTAACCTTAGCTCATTCTCAGCTTTAGCCTTCCTGACACTATTCCTGCAGTTCTGTGCTACCTGCCTGTACTCTTCACTTGTAGCCTGTCCTTCCTTCCACTTCCTATACGTGTCCTTTTTTGTTTTCAGGTCGTCTTTGAGTTTATTGTGAAGCCACATTGGCTTCTTCTGTTGCCCTCTGCCTTTTTTCCTTTTGGGAATTGTTTGCAATTGTGCCTTTAAAATTTCCTTTTTTAAAAACTCCCACCCCTCCTGGGCTCCCTTTCTCGTGAGAGTCACTTGCCATGGGATCTTACTAATCATTGTTCTGAGTTTGTTAAAATTGGCTTTCCTAAAATCCAGGGTACGTGTTTGGCTACACTCAGCTTTTGCTTCCGTTAGAATCAAGAACTCAAGTATAACATGGTCACTTTCCCCCAGAGTTCCCGAAACTGCCACTTTATCCACTAACTCGTCTCTGTTGGTTAGAATCAGGTCAAGGATCAGGTCTGTCTGTGCCCCAAGGAGCTTACTAAGTGAGAAGAGGAAAACGGAGACAGGATAAACAAGGAAAAGATGTGCCTATAATTTCAGTAACATATCCTGGGTTACAGTAGGGTACTGGAAGTAGGGGCTGAGCTAAAGGCTTTGTAAAAGATGAGTTTTGAGAAGGCATTTCGAAGGAAGGCATCATGCAGGCAGGGCCAGCCAATCCATTACGCAGAGTGAGGTGGCTGCCTCAGGCAGCTGATTTGGGGTGTCATGAAAGGACAGCAAATTGCTAGTTCTTTGATTTATTGTTGTGTTTTACTGCTGGGGACGGGGAGAGTTGCTTGTTGGATTTTCTTCAGGCCACATGCTGAAGCTAAGCAGGTATGAGCCGGGTCAGTGCTTGGATGGGTGACTGCTTGGGCTGCCCTCATCTGTTCTCCTGCATTGAGCAGGGGGTTGGACTTGATGGCCTTATAGGCCCTTTCCAACTCTATTATTCTATGATCCTTGTGTACTTGGGCTTGGGACTGGGGAGAGCAGCAGAGGACCGCCATTTGCTGCTGGGCCCCGGGAAGTAAAATATCTTGGGCTGGCCCTGATCACAAAGGTATTCTGGGAGGCAGTTCCACGTGTGGCTGGCAAGGGAGAAAGGGCAGCGTCATGTGAGGGACTCAGATAACTTTGGGTGGCTAAGGGTGGTGAAGCAGGCAGGACCGGTGCAGGGCAGTTTAGCGCCCTAGGCTAGGTTATATTTAGCGCCCCCCCTCGTGCTGGGGGGGGCTCCGGAGCAAATCAGCCGGGAAATGCCTGCTTGCCTCCAGCAGCCGCTTTCCCCGCTGCCAACCGGTCACCGCCACCACGCGCACTCTAGACCCGGCCTAGCTCCGGGCACAGAGGAAAGCAGAGCGCGAGCCTGCCCGGCGCCCGCAATCCCCCCCCCCCCGCACTGACCTGGTGGTTGCGGTGCCTTTGTTGGCGAGGTGGCCAGGCGGGGCAGGAGCGCGCCGGCGGCGAGGAAGGAGCGCAGCGTTTCTGCGCCCTCTTCCGCCACATGCCCTAGGCAGCCGCCTAGGTCTGCCTAGCGGTAGCGCTGGCCCTGGAAGCAGGAGGAGCAAAGGTCACAGGCAGGGTTGTATTGGGCTCTCCTTTATTTATGTAATATTTATACCACCCTTCAGCCAAGGCGGTTTACAAAAATAATACAAGAGCTCAAGATAAGAGGGAGTTCTGTTGACAGGGAAAGAGATGGGAGCTGGATAATCTTTTCTCACTGCCTACGCCCTCACATTTGTTGCCTGCTACTTCACCCACTGAGAAATAGATGCTTGACAATATACTTTGCAGCAAGTCACAAGAAGCAGCTCTAAACAAGATAGCCTCATTCTCCCCCCCCCCCCCATCTCCTTATTCAAATAGGTGGAACATATTCTTGTTCTTCCATATTGGCATTAATTCTTACGGTCAATAAACAAAATTAGTTTGGGCCAGTTAAATGGTGACTAAGGGGGCTGGGGGAAATTGCATTTTCCAAAAAATGCTGCAGGTGTTGGGGAAATGTGATCTACCTGCATTAGGTACATTTGTATGTGTGGAGGGGGAGCGGATGTTTGGATTTGTAGGCAATCCTGGCGTCTATCTCTTTTAATATGACTGACTACTACAGCTTGGAATACTAGGGGTACTGTGATTGTGTTAGAACCCACAGTTTCACTATTCCTTCCCCTTCATTTCCTTGCCATTTTGATGTTTAATGTTCTGTTTCTTTAAGAAGGTACGTTCTCCTTGCTGTCCATTGCTCCAGCATGAACCTCTAAAAATATAAAAGACAAGCTAGTAAACAGGAGCAATGCTACTCTTCCTTTTGCCCCTTGGCAAAAAAAAAACCCCACAGAAATTTCACATTATTTCATGAACTCTCACTTTAGTTCTAGGTCATGCAATGATGCATTCCCCCTCCCTTGCCCTGCAGCACACATCTACCCTGGTTACAATGTTTTGAGGGGGCAATCCAGGGGCAGGCAGCCAGTAGGTTGGGATCTACTGGTGATCTGAAGTAGATTGTAAAGTTTCTGATTCTCAGTAGTTTAGCAGCAGCAGTAGTAAAATGACTCGCTGGCTGCTGCCTCTGCCCAGTTATACTAGTGAAATGAAGAAAATTTGGAATAACCAGGAGCGAGTGAAGGATTGTTAGCTTCTTTAAGTTCTGATACTCAAAACCAATTCCTGGGCTCAAGTTCTAAGTGTGTCTCTTTTTTGCATCTGGCTGTGGCTGGGGTGGATTGACAGGTTCTAGAAAAAACAAATAAGCAAACTTGAAGTCTTCCCTGCCCTGAATAGTACTAGCCCCAAAGTAATGCCCCAATGTGTGAAGGAAAGAGCCTTTAGGGGTTCCTACATGCATGCACGCACGCACGCGCGCGCACACACACACACACACACACACACCCTGATGTGTGAACCGGCTAAAGGCTGGGGGGGCGGGCGAAGTGTGCATAGTTCCTCTGGGTGGCGCCTGGAAGTCCTGAAAAGCCGGAGACCGGGCTTTCAAATGCAAATGTCATGAGTCATGAGTTCCCCTCCCTGCCTGGCCAGGTGAAGTTCATCCTGATTGGCTAAGAAGCAGCAGAGCTACAGGAAGGAGGAGGGGAGGGGGAAAGAGCTATATTTCCCAACGTGTGGGTTTTGTCTTTGTCTTTGTTCGTCGCGTGGTTGCTGGCTGTGGAGCAATGGCCACAAGCCAAGCAGAGGCCCAAGCCCTCGGGGGGCCTCAGGATCCGACCCCAGGTAGCTCCTGGTGAAATTAGCTGAATGAGGGCTCTGGTAAAGGCAGGCCTTGTGGAGGGCTACCCATCTCGGACCTTCGGGTAGGTGAAGTAGTCCTCCCGGGCAGCAAGGCTGTGCTGGATCCAACCCTGGAAGAGAACTGACCCCCAGGTAACAGAGTTGTGTGCCTGGGAGATATAAGGAATCAGTAGGTTTTGATATTTTGCAGCTCTATTACTTTGTACCAAAGTGCCTCTCTATTTTGTGCTTCTCTCATTTCCCTATTCTTGTTGTAAAATGCTACCAGAATAAACCTCTTTGGTTTTTTACCCCACATGGTGTTTGTGGTCGCTCTGCTTGGTTCAGTAACTAAATCCAGGTTACAGTCAGAAAGGCAAGTCCCTGAACAGAGATTCAAGTAGGATTGCAGACAGCTGAGGCTGGCAATCTGGTACTTTGAGATCTCTGGGGGTCTTGAGTCCTTTTGAGGTAGGAAAGGGTGGGTTGTGGTGGGTCAGCCAGCCCCCCCTTCCTCCACATAGTGGCAGCAGTGGGATTCGAAGCTGAACCACAGAGTGTGTGCACATGGGCAAATGGGAGAGATTGGAGAGACTTTAGTACATGAGTAGAGGTTTGTTATTTTTTAGAAATTGAAGTGTGAGATTGAGCCTCAAGAAAAACGTTCAGATTGCTTGGCAGTCTGTGGAAGCCTAGCTGCCAGCGGGGAGCGTTGAAGGCAAGAAATCTCAACTGTGGAGTGAGTAAGCAGAGAAAGCAAAACTCCAAAAAGTTCCAGAACAGCCTGTGTGCCCAGCAAGTGAGCAGAGGGCAGCAAGTGTGTGATCCAAGAGAACCAGAACTGGAAGAGCCCTGGCTAAAAGCAAGAAATAAGCTGTGCGTGTGCGTGTCGCAGAGGCTGAGAGCCGCAGTTGCCAGTGAGTAAGTGGAGGGGGATCCTACCCATCAAGTGCAAGAAGCGGGAGGAGGAGAGAAGACCAGAAAACCTCTCTTAAGAGACTGGTGAGCAAAACGTTAAATTTTGGGACAGCGTTTGGTGAGTGATTTTTGTTGTGCTATGTGCCCCAGAGGAGTCGTCCAGACTTTGGGGAAGGAAGGCACAGTCCTGCCCTACATCTCTCCCACGGGAGAAGGACTCAGATTTTTAACTTAGACTGTCCAGTTGCTCTTGGGGGGGGGGGGGAGCTGGTGAGTGGCCAGGCTAAAGCAGGAGCAAGCAGAGGGAGGGCAGACATCAGAACACCCACCCCCCCAGAAAAAGAGACTTTGTCCCTGTGCTGCCGAAGTGGAGGGCTGAAAGAAGCAGAAGGACAAAAGAATTTCCCTCCAGGTGTGTCCAGCGAGAAGAAAAGAGGACTGAGATTGGGGGTTGGTTAAAGCCAATGAAAACTATTAAATTGTTACTGGAGGGGAGGGGACGGGTGATTCAAGTGTATTTGTGTTGTCTTGTCCCCAAATGAAAAAATTAGTCCAGACTGTATCAGGTCAATTTGAAATTTGAATGTAATGATAATGTGAAGCCAGAAACCTGTAAGCTTTCAAAGTGCCTCAGAGCAGAGAAGAGTTGCCAGAGAAAAATCAGTCAGAGGCGAGAGAACAAAGCAGAAGGTTAAAAGGAATTTAGAGGTGAGAAGCCCTCTAACGGCTGAAAGATTGCCAGGCTGGTGTTCTAGCCGCCTGTTTCTGAGGGAAACAGTCATCCCATTCATGTCATTGGGTAGAAGGTGCCTTTGGGGAAAGGGGTGGTGTATTCATGTCATTGGGTGGTGGGACGCCACCAGCAAGCCTTTGGAAAAAGGGGTGATGGATTCCTGTCGTTAGGTAGAGGGTAGCAGAAGCGAACCTTTAAAAGCAAACATAAAGGCGAATTGAAGAGTCACATTTCAGTCAGCAATCTGCCCCCTACAGGCTTGTGTGAAAAGTAGCAACCCAAAAAAGTTTTTAGACAGAGTGCCAGTCAGGCAACAGAAGGGTTGGGGTTCCCATTTGAATTGCATATGATGTTTCTTGTGTATGCAAACCTGTAAACTTCTGATTGTTGTTTTGCTGTTTTAATGTTTAAGGAGCTTTTAAGATTTAAGATTTAAAGCTTTAACCTGTGTTAAGATTGTAGTTAATCTGTTTGATGTTTTGATGCTTTTTTGTTTTGTTCTGTTTTTGTGTGTGTGTGAAGGAGAAGAGGTGTGCTAGTAGTAGAAGGCTAGCAAAGGCTTTTTCTTTTAAGTTAGTTTAAAATGAAATGAGAGGGTTGACCTCTCAGGTTTCTTTTTTTTTTTTTAAAGGGAGCGTGTGAAGGAAAGAGCCTTTAGGGGTTCCTCCATGCGTGCACACTCCCACCCCCCCCACACACCCTCATGTGTGAACCGGCTAAAGGCTGGGGGGGGGGGGGCGAAGTGTGCATAGTTCCTCTGGGTGACGCCTAGAAGTCCTGAAAAGCCGGAGAGCGGGCTTTCAAATGCAAATGTCATGAGTCATGAGTTCCCCTCCCTGCCTGGCCAGGTGAAGTTCATCCTGATTGGCTAAGAAGCAGCAGAGCTACAGGAAGGAGGAGGGGAGGGGGAAAGAGCTATATTTCCCAACGTGTGAGTTTTGTCTTGTCTTTGTTCGTCGCGTGGTTGCTGGCTGTGGAGCAATGGCCGCAAGCCAAGCAGAGGCCCAAGCCTTCGGGGGGGGGGCCTCAGGATCCGACCCCAGGTAGCTCCTGGTGAAATTAGCTGAATGAGGGCTCTGGTAAAGGCAGGCCCTGTGGAGGGCTACCCATCTCAGACCTTGGAGTAGGTGAAGTAGTCCTCCCGGGCAGCAAGGCTGTGCTGGATCCAACCCTAGAAGAGAACTGACCCCCAGGTAACAGAGTTGTGTGCCTAGGAGATATAAGGAATCAGTAGGTTTTGTTATTTTGCAGCTCTATTACTTTGTACCAAAGTGCCTCTCTATTTTGTGCTTCTCTCATTTCCCTATTCTTGTTGTAAAATGCTACCAGAATAAACCTCTTTGGTTTTTTACCCCACATGGTGTTTGTGGTCGCTCTGCTTGGTTCAGTAACTAAATCCAGGTTACAGTCAGAAAGGCAAGTCCCTGAACAGAGATTCAAGTAGGATTGCAGACAGCTGAGGCTAGCAATCTGGTACCTTGAGATCTCTGGGGGTCTTGAGTCCTTTTGAGGTAGGAAAGGGTGGGTTGTGGTGGGTCAGCCAGCCCCCCCTTCCTCTACACAATGTATCCTCATTAAAAGTTATGACTTCAAGACGACAGTACACAAGACAAATACACAGAGAAATTAAAGTTGGTGTAGAGTAATGAATGGTGTCCGACTCTATGAGGGAGATGATTCATTGTAATGAAAGGTGCTTTCAAACTGAAGTCATAAGAGTTCTGGAGCCTGGCATAACTCTGACACTAATGAATGAATGCTCTACACAGCTCATGTAAACAAGCATGTCTTTCAGGGATCAGCTGATTATAGTAGCCTTCACAACAAGAACGATAATTCTGTTCTCTCACATCTTTTATTTCAGGATACTGATTGAGGGAGTTAGGTTTATAGCCTGTAGCTAGTTTGCTGTGCTAACAGTTGAAGACATATAGTATTCCCAACAATTATTATAGCCTGTTATCTTCGTGTTGTAATGTATTTACTTTTTGCAGTAGAGTAGATAGGAATACATCTTAATCTGGTAAGCATTTTTGATGAAGATTTCACTAGATTCTCAAGGCTGCACTGACCTTGGGCAAACCATTTTACCCATGTAAGCATTCCACACAGCCAGCATCTTGTTTAAATTCTCTTACATGCAGTATTCATAGTGACTTCTGGGCCCTGCAGGATGCTGCTAGCATGCCAACACTGCAAGCATATAGGCTAGCACAGGTGATAAGAGCATTTAAATGAGATGATGGCCATGTGGAATGCTTACATGGGTGACTGCTTCACCAACGGCCAGCATAACATTTAGACTGGGCCTAATAATGCTATGTTACATATACAGAGAGGCCAAATTCAATAAGGAGTTTCTCATACTGAGAGCTGTAGAAGCAATTCATCTTTTTACCTTGATTTTTTAAATTGTTATTATTATAGTGTTTTAAGGTTGTTTTAATGTTTTACTATGTTTTTTTATTTTGATTATAGTTTCTGTTCTGAAAATTTTGTGAACCACCTTGGTTGGTTTCAGTAAGGTGGTATAGAAATACAATAAATAAATATGACCCTTTTGGCATGGCCGAATGTGGATACAGTGCTTTTAGACTTAGAATTAATGCTGAAGTGGTTGTCAGACTGTGTTTGTGCAAGCATAGTTTGCAATGCAACATACAGTGCCTTGCAGAAGTATTCACACACACACCTTGACTTTTCCACATTTTGTTGTGTTACAACTTGGAACTGAAATGAATTTAATTGGCATTGTTACCAGTTGATGTACACAAGATACTCAACACTGTGAAGGTGCAAAATATTTTTATTGTGGCACAAACATTAAGTAAACAACAAACTGGCACTTGTGGGTTGCATAAGCATTCACCACCCCGAGTCAATACTTGGCAGAAGCACCTTTGGCAGCAGTGACAGCTGCATGTCTTCTTGGGTAAGTCTCTATCAGCTTTGCGCATCTGGATCCAGCAATGTTGACCCATTCTTCCTGGAAAAATTGCTCCAGCTCTGTCAGGTTGGATGGGAATCATTGGTGAACATCAACGTTCAAGTCTTACCACAGATTCTCAATCAGATTGAAATCTGGGTTTTGACTGGGCCATTCTAAGACTTTCAGCTTCTTGTTTTGAAACCACTCCAGTGTTACTTTGGCTGTGTGTTTAGGGTCCTTGTCCGGCTGGAAGGTGAACCTCCGCCCTAGTCCCAGGTCCCTTGCAGAAACAGCTTTTCCTCTAGAACTGCCCTGTATTTGACTCCATCCATCTTGCCCTAAATCCTGACCAGTCCCTGCCAAGGAAAAGCATCCGCACATGATGCTACCACCACCACGCTTCACCGTGGGGGTGGTGTTCTCGGGGGAATGAGCACATAGCATTTTGTAGCAAGGGCAAAAAGTTCGATTTTGGTCTCATCAGACCAGAGAACCTTTTTCCACATAGATTTCATAGATAGAGTTGGAAGGGGCCTACAAGGCCATCGAGTCCAACCCCCTGCTCAATGCAGGAAACTAGAGGAGGGGTCTTCCATCCAAGTAATAACCAGGCTTGACCCTGCTTAGCTTTCCACGCTCAGACAAGCTGAGCCAGCGTAATGTTTGCTGCTTGTCCCACATGCCTTTTTGCAAACTCCAAACAGGCTTTGAGATGGGCTTGTTTCAGCAATGGCTTTCTTCTCGCCACTCTTCCATAAAGCCCAGCCTTGTGGAGCATCTGGGTGATAGTTGTCCCATTGACGGTTTCTCCTATCTCAGCTGCGGATCTCTCCAGCTCCTTCAGAGTTACCATTGGCCCCTTGGTTGCTTCTCTAATGCCCTCCATACCTGGTCACTAAGTTTTGGTGGACAGCCTTCTCTAGGCAGAATCGTGGTTGAGCCATACTCTTTCCATTTTGTAAAAATGGATTTAACGGTGCTCCAGGGGATGTTCATAGTCTGGGATATTTTTTTAGAACCCAATCGATTGGTGCTTCTGCACAAATTTATCTCGGAGTTGTTTTGATAGCTCCTTGGTCTTCTTGCTGTTTGTTTAGATATGCTCTCCAACATACTCTGGGGCCTTCCAGAAACAGGTGTATTTAATGTGAGAACATGTGGCACTGGAATTGCACACAGGTGGACTCCATTCAACTACAGTATGTGACTTCTGGAGGCAGTGGGTTGCACCAGAGCTTCTTTAGGCAGGTCACAGTGAAGGGGGTGAATACTTATGCAACCAACAAGTTTCCGTTTGTTTTTGTTTACTTAGCTTTTGTGCCACAATAAAAATATTTTGCGCCTTCACAGTGTTGAGTATCTGCTGTACATTAAGTAGTAACAATGCTAATTAAATCCATTTCAATTCCAGGTTGTTACACAACAAAATATAGAAAAGTCAAGGGGGGTGGTGAATACTTCTGCAAGGCATTGTACTGTCATGATTTCAATGTCTTTATCAAAATTAAGCAATTTACAAGCTAAGTTGATTTGATATCTTTTTACATGTGTCATTAGATCTTGTTGACACTACTTTGGCATAGCAAGAACTAGAAGATGAGGGTGTGGGATACATGTACTTAAAGAGAAAAAGTGGTGTAGCACGGGAGTAAACCAGAGCACCACTGCTCAGCACCAAAGCAATCGTCAGCTATTGCAACACTCTGCTCTTTGAATACACTGCTTCAAACCTAGCTCAGAAGCAACAGGAAGCACAGCTTCACATGCATTTCAGAAAAAGCACCACTGGATATGTGACCTATAATTCTGGGAGTCTACACTTTAATATTGTTTGTATCACTTCACACATTTATAAAGTTAGAATGCCAATATGCAACAAATAAAGACAAAACAAATCTAGTTGAAATAAGCATTGTTATTCTAGATGTTAGAAAAGACAAATATTTGGCGTGAGCACTCTCTCAGTGAGTTTTCTAACATGTATTCTTGAGTTCAAGGAAGTATTTGGTTGTATACAAATCATCATTTCTGTAGAGCAATGGGAGACAATACCCTCTTCTTTTTCAATTAAAATATAAGATTAAGATTACCAACAGATGACCAAACAATTACTTCTGTGAAGTCAAGTCAAAATTATTGTTTAGCCAATGGCCATTACAATGTAATACAAAACAATAAAACAATAAAATAAAAACATTGAATAAATGCACATATCTTGAATTAATATAATATACATTTTATAATATTATCAACCTTGCTCAGTATCAGGGTCTACACCCGCTATAAAAGCTCTTCTTAACTTTAATGCTGCTAGGGCAAACAAATATAGGCCTGTGGCTTACGCTGGCGTGGAAAGCTAAGCAGGGTCAGGCCTGGTTATTACTTGGATGGGAGACCCCTCTTCTAGTTCCCTGCATTGAGCAGGGGGTTGGACGATAGCCTTGTAGGCCCCTTCCAACTCTATTAATCTGTGAAAGCTACCCTGTAACTTACAAAGTTGTCCGTACCTGCCAACAGCCACCTGATTTTAAGATCATCCGAATATCCACTCAAAGAGTCCTGAAAAGGGAGGATAAATTTGATCCTTGGTGAACTATAGAGCCGGCAATATAAAATGTAGTGAACCACGTCCTCAACCTGGCCTGCTGCACATATACACAAGCACTCACTTACAGGACGATTACAAAATCTTCCCTTCAAAAATTCCGTAGGCATCAATTGAAATCTCAATTGGGTAAAAGCTCACCTAATGGAAAAGAAAGTTCTTTAAAATACAGAGCCACCTTGTGATCCAGCTTGAACTTAGAGTACCAAGTGGCCAGCTTACAGTTCTTAACGTACTCTAAATCATCCCTGGCATCATTGCCGAATATTAGGTCGTGAATTTGATAGATAGGTCGTGTAAAGTTGTAGCCAAAAGAGGTGAATATCTAGACATCAGGCTTCTGCCAGTGCATACCCATCCCTCCCTATCCTGTAGTTCCAGAAAACATATTTTCGCCAGTTGTTGATCAGGCAACTGCAAGAGCTTTTTCACATATAACAGATTTGTGTATGCAGGCTCTCAGAGAGGGGAGGCCTATTTCTGTTCTTAATAATGCTCCAGGAATATTATGCGCCACTGCCAGGAGTAGGGATGTGCTAAAAAAATCGCGAGTTTTTTTCTTCTTCGAGTAAGCTCTTCTCGCTGATCACACAGCATAATTAACTAACATTGTGATCTGAAAAGACGTTCATTCCCATCACAGAGAGATCTTCGAGCTCTCTGCGAGCCAGAGCTGTAATACAGGTTTACAGCTTGCATATGCATACTGCCTCTATGCATTGCATTTGAGATTCAAAAAACAGCTTGCATATGCATACTGCCTCTATGCATTGCATTTGCAATTTGCATACTGCCAGGGGCAATCTGGCTGGCTGGAGCCTCTCTGGCTGGAGGCTTCCCTCTCAGAGTTAGAAAAGGTTCCCTTAAAATCAATTGGCATAATATTGAGCAGGCTTCCTTCTCAGACTCTCAGTCAGAACTAGAAAAAAAGTTACCTTAAAATCAATTAGCTGCCTTAAAATCAATTGGCATAAAACTGAGCAGGCTTCCCTCTCAGACTCAGTCAGAACTAGAAAAAAAGTTACCTTAAAATCAATTAGCACATGCCTAAAATCTATAACACAAAATCTATAACACAAAATACTTTTTCATTCTAAGTAGGAATGTAAGGACTATGCCAGCCACAGCCAGAGATGTTGTTCTAATCAGCATAATCCCTGGTGACTTAGGAATTTAGCAGTCAATTAAGACACAAACAAAAGCAAACAAAAGATCTTGCTGTTCATGACTCAGTTGGGTTCGAATTTGCAATAGAAAGGGAGAAAAGAATCGACATGCCTGATTAGTGATTCGTGAGCAAGAGGCGATCGAAAAAATTCTTAAACAGGCTGCTGCAGAAAGTTGTTTTGTATAGGTTCTAATTCATTTTTATAGTGAACGTTCCATATTGCTGCACCGTACAAAAGATGTGCTATTATTTTGGTAGCATAGATTTTTACTGTGGGTTCAACTAAACAATGTCCCTCTGTAAAATACAACTTTTTAATAGGCCTTAAAAGGCGAGTGGCAGAGCAAGTAATCACTTTAATATAGGCATGCCACAAGGTATTCTCTGAAAAATGGAGGCCCAAATATTTAAAGGTAAGGGTTTGTTCAATATCTTGCCCATCTAAAGTCCATCTATGGTGAACATGTCTCTTGGCAAATACGACAACCTTGGTTTTATTGTGATTGACAACTAGGCCCTCCTGCTTACAATATACTCCAAGTTGAATAAGCAGTCTCCTCATACTAACTTGGGTTAGCGAGGTAAGAGCCATGTCATCAGCATAGAGCAGGACTGGGACCCTCAACTTTCCAATTGTGGGAGAAAAATGGCAGGGGAATAAAATTTCTGAGTTATATCATTAGTATATATATAAAAAGGTTAAATAATAGTGGAGCCAAAACACGGCCTTGCTTGACTCCCTTTGCTGTGAAGATTGAGTCAGAAAGGGAGCCCGCAGTACCATAATGGACTTTAATGTCTGTATATTAGAATATAGATAAGAAAAAGAAGACGTTTCTCAATTGAGGAAGCCTGTATCTTATTCCATAACCTCTGTCTGTCTATGGAGTCAAAGGCAGAGGAGAGGTCTACGAAGGCGACATACAACTTCTTTGGCGGGTTGTTTACATGCTTTTGTATTAAATAATTCAAAACAAAGCACTGGTCGATTGTACTGTGGCCCTTACGGAAGCTTGTTTGCCATGGGGAGAGGATGTGAGACTCCTCTACCCATTGCTCTAATTTCGCTAATAGGTGCCTTACATACAGTTTGGCAGGAACATCGAGTAGACTTATTGGGTGGTAATTATTAGGGTCCTGTGGCCTGTGGGTCACCCTTTTTATATATTGCAACCACCATACTGGATGTCCAGCCAATTGGGAGGACACCAGTTGAGTCAATCGATGTAAAGAGCCCTGCCAGAATTGGGGACCACCAAGATGGATCTAAATGAAAGATTTCTGGTGGTAACATGTCCCCACCTGGAGCCTTTCCACATGATAATTGTCCAATAAGGCTCTTAATTTCCCCTTCCGTAACGGGGGGGCCAAGTAGTATGTGCCCCTAAAATCAAACCACCCTCTAGTTCACATTGGATCGACTGGGTCATATCCAAGTGAGTAAACAAACCGCTCAAGTATTCAACCCACCTTACCATCGGGATTTGTCCCGCTATTACAGATATGGGATTTTTAAGGCCCCGGGCCACCAAATACCAGAATCGTTTCCCATTTTTCTCTGTGACAGCTTGACCTAAATCCTTCCAGAAGTTGGTTGCAAAACTCTTTTTCCCGCCTCAATAGCATCTTATATTCTCCCCTCTGTATCAAATGCCTTCTGATGTTATCCTCTGATTTATCCTTCCTCAGGGACCTAGCTGATTTTACCAAGGCTTGTTTGGCCTTCCTAGCTTCCACATCTAACCATGAGTATGCATGTTGATTCATCCTTTGATATCCAGATCTTACCAAGAAAGGCCTTATGTTGTCAAGTAAAGTCTGGTATAAACCTAAGGAATTATCGGGGTTGTTAATAATCAAATCCCTAGTCTCCAGCATGGTTGTACTACCTATCAGCCTGTGGCTCATGCTGGCTCAGCTTGTCTGAGCATGGAAAGCTAAGCAGGGTCAGGCCTGGTTATTACTTGGATGGGAGACCCCCTCCTCTAGTTTCTTGCATTGAGCAGGGGGTTGGACTCAATGGCCTTGTAGGCCCCTTCCAACTCTATGATCTATGACCATCTGAGGCGTCTCTCATCTATACATGCAGCCTGTAAGGGATATTGAGCGGTAGGCTGTTTCCCACCCACTGGACAGTCAACCTCCGCTATCAAAGCTAAGTGGTCACTGTCCGCACAAACATTTATGCAGAAAGAGTGGGTTTTCACATAGAGGCCAGCTGACATAAAAATATACTCTACCACACTTCTCCCTCTCTCAGTCAAATAAGTAAGGTGGCCCTCTGTTTTATCTAGGGGCCCACCATTAAAGCAGTATAGGTGGTGTTTGTATATAAGGGAGAACAAAATTTCCCCAAATTATCTAACCTTATTTAAGAAGCTTCTGTCTGGAATAGTATCAATATCCTATATTGTTTGTGTCTAGCAACAAGTCCTTGCATATCTGTTCATTACTACAGCCTATTCGTGCATTAAAGTCTCCATATAACAATATATCTGCTTTAGGTAGCGTTTCTTCAACCACATAAAGTACTCGGTCCAGATCCTGCCAAAGCTGGTTGACATTATACCTAGTAGATTTAGGAGGACTATATACATTCAAGCAAACAACTGGGTTGTGCATAAAAGATTTAACTAAAACTGACTGGATATAGCCACTGTCCAACAAATTCAAGTTTGTTATATCCAGACGTGTATCCATTGAAAGTAAAATTGCAATGCCTCCACGACCATACCTGCCTATCTTAATAGCAGGGCTAAAATTTTAAAACCTTGTAGTTGCATATCCTTAAGATCCCTAGACCAAGTTTCTTGCAGACACAGCAGATCAAATGATTGCAAAGAGGGAATGGATGAAGTCCGAATCAGCAAATTTATTTCCCCGTCTTGCCATATTCCATTACAGGATACGTAGTGATTGTTCCAATTGTCTGTGTATTATCCTATGGGGGCCAGGGGGCTTAGTAGTCCTAAAAAAGCAGAGTTATTTACTATTTGAGCAGGGTTCCTCTGTCTATGGTTCTTGCCCTCTAACGGATGCCGATTCTTTTTGGGTGGGCTTCCTAGTGGTGTGCTCCCTACCTTTGGGGGGGCTCACCCCAGCGAGCAGCCCCCCCAAGCCCCGATTCTCCACGGCGCGGAGCGATTCTTTGAGCTGCTGTGCTGGGTCCCATCGCGTCATTTCCGGCTGGCTGGAAGTGACACGACAGAATCCCACGCCGATGCGACGGAACCCTACGCTGTGTTTTTGGTGTAGAAACCAGGGCACCATGGCTTAAAACAACCATTGCAGCCGTTTTAAGCCATGTTGCCCTGGTTTCTATGCCAAAAACGTGGCGCAGGGTTCAGCCGCGTCGGCGTGGGGTCCCGTCGTGTCACTTCCTGGCAGCTGGAAATGATGCGATGGGACCCCGTGCTGCCGGCGCAGCGGCTCAAGCAGTGGGACGAGCGGGCGGCCAGGTAAGGCCCACGAGTCTCAGCGGGGCGAGCGGGGCCAATTTCAGCCTCATTTCAGCCCCCCGAGACTTGCGGTTACATCCCTAGCGACTTCCCAATTCGTGTTTCTCCAGAAATCTGCTGGCTACCCGTTCCTCCTACGTTAATCTGCTTTTCTTTCTTTCTTTTACAGTTTTAGGAGTATGGCCTTCCACTGAGTTGGTCCTTTCAGATGGTCCTGCCGCATTCAGTGTTAGCTCTTTTATTTTTGAGCCTGGAGGGTGATACTGTTGACAGTAGGTTTATTTCTACAGGTACCCGAAGATATTTATTTAGGGTCCTGTGACGACACAGTCTTTTCACTCTAGGCCCAGTCGCATAAACCCTTCTCACCAAACAAACGCCGACATACACCAGGGAACTGAAATGTGAGGTTATGCCACATATATTCCCCCCCTTCCTTTTAAAACCCGAGTAGGGAACTGGTTAAATACCTAGTCCTTAACGCAGGGTTTTGAGAAGATAACAGGGTAAATAAACATAAATAACAATAACATCTTACATATAAATACAAACCACCTGTAAAAGAAATAACAAGTTAATTAGTAATGTCCCAAAGTCAAAATTATTGACTCCAATCTCAAATGTTCTAGCTCTGGCCCCTTTGTTGTACCAGCTCTTCTGTCTTTGTTGGGCTTTGGCCAAATTAGTGTGAGCCAGCTCCATGACTTTGCGCATGTCATTTTGCAGGCTGAACATATAATTGATGACTGACTCCTTCTCTTCCTCCACTTCCCAGCTCTTCCTAAGAATGCTAAGGGGACCCCTTACATTCCTCCCTAGCATTAATTCAAAAAGCAAGAACCCCATGGAATCTTGGGGAACCTCACGATAGGCAAAGAGGAAATAGGGTAACTTTTTATCCCAGTCAAAGGGATGATTGGCTACATACATTTTAATCATTTGCTTGAGGGTACCATTAAACTTTCCCCCCTTCTTCCCTCCCCATTCCTTTTTCCTTGTGTGTCATGGCTTTTTAGATTGTAAGCCTGCGGGCAGGGACTGTCTTCTTAATTGCTGTAAACCACCCAGAGAGCTTCGGCTATTGGGCGGTATAAAAATGAAATAAATACATTTGTTTGAGGGTGGAAAGCAGTAGAAGTGATGTTTCACTCCACACCACCTCCACAAACACCCGATAGGCATGCAGTGCCTCTGTCACTCAAAATTTCATGAGGAAACCCCAGCCTACAAAAGATCCTCAATAAGGCTTTGACTACTGACAGGGCATCTACCTTCCTCAGGGCTTCAGCATCCAGAAATCGTGTGGCAAAATCTATAACCGTTATCAGGAATTGTTTTCCTGATTGCGTAGGTCTGGGAAAGGGCCCCACCACCAAGTCCAACCCAATCCTGTAAAAGGGTTTATTTATTAGCTGTAGGGGATTCAGGAGAGCTTTAACTTTGTCCCCACTTTTCCCTACCTTTTGACAACTCTCACATGGCTTACAAAAAGCCGTGACTTCTCTGGCTATATTTGGCCAGTAATACTGTTTACATACACCCTCCTAACGGAGGTACTTTTACTCCTCTCGTCCTTAAGTCTGCGACATGGAGGCCGTATATGCCCTACCAGCCCACAATGATGACAAGTAAAATCCGTTTTGCCAAAGTTCTTGGTGTTTCCTGCCTTTTCTGTTGACCACAGATTTTTGGTTTCCTCAGTCTCCTTTTTGAACCCTCCAGGCTTATGCACAGGGTTCCCATTACAGTCATGCCTTGGATTGAGAGCATAATTCGTTCCGTAAACGTGCTTGTAATCCAAAACACTTGTATATAAAAATGGAAGTTCCCCCCCAAAAAATTGTAGATTTTTAATTTAAGCCGTACTACAGTACTTGTATTGCAAGACGTCGCTTGTATATCAAATCAATTTTTTTAAAATAAATATTTTAAAATTTGCTTGTCTTGCAAAACGCTCTCAAACCAAGTTACTTGCAATCCAAGGTATTACTGTAGTTTCTTTCCCAGACTTGCCTGACATATTATAGCCCGTTTAAGGAAAACTGATCAGCCAGCAAAGCTGCCTCATGATAAGTTTTAGGGTTTCTGTCCCTAACCAATAATTTTATGTCCTGAGGGATTTGAAAAATTAGTTGATCCTTTATCATAAGATCAACCAACTCTTGCTGGGTTTTTTTTATCTCAGCGCAAGTGATCCACTTTCTAAAATGGTCAGCTAACTTGTGTCCCAACTCCACAAAAGATCTTGATGAAGCAACATTAATGCTCCTGATTTTCCCCCTAAAATATTCAGGCCCATAACAAAATCTTTTATACACTGCTGCTTTATATGCTTCAAAATCAAGTGCTTCCCCCACAGAAGAGCTATTATAAATTTCAGCCAAGTCTCCCTTTATCACAGTGATGGCGAACCTTTTTGAGCCCGAGTGCCCAAACTGCAACACAAAACCAACTTATTTATTTCAAAGTGCCAACACTGCAATTAAACCTGAATACCGAGGTTTTAGTTTTAGAAAAACAACTCATACAGTTGTCCGAACTAATTAACACCTTTTGTCTTAAAAGAAAAACACAATAACAGAGCTTTCAATGATACAGTTTTTTGTTGGGAAAAAAATCAACTCAAAAAATTATTATAGTACTACATTGTACACATAGCCTGAAGGGAATTTATACAAACTTTTAAAATAATTAGGCACATGTATTTTTGGATAAGGGATTCTCAACTTGTAATATGATTATATGCCCGACTGAAATTGTATGGGGCAAGCTTTACCCCGGGTCCTTTCCCTGCTTCTACAGGTGTCGGATTAGTAAAAGTAAAAGTCAGCCTGTACTAGGATGAGCAAGATAAACAAGAAAACTAAACGTGCTTAACACATTTTAAACACTTTATGTCTTGGACTGCAAACACTGCATTAGGTAAAAGTTTGCATTGGGCATGCTTTTGCACAATTAATGTGATTTTTGCTATTGCATGCATGCTGATAATTTGTCAAACCTTGGCTCATACTCCGTTAGTTTGAGAGCAACACATGCAGTATTCAGGTCAACTGTTAGGGCTTTACATCCAAGCCATGCTCTGTGCATCATTCTTCAAAATCTTTTAAATGTGATAACAATGTAGAAAAGAATTCTGTAACAGGAATTCTAGAATAAAATCATTCTGTTCCACACTGTGAGAAAGAACAAGATCATTAGTGTTTTGCAGAAGGGGACGGTCTTTTCGCGATCTGGTGACCAATGGCTCGAGTGCCCATAGAGAGGTCCCTGCGTGCCAGCTGTAGCACCCGTGCCATAAGTTCGCCATCACTGCTTTATCAGATTTGGGACAAACTTTATATAATCCTGAGGATTTACTTCCCACATCATGGCTGCTTTCTCAAATGTATTAAAGAAAATTTGGGGATCTTGTCCCTCTACGTAAGCGGAGAAATCTTTTAGGAGTCCTGACTCCCTCCTCAGTCCTCCCTCGCTCTTCCTGCTCAAATTTCTTTTTCTCTAAAGCAAGCCATTCTATCTCCACTTCGCGATCTTTTTCTCTCATTATTTCAGCATCCCTCAATCCTTCTTGCTGTTGTAATTCGGCTTAATTCTCAATTTCTCCCTTTCCAGTTCCACATACTGAGGAGTCATTACTACAGGTAATGGCCTTACAGGATTTATCTCAGCCTCTCCAGCACCACTAACCCGGGAATACTCAATGAGCATCCATTTTAGTTCATCCACAGATTTACCCTCCACAGGCAAACCTAGGTTTTTACATTTCTCTGTCAGGGCCTCTTTTCTCATCCCCAAAAATTCCATTCCCTTTCCAGACAGATATAGATTTCAGAAATATAATGGGACTAGTTGTTAAAACCTTTCCCCTACAGGAAAAAAAACCTTGTCAGACAGTTGTATAAAATCAACTTCTGACCTATATATAATGTAGCTTTAACAGCCAAAACATGGTACCCAACACTACCCATATTACACAGAACCCTTTTCAAAATAGTGATTCTTTTTTACTTTGGTCACAACAAATGACCAGAAATCTACTAAGAATCCCACCAACGCTGCCACCAATTATGTCCTTTCACCCTAGGCCCAGTTGCATAAACCCTTCTCAGGCTAAGCACAAACACCTAAAAACCTGAGGGGAGGGTCGAATGAAACCCTTCCCCTACATATGAGGGGAAAGAACAATAAAGTTGATCAAGGTTCTAATTTAAATATATTCTACTGTGGGTATAAAGGTGTGTGTATGTAGGTTCAACAGTAATGTAGGTTAATAACGCCAAGCTGACACGTAGGATTTGGGTAACAAACAAAATAAAAATAAGTTTATTTTATTTATATTTATTTATTTATTCCATTTTTATACCGCCCAATAGCCGAAGCTCTCTGGGTGGTTTACAACAATAAAAAAAAAATCAAAATCTTAGTTCCAGAAAAAAAAACTTCAAACCTGCCTATACCAACCACCAACAGACAGGACAAGACTAAAACAAGAACAAGGATACGACTAACTGACATCACTCAATCACACCTTATATACTCCTCCCCCACCCTAAGACATCACTAACCACACCCACTCTTTCAACATTCTATGCTCACCAACAAACTAATGCCGACATACACCAGGGAACTGAATTGTGAGGTTATGCCACAGGTCCCTTCCGAGGGTACCTGCTCAACGGCTTCCTCTTGGTCTTTGCTAACAAGTTGGTTCATACTTAAATTCTCAACATTGGCCTGAGCTGCATTTGAGTCATTTGTTCCTTTTTGTCCGTTTGCCATATTTACCAGACAGAGTTTGAGGCAGTCATGTCTTCCCAGGGTCCCACTCTGTATAATGTACAGGAGAGTATTGGGCAACTCTAACAAACGCTGCTCCTCCATATCAAAAGGGATACCTAATTGCTGGTGATCCATTGCTTTTTGGGACTCCAAATCTTTATAAGTAAGAGTTTCCCATCCATCAATATCCAAATTGATCAGATTATTATTACTGTGTTACATGTCCGTTTCATATTTTTGTGGCCAGATTACATGACAGGGGAGCAACGGCTGGAGTTGAACCTGATTCTCAGCCTGGTGACGTGGACTCCTCTCTTTAAAAAATCTTCTCTGCAACCATAAACTAGCCTGGCAATGCTCCATTCGGAGGTGACAATTGCTCGGGCTCGATGGCCATTATAGTAAAGATATTCCACACCGTTCACATTAGCAATTGTTAGGGCCCCTAAAGAAGCTACTTCAATAAATTTTATAAAATGTGATTTATGTGCATTTTGAGTTAAAATTCCCTTTGGTTTAGGGTAATTGATAAAAACTAATTTATACCGATTCAAAACTAAGTTCCAAAAAGGCGCAGTCAGTGCTATCTTTGGAGTTGGCTTCTGCAATAGCTTACTGTTATACAGGACATATGCCCAAGGATCCTGTCCCTCAAGATCCTGATAGTAAGTAGAGTTTTGATCCTGGGGCTGTGGAGGTGTCAGAATTATTGCCTCCACTCTGGTGCTGGGGTAAAAGGTATGGTTCTTGTGGTCTATGATCTTGCAAGGAAAATACTTCTCTTTCTGTTCGGTAATACGGTTAGATATTAAGTTAGTTTGGCTGGGTTTAGATTTGAATATAAGCCTATTAATAGATTGAATAATCTTTTATAATCAATTTTCTTGTAATTGCCAATTTTTGAGTTTTTAATATTTTTGCTCTTTATGGTGCTAGCACTTTTTCTCTTATTTTTATTACTTAGCTTCTTACTTTGCTCCTTTCTCCCCTTATTAATCTCAATTATGGGCAGAGGGTTACTTGTAGTGTCTTGACCTTCTTCGTTTCCGAGGTTGTCAAGGTTAGTTTGATGAGTTTTGCAGATATCTGCCAGAATTCTTAGCAGCTTATTACTTTCAGCCAGAAAACGTTTAATGTGTCCAATATCTTTAGACAAGGCGACTAACCAGCCTTCCAAAATAGTGCCTTCACAAACAGCTGACAGTGTTGGACTGAGTAGATCTATTTGATTTGCATTCCTTCTGCTGTCAGCCAGCTCTGTAATTTGTCTTAGCATCATTTCATCCAAGAGTGAGTGTTTAGGGGCGGGAGACAAGATTAACCTCTAAGAAGCCCCTTTCTGCTAATAATAGTATTGGAACCCATGTAATCAGAGTTATTCTCTTGGGAATCCAGAGTCAACAGATTATTTTTAAAGTCCAATGTCCAATCCAGGACAGAATTAGGGGGAGACTCCACCACCTCTTCGATCTCTTCAACTTCTGACTCATTCCTCCCTTCTACCACCTCTTCAATCTCTGACATGACACATTCCTCCCTTCTATAAGGAATTGAGTAATCTTTGCCTGAACTTTGTGTTTCTTATGTCCACTCATAATAGGAAGGGTAGGAGGAAGTCCAAGTGATTTATAACCTCTTCTAGTCAGTACCATCTCCTTTCTGTATACTATATGTTTAACAAGAAATTAATCAGACGTGGTTTTATCGAACTTCAGGCTGCCTCCATTTGTGAATAGCAACAGCTGGTTTTGTTTGTTTGTTATCTTTCACCCCTCCTCTTTTCTTCTTTCCCCTTCTTCCCCTTAGTCTTTACTATCTGCCTATGCCAGAAAGGTTTCGAAGTAAACTGTATATTTGTGCTGAATGTAGCTTAATCAGAGATGGCTTTATCAAACTTTCAGGCCACTACCATTTGTAAGTAACAACAGATGGTTTCTTTCTTGGTTATCTTCCTCCTCCTCCTTTTTCTTTCTTTTTCCCTTTAGCCTTTACTAATTGCCTATGCCAGACTAATATTTTCAGAAGCTGCAGAAAAGTTTTCAAAATAAACTGATAGAAGCCAGAGCTCACGATTTGTGTGTCTGCATCTGTCGCCATCTTCCTTGCAGGTATCTCGCAGGCGATAATCAAAACGCTGAGAGATAGCAGACCACATCCACGCCAAAACCAAAACACTATTAAAATATCACGCTGGCTCAGCTTGTCTGAGTGTGGAAAGCTAAGCAGGGTCAGGCCTGGTTATCACTTGGATGGGAGACCCCTCCTCTAGTTTCCTGCATTGAGCAGGGGGTTGGACTCGATAGCCTTGTAGGCTCCTTCCAACTCTATGATCTATGAAATCTATGAAATCTATGAATCCTATTAAAATCTGGCACGCTGGAATTCAACGGTTAAAACAAACTATAATATAAGCTCATTAAAATTAAACTCATTAAAAAGATGAAGCTAAAACAAGGCTAAAAACAAATCGAGTGACAGGAGCAGCAGCGGCCGTGACCACCTCCACAATTTAATGAATTGTGGCCCACTAATTCCTGGCTCACAAAAACTTCTGTGAAGTCAGGATGAGGCCTCTGCTCTCTTTTTCACTGTAAATCCATTAATAGCAGAAAATACCCCTTAACTAAAAATTGCTGCCTCTACCTTTTTTTATAACACTGTTCATGCAATATATTAATAATAATAATAATAATAATAATAATAATAATAATAATAATAATAATAATAATACAAAATAGCTGTATTAAAAGTGCATGTTTAATTTTTAAAATGCTTTAATTTTGTTTGTTTTTTAAAATTCATTTTAAAGTATTGCACTGGAATGTTGATTAAATCAAGCTGGTTCCCAAATGAGATCAAGATTAGAGTTTTAAACTTCCATTCTGTTTTCTTTCCTGATATCGACATTTCCTGAATACAAGACAGCTTTCACACTTTAGCTGCTTGAGTACAGTTTTTTTCCTAATGTGGTCTTGAGGTAGAATGATTTCCTTCATTTCTTCTTTCTAGCTGTGCTGCAGACCAAATCATACAGATCCTTCAGCAATAGGAAAGGGCTCCAAAGCTTTCTCTGCATTCTTCCAGTTGTGGAAGTTCTCTTGATACCATTCAACTAGAATTAAAAAAAGAATATTTTAAAGCACAACAGTGTAATATGCACCCTTACAATGAAATTCAATGCAGGTTTGTACAAAAAACCCCAAAAACAAACAAAATCACCAATGGAACTTACTACTAAGATTACACAGGATTACATCCTGCTGAGGCTCACAATCTAATTACATTCATGCAAATGATTTTTTTTTCATTTTGAAGAAGTTTCTATCTCACGATTATGGGAAGATAGTATCAAGCTACACTGGCAGCATGTCCTGAAGATTCAGAAACTGAAAGGCATGAATTTAAAAGGTTCAGATTATGATAGTTTAATTAAATATAAATGTTGCCAGAAGGGTGAACATGTCAGCCATTTAGGATTAGCAATACCAGGTCCAACCTTGGGCTAGAGAGTAGAACATCCCAAAGGGGATAGGAGGCCAATTGCATCTCAGAGCATATACAAAAGTTGTTCACCGATTATGGGTTGGGTGGGTCCAGAAAAACCCAGAATTCTGCTCATGCAACAAGCCTTCTACCTCTATCTTTGCAGTACCTTCTGCTCCAAATAAACCATTCCTCGGGGTCAAGAGACTCTCCAGAATGGCAGGAGGTTGTAGCAGAAGGGAAAGGGTAAAAATCAAGGGGTCTCTTACATGAGCACAAGTGCCTTCCACTCACACAGGGTCTCTCTGGATCCTGGCCATTAACTTCTTATTGTGCTGCATATACTTATGAGCAAATATTTGTCTTATGAAATTTAAATTCATTGAAAACTGCAATCCTATATTGACTTTGCAGAACCACCTATGAACTTAATGGAGCAGTTAAACTAACAATGAAAACTGCTTAAGTGGAATCACACAGCTGCAAGCTAGTATGTACCATGCTCAAACAAAAAATATTACGTGTAAAAATGTAAATTAACTACCATCTGCTGCTGGGACAATTCCAATTTAGTCCTTGGTGCTAAACCACATATGCAAGAACAGACCAAATTAAACACAGCATTAAGTGGTTATATTGTCAAGTATAGCTGTTACCTTGCTGAAGTCTGTATTCTCATATTTTCTACTGTTTAACCCACCCCCTCTAACATGCATTGTCCACTCTCAAGCTCATAAAAATCAAATTTATTTTCCCCTTACTATTATTATATCCAAATAAAAATACAAAGGCAAGCTTAAGTACCTTGCTTTATAAACTACAGCTATAGTTCTAATTCTGTGAATAGTTAATGCTTGAACAATGCCAAGCTTACTCACCAAAATAACCTATAAAACCAACCCCTTTGAAAACAGTGCTGTTGTGTTCCCTTCCACGCCCATTCTAGATGTATTGACAAAACATACTTGTTTTTTTAATTCCTTCTTTCCAGGGTACTTTAGGTCTCCATCCCAAGTTGTACATTTTCCCAGAGTTCATTGGATATCCCAAGTCATTTGTAGGTCTTAAAAAAAAATGAAGAGAGTATTTCAGTGGAAAAATCTCATTTCCAGTAACATGTATATCAAACATTGTCAAAAGACAATTAGAAATTCAGCACTTTCTTCCTTTGGATCAATCCTTATGCTGATGCTATCCCTTCCTCCTGCCACCAAATATGCACACTTTGTATAGAATAGTGTTTACACTCACAAAGTGATTCATACATCCAAGCCACCCAATCATTTCTTACCTCCGACTGGATGACTGCAACCACAGAACTATGTGTGAGTGAGGTGGAAAATTATGTGGGGTGAAAAGTTTTTACCACCACTCTCTTGGCAGAAAAAAAATCCATCTCTAAAGATAGTTTCATAAAATTAATTAGTATAATGAATAGATATAATACCTGTCAATTTGGGTAGTTCCAAATTGGGTAGTTCCTAGTTCCCTAGGAAGTGCATATGCAAATCTTATAAATAATATAGTTTAACACATTTCAATTATGTGTAGTTTTGGTTTTAATTTACTTCCTACCCCCAAAGTTTATTACATTTAAGTCCCATTCTTCCTCCAAGGAGCTCAAGGAGTTCTCATTGTATCCTGAAAACCTGTGAGGAAGGTTAAGCTGAAAGAGTAATTGTCCCAAAGTCACCAGTAAGCTTCATGCCTGATAAGTGATTCAAGCACAGGTACCCTAAGTTCAATATTTTATCCGCAACACCACACTGATTACTTCTAACCTATCATAAAAACAAACCAGTCTTACTACAACCCTAAATGCTTAATGTCAGGCTACGTAACATAGAAGCAGATGAAACACTTATACAGTAATGCCTTGGATTACAAGTAACTTGGTTTGAGAGCGTTTTGCAAGACAAGCAAATTTTAAAATATTTATTTAATTTTTTTTACTTGATATACAAGCGACGTCTTGCAATACAAGTACTGTAGTACGGCTTAAATTAAAAATCTCTGTACAAATTTTTTGGGGGGGATTTCGTTTTGATATAAGAGTGTTTTGGATTACAAGCATGTTTCTGGAACGAATTATGCTCTCAATCCAAGGCATGTACATGGAAAAAAAAAGGAGACAGCCAACAAGAAGCCACACTCAGGAACATTTCAGTAGCTACATGTTCTTTTTAAAAAGGAGCCTTGTTGTAACTGAATTGCTTCTAGTGACTATAAAACTATAAAGTATTCCAATAAAAATATTGTGCCTCCTGGCCCATTTTAAAATTCAAATTAAAACACTAGTTTTTCTTAGAAAATGAAATCATTAACTGTAGAAATGCTTTAAGCAGTTAGTCTCAAGCAAGTCACTTGACATTTATAAAGCATTTTACCCTGCTCTTCAGACCAGAAAAAAAATGCTCCCAGAGAGGTTTACAAAGCTCAATATTAAGACAGTTCCTGCCGTCAGACTTACAATCTAAAAGTCATACCACAAAAGGAAAATGGATTGGGAAAGAAGAGAAAAAAGAAAAAAAATGAACTGGTGCTACACTTATATGAGATATATATATAGCCTATTTGTGCACTTAAGTAGCCACGTAAATTGCTTAGAATTACTACGTTGTACAGGAACATTCCATGGCTATTCTCTCCAAGAATCGAATACCCAGTATCCGGTAACTGTGCAAGCCCACCAGTACTCCTGTCTCTGATATATCCAAGTTTTCATATACCTAAGTTCTATCCAGTCCTTACAGATTACTCCTACCCTTTTGCATCTTTCATATACAATGCAATTCTGCCATCTTCTGACTACACACAGAGCTTCTTAGCTTCACTAAAGAGGAATTGCTCTTCATAAATCTTTCTAAAAACAGTAATATTAGAATACAGTAATACCTTGGATTGCAAGCATAATTCGTTCCGGAACCATGCTTGTAATCCAAAACACTTACATCAAAGCGAGTCTCTGGCGGGCGTGAACGGGGCCCATTTCGGCCCGCTACGCCCGCTCGAGGCGAGTGATTACATCCCTACGACTTGTATTGCAAGACGTCGCTTGTTTATCAAGTCAAAATTTATAAATAAATTTTGCTTGTCTTGCAAAACACTCTCAGACCAAGTTATTTGCAATCCAAGGTATTACTGTATATATATTTAGTGTCAAGAGGCAATGCCCGATTGTCTCTTATTTTGACAGCGGATCACTCATTTTAGAGCCATAATGCAGATAGTAATTCTACTGATCCTTTTAAATACAGAGAATATGGGATTAATAAACAAAGGGACTGAAAGTGATGGAAAGGCTGGGAGTTATTGCAAAAAGAAAAACATGCTGAGGAGAAAAAGCAGGTAGTGAAAAAGATATAGTGCAGCTGCTAAGCAGTGGTTCTAAAGGTAAGGTATCCTTCCCTACCCCATACATCTCCCAATAATGCATTTCAGGCTGTTCATGTTCAACTTAAATCTTTTGAGTTTTTTACACACAACTCTACTGTTGGTGCTAGTGAACATTAGGCTGTGGATAAAAGGCAAAAATATATACATACAGACTTCCATATTTTTGCTTGCTGCAGCAAGCTTTCCTCCCCACCTTGAACTGAAGAGGTGGGTGGGATCATCCCAGCAGTTTGGAATGATCCCCACTCCCTCTCTAAGGCTGAAAGGTTGGGGAGTGTTTTGGCCATGCAGAGCCAACCCTGCAGGCCCCCCTGCCCCACCCACCTTTTCTGCTCTGAAGCACAGGAAAAACAGGATTTTTGACAAGGCTAATCAGGATTTTTTTGACAGGGTCATATACAGATGTCATGGCTGCATATGTCCCTCTCAAAAGAACCTGATTAGCCCTGTCAAAAATCCCATTTTAAAAGAAAGTCTGTGCTCCCATAAATGGGGTGGCTCACACTTTTTCACTTTCCTGAGCACCTAGAGTCTCAGGAATGGGTGAAAAAGGTGGAGGAGACTGACAACAGTCAGCTCCAAACCCCCCGCCGCCGCCCCCAAAAACACCACTAGAGAATCTCACCATGAAGGGGGGGATCTACATGCCCCCCCTTTCGCAAATAAAGATCCCCTCATGTCTTTGCTTCTCACTTGACCACTCACTGTTTGGCAGCTGTCAAATGAAGCAAAGCAACAAATTAACCTATTTGTAGCCTTGCTTTGTCAATGTAATTTGTGAGGAGACAACATCCAGGGCAGTGTTCTCCAACCTTGGGTCCCCAGATGTTTTTGGCCTACAACTCCCAGCATGCCCCAGCCAGTTGGGGAGCACATGCTGGGAGTTGTAGGCCAAAAACATCTGGGGGCCCAAGGTTGGAGAACACTGATCCAGGGCATTGACTAGTCAAGGCTGCACATTTGGGATAGCCAGAGTTGCATACCTGCACAACTCCAAAAATCCAACATTTTTTTAAAAAAAAGTAACCAAAAAATTTGTGCAAATCTCGGGCACAAAGAAATAAGGGGGGGGGGGGAACCAGTGACAGCCGCTCCAATGTGCTGCTTAGGCACTTTGAAAGGGCTGTCACTAGCTGTCACTTTGGAGATTGCAAAAAGTGATCTCCGGAAAAAAAGGGGGGGATAAAAGGGAAAACAAGCCACAGCGACCGCAAAAGGAGTCGTGGTCAGCATGTGGCAGGCTGAGTCAGTGACAGTCGCTCCAAAGTGCAGCTTGGGATCTTGGTGGAGCAGCTGGCAGTGGCCCGAGTGAGCCTGGCAAGAGCGGCAAGGGGTTTTGCCGTTTCCCTGTATCCATGGTAGGAGCAGTTGCCCGGGTTCAGACGACATGACAACCCATCGTAGGTATAACAACCCCTACTGCAAGCCATGGGTTATTAGTGTGGCTTGATGCCCACAAACCCTGCGGAAAGCAGTCTTGAGTTCACACGACACAACAACCCACCTTGGTTAGTTACCCACAATAGCTGCTGTGTTGTGCGAACCCAGTCACTAGATCAGCCAAAGACTATCTCTCTAATCCTGTGGCAGAAATTAATACGTCACATGTCTACAATAAAGAGCAAGACAAAAAAAATGATCTTTTGAAATGAACATTACTCCTAGTAATCATCAATATCCTACCTGTCTTTAACATAATCCATCCAATATTCTGTCTCAGCTTCTGAACTGGTATTTTTTATCTGTCAATGAGGAAGAAATCCACATTACCAATGAAAGAGTTAACAAAATGTATCAATTTTTATCATATTCTGTGTACAGTCACTTCTAATGAACAAATGCAGACAGCTTTTACATGGATTAATTTCTTAATGCATGCTAGCTTCTCAATTTTATTATAAGTGTTTAACACAGTATTTTTTCTTAGAACATTCCCACAGAGCACCTACCATTCAAAATTTAAAAATTTCCTAGAGTGCTTCTGATTGTAACACTAAAAGAACACACACACACCACTCCAGATTGAAAAAAGGAATTGTTCAGATAGCAGAAGGCATGTGTAGCTAGGTGATATGCATCTAAAAGAGTTGTAAGAGATACTAAAATGGCCAGAATTACAAAGTTAAGAAAATATCATCCAGAGTTTTTAATAGATTAAAGAACTGCCAGATTAAGCAACACATTAATGAAGTGTACTGTAACAGAATCCTTTGAACACTGAAAATAAAATTTAATGGGTTGGATCCAGGCTTATAACCGTTGAAATCAATGGGACTTAAAGTTAGTCAGGAGTAGGGCTTTTTTTGAAAGCAGGGATTTAGGCAGAATAGGGTAGTTTGGACAGGGAAGTATTCTGATTGTATACTTCCAAACTACCATGTTTTGCCCTGCCTAAATCTGTGCTTTCAAAGAAAGCCCTACAAGTAGTGAACGGGGGGGGGGGGGGGGGAGCTGCACTTCTTTACATTTGTGAGTACCTAGAGTCTCAGCAATGGGTGGAAAAGTTGGCACTGGGGTCTATGGGTGGGGGGGGCACTCAAATCCCCAAGGATCTCGCTGCCAAAGGGGGGAGAAGTCATTTCCCCCCCATTTCGCAAGCAAAGATCACTCACAGCTTTGCTTTCCCTTGACAGCTCACCTTTTGACAGCTGGCAGTGGAAAGCAAAGTAAAAAATAAACCTATTTGGAGCCCCTCTGGGTCAACGTCCAGGGTTAGTACCTGCTGAACTTTAGTTGCAGGTACCCCTCAGGACATTGCCCATGTCAAAGACATTCATTCATTTGTTCATTCATTCACTGAAATGCATCAATTCAAATCACCAATCTAATTTAGTGTCCTGTTGCTTAGCCACCAAGTTCCAATTATATTTATTACTCACAAGATGGATTAATTCCTTTGCAAGCTGTGCAATAGACATCTCAAAATTGCTCCCAATGTTATAGATTTCACCGGGCTGTCCCTTCTTCATAACAGTAAGAAATGCTTCTGCTACATCACTGGCATAAAGAAAATTTCTTCTCTGAAGTCCTGAGCCATGAATGCAACTAAAGAGAAAGCAGAAAGTGGCTAACTTTAGCATGATTTTTAAAAACAAAGGAACCAGTGTTCTCCTAAACATTCTAGTCAGGTTTGGAAGATTGTAAAACTCACCAAAAGCTAGGCAGAGGAGGCCTCTAGAACTTTAAATTTTATGATTCAAGTTTGCATTACATGCTATAAACTGCATGACAGGAAAGTCAAAGTGCAAAGCAAATGATAACAAATACATTCTGTATTCATAATATATGTCACAATGCCAAAAAAGGCAGGTGTTGGCACACATAACAATATTTTTTTTAATGTATGGGAAAATGTGGCCATAAGAGTTCAGCAGATGGTGGCAGCCTAGCAGCATTCGGAACAACTGCAACAGGCCCAAATCCACATCAGTGAGAAGGGATATATACAAGACCAAAAGAAAACTAGCCACCTTTCCCCCACCATTATACATTTTCTTCAGCCAAGCTTTTATGGTAGTGAAAAGTACAAAACAATAACCAGTTCAGGGTTTGTGACCTCTATTAAGCTATTAAGAACCCATGCAGTTGTTATAAGTTGACGAAAAGCAGTATGTGTGCTGGATTAGGCCCAGGAATCAGTGGGGTCCCAAAATTGTGGAAGTTATTTTATCAGCCTGGCTGATTTTTAGCAGCAGTGTTCAATTTCAAGTGTATGACACTGCTTACTATCCTATTTTGTCAAATATGGTTTAAAAAAAGAGAAAAAGAATGGATGCGACCATGAAACTTACCATTTCCTGTTCTGCTGTAAGAGAGAAATAAACTTCGGAATAACCTAAGAAATATTAAAAATAAGATGGGCAACAGTTGATAAAATTCACACTACTTTAGAATGAAGAACGAATGATATGGTTTTTAATTTTTGAAATAATTTTATGACAACATATTTAATTCTAGCAATGAAGATAATTAAAAGAAACCCTCTTCCACTCCCCCACCCCCAAATCAAATAGAGAATGTGAGGCTGCGCATGAAGAACTGATGATGAACCAATACTGTTATTTGTTACGTGTGAGCTCACAACCATTGGGCTACAGCTGGGGATATATCCATGCTAATATTTATCCTTCTGAGGGCAATTACCAGCAGCAGGGGGCTAGTCATAGGAGTCAAGACAGATAATTATCAATTACTCTCTAGCCCAAGGTTGGCCAGCTAGTGATCTCTGGGGCCCATTCTGCTCCAAAGCCATTTTTATCTGGCCCATGGTTAGCCCAATAAATGTTTCAGTTGAGTTATGGCAGCCTTCCCCAACCTGATGCAGCTCCCATCATTTCCAACCGGCATGGCCATTGTAAGGAAGACAAAAATGTATTCAAGTTGTAAGTAACAAGAGAGAATTCAATTTAGGTTGCAATCCTAACACACTTACTAGCGAATAAGCACCATTGAACAAAGTGGGACTTACTTCCAAGTAAAGCTGCATAGGACTGCACTGTTAGGGCAGAGGGGTGCTTACGCCTCCACCGATTCTCTTGCACCCTGTAGATTCTCTTGCGCAAGTGGTAGGTCCCGCTGATTCCGGTGCGTAACCGGAATCCATTTCTTGCAACAGAGATTTAGAACTTCCCAGAGGAAGCCCTGAAACGAGTGGAAATGCTCCCTTATACGAGCTCCACCAACCTGCCACATTCCAGAAACAAGTGCTTTCGCTCATTTCCAGTTGCCCTGGAAGCACTACATCTTCGTTCCACAAGCTGCAAACACTGCTTGCGGATGGGAATTGGTGGGGCACAAGAGAATCGGCGGGCGCCAAAGTGCCCTGTCTTTAGTGTTGCATAACATTTAAATTTGTACATAACAATTATGCAAGATGTGCTTAGGCAAAGCATTACCATTCACATGTACTCCTTCTCAAGCCCTTACTGCTAGATGATAGCCACTTTATTATCGAGTCTTACTTGTGAGGGAATTAATTTGTGAAGCAAAATACACTTTCAGCATCTGGACCATTTTGCAGGGATAGATTGCCCATCCCTGCTCTAGCCTACGATACCTTTGCCATATTGTGTCTTATTCCTTACAAATTATCATGTAATAATAAAGAGTTTGTTTTAGAAAAGAATACTGGCTATAAAATGCTTTCGTCTAACTTACTTTTTCTGGAAACTGATGTGGTCCATAAACATTGCTGCTCCGTGTGATAACCACTGGAAACTTTAAAGAATACATGATGTTTACTACCATGAATCCAATTAGAGTAGTCGTACAAAGCTCCCTCTTCCACAACACAACAAACAGCAATTGGTGCACTATTCACAGCAGCTAACATCAAAACAATACACTTAGAAGAAGGATCTAAACTTTGGAGAGTTTCACATAATATACAATGCCGATGTTTGTTGGCATAGTGTTTTCTTGCCTGGAGTGTAAATGCCTGGCAATGGTGGCAAGATTCCACCATGTGAGCCTCTCCGAGACAGACTAGGCATAAGAAATGGCCGTCTGCTGCGGGCAGTTTTGCACTGGATTTCACACATTTGCGAAATGGAGCTTTCGTGGGCATGGTAGTTCCAGCCGGAACAAACAACAAAGGTAGAGACGAAGGGCGAAGAATACAAAAGAGGAACCTCCCGAACATGTAGCCACATGCATGGGCAGAAGCCCCGCTAGAGGGCATGCACAATGGGGGAGGGGCTCCCACCCAAAATTCTCCTCAGCTATGGAAATTTCCCAAACTGGTCTCCGTGCAGGCGTAGAGCCCATGTGTGTGATGCACAGAGACCACGAAGAAGAACTAAATTATTCTTGCTTCCTGTCAAGTGTACCTGAATAATAAATATTATTATTGGGGTAGGTTAGGATTTTAAAGTTTTGTACTGTTTTTAATTGTGTTTTATACTGTGTGTGTGTGTGTGTGTCCTTGTATTTTATTGGATTGTACATCGCTCAGAGTGGCCGGATGTCTGGCCAGATGGGCGATTCATAAATATAATAAATAAATAAATAAATATGTTCCTGCTTTGCATTTTTAAGTACACATGTAAAACATCTTCAATGTACACCTAAGGCAGCCTTCCCCAACCTGGTACCCTCCAGATGTTTTGGACTTCAACTCCCATTAGCCCCAGCCAGCATGGCCAATGGTCAGGAATGCTGGGAGTTGTAGTCCAAAACAACTTGAGGGCACCAGGTTGAGGCAGGCTGAGCTAAGGAGTGTAAAATGTGAAGTGGACACCAGGTACAGGGCTGGCAACAGTAATCAGCTCTGTTTTGTTGGCAAGAATTCCATGCTTCCAATATGGACCAGCAGCAAGGAAGAATGGGACAATTTTTACCTCTCTTAAAGCCTGGGCTTTGGAGCCCTCTGGAGCCAGAGGTTAGGCAGACGTTCCTGGAAGAGGGCAAAGCCAGATGCTACAAACTTTCTTGACAGAAAGCTGCTATTTGTGGTTTAGCAGCTCACACAAATCCAGAGGATGCAAGCTTACAAGTATTACATTTTACTGGAGTTATATCCCAAGTTTTAAAATTCTATTTGTGTTGAAAATAGGATGCATAAGCCAACAGTTAAACTATACTACCTTATTTTACACCCAGGAAATCCACTACTTATTATACAACTTGGTACTAACAGTATGTTAAAGCAGAACAAAAGGTTCAATCATTTGCATCTAAAACTTCAAAATGAAAGCTAGTCTCTACAGGACAGATCACTAGATTTAACTGCTTTCACTTTAGTGTGTGTTTTTGTGCATTTTTGGATCATGTTCAGAAATCTGAATGATTAATAATAGCACTGGGAACCTGAAGCTTCATTTCTGCTTACCTGGTATCTTTCCCAATAAGACTGGACAAAGCATTCAGCAGCTGCTTTAGATGTCGCATAAGGATTTGTTGGTTGCTTAGGTGAGGATTCATCAAATTCCTAGAACAACAATGTTTTTACACTCCAGATACTCAAAGTCTTTAAAAATGTTTCATACAGATTTACTAGCCAGCTTAAAAATGGCTCCAATTAATAAGAGTAACACCCAAACTAGAAACCATAATCAAGCATCCAATTAGAAAATATTGAAACAAATACAGTAATAATTAATTAAAAAATATTGTTTCATTTTGGTTGTACAATACTGAATGTCAGGTTTATGCAGGGATGGGGACTCCAGGACTCGACTCGTGAGTCGGACTGAGTCCCCCCTCTGACTCGAGTCAGACTCGAGTCCCAATATTTTTAATGGGACTCGAGACTCGACTCGGGACCAAGGACTTGTGTTCCAAAATCGTGAATGCAACATGGATAGGTTTTAGGAAGTACAGCAAGTTTATTTTTTAAAATCATTTTCCTAAAATCCAACCTTTCAGACATTTTGGGTTTGGCTGCCTCTGCCTGCCTGTTTGGGGTTCCCAGCCTCCTCTGCCTGCCTGGTCTCTTCTTAACCAGTTCCACAGTTTGAATTGTCCAAGACAAAGGCCTCTGCCTGCCTGTTTTGGGGTTTCCTGCCTCCTCTGCCTGTCTGGTTATTTTGGGTTTGTCTGCCTGGTCTGTTCCTGCCAAAATCAGTTGCAGAGTTTTGAAATAAAAAGGCACACTTGTGCCTAGAATTTATTTAAGCCACACATCTGAAATACCGTAGCCTTATTTTGTTGGGAAAAAACTCCATTGATTTTAATAGGGACTCGTGGAGTCAGCTTTGGGAGTAACTCGTGAGTCACCATTTTGGACCAAGGACTCGGACTCGAGTCCAAAGACTCGTGACTCGACTCGTGACTCGAAACCAAGGACTCTTCAACATCCCTGGGTTTATGTCCTCTTAACAGTATTGTTTGGGATAGTTCTGGAAATATTATACACAAATTGATGCCTCTCTCTCTCTCTGCCTTGAGTTAAAACAAGCATACAAGCTTGCCAACAGGTAATACATGATTTAAAAAACTTTATATAGAGAATGAACAATACTGCTATATGTAGAATGAACAAATGTGGTTTTTCTAATTGCTAGTTTTATGATAGTATACACGAAGTATATACAGTTCTACTCACTAATTAACAGTAGATATCTGACATGTGCTAATAAAAATCTACCCTCAGCAAAGCATCTGAAATACCCAGAGGGCCCAATCCTTCTCCTGACAGAGACAGCAGACATAATGGAAGGGGGAGAAAGATCCCTCTACCCATAGCATAAGAAAATGAATACTACCGAAACAGTGTTTTCCTAAACTCCACTCCAATCACTTTTACCAGGAATTACCTCTTAGAGACTACAGCGGTGGGTCAGGTCCACTTCAAGAGACCCATCCTGGCTTTTTTAATGCTCAGAATTTTAGAACACTCAGTTTGTTCCCACCTCTTATAGGGAACCATTGAAAAGAACCTCTAAGGTTGTATATCTTCAAAGCAGCCTGAATGTGATCCAATAGGGGACAGGCACATGCCACAGAGACATCTACACAGCACTTGAGTTTTGCTTACTATTTTAGCCCAATAATTCCAACTGCCAAAGAAAAGAGCCACATTTTAAACTCGTTTGTCTTATCAGTGGTAAGAAAAACTTCAGGAAAAATCAGTATTTACATTTCATACAACTCAGAGCTTACTTGAAGGATATTTTGTTCATGTAAAGTATGCATACACACATAGGTACATATTTTTGCTTGTTACATGCATGCTGATATATTTAATTTATAGTCTGATAATGAAACATTCAGGCAACCGTTGTCTGTCCTATTTGTGAAGTTATGAAATGTGGTGATTATAAATAAGCTGCTCAAGTAGCATGTGCTATGACTGAAGGTCTGTGAGATGTTGTTGTTACAGATAATTCACAACTTATGATTATTACACTGTTATACATTATAATTATATTAATGGCACAATATATTGTTTTGTGTTTAAAAAATGGTGGGGTCATCGATCTCACACGCCATTCTTCTCGGTACTCATACTTTACATTGTGTAATACTGTTGATCTCAATGGCTTATTTATACTTATATTGTTTTACTGGAAATGGAAAATTCTCAATGAAGGCATGCCTTTTTTAATCTTGTAAAAGGCATCATGCTTAATACCTTACACTGGGTATTTTGTATGTCTTTCTTGGGGTATATTTGCCCCCAAAACTGGATTGATACAGTACATTTTTCAATCAATGGAGGGTTAAGCTTTAAATAATACACACATAAAGGCAGAAGATCATATGATTAACACACTATTAAAAGATTAATATATTTCAGCACTAAAGATATTCCCCTATTTTCAGCAAATCTTAAATGTTAGCTATACTAACAAATTCAAGAATTAGGTGGAGAATACTGAATTATATTGCCCTAGTTAGTAGCATTGAAAGGAGTCTTTCAATTCTACTAGTACAATTTCTTGATAGTTTCGCAATTCAGTTATTTTTATTCACTCAAAATTAGACCACGTTTGTTCTATGCACTGCTGAAGATTTCAATAATCTCAGCAAGACAAATATCCTATATTTCATTAATAAATTCCATGAAAGGATATCCAAGTACTAAAACAAAAAGGTCTTTAAAAGCAACAGGATCAAAAATGATTTAGGGAAAATTTGTACCAGCACTCTTTCAATGTATCTTTGTCTTTCAAATATTTTCAAATGCCGAATCATTGCTATAAACCTAAGACAAAATGCTTACCATGCTGCAGGCAAGAGATGTTCAATTCCTATTATTTGTCCAGTTTTATATGTTGGTCATGGGAAGTAAACAGTACTGTCAAAGCCAGACTTCATTCACATGTGGTTATCATAAGATCTTGCCCAGAGGCAAGCATAAAGACAGGTAAGAGACATAAAAAAACCATTTGACTCAAGCTCACCTTATCACAGCTTCCTCCATAAACTTCATCAGTACTGACATATATGAACTTCTCCACATTAGCCGCATAAGCAGCACCAACCAGAATGTAAGTTCCATAAACATTAACATAGTTGAATTCAAGTTTGTGCCAAAATGAAAGATCTAAAATTTAAGAGAAAAAGAATAAAGGGAAACTAATGTTCAGCTTGTGTACTAAGAATAATTAAAGTCCATGGTCATAACTCCTTTGAAGGACTTGCTGACTTGCACTTGATATTTTTTTTTAATTAAAAAGCTGCTCCTTAGCTCCCAAATGGCACACAAATTATGTCTGAAACCACAGGATAGAGCAGTTTGCCCTCAATAGGCTCCTCATTGCAGGCTCAGAAACAACTGCTGCCCTTGCTGCTCCGCTAGGATTCTGATGGTAGTAATTACAAAAAGGGACCAACAGGAGGGAAAATAAAAGAAATGACACACCAGTAGCAAAAAAGGGAACTGGAAAGGAAACTAGCCACCATGCCTCATCCTCTGCCCTGGATTCTCCCTCTCCTACCCCATTAGGATTGGTCTGTAAAGTTAAAAGGCAGCATGTCATGCAGAACAGCATCACAAACACAATCACACATCTCAGTGGATGGATAAAAAGTGGCCACCTGTGTTTTCTGCATTGTGGCCAAAACTACAAGAAGTTAGTCATTTTATTTTATTGATATTTTTTAATTTCTTTTTTTTAGGGGGGATAGCTACCTTGATTTTTTAAAATTAAAATAAAATGCTAAAGTATTTAAATTAGGGGTGGATAACTTCCAGCCCATGGGCAAGGCCACCCCCCCTCCCCAAAGGTGGGAAAGGGGGGCAGGAGAGCAACTCAAGGCCATGGCTCAGTTGGCTTCGCTTCTCTCTCTCTTTTCTCCCATTGGGTAAGGGGAGGGGGCATTGAAATCAGTTCAGGACTCAGCTGGCATCTCAAAGTGCTGCACTTGAGGCCTCAGCTAAATCCACTTTGCTCCTCCCTTACCTCCCGACTGACGAAGGGAGGAGCAAAGCCAGTACACAACTTAGCCAGCACCTCAAGAAACAGCTCCTCAAAGAGCCCGCAGAGTCCACTTTGCCTACTCGTCACCATACTGATCATGATAGCGAATGGCAGACAAAGCCAGTGTGGAACTCTGTGTGTTTGTGTGAATGTGGGGGACAAGGATGTTGGGGATGCATACTTGCCGTAGGGGTGGCCTCACCTACAGAAGTCTGTCTTAGGTGTGGACAAAGCAATTATTATGTATTCAAATTCCTCTCTGCAGCCCTCAGAGCTAACGAACCACTTTAAAAGCTAGGAGTCTCATATGTTCCAAAAAGCACTTGTTGGCCACATGGTGAAGAGTCTTGGACATGGCAGACAATCCACAAATCAATTAACCCTACTTCTATATAGGTTAGACCGACAACACAGGTTTCAACAAAAAAATAAATAATCAAGTGGCAAAATGGCAAAGAGTGATAAGTAATAATTTGTGCACACACATGCACATTCTCCCTAATAGCCACATCAGAATATGGATCCGACTATTTCAGTGGTGCCAGCGTGAGCATCAACACAAGCATCACCTCTGCCCCTCCCATAAAAACTGGAATACAGTATCTTCAAGAATATTGTATTAGTAATACAAGATGCTGAAGATTATTATAGTGATACAAAATGCTCACCTACATGTGTTTGAGCTGCAAAATGTAACACTATATCAATTTTCTCAGTCTCAAATAATTCTTTTATGAAATTGGTTTCACAGATGTCCCCCTAAAAAAGAATAAATATAAAATTAGTATCCATTTTATTTCCTCCTTGTAAAAATACTGGCAGAAACTTCAATATAAATTTGGTTTATAACATTTTGGAGAGTTACCGGTAGCTAAGTTAGCTCTTCATTATTTTAACAAAATCAGTGTTTAAAGTGCAACCATATACATGTTTACTTGGAAATAAGCCACAATGAGTCTAATAGGACTTACTCTCAGGTAAGCATGTACAGGTTTGCACTGCAACCTTAAGTCTTGCAAATGGTTTTAGAACCACAACGAATTACCCAAAAGTATAGCTTACCTGGACAAACTTGTAGTTCTGTTTCTCAGAAACTATCTCAAGATTTTTTAAGCTTGCACAATAGTCCAGCTTCACAAAAAGAAGAAAAAAATGTTTTATTATTAAAGGGTGTAAAGAGCCTTCTTGTTTACGATTCAAATGCCCCAATCCAGCATGGAAGATTGGGCGGTATAAAAATGAAATAAATAAATAAATGCATAGGCATCACGGAGACAGATGTACGTTTACTTATGTATTTGCATTAGCGCTGCAAAGCTCATGTGCCACTGAAATACCTGAAGGCATCTTTTGATATGGCTGCTGCTGAAGATATGCATCCACATACACACGTTTTTAGGTATAACTACTTGCCTGTGTTACTAAGCTGGATCAGGACAAAACGCTTTAAGCAGAAATGCATGCTATTATTCACAACCAATGTCAAATATTTTAACAGCACAATCCTATGTATGTCTCCTCAGAAGTAAGCCCCATTGAGTTCAATGGGACTTAATCCCAGGAAAGTGTGTATAAGATTGCAGCAGGGCAGTGCAATCCTATGAGGCTGCCCGTAACCCTCAGAACCTGGAGGATTATGGGCATCCTGTTAAGGGTGGGAGGAGCGTGGCGGATAGGATATCCACCACATTACCCTTACCCTTAAAAACATCTAGGCAGCCGATTTCGGCCATCTAGATGTTTTACCTCTCCTCACGAGGAGGAGAGGCTGAGGCACCACCTGGATTCCTCGGAATCCGGTGGAGCCTCACTCCTCCCCTCCCCGTCCCCAGGAACACCCCCTCCCACAGGAGAACACAACATGGTCTTCCATGTTCAGTTCCCTGCTGGCGCAGAAAGAACCACGCTAGCTATGCGGGGGGCACTCCATGGCGCTGTGACCTCTGAAGGGATTTCTGAGGTCACAGCACCTTCCAGCCCCAATCCTATGTACCCCCAGACAAGATCAGAGGGACAGATTGCACCCTAAAAGACTCCTCATTAGTACAAGAATAAGTTGAAATGATTTGTGTCTCTGATTCTCCGGAGTACTTCTTAAATGTTTTTCCTACCACTTCAGTATAGGTAACACAGTAACACACATATGTAGCTATGTGAGAAAACACACATACAGTTGGCTGTGACCTTCCATCACATGCACATACAACACAACAAATTATTTACATATGTTTCATATGTTTTTGCTTACCTACAACCTATAACAATCTAGGGAAAATATTATTTATGAAATGGCCCTGAAAACTCCCAAGCAACTGTGCACCCATGTTGGTCTGTACCACACAGTCATCAGGAACATCAGGTCTGTGAGAATGTACTAGTTCAGAAGCAGATACACTCATTCTAAACACTATTGGTATGCCAAGTTTTAGGACTAGATTATAATTTCATAAATTATATAATGTACTTAAGAACTAAGTCCAGTACAAAAAATATCATGCAGTAACATTTATAATCCACCACCCACAAATATAAACCAAAGCTTCTTCTGGAAAATACATGAACGGTTAGCTGTCAAAGATTAGGTATCCACTCATGCATTTTGCAGGCAAATCTCACAATGGATGCATATGGGTACTGTTCATTAATGATTATGCACTGAACGTTGTCCTTTAGAATCTGTTAGTGAGTATAATATGTAACATACGAAGCAACCGTAAGTGGCATACTCCTAATCCACCCTCTAACTGGTACATCAATTACTTACATGAGAACAATATAAAGCTCTTTGAGAGGCCTTGAATTCACATTTTCATTACATTACAGCAGCAAATTATCATCTGTTCTTTAAAAAATTATAAGACAAGATCCAAAGAGCTGTACTAGTTTCACAAGCCCAGACAGCTGCCCCCATCCCATGCCACGTGACACAATGATTTTGAAACTGAGGGGAATGATATGTCAGATGTTCAAAGAAAGTCAGTCAAGAACGCTACTGTGCTAATGCAAGCTCTTTGTGTGAGCCTAGGCAGTTCTTTGGAGCTTAGCTAGATGTCCCCAAAATGATCTTTGATGAGCTACCCCTCTGGAAACTTCAGTCAGGTTGTTGACCAGGGGCAGGGCCAGTTACAGGGAGCATGACTCCTTGATTAAAATAGCTACAGTGGCTACCGGTTCATTGCAAACATAATTCAAAGTGCTCATTATTACCAATAAAGTTCTAAATGGCTTGGGTCCAGGCTACCTAAATGACTGATTTCTCCTGTATGAGCCATGCTTGGGTGTGAAGATCTTTAGGAGAGAACCTTCTATCTGCCCCCCCCCCCAACATATGTTTGGCGGAAACTCGATAAACAGCGTTCTCAGTGGCTGAACCCAGACGTTGGATCTCCCTACAGAGAAAGGCCTGTCTAACTCCTTCATTGATGACTTTCCACTGACAGTAAAAACATTTTTATTTAAACAGGTATTTCGTCTATTGAGCTGATTTGTCTTGCTCTGCTGTTCTGTATTTTAACCTTAACGTGTTTTTAACTGGCTGCTGTCTGACTTTCTATCTGGTCTTACCTGATTGTTACCTGCCTTTGTTACAGTATTTGTTAGTGCTTAGTATTTTTATATTGACTGGTTGTTTTTTAAAATGTATTTTATTGTTGTTAGCTGACCTGGGCATTTTATATGGAAAGACAAGGTATAAATTTAACAAATAAATACAAGCATAGCTCTTCTAAGAATTTGATACATACCTAATAGGTTATTAAAACTGCAATTTAAAGTAGAGAAGAAAGGAAGTTAGAGTGTGAATATTTGGCTTAGAGTGGTGTAGTAGCGATTATTCAGATCTCCTTTATTGTTGTATATCTCTAGGGCTAAGCACATTAAATCTTTTGTTAAATATTTTGTTGGTCTGGGTCTCTCTGTTTTAAAATCTGTGGATTAATTAATTAATTAAAATTAATTGGATTGTAGTTTAATAGCTTTTATCATTTTATATTGCATTTTAATGTTGGATTTGTTTGGTGAGCTGCCCAGAGAACTTCTATCAGGGGACAGCTATATAAATATAGTAAACAAAACAAAATAAAAAATCTACTGTAGCACCACAAAATGTTTATAAGTTCTATGTCAATAGTTTCCCCCAAATCAAAGACTTGAAGCTTAGCATGCATTTGCTGGTTGCCTGTGAAATATGTGGTGGTTTAAACAAAAAGTCTTACCTTGTCCAGATTAATAATCATATAGTCAGGATACTTTTCTACAAGAGAAACCACCACATGAGATGCACTGCAGGTTTTTGAAAAGAAAATACACAAAATCAACATATATCAAATGTAAATTACATGGGAGATTTTAGTAGCATTGCCAAAACACATACGGTACATTAGTACCCTGCGGCTTTCCTCATTCTTGCAATTTTGATGTGGCAGAGCTAATCACCTTTTCTGTCACTAGGATTACCACAATGCATGATGGCAAACCTGGCAAAAGTTTCCACTGACAGCAGCAAGAAAGTTGAATCAGACTATTTATTTATTTACATTTGTTTCATTTTGTGAGGAATAAAACAGTAGAACTGTGAAGAAAAGAGCCTTTGGGGGTTCCTACATGTACACACACACACACACACGCCTCCTCATGTGTAAACCAAGTAAGGCCAGTTGGGGGGCTGGGAGGAGGCGAAATGTGCATAAAGTATCGGACGGGACATGGCGCCTGAGGCCGGTCTAGGGCTTTCAGATGCAAATGTCATGAGTCCCCCTCCCTGCCTGGCCAGGTGAAGTTCATCTTGATTGGCTAAGAGGCAGCAGAGCTACAGGGAGGAGGGGAGGGGGGGAAAGGGTATATTTCCCAAAGCGTGGGTTTTGGTCTTTGTCTTTGGTCATCGCGTGTTTGCCGGCTGTTGGAGCAATGGCGGCGCGCCAAGGAGAGGCCCAAGCCTTCGGGGGGGGGGGCCTCAGGATCCGACCCCAGGTAGCTCCTGGTGAAATTAGCTGAATGAGGGCTCTGGTAAAGGCAAGCCTTGTGGGAGGCTACCCATCTCGGACCTTCGGGTAGGTGTGGTAATCTCCATCGGGCAGTAAGGCTGTGCTGGATCTAACCCTGGAAGAGAACTGACCCTCAGGTAACAGAGTTGTGTGCCTGAGAGATATTAAGAATCAGGTTTTGTTATTTTGCAGCTTTACTGTGTACCAAAGTGTCTCTCTATTTTGTGTACTTCCCTCATTTCCCTAATCTTGTTGTAAAATGCTACCAGAATAAACCTTTCTTGGTTTTACCCCACATGGGTTTTGTAGTTGCTCTGTGGCTTCAGTATCTAAATCCAGGTTACAGAATTAAAGGCGAGTCCCTGAACAGAGATTCAAGTAGGATTGCAGACAGCTGAGGCTGGCAATCTGGTACCTTGAGATCTCTGGGGGTCTTGGGTCCTTTGGGGTAGGAAAGGGTGGGGTGGTGGTGGGTCAGCCAGCCCCCCCTTCCTCCACAAGAACCTCTAAAGTAAATGAATTACAAAAGCAACAAAGGCGCAGCATATTCAAGTAAAGAAATTTAGAATTGCTACCAACTGCAAAAATGGTGGGGGAGGGAGGGTCAGATAGTGGCTTAATATGAAAGGAATATTCCCTCAAATAAAAAAGTATTTTCTTTTAAAACACACACAAGGATTTTCTTAGGAAAGAAAATACAGAAGCATCTTCTGGCAGCTAAGCACTCTAATTTTGCCAATTCCAACCAGCTGAACTTCATGTCCCTGTATGTACGTTAGTGGCTTCAAAAACAAATGCTGGTTCAAGCCTGCCCTTCCCAATTGCAACAGATTAAGATTTATTTTCTTTTTACAGACAGAAAAAGTGTAATAAGAGTCCTTAGAAGGAACTTTAAGATAAAAGAAAAATGAGATGTTTCTCTCCCTCCCCTTTCAAAACCTTCCTCAAACCCCACCTTTTCTGCAGAAACACACCTGGTCACCTATGGTGGATAAGAATTGATTTCAGGCGCCTCCACGAAACCAGGCACAGAAGCGACAGGAAAGCTGTTTTAAGTAGCAAATTCCTAACATAATTTGCCCAACCAGGTTAGGCGTCGTTGTTGTTTTTAAGTGATGAACTTTGGGGGTATAAATTTGCAAGGCTCCTTGAAAGCCACAATGGCAGAGTAAAAATGCAGAAGTAAACCAACAGCGCCCTCCTATGCGTGTTCACTAAGAAGCAAGCCCCATTATGTCCAATGAGGTTTACTTCCTAGAAGGCAGGCGTGTTTTGGAGCGCAAGCCTAACTTCCCTGCCACGCGGGGACTTACATGAACCCCGCGCCGCCGGTCACCAGAATCCGCTTGACGAAGCCCAGAGGGCGCGGAGCCGCTTCAGCCCCGAAGAGCCCTCCAGACATTCCCACAGCGAGCTGTTCTTTCCCCCTCCCAACGCATCACTTCCGCTGCCACCGCTGCTTACTACTTCATTTCCGTTGGCGACAGACCCAGAGGTGGGACCTCCTTTACGCTTCTCCCCCCTCCCCCGCCCCCCGAGACGCTGAGCGGCGGGAGAAGCACACAAGGGAAGCTTCTACTGCTCCGAAGGGGGCTACAAGTATGACTCCAACGCGACGTCCGGTACCCAAGTGCAGCTCTCGTAGAAGCCACCATGTGCGGGGCAAAGTAATGACGTAGGAATGAATGAGGCATAAGCCTTCCCCAACCTGTTCCCCTCCAGAGGTGTTGGGCTACAACTCTCACCATCCCCAGCCTGTTGTAGTCCAACACCTCTGGAGGACACCAGGTTGGGGAAGGCATATCCTGCTGTGTGGCAGCAGCCCAAATGACGAAAAGCCTTCGTGACACCTTAAGGTTGCAATCCTATATATGTTTGGACAGAAAAGAAGTCCTACGACTCCCAGCATTCCCCAGCCAGCATCATCCAGCTATCATCCTGTGCGCGGATGACACTACAGAGCAAGCCCCATTGAACACACTGTGGAACATACTTCCGAGGAAACAGGCCTAGGATTGCCCTGCAGAAGACTTTCACAGAGGCGGGCCGCATCCTCAGCTGCTCATGTTGTAAAAAAAAACAAAAAATAAAAAAACCCAAGCAAACCCAAACCCCTCAAAACTCAGGAGAGTGTAGGCAGAAGCTAGACATGGGGTTAAAGGTGTGTGTTGGGGGCTCCTCTGTTTTTAAAGGGAGGTAATAAGAGAATATTATATTCCCTATGGCCATAAGGAGGAAAGAACGAATGCATTCAGTAACTGGATGGACTAAAATGAAGGATGTCTATTGGAAACAGTGGCGGCTCTCCCAAGGTTCATCGGAAACAGCGGGAGAGCTGCGTGTTAATCTGCTGCAGCAAAAACAAAGTTCTTGCGGCACCTTGAAGACTGACACGTGTATTGCAGCACAAACTTTCTGGACTAAAGTCCAAAATCTGCAGTTGGGCAATACCTTTTATGAGGACCAAGCAAAATTCCACCCACAAAAAAATGTTTCTCATGCATCGGCCCGCCTATCTTTGCTGCTTTGTGGACTGGTAGAGTCCTCCTCCTCCGATGCATGAAGTGTTGGGCACTTCGCCTAAGGCTGCATCCTGAACACACTTACCCGGGACCGGGAGTAAGCCCCATTGAACTCAATGAACACTGAACTTCTGAGTAGGATTGCTGTACAGTGGAGGCTCATGGTTCCAATGTCAGTGGGGCGGTGTATCAACACCAGGTTTCAGTCCGAACTTTTAAGCAGCTATCCATGGTGCTGAACCCTAGCCCGAAAATAGGTTCCGCACGATGGATAACTCCTCTAAAGTTCATACTGAAACCCGGAGTGGATACAATCCCACTGACACGAGCCACCAGCCACTCTTACTCTAAATGCCAGCTTTTCACTTTTCCCTTACCCCTCTTCTTGGTTTCCACACCAACCCCCCCCCCCCCAGAGTTCTCTTCGAACTGCCAGCGAGAGAACAGGATCCTCCCGTGAGCTATATAAACTTTTCTCAGTAGATGACACGATTGCCTAAAAGCACTGCCACGAAAGGGAGATGCTAACCGTCCCCGTTTTATTTTTGTTTGTTTTATACCGTGAGTCTTATATACTTCGACCCCTCTTGCACCGAATCGGAACCTGTACTGATAGCTTGTCCCGATCTCACGCCGCCTTCTCTTCCCGTTTTTGAGCGAAAACTCACGTCGTCGTCGTCGTCGTCCTTCTCATACCATTTTCATACACGTCGCTTGCCCTGTCTATGAAGTAAAAAAAAAACACGGCGTGGACATTAGCCCCACCTCCTAACTTTCCCCTCTCGTCAAACTAGACAGACGCAGGCGGTTGGAGGGCTCCTCTCCTAGCAACGGTCTCCTTACGCCGGTTGGAAAAATAGCCTTCGGAGGGAGGTGGGCCAGAGCAACGTATGTCCCCGCCCACCCCCCGTTTTGAAGACGCCCACTGGCTAGGCTTCCGATCAATCCCGTTTCCATTGGCTCCTCCCAGTTCCTGCTCTCCCTGCAAATCTGCAGACGTGGTAGGGATGGGAAGGAGGTGACCGAGATTGAGGCTGCCGGGGAGGTGCGATGGGGCGGGAGCGGCTTCTGTGGCTCACCTGGATCGCTCTGTGGAGCGGGACCTGCGCTCAAGCGAAGACGATCCAAGGGGCTTTCTCCAGCGCTGCTGCCAGGGCCCGGGCTGGTCAGGTGGTGGCGCAGTTCCAGTTCCAAGTGCAATCCTAGTTTATTCAGAAGTAACGCCTTCTGATTTCATTGGGGCTTACTCCCATGTAAGTATGGAGAGGAGGGCAGCCTTAAAGCACGCGATCCTGTGCATGCTTACGCAGAAGTAGGACCCACTGTGTTCATTGGGACTCGCTCTCATGTAAGGGTGGATAGATTGGCAGGTTTAGCCTCCTGAGTGTCTTCAGGGGAAGGACTGAATTCTCAAGATGAGGGGTCAGAATGAAGTGAGGTGGGTATTTTCTGCCTGACTTGAGATTCATTCTACATGCATGCAAACCATGTCCGTCAGACTCTAACCCCGATTTGCCAAGTGTTGCTCCCAGATGCCTGTAAGACCTGCCCTACCTCACCAGACTCCATCCCTTGATTTGCCCTCAACTCTCAGGAGACCTGGCAATTGTACTGTCATGCAATTAAATAAATCTTAATTGATGGACTGTATTTAATAAGTTCACTCAGCATAAAGACACTTGTCAATAAAACATTAGTTGTGAAGCAGGGAAAGTGCATTATTTCCTAGTGTTCAAGTGATGCTCACACATGTTACGGCAGCCATAATCTTAGACCTGTATTACGTTTTGAAAGATTTGCCATTTGTTTTTCAATGTATAAATTTATGTCTGTAGTTGGAACGTGTGGAAGATCACCATGGCTACATTCATAACCACCAAAAGATGTAATCTTCCTCGTTCCAAAAGTAGTTGTTGCAATTTCCCATGTATCCCACTTCAGACATTATAGTGCTTATGTGAATAGGCCATTCATGTGAGCTGTTGATTATAGGGAAATTGGCTGGCTATATCATTGTTTTCTATGGGGCATTCTTAGCTGAGAAAGAGAGAAAAAGTAATGCCATCTCTTAAATTGCACCTGCCACCCATGGTTTGCATAAAAGTTCTTATATTAAAAAATAATTAACTGTTTTTTAAAGCTGCTTCCTAACTAATTGGGGGAAGGGGGCACCTTTTCAGTTGATCATTCTATTAGCCAAGGGATGAGCAACTGATCATTTGCAGGCTGAATCTAGCCCCCGTTCTCTGCCCTAGCTCCTGAAACACATTGGGCTGAAAGCCCAGGTGCCACTGCTCACCTGAAATATTAATTTGAGCAGGAAATGAAAGGTGACATCTCATTTCCCATTTGGATACTCACCTGTCAAGTAGCAAGCAGTACCTTGTATTTAAGCACTAGCCTGGCTGTCATAGGCCACAAGGAATTACCCACAGGCAAGTGAGTGGGCTGGCAGAAGAGGGACGGAATGCTCTGTCCTCTGTATCCAGTATAGAAATCAACTGCCAAAGGAGGGAAGCCACTGCCACACCAGTACAGGCAGTCCCCAGGTTACAAATGAGAATGTCTTTAAGTCGAATTTGTATGTAAGTCAGAACAGCATAGCGCGCTGTACGTTAAAATCGACATTTACGCAAATTGCGTAAATTACGCAAATTGCGTAGTATACTACGCTATGTACTCTATGTAAATGACGTAGCGCCGGGGAACCCAGAAGTCCGTTCTTAAGTATGGGTTGTCTGTAAGTCGGACGTTCTTAACTCAGGGACTGCCTGTAGTTGGCTACTGCAGGAGGGACAGAGATCTACCCCTCCTCTGCCAGCCACCATCAAGCTAATATACATTTCTGCAACTGAGTAATTTTTGTGGGCTTATTTACAAGGCTGAACAAGCAGTTCCTTGCCCACACTTCTCTCTGTGCAGTTTCACTTCCGAAGTGGCCCTCCACCAGTTTGGAGGGCTATGTATTTGCATAGGGCTCAGCCAAAGGAGAGAGAAGCAGTGCCTCCTCCTCTGCTTTGATTGATCAACCTGCTCTCTGAGTCTGTTTCCTGATGGGCAAATCACTTGGTGGGGGTGGGGAAGAGAGGCCTGCTAGCTCTCAGTTGCTTCTCAGTGTGGCCTTCCATGAAACACATCTGGCAGCCATATTCCAGATCAAAGAATGTAAGAGAGATCCTTGATTTGAGGATCTCACCTCCAAGGGTTTCTTTAAAAGCATTCTTTAAAATAGATGCCTTAGCAGAAATGTCTCAAATTTTAGATGATCATGCTCCCACCCCTATTTCTTCTTAGGTACACTTGAACTCTACTGTTCCAGGGTGGGCCATTTTTGCATCTGTGAGCAGACAATCTTGAGAAGGAGACCCCTATCTAAACCCAAACATGCATTTGAGATAGAACTTACATTGAAATAGATATTCCTTTAAGATAAGAATACGTGGCAACCCTTTGCTGAGCATTTTTCCGCTCCTGAATATTTTGTGTATGGATGTCAGTTGGGAAATAAGGCCAGTGTCTTATAAAACAATCATTAAACTAGAATATTGGTAGGACAATGAACATTTGGCAGCAATTTGCATTAAGAACCACTAATGGCAGCATTAAGAGCATTCTTGGTAATATTTCTCTTTTATTTGTTTTGATCTGTGTAACGGAATTTGACTTCTTTTTAAATATCAAGGTGATTGTGCTCTTCTGTATGTCAGAATCAACAACATGGCAACAGCTGTCGAAAAAGAAGCCAAACTTCACCTTTTTCAAGCTAAGGAATGGCTAAAGCTGCAAGAAAGCTACCAGGAATACAGCTGTAAAGAAAAATTGTCTAAAGTTCAGCTGATAAGTGAGTTTCATGGGTGGGAAGGGGGTTCTAAATATATTGAGCCAGCTCATACCATCATTAAATACATCAATTGATGTATTTAAATAGACTTAGGATTTTTTTAAAAAAACTAAGAAGAGATAAAGTGCATATAAATTTACTCAACCACCAAAAAGCATGGCAATTGCAAGTTAACTTCCTAGCTATGTAAGCAGTAAATATCTTCTGCAGTCTCACATATTGCGCTTGCTAACAACTTAGCCTCCCCGCATCCACAGTTTCCCTTAGTCTTTCAGGCCCAGTATTCTTCCTCTGTAGGTTGGGGGAATGCACACGCAGATGCAGCAGCTCTCCACAAACAGCAGCGTGTCATGCACAAACTAAACAGCTATCCTTCCCTCATCCAGAAATATCTAGTGCAGCCTGTTCACTCCAGTCATGGCCATTTTTCTTTTGGGAAGCATCAACAGTTGCATAGATGTTCTTCAGGGTAAAAGATTCTATTTGTTGAAAAAATAAGTTGACTTAAGGAAGTTAGTGGAAAGCAAATTTCCAATCCCATCCCCTCCTCCCTCCATGGTCATTTAGAATCCCCCAAAAGCCTCTCTGGAAGGTCCTGAACAATGTGGGATTGGGCCTGAGGATGCTGTGGGGAGGGGATAGGAAACCTTCCTTCCATGAACTTCCTAAACCTGGGAGAGTGTCCCAGGGACCATAGGATGGTGTGTAGATTCCCCCCCTCCCCGCCACTCAGGGGAATCGAAGTGGGGATTTCCCCCTCCCAGCTGCTGCGGAAAGCTCCATGGCAGGTTGGGGAGGGAGGGAGGAAAGGGGGCAGGGCGGGGAAAGGTGAGATGTGGATTCACAAGCCTCTCCATTCCCGCCCCGCCCACAGTATACCTTGCTGAGAGAGGCCCATCTACCTGAAAATGCTTCTAAGGTGGAACGGGCAGTGAAAATACTTCTGTCACTCCACCTACCCTGCCTGGCTCTTTGTGGCATGGCTTTGGATGGCTTTTTTGTCTAAAGACTGTCAGTCCTTTGGGACTGTGCTCAAAGTTAATTTATCTTAGAATCCAGGCCAATATCTGATTTATTCTTCTTTCAGGAATAAATATAGCAATGTCTATTAATCTATATCTATTAATTTATAATTAATAGATATAGACTATTAATTAAAAATATTTCTATTTATTTAAAATTATTTTGAGGCTGCCTTTAATATTATATATTATATATTCAATATTAATATTATATTGAAATTGAAAGAGTATTGAAAGAGTGTTTAGGATTGCAACTTTATTCTTTTAGGTAAATAATTATTATTTGTATGCTTTGAAGGCTTTTCTGTTTAAAGACTATCAATCCTTTAGGACTGTGCTTAGAGTTAATGTAGCTTAGGATCCAGGCCAATATTGGTATTTTAATATCTTACTATTGAGAGCTTCAGAGTATATAAATCACGGCGGTTTACCTTAATTAATAAAGCTGCAGTCGTAAACACACTCTCAGTACAATCCTATACATGTCTATTACAGATTTTTTTACCTGAATGACTAAACTGCAGTCCTAAACACACTTTCAGTACAATCCTATACATGTCTCCTCAGAACTAAGTGGATATAGGATTGCAGCCTTTGTCCCACACACTGGGGCTTGCTTCTGAGTAGACACGAACTGCACTGCGTGTTGTATTTATTCACGTTTTCTAAAGTGATCATATTTGCTTCTCATTGCCTCTGCTAAATTTTTCTCTCTTCAAATTAATTAAAGACTGGACTGCTTTCCTTGTAGCTGGATTTAAAAAGCTGTTTCTTTTCATCACTTAATTGTGCAATTAGCTGTTTATCTTTGAATATCTAGAGTGTTCATCTTTGAGTTGATAATTACTCTACCATAGAAGAAGCATGCAGTGTTGTTTAGTTTTGGGGAAAATAAGTCAGTTGTATCAAGAGGCTCCCTCGTCTTCTTACCCCCCCCCCCAATCCAGTTACTGGCTTATTGAAAATGAAGCCAGAAATTCAGGTTCTAAAGCCTAAAAGCACTTTTTGTGGAGCACAAATATTTGGTGTACAAAAATATTGAAGATCCTCTTCCAGTTATTTTCAAAGAAGTCTTCATCAAGATCCTCCTTAATTTGTATATTGATCAGAGTTTCAGAAGGGCAAATTAGGTTTCAGAAATTTAAAAATTTAAACAAAAGGCAATATAGCGTTAATATCCATAATTAACGATGTAAGGGCGCAATCCAGTGAGGCTACCCGTAACCCTCCGAACTCAGAGGATTACAGACATCCTATGCCTGGTGTCTTGGATCTGGGAATCTGAACAATCCTATGGCGCTCTAGATGCTGTGTAGGGGCCATAGGTTTGCTCTGTAACTGAATCAAACAGATACTAAAAGCATTCCTTTAGTATCATATGTTAGCCATTATATGAGCAATTCCAGTTACAAAGCGGGGAGGGGGGGGATCTTCTCAGATGACTTCTAAAATTATACACCATAAACCAACCTGTCCAGACTTTACTATAGCCATGTGGAGGCTTGACCATGCATAGGAAGCTGCCTTATACAGTAATACCTTGGATTGCGAGCATAATTCGTTCCAGAAACCGTGCTTGTAATCCAAAACACTCTTATATCAAAGCGAGTCTCTGGCGGGCGTGAGCGGGGCCTATTTCAGCCTGGTGCTACGCCCGCTCGAGGCGAGTGGTTACATCCCTACACTACTTGTCTCGCAAGACCTTGCTCGTTTATCAAGTCAAAAAATTTTAAAAATTTTTTGCTTGTCTTGCAAAACGCTCTCAGACCAAGTTACTTGCAATCCAAGGTATTACTGTACCAACTCAGACCATTGTTTGTACATCTAGCTCAGTGTTGTCTACTCTACACTGTCTGGCAGTGGCTTTCCAGAGTTTCACACTGGAGTCTTTACCAGCCTAGAGATGGCCCAGGGATGGAATTTAGGACTTTCTACATGCAAGGCACGTGCTCTACAACTGAGATATGGAAGTGGTTTTTGGTAGCAACTATGCCACTGAGGTAACATTTGAATTGGACCATGCATTATGGTCACAATCCAACCACAGTTTTATCACTTTTAAACCCCATTGATTGCAGCCAGTTAAGCATGTTTTTATCACTGCCCCATTAAAATCAAAGGTAATTCAGGCTGTAATAGGATTGCACTGTTACTTGCGATGGATTGTGCCACACGGTTTTTAAGGGGTACCACACACTTAAAGATGTAACCTACATGCATCATAAACTCACATTGAAAAAATGTATGTTTGATATGGATACATTCCAGGGAAGTAGGATTGGCCTCAGCAACTTGTTGCATGTACACATGGCAAAAAAAAGTGTGCATTCCTTAGCCATTCCCAAAACTGAAAAGTTTCTTGCTTGCTAGCATCTTTCTTTTTCTTTCCTGTAACTAAAAGCATTTTGAATTTACCGATTTTAGTCTGTTTCTTTTCAAAGTGAACATGAACGCCACAGAACAAAATTTGACGGTGTCCCAAGTTCCATATCCAGACACATGGTATGTGTTTTATGTCGACAAATTTACCTGTGCGGAGAATTATGAGAACTCTGAATCCGAGGATGTTCAGTTTGAAATGATGTTACTAAACCCAGATGCAGAAGGGAATCCATTAGATCACTTTAGTGCAGGGGAATCGGGTAAGATGTTTTTCTTGACATTGTGGGGGAGAGTGTAAAGTTGGAAAAGTGACAAATCTAATGACATATAAAGAATTTAAGTTTTAGAAAGCGTTTTTTCAGAAGGAAAGAAACGTTTAAATTGTATGCATTGGTTTTAATATCCCATCTTCTATAGGAATCCAATTTGCTTAGGAAAGGTAAAAGGTTCATATAATGATGACTTTAGAGTGTCTGATTGCTTTAATTAACACATATATAGCAGGGTGTTTGTTTTTCCCCCTTTTACCATTATTGACAATTACCTGAAATATCTGTTCCAACTGATTACTTTAGAATTAACATCAGTTGATAATATTATGGCACCCTTGTTCCGATTGCTAATACAACTTTTAATAAAAGCTCTTGGCTATTCTGGCTTTATTGAATGAATTAAGAATGTACAGTGTAAATTGCTACTTCTGACAGTAACAAATTCCAGACAACAATATATAAAAGAAAAGAAAATACCTGAATGGTGAAACAAAGGAACAAGATCTTTTAATCCACCTTCATATGACACATGGCTAATGTGAATTAAACATGAACTTAACTTCAAAACCAAACATTGTGGCCCGCATTTAAGAATTGCAGCAGTGACACCTGGTGGTAAGACAGATATACCACATGTATCAGTTGTAGGGCCTCTCACAGCTGATTTTGTCTTAGTAAAAAGTCAAGGTCACAGGTTTCCGTGAGTCTTAGGCAAAAATGGAAGCCCTTTCACACAATGTGGAAAAGAGGTGTTTGTAGCATGCCCATCATAATAATTTCAACAGACAAACAAACGTGTGTCTGCCAGAAAACACGCATCTAGGAGCTGTTTTCAAACACTGGGATTGCCATGAACAGTTGCAGCAAACATGCTGCAAACATACCTTGTTTGTATCATGAGAAAAACAGGCATAAGTCCAAATACAGAGGGTTGTAGACAATGTTAGTCTTACTTAGACTCATTGAAATGAATGGGACTTAAATTAGACTAACATTGGATACAACCCAGAACCATGATGAATGTTGGACCTGACCTGTGGCTAAAGCTGACAAACACTGCATCCAACGTCACAGGACTGTGGTCAGAAAAACAGGCACATCATCACATTAAAAAGGCAAGAAAGTTTATTCAGTGGTCTACTGAGACCCAGGGGAATTTTCAAGTGGTCCGCAAGGAAAAAAATTTGAGAACCGCTGTGCTAAAGCAGTTGACAAAGCGGCATTTATATAAACATAACAATGAGGTGAGCACAGTATTCACACAACCACCATATCCTCAAGGCAAACTTAAAATGTTTTAATTGCAAAGTCAGCTCTCGCCATCAGTGCCCTGGCCATTGATTCCATGACTACATTTACATAATGGCCAAATTCTTGTCACTATCCAGACATTCAGTTTAAGACATTTCTGAAATGGCACATAAATTTTTCTTTAAAAAAATATTAAGGTAGTTCAAAGAAATCATATTTTCTGGTCACTTCTTAATTGGTTCTCTCAAACCAGTTGGCCACAATGTTTCTGAGGCACAATGTTCCTCAATGTTCTTGACACAAAAGCTTAGGTTGGGGCATATCAGCATCATGTTATACCAGCATTTCAATGCTATTATGCTGCTGATGTGACTATATATACTGGTACAGTGCTTACAACTGGGAAAGAAGTGGATTTTCTTGTTCTAATAATAGAGAATTTCCAGTCTATATTTTACTAACCTAGCAACTATCTCTCTTGAAATTATTAGCATGCATATATTAATGATATATGGACCTGGGTACCTTAGAAACCACCTTCTCAGCATGAACTGCCTGTGCATTAAGAGCTATTTCAGAGACCCTTCTCCAGGTTCCACCATGAGCAATGACTGGAAACAAGGCCTTTTCTGTAGTGGCACCCTAGCTTTGCAACTCTCTCCCCAGAGAGTTTGCCTGCCGCTGAGCTTGTTGCCCTTTCAAGTGTGAAAACCCACTTAGATTTTTGTTCTTAACTTGGATTTTATCTAGACAGGCTGCTGCTGTGTTTTTTGTTATTTATGTTGGAAGTCACTCTGGAAATTGTTTTATTTATTTTAATGGAAGAGCAGGGCATTAAATACCTAAATAAATGAATATGGAGTGAAGTACTTCTTCTTTTCACAGGCCTACATGAGTTCTTCTTCCTGCTTGTCCTGGCATACTTTGTTGCTGCTTGCATATATGCTCAGTCATTGTGGCAAACTATTAAGAAAGGAGGACCTATGCACACGGTGTTAAAAGTGCTGTCCACTGTTTTGCTGTTGCAAGCTGCTTCTGCTTTTGCGAACTACCTGCATTTTTCCAGGTAAATTTAAAATCCTGGTCAAGGAACATCAGCCTATGCACATTTGAAAGTGCCCTACTGAGTCACACCATTGGTCCTCATTCTGCCTACTGTGACTCTCCCAGGTCTCAAGCAGAGGTCTTTCCTAGCCCTCATATCGATTTCCTTTGATGCAAGGGACTGAACCTGAAATCTCTCTGCAAATCATGTGCTCTACCACTGAGTCATGAACCCTCTCTTCAAGGTACAGGGTGCTGCTCTGTCCCAGCACTGGGGGGAACAGGCTTTGAGTACACAGCCCCACCGGTACTATTACCACAGCTAAACTACTGTGCAGAGGCGGACTGCCTGTGACTTAGGGCAACTCCACGTTTTACAGAGTAAATGTGTTTGCTACATGTACTCTGATGTTGCACTGTTGTTTTGCACAGCAATGTGGAAGACATACAAACGTGAATGTGTCTTGGGACCCTGATTGGGCCTCGGGCCTCATGTGTGTGCACTGTTTACATCAGCTGTCCCCAACCTGGTGTCCTCCAGACGTGTTAGACTGCAACTCCCATCTTTCATAAATATAATAATAAATAAACATGGCCATTGGCTGGGAGTGATGGGAGTTGCTGTCCAACATATCTGGAGGGCACCAGGTAGTGGAAGGCTGCTTCATATGTACGCTGTGGCCAACACCAATGTATATGCAGCAAATACATTTGCCTCATAAAATATAATACCATCTCGAATAGATGCTCATCCAGTGTCCTTTATAACAAAGATTGGCATGGGACATAACCGTTTAACAGAGCAAGCTGCATTGTTTTATAGTAGGAAATATTATTCAATGCTAAGAATGATCAGGCAAGGAAACAAGTTGCCCACTTTTATTTCCTACTATAAAAGCATTCCTAAATATGCTTTCTTACCCCACCTTAATCTTATTTTCTTGTAGCTAAACGTTCCCACTAGTTTCTCTTCAAATAAGTTTTCTTAATCCTTTGTCATTTTTGTTGGTTTCCTCCAGATTCTCTGTATTTCATTTGTACTTCTTAACTGAAGCTTAACCATTCTTGAATAGAATGGTTCTGTTATCTCCCTTGTTTTGTTTTATTATTATTTTTTCCTTATTTATGTAAAAAAAAAAAAAGATACATAAATTCAGACAGAAAGGATTGTTAGGAACTACATTCCAGATTTTTTAAATCTTCATTTTTGTTTTCATACATAGCTTCCCGCATGCCCACCCCACCCCAAGCAATGAAAACTTAAACAATTTAATACAGTCATGCCTTGGATTGAGAGCATAATTCGTTCCGGGAACGTGCTTGTAATCCAAAACACTCTTATATCAAAACGAAATCCCCCTCAAAAAAATTGTACATAGATTTTTAATTTAAGCCGTACTACAGTACTTGTATTGCAAGACGTCGCTTGTATATCAAGTAAAAAAAAATTAAATAAATATTTAAAAATTTGCTTGTCTTGCAAAATGCTCTCAAACCAAGTTACTTGCAATCCAAGGTATTACTGTAGTTCAATTTCAGTCTTAAGACTGGGGAGGAGGAGAGAAAGAAAGGGAGACAACTTGGGGGAAAGGGAGAGAGGGGAAAACTGAATATGGAATCCCCTCAATGACATTTGCTTGTTTTACAACAGCTCCTGTTAAGTCTGTGCTATGTATACTCTGCTCTTTAAAAAGTTAAAATTCTGTTAAAAGGAAGTTCAGTTTTTGCACAAAAATATTTATTTATATTTATACCCCGCCTTTTTTCCTGCAAGGAACCCAAGGCAGCTTACATAATTCTCCTTCTCCTCTCCATTTTATCCTCACAACAACCCTGTGAGGTAGATTAGGCTGAAAGTCAGTGACTGGCCCAAAGTCACCCAGTGAGTCTCATGGCCGAGCGGGGACTAGAACCTGGATCTCCCGAGTCCCAGTCCAACACTCTCACCACTACGCCACACTGGCTCTCGTAGCAGAATTCTGCTTCCTCTATAAATAACATAAGCAAATACAGGGAGATTTGCCTATGCCAGTATTCAATGCTGTCACAGCGCTAGTGTTAATGGTGTTCTGCTAGCATAAACTAATGCTAGCGCAATGTCATTAGCACTTATTAGGCAAAAGGAAAACGCGGTGAGATTGCTGCTTTTCCCCTTTGCCTGGCAAGCACTAATGATGTTGCACTAGCATTGGTTTGCGCTAGCACTTTGATAGTGTTGGATACTTCCCAGTGTTTCCTTCATTAATGGCGGGGGCGCGGGACCACCCCCAGCTTGTTTAGTATGATTTATTTCTTAAAGCTCTTACAAATGTATTTACGTTTCTTTTTATATCCAGAAATAGTGTTGGTTGTAATTATATTGTGTGAACTGTTCAGAACTTTCATGAAGAACACTCTTTTTAATGAGCAGTTTAAACTATGTGCTAATTCCTCGGGGCTTTTTGTTCATTTTTTATTAGTTATTCTAAAAATGGAGTAGGAGCACCTTTTATGGGAAGCCTTGCAGAGTGTAAGTACATTACTTACTTTAAACTGACATTGGCCTAGAGAAGTACATTATCTGATTGTTAATATGTTTTGTATAGCATGAAAGGTGAGATCTGTTGCAAAAATAGAGCTAGTTTAATTATTGAATACACTATTTAAGCCACACTCAGAGCCCTGTCCTTGCATGGAGCTGGCATAGCTGCCATAACTCCACCAGCACCTTTATTTATATATATAAAAAGCATATGCTTATTCAAAATGGCACTAACAGTGCCATCCTATGTTTGTCTATTCAGAAGTAAATACCACTGAGTTCAGTGGGGCTTCTAGATAAGTAGGTATAGGATTGCAGCCTAAATGACAAATAACAAGTCATTAAAACCCTTCACTTAACAAAATTCATCTTCCCTGTAGGGCAGAGGTGGGCAAACCTCAGGATTCTTCACACAGCACATTGTTACACTATGGTATCTGCTGCCACAAGATGTAGTGATGGCCACCAACTTGGATGGCTTTAAAGGGGGGATTAGACAAATTCATGGAGGATAAGGCTATCAGTGGCTACTACGCCTGATGGGGGGTAATACCTAGGTACACCAGTTGCTGGGGAACACGAGCAGGGGGTGCTGTTGCACTCATGTCCTGCTTGTGGGCTTCCCCATGGGCATCTGGTTGGCCACTGTGTGAACAGAATGCTGGACTAGGTAGGCCTTTAGTCTGATTCCGGTATGGCTCTTCTTCTGCTCTTATGTCAAATCTACTTTGTTTTTCACTAGAATCTCAAAATCCACCAGCTAGAGTCGGATGCAAAATGGTGGCACAGGGAGGCTTCTGGAGGCTTCTGTATACTTAGAATTAAGCACCATGAGGTTTCCAAGCACATGCTTAGCCCAAGGATTTGTTTTCAGGAAGAGAACTGATCTCAAAGTCCTTCACACACAAATCCATTCCTGGTTTAGCATCCTAACTTAGAAAGAAAAAAAACAAGACCCTTTTTGTTGCTTTTGTTAAACCATTAGAATTAAGAAACACTTGCTGATGTGAACAAATCACCAGTAATACTGATCTGTCTTCTAAGCCCATGGCAGACAGCTTCTTGTGCAAATATTCATGCAAGGGAGGGGCACAGGTTAGACCCCATCCTGCAATCTGTCACTGTTCAGTGCCTCACTTTCCTTCCCAGAAAAACTTGTTCCTCACAAAAGAGGTATGAGCTTTCCCCAATTATTTTAGATATACTGTAAGTTCTTTTACACTCACTCATATGCTCGTTTGTGTATTTCTGTTAGCAGAAGCTAAACCTGGAAACTTTGCAATTCCATTCCAAGGTTTTCCACTATGACTCTACTCCTTATATGTATTTATTTTAACTTTATTTTTACTTTTCCCTCAATAAACTGCATAGAATCTATTAGAGAGTGTATGGGCACAGTTTGAATTCTGTGCTATTTTGGAATAAAAATGATGGTCACTCCTGTATTTCCAGGAGGACATTGCAGAGGTGAGTGGAATAGCCAGAGACAACATTGTCTTAGCAAGCACTCTTATAGTGAAATTTCTGTTTAATTGTGTCTCCAACCAGAATTGCCAATAAACCACTTCTGCCCACAACTTTTGTGACTATTGCCTTTGTGGCAACATCAAGCCAGCTCCGCACCCCCCATTTTGTTGTAACGTCCATCCCGATGAAGAATTCTAGAGAACTCAAAAGCTTGGTCACTATTTTGTGACATTTTGGTTGGTTCTAAAGTATTGCCCAGCTGTGGACTTTTTATTTTATTTTTTATTATAGACAGACAAGGCGTATTTTATGTGTTAGTGTGGTGAGCAAATATTGGATATACCTGTGACATTGGGGAACGGCCTTTTAAAAAATCTGGAAGCGTACACAACAGCACTGCACAGATGGAGTGTATAACCTCTAAGAGAAAGAAGGCAAACTGGGTGGGGAGGATGAAATAATGACCCTCCCCTGCCTACCTGCACCATTTTATTCCTCCTCATTTCAAAAATACCTTGCCTGTTTTTGCCATCTTCTTTGTGTGCTCCTTCTATCTGGTGCTATGCCCCAACAGCAAGGCTAGCCTTATCCCCTTCCATTTGGTAGGTAAAATGACAGCACCAGTAAAGCTCTAGATGGCGAAAATGATATTCCTTCACAAAGGATGTTCTTTACAGAAAAGGCCCTAAATGTTGACCTGCAACTCTGTGGGTAAGAAACCATTTGTACAGGAAAATTAGTATTGGGAAACAAAGGGATAAAACTAAAGTGAATTTAAATATGGCACAAGTGATGGTCAGGATGCACATTAAGTGTTCAGTTAGCTTCCTATTTACCTCGGCCAGATTCTCCAGCTTGTTATATTGAAGGGTTTACAACAATGGTGCTGACTTCTCTTTCATAGACTTTGCACAATTAAAGCCCTACACAAAGCTATTTTATATAGCAGTTATTCTTAATGCCGTAATTAATATGACTTAATTATGTTAACATTCTTGTTCTTCTCCTTAGTGTGTGACATAATCTCCCAGATGCAGATGCTGTACCTACTGCTGAGTTTGTGTATGGGATGGACGATAGGCAGAATGAAGAAATCTCAGAGCAAACCTCTCCAGTGGGATTCTACTCCAACATCCACTGCTATTGCTATAATTGTTGTTGTGACACAGGTCTGTTCTTTCATTGCATGCTGTCTTTACTGCAGAAGTGCTTACTAGGTAATTAAGAAATATTCATAATCTAATAATGTCCATGATGACCTTACCTGAAGAAAAGAGCTATCCTATCCTGATGCTCCCTTGAGAATATTGTTAAAGCTATGCAAGCTGAAAGACAGCAGTTTCTGCACTTGATGGTAGTGCTATAGATGATTGAAGAAACCTTCAGAACAGCTATTGCAGGCCGACTGAGGATTTAGTGTAATATCTACCTCCTGAAAAAGTACTAGTCCTGAATACCCTGATGTACAATTTCCAAATCCTTTCTGATGGCTAGGCTTATTTCACAGTTAGTAATCCATCAGTAAGATTCTCCCCTTTTGCCACAGTTGTACAGTGTAGTGGCTAAAAATGTGAAATGGGAAGTACCTGGTTCAAATCTCCCCTTAGCTATGAACTCACTTCGTTGCCTTTTTTCTATGCTAACAATGTGGGCCTATCAGATTTGTATGTTATATATAAGCAAAGCTATTTGAAAAAGTTCCATCTGGGCATCCTCTTCTTTCTAAAAGTGTTGCTTTTTCTTTTGCAGAGTATTTTACTAATTTGGGAACAGTTTGAAAATACTGATCACCACAGCTACCACTCACACCAAAGTTTAGCAGGTGGACTTCTCATTGGCTTGAGAATTTGCCTCGCTCTGTCACTAGGCTGTGGACTTTACCAGATCATCCGAATTGAGAGAAGTACACTGAAAAGAGAATTCTATATCACCTTCACAAAGGTATGTGCATTATATGGAAACCTGATATATTTTCTTGGATATATTCTTCTAGAGACTTCCTGAATGAGCAATAACTAGTTTGGAGGAAACTGTGCAATTCTAGGGATGTTTACTCAGAAGTAAGTTATAGTGAGTTCAGTGGGGCTTACTTCCAAGTAAGTGTGATAGGATTGTAGCCTAAGGCTGTAGTCCTATGCACACTTACTTGGGAGTAAACCCCATTGAATACAGTGAGAATTACTTCTCAGTAAACATGCCTAAGATTGCTGTGTAAAGGTTTAATTAAGAAAGGTGTGGCGTTTTGCATCTAGGCCCTCATAAATTCCTATGGCGTGATGTAGAAAGCAGTTGGACAGTTACGGAACATTGAATTTTAACATGTGAAATAAAAATAGAAATATGTAAATAAAATCCCACTAATGGTCAGTTTAACCTTTGGTACTGACAGGTGGAAATAGCTAATGGCCAATGTGTTTTTCCTCTTTCAGGGCTGTATACTTTGGTTTTTGTGTCATCCATGTCTTGTATCCATATCTCTAATATTTAGAGATTACCAGCAAGAGAAGGTAGGTATATACAACACAATAAAGGTGCTTTTCAGAACTGAGTATCAGTTGCAGAAGGATCTCTACACATGTACAGTGTTGGTTTGTTTCTTTATTTAAAGCATTTTTATACAGATACCCTTCAGTCAAAGAAAGGCACCCAGAGAAGCTTAAAAAGATCAGTAATAAAACAGTCCAGGTCCTCAGGCTTACAATCTAAAAGTTAATTTTATCTAATGTTCATTTCTTCATATCCTTTAAAATGTTTGTGTAGCTATCTCCCACTCATGATATGGGGAAATTAGGTGGCTAAAGCACAGCATTTCTGTGTAATATGCAGTTGTAGAAGGGATGCTGCTAAAGTAAAAGCAAAGAATAATAATACAAATCTATTATGCTAATTCTCTTAAAATCTTTATAAATGGCAAGGTGCAGCAAAGAAGCTGCACCTAGAACTAGGTTATTTGGATACCAAGATTCTCTCAAAATGTCATGTTACAACTAACAGGAGATACAGATTCCTGGGATTTCCTTGTGTATCAACCTGGGAGCTACCATATGGAGCCTGCCTGCCACATTCAGAAGAAGCCCACTATCATTCTCTGGTGAGTGAGTACTCTGTGTACTCACAGAGTACTCACTCTGTCTGGTGAGTGCACTCTGTGCAACTGTGAGTGATGATTGTTAGATGGGATGCTCCTAAAAACCAAGAAAACTATTCACATGATTATGCTCTCTGGGCTGTGTATGGCCCATGACGTCCACTGCATACTCTTGCCCCACCTGGAAGAGACTGGGTGGGGCAGGGGCATTGGGTGCTGCTATCCATGTGCCTTTAGGAAGTGGTGACCAATAGCACATGCTCCTCTATACCCGGCCTTTTCCTCAGGAAAGGCGTGGTATAAAAGCACCACTCCTGAAGCCAATGCAGTATATGAATTAGCAACAGGAGGAGACTATTTAGATCTGCAGTTTGTAGGAGTCACATTAGGGCTGCGTGCATGCATGTATCTATATCCGTCTCGTGTGTTTGTGAGTGTGTGTGTGTGTGTGTGTGTGTGTTTGTGTGAGTATATGAAGAAAAGTCTGGGTGAAGGAGAGCATTGGACACCATTTCCCAAAGGCACTTGGAACGCCAACTGCTGAGCAGACACAGGGATAAACCTCTGCCATCCTCCTCCAATTCAAAGTTGGCAAAGGCTTGTTTCTGCACCTATTGGGAGGCTGGAGCTCCAGCCATGTGATGCACATGATGAAGTGGACTCAACATATGCCAGAATAAATCTGTTTGTCTTTTAAGGTGCCACGAAACCCTTTGTTTTTGTTGGGGGGAGGTGTTGCTGCAACAAACTAATATGGCTATCCCTGTGGGAGTTGTTATGATTGCAGAAGCAATGCACCCTAGTAGAGATAAACCCATAGTGCTAATGGTCTGTAGAATGGTGGTAACCAAAGCGAGATTGGGAAATCCAACTTTCTGTCCTAGTCTGCTCTAGTTGTCTAGCTGGAGAGTTCTAAGCCCTTCTGCCAAGGATCCCTCCCTTCAGCCCAACTTTAGGAAAGTCACTGACTCTCAGCCTAACCTACCTCACAGGGTTGTTGTGAGGATAAAATGGAGAGGAGGAGGAGGATTATGTAAGCTGCCTTGGGTTCCTTGCAGGAAAAAAGGTGGGGTATAAATAAAATAAATAAATAAATAAATAAGAAGGACACTTTGGATTTTCCCAGAAACCAAATTTAACAAAAACCTTGTGAAAATCCTATGAACACAAGCAGTAGTTTTGCAGCCATGCAGTTCTTCACTTGAGGAAGGGTTATAAATGAGGAATTCCTTTTTAAAACACAGCCAAATGTCCAAATATAAAACAGGAATTTATTTGGGGTGGGGGGAGTAAAATGGGCCAAAAAACCAAGGAAAGGCAACAATCACATGCACAGAATTCCAAATAAAATTAATAAAATTCAGTCTAACTTGGCTAGTTGCATGTTACCTACTTGACTAGTGTCCAGTTTCAGAGCATCTGCAGAGTTCATTGCAGAGAGGGTGATCTGAGAGAGAACATCTTGACCTGCAATTAGATGGTATTAGGAAGAGGAGTGAGCAAATTCTCACTTTTATGAGAGCAAATTCTCACAAACCATAGTGTGGAAGAGCTTTTTGGATGTGTATTGCAGAACAAAAAGCAAGATCTAGCCTATTCAGTTGTCCTGGCATGGTGCCAATTTACCAGATGCTCTAGGGGGCACTGTTGAGCTACACCAGAAGTAGGGGTTTGTTACAGGAATAATTAACTAAAACATGACTAACTTAGTCAGGATCTAGATCATTGTGTCTTTTCTGTGGGGTACTGTGTGTTAGATATCCCTTTTAAACTACATGGAACACTGAAGCTGTGTGTTAAGAGATCTGGTAATCCACAGCAAACGTCTAAATTTTCATTCCTGACTATGTCCAGTAAATTCTTCCTGTATTGTACAGTAAAATTGTGTTCTTTCTATAAAGCACTTTTCCCTCTCTCTTTCCATTCCCTTATCTGGTTTTTTTAGATTATTACCATAGGTGTCATCCTCTGCCAGTTGTTCTCCATGGTCCTTCTGTATCGACTGTTTGTTTCCCACAGTCTTTATTGGGAAGTGTCCTCCTTCTCTTCGGTGACATTGCCACTGACGGTCGCATCTGGGCATAAAAGTCGGCATCACTTTTGAGATGTGTTTGGGAGATTCATTGATAAAGGTGCAATAATAAAGACTTGGAAACTGTGCAGCTATTTTCAGCAGTAAATCTACTACAGAGGTTTTCCTGAAAGAGCTAAATAATTAAAATGCAGCATTTCACTGTCACTGGATCATGACAAGTATAGAAATGAGGTGAATTTGATAAGAAAACAATAGTGACAAGCAAATATGATATTTTACTATTTTGGACAAAGACAAAGCAAATTCTTATCCATGATACTTTCACTCCAAAACTGCCTCATTTGATATTAAAGCGAGATCCAAATTTCAGTAACTAGAAGCTTAAATTGATTGCATTGAACAGCTTTGCAATTAAAATAATGGTTTAAAATTGCTTTGAAAAAAATGTACATAAATTTAAAATGACTTGAAAATTGTAATAGGTCCAGGAAACCAGTGTAAAATGTTTACAGTGAACTGTAGTTCTCATTTATTTGTTGGTTTTTCTAAATAAAAGAGCACTTTCTTGCCTTGAGGTTTGGCTGGAGTTCAAATTTTAGCTTGATCACTAGTTGCTTTTTACACACTATATTTGTGACTAATGTTGCAAGAGCATAACAGTACTGGCCTAACTACAGAGTTTAAAACAAAAGCATAGCAACATTAAAGTTATAAAAAACGCAGGTTTGTGTCTCCTAAACTGAGGGGGCGAAATGGAATGTGTGATGCAGTACTAGAATTTTAATCCTGATATAATTCATTACTCTTACACTGAGGATTCAATCATAATTAAGCCATATTCACAGATTAAATTAACAGAAGCATTTCAAATAAATGTTAGTTTCAGTCATCAACTACCCATGAATTCCTGCCCAAGGATACTTAATCAGGATTAAATTTTCTCTGAATAATTGAAAAACAAAATACTCACTGGATTTGTTATAATCCATGTTGGCATTGGGTTCTAAGTAGTTGCCATCTCCCATTGTAGTAGAACCACGCTTTTAAATGATGTCTAGCATTCAGGCTGCCATTGTAAATATATACTTTTATTGAAGTGCCTATTACTCAGGATTGAAATCATATGGAGGAAAAAATTAGTATATAAATAAACATTCCTGTTAAGTAACTGACTTTTATTTATTTCAGTGCTTTTGCATTTTTAAAAAAATTATATTTGTAACTGGTGTCTTAGAGGAAATGTGAAGTTGGTTTTAGTTTTAAAATATACTTCAGTTTGTTCACGTTTGCTCTCAGTTATGGACCCAATATTGTACTAATGCTGTGTTTGTACCATCATCAGAAGCAGGCATGAAAGCTGATTGATTCATGCTTATTTGCTCTTACTACTTGCTCCAAGGCAGTAGTCACTCACACTGTGTTGATCCAATTGCCAGAAGAAAGGAGGAGAAGGAGGGCATACGAAAACTACTGCTACCCACTTATCCTGCCTTCCCACTCCCCCTCCCTCCCCACTTTCACACCAGGACAAGCACCAGTGGGAAAACGACTCTTGTAGACTTATCCTCAAAGAACTTGCTTTAGAAAAAAAATTGCCAAGGGAGCCTGAGGCTTCAGTCCTGAAACTGTACAAGCTTGAACATAATTTTAGGAATGCAGCCTTGAAAATCACAGACAGCCTAGTCTTCAAAAGCGCTGCTTCAGCACAAGCCCTACTAAAGCTAATAGGTCTTCCAGTTATGGAGTGTTTGCAAATCAGTCCCAGTATTTCATTTCAGTTTATAGGTACCACAGATACTTGCCTCTGACGAAGGCAAATGGCAGCATGACAAAGTTGTGAATAAGTTCACTGGTTACTCTTTGTAACTCAGGACAAGAATAACAGGTTGAGGCTGGAAAGACTGACGTAGTATAATTTCATGCCATCAGCGGATTGATTGCAAAATTAATTTTTACATTTCTCCGTTAACCACATCAAAATGTTGGTTAATGTTGTGTTTATCTCTGCTCATTCAGAAGAGAAAAGGTGCTTTTTGGCTCGAACTTTTAATAATACAGGAGACATAAATCTGGATTTCCTCTCATGCAAAACACTGGCATACGAAGTTTGTACCAAGAGTCAGGAACTGTGCCAGTTGTGATCTTGTATGATAAAAGTTGCATTCATTCAGAAAAGTTACACAAAACTGACACATGGAACCAGTTCTTACATGTGTAGTGTGGTTTCTGCTTTTGTGTGGTTGAATTCCACACTGCATCAGTAACTTATTACAGGGTGGTCATGAGAGATGGGAAGATAACACAGTTACTTCCCACATGAGCACCATACTTTCCTAGTGGCCTATGATGCTGCCATGGGAAGTAAATTGTTATCCTGCGTGGCCTTTTCAAATGTTACCAGTGGCACGTTGAGACCATGTGCCACAGGTATATCTGCCCTTAATGTTCTCTTTACCAGATACTGTTTTATATTGTTTATGCTCCTACTTGTTAAAATGCACTTCTTTGTGGCATGGTCCTGAGTCAAAGCAGTGAGAAGTCTAATAAGAATGAGCGTAGAGGTCCTGCTCTAGTGCCAGGGGATAGCCTGATGAAGGGACCAAGCTCTTGAGAATAGGAACATAGAAGTATTTTAAACAAGTCAGACTATGACCCAATTCACATATAACAGGCAAAAATTGATTTGCCCACAATTTGCTATGGCGGGTGCTGGGTGCATGCCACTGTCTCTTTAAATATGCAACTTCCGATCGGCCCAATCAGGGTATGCTCTAAGCCCAGACACTAGGGGCCGGTTCGCAAGACCCAGGCTGCGAGCGGGGGAGGCACCATGGGGCCGTCCGTGGGGCGCCGCAGACCTGTGCCCCGCACGCGTGGGTGGACCCCGCAGTCCACGCACCACAGTGCGGGCCTCCCAGCGCTAGGAGGCAGCGGCTCGGGATGCCCAGAGGGGCCGTTTGCCCCTACAGGCTGGAGCAGCTGCAGCTCTGGGCTGCCCCGCAAGACGGCCGCCCACTGCTGATAACTTTTGGCAGAATTGGATAAAATTTGCAGGGATATTTGCTCCTTATGAGGGAATCAAGCCTGCCAAGTTTTGGATGAATAGATGAATAACATGGAGTGTTATGCAAGAGCAGCATTCTAAGTTATTCCAAAAAAGCATGAACTTATCCCCTTATGTTTTTTGTAGGCAATTGTTATGAAAATTACATACAGCATAGAGGTGGCCCTAGTTAAGAAACCTGCAAAATTTCAGAAGGATGGGTGCAGCTTTTTTTTGTGGAAGGAGAGTGTTCAGATGGGTGGAAAGGAGTGATTTGCTTCCTTTTACCCACCTGCCCCCTGAAAATGGCATGCATCAGAGAGGTGTCTCTAGGCAAGAAATCTGCAGAATTTCAGAAGGATAGGTGCAGGGGCTAGGGAGGTATGATAAATAAAAACAGTTTAAGACTTCTTTGTTTTCTGCTCAGTTGGCACCAAAGTCACAGAAAGTGCAATAGATGGATGATGGATTTGGAGCATACAGTGGCAGAGGAAAAAGGACTTGACCATCCATCATTCTCCAAGCAAGCACCCAGTGCTTCACCCTCACAGGTCCCACAGGTCCCTAATCCTTTTAACATTTCTGTTCCTGGGAATGAGAACTAGGAAAAAGCACTGAACATTGGATCAGTCCTGCAATATACTATTTCATCATCCACTCCCCCCCCCCCCCGCACTTGGATTTGAGAGTCTTGGTAAAACCATTCACTGTGATTAGAAGTTAGAACTGCCAGTCACAAAACGATACACCCTCCTCTCCCTCCACCCTGGTGTTTTCCTTATATGGAGAGTTTGGGGAGGGAATGTGTCGATTTTTCGACACACACTGCTTGTGTCTCTGTGTCCCTCTGAATCCAAATTGCTAATGAATCTTCAAGAGTGTTTAGGTTCAGATTCCGATTTGGTCTGCTTTGGAGGACACATGCTTCAATTCAGACTTCTCCCGAATCTGTTGGAATCAGCCCAATTCAGTTCTGGATTCAGGATTCAGCAGAATCTGAAGGATACCCTTGCACAGATACATATGTTTCAGACAGAATCATAGAATCATAGAAAAGTAGAGTTGGAAGGGGCCTACAAGGCCATCGAGTCCAATCCCCTGCTCAATGCAGGAATCCAGGTCAAAGCATCCCTGACAGATGGCTGCCCAGCTGCACCTTGAATACCTCCAGAGTGGGAGAGCCCACCACCTCCCTAGGTAGTTAGTTCCATTGTCTTATTGCTCTGACAGGAAATTTTTTCTGATGTTTAGGTGGAATCTGAGTTCCTGTAACTTGAGCCCATTATTCCGTGTCCTGCAAACTGGGATGATCAAGAAGAGATCCTGGCCCTCCTCTGTGTGACAACCCTTTAAGTACTGGAAGAGTGCGATCATATCTCCCCTCAGCAGTGCTTTTTTTCTGGAGAAAAAGGTACCGGAACTCTTGGATTACATTTCCTAGGGAGTAGATGGCGATTAAATTGTTGTGCAATTAATAGAAGAAAAGGTGCTGGAACTCAGTTCCCGTGGGTTCCACCAGAAAAAAAGCCCTGCCCCTCAGTCTTCTCTTCTGAAGGCTAAACATGCCCAGTTTTTTCAGTCTCTCCTCATAGGGCCTTGTTTCCAGTCCCTTTATCATCGTTGCCCTCCTCTGAACCCTCTCCAGTTTGTCTATGTCCTTCTTAAAGTGCGGTGCCCAGAACTGGACGCAGTACTCAAGATGAGGCCTAACCAGTGCTGAGTAAAGGAATTATCACTTCACGCGATTTGGAAGCTATACTTCTATTACTGCAGCCCAAAATAGCATTTGCGTTCTTTGCAGCCACATCACATTGCTGGCTCATATTCAATTTGTGATCTACCACAATTCCAAGATCCTTCTCACTTTTGGTATTGTTGAGCCAAGTGTCCCCCATTCTGTAACTCTGCATTTGGTTTCCTTTCCATAGGTGCAGCACTTGGCATTTATCCCTATTAAATTTCATTCTGTTGTTTTCGGCCCAGCGCTCCAGACTATCGAGATCTCTTTGAATTTTGTTTCTGTCTTCCAGAGTATTAGCTGTTCCACCCAACTTTGTGTCATCTGCAAATTTGATAAGCATTCCCTGCACCTCCTCATCCAAGTCATTAATAAAAATGTTGAAGAGCACTGGGCCCAGGACCAAGCCCTGTGGTACCCCGCTCGCTCGTTACCTCTCTCCAGTTTGAGAAGGAACCATTGATAAGCACTCTTTGAGTCCGATGCTGTAGCCAACTGTGGATCCACCTGATAGTTGTTCCATCCAGCCCACTTTTAGCTAGCTTGCTAATCAGGATATCATGAGGCACTTTGTCGAAAGCTTTGCTGAAGTCCAGATATGTTATGTCCACTGCATTCCCATAGTCCACAAGGGAGGTTACCCGATCAAAAAATGAGTCTGGAAGGATTTGTTCTTGACAAATCCATGCTGGCTTCTAGTAATCACTGCATTGTTTTCAAGGTGCTTGCAGACTGACTTTTTTATAATCTGCTCCAAAATCTTCCCGGGGATTGATGTCAGACTGACTGGCCTATAGTTCCCAGGTTCCTCCTTCTTGCCCTTTTTGAAGATGGGAACAACATTTGCCCTCCTCCAGTCGTCTGGCACTTCACCAGAAACTTCACTTCACAGTGGTTCTGAGAGTTCTTCTGCCAGTTCCTTTATTACTCTAGGATGCAGCTCGTCAGGCCCTGGAGATTAAACTCATTCAGAGTAATTAGGTGCTCCTTGACCATTTGCCTATCTCAGGGCCGGCGCTACCGCTAGGCAAACTAGGCGGTTGCCTAGGGCACGTGGCTGAAGAGGGCACAGAAACGCTGCGCTCCTCTTAGCTGCCGCCGCCGGGCCTCCCCCCCGCCGCCCCGCCCGCCCGCCGAAGCTGCTGCCGCCGCGCCTCCCCCCGCCCGCCGCTGCCGTGCCTCCCCCACCACGCCTCCCCGCCTGCCCGCCGCCTCCCCCAGCGTGCCTCCCCCGCCCGCCCACCGCCACCCCCGCGCCTCCCCCCCACCTACCTTCTCCGCGTCGCTTCCGGAGCCCTGCCCGCGTTGTTTTGGCGGGAGGAACCAGGGCTTAAACAGCCCTGTTGCCCTGGTTTCCCCGGCAAAAAACAGAGCACGTGGGTCCCGTCGCGTCACTTCCTCCTCGCGCGGCAGCCAGGGCGGGGGGAAGGTAGGTAGGTAGGTGGTGGCTGAGCTAGCTAGCGACCTGACCCGTGCAAGCCTCCACCGTGTTCCCAACAACCCTTTGTCCTTCAGCACGTATCTTTTCTACCCTCCCCCACCCCCACCCCGCCCTTGATGATCAGGTGGGCTGGTCCCTCAGGTACTGGCATCTCTTGGGTACTTTGCAGCTCTTTGAAACTGCGCCCCCCACCTCCGAAATGTTATGCGCTTCCTTGAGGGTAAGTGTAAATGTGCCCCACTGAAGGTATGCAGATGTGGCTTATGTAAAACTGGTCTGCCCAGAACTGTGTCTCCTGTGTCCCGGGTGGGGATTATGCAGGCAGAGGGGTGACAGCGGAAAGGGGAAAACACACCAGGGTTCAATATGTCGGGGTTCAGCAGTGTGCTCAGGCTTTCTCTCCACAGAAGGATTCAACCAGAAACTTATGCTCATCAAGTAAGGAGAACCCACAAAAGGTTTTCTTATGACACCCATCAAGGGCTGTAGGGACACAAAAGACAAAGCGATTAGCGGTGATTAAGACCATGAGGGGAACAAAGGTAACCTTTGCCCCCTCATGTAGCCAGGGACTCAGGGAAAGGTATAAGAACTGAGGTTTGAGTAATAGATTTCATAGATTTCATAGATCATAGAGTTGGAAGGAGCCTACAAGGCTATCGAGTCCAACCCCCTGCTCAATGCAGGAAACTAGAGGAGGGGTCTCCCATCCAAGTAATAACCAGGCTTAACCCTGCTTAGCTTTCCATGCTCAGACAAGCTGAGCCAGCGTAAGCCACAGGCCTGTTTAATAGGAAGGTTTCTTGGGAGAGAATTGAGAGAGTCATCCTAAGACGTCCAAAAATGCTTGAGACGCAGACCTCTTGATCACCTCCTGCCTCCACGGGACTACCATTAGAGGAATCCACTGCATGGACCACCAAGGGACAAGGTAGTGACCGGAACTTCTTTCTCTAACTATCCTTCTGGAAGCCTTTCTTCCACCCCCTATCTTGTTACAACAGATAATCTGGGCATTAGATTCCCTTATAGAAGAGAGACTAACCCCACACTCTCATAAAAAGTTTGGGATTTTGCCTGAGGTAAAGACACGCACAGCTGGGTGAAGTGCACGCTTTGCCCTTTAACACTAAACACAGATGCACGCACACACTGATGTCAGAAACAAAAGAGTTGTTTATTAAAGATGAAATATAGACGCAGGTACGGCGTCTAACTCTTGGTGATACAGTAAACCCAATGGTTTTAGGCAGCAAAATACCTTTTACGCCATAGTTCAAATACACTCCATATTCTTGGAGAAGAAAGAGTCCCTGTTTGCCCTAACAGCCTAGGATAGAAAGGGGGTGGAAGAGAGGCTTCCGTCTAGGATAGCTAGAGAAAGAAGTTCTGGTCACTACCTTGTCTGTTGGCGGTTCCCTGCAGTGGATTCCCCGATGGTAGTCCCATAGAAGCAGGAGGTGGTCAAGAGGTATGTTTCTCAAGCACGCTTGGATGACTTAGGATGACTCTCTTGTTCAAACCTCAGTTCTTATACCTTTCCCTGAGTTCCTGGCTACATGACAGGTAGAGGTCTCTTTTGTTCTCCTGATGGTCTTAATCACTGCTAATTGCTGTCTTTGTTTTGTGTGCCTATGGTCCCTGATGGGTATCATAGGAAAACCTTTTGTGGGTTCTCCTTACTTGATAAGCTTAAGTCTCTGGTTGAATCTTCCTATGGGGAGGAGGGGAAGCCACCCTCTTGCAGGGCTTCTAAGATTTTCTTTTTAGCAAAGTCTCTCCTGTGCCTTGAGGCCATGCCCATTAATCTGACCACTGCAAAACTCTCAACCACTGCCTATTTATCATCAGGCTCTCAATCACTCTCCATTCAAACCTTCATTTCATCCTGTGCACCAGACTGGCAGCTGGGGCTATTCATTTCTCCTGAACTCAGGCTTACCCAGGCTCTTGTTGAGGCCTGCTGTGGTCTTCCCTGTGAGCCATAGTTACAACCAGATTATTATATCTATATCCACTCATAACAGTTCCCCCGTTGGTAGCTTGGTATTTGGAGAATATGAAGCTACCACCTCCATAATTGGTACTGGGTGCTCAGCCGCTGCTCGAGGTTCAGCTTTTTCATCCACGGTCCACTAGTGTTGCAATGAAAAGACAACTTTGCACGATTGCCATCACTACAATTGGATTGAGCAAGATTGTCCAGACTCCTGCAAGATTTGGACTCCACCCCCTGCTCTTTTCCCCTGCCTGCCTTATTGAGGCCACAATTCTTTTGATTTCCTTCTTCCCTGTGGTTCTTCTTCGTGGTCTCTGTGCATCATACATATGGGCTCTGCGCCTACGCTGAGACCATCTTGAGAAAGTTCTATAGCTGAGGAGAATTGGGTGGGAGCCCCTCTCCCAGCACACATGCTCCAGCCCGACCCCTCAGTTCCTCTGAGACCTCCTATTGCGGCCTCAGGATCGAGGGGAACATCAGTATCGATGTCAGTTCCAACATCGATTCCTGCAGTTTAATGCCTTCCAATCCAAACCCCAGATGATTATAACTATATCCACTCATAACATTTTGTCTGTAGGCTACTAGGGCAAACAAGGACTCTTTCCTCTCAAAAATTAGAGTGTGTGTTTGAACAATAGTGTAAGGGAATTTTGCTGCCTGAAACCATTGGGTTTACTGTATCACCAAGAGTAAGACTCTGTACCTGCTCTATATTTCATAAACAACTCTTTTGTTTCTGATGACAGTGTACCGTCTTAAACAAATGCATACACGCACCACACTACAACCACCAAATTGTGTGTCCCGAATGGACACACTGTCACCATGAGACATTTGGAGTTGCCTTACTTTGTTCACAGGAGGTTCTCCTGTAAAAAAACAAAAACAAAACCCCACCCCCTCCACAGTTACAAAATCTGTTAGGGTGGACCCCGGCATTCACTGCTGAAATAAGGGTACTCCTGCAATTCATCAGTTCTACTCAAGATTGAACTTATCCATAAAATGTGAGTGGGAAATATAGTCTGTAGTAGTGAATGCAACATCATGCGTGGTTAATGAAGCATGTGCACAAACAGTGAGGGAGAAAATCTGCATTCAAGTGGAACAGTAGCATAATTAGGTTTGGGCTGATACAGGCACTTGCTGCACAAACAGTGTGAACAGGAATGCAAAATGGGTCTCGAGAGGTCATGTAATATACTTACAGTTATTAAAATAATATTAAATATTGTAATGTTTTATTTTGAGTTTGGAACAATTAGACACATTTTTAAGGTGGTAGCTTTTGCTAGAAGGCATAGCAAAGGCAGCAGGCCAGAGAGAGTGGCAGTCTTGAAGCCTATCTTAGGGACCAAACTAGACGTGACATTTGCCAACTATTTTACCCTTGCATAGCTGAGTTTTGAAAAATAAACAGCCAGCGCTTTGGGGAGCACAACAAGCTTGACTGGGGTGGGCAGTGGCATGGGAGAAGGAGGGCTTTAACCCTCTGCCACCACTATGACCCTGATCAGAATTCAGAATTCCCACCACCACCAATGAGAGCTTCCCTCCCATTGTGAATAACAGGTGGGGGTGGGATTCTGATCAGGTGTGCAGGCAAAGGCTTAAAGCCAAGCCATTGCCCTGGTTCGGCTGCCCCCCCCCCCCCCGCTATATATTTAAAAAGCCAGTGTGGCGTCGTGGTGAGAGTGTTGGACTGGTACTCAGGAGATCCGGGTTCTAGTCCCTGCTTGGCCATGAAACTCACTGGGTGACTTTGAGCCAGTCAAGGACTCTCAGCCTAACCTACCTCACAGGGTTGTTGTGAGGATAAAACGTAGAGGAGGAGGAGCATTATGTAAGCCGCCTTGGGTTCCTTTCAGGAAAAAAGGTGGGGTATAAATAAATAAATACAAACAAACAAACAAACGATGCAAGGGGAAATTATGCAACAAACATCACATCTAGTTTGGCCCATACACTCTTTGCTTGCAGCCTAGCATAGTAATTTAGTAGTGCAGGATGGAGAAGGAGGGATAACTGAAACCTGGTGGGATGACTCCCATGGCTGGAATACAGCAATTGAAGGGTATAACTTGTTCAAAAGGAACAGAAAGGGAGGTGGAGTTGCGCTGTATGTTAAAGATACGTATCTCTGCACAGAGATACAGGAAGATGAGCTTGGCAGCCCCATTGAGAGCATCTGGGTTAAAATAAAGGGGGCAAAGAATAAAACAAACATGGCAGTTGGAGTCTACTACTGACCACCCAATCAAGAAGATGAGAATGAAACTTTTGAAAAGCAAATTGCCATTGTTTCAAGGATAATGATGTGGTAGTAATGGGGGACTTCAATTTCCATGATATCTGTTGGGAGACTTATTCAGCCAAACATGGCCCCTCCAAGAAATTCCTGAGTTGTGTTGCTGATAACTTCCTCCTACAGAAAGTGGAGGAAGGAACTAGAGGATCGGCTATCCTTGACCTGATTCTAACCAACAGAAACGAGTTAGTGGATAAGTGGCAATTTCGGGAACTCTGGGGGAAAGTGACCATGTTATACTTGAGTTCTTGATTCTAAAGGAAGCAAAAGCTGAGTGTAGCCAAACGTGTACCCTGGATTTTAGGAAAGCCAATTTTAACAAACTCAGAACAATGATAAGTAAGGTCCCATGGCAAGCGACTCTAATGAGAAAAGGAGCCCAGGATGGGTGGGAGTTTTTTAAAAAGGAAATTTTAAAGGCACAATTGCAAACAATTCCCACAAGGAAAAAAGGCAGAGGGCAACCGAAGAATCCAATGTGGCTTCACAATTAACTCAAAGATGACCTGAAAACAAAAAAGGACACATATAGGAAGTGGAAAGAAGGACAGGCTACAAGGGAAGAGAATAGGCAGGTGGCACAGAACTGCAAGAATATTGTCAGGAAGGCTAAAGCTGAGAATGAGCTAAGGTTAGTGAGGAATGCTAAAAACAAGAAAGCTTTCTTCAGATACATGCACAGTAAAAGACAGAGGAAAGAAATGGTGGTTCAACTACGCAATGAGGATGGCAAATTGATAACAGAAGACAAAGAAAAGGCAGAAATGTTCAGTTCCTACTTCGGCTTGGTCTTCTCCCAAAAGAGGGTCTATGACCCCCCTGGCAAACCTGAAGTGCACACTGAAGGGGCAGGATTGCAGCTTGAGATTGAGATAGGCCAGGACCGGTGCAGGGCAGTTTGGCGCCCTAGGCGAAATTATATTTAGCGCCCCCCCTCTCGTGCCATGGGGGGGGCTCTGGAGCAAAGCAGCCCTGCAACCCCCCCCCCCGGGCAGGACGCCCGGCAGCCGGCAAAGCAAACCGCTACGCTAGATATCAGAGTCAGATTCTCTGATGCCAGGTAATTCTCTGCATTCGAGCTAAGCCTGCCTAGAAAGCAAATTGAATACTTCCGTTCCTCTATCTGTATTGACTGCTATGTTTATACAGTCATGCCTTGGATTGAGAGCATAATTCGTTCCGGAAACGTGCTTGTAATCCAAAACACTCTAATATCAAAACAAAATCCCCCCAAAAAAATTTGTACAGAGATTTTTAATTTAAGCCGTACTACAGTACTTGTATTGCAAGATGTCACTTGTATATCAAGTTTTAAAAAATTAAATAAATATTTAAAAATTTGCTTGTCTTGCAAAACGCTCTCAAACCAAGTTACTTGCAATCCAAGGTATTACTGTACTGTGAAATTCCTGTAGTCTATTAGTTCTGCTCCATTAAACTCTTTGAAATTGACCAGATCGTGGTTTCCCTGTGCTTGGGAGGGGATTCCGTGTCAATATCACTCACGGCTGAAATTGAAGGTTTTGGCAGTGGCCTACAGGGCAAGACTTGGGTGCCGGTTAACCCTTAAGGTGCAGAACCCACGCAACGGACCAGGTTCGGTCCACCACACCTTCTATTGGGGGGGGGAGCCATCTTCTTGCAGGGCTTATTCTAAGGCAGGGCTCTCCAACCTTGGGTCCCCAGATGTTACTGGCCTACAGCTCCCAGCGTACCCTGCCAGGATGACTAATGGCAAGGGATTCTGGGAGCTGTAGTCCAGCAACATCTGGGGACCCAAGGTTGGAGAGCCCTATTCTAAGGTTCTTTTCAGGAAAGTCTCTCCTGTGCCTTTAGGCCATGTGTGTTAATCTGATAATTGCAAGACTCTAATCCGCTGCCCATTCTTACTTCCTAGATTTCAATCACCCTCCATTCAAGCCTTCATTTGCATCCTGTGCGCCAGTCCAGTTGCTGAGGATGTTCATTTCTCATGAACCCAAGGTTAACCAAGCTCCTATTGGGGCCTGCTGTGGTCTTCCTTGTGAGCCATAGTCACAACCAAATGATTGTAACTATATCTCCTCATAACAGTGCTAAGACAAGTGGTTGATTTAAAGGAGTTGGGGTGAACACCCTGCTTGGCCCAGCCATCGTTTGACAAGGGATTCCTTGGAATCTGCTAATATGGAAAGTGGTCAATAAGCCCCTGCCCGCCTGCCTCCCACCTCCAGCATATTGGCCTTCCTTAGACTTGCAATGAAACCAGCTCCACCAATGTGTGCTGATGACGAACCTACTACTGCTGCTGCCGCCGCCCATTCATTAGCAACAGTGGCAATGGCAAAGCCTTTGGAGCTACAGACTTAGAGAGTGGGGGAATGGAGTCATCTCTAGTCTGGAAATATTTTTGATCGAACAGCTTAACAAAATGGGCATTAGGAAATACCTAAGAAAATAATGGAGTATTTATTTATTTACCGGTAATAAACTATTTATCCACCTCTAGTCTTTTTATCCACCTCTAGTATCCACCTCTAGTTTCCTATTGCCTTTAGGTACATTGCCTTTAGGTTCTCTGAGAGAAACAAAGCTAAATATTTAAATTCACAGAAACACTTTGGTAATGAAAGAAACTGGAAGCCATATAATATCTCTCTCCCTCCCTCCCTCCCTCCCTCCCTCTCTCTCTCTCTCTCTCTCTCTCTCAAAATGGTGGAAAGTTTCATCTTAATGGCCTCCTTCCAATTGTATTTTCCCACTTCAGGATAAAGCACTGAAGAGTATGTTTAGGCTGGCTAATGAGTATTTCATGGTACACTAAAAAGCTCACCAGGGAAAACTGTGCAAACAGGCAGTCTCAGGAGGCCAGCCATTGGCTTGTTTGATGTGGTAGGTAGAGCTGAAAGGGTAATCAGGCTAGTAAGTCATTTGACAAACACCTCTCTGGCATGTGATCCTCTTCAAGACAATTGAGTTATGAATTTAAATCCATATGCTGAATACATACATTGGAGTCAAAAATGGATCAATATTTACAAAAGGCCTCTATTCAGTTCCTTCAGCATGAACCTTTCCTTCAGGCTGGAACTTGCAAAACGACATTCAAGCACAGAAGAGGGAATGTTTTTATTTGGAAAAAAAATGTTTTCCCCAAATTATGAATACCTTAAATTGTGTTGTAAAAGAGATGGGGGAAAGCTGCTTGGAAGCCTACCAGTTTCATTTGCATTTTGGCACTGTAATAAATTAAAATAGATTAGATTAAAAAAGAAAAATTGGCAAATGATTAGTCAGTTACATGATTTTACTGCTTTGGGTATTTTGAAATTAACAAAAATGGAAAAGATATCTTTCACTTTGAATGATGCCTGCTGCACGCACACTGCAACCACTTTTCTGAAACACAGAAGGCTTTCCACTGAGCGTACACTGAAGGTGCTGCTCAAAGCTCAAATATGTATTTGAGTGATAGGCTGCAAGAGCTGCACAAGAGTAGTGGAGGTCAGTGGGTGACTTTTAAATAAACATATTCAGATAAAATGGCAGTGAGATAAGGGTATGAGAGAGACCGGATTTAATCTAAAGTGGTAGGGAATTGAGATCAGCTATGGAAAGTCTAGTTGTGTGGGTTATTTCTGCACAGAGAACAGGAAATGTTGCAACTCTTAAGTTAGTTAGTTTCTCAGGAATTCTAGGTACATCCAGGTGTATAATATGCTTTATATGTATCTCTCTTGCATGTGTGCATGCACACACACACATACACACACACACGTATCACTAGGCTTGCACTGAGGCCTGGTGGTACACTAATGTGTGTTGATGGCATTTACCAAGACACTGAGAGCTGCACTTTCCAAACTATATTTCTGCACAGATACCAGCACACTAAATGGGTTTATTAGAAACCCTTATTGCCTGATCAACCCACTATTACTGCATCAAGAAATATTTCGATAGAAGGTGTCAGTGTTGGTTCTTGAGCAGGTAAAAGATGCACTCATGGAGGCCTCCTGTCTACCTTGTGTTTACTGTTCATTTCAAAGTGGCAGGCCCACCTGTATGCCCATTCCTTTGCACACTGAGAACCCACCCACCCATATTCCAAGTACATTTACAAGCTTGCATAGATTTCAGGACTGGGCCAAACTAAGAGCACAATCCAAAGAACATTAAACATTCTCAAATCCTATTGTACTCAGTGAACATTTTTACTTCAAAAGACTGTTTTAGTTGTTTTTTTACCTTCTCAGATTAGTTTTAGCTATGGGATGTCTGTTTTAGGCTGCCTTCTCCTTCTGTTTACAGGCTTGCACCACTGCCATTTCATGTTTGTCTTTATTATATCTTTTATGCTTTTACTGTTAATCTGTTTTATCTGTTTAAAGTTTTATCATAGTTTTAATCTGTTTTTCCTTGTATGTTTGTTTAGAAAGATGACCTTTACATTCATACATAAATATAGGGCCGGTTCACACGACCCAGGCTGCCGGCGGGGGAGGAACCACGGGGCCGTCCGCAGGGTCCGGAGGGGCGCTGCACACGACTGGCACCCCGTGTGGGCAGACCCCGTAGTCCCCGCACCGCAGTGCGGGCCTCCCGGCGCTAGGGGGTGGGGCCCCAGGATGCTCAGAGGGGCCGTTTGCCCCTACAGGCTGGAGCGGCAGCAGCTCCAGCTGCTCTGGGCTGCCGTCTCTGTGGGGACCCCGTGGGACGGCCACCCGCTGTTCGGATGGCACGGTGACCACACGTGGTAGGGGCTTACCCCTCTACCGACCATGGTCACTTTGCGTGTGTCCCGCCCACAGCTGTCCCGCGGGGGCACCCCTGGTCGGCGTGCACATGACACGGGAACCGCGGGGGACTTGCGGTTCCCGTGTCGTGCGAACAAGCCCATAGTCTATGTCCCACAGAATTAAATGACAATTAATAATGCCTACTTTTCTCTGATTTGTGCCTGAGATTTTTTGTCCCCGTTGTTTTGCATCCCTGGAAAATACTTGCATGGAATGAAGTGGATTTGACATTAGGGAAATACAAGCAGGGACCCTCAACAAAATGTTGTAAGGTATCCCCAGCCTCTTACAGCAGTGCTCCTGTTCAGGATCCCAGCGTGCCTGGAACAGGAACCTTGTAGTCCTGTTCAGGGTTCATGGGAAAGTGGGGACATAGTTTCAAGACAGGAGAAAGGGAATTTTCTTCCCCACCCCCTGAAATATTCCCCTGCTGAGATATAGACCTGGTTCAGATGTCACAATAGTCCACCATGGGTAGTTAACCCTTGGGGTGCCATAGCACATGCTCCATTTTAGGGTTATGCGGGGGTTGTTTAACCCTCAAATAATTCACACTGCCCAGGTTTGGATGACACAACACGCCATGGCAACCCCCGTCTGGGGCTTGCATAATAATAATGGTGGGTGGCACATGCCACAGCTCCTTGTACATAATTTTTAAAATTCATTTTTATTGTGAGTTTCACCTAAACAAAACAGAACAAAATCTAAATAAAGCACACACATATACACATATGATTGCATAAATTTAAATGTATCAATTATACCTAACCTAAGCTTCAACAAAGGCAGACCAAATATTCATATACGTATCCATTCAAGAGTAGCATTTGTATGTCCTCTGCTCAAATACTTAAAGTGCCATTAGGTCTTCTATCCATTGCATTCTAGGAGGTGAGCTTTTATCTTTCCAGTGTTATAGTATCAGTCTTTTAGCTGTCAAAAGGGCGCAAAAGAATCCATCTGTGTTGACCATGCTTTAACTTCCTAAAAACAGGCAGATAATTTAAAAGAATATGTGCATCAGACAATATTAAAGAGTGTTCCAGTACAAAGTTTAGCCGTATTATAACTTCCTCCCAAAAAGAGGCAACTACTGGTCATTGCCAAAATATATGATTAAAGGAAGCATTAGCAGTATTATACCTCCAGCAGTTAGCCAACTTAGAAAAACCCTTATTAATTAGATGTTGTGGCATCCAATAAACACACAAAAAAGTTTTTGTTGAATAAGACGTAACCTGAGATCCATTGAAGCTTCAGTTATAGACGCTAAAATGACAATCCATTGCTTAGACTGAATAGTACATTCTAATTCCCTATTCCATTCCTGCTTTAGACCCTGTGTATCATATTTATTCACCGATAATAAATATTTATAAACATGGATCGTGGGTTGATATAACTGATCAGCTTCCATAAGTGTTTCCAATAGCGGAGGAGACTGTGAAGCTGTAAAAGCTGCAGGGCCAAACCTAGATTCTAACAAATGTTGCAATTGCAAGTACTGCCATTCAGCCATTGCAGACAAATCATATTTGGCACGCAAATCAGAAAATGACAGAAACTCATCATCCCCCACTAATTGATCCAAAGTAAAGAATCAACTTATCCACCCAAGCATGTCACCAAAACATTTTCTTACCCATTTTTAAGTTTGGATTTTACTATAAGGTCAATTTAGCATACAAAAATGGATCAAAATATAATTGATGCAATATCATCCGCCACACATCTCTAGCAAACATAACTGTGGGAGGGACCATATCCGTTTTAATATGCCAAGAGCCTAATGCCATCTATTTGAAAAGAGGATCCAGACAAGAAGATTCCAAAACTGACCAAGCTGGAAAACCTAATCTAAGAGGAAAAGACCAAAATTTAGTACAAGTCAGCGAATAGGCCCGATGATATAACGCAAGATCCGGAAAGCCAAACCCACCTTCCTTCATGGAAAGTTGCATTCTTTTCAAGGATATTCATGGTGAAGAGGAAGCCCAGAAAAATTTACATAGCAAACAATTAAAATTTTGAAAATATTTGCCCGGTATATATAGAGGAATCCCATGTATAACATGAACAATCTGGGGTATGATATTCATCTTGAGTGTATTAACCTTACCCCACAAACATAACTTTGGAGAAGCCTATCTGTCTATATGCAGTGATATCTCATTAATCAGCTTGTTCAAATTTAGCTTAATCATTTGCAATATGTCTCTAGGAATAACTATTCTCAAGTAAGTAATGGATTCTGGGCACCGTCGATATTGCCAGTTGACTAATACACTGTGTGATATAGTGGACGCATTCTCATGTAATGCTAACCCACCCTGGCAAAAAGCCACAGTGGGTTGGTGGTTGTGCGAACAACCCACAGTGAGCACGACAGATGATCAGGCTCACCATAGGTTGTTGGCCCCGTCCTACCCCCTTAGTCCTCCTGCAAGTATCCCAGGGGACCCTGCAGGAGAAAGGAGTCTCTCCCCCCTTTCCACCCTGAGCTTTTATCACCACGGCTTTTATCCCTTTCCCTTTTCTTTTTCGGAGATTGCAAAAGTTGGTTGTCAAGCCAGTTTTCGCGAACACTGTTTTGACAGTTATGAAAAGTCCCTTCAAAGTATCCAAGCGGCATCTCGGAGGGGCTGCCCGTGGCTGGCCAGCATTATTTTTTTTAAAAATTGCACACAAAATTGTGTGCAACTGCAATCTTTCACAGTAGCGTGACACCACAGCTCCAACTAGCTGCCTTGAGTACCATTTTTTGGTAGAAAGGCAGGATATAAACCCAATACATAAATAAAGTGAACTATTATTCCAGCTGTATGGCTGTTTGATCATTGCACGCACCTCTGGTTTGACGTTGGCAGCTTGACCTGGGATTCCTAGGACATGTACATCCTAGAGGCTTGACTTCAGGGATCAGCTGACTGAGGTGAGTGCTGGAGCTGAGCATGTTGGTGGCCTCCAGACAGGGCTTCACCAACACCAGTGGTTGAGCTGGCATCTCATCAATCCCTCAACACTGGCCCTGGAACACCAAAGTTTCCCAGCCTCACCAACTGATGCACCACTGCTCTCTCTTGATTCACTACACCCAGTTAAGAGTGGTACAGTTAGGCAGGACAAAGCACACCTTTGTAGTTCAGTCAAAGTATACCTCTCTGGCTCAAAAAATGTCACAGCGTGCCCCTTTCTAGCTCAAAAAAATATGTCACAGCGCGCTCCTTTCTGGTTCAAAATAATAACTTTTAAATGTCACAGAGTGCCCCTTTCTGGCTAAAAAAAAAAAAAATGACACAGAATGCCCATTTCTGCCTTTAAAAATGTCACAGCGTGCCCCTTTCTGGCTCAAAAAATGTTACAGTGTATGCATTTCTCTTTTAAAAAAACCCTTTGTCACACTGTGCCCCTTTCTGGTTCCAAATATATACAGTATATATGTATATATGGTCACAGCATACCCCTTTCTAGCTCAAAAATGTTACAGCGGGCCAGTTTCTGGCTCAAAATAAAATAAAAGAAGTCACACCGCATGTGCATTCCTGGCTCAAAAACAAGTTCACAGTGTACCCCTTTCTTGGTGACCCAAATGTCACAACATGCCCCTTTCTGGCTCAAAAAAACCCATGACACAGCGTGCCCCTTTCTGGCACAGGAAATGTCACAGTGTGCCCCTTTTTGGCTCAAAAACAAAATTTCACAGTGTACCCCTTTCTGGCACATAACATTTCACAGTGTGCCCCTTTCTGGCTCAAAAAAGAATCTTACAGCATGACCCTTTCCTGCTTAAAAAATGTTGCAGCATACCCTTTTCTGGCTGAAAAAAAGGGGGGGGGAGTCACTCACAGCCTGCCCTTTTCTGGCTGAACAAAAATAAGCCACAATGAGTTAGCGTGTCATGCGAACCCAGACCATTGCTGTCAGGGTGACTTATTTTTGGCTTATAAGCCACCCTAACAACTAATGGTCTGTTGCAGGTGTTGTCTGACCCACGATGGGTTGCCATGTTGTCCGAACTCGGATGACACAACCCATCATGGGTCAAGCCTCTTCACTACAGAGCCACTTGGCAAGAGCAGCAAAAACCCCTTGCCATGGTTGTCAAGCAGCTACCGGGTGACCACCACTGCCAGCTGCCACCAAAGTACCCCAGCAGCTCTTGGGAGTGGCTGGCAGAGGCTCCCCTCCCACCGCTACGAGCCGTTTTCAGCTTGCCGCAGCTTGACTTTTCTTTTTTCTTTATCCCCCTTCTTTTTTTGAGATAACAAAAGCTGGCTGTCAAGCTGGCTTTTTCAATCCCCATTTGGGCATCCACAAGCTGCCCCTCCAAGGAGCCCATGCAGTACCTTGGAGGGGTTGCCCGTGGTCTCCCCCACTTTTTGGCATGTATGGTTGCTGGGAGACACACTGTGTACATGCCAAAAAGCAACACTGTAACACTTTGCAAAACCCTATTTTAAATCATTTTTAAAGGGGAGGGGCTGAAAAGGACCCTTTGCAGCAGAATTTTCAGGGGTGGGGTGGGGTGGGGTGGGGTGCTCATGTGTCCATTGGCTGCCCTCAATTTTGCAAGTGAGGAGAACCCAGGGGCACATAAGCCCCCCCAAGTGAATTGTGATAGTGGTGTTCACAAACCTTTGGGGGGTCCCGCCTCGCCGCTGCCTTGTCTCTCCGCGGTGGTGCCCCCCCACCTCGATTTTCGAGTGGCGCAGAGCAGCTCTCTGCGCTGCTCGAGTCCGCCGAGCTGGCTGCGCTGGTCCCGTCCCATCACTTCAGGGCTGTTTTAAGCCCTATTGCCCTGGTTTCTCCGCAAAATACGCAGCGCGGGGGTCCAGCATGCCGGCGCAGGGTCCCATCCTGTCACTTCCGGCCAGCCAGAAGTGACGCAATGGGACCAGCGCAGCCGGCTCGGCGGGCTCGAGGCAGCGAGCCGAGGGAGCCCCGGACCCAGTAAGGCCCCGCGAGTCTCTGGTGGGCGTGAGCGGGGCCGATTTTGGTCCGCTACGCCCGCCTCGAGGAGAGCGGGTACACCCCTAATTGTGGAGGACCGGGACTGGTCCTTTGCGTGAGTTCGGGACTTAAAGTGTTAACCGGCACTGAGAAAATGCCCTTTACGCGGCTTCTGTGAACTTTAAATCCAACCACGGCAAACCATTGACACTGAATCATATTGAGACAGAAGGCAACTATGTTTATAACGCCTTTAATAGACTACCAGGAATTTCACACTATAAACAACAGAGTCCATAACAATCACTGAAGTGTAGAACTTCAATACATATACGAGGTATAGGCTTGCGTAATACAGAGAATAACTTCACAATAGAGAATCTGACTTACTGAGCTAGCGTAGCAGTTCTTGTAGCCAGTGTCCGGGTGCTGCTTCCGGGGTTGGAGTTAGCTTGGTCCTGACCGGAGACAGGGACCTGATCCGTGTGAGCCTGCACCTTGTTCCCAACAACCCTTTGTTCTTCAGGACGTGCTTTTTCTACCCTCCCTCACCCCCTCCCCGCCCTTGATGACCAGGTGGGCTGGTTCTGCCCAGCGGGGTGGTGGCACCTCTTGGGTGCTGGCACCTCCTGGATACTTTGGGGTACTTTGCAGCTCTTTGAGACTGCGCTCCCCGCCTTCAGGATGTTATGCACTTCCTTAAGGGTAGATGTAAATGCGTCCTATTGAGGGTATGCAGATGTAACTATGTAAAACCGGTCTGCCCAGAACTGTGCCTCCTATGCAGACAGATGGAGGGAGAGGGGTGGCAGCAAAAAGGGGGGGAAATATGTCAGGGTTCAGCAGTGTGTGATCAGGCTTTCTCTTCACATGAATATTCTGCAGAAAAGGGTGTTTGGGGGCCACCCCTTCAATTCCCCCCTTCCCAAAGGGATCCCCAGGGTTGTGGGGTGATCATATGTCCCAAGGGTCCCCTCATTTTTGCTATTGATTCCGAGTTGATAGCACCTTGGAGAACTGCAAAACTTGGGGGGATTCTCATTGACGGGGGTAAATGTGGTCTGACAGTTCACCCAAACTGTCAGACTTCAAACCTCCATTTTTGAAGTGGGACTTTCCTGCCAAATTTCTGTTTTGGCAGGAAAGTGCACAGGTATATAGAGTCTATATACCTGGATACTGTCCTGACAAAAAGAAATTCCTAAACCCTTATAAAACCCACTTCAAAAGCGGAGCTCTTAATTTGACACATCTCAAACTGAGAGCTCCCATCAGGGGGAATCCCCTCTAGTTTTGAATGTTCCCCTGATCCTGGCATCTGGGGCACATGTTTAAAACTGAGGGGCACTAGGGGCAACTGATACCCCCCCCAAAAAAACCCAAGGATCCTGCTGCAAAAAGGGGGGAATGTACCCCTTCACACAAATAAGGATCTCTTGGGGCTTTGCAAGACTCTGATATTTCGACATCTGTCAGACCTGTCAGAGGCTTGCGAAAGGGGGAAATACTTACCTGCAGCCTGGGCTAGGCACTGCACGGGGTGGGGGCACCTGCTGAATTCGACCAGCAGGCACCCCCCTAGCCAGTACCCACCCCAGAGTCCCCTTGCACCACTCTGCCATGCCAGATTTGCGCAAATCCGGCAGGACGGGTTAAAACAAAAATAACGAGTGCAATGATTTGTGCACATTATTGGACTTTCTTTTTAAGGGGGGATGACCACGGGCAGCCCCTCCAAGGTAACATGGGGGGGTCCTTGAAGGGGCAGCTTGTGGATGCCCAAATGGGGACAGAGAAAGCCAGCTTGACAGCAGGCTTTCGCGATCTCCTCCCCTCCCAAATATTTTAAAGAAAAGTCAAGCCATGGCGAGCCAAATACTGCTCATTGCACCAGAAGATAGGGGGAGGGGGACCTTGGTGCTCCTGTGGTGTTCCCTGAGATACCTGCAGGAGGACCAAGTAGGGAGGAGGGGGAGGGGGCACCCTACCCCTGATGTGCCTGATGTGTGTAGCTTGCTCTGCAGTGTGGCTTATTGTGTCATCCAAACCTGCCCAACATCACTACATACCCCTTTCTGCCTTAAAAAAAAAAAGTTACAACATGCTCCTTTCTGGCTGTAAGACGAAATGTCACAGCATGCCTCTTTCAGGCTTTTAAAAAAATGTCGCAGCACACCCCTTTCTGGCTCAAAAAAAGAAAAAAATGTCACACTGTGCCCCTTTCTGCCCCACAAATGTCACAGCATGACCCTTTCTGGGGGGTCCTGGTGTCACAGTGTGCCCCTTACTGGCTCAGAAAAATAATGTCACAGCGTGCCCCTTTCTGGCTCTAAGAAGAAATGTCACGGCATGCCCCTTTCTGGCTTAAAAAAAAATGTCACAGTGTGCCCCTTACGGGCTCAAATTTTTTTTGTTCCAGCAGGCCCCGTTCTGGCTTTTAAAATAATGTCACAGTGTGCCCCTCCCCACCCCATTCTCAATCTGGCTCAAAAGAAATTGTCACACCATGCCAATTTTTTTCCTCACAATAAAAAATGTCACAGAGTGTCCCTTTCTGGCTCAAAAAAAGAAAAAGAAAAAAAGAAAGAAAAAAAAGAACAGAACAGAACAGAAAAAGAAAAAGTAAGAGTGAGCCCCTTTCTGGCTTAAAAAAAAAGTTAAAACATGCCCTTTTCTTGCTGAAAGAAGAAATGTCACTGTGTGACCCTTTCTGCCTTTATATATATATATATATATATATATATATATGTCACAGAATGCCCCTTTCTGGCTCAAAAAAATGTGACACAGCGTGCCCCTTTCTACACACCCCCAGATGTCACAGCATGCCCCTTTCTTCTCCCCCCCAAATGTCACAGCATGCCTCTTTCTGCCCCCTCCATGTCTCAATCTGCCCCTTTCTGGCTCAAAATATCTGTCACGGCATGCCTCTTTGTGGCTCAAAAAAAATGTCACAGCGTTCTCCTTTCTGGCTCAAAAAATTGAACAGCATGCCTCTTTCTGGCTCCAAAAAAAAAAAAAAAGTCATAGTGTGCCCCTTTCTGGCTTTAAAAGTCATAGCATGCCCCTTTCTCACTGAAAGAAGAAATGTCACTGCATGCCCCCTTTCTGCCTTAAAAAAAAAAAAAAGTCATAGAGTGCCCCTTTCTGGCTCTAAGAAGAAGTGTCACAACATGCCACTTTCTGGCTTTAAAAAAAAAAGTCACAGTGTGCCCCTTTCTGGCTCAAAAAAATATATGTCACAGCGGGCCCCTTTCTACCCCTCCAAATGTCTCAGCATGCCTCTTTCTGCCCCCCCCAATGTCTCAGCATGCTTCTTTTTGCCCCTCCAAATGTCTCAGCATGCCTCTTTCTGCCCCCCCCCCAAATGTCTCAGCATGTCTCTTTCTGCCCCACTATGTCTCAATATGCCCCTTTCTGTCTCAAAATAAATGTCACAGCATCAGCATGCCTCTTTCTGGCTCAAAAAAATATATGTCACAGTATTCTCCTTTCTGGTTCAAAAAATTGCACAGCATACCTCTTTCTGGCTCAAAAAAAATGTCACAGCATGCCTCTTTCTGGTTCAAAAGAATATGCCACAATATGCCCCTTTCTGGCTCAAAAAATGTCACAGCATGCCCCTTTCTGGCTCAAAAAATGTCACAGCACTTGCTTTTATGGGTCCCGTTGTCTAGCAGTCAAACTGTCAAAATATGCTTTCATAAGTCCTGTTGTCTAGTAGTTAAATTATCAAATTAGGGTTGTGTATTGCATTAGGTCAAATTCTGAGCCTTCACAGCTCTTTTGTTGTTGTTTTTGGCAAAGGAAATAGAAGCATTTTCTTGTGTGGCTGTTTTATCCATCACAATGTGGCATCTAGGTTTATGAGCGTATGCTGTGTCACTCAGTTCTACTGCAAAGGCGGCTCTTTTTGAAGCAGCAAAGGTCTCCCTCAGCCTGTTCTTGTTCAAGAAGTGATGCTCAGCACATTACTACTTCAGTGACATATTCAACTTCCTGCTTCTTTATGCCAGTAGGGTTCTCCATACCTTCCTTGCTGAGCCTTCATCAAACAGACAAAAAATAAGTAAATAAATGCTAGACCTTCACATAGCCTTGCACTTCATTGGCTGACCATCAAAGCATCCATTGAGGGACTCTGCTGCTACTGCTCCACCAATGCTGCTCCAGAAAGAGTCGGGAAACATGCCTCTAGAGCTATGAGCAAGCTCATAAACCTTTTGTTCCTGGAATATGTTTTTCAGGTTCATCCACTGGTCCTTCAGTTGCTGCCTCACTGTAGAATATCTGTTAGCACCAGCCAGTAGCCATGGACTTCATGAGCTAATCATTTATGACACCTGCACGATTCACTCACACTATCATTTGGCAAAAACGGTTTCTAAAGTGGTTTTCAGAGTATGCTCATGGGGTTCTGCACACCTTTTCCTTTCTGCACATTCAATCCCACAAGTAAATGGTTCGATGGGTTTTCCAGATGCTTCTGCCACTGAGATGTCAATAGTGCCAGCCAGTAGGCATGGACTTCATGAACTAGCCATTTCTGATTCCATCACAGTATATGAAGTGCCACAGCCAGTTCAAAAAGGGGTTTTAGTTTCAAGGTATGCACATGGGGTTCTGCATGTCTTTTCCTTAGCTTTTAGCTCCAGAAGGCCCTTCTGGCTCTCCCTGCCTTTTCTTTGCCTTTTCAAACCCCTAACAGGAAACCAAGTAGTAAAACTTGTGAAGTCTCCCCTCACAATACTCAAATTGCCATACAGCTATAGAGTCAGACATAATGCTACAGTTAGGTGGGGTGGCTAGTATAGATGAGATGGGGTAGGGCAGGGGTCCCCAACCTTTTTGGACCTGTGGGCACATTTGGGAATTTGAGAAACTGCTGTGGGCACCACCACAAAATGTCTAATCAGTGGATCACTGCTTTGGCATCTACCTGTCATGTCTATGGATCTTAGGCTGTGTCTTATTAAGCAAAAACCTTTGTTTTGTGTCTATTGGACATTGCAACATAATTTTAATAAGGGATTGTCTAATTCAGCTAATTGCTGGCAGTGCAATACAGCTAATGCTTCTTTTGAACACATGTTTTGGCAATGTCCAGTAGTTGCTGTCTATTGGGAGGAGGTTATTACACAGATAAATTTTGTACTGGAACAGTCCTTAATATTCACTGATGTACACACTCTTTTAAATTATTACCTACTTCAGGGAAATTAACAAATGGAAAGGGAAAGGGATTATCTGCACCCTTTTTACAGCTAAAAGACTGATATTACAAAATTGGAAGGATAAACACTCACCTCCTATAATGCAATGGATTGAGGACCTTACAATGCTTTTGATATATGAAAGGTGGCATACAGATGCCAACTTCAAATGGATACTTATTTGGATATTTGGTCCACTTTTGTTGAAGCCTATGTATAATTGCTAGAAAGTTGTATGCATTTCAGACAAATCTATGTACATATATTTAAAAGGAAACAGGAAAAAGGTGTAAAAAAATTTCAGGTGCTTGCAGGCACCATGTTGGGGACCCCTTCATGGGTGCCATGAGGTGCCCACGGGTGCCACATTGGGACCCCTGGGGTAGGTCAAGGATGAGACCATGAGATGGCAATTCTTCCAATGTCACCACACTTTACTTACTGTATGAAAAAGCCTTAAACTGGCTTTCAAGCATCATAACTCCCTAACCTCTGCACCTGTCCTTGTGAACCTTTGCAGGTTTCTTCCCTGGGGACACCTCTATGATGTTTTCATACAAATTTTCATACAAATTGCCCAAAACAACATGGGGGAAGGGAAGGGGAAGTGAATCACTTTCCTCCACTACCAAACTGTGAGGACTCCCCTTCCACATGCACTGTTGTACCTATCCTTCTGAAATTTTGCAGATTTCTTACTTAGGGAAAACTCTAAGCTGTCTGTCATTTTCAGAGCAATGATCCACAAGGAACATAAGGAAATATGCACATCCTCTTTTGGATGCGCTCAAAATTTCAAGGCTTCTCTTGCACAAAATCCTCTGCAGCTATCATTCTAAAATTGCATCTTCTGCAGCTATGATCCTCCAGCTTGATCCCCTAAGAAGGGATGACTCTCTCTGCAATTGTTAGTATTTTTTACCCAATTCTGCCAAGAAATAATTTTTTAAAAGCTTTTGTCAGTTCCTTTAAAAAAAATCAAAATATAAAGGAGCATAGCACAAGAACCCCTGTACCTATTTTCTGACATTTGGAAGGGGTAATCCCCTCCTAAGGGGTTACTATGCCTACCATATCCATGTATGCCAAAGGGGAGAAGCTATAGCCATTTTTTAATTGCCCATGATAGTCAATTGCAGGCATGAATCCTCAGATTTCTGAATTTCAACTTGGGGGTCAAAGGGGATGGACTTTAAATCGGTCTAAGCCAAACATTTTCTGAAGCACTGAATCAGGGTCTGTCTCAAATCTTGGAGGCAGTGCACACCTTTAATATTTGTTTTTGTCTTGTTTTGTCATTTATTTATTTTTAAATACAGTCCTATCTCAGGATCAGGAGCCCAGGGGTGATTAACAGCAGAAGGATGGGCACAAAAGGTGAACAATTTAATTACATCACACAAAGGATAGTAACCTTTATTTTTGCCTCCTTTTCATAAATTCTGTTGGGGAAATTATTTAACATCAATACATTTGATCCAAGATGTGCAGTGTAAAAAGATATTTTAAATATCATATTTTATATCTCTTTTCACACACACACACACACACACACACTTATGTACATACATTTACATACAATGTAAGATTCTCTTTCTCTCTCACACACACACTATACAGTCTCCATTTTTCAAAAGTGCTATCAGTGCAACCAGAAATTTGTGGTATGTAAGTGCGTATCTACAGTAGCGCTGGAAATACCACTAGGGGGATTGTTAAACCATTTTGTGAGTGGGGGAAAAAATGAATTGAATTTCTGGAAGTGACTGCTAAAGTCCCCCCCCCCCCCCGCGCCCTTCTTCTAGCGGTCATTAGCCAACTCCAAGCAAGCGCATCCTAAGAGCCCTCAAACGCAGCTTTTGTAAGCAAACTCCTCCCCCCCCCATACAATCTGTCTATGGCCAAAGCCCTTTCGTCTTTTTAATTGCATTAACGTAACCTTTGAAGTGCCAGCTTTTTCTCCAGTACCTGTTTTCCAGAGTTAGCAGCATCAGAGCAGAGGAAACCTGGAAGCGACTCCCTGATTTCAGTTTGGAGACCGCAGCACATTGGCTCAGTTTTTCTTTTGCATCTCCCATCGCTTTGATATCTTTAGGCAAAAGCTGGAGAGAAGAGTTGGGGGGTGGAATAGGTTATGGGGAGGATGAATACGTCATGAAATCATTTGTTTGTTTGTTTGTTTGTTTGTTGAAAAAGACCAGAAGAAAAGATGTCAGATCTAGAACGTATTATTCCTATAAACAGAGGCAATTAAAGGAGCATCAGTTTCAAAATAAAAGGGAACATGTGGGCAATACCCTTCCTATCCCGTTTAAATGAGCCGCGTCTGTTTCAAGAATCCCTCAGACAAATCTGAAGGGCTCTCTTTCCCTCTGCTGGGATGGGGTCTGTGCAACAATAGTTTAGTGGGAATAATCAAGAGAAATCCACAGTCGTTTGATCTAGTTTTATAAATCGGGAATCTTCCCTTTGAATTCGAGGAAATCCACAGCGGTTATTTTCAGGGTCCAAATATATAAGATGAACGAATAGAAAGGACCCAAGTGGCTTTAAGAAGATAGGTGGGGGAGGGGAGAAATCCAAGTAAATCTTGAGGGGGGAAGCCCCTAGGTATTAGGGGAAACATGCGTGTTTTCCTGCCAAAGAAGGATGTCAAATTCTTTTTTCTTTCTTTCTTTCTTTTTTTTAAAGGCACGCTAAAAGGAAAATTCTTCACAGAATCTTAAAACTTTTTGACACAACAGCTGCAAAATCTATTTTCTAAACAAAGATTTATACATATTTATATGAGCTTAATCCCGATTTTAAAAAAATAAAATAAAATAAAATAAATCATTCTCAGAACTGCAGAGGTAAACTATATGTAAATACCTCAAGTAATAGGCTTGTAGTGCAAATCACATCATTTTATCTTCAATTTTGCATTCGTTTTTCTGGCTTAAAGGTGCATCAGAGATATGCATTTTAGCATATTCAGAACACGGGGCGTGAAATTAAATGTTTGACAGAGTGAGAAAAATATACAGACTTTGGAGATGCCTTAAAAATAGTAATTTATGCAGATCTAGAGAAGTGAAATCATTTGCAATGAAGTGACCCTCTCTCCAGGAATTTTTTGCTCACTGTTCTTCTCTAATCTCCTGCTGTATCTTCATTTTTCATTGAACTAGCCAGTTTGCTGCGAAGCAGTCTTGTAGATAAGGGAAGTGCTAAAAGAAGAAGAAAGAAGACGCTCACTGGGTCCGTTTCCATTGCACTTTTACCCAAGGCAATGGGCAGAATTTAACGGATTCCTTCCAACATATGTTTTTGCCAGATAAGTAAACAGTGTGTGTCGGAAATGAAAAAGCATTTGCAATTTAATGACATTACAGCTCTCAGCTTAGGCTGGCGTGCTGCGAGGCGAAAAGCAGAAAAAGAGAGGAGAGTAGAAAGAGAAAAAGAACAAAGTTCATCTTCCCTTTTGTGCATTTTTATCAAGGAAAATATTACTTCTTTCCCCCCTCTTGTTCTCCTTTCTTTTTCTCTTTGCTTTTTTTTTTGTCTCACTCATTTCCATTTGCTTCTCTCCCCCCCCTCCCCATCTCTGTTCACTTTTACCTTCTCCTTCCCTTTTACACTGCCCCGTACTCACTGCCTTTCACCGTACCCCCCCCCTTTTGTGGTGACTTTGTTCATCTATTGGGGGCATTCAGTTTCCTTCAACAACAACAACAAAAGAAGAAGAAGAAAAAGAGGGGGGGGAGAACACCTCAGGAGAAGGTGTTTATCCAACAATGTATCTTTCTTTGGCTGTGTATGTTGTACTCCAGGCGCCTCAGCAGCCCCCCCCCCCCCCCCGAGCAACAGGGCTAGATGAAGAAACGCGCGCCACGTTGCCCAATTTGCTCCCCTTTCCCCTCAGCTCTGCTCTTGGGGGACGGATAGCAGAATATGGAGAAAAAATACGCACACGTGCACACGCACAGCCCTGGGCTAGCTGCTTGTGCCTTGGCTGCTGAGGGGGATGAGGGCGAGGAAGGGAGGAGAGGGAAGTAAGGACGCCTCCCCTGGCAAAAGCGAGGGAACTTCAGGGAGGGGAGCTTGTTGGAGGGAACTCATCCCAATCTATTCTGGTGGTTCTTCAGCTGAAGGCCCCCCTCAGCTGACAGGGAACACCACATTGACTTCAGCGAGAGGACAGACAATCCTGCTTGATTATTATTATTAGTTCTCTCTTCTTCTTTTTGACCCAGTTGTGTGTGTCTCTGTGTGTGTTTTTGTGTGGGAGAAGTGTGTATTCTGTGTGGGGGTGTATTTTTGAGCAATGGGAAGAGGCGAGCCTGTGTGAGAGGTCGGTGTATATGATATCATTCTGGTGACATTTTTCTTCTTCTATTGGATATTTTGGGGCGAGCGTGTATGCCAGGAGAATATCCGAGAATTATTGGATGAAGCTGAGGATATTTGTGCGGGTTGCCCTATCATGTGTAATGTGGCACGAGTGAGCTCCAATTTAATGTCGGAAGTGTGCCCCTCAAGGAAAGGGAAGAAGTGAGACTCCAGTGTTTGTGTGGGTGTATATTAGGTGCATGATTAATGCGGTGATATTTATGTGTAGAGTGAGTGGGTATTTGTGTATGTGTCTTCCTGAGAAATGTGAAGTGATATGTGTATTGGCATGTGTTACATGTGAGGTGACATGAGTGTGCTCCAATTTGAATGTGGGACAAGCGTGTAAATGTGTGTACCTTGAGGGGATTGAAAAGGTGAGAGTATTTGTGTGGGTGGATATTAGGTGTCTGTGTAAAGGTTATGTGTTTAGAGATGTACTTCTGAGAAAAATGCAAGGTGAGAGAATTTGTGTACATGAAGAGATATGACTGTGTTCATGTTTGTTAAGGGCCGAGTGTGGATATATCTGGAGGAGCCAAGACTATATTTGTAGTGTATGTAGGTATAGCACAAATGCATACATTTTTTTCCATAGGATTAATATATATATATTGAGGAAAGCAAGGTCACTATGTATATTTGAGTGTCCCCAAACATCAATCAGTGTGTATTTTCTAGAGAAAAATGTGAAGAACAAGGTATTGGTGCAAGTATATGTTAGTAGGCGTTACATGAGCATACTCTTGTTTATGAATGAACTGATTGTATGTATGTATTTCTTGGAGAATAAGAGGGCAAAAGCAACTATTTGCACAGCATTAAGTGTGCAACATTCATTTCTTCATATGCAGGATGTGTATTTGTGTGTCAGGAGATCTATCTGAATGGGGAGTAGGTGTAGTATATATAATGGTCCCTTTTTTATATAAGTATTTGTGTACAAGTGAGCATTTCTGGACCTAGAGTTGAATGTGTGCAAGAGAAAGAGCACAGTTACGTACATGATTATCATTTTTATTTATACATACATACATACATACATCTTGTATACCGCTTAATACAATAAAAGCTCTAGGCAGTTTATTTTATATTGGTTAAGTGTGTATATAAGGGTGAGTATTCTATGTGCATTGGGCATGCATTTGTGTATTTGTATTTCTGAATTTACTGAAGTATATGTGAATTTACCTGAGTATATGGCACATGAATGTCATGGTTGCCCATGCATGCTTTCAAACCAGCTATTTTTGACGTTTATAACAGAATATTGGGTGTTTCAAATATCAGGAGGTTATGTAAAACAAAATGCTTATATAGCCTTTTTAAACCCATGTTCCCTAGCCTCTCCACCTTCAGCTCTTATGAGTAAGGCTTCATCTATACATTGTTGTTGTTGTTGTTTTTATCATGCAGTCATAGCCTCCATGTGGTATCTTATCCATGCCACTACCATAACATGTAGTACTACCTCCAATGTAATTCTTCCAGCTACTGCGAAGACTCTCCACAACTACCACAAGACTGGGCCATGTTGGCATGGAAGAATCATGTGAAGAGAGACACTGCTATACTTGCAATGACAACAGGAGTAAGATGTGATGTGGATGCTGTTTCAAGAGCTTCTATACAATTTAATCCCATGTAGACAGGGCTACATAGTAGACTACTATGAATCCACCTCTAGTTTCCAGAAAACACTGTCATATCCTTAGAGGTCCACTTACACTGAGAGAGAAAGAGAGAGAGAAATTATATTGAAAAGGTGAAGTTTGATGTCAGATATTTTTTTTAACCCTAATTATCTTTCAGTGCCAGTATACAAAGGTCTTCCTTCAGCCTAAGGTCAGCCTGGAGGTTGAATATAATTGAAAGTCCCTCTAGTCAGTTAGAAGCCCTATCTTATAGGTACAGAGTCAAAAAGATGCTTAAAGAAAATGTTCTTGTCTAAAGACGTGTGCATGTTTTACCATTAAATTACATCTACCACATCTTCTAGATCCAGTACTTGGAAAGTAGAAAAGGAAATCAGTTTGGACATAAGGAGGTAAAGTAGCTGGAGGTGGTTATTTAATCAACCAAGGATATATTTCAGTGTTATTTTTTTTCTAGCCTCCTGAGCATTAGCACTTTAAATTCATTATGTCTCTTTGACAGATATATGCAGCCTTAAGGATCTAAAAATGAAATCCAAGAAGTATAGCCTGCTAGAGGACATATTGAAGTTAAGAGATTAACACCATTGCAAACAGAATGGAACATCTCATTCCTTATAAGCATGAGTATTTTGCAGATGTTAAATACAGTATGCTCTAATTATTATTTTTAAAGCTCTGCTCAAGAGTTAAAGTTTCCTAACTTCTGATATTGATGGAGTGGATATTAGAAAGACAATATTAGCTGTCATGCAATCTCAAGCAGAAATAGAATTTCACAGGGTTTTTTCTTCTATCAATAATTTAATAAGGAGGGTGCAGCTGTAGCTGCTGCTTGCTACATACTTTAAAAGACTTGGGAGTCATGCCTGAATTCTCTATAAAGCCAATAGCAGAAGAAGAAGAAGAAGAAGAAAGCCAAATGAAAAAGTGAGTCTCTGTCTAACTGGGACAATTAAAGACTTCTGTTTCATTACAGCCATTTAGCAATGCTAATGATCTGTAATATTAACACATCATCCTTGAAAATGAGGATGTGTCATCCTAATTAAAATGTATTAAAGCGACCATTAGAAAGTCATCTTAAGCAGTTGTAAAAGATACTAGGGAGGATAAGGATACTCATTACATCCCAAATATCTCTTCCCCTTACAATTTCAACAGAAGTTTTGGTTCCAGGCAACCTGCTCTTTACTTCAGCTTCCGACATGTAAAAATACAGCTCTACAGCAAAGCAGTGGCATATACTGCACAGGGTTTATCAGTTTCTTTTATCTGCAGCTGTAGTTTAACACTTCCTATACAGCAAGGCTGTATTAGGTAGGAGTTTAGCATATCTCTTTAAATTCCTTAGTGGGGGGAGAAGAGAGAGAGAGAGAAAAGGTACAATCTAGTCAAATACACATGTGTCCAGGCAGACTCTCATAAGATTAGGGTCATCTTTTCAAATCATATTTCAAGCCACATTGAAATGTACCTTTTGATATTTTTCATAAACCAGTGATACTGTAATGTTTAAACATAAATCCAAGTTGTCTATCATCTGATGGCTGATAATCTCTTAATTCTCCACACTGGCAGCTTGAATTCCCTACTAAAGATGCACAGTCCCAGTGAAATAGTGTCAGGCCCAGAAGAGATAACAACATGGAAAAATATGTGATATCAGACACAGAATGAAGTAGTAACAGTGACCTAAAAAAAATAAATCACATTAGAGGGTATATTGTGTTTAATGCTTAATAAAGAGGCCAAGATGGGCTTCTCCCCAGATTATATAATTAAAAATAGTCAGCTCCATTGTGTTTCTCTGATTTGGCGTTCCATAGAGGAAGAACTCCTAAAACTGAAATTAGCATTAGAAGATGGTAGGGACATATCTGAACCATACTCTGTATTATTTGATACTCTTCCAAATGTATTTTATGGCTGTTAAATATTCTAAAGCCAATATATCCACCTCATCTGAACATTTGTTTAATACATAATTTACTATTAATATTGCAGAAGAGTACCACTATTACCGTGGCCCCCATTAGCTAAATCTTTCTTATGCAAAATTCTTCCTTTTTTTTAAAGATTTCACTATGCATCCACCACGCAGACCCATATGATATTCACCTTATGTAAAAAGCACTCCCATCTAATGGGACTTCTTGTAATGGTGTTTTTTCAGGATAGCCAAGATTATTAGAGATGCTTGTTGTTTCTTCTATACTAGACTGGATACAATATATAATGAGTTGCACTGGCTACCAGTTGCTTGCCGAGCCGAATTCAAGGTGTTGGTTTTGACCTTTAAAACCCTACACGGCTCCGGCCCAGCTTATCTCAAGGAGCGCCTCCAGCAGCAACATCAAGTAGGCCGCTCAAGGCTCAACAAGGTCTGTCACGGACGGCCTTCTCCTTATCCCATCAGCCAGAGCAGCCAGGCTGGTGGGGACTAGGAAGAGGGCCTTCTCTGTGGCGGCCCCCACATTATGGAACTCCCTCCCTAGTGACCTTCGCCATGCCCCCTCCGTGATGAGCTTCTGCCGTGCATTAAAAACATGGCTGTTCAGGCGGGAATATGGGGTGGGTTAGGTTTTTAATGAGAATTTTTTATATTGTTTTAATTATTATGTTTTATTGTGTTTTATTGTATTTTAATTGTACATCGCCCAGGGTGGCCGGGTGGCCGGCCAGATGGGCGATTGATAAATATAATAAATAAAATAAATAAATAAATAAATAAATATATGCTTTGGTATTACTAGGCAATCAAGATTGAGAGTATACATTTTCCAACAATAGTTTTACTAGAACAAGTGGTATGAATGTAAAGGCTGTCACCATTGAACTGTTCTCCTGACTCAAGTCCCATTCACTAAAACAGTGCTTACACTAGAATCATGCTTTACAATTTGGGCATGGCATTATTTTGTTTAGTGAGAAATGACAGAAGAATAATTTGTGTTTGTCTATGGCTACAATCCTAAACATACTTACCAGGGAGTGAGCTCTATAGAACACAGTGTAATTTACTTCTGAGCAAACACACACAGGATTATTCTGTATAATTTGCTCAGACAAATGTCATGCCATTTGACAATTAATGCCTGCTGATTGTCCCAAAACTTCTTATGGTAACTCATTTTTGTTCCATTTTTCTTATTTTTAAAATTATTTTTTACAAAGTTGTAAGTATATAAATGGTGTAGCATAGTGTAGTGGCTAAGAGAGTGTAACCCATAGGATTGCACCTGAAGAGTGTGAACTGGGAAGACTCGGGTTCAAATCTCTCCTCAGCCACTAACTCAATTGGCAGCCTTAAACAAGCCATTTTCATCTTCATCCTGCAATATCAGGATCCTTAACTTGGCCTACCAAGCAAGGTTGTTGTATAAAGGCAAAGAGCTAACTTACTGGCCAGCTTGGGCCCAGTCCCTCACACTCAGCTACTAGTATGTGAGGCACCATCTGTGAGTTAGCAGATATGGTGGGGCTGGGTGGAAGTGGCTGCAGTGTCCAATGTTGCCTCCAATGTTGCCCATTGGTCACTCCTGGCTCTTTAGAGGATAAGCTAGAAATATTTAGATTAGCCCCCCAAAATGCAGAAAGCAACAGAATGAAAATTAGCATACAAATAAGACTAAAATTCACATATAAATTGAATGATATCCAAACTAACAATTTCAAGAAATATGTAGAGGTTCAACAAATTTAATATGAGTCAAGATGATACGGTAACATAAAAGATGAATGCCATTTTAGATTGTGCTAACCATTTCAAAGACGGGCTTCAATCCTAAACATACTTTCCTGGGAGTAAGCTCCATTGGACACAGCAGGGCTTAGTTTTGAATAAACATCCATAACATTGCACTGTTAAAAAGTAACAGTACCTATTGTACTTAGCATTGGGTAAGTGTCCTCTGTAGTATGTTCAGTTCTAGGCACCACAGTTTAAGAATAATATTGGCAGGCTGACAAGGATTAACAAGAGAATTACAAGGGTAATAATGCATCATTGTCACCATCATAAACAAAAATTTCCTAAATAACAATGGAATAAGCTATCTCAGAAGGCTCACATAAGATTTCAAGAAAATATTTGCCAGACATCTGTTGCAGAAGCTTTGGGCATAGGAATACCCTTGTAAGAAAAGGCAGGTAAACTAGTTGGCCCATAGGGTGCATGTGCATCCTTTATTCTTAACACCATACCTAACATTGTTAAATTTCAACCCATGGGTTGTATCCTCTGGTATTTTGTGAATGAACTGTCATAAAGACAATAAGTGAAATTAATATGTTGTCTAATGGGCTGTTTTGTTCTTATACAGTCATGCCTTGGATTGAGAGCATAATTCATTCCGGAAACATGCTTGTAATCCAAAACACTCTTATATCAAAACGAAATCCCCCCCAAAAAATTTGTACAGAGATTTTTAATTTAAGCCGTACTACAGTACTTGTATTGCAAGGTGTCGCTTGTATATAAAGTAAAAAAATATATTAAATAAATATTTAAAAATTTGCTTGTCTTGCAAAACGCTCTCAAACCAAGTTACTTGCAATCCAAGGTATTACTGTACATGTAAGTTCTCTACATTGCTCAACAATGGGCTGTCAGTTTGTATGTGTCAGTTTGTATTTGTCAGCCGGGGCTCCTGTTTAATAGCACCCTGACAAACAGAAATTAAACAGGTAAAGCTTTCCCATCACTTTATCTTCATGCCAGGAATAGTTTCACCTCCTAAATTTCTCCATGTCAGGCTGCTGTTAAAAGCACAAAGACAGGAACTAAAAGAGTTGGCAACCCCATCCACAGTCTTCAGAAGAAATTTACCCCTTTTCTGTAGACAATAATGGATCTGCTTTTATTACAAAAAAGCAAAGTTGCTAGTTTTAACTATAGTCATTAGGCACTGAGCACATGGTCTCTATTTGGCCCCATTTAAATTGGGAACATTCACAGAGTGCTTATTTTCATAACAAGCTTTTGTCTCTGCTACTATTATGCCAAAATAGCTGTCCTACTTTATATTCTGTCTACTTCAGTTCATTCTCTGCCTTCTTTTCAGTTCTGTAGCTACACATATGTGCCCCTAGTGTAGTTATTGCTAAGTAGGTAGACAGCTAGTATAGGCAACAACTGCCTAAAGAGCCATCTGTTCAAGTGTGGCAAGTACTGCTCAGGTGTGACAGTCAAAGAAACCAGTTGAGAGATTTTTTGGTAAGCCTTGTGATCTGAACATAACAGATCTGGATTCAGGAACTTGAATTTCAATTTCTTTCAAGTTTGAGTTCCCAACTGCTATTCCTGTCTCCATTCTCGTAGTAAAGTGACCTGTTTGCAAAAGTGACCTGTTTGCAATTTTTCAAACCTAGATTAGAACCCCATCTTACTTGGTGCAACATTTGGCTCCATACTGTAATTTGACAGCAATGAACAAGTCAATTCATGTGGGAATTGCAAAACCCAGATGAATGTATGTGTAAATATTGGTGGATTCCTAGCTGCACAACTAGATGTATTTGACATCTAGGAACTATAGCAGAACAGATACTACCAGCAGATTGAACTCCCCCTCCCTCTGTAGTCCCCCATGCACCCCCCAGAGGGTTAGGGGACCTACCAGAACAGATTTGGGGGTGGGCAGGGGGCTGCAGGTGGGGAGGACGGGAAGGGACACTCCTGTTGTATGAGTGGAAGTCTGCTCACATAACACTGGATATAGCCTACATTGGTTTTGTACGTATATTGTCCAAATTGAGCTGATAATGTGAGCAAGAGTCAACTAGTACAGGCAGCAACTGACTGAAGAGCCATCTGCTGAGATGTGGAAAATACTGCTCATGTGTGATAGTCACATTATAATTTTGGATGGAAAGGTGGAATATTAAATAAATTTATTTGGACACCCATTGAGCATTGTTGCCTCTGGTTAAAATTATGGCTACTTTCACAAGATATTTCATGATGAGCCAAAGGGTCGGTGGAATTTTGTATTGCCCAAGTAATCCAATCAAGGAAAATATTTTTTTCTAAAACAAACAGGTTTACTTGCATTTTAAATGAAAGTTTTAGAAAGGAGAAAGTTCGAAAAAGAATTTGAATCCATTCCTCCCTCCGCGCATGCGTGTGTGTGTAATATATTAATATTTTTCGTTCCCCTTTCAGAGTTTAAATACACAAGAAAATATTTTTAATCCATAGCAATTTAGTTTACTTGAATTCTAGAGAGAAAAATGCTGCAAGAACATAAATAATAGAACTTAGTTGGTAAAAGAAATCAGTCCAGATGCTTAATTTATAAATACTGTAACCACATGTAACTTTGCAAAGCAGAAATATAGGAGATATAAATGGAGATGAGGAGACAGCTTGAAGATGGCACTCTATAACCCATGGTCTGTTTTAGGATTATGTGAAGGTTTTTTTTTAATCCTCACATAAACCATACTCAGGTTTGCGTGACAATGCCTGAGCAGGGGTTGCATATTCAATATGACAGCTGCAGGCCCCGCAGCCGCACTCTGGGTTAAATAATAAGCCATGGTGGGCTGTCATGTGGTGTTAACAGCCCCTCTGTGTTACTTTTCCAATGGAAGAGATAGACGGTGGCAATGCACATAGCTTTACAATATATCCCAAGCATCTGCATGTTTCCAGCAATACATATTAAAGAGAGTTTGTTTTAGCAATACACATTTAGAAAGAATCCATGTTCCTCTTGAATATGCTAGTTTATGTTGACCTATCTAGAAGTGAAATCTTCAACATGTTGTAAAGGGCATAACACTTCTGCAGAGCAATGTTGACAAAATTCATAGTTACTTGGTTCAGAATATGAATTTGTCCCACTGATAAAGCTTGGCTGTATTCTAAATCCAGCTTAATTTCCCTAATAAGTTTTTATCTGGTGTGGCATGTAAAGGAGTTTCTGAGCATGCTTGGTCAATGTTCAGCCGACCAGGTGCTCAAAGCCAACTGCATTGTAGGTGCAGGCACAGAAATTAATTCATGGCAACTCCTTACTCTTGATGATTGTTGTGAACTATTTGACCAGAAGACCACCTGACCAAGCATTTTTTTGTATTTGATGAATAACTTCTCTGTTTGAAGTCACTCATCTAATTCTCTATCTCTACAAGAAACAATTATCTCAGTTGTTTCTTGTAGCTATTTTATGTGGTTGCTGTCCTCTCATCCACATCCAGAACCGTCTCGTTACTGGATGTTTTTGTTTGGGGAGTGGGGGTGGTTGAATTTACATGTGGCTCTCTGCCATGGGTGTAGAAACAACTGCCTCAGCCCACACTACAATTCCCAAGCAACATTCCAAGAAGGTGTATGAGTTCCAGGAAGCAATCAGGCTGAGAAAAATGCACTTACAACTACTTAAGCAAGTGCATGTGAGAAATCCAGTGTAGGTGGTCCCATTGATTTCAATAGAATTTACTTCTCAGGATGCTTAGAAATCTAGCTCCAAGAAAAATAAGGGCTGCCTTTCTAAGCCAAATTATTGCCAAACCCTAAGGGGGCAGCACAGAATGAACGTTTTAAACTCTGACCATTTTACTGTATTCTTGTTTTATTTTATTGTACTAAATGGTTTTTGTATCCTGTAGCTGTATTGTGATGGCCATTGGCTATAAGCAATACATTGTGTTACTTACTTACTAGAAATGTAGCCTGCACAAGCTAATATCCAAGTACAGTGGCTTAACAACTTTGTGGACTTAATGACAGTGACTAATAAAGGATACGAAAATATGTTCACATATTGTATAATACACTCAAACATAAACACATTCAGCACAAAGCTCTGTATGTACAAAAGGAGAAGATATAATGGGACTTCCAAACTTTCAATATCAAAGTCTATATTACATATATATATATATATATATATATATATACCATCATCATCATCATCATCATCATCATCATCATCATCATCATCATCAGGCGATCGTGACCAGTAAGATTGTCTTCCAGGATAAAAGGAGGAAATTCTAAAGAAGATTGTGTAGACTCTAGCGATAGGTCCGTAAGTGACTGTGGAGGCCAATTCTAGATCCACACAGCTTCCCACAGTGAGGACACAGGTTACCAGATGGAAGATGGTCCTGTAAAGGATTCATTTGACGTGCTTTTCGCTTAGCATGTTTCTCCCTTTCACCTTGCACTCGGGCTTCTTCAAAGTCCATGGAACCTTTGTGAAAGGCCAACCTCCATTTAGATCGTTCATGGGCCAGAGCTTCCCAGTTTTCGATGTTTATATTGCATTTTTTTAGATTTGCCTTATGAACATCTTTAAACCTCTTATATTGACCACCGATATTCCGCTTTCCATCCTTGAGTTGGGAATAAAGTAACTGCTTTGGGAGACGGCAGTCAGGCATTCGAACAACATGACCGGTCCACTGAAGTTGGCGTTGAAGGATCATTTTTTCAATGCTAGTAGTCTTTGCTTCTTCCAGTACACTGACATTTGTTTGCCTATCTTCCCAAGTAATTCGCAGGATTTTCCGGAGGCAACGTTGATGAAATCTTTCAAGGAGGTGGAAGTGACGTTTATAGATAGTCCATGTTTCGCAGGCATACAATAAAGTTGGTAATACAATGACTTCATAAACCAGCGTTTTGGTCTTCTTACAAATATCCCGATCCTCGAACACTCTATGTTTCATTCGAGAAAACGCGGCACTTGCGGAGCTCAAACGATGCTGGATTTCACTGTCGATGTTAGCTGTAACAGAAAGATAGCTGCCAAGATAGAGAAAATGATCAACATTTTCCAGTATTGTCCCGCCAAGCTGGATAGATGGCATCACCAAAGGGTTAGCTTGCACTTGCTGATGAAGCAATTTGGTTTTTTTGATGTTAAGTGAGAGACCAAGTTTATCGTATGCTTCTGCAAAAGCATTTAGGATAGTTTGGAGATCATCCTCTGAATGTGCGGAGACCACATTATCATCAGCATACTGAAGTTCCACAACGGAGGTTGTAATTACCTTACTTTTTGCTTTCAGCCTGCTGAGATTAAAAAGCTTCCCATCTGTTCGATATATAATTCCCACACCAGTGGGAAGTTTCCCCTCGACAAGATGTAAAATCATGGTGATGAAAATAGCAAATAATGTTGGGGCAATAACACATCCCTGTTTAACACCTGATCCCACTTTAAATGGAGCACCATGAGAGCCGTTGTTGTCCAAGACCGTAGCCGTCATGTTGTCATGGAGAAGTCGCAAGATATTCACAAATTTATTGGGGCATCCAATTTTCATAAGGATACTCCAGAGAGCTGTACGGTCTACAGTATCAAAGGCCTTAGCCAAATCGGTAAATGCCACATAAAGGGGTTGATTTTGCTCTCGGCATTTTTCTTGGAGCTGACATGCAGTAAAAATCATGTCTACTGTCCCTCTAGAGGGGCGGAAACCATATTGAGTTTCAGGGAGGATCTCTTCTGAAATAGATAGAAGACGGTTTGGGAGAATCCTAGCAAATATTTTACCTGCGGTAGCTAAGAAAGAAATGCCCCGATAGTTTCCACAGTCTGTTCTATCACCCTTCTTAAAGAGGGTGATAATTATGGCATCCCTGAAGTCTTCTGGGATCTCTTCTCTTATCCAGATTTTTTCGATGAGTTTATGAAGATGTTGTACAAGTTCGGGGGGCCCTTCTTTAAAGATTTCAGCAGGAATCCCATCTGGTCCACTAGCTTTGTTGTTCTTCATTTGATTAATGGCTTTTTTTACTTCATCCAAAGTGGGGAGTATTGCAAGTTCCTCTCTAATTTGTTTTTGCGGGATTTGCGAGAAAATCTCTTTATCCACCTTAGATTTACCATTTAAAAGGTCATAATAATGCTCTTTCCAACGCAGTGCAATAGACTCTTTGTCTTTTAAGAGTTTGGTGCCATCTTTTGATTGTAAAGGGTTTGTACCATAGGTTTTTGGTCCATAAATGGCCCTTGTGGCCTTAAAAAAGCCCCATGCATCATGAGATTCTGCAAGTTGTTGAATTTCTTCAGCTTTCTTTTTCCACCAAGCATTCTTAAGTTCTCTTGTTCTTCTTTGGACCTCAGCCTTTGCGCTAGCGTAGATTTTTTTCTTGGCAGTGCAGTTAATATCATTTTGCCATATTTGGAAGGCTTTCCTTTTTTGTTCAATTATATATTTAATCTCATTATCATTTTCATCAACCCAATCCTGATGTTTCTTAGTTTCATATCCAATAGTTTGTTCACAAGCTGCAGTGATTGAGGTTTTCAGCTTAGACCAATGGTCCTCAATGTTGTCAGGAGGTTCCGTAGGTAGATGTTCCTTAAGAAGTGATTGAAAACGAGTTTGCTTAATAGGATCTTGAAGGGCGTGGATGTTCATTTTACCGCCTTGGTTTCCTTCCTTAAAGCCTACGTTGGGGAGCAATGTTGATAACCATTGTGGACCGGATTAGTCGGTGGTCTGTCCAGCAGTCGGCACTCAAAATTCAAAAATGCAAATTGAAAATTTAAATGTAAATGGTGTGATGATACCACACACAGTCATACCAATTGTAGGCGATGGAGCATGCCTATTCCGGGCACTATCTTTCGTTATGTATGGCAGTCAAAATCTAGGTAGGGAGGAATGTGAACAAATAGTTGATCATGTCATTGAAAACTGGGATGAATTCTCTATAATGTCCCACGACAGTGATGGAAACAACTATGCGAGTGCCAATGCATACTTTGACTACATGTCCCGACCCCATACTTATGGTGGTTTGTTTGTGTGAGTTGACAGTGGGTGGACAATTGTACCAAATCCTAAAATCCACGTGAGCGAAGTCGCGGGCAACAGCTAGTTTATTTATATATTTAAATTATTTATGTGCCACCTGTTCAAAAGAAGTTTTCAACAACACAATAAAATAACAATTAAAATGCCATATATTAAAAACCAATTAAAGACAGCATGAGAAGCATTCCAGCATAAATAAAAACAACAGGGATTTTAAAGCCTGGGGAAATAAAAAGGCCTTTGCCTGGTGCCTAAATGATAACACTGTGGGTGCTAAGCAAGGCTCCCTGGGGATCAGATTCCACAGGAAGCAAATTCCACAAGCAGGAACACTATAACCAATAAAGCCCTCTCTTTCTAGGCATCATCTACCTCACCTCAAATGATGCGGGGGGGGGGGGACCTCAGAGGAGGGCAGAGCTTAAAGCAGCCTTCCCCAACCTGTTGCCCTCCAGATGTTTTGGACTACAACTCCCATCATTACTGACTACTGGCCATGCTGCCAGAGACTGATGGGAGTTGTAGTCCACAACATCTGGAGGGCTCCAGGTTGAGGAAGGCTGTTTTAAAGCATGGGCAGGTTGATGTGAGAAAAGATTGGTATCCAAAGCCATGCAGACCCTTAAAGTTGAGAACTAGCACTTTGAATTGTGCTCAGGAATAAACTGGAAGCCAGTTTTTCAGCATTGGTGAGATATGTTCCAAAAGACCAGCCCCAGTTATCACCTGTATTTTGAACTAAGTGCAAGTTTTCAGTAAGCCTTCAATGGCAGCCCCACATTCAACACATTGGAGTAGTAAATTTGAATATTATTGGCTAAATGGATGAGAGATTCCCACCGTCACCACTACTGGATACAAGATACTGGGCCTTTTTAGTACAATGCAATTACATACAGTGAGGTCAAAATTTCAGATGAATTTAATTTATAGACCTGTGAATACAGATCTTCCACAAATCAGCCCCTCCCAATCCATTTAGGCTGTAATCCTATGCACACTTACCTGGGAGTAAGATATTTGAACTCAATGGGACTTAGGGCCGGTTCACATGACAAGGGAACCGCAGGGGAGCAGAAGCCCCCCACGGTTCCCATGTTGTGTGAACGCCAGCCAGGGGTGCCCCCGATGGACAGCCGCGCACGGGAAGCACGCAAAGTGACCATGGGCGGTAGAAGGGTAAGCCCCTTCCACTTGTGGCCGCCCTGCCGTGTGAACAGCAGGTGGCCATCTCGTGGGGGCCTCTCGTGGCCACACAGGGGCGGCAGCCCAGAGTGGCCAGAGCTCTGGCCGCTCTGGTCTGTAGAGGCAAACGGCCTCTCTGGGCATCCCGAGCTGCTGCCCCCTAGCGCCGGGAGGCCCACACTGCGGTGCGGGGACTGCCTGCTCCACCACGGTCTGCCCACGTGTGCGGGGCGCAGGTCATCTGCGGCGCCCCGCTGGACCCCGCAGACGGCCTGTGGTGCCTCCCCCGCTCTCCACCTGGGTCGTACAAACCGGCCCTTAATTTTGAGTAGACGTGTATAGGATTGTGTACTATTTCAGAGTGAGGTTATCTCAAAATAAAGCTGTCCTGATCTTATAGCTAATATCACAAGTTGTTTGCACTGCCCAGCCAGCTCACTTGTTCATATTTCTTCGAGCTGAGCCCTACACAAAATAAGGCCTCCTTCCTGCCTATTCAATTCACGGCTCCTTGGGAGGCGTCCAAATATGGCCCTTTTCCCACCTCTTTATGGGAGCACCTTCCCAAGCCTATCCAAAGTGAAGGTGAGGATGCAATAATACCTGCATCACTAGGTTTGCCTTGCTCCTCCTCTCCCTGGATTTGGCTGTTTTCCCAGTCCATTATAGCCAGCCACACTGCATGGTCCAGCTGCATCACTTGCAGTGCAATCCTATGCATGTCTCAAAGGTAAGTCCCACTGAGTTTAATGGGACTTACTCCTAGGTAAGTTTGTATTGGACTGTAGCCTTAGTGTGTGAAAGGCTGTCATCTCAATACAAGTACCATGGAAATCATTGAAATCCATGGGATCTATCCACTAGTATATGGCCTAGATTCAGGATCTGCCTTCTATGGATGAAAATCTCCACTTACAGAAGGTGCCTCAACATAATTTTGAGGGATTCACCCTTTCCCCCTGCACCACAGCTCCACCCATTCAGCTGGGGCCCCCAACCTTCTGTGTAGCATTTGCAAGGGGCAGGGTGGGGAGGGGGATGAAGAGAAGTCTACTTCTGCTAGCCCAGTTGCATACATCTAAATCTGGATCTGACCAATGTATTTTGCTTACAGCTGCTAACTAAATTTTGTGATATTAATCTCCTTTCACAAGCACAAATGGCCAAATCTTCCTCTCAAAAACAATAGTTTCCCTTCTGACAAAGACCATAATACAGCTCAAATTATCTTTCCTGTCCTAACCTAACCATTTTTATTCAAGTTTCAGCTGAACTTGTTTCAAGGGAACTTACTTGCATGCTAACTAGGATGCGCTTAGGACTGCAGATCTGTTCCACAAATATGTATGCTTTCTGGAATGAGTATATCAGGTAGAATTTTGGCTGGGGAAATTGTGCCAAACTGCACAGAGATTATTCAAAGCTTAACTTAGATGAGTATACAGGTCTGTTCTCCAAGAGAGGGGAAGAGCAGAGGAGTTCAAGAGGAACAGCCAAGAGGCTGCCACCGCCAGCATCTGCCACCTGAGGCAGTCACCTCACTCTGCTTAATGGAGGGGCTGACCCTGGCTCCCAGGATTGTATTCATAGGATTGTAGCCTTAATATAGACTAGCTCCCCTGAATACTCATTAATCAGTGTTTTTTGCTCATATGATGAGAAAGGTTTAAAAATGATAAAACAAATATGACTTTTTCATTGTTCCAAGAAGCACTTTATGGAACAATGAAAAAGTCACATTTGTTTTATCATTTTTAAACCTTTCTCGTCATATGAGATAGAAAAAACCCCAAACCCCTGATCAATTATTGTAATCTTATGGTGTTTGTGAGAACAGAGATATTCCTGGAATAAATGAGATTAAGAGTTGTGGAAAAGGGTCCCACAAAGATAGAGTGGAAATGTTGGAGTTAGGGGAAATGCAACATTTCACCATTATTTAACTACTCTGAACAAAAGAAGGATTAAGCCCGCAATCCTAAACATAGTTACCTGGGAATAAGTCCCACTGAACTCAGTGGGGCTTACTTCTGAATAAGATTGCACTGTAAAGGTGTTTTAAACTGTAACTAATCTGCACTGACTGATCTTCAAAAAGTAGTCTAAACTGCAGAGTGGTATTTTTAACTTGTACACTGCTTATTTGTTATTATAAGTGTTAGTGATCATGATTAGTGAACCAGAAGAGAATGGAGTTGAGTGTTTCTTCTGGACAAATTGACACGGAATTTAAAAGTCTGATCTCATGTGTACCTAACTCCACAAAGAAATTATCACTGTTTTCATGCATTTATTTTGTTATGAACATAAAGAAATAATAGATTATGTAACCTAGCATTTCTTTGGCTCTCTCCCCACTCTTTTTCTCCTCTCCCCAAAGTTTCCTTTCCATTTCCCTTGCCTAGTAATTCATAGCAATTTCTCAAATTTCATTACTGGCAGCCAAAGGAAATTTCAATGAGAGAGGGAGTAATCACTGGGAGTAATCCCTGGCCTGAAACTTCCTTTTAAAAGCTAGCAGTTCCACCTATAGTGTCCTCTTACTGCAATCCTCAATTGGCCTTCTTTTTTATTTATTTTTAAGGAGAGAGCTGGGTTTTCCTTGTTTTTGCTGCTGTTGTGAATGTGTAAACGTTGATAGGAAGGTAAGTGCTGTTGTTTCACTTTTTCCAAAAGCTGTTTCGTCATACAGAACAAGCTGGCTACCATGTCACCCAGTCAGCAGCCAAATGCCTGCTCCGACCCTTTTATCTTGTTATCTCTGGAGCCTAAAGCTTTCCCCAGCAGGTTGAAACCTCAGCTGAAGGAAAACAAAACAAACAAACAAAAAAGTCAAGCCCAGTGTGGTGCTTGATTTATCCTCTCTGCATTAGATGAACAAGAGAAAAATAGCAAAGCAGAGGGCTATTTAAAGGGACTTTTGGCAGCCCAGGTTTAAGCAAAAGCATTCAGGAACTGGAGGAAAGTGGAGGAATTTTTCCAATGGAAGCTTAATTGTAAATTAGTTTTCTCCTTCTCCCCTTTCCTTCTGAGCTGTGCCCCTTGGATCACAGAAAGGGGGATGTCTCCAGTGGTGAATGTATGTGGGCAGGAACTGACAGGAATGGACAAAACATTTCAGCCACATTAATCACTGGATTTACTAGTATAAATGGCGACAGGGCACCCAATCTATACTGGATTGTGGCTATAATCTGCTTTCAGTGGTTTCCAAAACTTGGAGTGGCCTCTGTGGTTGTTGAGTAATACAGAGAGAATCCTGTGAACATAGAAAAGAACCCAACCTATTCTAACACCAACATTGTCATATTTTCAGCACCAGGTTAAGACTTTCCTCTGCTCCCAGGCATTTGACAGCATATGATAAGTTTGTAACCAGTCCCGGGATTGTGATTGTTGATTGTTTTTGTATGTAAATGGTTTTGGTTTTTTTTTTAATATTATGGTTATATTGTATTTTTAAGGTTTTGATCTTTTATAAACCACCCATAGAGTTTTGGCTATTGGGTGGTTTAGAAATGTAATAAATAAATAATACAAATAATAACAACCCATACAGCTGCCTTATATTGAGTCACACCATTGGTCTATCTAGTTATGTGCTGCTAGCATCAGTTCTCCAGGTTCCGCCAGGCATCAGTTCTCCAGAATCTTCAGGCAGAAGTTTTGCCCAGCCATTCTACCTGAGATCATTTTTAACTGGTGATACCAGGGATGGAACCTGTATGCAAAGTATGTGCTCTGCCATACAGGCAAAGAATGTGCTCTGCCGCTCTAAGCCGTGGCCCCTCCAAAGCCAAGAAATGTTATGGATATTGCACCACATGTACTCTGATACTAACTCTTTTGGGGAAGGGGTGTAGTTTGTTTTAGGTGTATAGGGAAAAGGGGTTATGCCAGATTTCAGGAAAGGCTGTAGCAATGGCCTGAGTGATTGGTGTGAGGGAGGAGATTAAGAATGATATACATGTGGATGGAGGTAGAAAAAGGGACTGGAAATCTCCATCCATTCCCCAAGCATTAAGCTTGATGGGCCTTTCATTAGTCTTTGTATGTACAATCCAGAGACCAATATTCCAGCACACTCTAGTGTGACCAAGAAGCAGAACCTGGGATGGGTCTGTGCAGAATTATTCAGATGGGAGTAGTCTTGATTTTCTATGGCTCCCATTAAATTCTATGGAACAGCATATAGAGTTGGAAGGAGCCTACAAGGCTATCGAGTCCAACCCCCTGCTCAATGCAGGAATCTAGAGGAGGGGTCTCCCATCCAAGTAATAACCAGGCCTGCTTTCCACGCTCAGACAAGCTGAGCCAGTGTAAGCCACAAAATGATGACTATAATGATTACTACATGGACATTATAATGATTTCCTAATTGCATTGAGAGGACTGGGTGTGTGTGTTAATAATTAAAAGGAATGGGGGGAGGAATCAAGGCAGCATCTAGGAAGCTGAGTTTACCAGACTTCCACACAGAGTTCAGTTCTAATGGTGTTGATACTATATGCAGCAATCTCCATGCAGTGGGAAGTCACAACCCATTGCATCTTCCCAGTGTTTGTATAGGAAGGTGTTTTTTATACCCATGTGGTTTGTACGGGAAGCAATTTATGTGCAATTTATTATGCAATTAACATCTAGTGATGTATGTATGGGACATTATACCGTAAGTAACACCAGAGTTGGAATTTTTCATCTAGCACCACATCACTTTAAAAACAAAACACCATTGTCTTCAATGCATTCAGTTCAAATATTCAGTTTCCCTGTCATCAAGGGCTGGCTCATGCATGTATGCACATGACTTGATTTCTCTACTGGCAGCTAAATGACCAGAAAAGTCAACCTTTTTCATTTGCAGTGGTATGAGAGGACATGAAAGTGCTATCTGTGCTGCCATATCTGCAGTGGCCTATTTATACACTGACAAGTTGTCCACTTGATTTTTACAGTCATCAAGTAAGTAGATGACATGATGGCGCAGCCGCAGCGCAGCCCAGATTATCCAGTAATAAAGTATACAGCAATCAAAATTATGTACATGCATGTATGAACCAGGCCATACTCTATACATGTAAGTCACTCAGCTGCCCACACAGAAATGATTTCCATGAAGGAATTTGGTAATGAGTGATGTGGTGCTAAGAGGAAGGGATCTCCTCCACCTCCTCTGATCGTGTCTTTCTACCAGCCTGTGTTATCCCCATCCTTTTCCTGACATGTTGTTGTTATGGTCATTGTGCATGCTTGTGTGCCTGTGTATTCATAAAGCTTAATGACTAAAAAAACCCTTTAATGATTAAAACAACTTTGAAAACTGCTAGTTACTTCTAAATGGTTTCCAAAGAGGCATAACAGTAGCCATAATACTAACAAGTGGTAATATGTATAGGATGACCCTATGCATGTTTACTCAAAAGTGCCACTGAGCTCAACAGAACCTTCCTACTCTCAATTAGGTGTGGCTATGATTGCAGCCACAGAAGAATATATGGCACACTCCCCAGCCCAAGTGTTCAGAGTGATTTTCATCTATTCTCTCCACTTCTCTTCACTGTATTCAAAATCCTGAGTTGGAAATGGCTAATTACTTTTGCTTGTAGCTGATGGGGGAAGAAAAGGGACTGGCATGCCAGCAACATCTTTCCTGGAGAATTGTTTAAAGCTGCCTTCTGTAATTTCCCATAAGAAATCTGGTTATACTGGTTGATTTCAATAGGAGAATTCTTTGCCTAGAGGCACTAGATGAGTAATGTGCCATGTGCCTCCTACTCCTCTGCTAATATGTTAATAATCACATTCAAAAAAAGCAACGAGGTATTTACAATGACTGCTTCATTCCTTTCACTCACCTAAAATGTCTCAGGACTGGAAAGGTGGGGGGATTGGAAAGAAGGAAGTCTGAATCAGAAAGGACAGTTCTCTTGTGTAAACTAGCAGAAGCCAACTTCCCACCCTCCTGGCTTCCAGGAAAAAGAAGTTTGCGTATAACACTGCCCACAGCTAATGCTGTTGTTGTTAGGGATTCTTCAGAGGCTCCGAGACAACCCAGGACTCCCTTCTCTTCCAAATGAAAGGAGAGAGTAAACCAAACAAAGGCGATAGTAGGAAACCGCGAGGGAAAGGGGGCATCATGATGTTTGCATGTGGCACCGCCATCGACATCTCCTCTCAAAGAAGTGTCATTTTCCTGGGAGAGGGAGGGGGTGTCTTCTGTCAGAGAAGAAGAATCTTGAATTCAGAGGCGGCCCACAGGTCGCTGGATCGGTAGAAGTGAAACTTTCAAAGAGTGACGAATAGAACGTGTATTTTCCAAGGACAAAATGTACTTAGGGGAGAAAAACAATCCGTGTGTGTGTGTGTGTGTGTGTGTGTATAGGCATTATACAGGTGTTTTTTTTAAAATACAGTTAGGAAATACCCGCTGGATTTACGTTCAGATGATGTTCTCAGACGTTACACATAGGTGTAACGTCTGATTTACCTTTCACTGAACTAACGTCTGAATGAAGTCGAGCATTTTTAAGGCCTCACTTCCCCGAAGGAATATAAAGCAAGCAAACTAAAAGATATTATGATGGTCGGTAACTTCTCTGTGCCCTGATATGAAATCCCACAAAATTTAGATGAAGCCAACCTTCTAGCTAGCCAGATCCAAACGTTTTAATGAGAATAAACGTGTGTGTGTGTGTGTGTGTGTGTGTGTGTTGGGCTCTGTGTGTATCGCCTTTTTTCTTTTCTTTCTTTTTTAGGGCTGGCAAAGAGTGGGCTCTTCCACCAGGGAAATATTGGATACTTTGATGGGCCTCCAATGTCACTTTCAAGGCAGCACTTTCAAGTTGCAGTGGTACAATATTTAAAAAGAAAATATACCCTTCTCTCCTCCCTACACCTACACACACTTGTTACATTAAAAAAACGCAATTTCTCTGTTAAAAATAAGGCGAATTCCCTAAACTTCATAGGATCATAAGGGGCCTACAAGGCCATCGGGTCCAACCCCCTGCTCAATGCAGGAAACTAGAGGAGGGGTCTCCCATCCAAGTAATAACCAGGCCTGACCCTGCTTAGCTT